>CM073576.1:106754625-108028792 GCA_037074715.1 Magnolia kwangsiensis | reverse complement strand
TCCTTGAACGAGCGGGATGACTAGGCCCAGCCTCGTCCGCAGGGGCATGTTTCTTGCCCATCAACGAGAGGATGATGGAAAAAGAGAAAAAGGCCACAATAACTTCTACAAAGGCCATGTAAAAGTGATGAAAGGGAAGAGAAAGGGCTGACCTAATGGGTTCCCATGAGTTTGGGCTAGATACAGGGGTGCAATGGGCCAAGAAAAGAAGGAAAGAAGAAGAGAAAGGCCAAAGACAGGAGAGGTTGAAGGTTACCACGCTTTGGAGCTTCAAATGAGAGCTTGGGAGTTCCAATCGCAGAAAATGGATGAAGTAGCTGCTGGATATGGTGGAGAACGATAGAGGGATGAAGCAAATAACAGAAAATAAAGGAAGGAACGATTGAAAGGGAGGTTGGAGAGAGAAAATAACAGTTTTGAAAGAAAATGAGAGCTTGGGGGGATGATTTATGAAGGAAGTAGGAGATTTTGAATGAATGGGTGGCCAAACCCTAGACCAAAGGGTCCCATTTAACCTCAAAATGCATCAGTCCAGGCAGCCCAGCCTGACTAGCCCGCCGACCGGCGAGGCCTCGCCGCTCTCTGGACATTCAAGTGAGGCCTCGCCAAAGGGGTGAGGTCCTCCTACCCCCCCTATGGCCAAAAACATGTGGGGCCCACCCTGGGTCCCCCTAGATGTGTTAGATTTGAGCCCAACCTCCGTTTCGAACCATTTCGGATAGTTTCGGAACTAACCTGATCTCTAATCAAAATTAGCAATTTCTAACGGCTGGAATGGAATAAAATGCGGTCTATACCTGTAAATTGATGGTCTAAAAGTGATTTGGGGTCGTCGTGTATGATCAGGAGTGTGCACGGACTCGATCTTGACGATCATTTTCAGTAAACTTTCACCGAAAAACAAACTGGGAGTCCTAGTTCTGTTTCTAAATTATTCTCGAACCCTCCTACGTTATAGTGGCATCAACATGTGGTGTGTGACCCTAACCCTGGTCCAGATTAATCCAAATCATGCTCTGATACCAACTTGTAACGCCCTAAAATTCGGGGGTCGAGCACAACTCAACTCCCGAGTTCCAAAACATCAATTATGCAACATATTTGATGATGTTTGTATGTTTTATGTGTTAATGCATAAAACATGAAATAGATCAAGCCAAATAATAGAAACAATTCAGGGATATTAAGGAAATGCAAGCGGAAGACTTAAATACATATATAATTCAAATTAAATCCTCAAATGATGCGTGCTCTGCCCAGGGCAATATACATACGTCTGTGTCCCAAAATACATACATGAACTGATCAAAATGATCTGATACATATCCCAAAAATAATCCCTGCTGGTCAGGACGAGGCTCACATGAACCCGCCTGAGAACTACATGTAAGAGAATGCCTCCTCGTCCTCGTCGAAGTCTGGCTCCGCCTCACATGCATCGCCATATCCTACAGTTAAGTCAAGGTCTGGTTGGTGTTTAAACACAATCCCAGAATGTGGGAGTGAGTGATCAACTCAGTGGTACTATATAGCAAAAGTTAACATGTTATCAATCCAATCAAGCAGTAATGATAAGGCAGTACAATCAAACATGTCCTACATACTCTTGTTAATGCAAGGATGATATGAAGAATGATGCATGCCCTCACCACAATCTCCCTCATGCGACATCATCTAACGATCGCGGCATGAATCACCACCACTGTGCTCTCACACCAACGCCAATGGCACATGCAGTGCGATGTCATGAATATGATTACCAAGTTCTTATTAGTCCTTTTCATACAGCAATATTTGGAAGCTAAGACACCTCCCTTGTATCATTTCTCAACATTGATCCATTCTAGGGTCATCAGTCCTATGATATCTCATATAATGTTATGGTTCTAGGTCGCTGCAAGGGCTGTCAGGGTTGTTGTGCGCAATCGTTACACCACTCCCCTGTCACCTTATCAATACAGGCCTATTTATATCCTTAAGACTACAACAGGACTCGTCGCCCCTATGCAGTGTCAGGATAAACTCAAGGTCATTACAGAGGGCTCGTCACCAATCAGTGTAGGCCGACAGCAAGAATATAGTGTCCCATACTACCATAATCTGCTCAGAGTAGGGTGCTCACTAGTCACTGAGGGGAGGTTTGTGGCCCCAGCGTAGGCTGACAGCACAACCACGGTGTCCTATACCACCATGCCCGGCTCATGAGTCTTAGGAGATCTTGGTACCATGGTTACGGGAGTTTCACTTGTAAGCTCAGTGTCTTAGATTCAAACAGTAGCGACCAAACATGGTGAACAAGCATCGGTCAATCGGGTTAGTTGATAGGTTCAACTACGCCAAGCACACTTTGAGTTGAACGACATGGAATGCATAAGCACTCCGTGTGGCCTAACCACTGCTGAACACTCCAAGCACGACTTAGATTCACTAAACTCATCCTGTGTGGTGAAAGCAACCTTAACCACTATTTTCAGAACGGTTTCCAATGCCTGGACTGTAGCACAGCCCCATTCACATACACATACCATAACTAGCATATGATTCATATCCTTCATTCACATGAACAATAATGAAGTATATCTTGAAATGTAAATAGTACATGCAGGAATTTATACATACATTTAACATGATTCAACCAAGTACATAATCCATGGAGGAAATCATACACTCATTTAGCATGGATATTCTATGTCACATGATTCATGAAGGAAATCATTCACACAAACATTATGGTTGAAATCCATCTCTCAACCATCTTAGCAAACACATCTTCTAACCATTATCTCATTTAGACATTTAATCAAACACTTAGCTTATACTATTCAACATACATCACCTATGTCGACACCGTTGCAAATTAGGGTAAGTCCTCTCACTAAGGAGTTGCCGCATACATATTAGGTATATCACAATGACAATTTATCATGGAAAGCAAATCAGCAGATTCCATACGCATACGTGTATTCTAACATATACATGAAATACAGTATTTATAATACAAAGTATACGTATGCGGAAGACAAAGCGGATAGCATATTTGGCATGTGTAACGGCAAGCACAACATGAATAAATCATTATCTAACATTGAAAGGGTTGAAAACCATAACCTAAGCGTATATAGTCCGCACCTTAAACCAAAAAAGACGTATTTAAGATGATTCAGACGATGTGTCTTCGTCAGCGGCGGATACGCTACCTATGGCAAGAAACAGGTTAGCTAGAACTCTACTACAGCTAGTCTAAGCTTCAAAACAGGTTAGGGTTAGCTTAACTTACCCAAAAATGGAATCAGAATCGTCGGAAGAACGATTCAGAAACGACGGTTCAATGTATAGATGTACTAGGAAGAATCCTACGGAGATTCACCTGATTCTCCCACACTTTCTCTCTCTTTTCTCTCTCTTAAAACTCTAGGGTTTGGGAAATTCGTATGGGTTAGAAAGCTAAGGGTTTAAGGCCCTTTTATAAGCCCAAACATAACGAAAATGGACTTTAAGTCAAGGTATACTTAGGTTATACCCAAATCGGGATCTTTCTAATCAAACGGAGCATTTTTAGAGGTCCTCTGATCAAATGCGGTCGGACTTAAGCTCACTAGCATCGGATCTTTGGTAAGTTAAGTTTTCAGTCCGATCGGTTTTTCAGATCGTCCGTGGCGGACCAGTTTCAATTCAATGGTCACCTAATCTCGATCAAGGCCACAAGTACTTGGATATGTAAGGGCCAACTTTTCTGATCCGAGGGTGAAATTTGGTCAAATTCTGACAGTCAGAATGCTTAGAAATGTCGCGCAAGATACACGTGCCAGATTACTTTAAAATGTATTTAATTTTCTAAATATTTTTCTTTTCTCACTCTCTTCACTTCGGACTCAGTAACATGGTGTCAGGACATCAGTTGGGCTTGATTTTTGAAAGGATAGTCAAGTCCAACTAAGCGATCATAATGGTCTAAGATTATAGATATCGGACTTTTGACGCGCGGTCTAGATCCAATACAAAGTTACCAAACATTCCCTAGAATAACTGGGTTTAGAGTTGGATCCTAAATTTCAGGGTATTATTGCGTTAATAATTCCACAAGTTTTAAGTCTTACAAAACGTATTTAAAGCGAACAGTACTAATTTCACAGCCAGTCTAACATAGCGCTAGCTAACTTATGGTTAATTTCTAAGAGGATTAATCCTAAGTGATTTTTGATCGAGGTGGTACTCGGGTCTTGGTATAGAATTTTTTGAGTCGTTACACCGATGGTGCAGTGGGAGGAAGATCTTCAGGGGTGTATTTCCTGTTCTAATGTTGATAACATGAGTACTTGAAATAAAGAAAATAACAATAATGATAAAATAACAATGATAAATAAAAGATTAAAATGATAAATTGCACGAAATTTTTACTCAGTGAGTATCTGTACTCCCCATAATCCAAGGGCTCATCTTCTTCTTCTATTATTGTTGGGATTCTTGCAAGAATGTCAGCAATAGGGGAAGCTTCAATTTCAATGTTTTGAAGAATTGATGAAAGATGTTCTTCACCAGTAGATATACCTTCAACAACAACATCATCCTCATCATTAATGTTAACTTCTCCGTCTTCAAAATCATCATCTCCATTGTCTCCTTCATCATTTTCCTCGGTATCATATTCAACAGAAGTAGTACTTCCAGACAATGAGGGTGAATTCTCTCCTTCTATTTCTTCTTCTTTTATATCTTCAATTACAACTTGTTTTCCTTTAGAAGGGGAAATTTTGTTGCTTCCTTGTTGAAGGTCTTTATCAACCAGGACTGGAGAGGTCAGGTCAGCAGCTCCTTGACGCAAAGAAGGAGAAGCTTAAGAACGTGATCGGGACCTTGTCATCAGAGAAGATGTGATGGGACAAGCAGGTTGAGGGAGAGGAGAAGGAACCGGGTTATCTTGAGATACGACAACATTCTCTTGAGTTGGAGAAGGAACTTTCATCACCTCTTTAACTACTCTATTGGAGCAATCTCGTGGGACCTTTTCAAAATCCATAATAACCCCATGGGCTATCCATCCCTCTAGCATGTTGGCGGGTTTCCTTTCACGAATTGGCTTTTCCAAAGATATATTTATGCAAAGTTGAATGGTAAAAGGCGCGTGACTCCATTTTGGTACAAATCCAATTCCTTCTTCTAATCTGCGACCCTTGAGTTTCGGCCGTGAAATCCAAATCGGGTCAGTCACAGGTAAGTATTTATTGACTAGATACGATTGATGAACCCACCACCTCATATAGTCATACGAATTACGGGGGGTACGATTGCTACGTAGGATTATAAAAGTAGATATGACTCAGCTACCCAACAACTACTTCCATACCATCGCCCAGTTATATGGGCCAGTTTCATAACTACGCATTCTCCTTGTTACCAATCCAGTCTTCCGGAATGGTTTGATCAAAACCAAATTGGTGGGTGAATCGACTCGGGTAGTACGACTCTCTCCAAAATTCTACTCCTTTTAATGGGAGACTGCAGGAACGAATGGAGAGATAGAATTCCCTTTCTCTAGAAGAGAGTGATCCAGTATCCACCATGTCCGTATCTTCCATGTACCGGTATAGGTAGAACTGAAAGAAGTTGACTGCATCAGTTTCTGAGATTGTGTTGATGACCCAGTCATATGATCTTTTGGCCATAGTACTCTTCTAAAAGAACCATAGAGGAATGTGCGAGGGGTGGATATATGCCTTCTTCGAAGCTTCAAAGGTCCACGGGAAATAAATACCTAACCAACCGGCAATATAATGCCAAGGAGTGTACGTAGAAGAAGTGCCAACAGTGGGACTCTTTATGTGTGTCGTTATCTCTCCAAGGGCTTTGTAAATGGAGTAAAAGACCGGAGGGGTAAGGGAATGCTTATGGCCTTCTACCATGGCACCAGCGATGACAAATACTATTGGGAGAATGACATCTGCCCATTTTGAGCTAGGGAGGACGACTACGCTCAACTAATAGACAATG
The DNA here is from genome assembly GCA_037074715.1 of Magnolia kwangsiensis. Lineage (NCBI taxonomy): Eukaryota > Viridiplantae > Streptophyta > Magnoliopsida > Magnoliales > Magnoliaceae > Magnolia > Magnolia kwangsiensis. The sequence goes on along the minus strand of CM073576.1, from coordinate 108,022,804 downwards.
AACACTGCGAGCTCACCATCAAGGCTATATTCAGCACAATCCTTTATTTTTGCACAAAGGTCCGTTAATTCTTGTGAATGACAACCATTGAACCTAAGAAAAGAAAGAGAGAGGAAAAATGGTGAGAAATATAAGGAATTAAAATACAATAAGAAGTGATTAATTTATGAGGTGAAGAATTACCGGAAGGCTCTAGTAAAGTGTGCAAGCCACTGTAGAGGAGAAATCTTATGGATGTTAGGAAACTTGGACATCTCTCTAAAGAGTTCTGTAACACCCCGTCCATTCCATACCAGTTTCTATGCATATGTACACGATGATCTACACCCTTAGCTAGACTTGGATTGGTCATTCATAGTACACACTCAACTGACCGAGACCCCAAGACCTTGAAACCTATCTCATATCGACCGCCCTATCGTTGCAATCACATAAGTACCACCCGTGCGTCTATACGATACTCCGTGACGAATCATTAGTGTATCATGTGTGCAAGGTACCATGTACTCCATTCCACACATGTGCATAACACATGCCATGCATACATGTACATGCCACACATGGGTGAGAGAATCTCTACCCATGCGTGTGATGTCACCCTCCCATGCCATCCCTCTTTCATGTGCTCCCCAAAGTCAACTCTTTTCCATGTCACATCTTAAGCATGACATCATCACACCATGCCATCTCATGCTCCTTTAATCCACTATTAATTTTTAATCATGCACCATTTCCTATAATCCTATCCTAAGCTAACATTAATCACATTAGCCTAACATAACCAAAAATTTTATCCATTCTCTACAAAAACCCCTCCATTCCTTAACATTTCACCATTTTTTTTTACACAAGAGAGAGAGAGAGAGGAGTGATCTTGGTGGGCCATCAACTCCATCAACCCCTTCCCTTCCATCCATCTCAACCATTCATCTATTTCATTAAGGTGAGTACACCCACCCCACTCATGGTTTATTTTCTTTTTAATTATTTGGATGATTATAGTGGTGATGATATGATGATAATGATGCGATTAATGGTATGGATTCATGGGAGAATGCATATAAAAAAAGAATAAATAAATAAATAAAATTGTTATAAACATTATGTGGGACGCATTGGTAGTGGGCCCCACTAGAATATTTTGTCAACCATCCAAACTGCCCAAAGTGAGGCCATTGGGCGGCCAAACACACACATGCACACACATGCATACATACCACAAATACATAATGGACACTGCTGCACACTGCCGTCATTTGAAAGAAAAGAAGAGAAGAGGTGTGGGTCCACAATGGGCCCCACCCATGATGTATGTATTCAATCCACACCATCCATTTAATTTCCCAACTTATTTTAGGTGTTGAGCTGAAAAATGAAGCGAATCCAAATATCTATAGGCTACACCATCAAAAGGACTGTTTTAATAGTAATAAACTATTAGGGGCCACTATAATCTTTTTATACGCAATATATATATATATATATATATATATTGAATGTTAGGCTTGTTAAATCTATCTCAGGCCATAAAATCCAACAAATGGAGTGGATCGTCAAGATATGGGTCCCACTTATGAAAAACCTCAGTAAAACGAAATATATATATATATATATATATATATATATATATATATATATATATATATACACACACACACAAACACACACACACACACATACATACATATATATGTATATATATGCAAGGGGCGTTAGCCCCATGCTGCTGACGTCCAACATCCACGAACGCTGCAGCTGAATGGGCAGGGACTGTGGATCCCAGCCATTGGCCCCACCATGATGTATGTTGAACATCAGCACCATGCATTTGATGGGTCCCCTTTAAATGATGGGATCCCCCAAAAATTAGTGGTACATGGAACTAAGGTGGCCCACACCATCAAAAATCATGTGAAGACATGCTAAAACATATAAAAGTACTTGTTGGGGCCCGCCTGAAATTTTTATGCCTCTAAAACTTGGACTGACCCCTCTACCAAGTGGGACACACACAACAGATGGACTGGATCTCTCAAGTAACCCACCTTAATGAGAAATATACAAAAAGAAATAAAATAATAATAATAAAATAAAATAATAATAATAAAATAAAATAATAATAATAACAAAAGTGGCGTGGAGGAGGTGACGTCCTCCCTGGACGTCCTGAGAGGGCAGTGATCATGGCCACACCATGATGTATATGCTAAATCCACACCATTTATCCATCTGACTAGCCCCATTTATTGTATGGTTCCAAAAATCAGGGCAATTAGAAGTTCATGCAGGCCAGGCCACTTGGACAGTTGAAATTATACTCAAAATACTTTGATTTTTCTAGGGCCCATCTTGGTGATAAAAAGTATATCTGGGCCATTCATCCACTCCTTCAGACCATTTTAAGTCATGAGAAAAAGAATGAGGCAGATCCACGCCATAAGTGGACCACACTATAAGAAATAGTGCGAATAAAACTCCCTACTATTAAATCCTTTGAGTTCTATCGTGATGTGTAACTACCACCAAAGTCGGGTCAATCATTAGACTGTGGAGCCAACTCGTTACATGTATTTTATATCCAAGTCATTCATCATTTAGACCACCCATGTGTAATGAGCCCCGCCCAACGTATGTAACTTATATCCATGCCATTCATCTAGTGGGTGGTATCAACTATGAGGTTGTTTGTTGTACAAATTGTTCATGGGGTAGACCCCACCATGTCAATGGGACCCATAATTATACAAAATATAATAATAATAATAATAATAATAATAATAATAAGGAAAGGTAATTGCATGCTTACCAATGAAAACTTCCCTGGACATAATGTGATGCATGTGAAGCCCACCTAGGTGCATGTATTGTATACCCACACTACTTATATTTTCCAGTCACTTGGGAAGTGGGCCCACCTCCTGCTCATGGACATAAGATGAAGTAGAACTCAATTTTAGGTGGGCCACGCTGCACGTAGAAATAGTAGTAATAACCATTGGGAATTCTTAGGCTCTAGTATGCCCCTATATGCTGGGAGGCTCCCTTGATCATGGACTCCACCTTGTAATATGATGTAAATCTATGTCATTCATCGGTTTATCCTTATCATTTTAGGGTATGGTCCCATAGACTAGTTAGATCCAAATCTCATGCCATGGGAGCAACATTGATCACTTGTCCACCGTTAAATATATTTTCTAGAGCTGCAGTAATGTTTGTGAGAAATCTATCCATATATTCTTTTAAACAAATCATGGGCCACCTAATATACATGTTTTACCGGTCATTCATCTATTTTGATTAGATCATTTTAGAGTGTGGGGCTGCCTATATATTTACTACAATCTAAGTCATTTTCATGGTACCCATTGTAATAGTTATTCCTCCTTTAGACCGTCAGTTGGTAGGAATCATGTGAATCACTTGTCACGCCCCAAACTCGGAAACCAGGCTCACAAAATTTTTAATCGCCAAATTCGACACTGACAGCCTCCATAGTACCACATTCTCGACTCCCAGCACCCGTACACAAGGTTCCGATCCTGGGATCCTACAAGGACGATTTTAAACATGATTTGATTCGTAATGAGCATAACCCATGAACAATAACCATAAGAACACCACACAAAATCCACTATGATAAAAAACTTTGAGTACAATGCATACGAAAGGGAAATACAGGATAATGATAATAACAGAAACTTCAAAAGCTCGACTGCACACTCTAACTACGACGAGGCCATGGATGCATCCTGGCGTCACCTGCACGCATCAATCGTGCATAAGCTTATAGAAAGCTTAGAGGGTGGTGTAAGTGTGTGCGTAGTATGAATGTGCTCAGAATGCAAGGTCAGAGAAATGCGGAATCATGTTGATGAGTACAATGAGTGCAATCAGTCGTACCAAGGCCATGCGGTGCAAGATATGAATGCTATCGACCATAACAGGACCATACAATGCGAGATGCAACTCAAACATGACAATCCTCATCCAAATTCACATATCAATATAGTTCTCATTCTTGATAATCACCGAAGCTTAATACACTCCAAATGGCACTGCCCCTCTTCCAGCCGCATAGTCCAAGTGAGCATAAGAAACCTCACTATCTTCCTGACCAATAGTCTGCCAATACATATCCGGCACGTCGATAGCGGAACCATTCACAAGCTGGTCAAACTCAGCCTAGTATTACCCCCTACCCTAGGGCGAGTAAGGCCACACCCGTTTCGAACCAACCATGACACACTAGGAGACGCGGCCTCCTGGTATTCGGCCCTCATGTGCTCATATATCTACTCGGTCTCAACGTTGGAGTCATCCTCTGGTACAATCGGGTTTAGGAATTTTCACCTAGGGACATATATGGTGCCCCGATGCTAGAAACAGTATTTTTGATATCCAATCCAGTCACCCACGATGTGTCTATGGAGGCTATGGCCCTGATATCACTAGGGCATCTAATAATCACACAAATACAAGTGCATGAATCACCCTACCAGACATGCAACAATCTTGCGCGTACCGCGTGCTCATGTAGGGCAACTCCGCCTATCAGGGAGCCTATAAACAATCTACCCGAAGGCATATGCTATGATCAGTCACTCCTCATATCAGGCATACATATGCTGTGTATGATCATAAATCATGGATCTATACTAAACAAGTTATGTGGTGATGTGCTCAATTCATAACGAAGATGGGCCTAGACGGCCTACAAAGTACAAGTATGGGCTTATCAATGGGCCCTAAGGAGAGACATAATGTGGACATTTAACCAACATTATCCTTATAATGTGGACATCAAACCATCATTGTTCCCAAGGCATAGCCCGCTATAAAGGTCAACACATATACCATGGTGGAATCACACTACAATGGGCCTTATGTACGTCCTATTGGGCCTCGACCCATGGGCTTCTAATACATCAAATGGGCCTCATATATCACATTGGACCTACTCAAATGGGCCGAAACAAAGTACTGAATCAACTGGGACAAGTCGAATGGGCCGAGTTCAAATAGGTTGAACCCAACTCATCTATTTTTAGGAATCAATATATATATATAATGAATCATATCAAATGATTAACAAGACCATAGTGGAGATAATGATTTTTACATAATTAAATTCCAGTGGGCCCCATCATAGGGTTTATTTCCCATCCAGCCTATTCATAAGGTCACAAAGGCCCGGATCTAGAGGAAAAACATATATCATTTTTGGTCTAAACCTGGTAGCCCCCAAGAGTTTTAATGGTGGACGTTCGACCGCACTGATTCGTATGATGTGGTCCACTTGATCCTGGATTTGTCTCATTTTTAGTCTCAAGCCTTAAAATTTTATTTCAAAAATGGTTGGACAGTTTGGATGCAATGCATGCATCATGGTGGGTCCCATAGGGATGGACGGCATAGATAAATCACATACCTCATGGTGGAGGTCCACATTAATAAAAGGCGTGGATAGAATACATACATCAGTGGGTCCCATGTGGGGCCCACCATAATGTTTATTTTCCACCCAACCTGTGGATAAGGTCACACAGACCTGGGGCCCACCGTAATGTTTATTTTCCTCCCAACCTGTTGATAAGGTCACACAGACTTGGGGTCCACCATAATGTTTATCTATCATCCAATTTGTTAATAGGGTCACACGTACCCTGAAGAAGAGGAAAAATAAATTTCATAGTGAACCAAAACTTCTACATCATTTTCGGCTCAACGTCTAAAATGATCTGAGGAAAAGGATGGACGGCTTGGATTAAGTACATACATCAAGGTGGGGCCTGCATGAGCAGCCCACACTTCACTCTTAGCACCCACCACATCATTACACATCTCCACACACCACGTCAATTCACATTTCATCGTGGACTCTCGTCCAACGTCCCTAGACGCAGGACAATGTGGGTACAACATAGGTACCATGGTGGGTCCCACATGCACATGTCCCACCTGATGGGCCTTATATTTATTGTTTTTTTCCTCATCAACCAAGCCCACTAGGTGGCTTGGATAAAACAAATGAATGGCATCAATAAAATACAACCATCATGGTGGGTCCACGATCGGTGTGGATCTAATGGGCCACTCCCATCACAAAAGAGAGAGAAAGAGAGGGAGAGAGAAAGAGAAAGAGAAAAAGAGAGAGAAATAAGCGGTGTAGATGAAGGGACCTCGCCACTATGGGTCCCTCATATGATTGCAACACATACATCAAATTGGGTCCCACATACAAGTGGGTCCTCAAATCATGAAATCAATGTTAGAAACTCAAAGATCACCCACCTTTAGTCCTTCTCCTTGGTCTATTGGACTCCTATGCTCCTTGCCTTCAACTTTGATGGAGGTTGATGGGGTTTTGATGATGGAGATGAGAGATGAGAGGGTGGGCCACACTTGTTGTTTGAGTAAGAGGAACTTGGACGAATGGAATTTCTTGCTTGGGAGATTTGAGAAATGAGAGAGAAAAAGAGGTGATGGGATAATATGGATGGGATGATGTGGTAGTTGTAAGGAAAGGTATGGGTTGTTTGAAAATTTGTAAAAGAGGAATGGTGAGGGGAGAGAGAGAGTTGACTTATAGAAAAGGAGGGATGGGTTGTTGTACTTGGGGTATGGCTTATACTTGACATTGATTGATTGATTGATTGATGGGACATGTTGTAGAGATTCCCTCGAAATTCACAACGGGTGGCGCTTCTTCGGAATGAATGCAGACCATAACTTCTAGCATAGTTATCAGATCGGTGCGCGAGTCACGACGTTGGAACCGCGGTGATGGCGGGGTCGCTAGGGTACAAGTTTCGGTTCGAGCCGACTTCGGTATGCGGGACCCAGCTTAGGATCATGCGTAAATGTTGGATACGGGTCGATAGTTATCAGAATTCGACCGGGAGAACCTCAGAAGCCTACGGAATGGTACGAACTAGGATATGGGTCTTATAACTCTCCCCTCCAAATAAAAATTTCATCCTCGAAATTTATACAATCATCGCAAGTAAACATAACTCATAATAGAAGAGGAAATAAGGTATCGTCATGTAAAATTGGAGACAACATACATGATACGACATAGAATCAATCATCAAAGAGATGGGGATAGCACTCTCGAATCTCGGCTTCGCGCTCCTAAGATGCCTCATCAATAGAATGGTGACCCAACTGAACCTTCACCAAGGGAATGACCTTGGTCTGGAGGACCTGCTCCTTCCGATTAAGGATACGTACTGACTGCTCAATGTAAGAAGTATCCTCACGAACCTCCAATGGCTGCAAATCGATAACAGGAACTATGTCTGACCCACACTTCCTCAACATAGAGATGTGGAAAACATTGTGGATGTCAGACAACTGAGATGGTAAGGGAAGCTGATAGGCTACAACACCAATGCGCTCAATGATCTCGAAAGGTCCTATGAATCTCGGGGCAAGTTTACCCTTCGCTCCAAATCGAACTATGCCTTCATGGGTGAGACCTTGAGACACATATGGTCCCCTACATCAAACTCTAAGGGATGATACCGGCGATTAGCAAAACTCTTCTGCTAGCTCTGAGCTGTGCGTATCCTCTACCTGATGATATCGATAGCCTCTGATGTCTACTACACAAGCTCAGGACCTAGAAGACGCCGCTCTCCAACCTCGGTCCAACAACTCAGAGATCTGCACGGTCTGTCATACAATGCCTCAAAAGGAGTCATGTCAATGGTCGCCTGATAGCTGTTGTTGTATGCGAACTCATCCAATCACAGATGCTCATCCTAGCTACCCCCGAAATCAGTCGCGCAGGCATGAAGCATATCCTCAAGGATCTGGTTTACCCTCTCAATCTAGCCATTGGTCTGCGGATGATACGCTGTGCTGAGCAGCAAATCAGTACCCATCGCTCTTTAAAAGCTCCTCCAAAACTGAGATGTGAACCTCGGGTCTCGATCAGAAACGATCGAGACTAAAACGCTATGCAGTCTCACAATCTCCTCGATGAATAACCTCGCAAGCCGGTCCAAAGGCTAAGTCGCATGAATCGCAAAAAAATGTGTCGACTTCGTCAGACGATTAACGATGACCCAGGTGGTGTCGTGACCGTGCTAAGTCCTCGGTAAGCTCATGATAAAATCTATCAACACGTGCTCCCACTTCCACATTGGAACGTTCAACGACTGTAATGGACCAGAGGGTCTCTAATGATCAGCCTTACATGCTGACATGTGTCACACTCGGCCATAAAATTGGCGAATTAGTGCTTCATCTCCACTTAAAAATATTGTCTCCTCATATCGCAATACATCTTCGTCAAACTAGGGTGGATAGAAAATCACGATTGATGTGCCTCGGTCATAAGATCTTTACGCAACTCAGGAATATCCGGGACACACAATCAGCCTCTAAAGTAAAGTCCACCATCAGAACCAATCTGTCAATCTGTCTAACTCTCAGATGCTACCTCTGCTCAGTAATCTTGTAATGACTCGTCTATTTGCTGAGCCTCAATCACCCTTGCGATAAGAGAGGGTTGAATCGACAGGCTCTATAGCCGAACGATAGATGACTGCAGACCAAACTCAAAATCGTACTCTGTTATATCCTCGAGCATCCTCCACTCCTAAATCATCATATGTGCCACTCAGCCTCGTGGCTGACGGCTGAGGGCATCTGCCACCACATTCACCTTGCCAGAATGGTACTAGAGATCAAAATCATAGTCCTTCAGGGGCTCCATCCAACGCCTCTACCTCATGTTCAGCTCAAACTGAGAGAATAGATACTTCAAGCTCTTGTGGTCAGAGAAGAGCTCGAACCTGACCTCATAGAGATAATGTCTCCACACCATCAGTGCGAAGATAACTGCTACTAGCTCTAAATCATGTGTGGGGTAGTTCAGCCCATGAACCTTGAGTTGACGAGATGCGAAGGCTACAGGCCTGTTGTGCTGCATTAGGACAGCACCTAAACCAATACGTGAGGCATCAATAAATATAACAAACCCATCACTCCCAGAGGGAAGAGTGAGGATAAGAGCGGACGTCAGATGGTCCTTCAGCTCCACGAATGCCTGCTCACATGCATCAGTCCAAACAAAATCTACGCCCTTCCAAGTCAACCTGGTCAAAGTGACTGCAATACGGGAGAAGCCCTCAATGAATAACTGATAGTATCCCGATAAACCAAGGAAACTGCGAATCTCAGACGCAGTCGTGGGCCGGCCCCACTAACACACTGCCTTAACCTTCGAGGGGTCTACTGCAACACTCTCCCTCGTCACCATGTGACCGAGGAACTTCACCTCATCCTACCAGAACTCGTACTTCTCCAGCTTCGTATACAGCTGGTGGGCACAGAGGGTTTGCAATGCGATCGCCAGATGCTGCATATGCTTCTCACGAGTCCTCGAATATATCATAATGTCGTCAATGAAGACCATAACAAACTGATCAAGATATGGACAGAAGACCTCGTTCATCAACTGCATGAAGACCGCAGGTACATTAGTCAGTCCGAAGGACATGACCTGAAACTTAAAATGACCGTAACGCATCTTGAAAGCCGTCTTTGGGATGTCCTCCTCTCGAACCCGAATCTGATGATAACTAGAACGCATGTCAATATTTGAAAAGAACTGTGCACCCTACAATTGATCAAATAAATCATCGATCCTCGGAAGTGGGTACTTATTTTTAATTGTAAGTCGGTTAAGCTCGCGGTAGTCTACACAAAGCCTCAACGAGTCATCCTTCTTCCTTACAAAGAGTACTGACACTCTTCAAGACGAACTACTCGGATGAATGAATCCTAACTCACGCAACTCGTCCAACTGTCGCTGCAGCTCACACAACTTCATCGGTGCCATATGGTATGGGGCCCTCGAGATAGGCACGATACCGGGCACAAGATCAATCTGGAACTTAATATGACGGCACGGCGGCAATCCTGAAATCTCCTGAAACACGTCGAGGAAATCACAAATAACTAGAAACTGGTCAATATATGTTGCAATGGGCTTCTCAACTGCGCAGGATATCAAGCATGACAACGGCTCTCCTCTGGGCTCGGTAACAAACTGAAACTGTGGCAAACCTAGTATGCAGAATGTGATTGTCCTCATGAAACAGTCCAAGAGGCGTAGTACTCGGCAAGCCAATCCATCCCCAAGATAACATCAAAATCTGACATTGGCAGCACGTACAATTGGCAGGTAAGAAAATCTTTCCCACTAACACCGGGCAAGATGAACAGAAAATGGCTTAATACTGTAGTCTTCCCCAAGGGCATCAATACGATCAATCCCTCATTAGAAAACTCTATCAATAACCCTGTCAATCGGTAAAAATTCTCAGACATAAATGAGTGCAAAGCACCTGAATCAAATAATACTCGGGCGATGCATGAAGAAACAAGAAGTATACCCTCAACAACTCCTCCGGAGGTCTGCAGGTCCTGCGGAGTCGCATAAAATCTAGCTTGAGCTGGCTGGGAAGGTGCATGTCCCCTCTAAGGTCCCTGGTGCTGCTGTTGTCTCTATGGTGGCCTGTACTGCTGTTTCTACTGCTGCTGGGGCCTCGGCGGCTGAGGTGGTTGTGGTCACTGCTGATGGGGTCGCTGCTACTATGGTCGCTGCTATGTTGGAGGCTATTGTGGCCCTCTCGGCTGCTTCAGATGAGTGTGGGGTCACTCAGACAAGTGGTACCCTATCCCACCACATCCAAAACAAGTCTCTGAAAATGGCTGCTAGGGTGGCGCTGGAGGTGTTGCTGGTGCTCTAGGAGGTGGGTGGCTCTTGTACCTCTGTGGTCGTCAATGCTGCTGGGAGAAACTGGAGGGGGCCTGCCTCTTCCGGCCTCTCCTCTGATCTCGATCGCTCTGTGAGCTGGCCCACTCAGTCTCATAAATCTGAGCCCTCCGTACTACCGCTTAAAAGGTCAGGACCTCATGCCCAATAACATGGCCTCGAAGATCGCAACACAAGCCATTCTCGAAACGGTAGGCCTTCCGCCCCTCATCATCAACTAAATATGGTACGAACCTCGATAGAACCATAAAATGGGCCTTGTACTGTGCCACAGACATGTCCCCCTACACCAGAGTCTCGAACTCTAACGCTCTCTAACGACGAACGTGGTCGGGAAAGTACTGCTCCTCGAATCGATCAATGAAATCCTCCCATGTCTAGACATAATCAGGCCCTACAACATGGGTAATGGAGGTCCACCAGTGCTCGACCCCTCCCTGGAGAAGAAATACAGCCAACCGAACTCGCTGTTGGGTTGTACATGCCATTGTATCAAAAATTTTCTCCACATCGGAGCGTCACCTCTCGGCAACAGTCGAATCTGGCTCACCCTGGAAACGTAGAGGATCAAGCTGGCGAAACTCTCGAAGTAAGGTGCTCACGCGCTCCTATTCTGCTTGAGGTGGTGAAACAACTAGGCGCTTGCCCTGTCCCTGAAGTGTAGCCGTCATAGCCTATAACATCTGCTGTAACCGGGAGGTACTCACAAGTACGGTCGGATCCGCACCGGCCTCAGGTGGAGGAATGACATCCTTAGGCTGGGGAGCAGGGATCTTTGGGGGTGGGACGGGAGTCGTACGTGGTAAACCTGGAGCCTCAGGTGGTAGAGCGGGAGTCAAACGGGTCACTCTCCTGGGTGGCATGTCCTATAGGAAAGAATAAGGACGTCAACCAACCTTGAGAACGGCACATTAGGAAACTCAATCGGAAGGTTACAAACTCGAAACCAAATCGTCTTAAACTCATAGTAAATATATGATGTTGTTCTCGGTTATTCCCAAGTTATGCTCTGATATGAACTTCTATCACGGCCCAAACTCAAAAATTGGGCTCATAAAATTTCTGATTGTCGAATCCGGTACTGACAGCCTCCATAGTACCCCATTCTTGGCTCTCGACAGCCATACACCAGGTTCTGATCCTAAGATCCTATAAGGAGGATTTTAAACATGATTTGATTTGTAATGAGCATAACCATAAGCATAACCCATAAACAATAACCACAAGAACACCATCACAAAATCCACTATGATAAAAAACTTTGAGTACAATGCATACGAAAGGAAAATACAGGATAATGATAATAAGAGAAACTCTAAAAAGTCTGACTACACACTCTAACTGCGGCAAGGCTATGGCTGCGACCTGGCGTCACCTGCATGCATCAATCATGCATAAGCTTATAGAAAGCTTAGAGGGTGGTTGTAAGTGTGTGCGTAGTATGAATGTGTCAGAATGCAAGGTCAGAGAAATGCAAAATCATGCTAATGAGTACAATGAGTGCAATTAATTGTACCAAGGCCATGCAATGCAAGATATAAATGCTATCAGCTATAACAAGACCATACAATGCGAGATGCAACTCAACCATGACAATCCTCATCCAAATTCACATATCAATACAGTTCTCATTCTAGATAATTATCGAAGTTTAATACACTCCAAATGGCACTGCCCCTCTCCCAACCGCATAGTCCAAGTGAGCGTAAGAAACCTCACTATCCGCCTAGCCAATAGTCTGCCAATAGATACCCGACACGTCAATAGTGGACCCATTCACGAGCTGGTCAAACTCAGCCTAGTATTGCCCCTACCCTCGGGCGAGTACGGTCACACCCCTTTCTAACCGATCATGACACACTGGGAGACGTGACCTCTTGGTATTCAGCCCTCGTGTGCTCATATATCCACTTGGTCTCGACATTGGAGTCATCCTCTGGTACCATCGAGTTTAAGAATTTTCACTTAGGGACATCTATGGCGCCCTGATGCTAGAAACAGTATTTTCGATATCCAATCCAGCCACCCACGATGTGTCTGTGGAAGCTATGACCCTGCCCTGATATCACTAGGGCATCCAATAATCACAATCACACAAATGCAAGTGCATGAATCACCCTACCAGACATGCAACAATCTTGCGCATACCATGCGCTCATGTGGAGCAACTCCGCCTATCTGGGAGCCTATAAACAATCTACCCGAAGGCATATGCTATGATCAGTTACTCCTCATATTAGGTATACATATGATGCGTATGATCGTGAATCATGGATCTATACTAAACAAGTTATGTGGTGATGTGCTCTGTTCATAACGAAGATGGGCCTAAACGGCCTACACACTACAAGTATGGGCTTATCAATGAGCCCTAGGGAGAGTCATAATGTGGACATTTAACCAACATTATCCTTACAATATGGACATCAAACCATCATTGTTCCTAAGGCATAGCCTGCTATAAAGGTCAACACATATACCATGGTGGAATCACACTACAATGGGCCTCATGTACGTCTTATTGGGCCTCGACCCATGGGCCTCCAATACATTAAATGGGCCTCATATATCACATCAGGCCTACTCAAATGGGTTGAAATAAAGTGCCGAATCAACTGGGCCAAGTCGAATGGGCCGAGTTGAATGGGCCGAGTACAAATAGGCTAAACCCAACTCATCTATTTTTAGGAATCAATATATATATATATATATATATATATATATATAATGAATCATATCAAAAGTTAACTAGACCATAGTAGATATAATGATTTTTCCACGATTAGATTCCAGTGGGCCCCATCATAGGGTTTATTCCCATTCAACCTATTCATATGGTCACAAAGGCCCGGATCTAGAGGAAAAACAGATATCATTTTTGGTCTAAACCTGGTAGCCCCCAAGAGTTTTACTGGTGGACGTTCAAACCCACTGATTCCTATAATGTGGTCCACCTGATCCTAGATCTGTCTCATTTTTAGTCTCAAGCCTTAAAATTTTATTTCAAAAATGGTTGGACGGTTTGGATGTAATACATGCATCATGGTGGGTCCTACAGGGATGGACAACATAGATAAATCACATACCTCATGGTGGAGGTCCACATTAATGAAAGGCATGTATAGAATACATACATCAGTGGGTCCCATGTGGGGCCCACCATAATGTTTATTTTCCACCCAACCTGTGGATAAGGTCACATAGACCTGGGGCCCACCATAATGTTTATTTTCCACCCAACCTGTTGATAAGGTCACATGGACTTGGGGCCCACCATAATGTTTATCTATCATCCAATCTGTTGATAGGGTCACGTGTACCCTAAAGAAGAGGAAAAATAATTTTCATAGTGAACCAAAACTTCTGCATCAGCATAAAAGGGGCTTCAATGGCAACCGTTCAGACCCATTGTTTCCTGTGATGTGGGCCACCAGAGTACTATATACGGCTGATCTTTGGAGGGTGGCCCGCTTCCATAAAGGGCCATCAAATGCATAGTGTTGATGTTCACATACATCACGGTGGGGGCCACGACTGGGACCGTGGCTCCCAGCCCATCCACCCATCTTTCAGCATGGCAGGCGCTACCTACCTTTTGGCAACAGCAGCGTCAACTGCAGCATTATTATTTTTATTTTTTAAAATTTATTTTCTTGTGGTTTTTCATAGATGTAGCCCACATCAAGGAAATTCGACCCAACCATTGAATTATATGGCTCAATACAAATGCATCAAGCCCAATATTTGATTGGTTTTGGTGTATAGAAACATCGGGGCATATTTCTGTGGTAAAAATATCATTCTCTATGTAATGGCCCGCCAGAAGGTAAGATTGGCCTCATATTTTGGCTTAATGTCTAAAATGATCTGAGGAAAAGGATGGACAGCTTGGATTAATTACAAACATCAAGGTGGGGCCTGCATAAGCAGCCCACACTTCACTCTTAGCACCCACCACGTCATTACACATCTCCACACACCACGTCAGTTCACATTTCACTATGGACTCTCGTCCAACGTCCCTGGACGCTGGACATGTGCGTACAACACCAGTACCATGGTGGGTCCCACATGCACGTAGCCCACCTGATGGGCCTAATATTTGTTATTTTTTTCTCATTAGCCAGGCCCACTAGGTGGCCTGGATAAAACAAATGAATGGCGTTAATAAAATACATCCATCATGGTGGGTCCACGATCGGCGTGGATCTAATGGGCCACTCCCATCACAAAAGAGAGAAAGAGAGGGAGAGAGAAAGAGAAAGAGAAAAAGAGAGAAATAAGCGGTGTAGATGGAGGGACCCCGCCACTATGGGTCCCTCATATGATTGCAACACATACATCAAATTGGGTCCCGCATACAAGTGGTTCCTCAAATCATGAAATCAATGTTAGAAACTCAAAGATCACCCACCTCTAGGCCTTCTCCTTGATCCATTGGACTCCTATCCTCCTTGCCTTCAACTTTGATGGAGGTTGATGGGGTTTTGATGGTGGGGATGAGAGATGAGAGGGTGGGCTACACTTGTTTCTTGAGAGAGAGGAGCTTGGACGTATGGAATTTCTTGCTTGGGAGATTTGAGAAATGAGAGAGAAAAGGAGGGGATGACATGATATGGATGGGATAATATGGTGGTTGTAAGGAAAGGTATGGGTTGTTTAAAAATTTGTAAAAGAGGAATGGTGAGGGGAGAGAGAGTTGACTTATGGAAAAGGAGGGATGGGTTGTTGTACTTGGGGTATGGCTTGTACTTAACATTGATTGATTGATTGATTGATGGGACATGTTGTAAAGATTCCCTTAAAATTTGTAACGCATGGCGTTTCTTCGGAATGAATGCGAACCCAAAACCTCTAGCCTGGTTATCGGATCAATGCGCGAGTCACGGCGTTGGAACAACAGCGATGGCGCGGTCACTATGGTACAAGTTTTAGTTCGAGCCGACTTCGGTATGCAGGACCCGGCTTAGGGTCATGCACAAACGTCAGATAAGGGTCGATAGTTGCCAAAATTTAACCGGAAGAACCGCGGAAGCCTACAGAACGGTACAGATGAGGACACGGGTCTTACATCACTACACTATAGGAATTTGGGATCTTAAGTGGCCCAACTAGTCGTGTGAATTAGTAGAAGTTGTGTGGGCCACCACACCATGTGAGTGCATAATTTTTATAGCCCACCTAACTGTATGAAATTGGGGCAATTGTATGATTACTTGTCTAAGTGGATTTATGATTGTTGTGGCCCTTAACCATATGATCACTGACAGGACAAATGACAAGTATATTTGGTAAAATGGTGTTGAATATATCGCTTATACATCTTGTGATCATGTGTGATGTGGATAGACATAAATCATTTGGGTATGTGGGGAATGTGTGGCCCAACCATATGATCATGTGGTGCTTAGGTGACTATCAAGCTATGTGAAATTGTGGTACTGGCCGCCTGACTCATGACATTATATGCATACCACATGCACTTGAACGTATGCCTAATCATAATTGTTTGAATTCATGTATAATCATGGCATACATGATGATCGAAATACCATAGTCATGTCGTATAACATGATTTGGATCTTGATGATGAAATGTGCATATATGATGATGATTTGCGTTATCCCTGAAAATGAATGGGACACCGAAAGTGTGAAAATAGTAGGGGATGATGTGCCCCTTGGGTTGAAAGTCCCTAAACCCCTATGCTAGCTAAGGTTGGCTCACCGTCGGTCCGAGTGGATACATGGATCATGGATTTGACTCCCACAATGAGGTCGGGTTGAGAAGAGGTGGGTTCAACCTGCTTATGGTCTGAGGTGCAAACAGGGACTGGTCTGACTCTCTGGCGAGGAGAAGTGCGAATGAAGTCCTCTACTGGGGTGCCGGGTGGAAGTCCACAGCAGGGCGGGTATGCGAGGTCCATTACTGGTGTCTGGTGCACTGGTGTCCACCACAGTGTTTTCCATGATATACAGTTGGTGGAAATCCACCATAGGGCGGGTATGCGAGGTCGATTACTAGTGTCTGGTGCATGGTATCGACCACAGTTCTTCCCAAGATTTATAGTTATGATATGGTATGACAATATGATGATGACGATGTGATTATGAATGCGTGTAATACAGTTATGGCTATGGTATGAGAGAAATGAAAATATGACTTGGTGATGCTGGTAGCATTGACTCGGAGTATCACTATGATGCATATGTATTGCATTGGCATTGGCATCATACCTTACGTGCTACATACCTTTCACCATACATGATTTCCTTGTAACATATTTGTCTTACTTACATGTAAGACACACTGCCACACGTGTGTACTCACTAGGCTTTTTGCCTAAGCTTCCTATTTCCCATTTTTTTCGGGGCTGAAGTAGCTTGCAAGACTTAGTTTTATCAATGCATTGCATCTATTTTTCAATTTGGCAATGTTGACGTCATGTACCTTTCGTAAAACATTGTACTTGTAACCATCAGGATTTATAATGAAGAGTGTTGCTTGGTATTTTGATCATGGATCTTCATGCTTAGGTATTATTATATGTATATACAATTAAAAAAATCAATCAAAAATCTTCCTTGTGGTGCGTCCAACTCGGGACTTGGTGTATGGAAGTCGAGTGTCGGATTTGTAGCATCAAAAAAGATGTCTGTTCCTGGATTTAGGGAGTGACAGAAGATGGTATTAGAGCATAAGATTTGGGATCACTTACGAGCAAACATAGAAAAACTTAAACTGTCTCCCACCGTCATTGATCAAAAACCTAGATGCTATTAGTACTCCTGATTTGACTTAAATCTAGTATTCTCAGTTTGAGAACCTAGTCAATACAGGATCCTCTAGTTGAGAACCTAAAGAATGTACTTAGCACCCAGGCATTAGGCAGATAACCATAAGCAATACCCTTTAATGTTTGATGGATGATTGTTTGGTGTGTGTGTGTGTGTGTGTGTGTGTATATATGGTGACATGTGTGTTTAGCTTTCCATGTTATGAGTATGATAATGTATTTGTGATTAGAAATTTTGAGGATGAAATTTTTATTAGGAGGGTAGATTGTAACACCCCGTCCATTTCGTACCAATTTCTATGCATATGTGCACGATGATCGACACCCTTAGCTAGACTTGGATTGGTCATTCACAGTACACACCCAACTGACCGGGACCCCAAGACATCAAAACCTATCTCATATCGACCGCCCTGTCGCTGCGATCACGTAGGTACCACCCGTGTGTCTATACAATACTCTGTTAGTGAGATACGTCGTGAAGAATCATTAGTGTATCATGTGCACAAGACGTCATGTACTCCGTTCCACACATGTGCACAACACATGCCATGTATACATGTACATGCCACACATGGGTGAGAGAATCTCTACCCATGTGTGTGATGTCACCCTCCCATGCCATCCCTCTCTCATGTTGTAACACCCTAAAAATCGGGGGTCGTGTATAAACTCAACTCCCGAGTTCCAGACCGTCACTTATGCAACAAAAATGGTTATGATTCAATGTTGTCTGATTTAAAGCATTCACATGAGTAAAAGTATACCAAAACTGCAATTCATACTTCAGATCCAGTGATAAAAGCAAGCGGAAGACTAAACAATATATATATCACTGTATGGAAAAACAAAGTAATCTCAACTGTCTCCAAAGTATGACTACATCTCTGAGTCTCATATACATGTAAATAGACAAAAGAATAAGTTCAAAATAGTCCCACTGAAGTCCCCCTCGATCCAGGTCACCTACGGGAAGCCGTCGTGATACTGCATATACGAGAACTCATCCTGGTCCTCGTCAATCTCCGGCTCCACCTCCTGGATCCCGTCGTCACCTGCAACTACAACAGGGTCTGGTGGGTGTTGCAAACACCATCCCGTAACGTGGGAATGAGTGATCAACTCAGTGAAATCATAGAGCAAAGATTAGCATGTTCACAATTCAATCACGCGATAATAGTAAAGCAGTAAATCAGACAATTCTAATACTGTTGTTAATGCAAGATGATATGACGTGATGTATGCCCTCACCGACGATCACCCTCATACGGCAACATCTTACGACCGCGGCATGCCACACTCCCTAGAGTGCTCCACATCTTCCAGGCACATGCAATGCTATGGTGATATGATTACCAAGTTGTTATTAATCCATTCAAACAGCAGGATTGGGAAACTAAGGTACTTCCCTTGTATCAATCCCAACACGGATCCTGTCTAGGGTCGTCACTCCTAGTAATCTCATACGATGTACATTTCGTAGGTCACTGCAAGGGCTGCCAGGGCTGTTGCTCGCACTCGTTGCACCGCTCCCCCATCACCTTATCAATACAGGCCTACTGTACTCTACTGCACGGAAGGGTCGTCGCCTCCCTTGAACTCAAGATACGCTCGCGGTCACTACAAAGGGCTCGTCGCCTGATCAGTGTAGGCCGACAGCTAGAATATAGTGTCCCATACCACCATAATCTGCTCACGAGTCAAGGTGCTCATTGGTCACTACGGGGAGGTTTGTGGCCCCAGCGTAGGCCGACAGCTCGACCACGGTGTCCCATACCACCATGCCCGGCTCATGAGTCTTCGTGGATCAAGGTACCACGGTTAATAGGGTTTACAATGGTAAGTTCAGTACCCTAGGTTCAAGCAGTTATGATACATACAAGGTGAACAAACATCGGCCAGTCGGGTTACTTGACGGGCTCGACTAGCGCGATCGCATCTCGAATTGAACGACATGAAGTGCGTAAAACACTTCGCGTGGCCTAACCACTGCCGCCAACTCTCAACACGAATCACATTCATCGACGCGTCGTTCGTGGCTATGACCAGTCAGCCACGAATTCGCTCGGTTACCGACTGCCTGGACTAAGTCAAGTCCCACACATCTATGGAATTACATTAACACTATAAAAAGGTATTGGAATTGAAATACATCATGTGAGCATGTTAGCACATGTTATAACATTCAACTTAAGCAAATCTTCAAGGCATACTTCCCATGCATATTCAACTTAAGCAAATCCTCAAGCACATACATTCCATGCATGTAATGAAATCATGCATTTTGTCAACATGTAGAAAATCATTTAGGTCAGCATAATAATTGAAAAATCAATCACAAACTATCAAATAACATCACTTAATTCAATACATACTAATACAAGCATTTATACAAACACATACACTACACACTTAAGTCTACATATAGCATGTCGACCCAAAGTGCGCAACTAGGCGAATCTCTTCGCCAAACTAACTATGCACGCATTCCTAACTTCCTAATGCGACAACAAACCATGTCAATCACATCAGCAAAATATGAATGTAAACAGTACTTCCTACAAATGACTAAAATGCCCTAAATCTCATATTCTTCGTTAGCTTACGAAACGGGAAACGGAGAGCATTTTGTACATGTCAAACGGCGATGCCGTCAAGAATCTACTATTAAACGACATTGAAAGCATTGGGAACCGTCAATCAAAGCGTCTAAAATCCTCACCTAGTGTCTTGTAGACTCGGGAATTGAAGCGGAGTGTATATGCTTCGTCTACGGCGAGTAAGGAGCCTAATACATAAGATCCATAAGCTACATCGCTATGGAAATAAGGAAAACTCAAATCAACATCTATTTAGGGTTTTTACTTACCTAGGATCGCGGTGGAATCGCCGGGAAAGCGGTAGAGGAGTGTTGCTTAAGCACGTGCAACACGTAGCACAAGTGGCAGGAAGAACTCTCCCACTCTCTCACAATCTCTCACTCTTTTTCTCTCTCCCAAGCTAGGGCTTCTCTCAAATTCGGATGGGAGAGAGGAGTGAGGGTTTCAACCCCTTTTATAGCCTAAAACATTCCCAAAATAGGCTTGGGAACAATGTTTACTTGGTGCCTAACCAAATCGGGGCCGTTTCGGTCCAAAAGGGCATTTCTGAAGGTCCCCAGGCCAAATGCGGTCGGACTTAAGCTCATGCATACTGGATCTAGCACGCATCCAGTTTTCAGACCGGTTGGGTTCCCAGATCGCACGTGGCGGCCCAGTTTCAGTTTAACGGTCACCGCACCAAGATCAGGCCTATAAGTCTCGTGATATATAATAGATATTTTTCCTGATCCAAGGGTGTAATTTGGCTGTATTCTGACGGTCAGAACGCTCAATACTGATGCGTCAAATTGTATGCCAGATTTGAATTTCAAATTCCAATTCTAACCCTATTCTCACTCTCTTCGGTCCGGGCTCAATGAAATAGCCTGTGATTATCGGTTTGACTTGATTTTTGGAATGAGTGTCAAGTCCAGCTAGACGGTTCTAACGGTCTAAGATAGGAGGTATCGGACTTTCAACGTGCGGTCTAGATCCAATACAAAGATTCAAAGTGGTCCAGAGAACAAACCGGTTTAGAGTTTGATCCGAGGCTTTAGAGCATTATAGCACCCTTGGTTCCACTCGCTTCGGGCCTTGTAGAACGTATTTAAAGTGATCAGGGACCATTTCCCAGCTATTCCAACGTTGCACTAGCTAACCTAGTCATATTTTCTAAAGGAATGAATTCTACGCAATTTCGGGTCGAGTTGGTACTCGAGCCCAAGTATGGATTTTTCACGGGCGTTACACATGTGCTCCCCAGAGTCAACTCTTTTCCATGCCACACCTTAAGCATGACATCATCACACCATGTCATCTCATGCTTCTTTAATCCACCATTAATTCTTAATCATGCACCATTTCTCATGATCTTATCCTAAGCTAACATTAATCACATTGGCCTAACATAACTAAAATTTTTATCCATTCTCTACAAATACCCCTTCATTCCTTAGCATTTCACCATTTTTTTACACAAGAGAGAGAGAGAGGAGTGATCTTGGTGGGCCATCAACTCCATCAACTCCATCAACCCCATCCCTTCCATCCATCTCAACCATACATCTAATTCATTAAGGCGAGTACACCCATCCCACTCTTGGTTTTTTTTCTTTTTTATTATTTGGATGATTATAGTGGTGATGAGATGATGATAATGATGTGATTAATGGTATGAATTCATGGTAGAATGCATATAAAAAAGAACAAAAAAATAAATAAATTTGTTATAAACTTTATGTGGGACCCATTAATAGTGGGCGCCACCAGAATATTTTGTAAGCCATCCAAACTGCCCAAAGTGAGGCCATTGGGCTGGCCAGACACACACATGCACACACGCGCATACATACTACAAATACAAAAAAAAAAAAAAAAAAAAAAAAAAAAAAAAAAAAGAGGAAAGGTGGATGCTGATTGGAGCAGTGTCCAGACGCTACCGTCGTTTGAAAGAAAAAGAAGAGAAGAGGTGTGGATCCACAACAAGCCCCATCCATGATGTATGTATTCAATCCACATCATCCATTTAATTTCCCAGCTTATTTTAGGCATTGAGCCGAAAAATGAAGCGAATCCAAATATCTGATAGGCTACACCATCAAGAGGACCATTTTAATAGTAATAAACTATTAGGGCCCACTGTAATCTTTTTGTACGCCAAAAAAAAAACTGAATGTTAGGCTTGTTAGATCTGTCTCGGGCCATAACATCCAACAGATGGAGTGGATCATCAAGATATGGGGCCCACCTATGAAATACCTCAGTAAAACAAAAAAAACAAATATATATATATAAGGGGCATTAGCCCCTTGCTGCTGAAGTCTAGCGTCCACGGACGCTGCAGCTGAACGGGCAGCGACCGTGGGTCCCAGCCATAGGCCCCACCATGATGTATGTCGAACATCAGCACCATGCATTTGATGGGTCCCCCAAAAATCAGCGATACATGGAACTAAGGTGGCCCACACCATCAAAAATCATGTGAAGACATGCTAAAACATATAAAAGTACTTACTGGGGCCCACATGAAATTTTTATGCCCCCAAAACTTAGACTGACCCCTCCACCAAGTGGGACACACACAATAGATGGATTGGATCTCTTAAGTAACCCACCTTAGTGAGAAATATACAAAATGAAATAAAATAATAAAAAAAATAAAAGTGGTATGGAGGAGGTGACGTCCTCCCTGGACGTCCTGAGGGGGCAGTGATCATGGCCACACCATGATGTATATGTTAAATCCACACCATTCATCTATCTTACTAGCCCCATTTATTGTATGGTTCCAAAAATCAGGCCGATTAGAAGTTCATGCAGGCCATGCCACTTGGACAATTGAAATTGTACTCAAAATACTTAGATTTTTCTAAGGCCCATCTTGGTGATGAAAAGTATATCTAGGCCATTCATCCACTCCTTCAGACCATTTTAAGTCATGAGAAAAAGAATGAGGCAGATCCACACCTTAGGTGGACCACACTATAAGAAACAGTGGGAATAAAAATCCCTACTATTAAATCCTTTGAGTTCAACCGTGATGTGTAACTACCACCAAAGTCAGGTCAGTCATTAGAGTGTGGAGCCAACTCATTACATGTATTTTATATCCAAGTCATCCATCATTTAGACCATCCATGTGTTATGAACCCCACCCGACGTATGTAACGTATATCCATGTCATTCATCTAGTGGGTGGTATCAACTATGAGGTTGTTTGTTGTACAAATTGTTCATGGGGTGGACCTCACCATGTCAATGGGACCCACAATTATACAAAATATAATAATAATAATAATTATTATTATTATAATAAGGAAAGGGAATTGCATGCTTACCAATGAAAACTTCCCTGGACATAATGTAATGCATGTGAAGCCCACCTAGGTGCATGTGTTGTATACCCACACTACCTATATTTTCCAGTCACTTGGGAAGTGGGCCCACCTCCTGCTCGTAGACATAAGATGAAGTAGAACTCAATTTTAGGTGGGCCACGCTGCAAGTAGAAATAGTAGTAATAACCATTGGGAATTCTTAGGCTCTAGTATGCCCCTATATGCTGGGAGGCTCCCTTGATCATGGACTCCACCTTATAATATGATGTAGATCTATGCCATTCATTGGTTTATCCTTATCATTTTAGGGTATAGTCTCATAGACTAGTCAGATCCAAATCTCATGTCACGGGAGCAATATTAATTTCTTGTTCACCGTTAAATATATTTTCTAGAGCTGCAGTAATGTTTGTGAGAAATCTATCCATATATTCTTTTTAACCGATCATGGACCACCTAATATACATGTTTTACCAGTCATTCATCTATTTTGATTAGATTATTTTAGAGTGTGGGGCTGCCTATATATTTACTGCAATCTAAGTCGTTTTCATGGCACCCATTATAATATTTATTCCTCATTTAGACCATTAGTTGGTAGGAATCATGTGGATCACTACACTATAGGAATTTGAGATCTTAGGTGGTCCAACTAGTCGTGTGAATTGGTGGAAGTTGTGTAGGTCACCACACCATGTGAGTGCGTGATTTTTATAGCCCACCTAACTGTATGAAATTGGGGCAATTGTATGACTACTTGTCTAAGTGGATTTATGATTGTTGTGGCCCTTAACCATATGATCACTGACTAGATAAATGGCAGGTAGATTTGGCTAAATGGTGTTGAATGTATCGCTTATACATCTTGTGATCATGCGTGACGTGGATAACCGTAAATCATGTGGGTATGTGGAGAATGTGTGGCCCAACCATATGATCATGTGGTGCTTAGGTGACTATTAAGCTATGTGAAATTGTGGTACTGGCTGCCTGACTATGTGAAAGTTTAGTAAAGTGGTTGCCCCATTATGCGAGCTATGGTATAAATAAAATAATAATAATAAAAATAAGTAACCATCTCACCTTAAGTCTCTTATTACGACGAGTAAAGTGACATTTCTGTGGCCACTTAACCATACAGACTTCTAATAATGGAGTGGCCATAAGACCATGTGAGCATATGAGAATTGTGTGATTGCTCAGGCTCGTGGACTATGCTGAAGTTGTAACCTATTTTGTATGTGAACTTAGGGCGTGTGTCAGATTGATTATGTACCCTACCTTGATGTGAGTATTGCATATTTCATCAATTATTCATTAGGCTAGCTAAATCTAGAATATGATTCCAAAATGACCTATCTCCAATTCCTAAATAAGTCAGACGACATGAAATAGTGTTAATTGAATGTATAACTTTCAAACACTTGTGAACTCACTCAATGTATGTATTTTATCCACACTATTCAATTGCTTTGCCAACCAAACAGTTTGATGATGGAGCCCATTGACGTGTGCCCTGTGCATCTGAACTGTTCTTCCTTGTACTACCTTAATTTATGTGAGATACCTATACTATCTACTTGTTAGGACCCACCGTAATGTTTATATGTGGACCCATCTGTTTGTAGTACCATTTGGAAGTAGGACCCACTACGTTATATAAGACAAACCCGCATTATCTAACCGTAACTAACTCTTATGTGTATATTATATACCAAGTCATTCAACTTAGGGCTCACTATATCTTATTAAGTTTGCATGTGCCTTCCAAACCATTGTAGAACTACTACAATAATTATTTGTAAATCCAAATCTACTAACAACCCACGTGAAGATGAAGTCCACTATATTATATGAGTTTTGCCAACACCATTCATCATGTGGCTCATTTACTATATGTTATGTCTAAGCCTTTCATCTCATAATCACTTAGTGCATGTACTTTGCATCACCACACTTATTAACCATAAGGCCCAGTTAGGGTATAACCATGTAGTCTCAATAGAAAAAGAATCATATCGAGCCAAAGCCACTAATGGAATACCTATCATGCAAAGGATATGGTGTAACTCTGCATACAATTAATGCTCGTGATTATGATAGTTATGGATGATATCAGTGATGTTAGTTATTATGGTTAATAGAAGTATGTGATTTAATATCTTGATTAATGTTGTTCCATTTCCTAGCATACTAAATTTATTTACTTGACCATGTTATTGATCATACTCATGCACCATGGAATGATGGTATGTGCAAGTGTACTTCAATACATTTGTTCATGTGTATGATATGTCCTTTTCAGTTTAGTCACATGACCATAGATTGATATAATTAATACTGGCACATGATGATTGTATGTCAATTTTGGCTTAAAGGTTAAGCAAACCCTAAACTCATGGCATTATATGCATACCACATGCACTTGAAAGTATGCCTTATCATAATTATTTGAATTCATGCATAATCATGGCATTCATGATGTTCGAAATACCACAATCGTGTCGTATAACATGATTGGGATCTTAATGATGAAATGTGCATATATGATGATGATTTGGGTTATCTCTGAAAATGAACGGGACACCGAAAGTGTGGAAATAGTAGGGAATGATGTGCCCCTTGGGTTGAAAGTCCCTAAACCTCTATGATAGGTAGGGTTACCTCACAGTTGGGCTGAGTGAATACATGGGTCATGGATTTGACTCCCACTAACGAGGTCGGGTTGAGAAGAGGAGGATCCAACCTGCTTAAGGGCTGAGGTGCAAACAGGGACCGGTCTGACTCACCGACGAGGAGAAGTGCGAATGAAGTCCGCTACTAGCGTGCCAGGTGGAAGTCCATGCAGGGCGAGTATGTGAGGTCGATTACTGGTGTCTGGTGTATGGGTGTCAACTACAGTGTTTCCCATGATATACAGTTAGTGGAAGTCCACCACAGGGCAGGTATGCGAGGTCGATTACTAGTGTTTGGTGCATGGAATCGACCATAGTGCTTCTCGAGATTTACAGTTATGATATGGTATGACAATATGATGATGATGATGATGTGATTATGGATGCGTGTAATACAGTTATGGCTATGGTATGGGAGAAATGAAAATATGACTTCGTGATGTTGGTAGCATTGACTCGGAGTATCACTATGATGCATATGCATTGCATTGGCATTGGCATCATACCTTACGTGCTACATGCTTTTCACCATATATGATTTCCTTGTGGTATATTTGTCTTACTTGCATGTAAGATACACTGCACACATGTGTGTACTCACTAGGCTTTTTGCCTAAGCTTCTTATTTTCCATTTTTTTCAGGGCTGGAGTAGCTTGAAAGACTTAGCTTTCTTGATGCATTGCATCTATTTTTTGATTTAGTAATGTTGACATCATGTACCTTTCATAAAGCATTGTATTTGTAACCATCAGGATTTATAATGGAGAGTGTCGTTTGGAATTTTGATCATGGATCTTCATGCTTAGGTATTATTATATGTATATACAACAAAAAAAATTCAATAAAAAATCTTCCTTGTGGTGCGCCGAACTCAGGACTTGGTGTATGGAAGTCGAGTGCCAGATTCGGGGCATCCCGAAAGCTATCTGTTCCCAAATTTAGGGTGTGACAAGTTCTGCAGTTGTTTCTGAAATGGAGGCCACTCAGGCAGGTGAAGAGATGAATGCCAATTCTTCATTAGTGGGGACGAATTCATTGGAAAACTTCTCCATCAGCAGAAGATCAACGATCTAGTGCAAATCCCAGAGTAAAATACTCATTTCCCCTGTTTGAAAGTGGAAAGAGTTGGTTTTGGGGCACCAATAATTAAGAAAACCCTTCAGAATGGAAGTCTCCTTATAGAAATGTTAAGAGGTAACTTCTATCGTGTTATATATGTCAATCTTAATTAATGACTTGGAGTGCTTCACCAAGATTATTGTCACCTAGTTAGAATAGTAAGTGCGAGAAGCTAAGAGGCCTCTGGTTCTGAATTCTTGTGATGCCCTGAAAATCGAGGGTCGAGCATAAGCTCCACTCCCAAGTTCCAACGCATCACTTATGCAATATAGATAATGATGATTGAATGTTATTCAGATTAGTGTATTAAACATGAGTGGGATTATACCAAAACAGCATATCATACTCCAGAGATAGTTAAATTTTACAAGCGAAAGATGGTGATAGATATATAAAATATATAAGCTGTTGTAAGTCTCCAGAGTATGAACATGTTACCAAGTTAAATATATACATGTATACTCCAAAAATGAACAAAATGAAGATACATGAGTGTTCTAAATGTGCAAACTAACAAGTGTAATGACATCTAATTAGCATCCCTGTAACCCCGTCAATCAGGACATGGTCTACATAGACCCGTCTGATAGCTGCATATAGGAGAAACCCTCCTCATCATCATAGAAGTTAGGCTCCGCTTCGCAAGCATCGCCATCATCTGAAATTAAAACAGGGTCTGGTTGGTGTTTAAAACACCGTCCCGTAACGTGGGAGTGAGTGATCAACTCAGTGAAATAATAAAGTAAATGTTAATATGTTATCAATTCAGTCAAGCAGTAATAATAACGTAATATAACAATCAGGTCCTAAGTACTCTTGTTAATGCAAGAATGATATGAAATAATGATGCATGCCCTCGCCTGCACTCTCTCAGCGTCTTCCTCTTACGGCGCGCATGGCAACCACTCGAAAGTGCTCTTCCTCACCAAAGCATATGCAATGCGGTGCATGCTCATGTTAGCCAATAATTAATTAAGTTTATTCATACAACAGTGTTGGGAAGCTAAGGTACCTCTCTTATATCAATTTCCAAACAATGATCCATTCTAGGGTCGTCAGTCCTAATAAATCTCATACGATGTTGTGGTTCTAGGTCACTACAAAGGGCTCGTCACCTGATCAGTGTAGGCCTAGTTTATACTCTAGCAGCTACGGAAAGACGCGTCACCTCAACGCAGTCTCAGAGTATGCTCGAGGTCACTACAAAGGGCTCGTCACCTGATCAGTGTAGGCCGACAACTCGAATACAGTGTCCCATACCACCGTATTCAGCTCACAAGTCTAGATTGCTCACTGGTCACTACGGGGAGGCTCGTCACCCCAGCGTAGGCCGACATCTCGACCACGGTGTCCCATACCATCATGCCCAGCTCATGAATCTTAGCAGACCGAGGTACCAAGGTTAAACGGGTTTCCAATGGTAAGTTTGGTACCTTAGGTTCAAGCGGTAGTGCCCATACATGGTGAACATACATTGGGCCAATTGGTTTATTTGACAAGTTCGACTAGTACGAGCGTACGCAGAATTAATCGACAAGGTACTGTTGTCGACGATCCTCGTACGACTCGGATTCACTGAACGCATCATGTAACACCCCAAATTTTTACTAACCTGGGGTTAGACGTCCTTAGGCTATGGGTCAACCTTATCACTCAGAGCTCAATCCCAAAGCCAAAGAAATCGTTTTTCAATCAATTTCCTTCAAAACTCACCTTTCACCACCTCATTCTTCAAATTTCTCCAAGTACTTTCATATTAAACATGACTCCTCAAGTTTACATAGTAAAGAACACCAATCCTAAGGTATTAACGATGAAGAACAATACCGAAACTAAAAGTTACCGTGAATAGTAAATAAATGGGTAAAATGGGTTTCTACCCTTAACCTTTTGGAATCTAACAAAATAGATAGGTTAGTTGGATAGATTAGCGTCTTCTACCCCAAAATCATATGCTATATATCATAGAAATTCATTCTAGTTTGTAAACTGGCCCCGAAACGCCTCGAACGGAGTCGTGGGCCCACCCACGCTAATCCACAATGATCCAAGGTGGGCCCCACATATTTTTGGGACCTAGGGGACATGGGGACCACTCCCCATGTGGCCGGCATCACCGTTTTACAATTTAACCGGCGAGGGCTCGCCGTACAGTGGACCACACTCTGACCGGCCTTCGGGCCGGAGGTGTTTAGGGGTTAGGGTAGCCCCCTGGTATGTGGGTCGTCCCTTATAACCTCCCCGATCAGGTACTTCCTTCACAAAGTGACCCTCCAAGCTCTCCTTTCTCACAAAAATGCCTAATTTTTGGCAAAATGTTACAATAAGATAGGTGACGCTACAATACCGTAAAACCGTATAGGAAAAGTGACGCTACAATACCGTAAAACCTAGGATCAAACTCTATTCTCGATTGCTCTCGGGAGCACCTTGAAACTTTGTATCGGCTCTAGACCGCACGTTGGAAGTCCGATTACTCCGAACTTAGACAATCCTGACCGCCTAGTTGTACTTGACAATCACCTCAAAAATCAAGTCTAAATGATATCTCACGACGATTTCCTTGAGTCCAGAGTGAAGAGTGTGAGAAATGTTAAAAATTAATAAAATTTATGAAATCTGGCACGTGTCACTTGCGCGACATTTTCTAAGCGTTCTGACCGTCAGAATTTGATCAATCTATGTTGCATAAGTAACGTTCTGAAACTCGGGAGTTGGGTTTCTACCCGACCCCTGATTTTCGGGATGTTACACATCAATTGTGGCGAGACTAGCTCAGCCACTCAAATAGGACTTGTTATCGATTGCCTAGACTACAATGTAGTCCCAATCACGCTCAATTGCAATAGGCATTCATATGCACTAGTCAAGATAGCATATAGTAGCGAATTCAGCTATAAATCTCATATAAACAATTTAACGAACACAGAGTACATATTATCCTACATAGGCATTTCATCCACAAATCACATAGTAGTAAGATAGGTTACATAAAAGGAACTGTAACTACGGGTAAGGGAGTTGAGGATCCTATCTCAATGCCCTCATTTCATACATAAAGACAAGCATTTTTTTATTCAGACATTTCATCAAACACTTAGACTACACATATTACATACTTATAATAAATTAGTTAAACCACATATTATGGCAAATTCTTCTATATAGGAGTTGTCATACGTACAACAATCATGTATTCTCACACATCACTTGTAACAAGCACAAATTATAATTTCATATTCATTCAAACATTTCAACAAACACATGAAATGCATTATATTCAACATAGTCACATATATATGTAATAAATGGAAAATCCTTGCATCTAAGCACATTTACAACAATCAAGTCAGTCATAAATTATTAACTGACATTGAAAGCCTTGAAAACCATAACATAAACATTTACAGTCCGTACCTTTTGCCGGTACGCCGACTACGAACTCGGTTCGTGTACAGCACCTTCGTCTATAGCACAACGGCTACCTAATTTATGAATTAGGTTAGCTATTTCACAATCTACTCTATTTGAATCCCTAAGACAGATTAGGGTTAGGATTTACTTACCTAAATCGAACTCAAAGTTCGTAGAATAACGTAGAAGAGAGGCGATTCAGTGTGCGTAGCAACAGGGAAGGATTACAACAAAACTCCTCACAAACTCCCCCTTCTTCCTTCTTCTTTTCCTCTCCCTTTTTTTTTCTCTCTCTTACCTAGGGTTTTGAAATTCGTATGGGAGAGAGAGGGGTGGGTTTATGGTCCTTATATAGGCCCATGACTGACACAAAAGGCCCCATGGCCATGGTATACTTATATTTTAGCCAAATACGGGCCGTTTCGGTCCAATGGAGCTGTTCTGGAGGCCCCTTTTACTGAATGCGGTCGGACTTAAGCTCCCTGACATTAGATCTAGTTCAAGCTAAGTTTTCAATCCGATCGGATTTACAGATCATCCGTGGCGGACCAGTTTCAGTTCGACGGTCACCGACAGTCGATCAGGGCTACAAGTGCACTGACATGTGTGGGACATTTTTCCTGATCTGAGGCTATATTTGGGTCATATTCTAATGGTCTGAACCCTTATCTTTGGCCCGCAAGCGACACGACTCAGATTTCTTAAATTCAGATTTAATTCTAAAAATATTCACGTTTCTCACACACTTCGCTTCGGATTCAAGTAAATAGCTTTAGGATACTATCTAGACTTGATTTCTGAGGTGGTCATCAAGTCCAATAAGACGGTCGTATTCTTATAGCTTTATAGCTATCGGACTTTCGATGTGCGGTTCGGGTCCGATACAGAGTTTCAATGTGCTCCCTAGAGCAACCGGGTTTAGAGATTGCTCCTAGGTTTCTAGGTAATGTAGAATTATCGGTCCTACTCATTTTGGGTCTTGTAGTTCATATTTAAAGTGGTTCAAGCTAATTCTACTGAGTATTTAGTTTAGTACTTAACCAAATTCTGCTCTAATTAGGCCAAAATAAGGTCCTAACGCAGTTCTACGCCCCTTTCTGGTATTTCTAATTAGTATATTATCTTAATTATTTTTTTAATATTTCATCATTAAGTTTACCCCATCTCCACTAAATTTCATGAGATTTCGTGTCGTAGAAAAATTTTAAAAATTTCAGAAGCAGTAGCTGTCCAACAAATGATTTTCGGATAGTTGTCACAATGACCTACTTTAAACTATATTAAATATTTTATTATATTTTTCACTTATTTTTATATAAAACTAGACTCATTTAGATTTAATTTAATTTTTTAATCACCTAAATCTGAGTTATAACGAGGGAGATATGATTTTTCAAAGTTGGATAAAAATTGTAAAAATTTGTAAAAAACGGACCGCCTAGCCCGCTATACGGACGAGGCCTCGCCAAACGAGCAAGCCCCTCGCCGGTCACTGGTCATTTGGGTGAGGGCTCATCCCAGGGGTGATGCCCCCTCCCTCACCCCCGGGGGTGCCGGATACATGAGGGACCCACCCCGAGTCCCCCCGAATAGTGTCGTTTGGGCCCCCAAGTTCGTCGAGGCATTATCGGGTCTCATTTGCAAACCGAAATGAGTTATGTGACATACAATATATGATTTTAGGGTAGGAGAAGCTAATATATCCAAATAACTTATTTATATCATAATATTCTAAAAGTTTAATGGTTAAAAACCTATTTTACTTATTATTTACTATTTATAGTAATGTTTAGTTTAAGTATTGTTCTTCATCACCTAAACTATACGATTTGTGTCTAATATAAAAGTACGTAAAGAAGTTTGAAGAATAAGGTGGTGAAAGGTGAGATTTCGAAGGAAATGGGTTAAAAGGAGATTTTTAGCTTTGGAATTGAGTTCTAAGAAGTTATCAAGGTGTTATGATCAACCCATTGCCTAAGGACGTCTAACTCCATGTTGGCAAAAATCTGGGGTGTTACAATTCTTCTTGGCCCCAAAGAGATTTATGATCCTTGAAATGTTGCTGGAGTGTTTCATAGAAATAAGTAGGGAAAAAGGCGTGAGGTTCATAGGAAGGAGTGAGGAAAATCATCGGATGGACTTCACCAATCTGCTACCTTAGCTTCTTCGCTAGCAATGTTCCTTCCAAAATTCGAGGTTCTCTTGATACCCAGGATTCCGTATATGCCAATCTTTCTCTGTCCATTTGATCGGAGGGTTCGCAGTTGAGAATGGACTAGTGATGATGAAGGTTTAGTGGAATCACAACAATGCCTTGTCTATAAGGTTTATCAAACTTCATGATACCCTCGACGACTCAAACCATTTTCCAAGAGTTTTGAAGCCTTTTTTTGTTATGCTCCTTTATCTTCTCCTGAAATTCCTTAGCCTTATTGTGGTGAGGCTTCTTTGATCTAGAGGGAGGGGGAGTGTCTTCTCTGGTCGGTAGTTTCTGGCTCATGGTTGTAGATGGGTTGTTGACTTCAACCATTCTTCCCAGTCAAATTCACGGCCATGTCTAGAAGGCCGTTCAATTTCACCCATCGATATCGCCCTATAAATAGGGGAGGGTAGTGTGGCAATGTGGTCAGTAAAGTCGAAAGTGGGGAGGATAGGTTCTTTGATGTACACAGGATGCCTACTATTGGTTTTCATGCACTTTCGTTGAGGTTGTTCGGGAGATAGAGATGGAGATGGTTCGGGAGCGTGGGAAGACAAAGGGTTTGGTAAATCTTAATTAGAAGGTTGTGCCATAGATGGTTCAATAAGATGAAAGGTTCTCTTAGTACGGGCCATGGTGGATTAAAGATGACGAGTGCTAAAACTACCTCGAAGGAAAGATGGTTTGAGAGTTCAAAGTACTAAGTACTTACAATTTTTTTAGAAAAATGGACCTTTTGTGCGAATGTGCACAAACGAATGCAGGTACGTGGAGCAGCGCCAAGTCCAGAGGCCTTGCTCAAACAGGGAGACTGTTGCACGAGTGCGCGCAAACGCAAGAAGTTACGCGGGGATGAGACATACCGACAAGGCTTCCACAGAGAAAATGAAAAAAGAAGAATGAGAAGGGGACCTAATATTTATAGAGGAATGGGACCTGACAACTAGACCGATTACCCTTTGCGCAGGTGTGCACAAACGAAGTGAAAAGCAAGGAGAAAGAGAGGAGGGGATTGATCCTACTTCTTTATTTTTGGGAAAAACAAAGAAAGGATCAAGGGGGCATCTGTTGAGGCATAAAATGAAGGATCAAAGATGAATTAGAAAAGGGGAAATCATAAAGAGAAGGATGAAGAAAATGCAAGAATTTATGGCTTTGTATGGACCCGTGTAAAGGGGTACTGTTGCGCGGGTTGGCGCAAACCCGGATCTGGTTGTGTGCTTTTACACAAAAGATAGACATTTGAGGAGCTGGGGATCTTTTTGTGTTGACCTGCGCAACACTATAGTATTGTGCAGGTCCGCACAAACGGGATTAAGTGTTGTGCGGACAGGTTCAAGTGTTGATCTGGGTATGCTAACGTGGACGACTAAGATTTGATGAAAGGTGGACCCATGACACAGATTTTGATGGTTCACACGTGTGGAGACATATAAATACCTCACTCCCCCTCTCATTTGCACACATTGAAGTTCTGAGGAAGATCAGAGCTCCGAAAAGAAGAGAAGACCGAAAGTATTAGAGGAGAAAGGAAGGAAGGAGAAAGAGAGGGCTTCCCTCTAGGCCGCATAACAGCATGTTGTTGTGTGACCATCAATACTCGGGGAGTAGAAATGTTGTTGAAATCTCTGCTGATTTGATCTCCATGGCCTTCGAAGTCTTTGATTTTCCTTTTGTGCAAGGATATGAGCTTAAGAAGGAAAGATCAAATGATCAGATAAGCACAACATTCCTCTTGATAAGATGATCAATTTGTAAGCCGAAATGGTGCCGGATTTGATATTCAAACTCTTGCGATTTTTGTATTTTAAGTAATTTATCTTAGAATCAAGGGAAATCAAAGGATGTAAACGAACTCAGTATGAATAAAATGATGATTGTTTCTCCATACTTTCTCTCTATTATGA
This sequence comes from Magnolia kwangsiensis, assembly GCA_037074715.1. NCBI lineage: Eukaryota > Viridiplantae > Streptophyta > Magnoliopsida > Magnoliales > Magnoliaceae > Magnolia > Magnolia kwangsiensis. Next base: position 107,987,980 of record CM073576.1, on the reverse strand, counting down.
TTTAAAAGATAGTTTTCCAAATCAAATGCATTTGTTTCTTGTCGAAACATGAATCTTGCTCATCTAAATTATCTTATTATATGGTCCAAACTAATGAAAACGAATTATGACACAAACGCCTTGGACATGTTAACTACCGAAATCTGTATAGATTGAGCAAAGCTAATCTTATTAGAAGTCTACCTAAATTAAAGAAAATAGATAAAATATGTGATGCATGTCAAATTGAAAAACAAACAAGGAGTAGTCACAAGAAAGTGAACTCCTCTACCACATCCAAACCTCTTGAACTTCTCCACATGGATCTTGTTAGACCAACCAAAATGGTGAGTAGAGGTGATAAGAAGTATTTCTTGATAATTTGGATAACTTTACCATATTTACTTGGGTAGCATTCATGAGAGAAAAATCTGAGACTCAATGAAGTTAAAAGAATACTCAAGAGTATCCAGAATAAAAAGAAATAAATGTTGTTAAGATCCGAAGTGATCATGGGTCAGAATTCGAAAATAGTAATTTTGAGAAGTTCTGTAATGATCAATGTATTATGCATGAGTTTTCAGCTCCTAAGATACCTCAACAAAATGGGATCGTTGAAAGGAAAAATAGAGTGTTACAAGAGATGACAAATGTAATGTTAAATCGCATGAAGTTACCTAAAAAATTTATGGCCGAAGCTGTTAATACTACATGTTATATTATAAATCATGTTTACATTAGAAATTCTAAAGATAAAAAGGCTTATGAATTGTGGTTTAATAAGAAACCTATAGTTAAATACTTTCAAATTTTTAGAAGTGCTACATTTTACGAGGCTGGGAAAATTTAGGAAAGTTTGATACTAAGAATGATGAAGGGATATTCCTAGGTTATGCTCTGAATAGTCGAGCACACCATATTCTTAATAAAAGAACTAGTGTCATTCAGGAGTCTATAAATGCTGTTATTACTGATCACCTAAACACACCGAAATCTAGTTCAGAAGATGATGAAGTCAATATAATTGAAAAACCTAACTCCTCATCTCGTCCAATCAATACTAAACTACGTTCAATTAAAGACCATCTTACCGATCAAATTCTAAGCAATCCTCCCACTGGTGTGCATACTTAAAAACAACTGAAAAACATATGCAATTATGTATGTTGTACTTCCCAAATCGAACCAACCAACGTAAAAGAGGCACTCATTGATGAAAATTGGATTGTTGCCATGCAAGATGAATTAAATCAATTTGTTAGGAATGATGTGTGGTATTTGGTTCCAAGACCATCTGATAAACATATAATTGGGACCAAGTGGATTTTTAAAAATAAATATGATGAATTAGGAAATATAATCAGAAACAAGGCTAGACTGGTTGTACAAGGGTACACTGAAATAGAAGGAGTCGATTATGATGAAACCTTTACCCCAGTAGCTTGTCTTGAATCCACTAGATTATTCATATCCATCATATGCTTTAAAAAGTTTAAGATTTAGCAAATGGATGTTAAAAGTACATTCTTAAATGGTGATCTAATAAAGAGGTTTATGTTGAACAGCCTAAGGGTTTTGAGGACACCAAACACTCTAATAATGTGTATCGCCTTAAAAAGGCACTTTATGGTTTAAAACAAGCTCCCAAGGCATGGTATGATAAATTGACTAAGTTTTTACTAAGTCATAATTTTGTTATGGGGAGTGTTGATGAAACTTTTTTTGTTAAAAAAGTATAATGAACACATACTAATAGTACAGATATACGTTGATGATATTATCTATGGTTCTACTTACTCTAACCTATCTACTGAGTTTGCAGAGCTTATGAAATCCAGGTTCGAAATGAGTATGGTGGGAGAATTGAACTACTTTCTAGGCTTACAGATTAAATAACTAGTGTTGAGGCATAAAAAATGAAAAATTATAGAGGGAAAAAGAATTAGAGGAGGAAGAAGGAAGAAAAAAAGATGAAGAAATACAAGTTTAATAACATTTGTGCGAACCCGCATAAACCCTATTAGTTGTGCGAGACCGCGCAAACCCTTGAGCTGGTCACATGCACCAGTGTAACAGTTGATTCGAACCATTTAAGATGGATAGTTGGATCGAATAGAAGGTGGGCCCCATGGCACAGAGATCGAGGGTTCACACATGTGGAAGCCAATAAATACCCCTCGCCCTCTCATTTGCATCATCAAGAATCTCAAGGAAGATTAGAGCTACAAAGAAGGAGAGATTCTGAAGGTATTCAGGGGAAGACAGAAGAGAAGTTAGTTGCACCAGGCCGCACAAACCATATTAGTTGCGCAGGTATCACCAAAGAGCCTAACTGCTGCTGAAATTATTATCTTTCCTCAGTTCCAAGATTTTTTCGGAAGAAAGACATGAGACTATTATGTTACTCTTGATGAGATGATCGAATCACAAATCAAAATGCTACTGGATTTGATATCCAGATCCAAAATCAATAATCAAACTCTTGTAACATTTACATTTTAAGTATTCCAACTTAGAATCAATGAATTAGAGGATGTAAAAGAACTTAATATATATAAATATAATGATGATTATTTCTTCATACTCTCTTATTGTTATGATTGAATAAGATAAATCCCCCAAATCGAATGCATTTGTTCTTATCGAAACAAAATGACGACTCTGTCGAGGATCGTTTATCTTATTTAAGATTAACATTGAGAAAGTAACAAGAACTTTTGTCGTAGTTTGGCATCTTTTCGATGTCAAAATGGCGACTCTCAATAGGAACATCCTCCCCTTCGTCTCTAAGATAGAATACTTTATTATCCGGATGCTAATAGCAATTTTGCATTTTGTTTGAAGGTAAGAAGATATCATTACAAGTTACAATCAATGGAGAACTCAGCAAGGAAAGTTAATTTCTATTTTACCGCGACTGGATTCGCAGTGGAGTACGCTATAAACCAACTTTCGGACAATGAGGTCCGATCTCTCGCAAACAAGACTGACAAATCCCAAGTGATGGTCTGAGTTATATCTTCTTCGCCTTCAGCACAGGAGAGTGACAAAGACTAGGTTGTTGTGACATCCCGAAGAACTAGGGCTTGAAATGCAGCAGTAGCTAGAGGGAATTCACTTACACAAAGAATCAGGGGCCCGATGATGCGAAATGTTGTTAGAAAGAACCCTGAAATTGCTTCTCCTACGATATATCTCAAGAAAACTGTTCCTCCATTAACATTGCATGATTTTTCGGCTCTGCCTACCGTAAAAGCTCGATAGATGAGGAAACAAAAGGGTAAGGCACTACTCACGAGTTCATCAACTCCTGTATCACTCCAATCTACCGACAGCTGTGGAAGTACAGAAAATTCTATTGACACTCCCCTTTTTAAGTCCCATCGCATCAACATATTCCCATTCTACCCCGGCTACAACTTCATCGGGAAATGGAGAAGCCACCGTATGCATGGCCAAAACAAGTCAAGGACCATGGCCGACAGTAAAGGACCATATGATTGAAATGGCACAAGCGCAAAGAACGCTAATGGAAGAATGCAGGAACCTGCAAGAAGCTTTAGCAACTCTCGCACATAATGTGACACAAATGATAACTCCTCCAATTATGGGTAACATGAATGGACAAGAACAACAACCCGAAGGTTCTCAGCTAGCGAGAACAGGATCGGTCGGATCCACTCCCACAGCAAGAGTGATAACTTAAGAGGAAGTGCAACAAGTTTTCGAAGAAGCTGTCAAAACGGAAAGAGAACGTGAGTACGTTAGCCAATTCAGATACCGAACGTTGTATCTGAGAGAGGTAGAAGATGTCCCTTTTCCAGCTAACTTCAAGCAACCGAACTTTTAGAAATTTAATAGGGACTAATAGCCAGAAAAGCATCTGATGCATTTCATCACTAGTATGGGAAACTTCTCATAGTACCACAATACTGTCTTAGGTTATTTGGCTCTTCCTTGACGAGTAAGGCATTTCGATGGCACAAGGATCGATGTGAACTTGGGAATAAATGCAAAAATGATTTTATGTCAAATTTCTTCTCATAGGAACGTGATGTCAGTATCACGGAGTTGGCATCAGTGTGGCAAAGAAAAGTGGAACCCATAGAGAAGTTCATATACAAATGGAAGAGATTAGGAGCTTCTTGCAGACAGTTACTAGAAAAGAAAGAGCAGGTAAAGATGTGCTAGAATTCTATGGAGATAGGAATCATGTTTGGCCTCACTAGCACCGATATCAAGACCTTCCGTGATTTTGACAAAAGCTCACGCCCTGGAATTGATGACCAGGAAAATACCAGCATTTCACTATGAAACAACTAGAAGAGGGTCCAACAGGTTGGCTACAAATGATGTTAATCATGAAAAGAGAGGTCAAGATACTAGAGAAATGAGGGGAAAGAAAACCGAGTGAAGAGGAGAGTCAAACTATCCCAGAGGCAGATTTAATGATAAGAGGGCCAAGTCACTTAATTCTCATGAAGGGTTCACATTTGAGAAGGAAGATGTGGTCCCTATGATGAACCAATTGTTGAAGACTTGTATGATAGAGTTGCCTCCATCTAAGCGCCTCGAAGATGCAGTAAGAATAAGAGAAAGAGATTTCTGTCATTATCATCATCTGATAGGGCACCCAACAAAAAATTATTTCACATTAAAATGCATAATATAAAGAATGATAAACAAAGGCGAGATAATAGTTGGGAAAGAAAAAGAAAGAGATGCAAAGGCAACAGTGAACGTGCTAACTATCCAAGAAGATACTCATGAAAGAGTAAGGAAAGAACACCATAAGAATACATGCAAAGTCACGGTAATCACCCTCCGGTCAAGAAAACAGGTTACAAGTCCCTCCAAGCAGAAATCCGAAAGAGCAAAGGAAGAAATTGTCCAAAATTATCTTCCCAGCAATGAAAAGGAAGAGAAAAATGAAGTAGAGAAGGTAGCATATGACGTTGTGAGTCATCTGAAGGGCATACCAGCTCGGTTAAGTGTCTACGATGCATTAAGATTGTCAGAGGACTCCAAGAAAAGGCTAATTCAAGCCCTGTCTGACAGTAGTGTTAGGGAAGCATTGCGCATAGAGATGGCAAGAAGGGAGCCCGAAGAGCGAAAAGATTGCATGCCAGTGATCTCCTTCTCTGATGATGATTTGATTTGTGATAAAGGACATAACAAGCCGCTAATGATTGTGGGCCATATTCGCAGGCAACAAGTCAAGTGAATAATGCTAGATAATGGATCCGCAGTGAACTTAGTACCATTAACAATGTTGAATAAGTTGGGATACCATCACTCTAATCTATGCCCTAGTGGAATGATGATACAAGGCTTTAATCAAGATGGGCAGCACGTACTCGGTAAAATTACAATGACATTGGAAATAGGAGAGTTAACTACGAATGTTTTTTACCATGTCATTAACGCAGTAACAATGTATAACCTCCTTTTGGGAAGACCGTGGATTTATCATTATGAAATTATTCCTTCCACCCAACATTAAATATTGTAAAGATGGGATACAATATAAGGTAATGGCCGATGAAAGGCCGTATACAGAAGTCAAAGCCTTATTCACTGATGCTAGCACTATGATGAATTTGCCAAAAAAGAAGAAAGAGAAAATGATGAAAAAAAGCCCCAGATAATTATCATATGCAGATGGTAAGAAAAGAAAATGCAGCAACAGAATTGTCTGAGATGGCGAGTACGAGGAAGAAATTTTACTTTGTTCCCAAGCATCTGAGACAGCCAGGGCAGCCGCCGTTGACAATGTTATCACCTGAGCAGCTAGAGCTCTTACAGTTAAATTACACGGTCCAGTGCCACATGCCGAAAGGAGTAAACCATTCCCAAACATTCCAAATAGATTTCAAGTTAATTTTAGTGAAAATACCCAGAAGCAAGCGAATTTTACGCCTCTTTAGAAATGATGGTAGAAGAAAGAGCCAATGATGATGCATGCTATGGCAAGTTGACATCTGGAGATCTAGAAAGGTACAGCCCAACTAGCAAGAAAATCATGAAAAATATGGGGTTCGATTATGATGAACCAACTAGTTTAAATTATGAGAAAGGAATTTAGATTCGGGTTGGGGTTAATCAGAAAAGATGAGAAAAGTTTCGAGGACTAGGGCAGAGTCTTCAGTAAACATGGTTACAATCGATCAGGTAAAACAAACAGAGCCTAAACTGATCATGTCACGCCCCAAACTCAGAAACTGGACTCACAAAATTCTCAATCACCAAATCCGGCACCGACAGCCTCCGTAGTACCCCATTCTCGGTTCCAGCACCCATACGCCAGATTTCGATTGTAGGATCCTACAACGAGGATTTTCAGTGTAATTTTTTTTATAAAGGAGTATAGCCACAAGTGTACCCAAATCATAAGAGCAACATCATTATCACATATCCACTAACATAAATAGTTGATTACAATGCTGAAAGCAAATACATGTATATAATAAAATATCCACAAAGCTCTACCTCAATCTCGCTTCAACCTAACGTCACCTGCACGCAACGGTCGTGCATAAGCTTATAGCAAGCTTAGAGGGTGGTGTACGTGTGTGTGCAACAAGTGTCAAGCATACAATACAAGTTCACAATTCATACAATATCAAAAATACTGACAAGTTCACGAGTCATACGATATCATAGTAGGCAGGAATACTGACAAATCCATGAGTCATACAATATAAGAGTAAGTATAAATACTGACAAGTCCATGAATCATACAATATCAGAGTATGCAATGCAGATCGACTATGTAATGCGGGATCATGATAAACCAAATGTCATGTGCTAGGGATGCAATGCAATATGTGGTGTGAAAGAAATGACCAAGCCAAAGCATGGAGTCAAGATCATAGTACGCAGTATCACAAGCTATGGGATCCATCACAATGAACTTTTATCCAAACTGGCCCATACCTGATTTGGATAGCTGGACACAATGTGGTAAACTCTGATCTCAAGTTAGTCACGTACTCAACCAAAATCATAGCCATTGTGAGGGTACATATAACAAATTAGTTGCACAAAACCGGCCCGAGTGGATAGTGAATGAATGAGTAAAATGTTGAGTATGCAACTCTTGCTCAGTAAGTCCATATATCAGTACCATACTTCTCTAGGATCATCACCGGGGTCTAGTACACTCTATGTCATTTGCTGTCCCATCAAGCGCACAACTAGGTAAGTGGAAGAGACATCACTATTCACCTACTAATATCGGCCCAGCTCGTCGATAGTGGACCCATTTATGAGATGGTTAGACTCAACCTAACATTGCCTACTCCCTCAGGCGGGTAAGGCCACACCCCCTCCCAACCGACCACGACACGGTGGGAGACACGGCCTACTGGTATATGGACCTCAGCGCTCATATATATACACTCGGTCTAGACATTGGGGCGTCCCCTAGCCTCGGGGGTTTAGGGATTTTAATCCGAAGACATCTATTGCGCTCATATGCTAGAACTAAACATTTCTAGTGTCCCATCTAGCCATCCACAAGATGCCTGTAAAGGCTACGGCCCTAATGTCACTAAGGCATATGGTGGTCATATCATAAAATATGATATGTATAAGTCATACCATCTAGTCATGAATCAAACTTACGCGTACCACGCGCTCACATGGGGCAACTCCGTCTCTCAGGGAGTCCCATAAACAATCAACCCAATGGCTCATGCTATGCTTAATCACTCCCCATAACAAGCATGCAGATGATGCGTATGACATGTATCATGAAGTATACCAAGCATGATTATAATTACATACATCATAGTGGGCCAATATTAGACGGCCCATGGCTTGTATAGGTGAATGGGTGGTGTGCAAAATCACCAATACATGATGGGCCTCACACATAATGGTCCTCGCACATATAATGGGCCTCTTACATTACAATTGGGTCTCATACAATCATAATGAGACTTATACAATCACAATGGGCCTCATACAATCACAGCGGGCCTCGTACCATCATAATTGATCTCATACAGTCATAATGAGTCTCATACAATCACAATGGGACTCATGATCACAATGGGCCACATACAATTACAATTAACCTTATAATGACCCTGTACAATCATAATGTTATACTAACACATACCCAGTGCGTATACTAACGTAGTAGTAATCAATAATTAGCCTATATATGGTGAGGTCTATTTTGGCATAAAAAATGATGATTATGAAGAAAGGATTAAAGCAAAGGAAGATTGAGAGATAAAAAGAAAATTGGAAAAGAAGAAGAATGAAATAGCTTAAGTTGGTTTGCGCAGGTCCGCACAACCGACATCCATTACGTAGGACCGCACAATCAAAATAACAGTTGTGCGGGTTCACACAACGAAATACAGAAGTGGTTCTTTGTAAAAAGATCTAAGGCATTGAAAGGTGGGTATCGTAGCACCAAAATCGAGGTGCCACATGTGCGAAGGTCTATAAATATCCCCTCCCCTCCTTCATTTGGACGGATTGAAGATTTTGGAGAGGAAGCAGAGCAAGGCGGAAGACTGAAGGTAGGAGAGGAAGTTTCGGTGATTTGCGTAGGCCCGCGCAACCGGTATCCGATGCGCGGGTTCGCGCAACCAGACTGCCCTGTAGTCTGTGAAGCTAAGGGGCCGAAATGCTGTCGAAATGGCTAAGCCTCCATATTTCTTCTGTCCAAAGCTTCAAGAGCAAGAAACCTATAGAAGAGACATTTGAGTCGCATTCCTCTTAAAGAGATGATCAAATTATGAGTCAAAATGCTACCGGATTTGATATCTGACTTGAATACTTAAACTTGTTCAATTTGTACATTTTAAATGATTTATCTTAGAATCAAGGGATGTTTGAGGATGCGAATGAACTCAGTACCAATAAAATATGAAGATTGTCCTTCATACTCTCTCTCTCTCTCTGTTATATTTAAATAAGATAATATTTCGAATCGAATGCATTTATTTCTTGTTCGAAACAATCATAATGGGACTCATATGATCACAATAGGCCTCATACAATCACAATTAACCTTAAAATAACCTTATACAATCATAATGTTATACTAACACATACCCAGTGCGTATACTAACATAGTCGTAATTAATAATTGGCCTATATATGGCGGGGTCCATAAAAGGATAGCAGATCTAATCCATAACATGAGGATTGGTCCTCAACAGTGGATATACTAAACCCAATACCACAGATTCTTCTACCTATGGCCAAAGGCGATGATGCATCCTCTTCATAACAAGGATGGAATAAGATGGCCTACTCATAGGCCTAAGAGTAGGCTTCCAAGTTTGAGTACTTTTACCAGCATCAATGAGGACCCAAAGAATTAGGATAGCCCAATAAAGTGAGATGGATTATACTAATAATAATGGGGCCCATCAATTTGGGTTAACCCACTAAGGGGAAATGAGAATGAGTCTAATACAATTATAATGGGCCTCATACCATCTCAATGGCTTATATCATGATGTTATACTAGCACGTGCTCATGGTTGGCATCGGTGATCGGCCTATACACAAGGCGGGGTCTATAGATGGACAGCAGATCCATAACATGAGGGTCAATCCTTGACTGTGGATATACCAAATCTGATAGCACCGGATCCTCTTATCTACGGTGATGATAAATTCTTGTCATATCAAAGTTCAGCCTAGGTGGCCTACCTATAAACCTAAGGATCAAGAACGGGTTTTCTTCACCATACTATCATATGGCCCGCTAGATGCCCTAGGGAGCCCAAATAAGTCCTAGATGGACTTCAAGATTTAAAATAAAATTTTAAAAAAAAAAACCCTACTTGTAACCAACGGGGACCCAAAATTTTGGGTTAGCCCAATAGGGATAGATGGATCATGCAACTATCAATGGGGCCCAATGATTAGGTTTAACCCACTTAGAGAATGATGAGAATGGGCCTAACAAAGGCCTAAGGGGAGGTCACAATGTAGACATTTAACCATCATTGCTCCCAAAGTGGCCCACGTAGAGCCAAACATATAGTGGGCTGATAGCCTCACACAGGGGCCTAATATACATCACAATAGGCCTCACTCAAGGGCCACATATACATCACATCAGGCCTCACCATATGGGCCTCATATACATCACATTGGGTCTCACACATGGACCACATATACATCACATTGGGTCTCACACATGGACCATAAATACATCATATTGGGCCTCATCAATGGGCCATAAGTACATCACATTGGGCCTCATCAATGGGCCATAAGTACATCACATTGGGCCTCCTCAAATGGGCCGCAAATACATCACATTAGGCATCGCATATGGATCTTGTTGCATCACATCGGGCCTCATCATATAGGTCTTGTATGCATCACATAGGGCCTCATCATATGGGCCTAATATATCACATCGAAGTGGGCCCTGCACATTCCAAATGGGCCTCACCAAATGGATAGCTAAGATCAAACACATACATCATGTGGGGGCCATGTGGATGGACCATGTGGTGAAACAAATAAATTATGGTAGGGTCCGCGTCCAAGGATGGATGGACTAGATTTACAACACATAGATGGAGTGAGTCCCACCATCTAGAGTGTTGGACAGTGTGAATCAGACCCATATATCATGGTCAGCCCCACATGCAACAGATGGACAGTGTGGCTGTAAAGCATGTACATCATGGTTGGTCCCACAACAATGGACAACGTGGAAAAACACATACATCACGGTGTGCCCCACACGACAGAAAATAGATGGATGGCGTGGACACAAAATGCATACATCAAGGTGGGTCCCACCCTCACACGTGTCACACGTGTGGGGTGGGCCCCATGCATCAAAAAATGGATGGACGGTGTGTATATAACACATACATCAGAGTGGGGGTCCCATCGTCTTGGGGTAGATGGACGAACGGTGGATATAGAACACGTACATCAAGATGGGTCCCATCCCACACGTGCAGCACATGTGGGGTGGGCCCCACACCTCTGCCAAAGGGTTAGACGGTATGGATATAACACATACTTCGTGTACAGCCCACAAAACTTACTGACGTCAATCCAGCAGCATTTTTGCTGCGTGGGACCCACCGTCCTGCTTCGACAGACGATGTGCATCAACACATCATCAAGGTGAGCCACACGTGTAGGGGTCCACACCCCATTAGATGGACGGTGTTGATAAAACACATACCCCATGATCAGACCTAAGGGACTTGCTGACATTAAAACAGATGGACGGTTGGGATATAACATGTACATCATGATCAGGCCCATAAAACTTACTAATGTCCATACAAAAGGATGGTTTGGATATAACATATACACTAACGGTGGGTCCCACCATTCAGCAATCTAGACAGTGTGGATGTACATACCTCGAGATCAGACCCACACCACTGCTGACGTTAATAGAACAGCTATATAACTGTTGTAAACGTACATCAACCAGTCCTCTGCCAGGCAGGTGGGTCCCACATGGGGCCCATCCTAATATTATATTATATTATATTATTATTATTATTGTTATATATAGATATATTATATTATATTTTTATTTATTTTCTTATTTTTTTATTATTTTTTTTTAAAACGTCCAGGCCTTCCCTGAATGTCTGTTGACAGATGGCCTGGATATAGAATATGCGCCCTGGTGGGGTCCACATCAGCGTGGCCCACCTGGTCTTGGATCAGTTAATATTTGTGTTCTCCCTACACCCAGGCCCATCCACTGGATGGTCAGTCTAGGCCGCTGGACGGATGAAACGCTTAGATCATGGTGGTGTCCCACGTGTGTGTGTGTGTGGGCCACACGTGCTATGCACGGATGGTGTGGATCTAATCCATTAGTTAAGGTGGGCTGCAATAGGGAAACAAGAGAGAGGGAGAGAGAGAGAGAATAGTGCGATGGAGGGGAAGGGCTGTGCCACTATGAGCCCTCCTTAGGTGGGCCATGTAATTACAATACATACATCAAGTGGGTCCTAATACATGTGGGCCCACCGATCAAAATCAACGGTGGAGATCCCTTTTCCACCAAAAATACAAGGTCTAAATGACCTTTACACAATGGAAAAACAAACATCATGATGGGGTCCATGGAGAATGGCCCCATCATGGGATGAACATATGAATCACAATGGGCCATTGGTCACACCTAAGGTCTAAAGCGAGATCTATACCATCAATTGGTAGGCCCCACTTGGCCCATCATCAAAACATAAATCTAATCCTACAAAACACCCACTGGTTATAAATCTTCTACGATCCTTGAAATGTTATACTTCTTGGTTTTAACTTTGATGGAGGATGATGGAGATTGAAGGGCTAAGATGAGAGATGAGAGGATAGGAAGTGGGCCACAATTGGCTCTTTCTCTCTTTGGGAATGCTTGGACGGTCTCTCCTCTTTGGTTGATTGGAAAATGGGTAGAGAAGAGAGAGAGAGAGAGAGAGAGAGAGAGAGAGAGAGAGAGAGAGTGGCTGTAAGGGAGAGGGATGGGTGTGATGGGTGTACTTGACTTGAGAGGTATGAGTTGTGTTGACTTTGAGGAAGAGAGAGGTATGGGTGAGTAATGGGTTGTACTTGACTTGTGATTGATTGATTGATGTGAGTGACGGTCTCTCCTCTTAGGATTCATAATGTATGGTGTTTTCCTCGAAATAAATGTGGGACCACAACTCCTAGCCTGGGTATCACATCGGAGTGCAAGTTGCGGTCGTAAGAGTGTAGGTTTCGAGTCGAGTCGACTCGGGATGTAACTTAGGGTGGCGCACAAACGTCGATTATAAGTCACGGGCTGCCGAAATTCGATAGGGAGGATCGCGAAAGTCTAAGGAACGATACGGGTCTTACAGATCAAATAACCCGAGACAGCTCCGAAGTAAATGGAAGACGGGGGCAGCAAACAATTAATAGTTTGTGAGAAATAAATTTGGGCATGGAAGAAGGGCCACGAAATACATTCATAAGTGCCAGTCTCCTCGAGCAAGAAGCCGACAAATACATCCAACTCTTAAAAGAGAACAAGGATGTTTTCACGTGGACATATGTAGAAATTCCAGGCCTAGAACCATCGGTAGCAATGCACCGGCTGAACATTTCTAAAGACAAGAAGCCAATTATGCAAGTGCAGACGCGATTTCATTCAGACCTAGTCCCCTTAATAGAAGAAGACATAAGTAAATTGATAAAGATCGAGTTTATCAAAGAAGTTAAATATCGTAAATGGATATCGAATATTTGTCCCGATGAAAAAGAAAAATGGGTAGATTAGAGTATGCATTAATTTCATAGATTTAAACGAAGCTTGCCTGAAATATGATTTTCTGTTGCCAATAATCAAGCTGTTATCGACAGTACGACAAAATATGTCTTCATGTCCTTCATCGGGACGTAGAAGCAATAGCATTCAGAACTTCATTAGGAATCTATTGTTATAAAGTTATGCCATTCGGCCTCAAGAATGCCGGAGCAACGTATCAGAGGGTAATGCAGAATAGTTTTCAAGGCATGATACATAAATATGTCGAATGCTATGTTGACGATTTGGTAGTTAGATCGAGCAACCATAAGGAACATCATGAGCAATGAGCCTTAGTCTTCTATCGACTATGAAAGAAACAACTAAAGATGAACCCGGCTAAATGTGCCTTCGGGGTATCGTTAGGAAAATTTCTCGACTTCGTCATTAGGCATAGAGGGATTGAAATCGATCTAGGAAAAGTTAAGGCCATTCAAGATATGTCGCCTCCGAAAACATTAAAAGAGTTGAAAAGTCTGTAAGGTAAATTGGTGTACATTCGCCATTTTAATTGAAATTTAGCAAGAAGATGTCAGTCGTGATCTTATTTGATGAAGAAGGGAGCAGAGTTTGTATGGGACAAGTCCTACCAGAATGCGTTCGATTCAATTAAGGAATTGTTGAAACAGCCCCTAATGTTAGTAGCTCCTGAGAAAGGAAAATCGCTTATTTTATATATATCTGCAGCTGAAAATTTGTTGAGGGCATTGTTAATAGCTCCTAAGAAAGGAAAACTGCTTATTTTATATATAACTACAGCTAAAAATTCATTGAGGGCCTTTTTAGCACAGGTAAATTGTAAGACCGGTATCTTAGTCCATATGGTTCCGTAGGTTTCCGCGATCCTTTCAGTCGAATTTTGGCAATCCTTAACCCATATCCGACGTTTGTACATGATCCTAAGCTAAGTCCTGCATACCAAAGTCGGTTCAACCTGAAACTTGTACCTTAGCGACCACGCCGTCGTCGCAGTTCTAACGCCGCGACGTGTACACTGAACTGATACCCATGGCAGAAGATGAGGGTCCACGTTCATTTCGAGAAAAAGCCACGCATTGCGAACTTCAAGAGAATCTCTACAACATGTCCCATCAATCAATCAATCACTCATGTCAAGTACAAGTCAAGTACAAGCCATACCTAAGTACAACAACCCATCCCTTCCCATTCCCCAAAGTCAACTCTCTCTCTCTCTCTCTCCACCCATCACTTTCTTACAAGCCCCTCACTCCACCCATCACCCATCACACCTCACTCATCCTTTTCACCCATCACTCCTCTCTCTCTCTCATTCCATCTCTCCACTTCCAAGCAACCCAAAAATTTTCACACGTCCAAGCATTCCCAAGTTTTCCCAAAAACAACAAGTGTGACCCACCCTCCCATCTCTCATCCCCACCATCAAAACCCCATTAACTCAATCAAAAGAGAAGGCAAAGATCTAAGGAGGCTAAGGGACCAAGGAGAAAGCCTAGAGGTGGGTGATCCACCGTTATTTCTTATTTTAGGGCCCACTTGTTGGTGGGACCGATTTGATGTATGTGATTTAACCAAGAGGGGCCCATAGTGGCGGGGTCCCTCTCTTTCACCATATCTTTCTTTCCTTCTTTATCTCTCTCTCTCTCTTGTGAGATATCTTGTAGTCACTTCGGTGCAAGATGATCTTGACCGTCCGATCGTGAGGCCCACCTTGCAGCGGGTTCATTGGACGGCCAAGATGACGAAAAACACCAATATCATGTTGATCCAATAGGTGGGCCACATCCATGTGGGACCCACCATGATGTCTGTGACTACCCATGCCGCCCAGCGTCCTTGGACGCTGGACGTAGGTTGTGGTTAACATGGGGTGCATGTACAGACATGGGTATTTACTAACAAGCTAACAAAAAAATAAAATAATACATAAAATATGTGTGTGAGATTTTAGGGTGGGCTGTTCATGTAAGCCTCACCATGATGTATGAAGTCAATCCACGCTGTCCATTCCATTTTTCATCCCATTTTAGGTATTGAGCCAAAAAATGAGGCCAATCCGATAATCAAGCGAGCCATACCATAGGAAATGTAGTGGTTACCGTTAAAAAATATGCCTTGATGTTTTTATTCACCAAATATGCTACATATTAGTCTTGTTTAGCTTGTCTTGAGCCGTAGAAGCCAATGGGTGGGGTGGATTTTCCTGATGAGGGCCCCACCTAGAAAATTCCTCAGAAAAACACATTTTTAAAAAAAAAGCAGCAGCAACAGCATCTACTGCTGCCATCCTGAGGACAGCGTCCTCTGTGCGCAAGGATGAAGGGGCAAGGACCCACGGTCCTAGCTGTGGGCCCCACCATGATATATGTGGAATATCCACTTCGTGCATTAGGTGGGCCCCTAGAGCAGTGGCCCCCACCCCCCCCCAAAAAAAAAAAAAAAATTAGCCGCTACAGGGACTTAGGTGGCCCACGTTACAGGAAACAGAGGTGATTAACGCCTACCATTGAAACCCTTTTGGGTTGCAGAAGTTTCGGATCAACTATGAAATTTATTTTTCCTATTCATTAGGTCCTGTGACCTTATCAACAGTTTGGATTGCATATAAACATTACGATGGGCCCCATGCCTATGTGGCCTCATCAACAAATCGAATGATAAATAAACATTACGGTAGCCCCTGGTCCGTGGGACCTTACCAACAGGCTGGGTGTAAAAGAAATAACACGGTGGGCCCCTGGTCCGTGTGACCCTATCAACCGATTGGGTGGAAAACAAACACTATTGTGGGCGTTTTCCACTTTGGTGGGCCCCAAGTCCACGTGACCTCATCAACAGGTTCGAAGTAAAAAAATAAACATTATAGAGGGCCCCATGTTTCTGTGACCTTGTCAACGGGCCAGGTGGAAAATAAACATTATGGTGTGCCCCACATGGGACCCACTGATGTATGTATTGTGATCCACACCTTCCAATAGTGTGGACCCCACCATGTGGTATGTACCTCATATATGTCGTCCATTCTTCCCATCCCTATGGGATCCACCATGATGCATGTGTTGCATCTGAACCGTCCAACCATTTTCTAGAAGTAATTTTAAGGTTTGAGACCAAAATGAGACAGATTTATTTATCAAGTGGGCCACACTGCACAGTGAGGATTGAACGGCTACCATTGACATCCTTTGGGACCTTATGACCAGATTGGATAGGAAATAAATGTTATGGCGGGCCTTGGGAATTCTAATAGTGAAAATTATTATCACCACTTATATTTGAGTATGGCCCATTTGATATACGTGTTGCCCACTTGCCATACGAGGGTCCATTATGATGTATTCAAGGCCCACTGGTGGGGCCCACTCGACGAATATAAGGCTCATGTGATTAGGCCCATCTTGATGTAGTTGTGGCCCATCCATTGGGGCTCATCTTGACATATACGAGACCCATGTACATGAGGCCTATTTGATGTATTAGAGGCCCATGGGTCAAGGCCCGATGGGATGTACATGAGGCCCATTTAATGTATTAGAGGCCCATGGGTCAAGGCCCGATGGGATGTACATGAGGCCCATTTGATGTATTGGAGGCCGATGGGTCAAGGTCTGATGAGATGTACATGAGGCCCATTATAACGTGATTCCACCATGGTTAATGTGTTGACCTTTATAGTGGGATATGCCTTGGGAGCAATGATGGTTTGACTTCCACATTATAAGGATGATGTTAGTTAGATGTTCGCATTGTCACTCTCCTTAAGGCCCATTGATAGGCCCATAGTTGTAGTGTGTATGCCATCTAGGTCCACCTTCATTATGAATAGAGCCCATCACTATATAACATATTTAATATAGATCCATGATTCATGATCACACGCATCATATGTATGCTTGATATGAGGAGTGACTGATCATAGCATATGCCCTCAGGCAGATTGTTTATGGGCTCCCTGATAGGCGGAGTTGCCCCACATGAGCGCAACACGTGCAGGATTGTTGCATGTCTGGTAGGGTGATTCATGCACTTGCATTTGTGTGATTGTGATTATTTTATGCCCTTGCAACATCAGGGCCATAGCCTCCACAGACACATCGTGGGTGGCTGGATTGAATACCAAAAATACTGTGGTGCCATAGATGTCCCTGGGTGAAAATCTCCAAACCCGATAGTACCAAAGGATGACTCAACGTTGAGACCGAGTGGATACACGAGCGTGCGAGGACCATATAACAGTAGACAGCGTCTCCCACTGTATCATGGTCAATTGAAAAGGGGTGTGACCTTACCCGCCTGAGTGAGGGGACAATTTGTAGGTTAAATTTGACCAGCTTGTGGAATGGATCCGCATCGACGAGCCGGGCCTAATTTTAGCAGGCGGATAGTGAGGTCTCTCCACTCTCTCAGTTGTACTTTCAAATAGGGGCGACAAGCTAACTAGAGTGTACTAAACCCCGGTGAGTATCCAGAATAAGAATTATACTGATATATATGATGAGGATTGGCATGCTTGAGTTGCATCTCACATCGTATGGCTTATAGCATTCATGTCCTACACCACATAGCCTTGGTACGGCTGATGCATTCATATACTCATCAGCATGATTCCACATTACTCTAACCTTACATTCTGAGTATGCTTATATTGTGCACACACTTACACCACCCTCTAAGCTTTCTATAAGCTTATGCACGATTGATGCGTGCAGGTGACATCAGGACGCAGCCGTAGCATAGTAGCAGAAGGAGCGTGTAGTCGAGCTTTTGGAGTTTTCATTATTTACATTATCTTGTATTTCCCTTCAGGCACGTTATACTCAAAAGTATTTTATCATTGTGAATTTTGTGATGATGTTCTTGTGATTATTGTTCGTGGGTTATGCTTATGGTTATGCTCATTACGAATCAAATTGATATTGAAAACCCTCCTTGGAGGATCCCAGGATTGGAACCTGGTAAATGGGTTCCGGGAGCCGAGAATGGGGTTCTACAGATGCTATCGAGGCCAGATTCGGCGATCGAGAATTTTGTGAGTCTGGTTTTCAAGTTTGGGGCGTAACAGAAGTTGGTATCAGAACATAACTTGGGAATAACCGAGAACAATATCACATGTTTGTTATGAGTTTAGGACGATTAGGTTCCAAGTGCGCAACCTTCCGATTTAGTTCCCTAATGTGCAATTCTTAAGGTTGATTGGCTTCATTGTTCTTTCCTATAGAACATGTCGCCTAAAAGAGTGACCCGATCGACTCCCGCTCCACCACCTGAGGCTCCAGCTTTACCACCTGTGCCTTTCATTCTATCGCCAGAGATCCCTGCTCCCCTTCCTAAGGATGACGTTCCTCCACCTGAGGCTGGTGCGGATCCAACCGTACCTGTGAATGCCTCTCAGTTACAATAGATGTTGCAGGCTGTGACGGCTGCACTTCAGGGACATGGTAGGTGCCCAGCTGTTTTTCCAGCTCAAACAGAGCAGGAGTCCGCAAGCGACCGAGAAGCAAGTCCGGTTAGCAATATTTCTTCTTCAGGGTGAGGCCGAGCATTGGTGGACCTCTATTACCCGTGTTGCAGGGCCCGACTTCATCTGGACATGGGATGATTTTATAAACCGATTCTAGGAACGATACTTCCCTGACCATATTCGTTGTCAGAGAGCGTTAGAGTTTGAGACTCTGGTGTAGGGGGACATGTCCGTGGCATAGTACACGGCTCATTTTGTGGCACTATCAAGGTTTACACCGTATTTGGTTGATGACGAGGGGCGGAAGGCCTACCATTTCGAGAACGGCTTACGTTACGATCTTCAAGGCCGTGTGATTGGGCACGAGCTACTGACTTTTCAGGTAGTAGTGTGGAGGGCTCAAATTTATGAGACTGAGTGGACCAGCACACAGAGTGATTGAGATCAAAGGAGAGGTCAGAAGAGGCATGCCCCCTCCAGTAGCATCGACGACCGTAGAGGTACAGGAGCCACCCATCAGCTCGAGCACCAGCAGCACCATTGACACCTCCAGCCACACCTCCTCAAAGGCAGCTTTCTGATACCTGCTATGGATGCGGTGGGATAGGACACCATTGGTGGGAGTGTCCTCCACCTCAGTAACAGTAGCCAAGAACACCACCGCGGCCTCCACAGCAGCAGTTAAGAGCACCACAGCAGCCTCGGCAGCAATAGTTGAGAGCGCCGCAGCAGCCTCCGCAGCAGCAGCGACAGCAGATTCCATCACCGAGGCCCCCTCAGCAGCAGCATCAGCACCAGCCTCCGAGACCTCAGCAGCAGAGCAGCAATTTCGAGCGCCTCCACAACAATAGTAGTAGCAGCACCCTCTGAGGGGACAGGCATCTCCCCATCTAGCCCAGGTTAGATTTTATGCCGCTCAGCAGGACCCGTAGTCATCTGGAGGAGTCGTTGAAGGTATGCTTCCAGTCTCTTCATACATCGCCCGAGTATTATTCGATTCCAGTGCTTCGCACTCATTCATGTCTGAGGATTTTTATCGATCGACTGGATTACTGATAGAGTCTACTGGTGAGGGATCGACCATATTGAAACCCTTAGGGAAGACCATAGTATTGGGCCGTTTCTGTTCATCTTGCCCCGTGTTAGTGGGAGCGATTTTCTTGCACGTCGACTTGTACATGTTGCCGATGTCAGATTTTGACGTTATCTTAGGCATGGAATGGCTTACCGAGTACTAGGCCATCTTGGACTGTTCCGTGAAGACAGTCACATTCTGCATACTAGAGTTGCCACAATTTCAGTTCGTTGCAGAGCCTCGAGGAGAGTCATTATCTTGCTTGATGTCCTGCACCGTTGAGGAGCCTGTCGCCGCTTGTATTGATCAGTTGCCAATTGCCTGTGATTTCCTCGACGTGTTTCAAAAGATTCTGAGATTGCTGCCGCATCACCATATTGAGTTCCAGATCAATCTTGTGCCCAGTACTGCGCCTATTTCGAAGGCCCCATATCGCATGGCACCGACGGAGTTGCGTGAGCTATAGCGACAGTTGGACGAGTTACGTGAGTTGGGATTCATTCGTTCAAGTAGTTCGCCTTGGGGAGCGCTGGTACTCTTCGTCAGGAAGAAGGATGGCTCGTTGAGGCTTTGCATAGACTACCACAAGCTCAACCGGGTCACGATCAAGAACAAGTACCCGCTCCCGAGGATAGATGATTTATTTGATCATCTGCTGGGTGCACAGTTCTTTTCGAAGATTGACCTGCGTTCCAGTTATCATCAGATTCAGGTTCGAGAGAAGGACATTCCGAAGATGACTTTCAGGACTCGTTATGGTCACTTTGAGTTTCAGGTCATGTCCTTTGGACTGACCAATGCACCCGCGGTCTTCATGCAGTTGATGAACAAGGTCTTTCGTCCATATCTCGATCAGTTTGTTGTGGTCTTCATCGATGATATTCTAATATATTCGAGGACCTGTGAAGACCATATGCAGTATCTGGAGATCGCTTTGCAGACCCTCCGTGCCCACCAGCTATATGCGAAGCTGGAGAAGTGCGAGTTCTTGTAGGAGGAGGAGAGATTCTTCGATCACGTGGTGACGAGGGAGGGTGTCGCAGTGGACCCCTTGAAGGTTGAGACAGTGCATCAGTGGGGAGAGCCCATGACTGCGTCCGAGATCAGCATTTTCCTTAGCTTGACAGGCTATTATCGACATTTCATTGAGGGCTTCTCCCTTATTGCAGCGCCGTTGGCCAGGTTGACTCGAAAAGGCATAGATTTGGTTTAGACTGATGCATGTGAGCAAGCATTCATGGAGCTGAAGGACAGTCTGACCTTCGCTCCTGTCCTCACTCTTCCCTCTGGGAGTGATGGATTGTTGTGTTTACTGATGCCTCACGTATTAGTTTAGGTGGTGTCCTGATGTAGCAAGGCAGGCCTATAGCCTTTGCGTCTAGTCACCTCAAGGTCCATGAGCTGAACTACCCCACACATGATTTGGAGCTGGCAACAGTCGTTTTCGCACTGAAGGTGTGGAGACACTATCTCTATGGGGTTAGGTGTGGACTGATGCATGTGAGCGAGCATTCGTGGAGCTGAAGGACCATCTGACCTTCTCTCCTGTCCTCACTCTTCCCTCTGGGAGTCATGAATTTGTTGTGTTTACTGATGCCTCATGTATTGGTTTAGGTGTTGTCCTGATGCAGCAAAACAGGCCTATAGCCTTCGCATCTCGTCAACTCAAGGTCCATGAGCTAAACTACCCCACACATGATTTGGAGCTGGTAGCAGTCGTCTTCGCACTGAAGGTGTGGAGACACTATCTCTATGGGATTAGGTTTGAGCTCTTCTCTGACCATAAGAGCTTGAAGTACTTTTTCTCTCAGTCTGAGCTACACATGAGGCAGAGACACTGGATGGAGCTCCTGAAGGACTATGATTTCGACCTCCAGTACCACCTAAGCAAGGCGAACATGGTGGCGGATGCTCTCAGCCGTCATCCACGAGGCCTGGTGACACACATGATGATTCAGGAGTGGAGGATGCTCGAGGATATAATAGAGTACGACTTCGATTTTGGTTTGTAGTCTTCTATCGTTCAGCTATTAAGCCTGTCGATTCAACTCTCTCTTGTCGCAAGGGTGATCGAGGTTCAGCATGTAGATGAGTCGTTACAGGATTTTTGAGCAGAGGAAGCATCTGAGAGTCAGACAGATTAGTAGATTAGTTCTGATGGTGTACTTCACTTCAGAAGCCGATTATGTGTCTCAAATATTCCTAAGTTATGCAGAGATCTTATGACTGAGGCACATCAATCGCAGTTTATTATCCACCCTGGCTTGACGAAGATGTATCATGATATGAAGAGATAATATTTTTGGGCAAGGATGAGCAACAAATCACCAGTTTTGTGGCCGAGTGTGACACGTGCCAGCGTGTCAAGGCCTATCATCAGAGACCCCCTGGTCCATTACAGCCGCTGAGTGTCCCGATGTGGAAGTGAGAGCACATATCTATAAATTTCATTATGGTCTTGCCGAGGACTCAGTGCGGTCATGACGCCATCTGGGTTGTTGTGGATCGCCTGACGAAGTCGGTACATTTTTTTACGATTCGTGAGACTTATCATTCGGACCGGTTTGCCAGGTTGTTTGTTGATGAAATCGTGAGACTGCATGGTGTTCCTGTCTTGATCATTTCAGACCGAGAACCAAAGTTCACGTCTCAGTTTTGGGAGAGATTTCAGAGAGCGATGAGTACTGATTTGCAACTCAGCACTACGTTCATCCGCAGAACGATGGTCAAATAGAGAGGGTCAATCAGATACTTGAGGATATGCTTCTGGCCTATGTGATTGATTTCGGGGGTAGCTGGGATGAGCATCTGTGATTGGTTGAGTTCGCATACAATAACAGCTATTAGGCGACCATTGGTATGGCTCCTTTTAAGGCATTGTATGGCAGACCTGCAGATCTCTGAGTTATTAGACTGAGGTTAGAGAGCGGCGTCTCCTAGGTCCCGAGCTTGTACAGCAGACATCAGAGGCTATCGATTTCATCAGGCAGAGGATGCACACAGTTTAGAGCCGACAGAAGATTTTTGCTGATAGCCGGTGTCGTCCCTTTGAGTTCGCAGTAGGGGACAAAGTGTATCTCAAGGTCTCACCCATGAAGGGCATAGTTTGATTTAGAGCAAAGGGCAAGCTTGTCCAGAGATTCATAGGACCTTTTGAGATCACTGGGTTCGTTAACGCCGTGGCTTATCGGCTTGCTTTATCATCTCAGTTGTCTGGTATCCACAACATTTTTCACGTCTCTATGTTGAGGAAGTATGAGTCAGACGTAATTCCTGTTATTGATTGACAGCTGTTGGAAGTTCGTGAGGACGCTTCTTACATTGAGTAGCCATTTCGTATCCTTGATCGGAAGGAACAGGTCCTCCAGACCGAGGTCATTCCCTTGGTGAAGGTTCAATGGGGTCACCATTCTATTGACGAGGCATCTTGGGAGCGCGAGGCTGAGATTTGAGAGCGCGATCCCCATCTCTTTAATGATTGATTGTATGATGTATCTTATATGTTGTCTCCAATTTTATATGATGGTGCCTTGTTTTCTCTTCTATTATGATTCATGCTTACTTGCAATAATTGTGTAAATTTCGAGGATGAAATTATTATTTGGAGGGGAGAGTTGTAAGACCTGTATCCTAGTCCATACCATTTTGTAGGTTTCAGCAGTCCTTCTAGTCGAATTTTAGCAATGCTCGACCCGTATCCGACGTTTATGCGCGATCCTAAGCTGAGTCCTGCATACCAAAGTCAGCTCAACTCGAAACTTGTACCTTAGCGACACACCGTCGCCGTGGTTATAACGCCGCGACTCGCGCACTAAACTGATACCCATGCCAGAAGATGACGGTCCACGTTCATTTCGAGAAAAATGCCACGCATTGCGAACTTCGAGAGAATCTCTACATGTCCCATCAATCAATCAATCACTCATGTCAAATACAAGTCAAGTACAAGCCATACCCAAGTACAACAACCCATCCCTTCCCATTCCCCAAAGTCAACTCTCTCTCTCTCTCCACCCATCACTTTCTTACAAGCCCATCACTCCACCCATCACCCATCACACCTCACCCATCCTTTTCACCCATCACTCCTCTCTCTCTCATTCCATCTCTTCACTTCCAAGCAACCCAAAAATTTTCACACATCCAAGCATTCCCAAGTTTTTCCAAAAATAACAAGTGTAACTCATCCTCTCATCTCTCATCCCCGCCCAAAGGAGGCTAAGGGACCAAGGAGAAGGCCTAGAGGTGGGTGATCCACCGTTATTTCTTATTTTAGGGCTCACTTTTTGGTGGGACCCATTTGATGTATGTGATTTAACCAAGAGGGGCCCATAGTGGCGGGGTCCCTCTATCTCACCATCTCTCTCTCTCTCTCTCTCTCTCTCTCTCTCTCTCTCTCTCTCTCTCTCTCTCTCTCTCTCTCTCTCTCTCTCTCTCTTTCTTTTGTGAGATATCTTGTGGTCACTTCGGTGCAAGATGATTTTGACTGTCCGATCGTGAGGCCCACCTTACAACGGGTCCATTGGACGGCCAAGATGAAGGAAAACACCAATATAATGTTGATCCAATAGGTGGGCCACATCCATGTGGGACCCACCATGATGTCTGTGACTACCCAAGCCATCCAGCATCCCTAGACGCTGGACGTAGGTTGTGGCTAACATGAGGTGCGTGTACTGACAAGGGTATGTACTGACAAGCTAACAAAAAATAAAATAATTTATAACATATATGTGTGAGATTTTGGGGTGGGTTGTTCATGCAAGCCTCACCTTGATGTATGAAGTTAATCCACGTCGTCCATTCTGTTTTTCACCCCATTTTAGGCGTTGAGACGAAAAATGAGGCCAATCCGATAATCAAGCAAGCCATACCATAGGAAATAGTTGTGATTACCGTTAAAAAACCCGCCTTGATGTTTTTATTCGCCAAATATGCTGCATATTAGTCTTGTTTGGCTTGTCTTGAGCCGTAGAAGCCAATGAGAGGGAAGGATTTCCCTGATGAGGGCCCCACCTAGAAAATTCCTTAGAAAAACACATTTATAAAAAAAAAGCAGTAGCAGCGTCTGTTGCTGCCATCCTGAGGACAGCGTCCTCTGCGTGCACGGACGAAGAGGCAAGGACTCACGGTCTAAGCCGTGGGCCCCACCATGATATGTGTGGAACATCCACTCCTTACATTGGGTGGGCCCCTAAGGCAGTGGCTCCCCTCCCAAAAATCAGTCGCTACAGGGACTCAGGTGGCCCACGTTACAGGAAGCAGAGGTGATTGACACCTACCATTGAAACCCTTTTGGGTTGCAGAAGTTTCAAATCAAATATGAAATTTATTTTTCCTATTCATTCAGTCCTATGACCTTATCAACATTTGGATTGCATATAAACATTACGGTGGGCCCCATGCCTATGTGGCCTCATCAACAGATCAGATGATAAATGAACATTAAGGTAGTCCCTGGTCCATGGGATCTTACCAACAGGATGGGTGTAAAAGAAACAACACGGTGGGCCCCTGGTCCGTGTGACCCTATCAACCGATTGGGTAGAAAACAAACACTATGGTGGGCCCCAAGTCCACGTGACCTCATCAACAGGTTAGGAGCAAAAAAATAAACATTACAGTGGGCCCCATGTTTCTGTGACCTTGTCAACGGGCCGGGTGGAAAATAAACATTATGGTGGGTCCCACATAGGACCCACTGATGTATGTATTGTGATCCACACCTTCCATTAGTGTGGGCCCCACCATGAGGTATGTACCTCATATATGCCGTCCATTCTTCCCATCCCTATGGGATCCACCATGATGCATGTGTTGCATCCGAACCGTCCAACCATTTTTGAGAAGTGATTTTAAGGCTTGATACAAAAATGAGACAGATTTATTTATCAAGTGGACCACACTACACGGTGAGGATTGAACAACTACCATTGACATCCTTTGGGACCTTATAACCAGATTAGATAGGAAATAAATGTTATGGCGGGCCTTAGGAATTTTAATAGTGAAAATTATTATCACCACTTATATTTGAGTATGGCCCATTTGATATATGTGTGGCCCACTTGCCATACGAGGGTCCATTATGATGTATTCAAGGCCCACTGGTGCGGCCCACTTGACGAATATAAGGCTCATGTGATTAGGCCCATCTTGATGTAGTCGTTGCCCATCCATTGCGGCCCACCTTGATATATACGAGACCCATGTACATGAAGCCCATTTGATGTATTGGAGGCCCAGGGGTCAAGGCCCGTTGGGATGTACATGAGGCCCATTTGATGTATTGGAGGCCCATGGGTCAAGGCCCGATGGGATGTACATGAGGCCCATTATAACGTGATTCCACCATGGTTTATGTGTTAACCTTTATAGCGGGCTATACCTTAGGAGCAATGGTGGTTTGACGTCCACATTATAAGGATGATGTTGATTAAATGTCCACATTGTCACTCTCCTTAAGGCCCATTGATAAACCCATAGTTGTAGTGTGTAGGCCGTCTAGGTCCACCTTCATTATGAATAGAGCCCATCACTATATAACATGTTTAGTATAGATCCATGATTCATGATCACACGCATCATATGTATGCTTAATATGAGGAGTGACTGATCATAGGATATGCCCTCGGGCAGATTGTTTATGAGCTCCCTGATAGGCAGAGTTATCCCACATGAGCGCGGCACGTGAAGGATTATTATATGTCTAGTAGAGTGATTCATGCACTTGCATTTGTGTGATTGTGATTATTGTATGCCCTCTCAACATCAGGGCCATTGCCTCCACAGACACATCTTGGGTGGCTGGATTGAATACCAGAAATACTGTTTCTAGCATCTGGTCGTCATAGATGTCCCTAGGTGAAAATTCCTAAACCCAATGGTACCAGAAGATGACTCCAATGTCGAGACCGAGTGGATACACGAGCGAGCAAGGGCCGTATACCAGTAGGCAGCATCTCTCACTGTATCATGGTCAGTTGGAAAGGGGTGTAACCTTACCCGCCTGAGTGAGGGGGTAATTTCTAGGTTGAGTTTGACCAGCTTGAGGAATGGGTCCACTATCAACGAGTCAGGCCCGATTTTGGCATGCGGATAGTGAGGTCTCTTCCACTCTCCCAGTTGTGCATTCGGATAGGGGCAGCAAGCTGACTAAAGTGTACTAGACCCCAATGATTATTCAAAATAAGAACTGTACTGATATATATGATGAGGATTGGCATGCTTGAGTTGCATCTCGTATCGCATGGTCATATTATGGCCGATAGCATTCATATCCTGCACCGCATAGCCTTGGTACGGCTGATTACATTCATGTACTCATCAGTATGATTTCTCATTACTCTGATCTTACATTCTGAGCAAGCTTATATTGCGCACAGACTTACACCACCCTCTAAGCTTTCTATAAGTTTAAGCATGATTGATGCGTGTAAATGACACCAAGATGTAGCTATAGAATAGTATCAGAAGGAGCACGCAGTCGAGCTTTTGAATTTTCCGTTATTTGCATTATCTTGTATTTCTCTTCAGACACATTGTACTCAAAAGTTTTTATCATTGTAGATTTTGTGATGGTGTTCTTATGGTTATTGTTCGTGGGTTATGCTTATGGTTATTCTCATTACGAATCAAATTGATATTGAAAACCCTCCTTGTAGGATCCCAGAATCGAAACCTGGTAAATGGGTGCTGGGAGCTGAGAATGGAGTTCTACGGAGGCTGTCGGCCTCGAATTCGGTGATCAAAAATTTTTTGAGCCTGGTTTCTGAGTTTGGGGCGTGACATGAATGAACATGGGAAAGAAATAGTGTTTTATTATCTAAGTTGAACTCTAGTAGGTGCATAATGCAATTATTCTCCAATTCAAAAAATATGCTTGGCGCTGATATTTGCAGTATAAAAACTGAGACATTACTTCCTTTCCGGCAATATAATCTTAATTTCCTGGATGGATCCTATAAAATTCTTAATGACGAGGCCGATGTTATTAGGAAGATTGGCTAAATGGATGTTGTTGCTATCAGAGTATACGATTACATATGAGCCGGCGAAAGCAGTTAAAGAGAAGGTGGTGGAAGATTTCTTGGAAGATCATCTCATGGAAGACAGTGAGGTTGTTAATGATGTGTTTCCCAATGAACAGATAATAATAGCTAACTTGTTAAACCCGAGGCAGATGTACTTTGATGGTGCTTCTCGAAGGTCAGGAGCAAGTGCTAGAGTGATATTCATTACTCCTCAAGGTGACTTGTTACCCTATTCTTTCACATTGGGAGAAGCATGCACAACAATGAAGCTGAATACAAAGCTCTTATTATGGAATGGAGATAGCATAAGAGATGAAGATAAAGATGTTGCAGATCTTTGAGGATTCTAAGTTGATAATCAATCAATTAACGACAGAGTTTGAAATAAGGAAACAAGAGCTCTTGCCATATTGTCGGAAAGCACAGCAACTGCTGGAGCAATTTTATCATGTTGAAATCAAGCATGTGCCGCGATGTGAAAATGTAAGGGCAAATGCTTTAGCTAGCTTGGCAGCTTCTTTATCTTGTCCAAATCGAAGTCCTCTTTAGGTAACAATAAAAGAAAGAAGATTCTTGCCATCTTCAAAAATTATCGATGAAGTTGTTAAAGCACTCCCTATATCATGTTTGGAGGTGACGATAGACGATTAGCATTAGCCTTTCCTAGATTATCTCAAGTACAAAATTTTTCTAGAAAACCCAGAATAAAGGCAGCGAATCAAGCAGAGATCGAGCATATTCATTATGTGTAGCGAAGTATTATACAGAAGATCTTACAATAAAATACTCTTACGTTTTCTGGACAAATAAGAAGCAAGTTAAATATTATAAGAAGCTCACTCTAGAGAGTGTGGGGGACATCAAGCTAGCTGAAATTTATTCCATTGGGTGGGTGCATCAAATGGGGGATTATTGGACGACAATGTTCAAAGTTGCTATAGATTATGTGAAGCGATGCCACGAGTGTCAGATTCACGAAGACGTCATACATGTGCCTCCTGAAGACCTTCATCAATTAGTAGCCTCCTGGCCTTTTGCTACTTGGGGACTTGATGTCATCAATCCCATAAATCTGCCTTCGGCTAAAGGAAAACAATATATACTGGCAACGACAGATTATTTCTCCAAGTGGACAAAGGCGATTGCATTACGCAATGTTAAAGAGAAGGATGTTGTCAATTTCATCCAACATACGATAATATATCGCCAAGGTATTCCAAAAAGAATAATCACGGATAATGACACTCCTTTCAAGAATAAGGACATGGAGAAGCTATGTTTAAAGTTCAGTATTCATCACTCGTTTTCGACACCTTACTATCCACCGGCCAATGGATTAGCAGAGGCATTCAATAAGACGATTGTAAAATTACTAAAGAAGACGATGACAGGAAATAAGCGTGACTGGGATGAGAAGCTGCAAGAGGCTTTGTGGGCTTACAGGACTGCTCATCGGACAGCGACGAAGGCCACGCTATATTCATTGGTTTACAGTGTAGAGGCTGTCCTTCTGATTGAAATAGAAGTTGCATCACTCAGAGTAGTAGTGCATCAGTCAATTATGGATGATGAGAATGCAAGAATAAGGTTGGCAGAATTAGATTTACTCGATGAAAAGCGGCTAGCAGCTCAACAGCGATTGCAATTATATCAAGCAAGGATTTTTACGGCATTTGATAAGAAGGTCAAGCATCGCTCTTTCAAGAAAGGTGATCTAGTTTTGATGTTGAAAAGGCCAATAGCGGCCACCCACAAGACCGAGGGCAAGTTCGACCCTAGACGGGATGGACCATACATCATAACAAAAGCATATTCTAATGGGGCATATCGAGTTATAGATCAAGATGGACGAGATATCAGTATACCAATCAATGCTTGCTTCCTCAAGAAATATCATCCCTGACAGTAGAAATGATTTTGATCCACAAGATTATCAGAATAATGCTTCTATATCAAAAGGGGGTACTTATGAAGTGAAATGATAAAACATCCTCAAAAGGTAAAGCCCCATATTCTTTCGTTCATATATGAATAAAGGGCGAATTCTCAAGCATATCAATACTAAGCGTTGATAATTATCATCAAAATGATATTATCGTCAACCATCACCAAGTGCCGATGATTATCGCCAATTATCAACTGTCGCTGTCACTATCAAATAAGTCTTATCAGAATTGCTATCATCGCCAAAATGATACGCTATTTTAAATACAACATGGACGTCGTCAAAACTTCATCAGTAATGGCGATATATCAATAATTGGTTCATTATTCATGACAGTGGGATAAACCTATATGGTTAACCACATATAAAATTCAAGACAGCGATAGCATTTTTATTATATAAGGTAGCCTAGCCAAGTCTATATGACCAACTACGCCTAAGGCCTACCATTATTGGCAATGTACATATATTATTCGGGTAGTAGTGAGAAGCCAGTGACCCTAAAAAGCCCATATAGGCCATCACATGCATACCCATGCGGGCAGCGGATGGAGCCAGTGACTAAAAGCCCTAAGCGGCCAAAAAGTCCACAATGGCCAGTAACACGTGAGACCAATGTCGTCTGTATAGATTTCGACAGCGTCACGGGAAAAGGAAGAAAGTGCTCTCCCGTGAATGGGTCCGACCTTGCAAACGAACAAAAAGTAGGTTGTAGTGTGCGTTCTTTGGCCATTGTCCATAGATAGGCCAACCATGCATAAGACCCCCAGATTCCTGACTTAATTTTAGTAGTAACTCATGAGGACAAAGTTACTATAAAATACCCCCTCATTGATGGACTGGTGTCCTTGGATTTAGTACCCTAAGGTGGCCTTACACGCCCCGTGAACTCTAGAAAGTTACTGTGTCCAACCCTGTGCGTAAATCTCACTAAGTTCATAGCCCCAGTAGCTTCACTGGGCCCCTCTGATGGATCGCGGTTTGTGAACTCCCCGACTATGATAAGTCCAGTGAACTCATGATAGTTATAGAGACTATTCATGTGAGACCCGACTCCAACTACTTATGAGTCTAAAAAACTATGTTGCTCCACTACTCAAGAGCTTAAACTGAGTGGCTATCTAACTAACTAAAATCTAGTTCCGCCTATTAAAGAAAAATCATATAGGAAACCCCATACTAACAATCATAATATATTGTTATTTTTATCTCAAGCCTTCATTAAATATCATGTTAGACAATGCATAAATAAACATGCTTGAAATGAATTATGATTTGAAAATTTATGAGATAAACTATCTTAAAATATCACGATGCCATCATTAATATATGCTGAAAATCAAAAGAAGCTACATGTGATTTTTTATTTTTTTTTAAAAAAAACAAACAAAAATTTTTTTTTACAATTCATCTGTAACCCCCAATACTCATAAATATTTCTGCAAATATTCCTTCAACTGAACTTAAGCTACGAGGTGTTTGATCTTGCTTCAAGAATAATCTTTGTTTGATCTGGAATGCCACCAAAGACGCGACTATCTCTTCATTCTTGATTAATTCAGATTTCTCAGCATTGGCAAATTGAATATTGATTCACAGCTTCTCCTGGGTCTCCTTCATAGTCGATTCTTCTATATGATCTTTCAACTCCAGTTGCAAGATTTCCTCCTTCAGGATAGTGATGTGACTTTGAATGATCATTCTGCTGTTAGCACAAGCCTTCAACTTTTCCTAAAGAGTTAATTGCTCTTAGTTGAATTCAGAAATGGTAGAAGTGATAAGGGAAACCTTCTCTTTAGAAGAAACTAACTGTTTTCCATATTTTAATATCTCCGAGGTGATGGTGACATTTTCTGCTGATTCCAAAGAGATTATTGAATCACGAAATTTGAGAAGAGAATCACATAAGACAGAAATATTAATCTTCGCCATTCTTACAATGCTATCCAAATTTTCAATAGCAACATCCAGATCCGACCACTGATTGGGATCTTTAAAAATATGAACTATTGCTGATACAGAATTTCTCATCAAAATCAATTTATGTGCAGGAACCTTTTTGATAAACAATAGATCAGACATACTGGCTATAGAATCAGAGCTTGCTGTACCACTGCAAGAAAGAGTTCCTGTAAGAGAAAAAGGAAAGGAAATTAGAATATGTAACACCCCGGTTCCTGAAACTCGAGTACACTACTCGTGTTTTAAAAACCCGAGCATTAACCTTTGAAAACACCCACATTTCACATTCATTTTTTTTTCTTTTTATCAGAGTTAATAATATAGCGGGATGGAAACAATTCAAGTATAAGAGGGAGTCCAAGTATACAAAACCAAATATTTCAAGCGGTTACCCAAAAACTTATACAAACCAATGTCTTAACCTTTACAAACATAATAGTATAAGTTAAATACAGATAAAAGCAAGAATAGAGAGTCGCAAGATCATCTAGTTCCTCACATTCCACATGAACACCAGCATACGCATCCTCTGCATCTCATGCACACTGAATACGGTTTGATAGCGTCAATGGCTATCTAATGAGGTATAACCCCCAAGATTTATCGTATCATCAAAATAATTAACCACAGTTATCAGAGAATGTATCACAAATATTACACAATGATTATCATGAAAATCAGGTAATGTTTATCAGCTACACATTCAATAAATAAATTACTCAAAATAATCTTGTTTAAATGCATGGATGCATGCACATGCTCACAGACCTGGGGATGCACATCTGGCTAGTAAAAAGTCACCCAAGGAGAACTACCCACTCGAAAAAATACTCAAGGTACGCCCAAGGAGAACTAGCCACCAGGAAAAATACTCAAGATACGCCCAAGGAGAACTAGCCACCAGGAAAAGACCAAATAATATAGATCGCCCAAGGAGAATTAGTCACCCAAAAAAGTACACAAAGGTACACCCAAGGAGAACTAACCACCCGAAAAAGACCATGATATAAAGATCACCCGAGGAGCTATAGCCACCCGAAAAAGTACTCAAGGTATGCCCAAGGAGAACTAGTCACCCAGAAAAGACCGCATGCCACGAAAATGCATGATTGACCTAGCAATGGTCCTATGCATGCGAGAGTGCATGATATCCGTGTACTCGCACCCTTAAGTTTGGGGCCCACGTGATGTTTCGAGAAATCTACTCCGTCCAGTGGGTTTTTTCAGTCCCTGAAATGGTATCCGGCCCAAGATGAGGAAGATTAGGAAGTTAGGCAGGCCATATCAAGGAATTGTGGTCCTACCGAGTTAATTTCCATCAATCTGATGGTCAGATTAGCTTCATTTGATTATTAATGGTCCTAGGGATTCTAAAGTCTATTTGGACGAGTTTTTAACAGTTCGGTTCAGAGCTAGATGGCCAAGATCCCTAAGTTTATGGTTAATCCACAACTCGTGAAACTCCTATGGTCGAATCGTTTCATAAAACAAATTTCTCGATGATTTAGGATTTAGGACTAATTATACAGAATTTAATGGCTAATATGGGAATAGCCCATTTGTTACATTAAGGGTGGGGATTTTATCTATTCAGACATCACTGACTAATGGATGGTGGATCTGATGACCTAGTTCCCAAAATTTAGTTCACATGGCTTCGTCAATCTAACAAAGTTTTAATTGATGTTTTATCTCTAATGGGTTCCTAGAGTTAGGTCTTTTGTGCTTTGGTGTGCATTCTTTGATGATGTGATAGTCCTTCTTGTAAATTAACGGTTAGATGGCTCAATTTAAGGATGTAGATGGTTCCTAATGATCTGATTTATGTTAGAATGAAGTGAACACCCAAATGAGTTGGGTTTTGTATTCATTAAGTTAGGTTTTCATGGTGACACCCGAGTAATTTAAAGTATGGGGTGTTACAGAATAAGGTTAAGGGATATAGAAATATTGATAGAGCAAATGATAGATATACCTGTTGTAGAAATATGGACAGTAGGGGGTCGAATTTCCTTGATAGAAGAAGGCCAGCTCCTAACAAATCAGCAAAGGAAGGCGCTCTGGCCTCCGTGCTCGAATCCCAAGTAGTTGGAATTGGAAGATCAGTGATATCTACTGGGAAGATGATCCCGTGAGCCACCACCTTTGGTGCAACTAAATGAGTCAAAGAGATTCTTATTAGGGATGATGGCGCGATGGGAGGAAGATCTTTAGGGGAAGTATCACTGGTTCTAGTATCGACAACATGAGTACCTAGAATAAAAAAATAATAACAATGAGAAAATAACAATAATAACAACTGTAAATAAAAATTTAAAAGATAAAATTATAAGAAGTTTCTTACTCAGTGAATATCCATATTCTCCATAATCTAATGGTTCATCATTTTCCTCCTCCAGGAATACTATTGTCGGGAAGAACGTCAGTAGTGGATGGAGGATGTTCTTCTCCGGTGGAAGTGCCTTCAACGATAGCATCATCTTCGTCATCAATGTTAACCTCTCCTTCCTTAAAATCATCATTTCATCATCTTCTTCAGGGTTATATTCAACAGAAGAAGTACCTTCAAATGAAAAGGATGAGTTTTCTTCCTCTAATTCTTCTTCTTCTATGTCTTCAATTACAACCTGTTTCCCTTTAGAAGGGGAAATTTTATTGCTTCCTGGTTGAAGATCCTTATCAAGTAGGATTGGAGAGACCGAGGCAACAACTCCCTCTTGAGGCGAAGGAGGAGAAGCCTAAGAACACATTCGAGACCTCATCATCGGAGAAGATGGACTAGGGTGAACAGGTCGAGGAGGAGCAAGAACCGAATTATCTTAGGATGCAGCAACATTCTCTTGAGTAGGAGAAGGAATATCCGCCACCTCTTCAACTATTCTATCAGAACGATCCCATGAGAATGAGGAAACTGAAAAGGAAGAAGAAGAACAACAACAAAACAAGCGACAAGATAAAGATAATGAGGAAACTGAAAAGGAAGAAGAAGAAGAACAAAACAAGCTACAAGATAATGATAATGAGGAAACTGAAAAGGAAGAAGAAGAACAACAAAACAAGCTACAAGATGCTTACAATCAACTGTACATTCATAGCATCAAAGTTATTAAAAGACTTAGAATATTTGAGACAAAAAAAAAAATTGCTGCAAAAAGATTTGGATAAAACTCTAGAAATTAACACACACCTAATCAATGATTTACAGCAATATCACTCAGATAATGATAAACTTGAAAGAATTAACACCTTCCTTAAATCAGAATTTGAAAAACTAAACAAACAGGTTGAGCAGTTAAAAGACAAAAACATGCTCCTTCAAAATGAAAAACATACAAGTTTGATTTAGAAGAATCCAGAAAAATCGCTAAGCTAAACTATAAGTTTTCCCAAAGTGGTGAGAAGTTAGAAAAACTCTTATCTATGGGAAAACCTAGAAAGGGCAAGAGCAACTTAGGATATGATAAAACAACGACTAGATATACAACTGAAAAAACTGTTGCTTCAGGTAACAATAAAAGAATTACTCCAGTGTGTCATTTATGTAGAGATTCGGTAAGATATTATGCTTGTCTCCTGGGCAGACTCAACATAGCTCTAGTCAGAATCATATTGGAAAATTCAAACCTACCAGAGAAGTGCAAAATGTCTTGAGTCAACCTAGAAATATGAATAAAAGAGATTCACATCCACCACCACCTAAAATGACTAACAAAGAGTAATTAAATCAAGTGGTCAAATTAAACAGGAAAATAATATCTACCACTGTTAAAAATCCTATCACAAAATGGGCCCCAAAAGAAAAGAAGAATTGTCTGGTTACTCATTTAAACCATATGTCA
Organism: Magnolia kwangsiensis; assembly: GCA_037074715.1. Classification (NCBI taxonomy): domain Eukaryota; kingdom Viridiplantae; phylum Streptophyta; class Magnoliopsida; order Magnoliales; family Magnoliaceae; genus Magnolia; species Magnolia kwangsiensis. Next base: position 107,952,410 of record CM073576.1, on the reverse strand, counting down.
GGCAATGAAACTAATTGGCATCTGGATAGCGGGTGTTCAATACATGTCACAGGTGATAAATCCCTCCTTATAAATTATTCAGATCTTAATAATGGGATAGTCATTATGGAGACGGAAGCACCGCTAAGGTAATTGGACAGGGAATCATTAAAGGAATACAGTTGCTCAAAAATGAAAATGCCTTTTACATAAAAGGATTAACAAACAATATTCTAAGCATTTCTCAAATATGTGACAATGAGCATGTGGTTACATTCAACAAAGAAAAATACAAAATCCTGGATCTCTCAGGAAAATCAGTGATAAAGGGTTCTCGCACAAATAACCACTACTATGTCACAAAGGTAAAGGAAAGGATGATCCTTATGCCTAGAAATGCTGAACATAGAGAAAACAAGTCCAGATCTTACATCAAGATTTGGATATTTTCTGAAATGATACATCTTTTGATGAGCTTCTAATGATACATCTGAGGTCTCTCCTCAATTTTTTTGTATAAACATCTTAATGTTTATAATTTTTATTTGTACAATGCTTGTACAGAATTTTGTTGAGTATACTGTTGATAAATAGATGGACTAATAATATATATGAAAGGTTGTTTGAATGCTAAAAATTAAAAATATTCACCGTTGAGATACCTATCGATACATCGAGTGAACGATTTGATTACATCGACTGAGAATCGATACCATCGACAAACTCTCGAAAAGATGGATCGTCGGGATGGTTGGACTTCCTTCTGATCTTTATTGAAAATATCAAAGAAGGCACTCCGATGTCATCGAAACGATGTTCGATGATATCGACAGATACTACTCAATTAAAATCAAAAGATCAGAAACAGAGACTCATTAATTGATCTCAGAATGGGATTATTGCTCTTAGACCAGTTTTTTCTTTGAAGAAAACATATCTAAAAATCTAGTTCGTCCACAACAATCCTCAATGAAGAGCAAGAAAGGAAAGAATAAAGCAACTGACTCATCTCCACTCTTCAGCTTGAACCTTGTGGCAGAACGGACGGTTCCAAGGAAGAGCATTACACCTTTTGGGATCATCAATCTCTTAAAACTAATTGGATGGGGGAATTTCATGAATTTTGGTCGAGAATTTCAGCATAATCTGGTACATCAGTTTTTGAGTTTAATCTACAATGTTGAAAATAATTCTCCAATTATTTCAGTCACTGTCATGAATCGGACCAAGCACATCACCCCTAAACTGATAAGTCAACTGATTGGGGTAGACATCACTGAGAAATATGAATGGTCTTAGTGTATGGGGAGTAATTACTCGAGCACTATGTAATGGTGTTACTATACCGAGAAATACAAAGAACATTCTTCATGTTAAATATCTCAGTCCTGCATACAAAATTCTTCACAGCATTCTTAACACAAATGTCTATCCCTATGAAGTCTCTGGAAACAAGCTTTCCCTATACATTCTAAATGTTTTGTAAGATGTTCATCTCGGTATTCACGTTTGCCTACCCACTCTCATCCTTCAACAATTGATTCGAGTGTCTTCAAATGAATCCATCAATATACTTCCATTCTCATGTCTTATGTCCAAGCTATCAAAACAATTTGGGTTGCCTCCTACTAACGATCTCCCACACCCGTGTGTCTGGTTCAATCAAGAAGACATTCACAAAATCGTTGTCAACCACCTCGTGGGGGAAAAATTGATTCAAGCTTAGACAAAGGGTATCCTGTGCTCTGCCCCATCTCTGTTGAGAACATTTAAGTTGTCCCTGAATAAGATACTCTACAGGATCTACTAGAGAGACAGTCCTACATAATGAAGCGGCTAGATGACTGTGAAGTTTGTCTATTGGAGATTAAAACCATGCTAGCAAACCTACAACATGCTACACAATAAATTCTGGATGTCTTACCAGCGCGGTAAAGGTTTTTGATTGTCTAACATACGACCAGTGCATCACATACCTGGAATCTCCTTGAAATGCTGAGGGAATAAAAATATTTTTTGAATGCCCTTCGCTCATATATGTGTGTGTGTGTGTGTGTGTGTGTGTGTGTGTTATGCATTTCTAACCTACAAAGTTCAAAAAGTTTTTGTTGGTATGATATCCTCTGAGTGGAGAATATACTTCGGTTTTGGGGGATTGGGAATTTTACTGCTATCTGGGGCATTTTGTACATTTTTGTTGGATATTTTGAACATGACTGGGTATAATTTTATTTTTACTACCATAATTATGTTTTATGATCCCCTGGTTTATCTAGTTTCTGCTATGGGATGCATGTGATGTTTTTTGTGATTGTTTTATCTGCTTCTATCACTGCTTTATTTGATCTGATATGCATCCATAGTTTCTGAAAATGATGTCTGCTTAAACTGATTTAATCATTATACATCTATATATGTTTGCTCTCTGAATGTTGGCTCTCCCTCGATGCTTTAACTTCATTCAATATCAACTATTATACCTTTGCCAATGACTGATAAAAAAGGGGGAGAACAAGTTCAAACACATCACAAGGAACATTGCATATCTACTTGAATTATGATACAGGTGTTAGGGGGAGTAGCTGCATCAAGATAGGGGGAGAATGCTGTAAGGGTGAGCAGCTACTGGTTGTGTGTATAATTTCACTAGACAATATATAATTGTATAAAATTACATGTACACATAATTTAGGATGTATTGGTCTAGATGTTGTTCTAGGGTGTTTTAGTATTTTGTCACGTAATTGACAAAGGGGGAAATTGAAAGTACCCTGGTTCGTCAATTAGCGTGAGTGTTGAATCAACTTGACAGAGAAGCTTCATAGGAAGATCAATCAGATGTTTGCCTCAACCGGATGTGTGCCGAACTCACCACAGGTAAATCTGTGCCTCACATCACATGTCCCAAAACATAGGTAAATAAAACCCTTAAAATCTATTAGAATATCATAGAGTTTTTCGGTTAGAAAACTTTTCTACAAAATCAGAAAATCTCTAAGTTTTCTAGCATTGTCGATTTATCAATATGAGGTTCGATAAAATCGATGTGTGCTATCGATGTCCTTAAAAGCTCAATCGAGAAAATTGACTGAGGACATAAAGTGTCCAGTAACCACATATTCATCTGGACAGAATTATCGATGTATCGATACCCCTATCGATATTATCGATATTTGAAAATCGAGTTTAACAAACTAGACTCGATATGATCAACAACAGAGTACTTGTGTCCCTATTTTTTAAAGGAAAATCATGAAGACCTTCGATATATTGAAGTACCATCGATATCATCGGAATTCAAATCTCGATGATATCAAAAGGTCTTTGATGATATCGATCTTGGACACAATCTTTCCAACAAAATATTTCAGGATAGTTTATCTATGATCAAAGGTCACTCTATAGAATCGATATTCAAATATCGATGATATCGATATGGTTTTGATGGCATCAAACAAGGATAAACTATCCAGCAAGCTTAAACGAAAATCCCTTTGATTTATCGATGCCTTGACACAGCTATCGATATCATCGACATTCAAATTCTGATGATATTGAAGGTCTCTCGATCATTTTTATAAACCTGAAATATTTCAAAGCAAGTCTCTCTTATTTTTAAATGTCAAGGAATCGAACCTCACATCGATGAAATCGGAGTTTGAAATCTGATGACATCGACACGTGTTTCGATTCCCTCGACCAGCTAACAATTGATTTCAAAAGCGTATGACATTTGAGTTTGTGTCATTGAGCGGACCGTCGATGTTATTGAGAGTATACGCTCGATGATATTGATCTCGCTCGATGATATCGAACTCTGTCATAAATGTGACCATTTTATATTCGTTGGAACCTTTTACCTATATAAAGAAGACTTGTCTATTATTACAGGTAGGGAAAGAAGAGAGTATTTTTGAGTATTTTACCTTAGATCATATACCCAAAGCCCTTTCTCTCATAAGAGTTCATCCTCCAATCCACCCTCATTATTGATATTCAATAGAGTAGATTGGGGAATGAACTTCCACATTCAAGGATCCTCCAGCTACTACCTTAATGGTAAATTATTAAGCTAGGATGCCTTGAATGCATAGATGACTGAAATCACCCTATCTTCCTTATAGAAAAACATTTAAGAGAGTAGAATTCAGTCTTAAACTTGACCCAACCCAGCGCCGTATATTGGTACATCATCTGTGTTGCGAATCAAGGAAGCAGAAGATTTTTCATCAACAAAGAAGGAGATCTTCGACAACATGCTGAATGGGACTCATCCACTTATCTGTAAGTAACTAGAGTCCAGAGGACCCTTTTGATCATTTCTTTGTAGGATTAGGTCTAAGGTGTTTCTCACCCCTTGCAAGTCCTCAAGAAGGCCTCCGACAGGAGTATACGTAGTAGGTGTGTTGTATTGACCCTTGCTTTGTGGAGAGCATAAACGGTTAGGGTCTTGTGGAATATCCTTGGCCAGTATCCCTAAAAGTGGGTGCGTTGTGTTGACCCTTGTTCGTGAGAGCATAAACAATGAGGTTCCTTATGTGGATCCTTGGCCAGTGTGTCTAAAATCGGGTGTTATGTGTTGACCCTTGCTCAGGGAGCATAAATAGTCAGCTTAGGTGTAGGTTGTAAAGGTTGAAGTAGAACCTGATTTAAAACCGTAGGTTTGAGGTAAACCGCTGTAAACCTCCTTAGTGAAATCCGGCACACTCAAAGGTTGAGTGCATTGCCGGGAGTGGAGTAGAAAAACCGTCAAACCACTATAAAATGATTGTGTTTGTGATTGATATTCATTCTTGATTATTTGTGTGATTTCATTAACTACCCTCATATCTGCTCACACTTCACACACAGTCACATCCATCATAAACTATAAACTATTTCATGTTTATCATTCAATAGTTTTATGATTGGATCCTCAATTTGGCTTGAAAGCCATTTGAGTTACTCTGATGATATCCTGATGCTTTTCATGCCTATTTACTCAAGATTAGATTAATATGATTTTTAATAAGCATAAAATATTGAAAAAGTCCCATTCACCCCCCCTCTAGGACTATTGGCATACTCCTTCAACTAAAACGGTCTTAACCGCTATTTCAAAATATATGTTAAACAACTAAAGGGTTTTGAAGACCCTAAGCATGCTAATCATGTCTATCGCCTGAAAAAGGCACTCTATGGTTTGAAACATGCTCCCAGGGCATGGTACGAAAAGTTGACTAAGTTTCTACTAAGTCATAACTTTGCAATGGGGAGTATAGATAAAACATTATTTGTTAAGAAACATAATGATCATATAATAATAGTACAAATTTATGTTGATGACATTATTTATGGATCTACCTATGTTAACATGATTGTTGAATTTGTAAATCTTATGAAATCTAAATTTAAAATGAGCATGGTTGGAGAACTAAACTATTTCCTAGGGTTGCAAGTCAAATAGCTCCTTGATGGTTTCTTTATCTCTCAAACAAATATGCTCTGATCTTAGTTAAAAAGTTCGAATTTAAGAGTGAGAAAAATTTTGATACTCCAATGAGTACTACTCTAAAACTCTCTAAGGATTCAACAGGCAAGAGTGTGGACCCGAAGTTGTATCGCAGTATGATATGTAGTTTACTTTATTTAACTATGAGCCGACCTGATATTGCTTTTAGCGTAGGAATTTGTGTTAAATATCAATCTGACCCTAAAGAGTCACACCTGGTTATTTTTAAGCGCATTTTGCGATATGTCGCAAGTTCAGCTAATCTTGATCTTTGGTATCCACATGATACTAGTGTGCAATTAGCTGGTTACACGGATGCTGATTGGGTAGGTAACATTGATGATCGTAAATTGCCCAGCGGTGGTTGTTTTTATGTCGGGAACTGTTTGGTTTCTTCGCTAAGTAAGAAACAAAGTTTTGTATCACTCTCCACAGCTGAGGCTGAATATATTGCTGCTGGTAATGAATGCACTCAGCTTGTGTGCATGAAGAGAATGCTAAGCAAGTACAGAATTGCACAAGAATCCATGATTTTATATCGTGACAATTCAAGCGCAATTAATATTTATAAAAATCCAATTCAACATTCTCGAACCAAGCATATTGACATCAGATATCATTATATTCGTGAACTGGTGGAAGACAAGATAATTTCATTGGAATATATTCAGACCAAGAATCAACTTGTAAACATATTCACAAAACCGCTCGACAAAAACAGGTTTGCAAAATTAAAATTTGATCTTAGTATGTGCAATATGAACAGATGATTTGTGCCTATTTGTATCATAATGTATATATTTATTATTTTAAAATTTTTAAAATTCAAATATATGAAAAATTGCATATTTTCAGTGGTGCACGACCAGTCGAGTACACACTCGACTAGTCGTGGATCGACCGGTTGAGTATGTACATGATCAGTCATGGAACTCGGGTTTTGCCTTTTTTGGGATAAAAACACCTTTTTCTTCACTTGGTTCTTTTCCTCTAACAAGCCCTACCATGACCAATTGAACCCATCTTCGATTCCTCTTTGGTTAGTGCTTCATTTTCAATTTTCTTGTAGATTTGAGTTCTTTGATCTTCCGTTTCCTTGATTTTGTTGTTTATTTTAAGGTTTATGGTAGATTGTTGGGTTTTCTAGCTAAAATTTTGATTTTCTTAAAACCCTTCTTTCCTCTCTTGTATTTCTTATTTTTCTTGCTGCAATGGAGAGTAGAAATAGGAAGAAAGGATCTCGTGGTCCCTCTTCCTCTTGTTCCGCTCCTATCACAGTGCGTCATCTTCGGTCACTCGATAAATATCCTGAATATATGTGGGATATTCGCTTACGCAACGTGATAGTTGAATGGACAGTTAACATTGATCATTTGGTACCTTTTGGTATTCTCCTACTCCTTCAATCTGTAGGATGGGATAACATTTTACGTTGGGACGGTCCGGCATACCGTTCCATTGCACAGGCCATATATGCTTGCATAACTGACTTCTCTTCTGAGAATCTTACGTTTACAATTTTGACTAGAGAAAGTTCAATTAATGTGGACCGTCACCTAATTTCTGGATTAATGGACCTTCCAATTAATTATGACAGTATTCCTATTAATACTCTTGTAGCAAAACCATCTGAATCTGAGAAAAGATTTGTCACTAGGGTTCTATGCAACATGAATGCGGAATGGAGTTCTAGAAATGCGCTCGCTTCCAAGTTTATGTTACCCAGATACAGGGTTCTTCATAGGATTTTTATTTCTAATGTATATCCACGATTTGGTAACAACAACAAAAATATTGATCCTTCCATACCTGCTCCTTCCTTTGGTTCAGATTAGTATTGAATCTCTGATCTATAATAACTTTAACTTCATATGCTTGGACATGTTTTCTTGTTATTATGGACATGTTTGCATGGTTATCTTGAAAATTTTTATGTTATTTTGAACTTACTTCTTACTCTCTTTACTCATTGCTCTTTTTTTTTTTTTCCTTCCATCATCATTTATAGGTTTTTTCCTTTGTCATATTATGACAAAAGGGGGAGAATTTGTGTTGATATGCCTATTTCATAATGATATTAGATGTGGAGAAGTGGTTAGGTAGCAATTTTTTAATTTCTTCTCCTCTTGGATCATATGGAGTAATGTATTGAGGGGGAATATTGGTTTGCTCTTTTTAACTAGTACATGATTCTTTATTGTGCATGCATGATGCATAATTATTTACTGTGCGTGTTATGCATATTTTTATTTATTTGGTTTTGTCATGAATTTAACAAAGGGGGAGATTGTAAATGTTATCTTATCTAGCTCGTAGGTTTGTCAAATTTTGTAGTGCCAAAACCTCTTGGAATCTATATCTTCTATATCTCAACTTTATATCATCCTTGCCTATATGCAAGTACAAGATCAAGAAGTTCAAATACACGATTAAGAAGTTCAAATTCAAGAAGTTCAAGTACAAGAACAAGCGACTTAAGAACTACATCAAGAAGTTCAAGTACTAGATCAAGTCTTTAAGATTCCACAACATCAAGAAGTACAAGTACTAGATCAAGTCTTCAAGATTCAACTATATCAAGAGAATAATATGTGATGATTCCATCTCATAAATAAGGTTTGTTTGACCTTAGATTAACCTTAGGATAGGTCATACAATTTGCGTTTATATCATAGGTCGTTTGATAATTTTATAGGTCATTTTTTGACTAGTCTTAGTCATGGTTTGACTAGTCCAAGTATTAGCTTGACCAGTCTAAGAATTTTCTCAACCAGTCTAAGGTTTGTTGTGAATTTTTGAAATTTCTGTTGGACCCTCGACCAGTCTTGGAGACTGCTCGACCAATTGAGTAAGCAGTACTCGACCAGTTGAGCAGGCTCAACTCAAAGTCCATAAATCTTTCTGGGTCCCACTCAACCAGTCGAGTGCAGGGCTTGACCAGTCGGGAAGGCCACTCGACCAGTCGAGCAAGCACTCGACTAGTCGAGTAACGATCTTATCTTATCGCACCCAAAAATTTGAATTATTATTGGTCCTTCGACCAGTCGAACCGACCACTGGGCCAGTTGAGTGAACAATATTTTTGCTTATAAATTGAGGATGATTTTCAGAGTTTTTTAATTCATTCCAAGATATTTAAGTTACAACTCAGAGAAAACTTGTCCCCACATTCGAGAAGCTAATTAGTTAGTATTTAAGATTCTTTTAATAGCTTTTTTGCATTTGATTTTGTGATCTCTATTCAATTGTATTTCTTTTAAAAATGAAATATTGATTTTACCCTTTTTGAGATTAAAATCAAATCAAGCTAGCCCAGGTTAATTTAATCTAAAAATCATTTAGATCTAAGAATCATTTCATATGTGAGTTTTGGACATTGAACATCTACATTGGACATTTACATCGAATTGGTTCTACCTGACTTCATCAGAGGAAGAATCTTCAGATAAGTATATTTCAATTTTCTATATTTGATTTGTAAGGTTACCAGAAAATCTTTCATTTTTGGTTTTGATTGAGATAGCCAGAAAATCTCAGTGAATGGGGTTTTTAATTGTGGTATCCCTTTGAAAACACAATTGTGAAGATTTTGGGTGAACTTTGGAAAACCTATTTCATAGTGAACGCCAATATCCCAAGGGTGAGGATATTGGGAGTGGAGTAGTTGTGTGGCTGTTTTCTAACAGTTAGTGTACACACAAGCGAACTACTATAATTTCTAGTGTTGTGGTGGATGGTTGAATATGCTTAAATGGTTAAATGTTGTAATTTATTTTCAGCATTTGTGGTTGAATGATTGTAATTTATTTTATGCACATGTAGTAAAGGTTATAATAACAGTAGATATTTATTTCTGTTTTATTCTTTATTCCACTGTATTAGTTTGGAATTTTGATACACAGACCATTCTAGAAATCAGGTTATCCTACCATAAGCACTCAATTTTTGGTGTAAGGTTGTAACACCGTGTACCTTTGGAACACGGGTGTTACCATTTAAACCTACATCAACTTAAATCAGATTGAATTAACCCAATATCTTGAACTCAACATACACAGGATGGGGATTCAATTCAACATTAAACCCATCTATCAGGGTCTCCAGGAGCCAGGACACACCCTACGATAGTCAAGAAGGTAAGGCTATCCGAACACTCTAAATTTAAGCCATTATGTCGATTGATACTAGTACAACACACTTGTCACCAACACTTGAGAGTTAGTTAGTGACAAATCAAACCTTCATCATAACCAGTATCCTATATTAACCGTTGAAAATTAGTATGAAGCCCACCCGATCGACAGAACACATCATATGGGCCAATGATGGCCCAAAGGAGTGTGTAACAGCCCAACTAGGCCTCGGGTCTGCTGCAAATCGTGAGCCAACACCCGCTGTGGCTACTTACAAAATGATTGAACGGAGCTGATTCATCATAATCATCCCGATGAACCTCACACAGTGTGCATTTGCATCCTATGCACTGGTGCGCGATGTGCACTGGAGCCATTAACTCAGTCAAAAGAGCTTTTACCGAGCTCTTTGCAAAAAGAAGAGGAAGCCCGACCTCCTGCCGAAACAACATTCAAACGGACGGTCCTTAAAGCTCCTAGGTGGCCCACCACGGCCACTTTCTGATCGATCGAAGCCTTCCATTTTATTCGCGTGGGTCCACTTAACAAAACCGTATAGGCTGTTGGGCCTTGGTAAACAGATAGAAAGGATAGCATGTGACCATTCAACGCATTACATGTGGCATATATCAGCAAGATGGGACCCATGTGGGTCCGTACGACCTGCCCGTGATTGCCCCGGCCTACCCATCTCATCCGTCCATCGCCTGGGAAAGGTGGTGCTCCCTTCTTTCTAAAACCGGCCAAGCAATGGCCTGCATGTGAAAAGCAGAGGAGAGACTTTCCTATTCAGGAAAGCCTGGACGATGCAAATCTCGGTCGTCCACAGTGGAAGCAAATCTCATCCATTCCTCTCTCTCTCTCTCTCTCTCTCTCTCTCTCTCTCTCTCTCTCTCTCTCTCTATATATATATATATATATAAAGGGCCCTGTGGACCTAGGGATTCGTGCCCAGGAGTAGAGAAAGAGAGTAGAAGAAGAGTGGAAGAGGGAGGTGCCATCAGCCCTGTTGCAGACCAGGTCGGTTAAGGGGGAGAAAACGGGGACTACATCCTCTTCCCAGGCCCAAACTCTCCAGGTAATGACCATGCTTTGTGAGAAGCACGACTGGAAATGGAAGGCCCAGTCCAGTCTTTGCCATGACTATGTACGGGCCTAGTGTCTAACATAGTCTACATATGAAGGGAGGTGGTAAGAGACCTCTACTCTAGCTCTGTTTAGAGCTAAAGACTGCTCTCAAATGGAGCTTGCTGGGGTGTTAAATCCAGACCTAGTTCGGGTTGAAAATTGGCTAAATGATGGCTGTGATTCAGCCCCTCAAAGGGTTGTGGAATGGGTTGAGTTCACATCCCTGTTTGAGTTTGAAACTGAGCCGATTAGTGGCTCTGTTTTGGGCTGAAGACAGACCAGGTGATAACAGTGTCTTGGGATTGAAGTCCGACCCAACTACAACACCCATTTCGGGCCAGGACCCGACCGAATGATGGCCGTGCGTCAGGCTAAAACTGGGTAGAACTAAGGCTCTGTTTGGAGCTGAGAGCTAGCCAAGGAATGGTTGTATTCCACGGCTTGCTGAAGGCTTATCTAGGGTTTTGTCTGGGCCAGAAATCTAACAGGGAACGAACCCTGATGGTAGCTGAAGGTGGAGCCTAACTGAAGCTCTGTTTTGAGCTAAGGTTGGACCAAGTTTGGGGCTGTGTTTGGAGCCAGAACCAGACCGAAGGTGGCCCATGATTGGAGCTAGAGTCACGTTGCATGGACCCTGGTTCGTGTGGGATTTCACGGCTCAGACAGGCCCTTGTCCGGGCTCCATCTTAGGCTGGAAATGGGCTTCAAGTAGGGCTGGAGTCAGGCCTTAAGCAGGCGCGTATGGGGCCATGCAAAGGGAATGAGGTGGATTTGTCATTTGTACACACCACTACCCTCAGCTGGGCTGGATTATGACCAATGGGCAGGCCTAACCTGGGTCCCTTTATGGCTAGGATTGGCCCTCAGTGTGCCTTGATTTGGACTGTGTGCGGGCCTCCAACCTGCACTAGAATCAGTCCACCCCTGCTCGTTGCAGGTAAGGCACACTGTCCGTGGGCCGCACCTGAGCAGTCGGCCCAGTAGGCCACGCTATACGTAGCAGTGGATGGACCCCACCACACGACTTGGTGGGCTGCACTTTGAGAAATCAGGTGGGCTACACCACATCAAAAATCCGGAGGGTTGCACCATGTATGACAGTGCGCCCCACGATAGCTCCCAGTGGGCCGCATTTTAATGCACAGGGGGCCATGCTGCACAAGCGGCATGATGCACCCATGTTTGCAGCACCATGGACCGCGCCACAGATGAAATGGGTTGAGTGAGCCGCACCCTGTCTGAAAACAGGTGGGCCGCACCATATAAAACAGTTGGTGGGCCGCACCTGAGCTTGTAGCTCAGTGGGTTGCACCATGTAAGCATTTGTTGGGCCGCACCTTGTACATGTTGGTGGGCCACGTCCAAACTCAGGTGGCCCCACCATACATAACAGCGGGCTCATATGAATCCCTAGACTGGGCCACATGAGCCGCTTGTGGGCCTCACCATGAATGTTGTGGGCCCCACTTCTTGATGGGCTAAACCACAACACTTGTGGGCCGCAACAAGGTAGTGGGTCGATGTACGGCAGGTCCCACACTAGCCTTTATAGGCTGAGTATGCAGCAGGGGCTGTCATGCTCAGGCCAAACTGGGCCACCATAGCCAGTTATGGGCCGATTAGGTGTAGCTGAAGTGGGCCCTGATTGGGCCCAGTTTACATTAAAATGGGGGGGCACATGTTGGTAGGCTCACCTTTAGTTGCAACCCAAACAACCTTGGTTTAGGGCCTTCCAACCCTCCACCTATTCTCATGTATTAAATTTTGTGACTCATTATCTAATATAAACAAAATTGTATAGGGAGTTACGTGAGTGGTGTAAATTTACTATCTTCTCAAGAAAACTTAGATCTAGGAACACTCTACACTTTATCTGGTGATGACACTACGTGAAAAAGGAAAAAATAAGATGAATTTTGAGACGGTTGTGAACCGTCTCTAAAATTCCTTGGTTTAAAGACGGCTATAAACTGTCTCTAAAATTTCAGATGGCTCTCAATTATCTTTAATATGAACTAAAATCGTCTTATAAATGTTGAACATCCATAAATCATTTAGGACGGTCAAAATCCATCGTTAACTGCTTAAAAAAGACGGTTATCGGTCGTTTGGAATAAAAGACGGTCCTTAGTTGTCTTATAGGCAGTCATATGAGACTGTCAAAGACCACCTGTATTAGAGATGGTCCTTAGCTATCTTACAGTTGTCGTCTGAGACGGTCAGAGATTGTCTGCATTAGAGATGCTCATTAGATATCTTATAGTGGTCATTTGAGATAGTCAGAGACCATCTACATTAGAGACGGTCTTTAGGTGTTTTATAGTGGTGATTTGAGACAGTCAGAGACTGTCTGCATTAGAGACGGTCATTGACTGTCTTATAGGCCCAAAACTGCCTTACCCTTCCATTGTCATGAGTCCCTCGCTTAAGGCAAAGCATGCCTTAACGTGGGGTTACTATGGGGGCCACCTTGATGTATGTATTACGTATCCAGGTCATCCATTAATTTCTTACTCTATATCCTTCTTATTTTATTAAAAATTGAGATTTTAGGAAATGAAGTTTGAAAAAAATTTGAGATCAAAAAAATTAAGATTTTGATAAATAATTGATATTCTGAAAATGAAAATTGAGAAGTTCAAAAATTTTATGAATTTGAAAAAAAAAATAGTAATAAAGAAGCTTAAAAAAACAATTAATAAAGTTTGAGAAAAATTGAGATTAAAAAAAAAAACTATGATTTTATAAAAATATAGATTTTGAAAAAAAAAGTTAAGAACTGTGAATAAAGTTGATCATTTGTAAAAATAATTAAATTTCCTCAAAAAAAAAAAATGGTATTTTGAAAAAGAAAATTAAAAATATTAAAAAATTTGTGAAAATTTTGACTACTTTGAAAAAAATTATTTTGAAAAAGAAATTGAGATTTTGTATTTCGAAAAAAAATGAAAAGTTCGATAACAAAAATGAAATTTTGATGATGTGTTGTATATTCATGCCATCCATATTTTTCTCCAGCCAGTTTTTAGACGGGGTATAAAAAAGTGTAGATTTAAATCTTAAGTGGACTGCACTATCGAAAAAAGTGATAATATAGCAAATTGCTATTAAAAATTACAAAGAGCCCGTCATAAGGTTTTAATAGTGTTTATTTGAAATCCAACTTATTGATTATGTAAAGAAGATTTGGATGAAGGGAAACTACGATGATCAAATTAATCCAAAACTTTTGTGGCCTTTATAAGGTTTCTAATGGTTATTTATCATTATTTTGATTGGTATAACCCAGCTTAGATTATCGAATTCTTATAATTTGGAATCACATTCTAAAATATGATGGAAAAATATGTGTTTTATATAAGCCGTTCATCCATTTCGACGAATAATGTTAGTGCATGAACTTAAAAAATTATGCAAATCAATATCCACTGTTCCTTATGATGTGGTCGACTTAGGCCTTATATCTGACTCCCTTTTTATATCATGACTTATAAATATATTTTAAAATAAATGGATAGATTGGATAAATCAAATACATTACGGTGGGCCCCATGAGCCCCTACTAGGACCGTCCACGCATGGATCCCCAGAATTTTAGCGCGCGGCTCTTATTTTTTTTTGGGTAAAAGAAACCCACGCTTCTCTCGCGCTCAATTTCACTTTCCGTCTCCCTCTCTCCCTTGCAGTCGCCCTCCCTCTCACCCCCCTCCCCCACTCTCTCTCTCCATCTCTCCCTCTCTCTCAATCTCGCTGCCACTCTTCAGAGCGTTTCTTCCCCAAATCCAACGATCATCTTTCCGGCGAGCATGAATCTTTCCAGCGAGCATCTCCTAAGTCAAACCCTCGCCATTGTTGGTATCTCTCTCCCTAATCTAAGGATTTACATATTTGAAGTTTTTTTTTTTTTTAAATAAAATAAATAATAATCGTTTGGATATCTTCCATCTCTCTCACGAGCTAAGATTTCTTTCGAACTTTCCACAATCTTGAAGGTAATTTTAACATTCGATCTGATCTTAGTCTTTCTTCAGTCAATCTCCTTTTCTTTGTATTCTCATGCTTCGATTTTTATATTTTCCATTAATATATATATATATATATATATATATATATATATATATATATATATATATATATATATATATATATATATATATATATATTTCTGATCTAGGGTTGTAATGAGATTCAAAATATTATTTAAGAAAGCTTAGTTCTTGCAAATTTCCTTTCTTAAAAATGGAATTTCTAGACTTAATTCTACTAATTTCCATATTGGGAAATGATATTTACACCTCATTTTTTGATACACACTCCCTAATTTTTGATATACCCACCCACCCAGTAATGATATTTACACACCCACTAGTAAGAAACGAGAAACGTAAATGTAAATGCTTGCATAACTGCATGTAATCACACCAGCAGTGTGACTAGTCTTTGAAATGGATGAACAACTTTATGTGGGTGAGATCCATGCTATTGATCAGGTGTGCAGAGACATGTTAGCCTTTGATCATGAATATCACACTGATTCAAGACTTAGGTGGGCCTCACCACAGAAAAACAATGTAAAATCTGCCTAAAATCTCTAAATTCATGCGGTGTGGTCCACCTGAGTTTTGGAATAGGGTGAGTTGTTGAGAATTCCTTTAACTTGGTGAGTAGATCCTTACAGATGTATTGGATGGATGGCATTTATAAACCACAGTGGGCCTCATACACAACTAACGGTGGGTGTCCTGTCCCAACTCTTTGTTATGGTGTGGCCTACCTGACTTTTGCACTGACCTAAGTTTTGGTTTTCAAGGTTAACATGAGGCAAGACACATCATGTACGTTCTACCCCATTTGGTGCTCAGTTAGTTGTAGGCGCGTCCTGTAGGACCACGCATAGTCAGGCTAGTGTGGTTCAAAGCCAAAAGGTAAGTATGAGCTAGCTTGATTTTGTGAGGTATATCTTATGTTTGGTTGAATAAAATGGTGTTTTCTTCTTGCCCGTGGTTTCTGCTAATGCGGTTCATGTTTCGCTGATCGAGATAGTTCATCTGGTTAGGTCCTTTAGCAATGGACTGCACTGGAAAATGTCAGTCATTGGCAAGGTGTCCCATATCGGTATCGGTTGGTGTAACGATGACCTCCAAAACTGATACGGATACGGGAGCGTAACGGCGATACGGGGGTATAACGGCCCGTAATGGCGCAAAAATTTTTTTTTGCCAAAAAAATATGAAAAAATATGGATTAAATCCAGAATATTCTAAGCATTCCAAATATGCATTCATTTATAAATTGGAACATGTTTATGGTGGTGTAATGGTCCACTCTTTGGTGAGAAATTGTATCGAACTGTCTGATGAATTTATGAACTAGATAACCTGAATTTGACTACAAAATTTATATATTTACTATTCTAACTATCTACTATCAATGATGGATATATTAGAATGAATGTAATATGAAAATATCTTACATTAGGTGTTTGCAATTATTTTTGAGAAATTTCTCGAACATGCGTAAATAGAAAAAAACATAAAATGGTACCCCAAATCTATAAAATGCATATTAACATGTTCTACTATGATTAACACATCACATGACATGATTAAAACAGCAAAACAATCCTTAAAAAATGATTTTTTGAAGTTTTTAAAAAAGGGCCATAATTAATGCGTAAATAGAAAAAAATATAAAATGGCACCCCAAATCTGTAAAATGCACATTAACACGTTCTATTATGATTAACACATCACATGACATGATTAAAACATCAAAACAATCATTAAAAAATGATTTTTTGAATTTTTAAAAAAATGGCCATAATTAATGCGTAAATAGAAAAAAATATATATAAAAAAAAATGGCACCCCAAATCTATAAAATACACATTAACATGTTCTACTATGATTAAAACATCACATGGAATGATTAAAACAGCAAAAAATCATTAAAAATAATTTTTCGAATTTTTTAAAAAAGGACCATAATTAATGCGTAAATAGAAAATATATATATATATATATATATATATATATATATATATATATATATATATATATATAAAATGGCACCCCAAATCTGTAAAATGCACATTAACATGTTCTATTATGATTAACACATCACATGGCATGATTAAAACATCAAAACAATCATTAAAAAACGATTTTTCAATTTTTTTTAAAAAGGGCCATAATTAATGCGTAAATAGAAGAAAATATAAAAAATATATAAAATGGCACCCCAAATCTGTAAAATACACATTAAAATGTTCTCGTATAATTAACACATCACATGGCATGATTAAAATAACAAAACAATCATTAAAAAATGATTTTTTGAATTTTTTAAAAAAGGGCCATAATTAATGTGTAAATAGAAAAAAATATAAAAAAAAATATAAATGGCACCCCAAATCTATAAAATGCATATTAACATGTTCTACTATAATTAACACATCACATGACATGATTAAAACAGCAAAACAATCATTAAAAAATGATTTTTCGAATTTAAAAAAAATGGCCATATTTAATGCATAAATAGAAAAAAATATAAAATATATATAAAATGGCATTTGTTGTATATCCATGTGGTCCATCCTTTTTGCCCACTTATTTCAGGGCATGGACCAAAAAATGAGGCTGATCCAAATCTTAGGTGGATCACAAAATGGGCCTTAAGAAGATTTTAACGGCGGGCATTCAATCCCAACTACGTGGTCCAATTGAGATTTTGATCCCTTCATTTCAAGGATTATGCTTTAAAATGAACTTGAAAAATTATGAATGGCATGGATTTACCATACATAAATCAAGGTGGGCCCCACCGCATGCATAAAAAGTGAGTGTGCACTATGCAGCGTGCACTGCAAAATATACAAAAAAAAAAAAAACAAAAAAAAAAAAACTGCGTGGTTGTGAAACAGCCACGCCATTCCATTCGGTTTTGCTGGAAAAAGAAAAGAAAAGAGAGGGAAATGAAAAAAAAGATGGAAAGCAGAGAGGGGACCAAACCGAGAGAGAGAGAGAGAGAGAGAGAGAGAGAGAGAGAGAGAGAGAGAGAGAGAGGGCTGCCGCCGCAACCGCAGCAGCAGCAGCAGCAGCACCGCAGCTCCATTGTAAGAAGAACAAGAAGAAGAAGAAAGAGAAGAAGAAGGCCCGTAACGGCCGTTACGGTCACAGAATTCCATAATGGCCGTTTCGACCCCATATCGCGTAACGGTGTCGGCCGTTACCGTTACGTATCGGCCGATACGGCCGTATCGTAACGGATACGGGACACCATGGTCATTGGGTGATCTTGACCATCTGATTAGTGTGTTGGACATGATGGTTTAGCCCATGGTCCAACATTCAGTGGAAGGAAAATAAATTGATCGTGTGCAAAAGATTTCTAAAAGGATATGTTTGAGTGGCACAATCTTGATGGGAACTTCCAGTTAAACGGCCTGTATGATGGAAAACCAAGGCCCACTCATAGTCGTTGGTGATTAACTTAAGACATCATTTTCTTGACCGAGGATTGTATATTTTGGGATTCTTTTCTTTTTTGTTTGGGCTTCAATGTTTTTTTTTTAACTACTTCACCTTGATGTTGATGTGATGGTACATACTATGCAGTTATTTTCTTTTAAAGTCAATTGATTTTTAAAATTTCTAGTTAGAGCCTATTAGGAAACTCACTCATTATAATCAACCTATGGAATAGACTATTAGATAGCATTTAATTGTAAATTAACCTATCTAATCGTATGTTACATCGCACTTGCGGGTTTTGTTCTCCCATTGCTGGTCTCAAGCCCAATAAAGGAGGGTTACGCCAGTTTGGCAGCCTATGTCAAACTAATGCCACAACTTCTAACATGAATCCGACAATATGACATTCCGATATGGCAGAAAAGGATTCGGGTAGACTACCCCAATTAGTTGGGATAAGGCTTAGATGATGATGGTTATGATGATGAAGCTTCTGATTAGGAGCTGGGGCTGTTTTAATTTGTATTGGATGAATTCAGACATGAATTATCTGAATTTGATTCAATTTGGATTGTTTTATCTGTATTATGTTTCCCCTTTACTTTCTAATCTCGTTATTTCTATTTGAAAGTGTTCAGATGACTCCAATAATCATTCTCCATTCGTTGATAATGCTCTTTGTTTTCTTGTTAAAAATTTGATTTGAAAGGTTTTCTTGTTAAATTTATGACCTTCAATTTTTCCATTAGTTGATTACATCCAATTGTTCTTTTTAAATTCAATTCTCTGAATTTGATTTGATTTGTATCTTTCATAATCTGTATAGGCAGTTATTGCTTTTCAGTTGATATTTATGTGATTGTCTTTTCACTGTCCCTCTTTCCTTCATTTTCTATTAAGGTCATGTTTGGTTTCTAGGGATTCCATGCCAAAAAATGGAAAAGGAAAAGGGTTCTCCTTTGATGTGATGATTTTTGTTGTTTGGATAAGTATAGAAAAGGAGGACTCCGCTAAACAATCACTATACTTTTCCAGAAGTTCTTGGTACAAGAAGCTAGGTGATATTTGTGAGAGATATATGATATTTCCACTTCTATATTCAAACAAGAACTCCAAAAATGGAATCCATGTTTCAATAGTACTTATATTCAAACAAGAACTCCAAAAATGGAATCCATGTTTCAATAGTACTTAGGAAATCATTGTTAGATATATTTTGTTCCTTTCTTTTCCTTGGATTCCACATATCCAAACATGACCTAAAAAGTGCAGATAGTTATGACGGCTAATTCCCATTTGCTTAAAGCTCTATAAATTTATTTTATCCTTTTTTTTTTTGAAAGGTAAATTCATTTTTTCTTATTTCTTATATTGTTTCCTAGTTATATTTGTGTTGGTTTCAGAGTACAGGTAGTGATAAAAATTGTTGGTCGATTGTGGCTTGTAGACAAATGGATGAGTAACCAACAATACGAACATGGGAGGCCTTCCCCAGGTATCCAGATCCTTATTATCAACATAGAATTTTCCACCCACTGGTGTGCTGGGTGTTCAATTCTCCAAACGTTAAACAATTAACTTTGTACGTACTGTTTTTGGCAAGGAAAATATTTTGAATATGGAATAGATAATTTGGTTGGTTGGCACCATAAATGTGATGGTGACTGAGAGCAGGGGAAGTGGAAATCTTTTTTCTTTTTTTTGGGGGTAAATTTTCAGCATTCCGTTTACAAGGCATGTGTCACCTAATGAGTGGATAACTTGTTTTTTTGAATAAGGACACATGGACTCATGGGATCATATGATGGACATATGGGATCCCAAATAGTACACAGCTTAAGTGTGTATTGCATTTGTGCTTGCCATTGAATATATTGAAATGGGATATTTTTTAAGGCCCAAAAAAGGGATTTCCTTTTCCATCTTAGACTCCATGGCAACTGGTTACCATCCAGATGCCTCTTTTTAAGGTTTTGGGAATTCAAAAGTCAACAAGAACCTTTCTCTAAGTGGTCTCATTCCTCGGTAAGCTTTTCTCCCATGTAGTTTCGCATTGGATTTATTGAAGTAATTTCAGTGTGAGAATGCAAGAATGAAAACTGTTTGCTGCTTCGGGTGGGATTCGAAATACTTCCATATGTTTGTGACTATGTAAAGTTTCCTCAGTTATATGTATTGCCATTATTTGTGTATTCTGCAGAAACCCCTGTCAGAGACAAGCCAGGAAATGGTCAGTGGTGTCCATATGGTTCATCTAAATGATGAACTTGGTTTTTCAGAATAAATCTTGGCCTCATGTTTCCAAAATATCCAATTGTCCAAATGGCAGGTGTATTACAGTGAAGAAACACTCAGTGTGCCAGTGGAGATGATATAAGGGAAGTGTGAAGTTAGAAGCATGATCTTCCATCTCTGGATGGCCCTGCAATCTTTGAGCATATCTTCTTTAGTGAATACATGTATGATCCTTCCAAATGCTGGGTGGTGTAGATAAAAGAGAAAGATGGCGATGATGTTAAGATGCAAGAACAAGGAAACAAGTGTACATGGCTATGGAACAAGTGTACTGATTTCGGTACAAACACAATTTATGTGAAATGTCGGCGACTCACAAATTTTAGGTGGGAACTTGAAGCCACGGAAGGGCTTCCAGAATAGATGAAGGCTTGCTATCGCGCACTCGTGAACACCGTGGATGAAATAGAGAGCCATATGGTGCCGGATGAAAAATTCTACCGTACAAACTACATAAAAAGAGAAGTATGATCACATCCAACTCTACTTCATGTTATTTCTTACATTCTTAATGTATATTCCTTCTACCTGAACCCTCCCATATGGATGATTGAAATTGCCAGAATGTGGGTACAACTTCATGTTCCTTGTGAATTTGTGACAGTTAAATGCATGAAAGTGTTATGGTGTCATTGAGATTCATGATTTTGGACTTGGTTTTGCAGGAATTTACTCCCATTCAGCTACAAGAAGGTGAGTTTTATTACCTTCAATCAGAAGTTAACCGTGTAACTCTCCTCCCCTTACACATTCAAATTTGATTGAGAATCCAAATACACCCTTCTTGCATATGCTTTTCCAGCCACTGAAACATTCGCTCATGTTAGAAAGCCATTCCATGCAATGACAACCCCCAATACCATGACCACATTTTTGTACTCTTTATAAAAGAATCTAGAAACAGTCCTAAGACTAACTCTAAAGCTCATTGTAAAATGCAAGCCATTGATTATATCTAATTGTGGTGCTTAAAGTCTAACTTCGTAAACAAAACATGCAAATTATAACCTATGATTTTAGCATTACAGGTTGCTGGTAATGAGAATGGCATCACTCCATTTCAGATGGACATAAAGGTCAAGACAAATCAAATCAACAGAACTCAGTTTCTTCGGGAGATGCTTTGAGTCTTGTGCATTGGAAGGACAGGTTTTTGAATGATAAGTTTTTTATCATGTTGATTCAGGTTTTTTGTCATGTTGATTCAAGTTTTTATTTTTATTTTGTTGTTGAAGCATGTATGTTTCTGGATCTGTTCATCTATTTGTACATTTAGTTTTCTTAGCTTGATTCTATTGCCACTTGTATGCATGCCATAGATCCGTACATTGTATTGTTGAAATATTTCATGCCTCAAACTTAGAAACCGGGCTCACAAAATTTTTGATCACAGAATCTGGCACCGACAGCCTCCGTAGAACCCCGTTCTCGGCTCCCAGCGCCCATTCGCTAGGTTCCGATCCTGGGATGCTATGAGGAGGATTTTCAACATCAGTTTGATTCGTAATAAGTATAACCAAAGGCATAACCCACAAACAACAACCAAAAACTCCATTACATTTCCACTATGATCAAAAACTTTACAAGTACAATGAGCATAAAGGGAAATACAATGATAATAAACCAGAAGCTCCAAAATAATCTGTCATGTGCTCAAGCCTTAGCGTTGCTGCGATCCAACGTCACCTGCACGTAATGGTCGTGCATAAGCTTATAGAAAGCTTAAAGGGTGGTGAAAGTGTGTGCGCAAGGTTGTAATGCAGTATGCAGTATCAGAGTAATGCGGAACATGCTGATGAATCTATGAATACCATTAGCCGTACCAAGGCTATCCGATGCAAGACATGAATGATGTCGGCCATACCAAGGCTATGCGATGTAAGATGCAAGTCAAGCATACAAATTCTCATCTAAGTCCACATATCAATACAACTCAAATCTGGGATATCACCGGGGTTTAGTACATTCTAAACCAGATCGCCGTCGCATCGCGCGTAATAAGGTAAGTGGAAGAGACCTCACTATCCGTCTGCCAATATCGGGTTCGACTCGTCGATAGCGGACCCATTCTTCGAGCTGGTCAAACTCAGCTTAGCTTTACCTCCTACTCTCGGGCGGGTAAGCCCGCACCCCCTTCCAACAGACCACGACACAATGGAAAGAACGGCCTCCTGGTAATCGGCACTTGGTACTCCTGTACCCACTCGGTCTAGACATTGGAGCAACCTCCTGGTACCATAAGGGTTTAGAGACTTTCACCCAAGGATATCTATAGCACCCCATGTAGAATAAAAATTTCGGTATCCAATCCTGCCAACCATGATATGCCTGTGGAGGCTACGACCCTGATGCCGCTAGGGCGTACAGTATCATATCACACAATGCGAATGCATGAATCACACTATTCAGTCATGCAACAATCCTGCGCGTATCGTGTGCTCATGTAGGACAATGCCGCCTATCCGGGAGCCCCTAAACAATCTGCCCGAAGGCATATGCTATGATCAGTCACTTCTCATATTAAGCATACATATGATGCGTATGATCATGAATCATGGAACTATACTAAATATGTTATATGGTGATGGATGTTGTTCATAACGAAGATGGGCCTAGACTAGGTCTACAAGCATGGGCCTAACGATGGGCCCTAGGGAGAATTATAATGCGGACATTTAACCAAACATTATTCGTACAATGTGGACATCAAACTAACATTGCTCCCAAGGCACGACCGCCATAAACATCATTACTCAAACCATGGTAGGCTTACACATTGTAATGGACTTGTGTACATCCTATTAAGCCTTAAATACATCAAATGAGCCATATCACATGGGCCTTATATTCATCAAGTGGGCCTTATCAATGGGCTGCACCAATGGGCCTTATGTTCATTACAATGGGCCATAACCCGTGGGCCTTAAATACATCAAATGGGCCATATCACATGGGCCTTATATTCATCAAGTGGGCCTCATTAATGAGCCGCACCAATGGGCCTTATGTTCATTACAATGGGCCATAACCCGTGGGCCTTAGAATGCACCAAAATGGGCCTCGTAACATGGGCTTTATATATATCAAAGTGGGCCTCAACCACGGGCCACAACTACATCGAATGGGCCTCATAACATGGGCCTTACATCCACATCAAAGTGGACCCCGATGGGCTACCATAGATAAATCAAGATGGGCCTCATACATATATCAATGTGGGGTCTTAATGGACGGCCACAAATAACTCAAGATGGGCCTTATACATATACCAAAGTGGGGTCCACTTGAACTATAGATCTGACTCATTTTTTAGCTTATGCCAAAAAAATGAGCTTATAAGATTGTTGGACTGATTGGATGCAACCCATGCATCATGGTGGGTCCCACAAACCCTGCTAATCTCAACAGCAGTGGGACCCACTTTCCCTGTGGAATGGGTGGACGGTATGTATAAAACACATACCCCATAGTGGGTTCCACTGTCCGTGGGCGGTGGGAATAAAACACATGTATTATTGTGGGTCCCACCACAATGTTTGTATGCCATCCAATCTGTCCATACGGTCACAGACCTGGATGAAGAGTAAAAACAAATTTCATATTGAATCCAAAAATTCTGTGACCCAGAAAAGGGTTTCAATGGTAGATATTAAATCACTGCTGTTTCTTGTGATGTAGGCTATCTGAGACTCAGATTGGCCTGATCTTTGGAGGGAGCCCACCTTAGGAAGGGGCCCACCCAATGAACGGGTTAGATGACAAATATACATCATGGTGGGGCCCACAGCTGGAGCCGTGGGTCCATGCCTGTGGACGTCCAACGCACCAGGACATGCGCGCGTCCTTGCCAGCAGCAGTAGCAAACGCTGCTGCTTGCTTATTTATTTATTTGAAAATAGGTTTTTCTAAGGTTTTTCGTGCATGGGGCCCGCATCAGGCAAATTCGACCCAACCATTGGGTCCCATTACTTAATACAAGCCCAACAAGCCCAATATTGAATATATTTTGGTGAATAGAAACAACAGGCAATTTTTCAACGGTAACCACCGCAGTTTCTGATGCTATGGCCCACCAAATACTCAGATCAGCTTCATTCTTCGGCTCAACGCCTAAAATGATCCAGGGAATGAGATGGACGGCGTGGATTGAATACATACATCAAGGTGGGGCCTATATGAGTGGGCCACCTCATAAGCTTGGAAACAAGCTAATATTTGTGTTTTTCCCCTTTGTCCAGCGTCCCTGGACGCTGGACGGTTTGGCGTTGCACAAGCCTTGAGGTGGGCCACCAAATGATGGATGGTGTGGGTACAACACATTTAAAGTGGGCCCCACTTATAGGTTGCTTTGATAAAATACATACTTCATGGTGGGGTCTATCCTGGTGGGCCACACAACCACATCATCATCACATGAAAGAAAATGAAAAAAAGAGGGAGAGAGAGAGTGGGACACACGTGATGGAGGGAACCCGACACTATGGGCCCTCCCTTGCAATCAATCATACATCAAGTGGGTCCCAATACATGTGGGCCCACCAAAACAAGGATCAACGGTGGAGATCCCTTCTCCACCCAAAATGGACGGTCTAGAAACCTCTATTCAAGCTATGAAAGTAAACATCATGATGGGGTTCATGGAGAATGGCCCCATCATGGAATGATATTGATAATCAAGGTGGGCCATCGGCCACATCTTAGGGTCCCAAGTGAGATCCAAACCATTGATCGATATGTCTCACTTGGCCCATCATGAAAACATGAAAAACGAGCCTATAGAAGCACCCACCGTTCGATCTTCTTGCTCCATTGGCTTTCTTTGCTCCTTAGCTTCAATTCCAACGAAGGAGATGGAGTTTGGATGGTTGAGATGGGAGATGAGAGGGTAGGAAAGGTGGGCCACACTTGTAGCTTGAAAGATATAGAGAGAGGCTTGGACGTGTGAGGCTCTCTTGCTTGGGAATGAGTTTGAAAATGAGAAAGAGAGTTGTAAAGAGAGATAGATAGATGGGTGATGGAGTGATGGATGTGGTGAGTAATGGGTGTAAGAACTTTTTAACTTTTGTGGCAAATGGTGTAAGAAAAGTATGGGCTTGTATAAGAAACTTTTGACTTTGGGGTTGCTTGAGAATGGGTGAAAGGTGATGTGTACTTGACATGTACTAGACCCTTGATGAGATTGATTGATGGATTGAGGTGACATGTTGTAGAGATTCTCTTGGGTTTTGCAACGCGCGGTGTTTTTCTCGCACCGAACGCTGGCCCACATCTCCTGACCAGGGTATCGCCTCGGCGCGCGAGTCGCGGCATCGGAACCGCAGCGACAGCACGGTCTCTATGGTATAAGTCTTGGGTTGAGTCGACTAGAGCGTGTAAATCAGGGTCATGCACAAATACCGGTTAAGGGTCGAAGGTTATCGGAATTCGACCGGGAAGACCATGGAAGTTTATGGAACGGTATGGTTTAGGATACGGGGCCTAAAAAATATAAAGATGTGCTTGTGGAGAATGAGAGATCTGATATTAATGGAGAAAGACATGAAAAAAAATCAGTTAGTCCAGTTATCTATTTTTATGAATTATTGATTTTATTATTTTCTTTCCAAAAGTCAGGTCTCCACCAAAACTTTCTAAGCTTCTCTCTTCTACATAGGTTAGTTCTTTTCAATTCTAAAATGAAAATTCTAATTTGGAATTGGATATGAGATGCTTTCTTGGTTTAAGTGCAAGGTTAACAGCTTAGTGAGGCCCTGACCTTAGGACCCACCTTGATGTATATGTTGTATATCCACGTTGTTCATCTGTTTTGCCACACAAGTAGGGATTGAATTCCCACCATAAAAAACTTCTTGGGGTCCATGAAAGTTTGGATCAAGTTGCTATTTGTGTTTTCCCTTCGTCCTGGTCTATGTGAACTTATCAACAGGTTGGATGGCAAATAAACATTACTGTGGATCTAGGAAGTCTTTAATGGTGGGTGTTCAATCACCACTGTTTTTCTGTCATGTGGTCCACCTAGGATTTGTATCTGCCTCAATTTTTGGACCATGGTCTAAAAAGAGATGGTGAAACGGATGGATGACGAGGATATATACCACATACATCAAGGTGGGTCCCATGGTCAGGGGCCTCACCCACTAAGCTGTTACTCCTGCCTCACCTAATCCATATCCATGTCATATGTGCAATAATGACATGGGGCATGGTACCTCCCATGCATCCAATGGCACTGGATCTAGTCCATTTCTAGTTACTTGAGGCAAAATTGAGGCTAAATGCTTTAGCCTCAATTTTTAACCTTTTTAGCTGCGATTTTGAACGGAGGCTAAAGCCCTTTTTTCTTATAGTGGTGGCTAGTGATTTAGAGGTCTATAATGGGTAATGGAAGTTGTTATGGATTTGAATTTTGGCTATGGAAATGCTAAAAGTTGATTTGGCTAAACACTTGCCAGTAAAAATAGTTTGCCAATATCATGAAAATAAATTTCAAAACTTTATAAATGCTTCATGGTTGCAAATTCACGTGGACCATAGAACCCATGAATATAATAGGCTTTTGTTTTATGCTCTTAGATTTTATAATATCATTATATTAGAAGTTTGTAGATCGTGAATGCCATCTCACTAAATGAATATTGTTGTTTCTATTTTTTTCAAACCCTCTTTTAATTTGTTGATTAGTTTTCATAAGATTGTACATATTCTGTTGCAAAGGAAAATAAAAGGGCTCGATTAGTTTTTGAGCTCTTCTAAGCTTCCTTATCATTCATGTATGGCAGTGTAAACTTATGCTAAACTGTAGCTCTAATCCAAACTTTGTGTGATCTGATCAAGTACATTAATGGTTCAATTTGATCAAGTCCATTAACATCTAATACTATCATATTTCTCTGCAGGATAACATTGTCGTATTTATGGACCATTTTGCTACAATTCTTGTTATCATCATCATTGGACTCTTATGCATGAGAATCAATGAGGTATCCCTTTCACACATGCCTCTTTTTACAAAGCTTTAATTTTTGTTGTTGTTTCTAGTCACTTGAATAGGGATACTTTTCTTTATCATTTCCTTGTCTACTTACATAAAGCTTCTATTTAAGCTTAACAATTCTTCATAATTCTGAATTATAACCATGTTTTGTTGGTTAAATGTTTTTTTATTAGATGAAAAAAACACAAAAAGCAAATTGCTGCTTTTTTTTTAAAAAAAAATGCAAGAAATTTTTGAGGCTTTAGGTCGTTTATATTTTTCTAAAATAATGAAATCCGAGACGGTCCATTACCATCCTTTTTTAAAGATGTTAAATGCATGCTAACGACGGCCACAGACCGTCAGTGTTTTAGACGGTTTGTAACCGTCAATCATCAGACGGTCCATAACAGACCTTTAATTGTCCATCTTTAATGACGGTCCATGATCGTCCTTCTTTACAGATGGTCCATAATTGTCCCTTTAACGTCCATCTTTAATGACAGTCCATGACCGTACTTTTAACTAATACGATGTAGCAAAATGGGACGGCCCATGTGACGGTTCAAAACCGTCATTTATTGAGAATTGAGACGGTTTTCAGCTGTTCTTTTTTCACTATTTTAGCGTAGTGTCATTGAAGTCATCATCCTCAGCATATTTCTCCTTGAGACAGTCGAAACCGACGACCTCATTGTTCATCGTAATAAGTAGTGATGTATGACGGCTAAGTTCACTAGCCACCTTGTTTTGTTATTCTAACTTGTGCTTCAAAACGAACGTGAGTTCCTCTAAAAATGCAACTCACTAGCATGCACACGATTCATGTTAGCCTGACTATTAATAAACTTTAAGGATTGATGTTCAGTGTAGAGAACAAACTCTCTCTGAATCAGATAATGTTGTTAATGTCTCATCGTCGATGAACTCGGTCCTAAATTATTGATTGTAAACCACCGATGAAGCATGCTACCATCTTCGATTCAGTCTCCGACAAGTCATTCCACGTTGCCAACCTTTGGAATTCTTGGTGTAATTTATGACGGTTCGATTTTTCTATCGGCAATTTTGATATTATTGGAACAATACATGCTCATAATCATTGGGGAGGAATCATGATCGAAGAAGGCGTCTTATCCGTGGTCATGATTGGATTGACGCCTTGTTTTGTCGAGCACGTGAGAGTTGTAATTGCTCTCATCATGCAGAAGTATGAGATTTTAATTTGAATGTTATTAATTTCACTTTTTTATATTTAGGCACATTCATGTAATAAAAATAATGTTCTATTTCAGCTATCTAATTGAGTAAATCTTCTATACACATTAAGCTATTAAAACTGGGATGTTCGGCCTTACCTCGATAGTATCTTTCAGCACGATCTAGTCGACCATCTCCATGGACTGATCGTCGGGCAAGACCACCACTGATGTCCTCGTCACTGGAGCTCAACTCATTTGGGGTAGTCCTATGATTTACCTCTAGAAGTGCTCTACAAAAATTGGGGTTATGCTGTACAACAACCATGGACAGTTGAGCATCCTTGGCCTCGATGCGAAATTAGTGCATCCGCAATATGGTCAACGGTTGCCTGCAGCCCTTGTACAATCAAGTGACTCTCTAAGTAGAAAGCTTCTATTCTTCACAATAGATATACAACAAATCCCTGGATCACCGTCCATAGTATTTTGGTCCATTCCATCGTTAGTTGTCATCAGTTCGAGGAGAGTCCTTGCTTTGATACCAATTGACGCAGGTAAGGATGTGAACCATCTTCCTCGGGGATAACTACTCTGAACCCATGGAGCTTCTCTAGACTCCTCATAGAGATTCCTCAAATCCAGGAGGGATGAAAATAGAAACCCGAACCTAGGACAGAATTTCATACTCAAAACTCTTAACTCCCTAAAAACGTAACTTGCTATAAATTGTACTTCATGGTTTTCGTCTAAAAATAGTTAGTGTCCAATTTGGCCTAACCACATTATTCTCCTAATCTTTCTAAGCCCTTTTCATGTTGGGCACGACTCCTAAAACTCAAAAGGATCAAAATTTATGATCGAATTAAAATTTATTATTTATAGTGAAAACGGAAATAAAAATGACTTTTGACTGTTAATTCAATATAATCTCGCAAATCTAGCATGAGCAACTTGGCATAGCGGGACTGGTTGGATAAAATAGCTTCTCCTGTTCTAAAATCATATATGATATGTCGAGAAACTCATTCCGGTTACGAGACATAACTGTTTGAAGGTTCTGATGATCCTGATAACCTCTGCCTCTGATCAGGCCATCTCTGATCCATCTTGGCCATGGAAGTGTTTGTGACCCAATCTACATCATCATGGTATTCTATTCCATGCAATTTTAAGATCCGCAACTACCAAGGTCAACTAGCACTATATATATATATATATATATATATATATATATATATATATATATATATATATATATATATATATATATATATATATATATATGCATCTCTTCATCATTAATCTCGAGTAAGATGACTTGGAATGATTCTCACATAGGAACCCTACTACATAGGATGGATAGAGTATGGGGTGCTCATCCTCAAATCTGAGGACGGGTAGAGATGGATCTATTGGTGGTGAGATCCGATGAGAAGGCATGAACTTTGTGTTTCACTCTGATTGGCAATATTGGGATATGGTAGAAGTGTCCTTCATGCACACTGCGTTGTACTTACATTACATTTATGGCCAACTGCATTGATGACTAATGTTATGACTTTGCATTACATTTTCTTTCATCCTGATTATTATGTAAACTACATTTTCTTCATTACTCCTTATTTGAGATGTCTACACTAGGCTTTTAAAGCTCACCTCAATTTTTATTTTTTTTTAAGTTTTCAAGCAAACCTAGCCAACCAAGGTAACTAAGCCTGAAGAAGATTTCACTCTCATTTTTATTTACATTGACTTTTACGAATGTAATAATATATTATCAACAATTGTATACTTTGCATGTTGATATATCATATTCTGGTTATGGGTACATCTTCCTTTGGATGTTGTTATATAATTGTTAAGGGGGATCATACAGAACCAAGATGTGGGTGGAGCCACATCTAGATGACCGCTTGACCAGTTGAGTGCTTTGCTCGACCGGTCGAGTGGCCCACTCGACCAGTCGTGGACTGGCTCAACTCAAAGTCCCTCGAGCATCGGTTTTTTGGTTCTGCGGTACTCGACCGGTCATGGCCCATGCTCGACTAGTCGAGGGTCCGCTTGACTAGTTGAGCACATGCAAGGTTTCATGGAAGAGTTGGATAAGAAGTAAGCAGATTGCAAGCTATACAGTGACAGTTAGAGTGCATTACCCTTGGCTAAGAATTTTGTCACATCCCAAACCCGAAAATTGGATTCACAGGAACCCCGATCGCCGAATCTGGTGCCGACAGCCTCCGTAGTACCCCATTCTCGGCTCCTAGCGCCCATATACTAGGTTCTAATCTTGGGATCTTACAAGGAGGATTTTTTTAACGTACATTTATCTCGTAATAAGCATAACCACAAGTATACCCAAATCACAAAGGTAACACCATCATCATATATCCATTAATATAAACATTTGAGTACAATGCTAAAAGGGTAATACATATATCAAAATCAAAGCCCCAGAAGTCAGGTACATGCTCTAAGCTCCACGTTGCTGCAACCTAACATTTCCTGCATGCATCTATCATGCATAAGCTTATAGAAAGCTTAGAGGGTAGTATAAGTGTGTGCACAAGGTAAGTGTTAAGTATCCAATATAATGCCATAATCATATAATATTGAAAATACTGGTAAGAACATGACTCGTACAATATCAGAGTAAGCGAACATACTGACAAGTTTAGAAGTCAATCAATATCAGAATACGTAATACAAATCAGCTATGCAAATGAGGAGTCATAAAGAATCAAATATCAAATGTCGAGGATACAATGCAATATGCAATTCGGAAGAGCTAACGAATACCATCAGTCTCACCTAAGTCACATGAATACAGAAACATAGCAACCCAAAATGCCATATGCCGAGGATGTAATGCAATATGCAATATGTGGCGTAAATGAAATGACCATGCTGGAGTGTGAAGTCGGGATGATAGTACGTAGTATCGCAGGCTATGTGGTCCATTATAAGGGACTTCTATACAAACCAGTTTCATACCTAAAATTGGATAGTTGGACTTAATGTGGTAAACTCCTAATCTCAGGTTAGTCGCGTGCCCGAACCAAAATCCTGGCCATTGCGAAGGCACACGTAACAAATAGTTGCGCACCACCATCCCGAGTAGATAGTGAATGAATGAATAAATGAGTATGCAATTCATGCCCAATAAGTCCACATATCAGTACTGTTCATCTCTGGGATCATCATCGGGGTCTAGTACACTCTACACCAGCTTGTCGCCCCATCAAGCGCACAACTGTGTAAGTGAAAAAGATCTCACTATCCGCCTGGCCAGTAGTCAGCCAATATCTACTCGGCACGTTGTTAGTAGACCCATTCACGAGCTGGTCAAACTCAACCTAGCTATACCTATTCCCTTAGGCAGGTAAGGCCACACCCCCTTCCAACCAACCATGACACAGTGAGAGACGCAGCTTACTGGTATACGGCCCTCACGCGCTCATATATATATATATCCACTTGGTCTCGATGTTGGAGCGTCCTCTGGTACCAAGAGGGTTTAGGGATTTTCACCCAGGGCCATCTATGACAACCCGATGCTAATAACATATTTCCGGTGTCCCATCTGGCCATCCACGATATGCCTGTGGAGGCTACAACCCCGATCGCTAGGGCGTACAGTAGTCATAACACATAATGCCAGATGCATGAGTCATACAATCCAGTCATGCATTAATCCTGCGCATACCGTGCGCTCATGTGAGACAATCTCTACCTATCAGGGAGTCTCATAACAACTTGCCCAATGACATATGCAATGGTCAACCACATCTCATAACAAACATGCAGATGATGCGTATGGGCATGTATCATGATGTTATGTTGTCACATACTTATAATCGGTATCAATAACCGGCATCGATAAATGGTCTCGACAATGTGGACATTTAACCAACATTGCTTCCAAGGAATGGCCCGCATAGAGCCTAACATATAGTGGACCCATGGCCTCTCTCAAGAGCCTAATATACAACACCATGGGTCTCGCTTAAGAGCTTAATACACATCACGATGGGCCTTTCACATGGGTCTAATATACATCACAATGGGCTCCATCGCCTGACTGGCCCTTGAATGCACCACAATGGGCCTCATTACATAGGCTTCATATTGAAAGGGCTTAGCTATATGCCCTAGGGGGGGCTGAATAGGGCAATGCCAAATAAAACTAATAAAAGCGGAATAATAAAAGAAATAAAGCACAATGCTGAATTTAAAGTAATCTCAATAGCCTAGAATAAAGAGAATGATACTATATCAGTTCTAAGGACAACCTTACACCAAAAACCAAAGGTTTAAGGTAGGACAACCTTATTTTTAGAACGTCCTTTGTATCACAAATCAATGAGGAATAAAAAATAAGGAAATCAAAATAATTTGCAGAAATAAATTCTAAGTTATTACAACATTCCCCACACTTGCTTGAAATAAAAAGATTACAACATTCATCCACGAATACAATCCACAAAACTGAATGAATAAAGGAATGAAAGAATAAAGCACATCCACAACATAACGATATATAGTGGTTCGCCTGTGTGTACACCAACTGTTATCCAACAGCCACACAGAATGCTACTCCACTCCTAATATCCTCACACAGGGGATATTAGCATGCACTATCAAAATAGGTTTCACAGGTTCACCTAAAACCTTCACAATTGTGTCTTTGATCTCGGGCTTACACAATCCAAAAACCCACACAATCTGAGTTTTCTGGCTCTCCTCAGATAACCAATACAATGAGATTTTTCTGGCAAATCTCAAACAAAACCAAAGAAAGTAAATTACACAAATGTAAAATACTTGAATCTCCTTTTGAAGTAGCCCGGTAGAACCAATCGGAGTAGAAGTTCAATTCAACGTTAAAAGTCCAATACTCACTTTAAGAATGGTTATAAGTCTAATTGATTTTAAATCAAAAGGGCTAGTTCTATTTGATTTTGAATCCAAGAAGAAGGAATATCAGAAATTCCCCCTTTTCAAATAAGATTGGAATGTAGATCAAAATCAAATAATAAACAAGCTAGCAAAAGGAATATTAAATGAGCACAAAGTAGCTTAAAACAAACACAAACTTATCTCAGAGTATAGCCTAAAGAATGCTTGAATAGAGTTGAATTGAATTGCTAAAACTCTGAAGTTCGTGCTCTATTTATAGCCTAAAAAATCCCATCTACGACTGGTCTTAGAATCCTAGGACAGGTCGTAGCTTCAAAGATTTTCAAAGATTTCCGCGAGATAAGGATTTCCTGTTCCACGACCGGTCCTGGGTAGCCTACGACCGGTCGTGGACCACCTACGACTGGTCGTGTGTCACCTACGACCGGTCGTTGGACTCCCAATTTAGTTGCTGGAGTTTGAGTCGTAGGGCTAAGACTAGTCCAAGGATGAGTCGTATAGCTCACAGGACTGGTCGTTGGATGTCCAGGACCGGTCTTAGGACAACCAGAAAGATCCAAAAATCTTCAACAACCTGGGACTAGTCTTGAAAAACTTAAAACTGGTTGTAGCAGAGCTAGGACTAGTCTTGAAGTCCCTAGGACTGGTCTTAGAACAGCCCGATCAAGCATATTAAAATATATGAATTATGTATCCAAAATGACCTACAATAAATCCCATCCTAAGGTCAATCTAAGGTCAAACAAACCTTAAAAGTGAGATGGACATTGAAAGTCAGTACACCCAGATGGCCCTTAAGAGAAGCTTGAGAATATACAAATCTTATAGTAGGCCTTCTTGAGCTTGATCCCATCTTGAGTTGACAAAGTCTTCTTTTATACTTGATCGAATCTTGAACATGCATACTTGAAGACTTCTATTCTTGAATACTTCATCCATGACTTGAAACTTTCTTCATTTAAGTTCTTGACTTGAAATGCGATGTCTTGAAGTAAAGAATAGTCTCAAACATGAAACACTAGATATATAAGACATAGATATAGGTTTTGGCACCACAAAATTTGACAACCAAAGGGATATGAAATCATAGTACTTACAATCTCCCCCTTTGTCAAATTTGTGACAAAACACATAGCATAAAGAATAAGAGCAACATTTGCTAAAAAAAAAAAATATGAGCCATAACAGCAAGCACAATTTACTCTACTCCCCCTGAGTAATACGAGTACTACTCATATGAACAGTAATCAACATGTAAACATCAAGACTCCATATTCTCAATCCACTTATCCTTCTCAATCAGTCAATCCACAAATTACTCCTCCTTTCCATACTACTCCCTTTTACCTTACTACTCCCCCTTTTTGTCACAAAATGACAAGGGAAAGTCACAATAGGTAAGAGAACAACAACATAGAGAGTAATAATAAGTAGATAATGAGAAAGAAATATGAAAGGACATAGCATATTTCAAAATATAAACCAGAAACATCAAGCCATTATCAATGCATAATACAATATCCAAAAGACAATACAATATAAAAGATAATGTTATACAATCCAGAAGATAATTCGCCTAATTAGATTCAGAGGAATGAGCAGGGATAGTCGGATCAATCTGGTGTAAGCCCCTATTAATGCGACGAAGATATTTTCGCATATATTTAAACTGCATATCATGGGCTATACTCATGTTATCAACCTTCTCCTCCAATGCACGAAGGCGTGCATCATGACTAGATGGATCGTAATCAGGATCATTTGGCGAATCAGTTTCTATATCATCAAATATCTCATTCATATTAATATCCTGTTGAGGAAGATCGCCAGCTTCCTCTTCATTTTCGGCTTCACCACCATCACCACCTTCATCAACTTGGCCAGGAAGCAAATCCAACTTCATCTTATTAAGATTGGAATTGTTGAAAATAAGATGATGAATTGGTGCCTCATTAATAGGTTTATCGACAAGCATGTGAGTGGCTAAAACAGTCATAAGATAACCAAACAGAATATCACTATGACCCGGATGGAGACAAAACTGTATAATAAAATGACAAATCAAAGAAGGAAGACAGACCATGGTACCAGAAGCAATAGAATGCAACACACGAACCATGAAAGAAGTCAACTCGATTTTATTACCGGACCGAGGATACACATTGGAAATGAAGAAATGATGTAACACTCTTTATCTAGGTAACAGATACTTTGAAGGGAGCGCATTCCCTTTGTGTGTCCATTGTGCATCAATTTTACATAAATCTCTTGTTAACATGCGTTTTTCTGATTCAGATGGTTTGTCGTATAAAATATGAATCGATATACCTTCATCATTAACAGGTATATCCATAATACCCGATATCAAATGACGGTCTACTTCAAATTTCCCTTCTCTAGTATCAATAGAAAAAGTTAAATTATCAAGAGAAAATTCTGAGATGCATTCTACCATTGATTGGGCAATGGACTGGTATGCAGGCCCACCCCAAAGCAAAATGTTAGTCCAGCCAACAGATTCAAGGAGAGGGACAATACCATATGGAGCAATGTGATTGAGATCAGCGGTATGCTCAACGATAATTTTACGGACACGTAAATCTCGTACATCTTGAGAATCATATTCGGGTGACCGAAGGTGCCGTTTTGTTATCGGTGTAGATCTAGATGAGGATGGACCACGGGATGTTTTCTTTTTCCCTCTAGCATCCATATTCAAAAAGATATACAAAGAGCAAGACAAATGCACAAAAGAAACGATGGATTTTCTCTAGATCAGCAAATTGAGAAGAAACCATTGAAAAAACCCAACAAAAGAAGGAATCTAGTTACACAATGATCAAATCAAAGCATAAAGAGCATGAATCTTCAAGAAAAATGAAGAAATAGGACTAACCTTGAAGAAATATAAGAAATCCTATGACTGGTCAAGCCACGACTCGTCGTAGGTCGGAGTGGAAATGAAGAAGGAGATTTTTCAAAATTATATCATATTCACGAGCTCCACGACCGGTCGAGTGTGGTGCACGACCGGTCGTACCACGACTGATCATGTACAGCCACGACCGGTTGAGTATCGACCAAAAATACATTTTTAATGAAAAAATTGAAATTTAAACACGAATAATACTAAATATAGTACACTATGATACATGCAAGCAAGAATACTCAATGTAAAATAGACATACCAAGATCAAATTTCAATTTATTAAACCTGCTTTTGTCGAGCGGTTTAGTAAATATATCAGCAAGTTGAGTTTCGGTTGGTATATATTCCAAAGAAATAACTTTTTCTTCAACCAACTTACGAATGTAATGATACCTAATGTCAATGTGCTTAGTACGTGAATGCTGGATTGGATTTTTGGAAATATTTATAGCACTGGAATTATCACAATGTAAGATCATTGAATCTTGATTAATTCCATAATCGCTTAGCATGCGTTTCATCCAAACTAGTTTTGTACATGCATATCCAGCTGCAATATACTCAGCCTCAGCAGTGGAGAGCGATATTGAGCTTTGCTTCTTGTTGAACCAAGAAACTAAGCAATTTCCAATGTAAAAACAACCACCACTGGTTGATTTTCTATCATCGATATTACCGGCCCAATCAGCATCCGAGTACCCGGCTAATTGAACACTAGTATCAAAAGGGTACCATAGACCCAGATTTATAGTACTTGCGACATATCTAATAATCCGTTTAACAGCAGTAAAATGTGATTCCTTAGAATTAGACTGATATCTTGCACAAATTCCAACACTTAACGTAATATCAGGTCTACTTGCAGTAAGATACAACAAACTACCAATCATACTACGATATAGTTTAGGATCTATAGCTTTACCTGTAGAGTCTTTTGAGAGTCTTAACGTTGTACTCATAGGAGTATCAAAGTTCTTACCATTCTCAAATCCAAACCTTTTAACCAAGTTTGAAGCATATTTGGTCTGGGAAATGAAAATTCCATCAGGTTGTTGTTTTACTTGCAACCCTAGGAAATAGTTTAGTTCGCCAACCATGCTCATTTCGAACCTTGATTTCATTAACTCCGCAAACTCAATAGATATGTTAGAGCAAGTTGATCCATAAATAATATCATCAACATAAATTTGAACCATCAAAATATCATTGTTATGCTTCTTAACAAAGAGCATCTTATCGACACTTCCTACTTGAAAGCTATGACTGAGTAAGAATTTAGTCAATTTCTCATACCATGCCCAGGGCACTTGTTTTAGACCATAGAGAGCCTTTTTGAGACGAAATACATGGTCAGATAACTTGGGGTCTTCAAACCCTGAAGGTTGTTCAACATACACCTCTTTATGTAAATCCCCGTTCAAGAAAGCACTCTTTACATCCATCTGATAAATCTTAAATTTTCTAAAGCATGCGATGGAAATAAAAAGTCTGATTGATTCAAGGCGAGCGACTGGAGCTAAGGTTTCATCGTAATCGATGCCTTCAATCTGAGTGTACCCTTGTACAACCAGTCTAGCCTTATTTCGTACTATATTTCCAAGCTCATCAGACTTATTTTTAAAGATCCATTTTGTTCCAATAATGTGTTTATCTTTAGGTCTAGGAACAAGATACCAAATATCATTACGAACAAATTGATTAAGTTCATCCTGCATAGCAACTATCCAATTTTCGTTAGAAAGTGCTTCTTTCACGTTGACCGGTTCTATTTGGGATGTAAAATAAACATAATTACATATGTTCTCAAGTTGTTTCCAAGTACGAACTCCAGTGAGAGGGTTTCCAAGTATTTGATTGGTTGGATGATCTTTGACAGTCATTGGTTCAGATTCTTTTTGACTTGATGAGGTATTTTGTTTGTCGATAATAAGAGCTTCATCATCATCTGAACTCGGAGCTGGTGTATTCAAATGATCATCAATGACCACATTGATGGACTCTTGAATCACACCAGTTCTCTTATTTAGAACCCTATAAGCTCGACTGTTCAAAGAATAACCAAGAAAAATACCTTCATCACTCTTCGTATCAAACTTTCCCAAATTTTCACGATCACGTAAAATATAACACTTGCTGCCAAAAATCCGAAAGTATTTGACAGTAGGTTTCTTTTCAAACCATAATTCATAAGCAGTCTTATTATCAGATTTACTGGTATAAACCTGATTAATAATATAACATGCGGTATTAACTGCTTCAGCCCAAAGATTTCTAGAGAGCTTCATGCTATTTAACATAACATTAGCCATATCCTGAAGTACTCTATTTTTTCTTTCAACTATACCATTTTGTTGCGGTGATTTGGGCGCAGAGAATTCATGTGATATTCCCTGATCGCTACAGAATTTTTCAATACTACTGTTTTCGAATTCGGATCCATGATCACTACAGATCTTAATAACATGAGAACCTTTCTCATTTTGGATTCGTTTAATGACCTTTTTCACTTCATCCAGGGTTTCAGTTTTATCCTTTAAGAAGGATACCCAAGTGAATCTGGTATAGTAATCTACGATAACCAAGATATATTTTTTGCCTCCTCGACTCTCCGATCTAGTTGGTCCAATAAGATCCATATGGAGAAGCTCGAGTGGTCTAGATGTGGTATTGGAGTTCACTTTCTTGTGAGAGTTCCTAGTCTTTTTGCCCAACTGGCATTCACCACATATTTTGTCTACTTTTTGCAATTTGGGTAGACCTCTAATTAGTTCTCTTTTGCTCAATCTGAATAAGTTCCAATAGTGTACATGTCCAAGGCGTTTATGCCATAATTCAGTCTCATCAGTATGGACCATGTAACATGATTGAGTAGATGAGCTTGCATCACTAACGATGTAGCAGTTTTCAGAAGTTTTGCGACCAGTTAGTATAACAGAACCCTTTTTATTAAGAATCTCACAACCTTGATTAGAAAACTTCACACTATGGTTGTTATCGCATATCTAAGAAATGCTAAGTAGGTTGTGTTTCAAGCCCTCAACATACAAAACTTTCTTAAATAAGGGAAGGTTATAAAGCTGAACCGTACCTTGGCCAATGATCTTACAATTGCTTCCATCACCAAATGTGACTGACCCATCAGTCATATCTTTTAGATCGGTGAATAAAGCTTTGTCACCTGTCATATGCCTGGAGCAACCACTATCTAGGTACCACTTTGAATGGCCTGTAGCTTTGAAAGCAGTGTGGGCAACCAAGCTGGTAACTTTAAGAGCCCATTTCAGAACTGTTTTGGGTTTTAGGAGTATAGATGGTCTTTTTCTGTCTGTTGTTATAGGAGAGACCTATAGAGTTAGACTTTAATAGCTCCTTGAGGAGATCAATTATTTTTTCAGCCAATGGATTTCGGTTTTAAAAATTAAAGTTGACATGGCTACCTGTCGGTTTTTGAAAAGACCTTAAATTTTTGGAAAAACCTTGATAAGTATTCTTTTCTTTTGAGATTGAAGACTCTCCTTTTACAAATTTAGGAGCAATGTTCTTTTGTTTAGGAGATGTATTCTTATCATAGCCCAACCCGGATCGATCGCCACATTTTCTTGATTCGGACAATAATTTTTCCAATTTAGGATCACCTTGGGCATATCTCCATGTGTCTTTCAAACTCAGAAGAGAAGCTACCTCATTTTTGAGTTTCTCATTTTCGGATCTCAAATCTTCAATTTTGGAGGTTTTGAAATCTAAATCACATTTGGTTTTTTCAAAAGAATCGGAAATATGAGACTTTTCTAAAACAAGAGACTCATAATCTTCCTTAAGCTTAGAAAATTTTTCTTTTTGTAATTTAAGCTTGACGGCAATTTTACAACTCTCCTTATAAAGGGCATTATAAGCATCCTAAAGATCATCTTCATTATTGCAATCACTATTCAGATTTTCTTCACTAGATATATCATCATTATCTGAAAAGGTGATCTTGGCTAGAGTCATAAGGGCTTTAACATCATCGCCCGACTCGATTTCAGAATCTTCTGATTTAGAAGAGGATTCAGAATCAGACGATTCATCCTAAGTAGCCATCATGCTTTTCTTTTTTGATTTGTCCTTTTTAGAACATTTGTTAGCTAAGTGCCCATACTCTTGACAGTTGTAACATTGACTATCTTTCAAGGATTTTCGAGTTCTAGGTTTAGATCGTCTCTTATCATTTGACTTTTGAAAATCAACTTTTTTCTTTCTTTTGAAAATTTTGTAAAACTTTTTTGCTAAAAGCGCCATATCATCTTCGAAATTTTCTAAATCCGAAGTGCTTTCTTATGAAACATTTTTAGATGATTTGAGAGCAATTGATTTTCTTTTTGGAGCTTTAAAGGACAACTCATAGGTTTGAAGTGAACCAACTAGTTCCTCAACCCTCATGGTATCCGTATCACGAAGTTCCTGAATCGCGGTTACTTTAGAATTGAACCATTCAGGAAGTGAGCGTAGTGTCTTTGCGCACACTTTACTTTCTGGGATTCTATCACCAAGACCCCACATAGAGTTCACAATGTCATTCAATCTAGTGTAGAAGTCCATAAACATCTCATTCTCCTCCATATGAATTTCTTCAAATTTACTTGTGAGGAGTTGGACTTTAGATTTCTTGACAATAGATGTACCCTCGTGTGTCATTTCTAATACATCCCATGCTTGTTTTGCATTTTCACAAGAGATGATTCTTTTGAATTCATCTGGTGATAATGCACAAGTAATTGCATTTAGTGCTTTTGCATTGACACTACTTTCACTTTTCTGAAGTGTGGTCCAAAGAGAATAAGCCGTTACTTTCATTGATTTTGAACCATCGATATTAGTTACTTCAGTGATAGGAGGGTTCCATTCATTCACTGTGGCCAGCCACACACTTTCATCTAAGGATTTGAGGAAGATCCTCATCCTGACTTTCCAGTAGGCATAGTTTGTGCCATTAAAGGGTGGTGGCCTAGTGACTGATAGGCTATCAAAATTTGACATCTTAATATACCTTAGATCGTTAGCTCAGGAAATAAATCCAATAAATAAATAATAAGCACGAGCTATTAGGCTCTGATACCACTTGAAAGGGCCTAGCTATATGCCCTAGAGGGGGGGTGAATAGGGCAATGCCAAATAAAACTAATAACAGCGGAATAATAAAAGAAATAAAGCACAATGCTGAATTTAAAGTAATCTCAATAGCCTAGAATAAAGAGAATGATACTATATTAGTTCTAAGGACAACCTTACACCAAAAACCAAAGGTTTAAGGTAGGACAACCTTATTTCTAGAACGTCCTTTGTATCACAAATCAATGAGGAATAAAAAACAAGGAAATCAAAATAACTTGCAGAAATAAATCCTGAGTTATTACAACATTCCCCATACGTGCTTGGAATAAAAAGATTACAACATTCATCCACGAATACAATCCACAAAACTGAATGAATAAAGGAATGAAAGAATAAATCACATCCACAACACAACGATATATAGTGGTTCGCCTGTGTGTACACCAACTGTTATCCAACAGCCACACAGAATGCTACTCCACTCCTAATATCCTCACACAGGAGATATTAGCATGCACTATCAAAATAGGTTTCACAGGTTCACCTAAAACCTTCACAATTGTGTCTTTGATCTCGGGTTTACACAATCCAAAAACCCACACAATCTAAGTTTTCTGGCTCTCCTCAGATAACCAATACAATGAAATTTTTCTGAAAAATCTCAAACAAAACCAAAGAAAGTAAATTACACAAATGTAAAATACTTGAATCTCCTTTTGAAGTAGCCCGGTAGAACCAATCGGAGTAGAAGTTCGATTCAACGTTAAAAGTCCAATACTCATGTTAAGAATGGTTATAAGTCTAATTGATTTTAAATCAAAAGGGCTAGTTCTATTTGATTTTGAATCCAAGAAGAAGGAATATCAGAAATTCCCCTTTTTCAAATAAGATTGGAATGTAGATCAAAATCAAATAATAAACAAGCTAGCAAAAGGAATATTAAATGAGCACAAAGTAGCTTAAAACAAAAACAAACTTATCTCAGAGTATAGCCTAAAGAATGCTTGAATAGAGTTGAATTGAATTGCTAAAACTCTGAGGTTCGTGCTCTATTTATAGCCTAAAAAATCCCATCTACGACTGGTCTTAGGATCCTAGGACTGGTCGTAGCTTCAAAGATTTTCAAAGATTTCCGTGGGATAAGGATTTGCTGTTCTACGACCGGTCTGGGTAGCCTACGACCGGTCGTGGACCACCTACAACTGGTCGTGTGTCACCTACGACCGGTCGTTGGACTCCCAATTTAGTTGCTGGAGTTTGAGTCGTAGGGCTAAGATTGGTCGAAGGATGAGTCGTACAGCTCACAGGACTGGTCGTTGGATATCCAGGACTGGTCGTATGATAACCAGAAAGATCTAAAAATCTTCAACAACCTAGGACTGGTCCTGAAAAACTTAAGACTGGTCATAGTAGAGCTAGGACTGGTCTTGAAGTCCCTAGGACTGGTCTTAGAACAGCCCGATCAAGCATATTAAAATATATGAATTATGTATCCAAAATGACCTACAGTAAAGCCCATCCTAAGGTCAATCTAATGTCAAACAAACCTTAAAAGTGAGATGGACATTGAAAGTCTGTACACCCAGATGACCCTTTAGAGAAGCTTGAGAATATACAAATCTTGTAGTAGGCCTTCTTGAGCTTGATCCCATCTTGAGTTGACAAAGTCTTCTTTTATACTTGATTGAATCTTGAACATGCATACTTGAAGACTTCTATTCTTGAATACTTCATCCATAACTTGAAACTTTCTTCATTTAAGTTCTTGACTTGAAATGCGATGTCTTGAAGTAAAGAATAGTCTCAAACATGAAACAAAAGATATACAAGACATAGATATAGGTTTTGGCACCACAAAATTTGACAACCAAAGAGATATGAAATCATAGCACTTACACATATACATCATATTGGGCCTTAAACACGGGCTGAATATACCCCACATCGGGCCTCGTCAATCAGCCTCGACAATCGAAATTGGAATCGGCCTCAACAATTGGCCTTGATAATTGGAATCGGTAATCGGCCACGACCATCGGAATCAGTAATCGGCCATGACAATCGGAATTGGCAATCGGCCTCGATCGATAATCGGCCTCGGCAATCAGCAGCGATGAGAATGGGCCTAATAAGGCCCAAGGAAATGTCACAATATGGACATTCAACCGTCATTTCTCATTAATGTGGATGTCAAACCACCATTGCTCCCAAGGTATGGCCGCCAAAACATCATGACATACATCGTAGTGGAATCTCACATCGCAACAAGCCTCATTATATCACAGTCGGCCCACACAAAGGTCTCACATACCTCAAGTGGGCCGTATCATCTGAGCCGCTCCAATGGGTCAATCATGCATCAAATGGGCTATATCAAGTGGGCAGAATCAAAGGGGCTGATTCAAATGGGCCGAATTGAATGGGCCGAGTCGAATGGGCCCCTAAATACATCAAATCGGGCCTTAACCCATGGGCCTCAAATACGTCACTTTGGGCTTCTCAAATACAACAAGTGGGCCGCACTACTTGGGCTGCACCATTTATCCAACTATAAAGATCATTTTAGTGCATTATCCTACCAATGAACCAGATCAAAAGATCATTTGGACCATACCACAAATAGCAGTGGTGATAATGATTCCCATGGTTAAATTCCAATGGGCCCACTATGGTATTTATTTTCCATCCAGTCTATGCATAAGGTCACAAAGACTTGGATATAGAGGAAAAATAAATATTATATTGATCCAAACCCCTGTAATCCCAAAAGGTTTTCAATGGTGGGCATTCATCCCACCGTTCTCTATGTTGTGGTCCATTTGAAATTGGATCCACCTTAGTCTCAAGCCGTGAGACGGGGTCGCCAAATGGATGGACGGTAGGAATACAACACATGCATCATGGTGGGGCTGTACCTGGCATGGCACGCCAGTTGATGGACGGTTAAGATGGAAAATA
The DNA here is from genome assembly GCA_037074715.1 of Magnolia kwangsiensis. Taxonomy (NCBI): domain Eukaryota; kingdom Viridiplantae; phylum Streptophyta; class Magnoliopsida; order Magnoliales; family Magnoliaceae; genus Magnolia; species Magnolia kwangsiensis. The sequence continues at coordinate 107,907,839 of CM073576.1, read as the reverse complement.
GTTGGACGATATGGAATGAAACTCATACAGCAGGGTGGCATCCTCATCCAAAACTGACGAACGACATGAGCGTGAAAATCCATCAAGGGTGGGGTCAACCCACGTGGCCCACAGGTCGCCAGATGAATGGATGGACGGTGTGGGTAAGACCCATACATCACAGGGGCCCCACGTAATCTGGATGGACGGCGTGCTTGTCATGCTTGCTGCACCGTCCAGCAACTGAATGGTGCAGATATATACATCATGGTGCGGTCGTGGCCCACTGTAGAATATATTATAATATATAATATAATATATTATAATATAACATGTCATAAGAAAAGCCACCATCCAGAGACCCCTGGATGCTCTGAACGGTGCTGATCTAACACACGAGGCCATGGTCGGTCCACACGTGTGGCCCACCTCTTAGTGTATAATATATATATATATATATATATATATATATATATATATATATATATATATATATATATATATATTTGTATATATATAATATTATATTTAATATACTAATAACGTCCAGGCCCTGGATGGCCTGGACAACACATACATCAGGTGTAGCCCCACACCAGAGGTGGGTCCCACCGTCCCTGGACGGTGGATGCATCACACGCATGATGGCGTGGCCCACTCCAATGGCTGGACAGCGTGGATGGGTCCCACAGACCCGGATAGAGAGGAAAAACAAATTTTATAATGATCCAAAACTTTCGTAACTCAACCGGGTTCCAATGGCAGACGTTCAATCTCCACTGTTTCTTATGATGTGGACCACCTGAGCTCTGATTTACGGGTGGATTTTGGGGTGGCCCACTGCACTAAGGGGCCTACCAAATGGGCAGTGTTGATGTTCAAAACACATCACAGTGGGGCCCACAGTTGGGACCCACGGTCCCTGGCCACCGTCCACAACGCAAAGGATGTTGTTGCGCCGTCCTCTGGATGGCAGCAGCAGCAGCGTCTGCTGCTTGTTTTATAATTTTTCTTATATATATATATATATATATATATATATATATATATATATATATATATATATATATATTTCCGTGGTTTTTCTTAGGTAGGGCCCACATCCAAAAAATTCAGCCCAACCATTGGATTTAACAGTTCATGATGGACCAAACAAGTCCAATATTCAAGGTATTTTAGTGTGTAGAAACATTAGAGTGGGCCCTAGCAGCCTTGAACGGTAGAAAACACAATTTTCTACGGTATGGCCCACTTGATTATCGGGTAGGCCTCATTTTTCAGCTCAATGCCTTAAACGAGCTGGGGAATGGAATGGACGGTGTGGATTAAACCCATACATCAAGGTAGGGCTTGCATGAGCAGCCTGCCCAAAAATTTTGAATCAAGCTAATAGTTTTGTTTCCAGTTCACGTCCAGCGTACCTGGAAGCTGGACGGTTTGGGTCACAACACATGTATGAGGTGGGCCTTGCTCAGGTGGGCCACCAAATGCATGAATGGTGTGGATATACATCAAGTGGGTACGTCTGGGTGGGCCACACTGCCACATCATCACAAAAAAATGAAAGAGAGAGAGAGAGAGAGACGGTGATAGAGGGACCTCGCCACTATGGGCCCCTCATGGTTCATCAAATAAATCAAAATGGGTCTCACCAACAAGTGGGCCCTAAAATAAGAATCAACGGTGGATCACCCACCTATCGCACTCCTCCTTGATCCCTTAGCCTCCTTAGCTCCTTGCCTTCACTTTTGATGGAGGTTGATGGGTATTGGATGGTTGAGATGGGAGATGAGAAGGTGGGCCACACTTACTATTTGGAAGAGAGCTTGGATGTTGGAACTCTCATGAGATTTTGAAAAATTACTAGAGAATGAGAGGGAGAGATAGAAATAATGGATGAAGGGATGGGTGGAGTGGTGGTTGTAAGGAAAGGAGGTGGGGAAGCATGGGTGTGTTTGAAATTTTGTAAAAGAGGGATGGGTAGGGGAGAGTTGACTTGTGGAAAAAGGAGGGATGGAGCTTGTACTTGAGGTATGGGGTGTATTAATTGATGGGACATGTTGTAGATATTCTTTTGAAATTCACTTGCGGTGTTTTCCTAGAAATGAACGTGGGCCCACATCTTCTAGCCTGAGTATCGGATTGGTGCGCGAGTCGCGGCGTTGGAACTGCAGCGATGGCGCGTTCGCTAAGGTATAAGTTTCGAGTCGAGCCGACTTCGGTATGCAGACCTCGGCTTAGGATCGTACGCAAACATCGGATACAGGTCGAGGGTTGCCGAAATTCGACCAGGAGGACTGCGGAAGCCTACGGATCGGCACGGACTAGGATACAGGCCTTACAAATTCAACCTTTCATTCAAGGACCAAGCATATTGACATCAGATATCACTTCATACATTCGTTACTAGAAGATGGATCGATTGCTCTGGATAAGATCCATACAAGTGAGAATCCTGCAGATATGCTGACCAAGGCGGTCACACGGGAGAAGTTGATGCTCTGTTCAGCTTTCATTGGTCTTCAGGCATCAAGACGGGGAGGTGTTGCACTCCGGATGAAGAGGACGAAGGTTTATGGCGATGTGTCTCCAAGTGAGAGATTATTGAGATGTGGAGCCACATTTGGACGGCCACTCGACCGGTCGAGTACCCTGCTCGATTGGTCAAGTGGCCCACTCGACCAGTCGTAGATTGGCTCCACTCAAAGTCTAGCGAGCATCGGTTTTTTGGTTCCGCGGTACTCGACCGGTCGAGGCCCCTTCAACTAGTTGAGCACCCTTCTTGACCAGTCGAGGTTACGCAGATTTGATGCGGATTGCGGATTTTTGAGTCTATTTTTGCAAGGGGTGAGAATGAGAAGTTGCCTAAACTATAAATAGGGGTCCCTAGGGCTTTTTTAGGTATTATGAGAGTTATTCAAAGGTGTGGGCAAAGGGTTTCTCTGTACTTCCAAGGGAAGAGATTAGTATATTACCTTGTAATCTTCGTTTTTCTTCATTGTGGAAGTTTGCATCCATGATTTGTTACCCTTTTTGTGGTTTTTCCATGTATATCTTGTCTTGTGGTTTGTTTGGAATGCTTTGATTCTTTTTCTAGTTTATATTTCTTCTTGTTTATCGTTTGTGGGTGAGCCCTGAGATTAGATCTCGGTTCACTGCGTTGTTGGCGTGCTGCGCAGCAACTGGTATCAGAGCTATTGGTTTAGTTCTATTAGGAGCGATGACGAAAGAAGGGAAGACTGGAATTAAGAAGTTTGATGGTTCAAACTTTACCTTCTGGAAGATGCAAATGGAGGATTATCTGTATCAGAAGGACTTTTATATTTCTCTACGAGGAAAAGAGAAGAAATCAGAGAAGATGACAAATGATGAATGGTTTTTATTGGATCGGAAGGCTTTAGGAACGATTCGACTCTTTTTGTCTAAGAGCGTCGCCTTCAATATATCCAAGATGAAAACCATAAAAGAATTAATGGAAGTCCTAACCACCATGTATGAAAAACCCTCAGCATCCAACAATGTTCATCTTATGAAACAACTATTCAACATAAAGATGTCAGATGGTGGGAGCGTGGCTGAATGTCTAAACGAGTTCAATACAGTCATGAGTCAATTGGAATCCATTGACATTGTTTTTTAGGACGAGGTCAGGGCATTATTATTCTTGTCCAGTTTACCAGACAGTCGGGATGGTCTAGTGATTGCTGTGAGCAATTCTTCAGGGTCGACAAAGCTGAAATTTGATGATGTGGCTGGTCTAATTCTTAGCAAAGAATCTAGAAGAAAGGCATCAGGAGTTTTAGGAGATTAAGGGAATGATTTAAACGTTGAAGGAAGAGGAAGATCGCTGAACAAAGGAGGCAATAAACATGGACGTTCTAAGTCGAGGAAGAAGTCCAAGGGACTGAAAGACAAAGACGGGTGTTGGCATTGTGGGAAGAAGGGACACATGAAACGTGATTGCATGGCGTTCAAGAAACAAGAAGGAAGCTCTCAAGACGGGAAGGATTTAGTGAATCTATCTGAGGAGAGTGACACCGAGGCGTTGATCTTGTCTCTTGATGCGAGGAATGAATCTTCGGTTATAGACTCGGGTGCTTCGTTTCATGCCACTTCATGTAAGGAAGTTCTGCGTAATTATTTATCAAGTGACTTCGGGGAGTCTACCTGGTGATGATGAGCCGTTTAGTATTATTGGGAAGGGAGACGTTCATATAAATCAGAAAGACGAAATGGCTTTGAAATTGAAGGATGTCAGACATGTACCGAGTTTGAAACAGAACTTGATCTCAGTGGGGCAGTTGGCCGATACTGGATATGCGACGACCTTCACTAATGATTCCTAAAAGATCGCAAAAGGTGCCTTAGTGATATCTCAAGGCAAAAGGGAAGGTACTTTGTACATAACTTCAGGATCGTATAGTTCACTTGTAGTTGCATCAACTAGAGTGAATGGACAGTTATGGCATCAGAGGTTGGGACATATGAGTGAGAAGTGGATGAAAGTGCTATTGTCAAAAGGGAAGCTACCAGGGCTGAAGTATATTGACTTGAAATTCTGTGAGGACTGCGTGTATGGCAAGCAGAAGAGGGTAAGCTTCAAGAAGACAGGACGCGCTCTAAAGACACATCTATTGGAGCTTATACACACTGATGTATGGGGACCGACACAGGTATCATCTGTTGGTGGCTCACGTTATTTTGTTTCCTTTATTGATGATGCTAGTAGAAAACTGTGGACGTATTTCTCAAAGTACAAATCTGATGTATTTGATGTATTTAAGAAGTGAAAAGTAATGGTAAAAAACGAACAGGTAAAACAGTCAAATGTCTCAGATCAGATAATGGGAGAGAATACTGTGATAAGAGATTTGAGAAGTATTGTGCAGCAAATGAAATCAAACATCAGAAAATGATTTCAGGGACACTGCAGCAGAACGATGTGGCTGAGCGCATTAACAAGACCATCCTTGAGCGCGCCAGGAGCATGAGGTTACATGCAGGGTTGCCCAAGACCTTTTGGGCAGATACTGTGAATACTGTTGCATATCTCATCAATAGAAGTCTATCAGCACCATTAGATGATGGGCTACCAGAAGAAATGTGGACTGGAAAAGAAATGAACCTTGCACATCTTAGAGTATTCGGTTGTACTTCATACGTTCACATTGATACAGAGTGCAGGAACAAGCTAGATGCGAAGTCCAGGAGGTGCACATTTATATGCTATGGGCAACATGATTTTCGCTACAGGTTTTGGGATGCAGAAAATAAGAAAATCATCAGAAGCAAGGATGTAGTCTTCAATGAAAAAGTGATGCATACGGACAGTGCCCAAGAAAATAAAGTCGAGGAGAAAGAATTTGTAGAGTTGAAAGAGTTACCGGACACAGGTGTTACAGCGTCATAGGATGATTACGCACCAGAGCATTATGACGTAGAGCCACAGACACCAGTTGTGAGGAGGTCTACTCGAGAGAGGAGACCCACAGTCCGATACTGACCCTCTTTAAGTTATCTACTGCTGACAAATAATGGTGAACCAGAGTGTTTTGTAGAGGCATTACAGTCAGATATATGGGTTAAGTGGGAGCAGGTCATGGATGATGAGATGGACTCTCTTGAGTCTAATTGTACATGGGAGCCAGTCACTCTACCCAAGGGTAAGAAAGCTCTTCATAACAAGTGAGTTTATAGACTGAAGGAGGAGTACGATGGTTCGAAACGGTACAAGGCCAGATTGGTCATGAAAGGGTTTCAACAAAATGCAGGTATCGATTTCACTGCAATATTTTCACCTGTAGTGAAAATGTCTACAATTCGCATGGTCTTGAGTATAGTGGCTACGGAGGACTTACATTTAGAGCAACTAGATGTTAAGATAGTCTTTCTTCATGGGGACCTTGAAGAAGAGATATATATGCATCAGCCGATAGGATACATGGCACCAGGAAAGGAGAACAAAGTGTCTAGACTGAAGAAGAGTTTATATGGCTTAAAGCAGGCCCCAAGGCAGTGGTACAAGAAGTTCGACAGTTTCATGTCAGGAAACGGTTTTATGAGATGTCATGCAAACCACTGTTGTTACTTGAATAAGTTTGATACGTCGTACATCATCCTTCTTCTGTACGTTAATGATATGCTTGTGGCTGATTCAAGCATGAAGGACATCTTAGATCTCAAAAGACAACTGTCTAGAGAATTTGCCATGAAGGATTTAGGAGCTACAAAATAAATCCTAGGCATGAGGATAAAGTGTGACAGGAAAAATAAGAAACTAGTTTTGTCACAGGTAGAGTACATAAATAAGGTACTTGATCGATTCAATATAGTAGGTGCTAAGCCGGTTAGCACTCCATTAGCCAACCACTTCAAGCTTTCTAAGGAGCAAGGTGCAAAAATGCAAGAGGAGCGGTGTTACATGGCTAAAGTACCATACGCGTCAGCTATTGGGAGTCTTATGTATGCTATGGTGAGCACGAGGCCAGACATTGCTCAAGCAGTGGGAGTTGTTAGTAGGTTCATGAACAACCCCGGGAAAGAACATTGGGAAGCTGTGAAGTGGATCCTCAAATACCTGATAGGTACTGTGGATATAGGGTTGTGCTATGGTGGATTAAAAATCAAGCTACAAGGCTACGTAGATTTAGATTTGGCAGGAGATATCGACAACAGAAGAAGCACTACAAGTTATGTCTTTACTTTGGGCAGTGTTGCAGTCAGTTGGGTCTCTCAGTTACAAAAGATGCTATCTATTAGTACGACGGAAGCAAAATATGTTGCAGCTACAGAAGGGAGATGGTGTGGATGGAAGGTTTCATGGAAGAGTTGGGTAAGAAGCAAGCAAATTGCAAGTTGTACAGTAATAGTCAGAGTACAATACACTTGGCTAAAAATTCAGCCTTTCATTCAAGGACCAAGCATATTGACATCAGATATCACTTCATATGTTCGTTACTAGAAGATGGATCGATTTCTCTGGAGAAGATCCATACAAGTGAGAATCTTGCAGATATGCTGACCAAGACGGTCACACGGGAGAAGCTGAAGTTCTGTTCAGCTTTTATTGGTCTTCAGGCTTGAAGACGGGGAGGTGTTGCACTCAAGATGAAGAAGACGAAGGTTTATGACAATGTGTCTCCAAGTGAGAGATTGTTGAGATATGGAGCCTGGACGGCCGCTCAACTAGTCGAGTGCCCTGATCGACCGGTCGAGTGGCCCACTCGACCAATCGTGGACTGGCTCGACTTAAAGTCCAGCGAGCATCGGTTTTTTGGTTCCGCAGTACTCGACTGGTCGAGGCCCATGCTTGATACGTAGATTCGTTTCTAGATTTGTTGCGGACTGCGAATTTTTGAGTCAAATTTCGCAAGGGTGCAAAAGGGAAGTTTCCTAAACTATAAATAGGGGCCCCTAGGGCTTTTCTAGGTATTATGAGAGTTATTCAAAGGTGTGGGCAAAGGGTTTCTCTGTACTTCCAAGGGAAGAGGTTAGTATATTGCCTTGTAATCTTTGTTTTTCTTCATAATGGAAGTTTGCATTCGTGGTTTTTTACCCTTGTTGGGGTTTTTCCATGTATATCTTGTCTTGTGGTTTGTTTGGAATGCTTTGATTCTTTTTCTAATTTATATTTCTTCTTGTTTATCGTTTGTGGGTGAGACCTGAGATTGGATCTCGGTTCACTGTGTTGTTGGCGTGTTGCGCAACAAAAAATCCCTGATCAATTACACACCATGAGTGGAGTCAAGGGCTTGTGCATCGTTTTCGGGGTGTGACACTTTCTCACTAGGCTTGGCAACTTGCCCTTTTGGGTTTTCAGTTTCAGGTTCAGATGTGGATATGAGCGTGTCAAAGGAAGAATATTATATTTCTTTTTATTAGTAGTTTAGTTTTCTTTTAAAGTTTTATCTTAGATTCATTGTAGTATGCATTAGTGGATTGATTATTAAATAGTTACTTTATAGTAGAGTAGTTGATTTCTAGAGTGCACTATAAGAAAGGAGGGCAAAACTGGTAGTTGGTGGAAACTTTGCTGGTTGGAACCAAAGTCCGCCGCCGGCAAGGGGTCCCTGTTGAATCAAAATATGAATGCCCTAGTCTCATTTTCGGCCCTCTCTCTCTCTCTGCACCTCTCCCTCTCCGCTCAATCTCTCTCTGCACCTCTCCATCTTCGCTCGATCTCTACCTCTCTCTCTCTCTGCCTCTCCCTCTCCGAGCCCACATTCTAGGATTCATCTACTGTAAGTGATGGTGATTCTCTCGATCTACCTCTCTCTCTCTCTCCCTCCCTCCCTCTCGAATCTCGAATCCTCCCCTCTCCCTCTTCGCTCTTGATCTCTTTCTAGGGTTTTTGTTCTTATTTTCTTTGGTCCAACATATCAAGGAGCATTGTGCAATATTAGGCATCTCCCTCTCTCTCTCTCTCTCTCTCTCTCTCTCTCTCTCCTTATCTATTCATATCAATTTGATCATTTTTTTGGCATTTTTTTATACTTAAGGTAGCATTGTGCAATGATTTGTGTATTGGGAATTTTTAAATTTTGAATCCCTAATTAGGGATTTGTAGTGTCGATTCCCTACTTGTGGATTATAGATTAAAAACTGAAAATCCCCAATTAGGGATTCGAAATTCAAAAATTAGGTATTACAGGCACTTAATGCATGGACATCTCTGATTTCCAATCAATGCCTTTGCCTGACAATCCTACACATTTGGCAAAACAGGATTTGTATTGCAACAGTCACATGGACGACCATTATGTCAGCCATTACCATTACCGAATCCTTTGGGAAACACTAATCATAAACTTTGATGTCGCCTCCTATTGAAATTGTTGAATTGATCAAGTAATCAATATGAGAGAAGCTAGGTCATGATCATGGTGGCTGGATATGTGAATGATGCTTGAACATGCTGGATTTTCATCATCGTCTTGATTGACAAATTGATCACCTTGAGTTTTTTTTAACCCTATGTCAAATGCACGCAACCTATTACAATTATTTGTAGTGTAGATCTCATAAGCGAACTCTGTGCATTTCCAAATATTCTTGGTCTACTACGATATCAGCTCAGAAATCAGAAGGCTTGGTCATTGATTTTGTAGTAGCTGTGACTTTCTTTGGGTGATAAGTTCATCGTTTCTATGGTACATTTCAGTACTTCTGTAGATAGATTTTAAATAGAGGTTTCTGAGTGTGAATTGTCTGTTGGACAGAAACGGGTATAACTGGCCCGTGTTTGTTCATTTCAGTTTTGTTTTGGTTTGGTGACTTGTTTTGTTTCGGACTGAAGTGATACAACTTAGACAATTCTAAGCCTTTTTAGCAATTTTTAAACCATGATAGGGAATTGTACAAATGTGCCATGGCATCCAGCACGTTATATGAATCTTAACCAAAAGAAGAAAAAAAGAATCCTGTCTTTCTAATCGAGCAATGTGGGAGCTTGTAAGTGTCAAGCAGTGTGAAACAAGACATTCCTGGATGGCATGGACGGCTAATGAGCTTTAAGAAAAATTCATGTGTGATAAATCATGCATAGACTGCACTTTTCTAGTAAAATATGTGGAATTTATCAACTTTTTTGAGACATTCATGTGTAACTTTTCCCGGTGGACAGATCTCAGAGATTTAGATCTACGAACCAGTTTTTTTTACCTTAAGATAGATTAGAGCTGCCATAGGCAACTTTCACATTTCAAACAAGCTTGGGGAAGGTGGTTTTGGTTCTGTTTACAAGGTATACTACGGAATCACTGTTTATCCTGATATATAATTACCTTTGAGACCAACATATTTCAAGTAAAAGGTAATAGAACTTCTTACATTACTATATTGCAGGGTTTATTATCAGATAGTACTTCAATTGCAGTGAAACAACTTTCATCCAATTCAAAGCAAGGAAGCCATGAATTTGTGATTGAAATAGGCATGATATCTTCTTTGCAACACCCAAATCTTGTAGAACTTTATGGATGTTGTATAGAGGGAGATCAACTATTGCTAGTTTATGAGTACGTGGAAAATAATAACCTTGCTTGTGCTCTGTTTGGTGAGCTCATTTATTTTTGTACCAATATGTGTATGCAGTACGGATGCAACAGGAAGTAATATGACTCATTTTTTCTTAACTGGATGATTTATAGGCCCAGAAGAATATCGATTGCAGCTTGATTGGCCAACAAGGCACAAGATTTGTGTTGGTATAGCAAGAGGTCTAGCTTATCTCCATGAAGAATCAACGCTGAAAATTGTTCATAGAGACATCAAAGCCACCAATGTACTGCTCGATCGGGATTTATACAAAAGATATCTGACTTTGGTCTGGCAAGGCTTGGTGAAGAGGAGAAGACCCAAATCAGCGCTCGTGTAGCTGGAACCATGTAAGTCATCATGCACAATTTTCCTCGTTATGAAATGGAAACCATACCTTCATACTCTTTAATGATAATATTCATCTGTGTTCAAACATAAAACTCAATACATTTCTTACTCCTATCTTTTGAAGCAGCATTCTGGGAAATTGGTGAATGCCATGTGCCTGTCAAGAATTTCTCCTATGCGGAGTAGCAGCAAGTTTCAATCTAAAACGGGGAACTGAATGAGGCAACCACATAAATTGAATAGATCAACAAAAATGAGATAGAAGTTTGCATCACTTGTTTGACTCATGACATCGTAGCAGTGCTGCCAACAACCAAAATCACATCAATACTGGCACTAACCATAAAATGAGATGGTCTCTGCAATCATACAATAAGAATTCGTAGAAGTACAGATTAAATGGTGAATAATGCACATTGTTCGGGAGCTACTTCTCCAAGGATACTTAACTGTGCATGCCATCCATTAAAGATCAACAATTTTGGACTCATTATCTAAGGGCCCGTTGGATGCAACCCAAATAGATGGTCCAGTGGGTAGCTAATGGGAATTGTTCTAAGGATAGGGTCATTCACATGATAATTATTTGTGAAATTGGCCTTCAACTCTGCTTAGGTAATGCTGTCTGGATTGTATCGATGTTATTTTGTAAATCCACTGCTCTTTCTTTCTTGAAATAATTCATTAAGTTAATTACTGAATTTTTGCTGCAAATGATGTTAATGAGACGAAAGAGTTGAAATTTCTAGGATTTCGAATCTCTTATCAACTTTAATTTTGTCTCTGTAGGGTGATATTTTAGCTTGATTTTTTTTTTTTTTTTAATTACATGAAAGAGTAGTCCTCTTGTAGTCGAAGGAACACCCAAAAATGTACTTTCCAGTCGAAAGAACATGTCTTTGTATTAATATATATCTAATTTTCTTATAGGCATTCAAGGGAAAACTTCAACACGGGCCTCTAGATCTCCTTCAATTACTCTATTAAAATGGTACAAGGATAGCTCAGGAGCATTGGACGTTGGAGGATCGAAATCTCCTTTGATGCAAGTAATGCAAGTAAATCTCCTTCAAAATCTCTCTTTCCAAAAAAAGAAAAAAGAAAAAAAGAAAAGAAAAAGAAAGAAAAAAAGATCTATTTTGGTTCTTTTTATTGTTTAAGAGTGTTAAACAACCAAGATCCATTGTCAATTTAGTCTTTAATGGCTTCAAAGAATCAGATGGTCATGATCTATCAATGCTAATAGATTCTCAACTTTCGAAATTTGTTCCTTTACTACTATTATTGTGATCATTATGTAGAAGATTCTTTCTTATTTGTCAGTTTATTTTAATACATCTACACTTCTTTCTAGGCCTACTGAGATGGCCTAAGTGGGGACATTTAAAGGATCTACATCCAGCTATAAAACTCTGTGAACCAGCGCCTTTAGTTGTTGTTGACGATGCACCGAAATATAAAGAATTGGGAAAAAAGCAAGACGTAGGCAAATAGTTACTGATACTCATTGATGATTAGTTCATTAAATTGTTCATGCTAAATATGGAATATCTATTTAATTCAGTTGGCATTTTCTGGTATCATTTTCTTAGAACCATATGAGTAATTCAGATTTATTTCCCAAACTAAAATGATCATGAAAAGGCATTCTATTAAGCTTCTGAAAATTTGTTTGCACTGGTAAGAATGATCCGTCATCCTTTGATGTGCTCCATTAGATAAAAGTTTTCTTAATATTTCTGACATGGGTTTCTCTTATTTTCTGATTTTTCTACAGTTGATTCAGAATTTCTTTCTTACTTGAATTGGGTTATTATTTTTCTTTCTTATTGTTGTTCCCATGTCCAAGTGGGGAATGGTGCAATGCTTGCTTTGATTAGCTCACATAACTTATTTAGATTAATTCTTGCTTCTTACAACTGCCCCATGTACCTACTAAAAAACTAAAACGATTCATCTCTAAGATTCTCGAAACATCAATTTTTGTTTCCTAGTGATCTCCAAGAAATAAATACACTTCTTTTGTTCTTTTTTATATCTTCTAATTTGATATTAATATAGGGATTTATTTCAGGTTGAGTGCAATGACAACCAAAATGCAAGCAAGAAAGATTCCCAACTTTCAAGTATAGAAGTGGCAGAATAGTAGATTCTGTTATTCTCCACCTCGTATTTTCTTTATGAAATCTCTTTTAGCATATCCTTTCTGATAAAGAATTCAATTTGTCAAACACATCTTTTCAACGTTATATCATATTGTTATTGATTTTTCCTTTGGGAGTTCCATTACTTGCTACCCAAAACATCTATACTGAACACTTGACACGCCATCAACTCCCCGTAGCCTCATCAATGATAGGTTAGAGCAGGTTCCTACCAACGTTTGTAGGATGCACTCATGTAATCATGCACTCAATCTTCTGTTACCTTTCTTAAGAAAGAAAAAAAACAAAATAAAAGAGGAATTTTGTGTTTGTACGGATAGGGCATTCCTCCTCTGTTTATTCACTTCGATGATCAAAACTGCTAATATGCTGGCCCTCAACCTGGATGGCTAATGGCTAGCAGATCTGACCATTAGAAGAACTTCAATAGACCTTAATTAAAGGTTTTGAAACCCTTAAAAAAGGATGCATCTTTAGACCATAGATTGGTCATCAATCAAAAGGATCAATGGACGATCAAATCACATCCCATTTAATGTTGCAATGGCCATGAGTTGAGTCAGATCTGACCACCTAAGCAGCCAACAATGTTAAAAAAGAAGAAGAAGAAAAAGAAAAAAGAAAGATTACTTGCTAACAGTCAATTGTCAAGATAGACAAATTTATTAGTCCTCTAGAGAAATCCTTTCCTTAAAATGCCTCCTATGACGGTGGATTGTTTAAGATTAACTTGCCAACAGTTCACTGTCAACATAGACATCTGTGTAAGCCCTCTGGCAAAAATCACTTTCCTACTATCTCTTAATGCTTCCTATGATGGATGCTTGCTATAGTCATCTATTTCATCTTTAATTGCATTGTATTTTAGTTGATATGATTCTTTTTCACCTGTGCTTACGAGCTCTCCTTCAGAAATTTTCTCTATAATTCTTTGTGAAACCTTTTATCTAAGCTGCAAGTCATTCATTTGTTGCACCAACCTTTTGTGTACTTCATTCTTCTTGAGAACTTATAATTTTTTCTGGAATAATGGCAGGGTTTTGATATGAAACTAATCAATGTAAATCAGACTTGCAAAGTTACAAAGGTGATGCTCCTTTCTCTTTTATTTGGGTTCTTTCTTTGGAATAAAATTCATTTCTCTATTGTATGCAATCTTTCTCATCACTTCCTATTTCAGGGAGGACAAGTGCTCAAGTGCACTCCATGTTAGCTTGTGGCAACTATTATGGAGTTGTGGGCTTTGCAAAAGGAAAAGACCTAGCAATTCCCATTACCCTCCAGAAGGTATCTATTTGATGCATTTGTAGATATCAACTCAAATTCAAAGTCCTTGTTAATTGGGAAATCAAGATTATTTATGGTTAATTTTGCATTGTGGCTCATCCATCAGCAAAAGAGTGACTATTTTACCTCCATTTGTTGTCATTCTAAGACGCTGGTGGCCACTTTTGGCAGGTATTCATGAGCTTACTTCTTCAAATGGTCTGAATCCCCTCGTTGTTGATGACCGTGCTTTAGCAACAGTTGCACTGCCTCTTGAGCTGATTGAACTTCCACACTCCTCTCTTTCCAGTTTCATGGAAACTGTGAGTTGTATATACTCCCATTGAAGAGTTTTGTGATTGAATTCTGTACTCTCTCACAGTTTTAATCCACTATATTTCTTCCCTACCATTTGTAATTGATCTTAACTGGATAAGTTGAGAGTTTTCACTGCATAAATGCTAATAAGATTGATACTTTGTAAAGAAATTTGATATAATTGACGTAATTAGTGTTTCTTCCTGGTGCTTGTGATGTCACTCTAGTGAAATCCATATCTAGATAATTAGATAATTAGATGTAGCTATGTCTGGTAATATATAGTATACTGGAGCTTGTCATGACCATTATATGCTTGTGAAAATTTCAGGGAATTCCACAAATTATTCTCTTGATGCTATACTGTTTTATCAGTCCAACTGTTTTTGTTTTTCCTGAAAATTGGTTTGAATTTCTTGTGTATTTCATCTGTGGAGGTATTTAATTCACTTATAGAGTAGGTGTAGATGTTGCATGATTAAAATCATGTTCCTTTTCCTCTCTTAGGGAGGAGGATGGTGCAACAATGTTACAACTTGCCTCTTATGAAAAGAAAACCATTTGGGTTCATCCAAGAAGATTGGGTTTGATGTCTACTTCTCCATGGCTAGGGGGAATGCCACTTTGCCTGCTATGGAAATGACCAAGTGCTTCAACATCAACTAGTAAGCCACTGTTATTAAGGTGTCTCTTGCTTGATTTTATACATTAGGGATATGTTATCATATTCAATTTGTAATATGCTCCAAGTGTACAAGTACGAGCTTGAGCAAAACCCAGTATAATTTCTATTCTCGATCCCGTCAAAAGCGAATGTTGATGCAGCAGCAGTTAAAATAGTCATGGCTGGAGCTGGATGTGAAAATGGTAGTAAAGTAGAACAAGTAAAAAATGCCAAAAAATTGGTTGTTAGGATCATTGGTTTGTTGTGTCCCACTGTGGAGAAGAGAAACAGAGCAGTTGTCCACACACCTAAAAATGCCAAAAGATTAGTTGTTAGGATCTTCCTAATAGATGTTTGACTTCCTGACCTGTTCTGCCCAGGAATCTGGTGTAGATAAAATTATTAAGTTAATAGCAACTAGCAATATTATTCTTCTAGCATGTTTGGCTTGCAAACTTGCACGTTCTTAATAAAATGGTATTCTTGTGTTTTTTGTGAATTGACCCATTTCCCTCTTATGGCTGCTAGATGAATTTGATACATGATCAGGTTCACCTTTTCTTGTCCTTTTTTTGTTTTTATTATTATTATTTTTTGTTTGAGAAAGATTTTCTCTATCACTATGGATATTTGTAGCCAGAAGCCTTATGGCTACGGATTCAATTCGTAGCTATATTTTAAAATCTAGCTACCAATGGCTGCGTATTTTATTCGTAGTTTTGACCTACGCAGCCTCTATCGATATTTGTATGACGGTGGGGAAAGGCCCACTTTGTTGTAGCCCTAATGTTTTATTCCTGAGAAATTGATGCTACATTTTATTTCGGTAGACAATGGTTTGATTTGGAGTTTATATCTTATTCTTGATATTTTATAATGGGTTCTATATGATTGTATAAGATTTTTGTATTATATTATTTATCTCTTACCCTAGAACATGGGATCGGGGTCATCATACTCAGGTGCCGCATTTTAGGGCATGACAACATGAGATGGAGGAAGAGGAAGGATATCTCAACTCTTGTTTATCCTTTGGGTCCCAATATTAGACTAGTCCAAACCATTCCAACACTTCAGTGCGTCTTCCATTGGATCCCCTTCACCAGTGATTTACATCTTCTTGGTATGTAGTAGGGCCTGCCAATTCATGCTCTTCATCATGTGGCTTAAGCAATATATGGCCTTTATAGAAGGGAATGATAGAATTGGATTTGTGTAGCCGAAACCAATTAGTTGAGATGAGGCTTAGATTATGGAAATGATGAAGCTGTGAAGAATTGATATAGCAGATCATAGCTCATTAAGCATATCAAACCTCTCAAGCCATGGCGAATCAATTATTATTAGGGATGCATACAAGAAAGAATGAACAAATCAATTATTAAGGGATGCATACAAGAAAGAATGAACAAATAACCTAAGGGGATGTGTACACAATTGAACTCATCCTCAAGAAAGAATGAACAAATAACCTAAGGGGATGTGTATACAATTGAACTCATCCCTCATCTCTAAATCGAATCCTACCAAACAACTCAACTCGCAGCCTGCACAAGCGGCGAATGCGGTGACATCAAACAGTGGGGTGACATGATCATGCGTGGGGTCATCAATACTTCTTCAAATCTTTGAGCACTGAGTCGAAGACTCCTCTCCTGCCAACCTCGCTTCTTCATTGTTGGAACAATGACCTTGTTAGATTTGAACACCAACGTTTGGATCCTCTTAAGAGCCTCCTTCATGGTCGTGTTGTCCATGTTAGCAAAACAAACCCTAAACCAACCAGGCTCTGAGCAATGGAAAGAAGAGCCCGGTGAAACATTGAGCTTAAAGACATTAATAATAGTGCGCCAGAGTTCCATCTCCCCATCCACTGTGGATTCTTTAAGGAGCGGCCGCAGGTCCATCCAACAAAAGAGCCCAGCATTGCTCTTTAAGCAGCCAATGCCGACTTGAGCTAGCTCGTGCGTAAAGATACGATGCCTCTCTGCTAGCCTCCTAGCACTCTCAGTTAGGAACTTATTCACGAACTCATCATCTGAAAGGATGGATGCGATTAGGCATTGGGTTTGGGTGGAGACTAATCCAAAGCTTGACATCTTGCGAGCGCAGCTCACGACATTGTCATTGTATGAATACACCACTCCAACTCTGAATCCTGGGAGGCCGAGATCTTTTGAGAGACTGTAGACAATGTGGATAAGATCTGGATTGTAGTCAGTTTCTTCTAGTAGTACTTCAGAGATGCTGATGAAATTAGGGCCAGTAAAGACGGTGGCGGCGTAGATCTCATCGCAGATAAGATGGATGCACCTTTCATTAATGAAGCGTACTAGGGTTTTTAGGGTTTCTCTACTTAAAATGGTTCCCAATGGGTTAGATGGGTTGGTTATGAGAACCCCCTTTACCCTGATGTTGGCTTCCTGGGCTTTCTTGCATGCCTCTTCAAGTGCGGATCTGGTGATCTGGAAATTGTTCGAGCTATCGCAGATGATTGGTAGTAGTTGGACTCCTGTTCGCCATCGCAAGTCTCGATCAAATCTGCAATTCAGCAAATCCGTAAGTTGAACTGTTAGCACACCAAAAAGGTGATGGAGAGTATCTGCACCTTAGATGAACTAGTAGAGACAATGTGGTGTGTGTGAATGATCCAGGGTTCAATTCCTGGTAGTGTTACTTTTTTCTTTTTCTTTTTCTAATGGTGCTGAAGAAGGAGATCGAATGTAAAGTAAAACATAGATTTCTAAGAATTTTAACATAGTTTTTACACATGGAGTTCAATTCTCTTTTGAATTAAGCCAAGTGAAATGATAATTACGCCTCTAATATTGATAGTTCCAACCGTATAAGATGGTTTTAGTAAGTTTTTCTATGAGTGTTTTTTAACAACCCTTGTAGTGGCCAAATTTTCTTATTGGGCCAGAAACATTAATCTTTTTGGTGGAAATATCAAATCTGGCTTACAAGCTATCCAAATGCAGACGAATTTAAGTTGCATGCATGCAACGTGTGCAATTTCCCATCGCCAGCGTATCAAGGATCCAAACTCGATCTGCCAGAGTATCAAAGTTCTCTCACTCTCTCATAAGAGAAACAGTCTCTTATGGCCCACTAATAAATGGTGTTGGACGAGCATATGATGTCATCAATGATGGATGTGAAGCTACAACTGTAATCATTCACCAAGGCTAGTATTTGTTTCACCTTCCAACCACATCTGGCATGATGTTGATATAAACATTATTATTGCCCCACTAGAGGTTCAAGCAGGATCTAGTAATCTATTAAAATGATATTTTCACCCACAAAATTGATAGTTATAACCACACTGCATGGGCAGCTTGGTATTCATTACATCAATTGTGCAAAGAAAAAGAACTGATGATGACCAAATTATCCCTTTTACAGGTGCAAATATCAATTTCGTACGGTAGAAATATAATTCCACATGTTTCTTCCTAATCTATGGTTATGGGTTTCATGATAGAACAAACAAGGCCAATCTGGCATTTACTTTGGATTTTAATTTGTCCAATTATGCGCCCAACCTAAATTGCAACAGCTTCTCTACCCATAACCCATAAAATAAAAAAAATAAAAAAAATGGAAATGAGATATAAAAAATTAAAATAAAAAGAAAAGAAAATTGCATACCCTGGATAATAAGGAGTGGGGACTAAGAACGCTTCTCCAGGATCTGCCAGACAGAAGGCGATCAGCTCATGAGCTCCGGTGGCCCCACCGCTCATAACAATCCGATCAGGATCGAATTTGGCTCTCCCTCCTCTCACTTTCTCCATGAACTTGGCCACTGCCTGCACGAATTATTACAAGCCATGTCATCGTCTCATTTCAACAACATAAACAGCTACCATTAAAACACTGCTAGTGGTCCCCAATGATGATGATGATGATGATGATGATGATGATTCTAGCAGTAGTAACTAGTAGATTTTGAGTGGTAGTGTAAGACTCATCTGACTGAAAATAAATGAATATAAAATAGGTGACATCATATTGGTGGGCACCAATGTATGGATCCAATGTAGGGTTTGTAGTTGGTAATTTGGTTAGACGGTTTGACGCCGTTGAACTCATATTGTAAAGATAATGTATGAGAAATGCTAAAATGAATGAATGGACAATGTTGCCTGATGACCACCCCACATTTTTTGTCTATAGCCACTGTCCTTTAGAACCATAGACTTTTTTTTGTACCAAAGTCATTAGAGCACACCCACTACGCACCAAGCGCATTATAGAGAATTATTGGCAATGAAGTAAAGGAAAAGAGAAGAGGATTTGGTTCTTTACATTTCTGAAAGCTGGCAGCCCATGATAATCCTGAAAGATTGCAATATCTTTGAATTCTGATACACCCTGAGGTGTGCAAATCGACGACTCGGGGTTTCTCCTAATCCAATCCTCTATAAGATCATGGCTGAGCTGAAAACACATAAGGAGGAAAGATTAATTATTGAAATCCAAATGGATAGTGCATCCAAACGAATACATGATGTCATATAAAATAAGGAAGTCGAATCAAAAGAAAACCTGATTTTCTGCAAGACCCATTTGGATAACCCCTTGAGTGTTTGTGGTGGGGTGGTAAGGATCGCTTTCGTATGCTTTCCACCCATCAAAATACGGCGAGTTCTCGCCATGGCCACCGTTAGTTGCTATCTTGGACAGAAGGGCAGCGTTGTGACCGTTGTTAGGGGCGGATGCCATGGGGGAGAGAGAAGGGGCAGACTGAGAGAGAGAGAGAGAGAGAGAGAGAGAGAGAGAGAGAGAGAGAGAGCAATGGAATGGAGGGAAAGTGAGGGAAGGAAGTATTATTGTAAAGGGGGAAGAAAGACGCTTCGAAAGGTTGAAATTCCTGTCCATGGAGTTCTTCAAAATGGGTGGTTATTTATGGTCGAGGATTGCCTGCAAAACGCTTTCGCAGGAACTTCCTCCGACAGCAACCTAGGTGGGGCCACGGTGACGTTCGTGTGACAAATCCACAGGAGCCGGTTGGGTGCGGCCCGGTCTCACCCATGACGGTTCGACACTTACCTGATGCGCGTATTATGTATCCAGGCTGTCCATCCATTTTTTAAGATCGTTTTACATCATGAGCTAAAAATAAAAATAAAAATTGAAACAAATCCAAATCTCAGGTGAACCTTACCAAAGGAAACATTGTTGATTTTGAGCATTAAAAACTTCTTGTCGGCTATTAAAATTAGGGCCTGTTTGGCCGAGTGGATTGGAAGGGATTGAATGGTATTAGGGTGGATGGCATGGATTTCAAAGTAATGATGGTTGCGTCAGTGGATTGGTGCAAGATCCATAGGATTGCTATATCTCCATATTGTTATATCGAGTCTGTTTGACACGTTTGGCCAATCCCGGGATTAAACCTTCCCATCCCTTCCAATCCCATGAACCAAACATGTTTGAAGCAAATTTGAACGGATTAGGATGGATTGGATGAGATTTAAAGGTAATGATGGTGTTGTTAGTGGATTGTCTTAAGATCTATGGAATTGCTATATCCTGGAATTAGATCACCTAGTCCGTTTGGCACACCAAGCCAATCCTGGGATTTAAATTCTAATCCCTTCTAATACCATCCAATCCCTTCTAAACTGCCTGGCAAACAGGCCTTATGGATCAAGGTTGATATTTGATTTTTCCTTTCATCCAGTTTCATGTGATCTTATCCACGGGTTAGATTATGAATAAATATCACCAAAACATTATGGTGCACTCTATGAAGTTTTTAATGGTGGGAGCATTCAATTACCACGGATTTTGTAGTATCGTCCACATGAGATTTGCATCCACTTCATTTTTAGGCCCATGCCCTCAAAATATTCCCCGTTCATCCATTCTTTAGTTCATTCTAATAATTAAGCCCAAAAATAAACAAATCCAAAACTCAAGTTAGCCACATATGATAGCGGAAGGGAAAATCCCTACTCGGATGAACCGTGGAAGGATACAAACATTAGCCTGATCCCAAACTTTTGTAGCCCCACGAATGTTTCAACTATAGACATTTAAACCTTATTTTTTCCTTGTAATCTAGTCCACTTAATTTTGGATCCACCTCATTTTTTAACCCATGCCTTCGAATAATCTTGCAAAATGGATGAACGGAGTAGATTTACCACGAACATCACGTGGGCCACCTAGCTTCCTGTCACGGGAAGTTCCTGACAAAGGCTTTCGCAGGCCGTCCGCATTGGAAGCCGATTGGCTGGTGTACCACACACAAGTTATATAGCTGGTGTAGATACTTTCGTGCTATGACGAGCGCCGACGCTCCTCGATCTCCTTGTTACAAGGACGGTTCAAATGAGATAAGTTACATGGGCTCCACAATTATTTATTTATTATATCCACACCGTTCATTAATTTTACGAGATCATTTTAGTGCACTAAACAAAAACTTAATCATATCTAAAGCTCAAATGGACTACACCAAAAATAGCAGCGAGGATAATAATTTTCACCGTTAAAAATTTCGTGGGGCCCACCATAACGTTTATTTCCATCCAATCTGTTAATAAGGTCACAAATACATGGACAAAGAGGAAAAATAAATTTTATATTGATCATCCCATGGTATACGTTCAATCTCTCACTGCTTTTTGCAGTGTGGTCCAATTGACATTTAGATCTAATATAAGTTCAATCTCTCACTGCTTTTTGCAGTGTGAATCAATTGACATTTAGATGTATTTTATTTTTAGGATCAAGAATTAAGGCGAGCTCTCAAAATGTATGGACAGTTTGAATATAACACATACCTCGTGTTTGGAACTAAAGAACTTGTTGACGTCAACACATCAGTTACATAGCTGATGTGTGATACACCAGCCAATTCGCTTCCGTCCGCGTTCGATTGAATCTGGTTTTTTCAAAGAAACTTCTCGACAGGTGACGTTCGCGTTGAGGGGAAAGGCGGCTGTGGACTGCCTTTCCCATGGTCAGAGCATTCTATCCTCCACCCGAGGATATGTACAGCATCCTCATGTTTTCAGCTTGTCCTACTGGGGCCCACCATGGTTCAGTGATCCGGGAAAGTAATTTATTAGGTGCCGCCATGGATGGATCATTCTCTATAGAATTCCTCGGTAAAATTATCGATTGTAATACTTTGACCAGTTGCCTGACTTATAGAGAGCAATGTGCTAAAGCAAGAAATTGTCAGTAGTTTTTTTCTAAGCTATGTATGGTCAACGACTGTGAATCTCATTAGATTAACGGTCTAGACGATTGAACCGTGGCCCCCTCGTGATCAAACTGAAAATTCTGTATGTGTTGAAGTCGAGGTCGATGGTTACTGGCCACATGAAGAAGTGTTGAGACTTGAAAGATAAAGGAATTGTATGATCCTCTGCCTCGGGATATACGTTCGATGGTACAGTATTACGCTAATTTCACTCTGCCAGATTTAGCAGCTCAAATGATCCCACCTGCTAGTGAAATCTAAAAAAAAAAAAAAAAAGCAGATCACCTCAACTACCATCAGGGTCAGTTTCGATATCTGGTTTAGAGAGTTTTACATTGGATCGTATTATCTAATCCACCATTTGATGGAAGAGGGTGTGTTTGGATGCAAGTATACTTACATTGTATTGTTTCACTTGGGACGATCTCGGTGGGATTGAGATATCCCAGCGAGATACGACGCCATTCGTACTTCCATCCCTGAGCCGCGCAATCCCATGTGGTGGAGTAATTCATCTTCTCTTTACAGCAGACCTGTACGAACTGGAGGTGGCCATTGCATTCTCCCATCCAATCGGGCAGTCATGGCGGAAGAGATGAAAACTGGAGGTGGCCATTGCATTCCCCGCGCCCCCCCCCCCCCCCCAACTCGAATAGTAGGAGATGAAGGAGGAATCGATTGCGGTTTTTTTGGATACACTGTGGCCGGTCTATTTTGGGTGTCGGCTCCTCACATCTTTCTTGCTCTGTTTCTTCTCATCCATATGCTCTTCTCTTTTGATGTATTAATAAATTCATGTTGGTTCTTTTACATATGACAGACCTTAAAGCCGCATCACAGGGTTGGATTCGAAGAGGTATGCTGGTCGAACTTGCAAGTGTAATCCCGAAATCCAAGGTACGGATGGCTGCATGCGCTCTGATCACCATGTATTTTCTGGTAAATTCCCTAAGAAGACCTAATCTAACATTTTGCACCGTGCAGAGATAAATGACCATATGGGTTTTGGTTTTTTCTTGTGGGGGAAAGCTGGTAATTAGGATTTCGCACCTTGCTTGAGTTAGATAATCGATTATTTGATGAAAACATTTTTGGATTCAATATGACAGATGTGAAGAAAGTTAATATTTATTTTTATCTTTTTTGGGTTTATCCAATATTTATGCATTTTGAAGTTGGTGGAATTCTATTGTAGGAATTGGCAGTGCAAATCCACTCCCAATGTAGAACTTAGAGCTGGATTTCTTCCGCAAAGAAAAAAATTTGCCAAACAGCCGGCCACTAGATACTTGGAAATGTTGGACGATGTGGCCATCTGATCACATTTTGGCTAATCTAACCATATGAAGTAGTGCCAACTTGGTGGAGTGGATTTGCGGGTGTTGGATTGTCCATACCATGAGTCATCACATGTCGCAAGTGGCCGGTGCTATTGAGGGGATACTGTTCACTCCAAGCAGAGTTTGAGTGGGTAGTGTTGGACTATTTGATTGCCCAGGAGTGTTGGGTGCTATGGCACCTTGATGTACGAATTTTGTCTGTGAGGTCGTTGTTGGCCAAAACTGACTGTAGCAATACATAATTGCCACTACATAACGCCCAGTCCTAGTTCCATTTGCATCCCATGGGAAATCCAAACAAGCCCACCAAAGATATCCCATGGGATGGTATCATCCCACCGAAAGCCAAACAGTCCACGACCGGACGTAGGATAGAGGTCTATACCATAGATTCACCTACAAACAACTGCAAGTAATAAATTGTTACGTCCAAACTCGAAAATCGGTCTCACAAAATTTTCGATCGTCGAATCTGGCACCGACAGCTTCTGTAGTACTCCATTCTCAGCTCCTGACACCCATATACCAGGTTCCGATCATGGAATCCTATAAGGAGAATTTTCAATATAAATTTATTTTGTAACAAGCATAATCATAAGCATAACCCACGAACAATAATCAAGACACCATCACAAAATCCACTATGATCAAAAGTTTTAAGGTACAATGCGCATAAAGAGAATTAAAATATCGATAATCAAAAGCTCCAGAAGCTCTACGGCATGCTCTTGCTCAGCTACGGTCTAGCGTTACCTGCACGCATCAATCGTGCATAAGCTTATAGAAAGCTTAGAGGGTGGTGAAAGTGTGCGCACAATATAAGCGTGCTCAGAATACAATATCGGAGTAATGCGGAATATACTGGCGAATCTATGAATACTATCATCAGTACGAAGGATATGCGATGCAAGGCATGAATGCTATCGGTCATATCAAGGCCATGCAATGTAAGGCGTGAATGATGTCGGCCATGCTAAGGTTATATGACGCGAGATGCAACTCAAGCGTATCAGTCCTCATTCGAATCCACACATCAATGCAGTTCATCACCAAAGCATCAAATATCAATACAGTTCTCACGCTGGACAATCACCAAGGTCAAGTATACTCTATGCTAACTTGTCACCCTTATCAAAGCGCACAACTGGGTAAGTGGAAGAGGCCCCACTATCCATCTGCCAATATCGGGCCTGACTCATCGATAGCGGACCCATTCCTCAAGCTGGTCAAACTCAAACTAGATATTGTCCCCTCACTTAGGAGGGTAAGGTCACACCCCTTTCCAACCGACCACGACACAATGACAGACGCGACCTATTGTTATATGGCCTTCATGCTGTAACACCCCGGATTTTGGCCAATCTGGGATTTGACGTCCTTAGACAGTGGGTCAATTAAAACACCTGAAAAATCGTTCAGAACCCAATTCCATAGCCAAAGAAACCACTTAGGATAAATTTCTTTAGAAACTAAGCATAAGTTAGCTAGCGCAACGTTGGAGTGGCTGGGAAACAGTCCCTGATTACTTTAAATACGTTCTACAAGGCCCAAAGCGAGTGGAACCAATGGTGCTATAATGCTCTAAAACCTCGGACCAAACTCTAAGCAGGTTTGTTCTCGGGACCTCCTTGAAACTTTGTATTGGATCTAGACCGCGCGTCGTAAGTCAGATGCCTACCATCTTAGACCGTTATGACCACTTAGCTGGGCTTGGCAATCGTTTCGAATATCAAGTCCAACTGACGATCACAGGCTATTTCATTGAGCCCGGACCGAAGAGAGTGTGAATAGGGACATAGTTGGAATTTCAAATTCAAATCTGGCACACAAATTTGACGCATCAGTATTAAGCATTCTGACCGTCAGAATACAGCCAAATTACACCCTTGGATCAGGAAAAATTTCTATTACATATCACGAGACTTATAGGCCTGATCTTGGTGCGGTGACCGTTAAACTGAAACTGGGCCGCCACGTGCGATCTGGGAACCCTACCGGCCTGAAATCTGGATGCGTGCTAGATCCAGTATGCACGAGCTTAAGTCCGACCGCACTTGGCCAGGGGACCTCCAGAAATGCTCTTTTGGACCGAAACAGCCCCGATTTGGATATACTTTAAGTATACCTTGACTTGGAGCCTATTTTGGGCATGTTTAGGCTTATAAAAGGGGTTGAAACCCTCACTCCTCTCTCCCATCCGAATTTGCAAAAATCCCTAGATTGGGAGAGAGAAAAGGTGAGAGTTTGTGAGGGAGATTGGAGGAGAATTCCTTGCCGCTTGTGCTACCTGTTGCAAGTGCCTAAGCAACGCAACTCAATCACGTTGCCGGTGATTTCTCCGCTTTTCTAGGTAAGTAAATACCCTAAATAGTTGTTGATTTGAGTTTCCCTTGTTTCCATAGCGATGTAGCTTATGGATCTCGTAAATCAGGTTCTCTATTCGCCGTAGACGAAGCATATACGCTCCGTTTCAATTTCCGAGTCTACAAGACATAAGGTGCGGATATTAGACGCTTTGATTGACTGTTTCCAAAGCTTTCAATGTCGTTTAATAGTAGATTCTTGACGGCAACGCCGTTTGACATGTACAACATGCTCTCTGTTTCCTGTTTCGTAAATTAACGAAGAATATGAGATTTAGGGCATTTTAGTCATTTGTAGGAAGTACCGTTTACATTCATATTTTGCTGATGTGATTGACATGGTTTGTTGTCGCATTAGGAAGTTAGGAATGCGTGCATAATTAGTTTGGCGAAGAGATTCGCCTAGTTGCGCACTTTGGGTCGACATACTATATGTAGACTTAAGTGTGTAGTGTATGTGTTTGTATAAATGCTTGTATTAGTATGTATTGAATTAAATGATGTTATTTGATAGTTTGTGATTGATTTTTCAATTATTATGCTGACCTAAATGATTTTTTACATGTTGACAAAATGCATGATTTCATTACATGCATGGAATGTATGTGCTTGAGGATTTGCTTAAGTTGAATATGCATGGGAAGTATGCCTTGAAGATTTGCTTAAGTTGAATGTTATAACATGTGCTAACATGCTCACATGATGTATTTCAATTCCAACACCTTTGTATAGTGTTAATGTAATTCCATAGATGTGTGGGACTTGACTTAGTCCAGGCAGTCGGTAACCGAGCGAATTCGTGGCTGACTGGTCATAGCCACGAACGACGCGTCGATGAATGTGATTCGTGTTGAGAGTTGGCGGCAGTGGTTAGGCCACGCGAAGTGTTTCACGAACTTCATGTCGTTCAATTCGAGATGCGATCGCACTAGTCGAGCCCGTCAAGTAACCCGACTGGCCGATGTTTGTTCACCTTGTATGTATCATAACTGCTTGAACCTAGGGTACTGAACTTACCATTGTAAACCCTGTTAACCATGGTACCTTGATCCATAAAGACTCATGAGCCGGGCATGGTGGTATGGGACACCGTGGTCGAGCTGTCGGCCTACGCTGGGGCCACAAACCTCCCCGTAGTGACCAGTGAGCACCTATGACTCGTGAGCAGATTATGGTGGTATGGGACACTATATTCTTGCTGTCGGCCTACACTGATAAGGTGATGGGGGAGCGGTGCAACGAGTGCGAGCAACAGCCCTGGCAGCCCTTTGTAGTGACCGCGAGCGTATTCTGAGTCTACGGGAGGCGACGACCCTTCCGTAGCAGTAGAGTACAGTAGGCCTGTATTGATAAGGTGATGGGGGAGCGGAGCAACGAGTGCGTGCAACAGCCCTGGCAGCCCTTGCAGCGACCTACAAAATATACATCGTATGAGACTACTAGGAGTGACGACCCTAGACAGGATCTGTGTTGGGATTGATATAAGGGAGGTACCTTAGTTTCCCAATATTGCTGTATGAAAAGGACTAATAACAACTCGGTAATCATATCACCATAGCATTGCATGTGCCTGGAAGATGTGGAGCACTCTAGGGAGTGTGGCATGCCGCGGTCGTAAGATGTTGCCGCATGAGGGTGATCGTCGGTGAGGGCATACATCACGTCATATCATAATTGCATTAACAACAGTATTAGGATTGTTTGATTTACTGCGTTACTATTATCGCATGATTGATTTGATAACATGTTAATCTTTGCTCTATTATTCCACTGAGTTAGCTACTCACTCCCACGTTACGGGACGGTGTTCCGGACACCCACCAGACCTTTTTGTGATTGCAGATGATGGCGCGGCCTATGAGGCGGAGCTGGACTTGATGATGATGAGGAGGATCCCTCCTTTATGCGTGTTCTGATTGACGGGATTACAGGGAGGTTGCTTAAATACCTTGACACTTGTCATTTTATATTTTTAGAGCACTCATGTATATTCTTTTGGTTACTTTTGAAGTATACATGTATGTATATAACCTGGTAGCATGTTCACACTCTGGAGACATACAATGGTTTATATATGTTATACATACTATTACAGTCTTCCGCTTGCAAATTTAACTATCTCTGGAGTATGATATGCTGTTCTGGCTTAATCTCACTCATGTTTAATACATTATCACAGACAACATTCAATCATACATTTCTATGTTGCATAAATAACATTTTGGAACTCGGGAGTTGGGTTTTTGCTCGACCCCCGATTTTCGGGATGTTACACATGCGCTCATGTATCCACTCGATCTCGACGTTGGAGTCATCCTCTAGTACCATCAGGTTTAAGGATTTTCACTCAGGGACATCTATGGCACCTCGATGCTAGTAATAGTATTTTCGGTATCCAATCTGACTCTCCATGATATGCCTGTGGAGGCCAGGGCCCTAATATCACTAGGGCGTACAGTAAACGTACACTAATCATGTCATACAGATGCGAGATGTATGAATCACACTGTCCAGTCATGCATCAATCCTGCGTGTACCGTGCGCTCATGTGGGCAACTCTTATCAGTGAGTCCCATAAACAGTCTGCCCAATGGCATATGCTATGATTAGTCACTCCTCATATCAAGCATACATATGATGTGTATAGTCATGAATCATGGAGTCATACTTTATATGGTGATAAACTATCTTCATAACGAAGATGGGCCTAGACGGCCTACACGCAACAAGTATGGGCCTAAAAATGGGCCCTAGGGAGAGTTATAATGTGCACATTTAACCATCATTGCTCTTACAATGTAGACGTCAAACCATCATTGCTCCCAAGGCATGGCCCGCCATAAACATATTACATACATTATGGTGTAATCACACATCGCAATGGACCTCATATACATCACATTCGGCCCCACACAAAGGCCTCACATACGTCTCATTGGGCCTCACTCATGGTCCTTATATACATCACATTTGGCCTTAATCCATGGGCCTCAAATACATCACAATGGGCCTCATATACATCAAGTGGGCCATATCACATGAGCCACACCAATGGGCCTCATATACATCAAGTGAGCCGCATCCACAGGCCGCACTAATGGGCCTCGTATACATCAAGTGGGCCACACCAATGGGTCTCACCAATGGGCCTCATATACATTAAGTGGGGCACATCAATGGGCTACACCAATGGGCCTCATATACATCAAGTGGGCTGCACCAATGGGCCCCCAACGTATCGTAATGGGCCTCATATCTGAGCCTCAATATATCCCACATCAAGGTGGGACCCACACACTATATTTTTACTTTATTATATTTACACCATACATCTATTCTTAAAGATTATTATAGAGCATTATCTAAAAATGAATCATATCAAAAGATCATCTGGACCATACCACAAATAGCAGTGGAGATAATGATTTTCACAGTTAACAATTCACCGGTCCCACCATAACATTTACTTTCCATCCAGTCTGATCATAAGGTCACAAAGACCTGGATTAAGAGGAAAACAAATTTCATATTAATCCAAAGCTTCTGGAACCCCAAACAAGTTTTAATGGTAGGCGTTTAATCCTCCACTGGTTTCTACAGTATGGTCCACCTGACATGCAGACCTATCTTATTATTATTATTATTATTATTATTATTTTTTGTCTTAAGCCTGAAGATGAGCTCACCATCTGGATGGACAGTTTGGACGTAACACATACATCAAGGTGGGCCCAGCAAATGGATGACATAGACATAAAATACATACACCAACGGTGGGTCCCACCGTCCAGCCATCTAGACGGTGTGGATAAGACCCATACATCAGCAATGGGTCCCACAGAACTTGTTGTCATCACTAGAGCAAGCAGGGGCTCCACCGTCCAGGCAGTGGATGGTGTGGATATCAACACATCAGGTGGGTTTCCACCGTGGATGGACGGTGTGGTTATAGACCACATACATCGTAAGTGGGTTCCACGTCCCAACTGGATAGTGAGGACCTCACACGTGTGTCTGGGTCCCACCGTCCACTAAATGGACGGACAGTGTGGATCATAACACATATATCAAGATGGGGCCATAGAACTTGCTGACGCAATACATCGGCTATGTAGCTGGTTTGAGGTCCTCCAGCCAATCTGCTTCCAAAAAGGTGGGTCCCACGTGGGGCCCACCACATACATATAATATTTATATAATATAATATTATATTATTACTATTATTTTTATTTTTTTAGAATCTCCATCATCCAGCATCCAAATAGATGGACGGTTGGATAAAATACATACATTAAAGTGGCCCACCATCCAAGCAATGGACGGTGTGGATCCACACGTACATCATGGTAGGCTACACATGCACCATCTAGATGGATGGTGCGTAGATAAAATACGTACATTAAGGTGGGTCCCACCTGCCCACACGTGTCACACGTGTGGGGTGGGCCCACGTCCAAACAGATGGACGATAAGTATAAAACACATATATCTTAGTGGCCCACGGAGCTCGTCAACAGTAGATAGGTGTTGTTGGCCGTCCAGCAGATGGACGGGCCAGCTGCAACACGTGCATGAGGTGGGTCCACACGTGTGGCCCACCTTAGCTTTGAATTGAGGTCATACTTGTGTTTTCTCTTCGTCCAGGGACGCTGGACGTCCATCGGATGGACAGCCCCGGATGGGGCACGCCATCAAGGTGGGTCCCGCATGATGGCCCACCATGGGTTAGATCAAACTGATATTTGTGTTTTTACTTCATCCAAAGCAGTGGGAAGGGGCCCAACAGATGGACAGTCTAGATCAAGTGGGCCACAATCCATCACAAAAGAGAGAGATCGGCATATTGGAGGGATGCCGCCACTAGGGGCCCCTCTTGGTTACAACACAAACATCAAGATGGGTCTCATCACTAGTGGCCCTTATATACAGAAAATCAAGATCCTACGCTACGATCACCTACTGATTGACCTTCTTCTTGGTCCTTTGGCTTCCTTAGCTCTTATGCTCAACCTTTGATGGTGGATGATGAAGTTTGGATGGTGAAGATAAGAGTATTTTTTGGGTAGGGAAGTGGGCCACACCTAGCTCTCTTGGAATCACTTGGACGTTGGCTCTCTTAGGTTGCTTGGGAGTGAAGAGAGAAAATGAGAGAGAGAGAGAGAGAAGTGAAGGGATGAAAATGTGATGGAGTGATGGGTGATAGTTGTAAGGAAGGGATGGGTGGAGAGAGAGAGAGAGAGAGAGAGAGAGAGAGAGAGAGAGAGAGAGAGAGAGAGAGAGTTGACTTTGGGAATACGAGTGAGATGGGTAGGGTATGGGTTACTTGTACTTGTGATAAGATGTGTACTTAATTGATTGATGTGATGGGTTATAGAGATTCTCTTGTAATTTGTGACGCGTGGTGTTTCACTGAAAATGAACGCGGGCCCACAACTCCTGGCCTGGGTATCGCAACGGCGCGCGAGATGCGGCACGATCGCTAGAGTACAAGTTTTGAGTCAAGCGGACTCAGATCTTTGAGATACGACTTAGGATCACACACAAATGCTGATTACAGGTCGTGGGTTGCCAAAATTCGACCGGAATGATCGCCAGAGTCTACGAAACAGTACGGACTAAGATACGGACCTTACAGCTCTCCCCTCCTAATAAAAATTTTATCCTCAAAATTTATACTATAATCGCAACTAGACATAACTCATAAGGAAGAGGAAACACAGCATCATCATATAAAATCGGAGACAGCATACAAGATACAACATATAATCAATCATCAAAGAGATGGGGATAGCGCTCTCGAATCTCGACCTTGTGCTCTTAAGACACCTCATCAACAGAATGGTGACCCCACTGTACCTTCACTAAGGGAATGACCTTGTCCGGAGGACCTGCTCCTTCTGATCAAGAATACGAACTGACTGCTCAATGTAAGAAGAGTCCTCATGAACCTCCATCAGTTGTCAATCAATCACAGGAACTATGTCTAACCCACACTTCCTCAGCATAGAGACATAAAAAATATTATGGACGTCAGACAATTGAGATGGCAAGTGTAACGCCCTGAAAATCGAGGGTCGAACAGAAGCTCAGCTCTCGAGTTCCAATGTATCACTTATGCAACATAGAGAAAGATGATTGAATGTTGTTCATGGTAGCGCATTAAACATGAGTGGGATTACACCAAAATGGTAGTTTATACTCTAGATCAGTTTATATAACGCAAGCGGAAGACTGAAAGATGTATATAAACGAATATAAATCCAAAAGATCGTTGTCGATTGCCAGAGTATGAATACATCACTGAGTCATCATATACATGTAATAGCTCAAAAATAAAATGTCAAAAGAATAATCCAACTACAATGATAAACCCTGTAGCCCCGTCAATCAGAACGGCCTAAGCGAAACCGTCAGAGAACTGCATATATGAGAACTCATCCTGATCGTCGTAGTAATTAGGCTCCACCTCCTGAGTCGCATCGTCATCTGCAACTAAGACAGAGTCTGGTGGGTGTTCAGAACACCGTCCCAGAACGTGGGAGTGAGTGATCAACTCAGTGGAATCATAGAGTAAAGATTAACATGTTATCAATTCAGTCAAGCAGTAATGATAAAGCAGACATATCAAACATTCCTAGATACTTTTGTTAATGAAAGGATGGAATGTTTTCATGATGCATGCCCTCGCCTACACTCCCTCGTGTGACACCATCTTACGTCCGCCGCATTCTTTCTTCCCTCTGTGCACTTCAACCATGACACATGCAGTGCAATGTTATGAACGTGATTACCGAGTTATTATTAGTCCTTTTCATACAACAGTATTGGGAAGCTAAGGTACCTTCCTTGTATTATTACCCAAACGATGATCCATTCTAGGGTCGTCAGTCCTAGATAATCTCATACGATAGTATAGTTCTAGATCGCTATAAAGGGCTCATCACTAATCAATACAGGTCCAGTTATATCCTATAGACTACAATAAGGCTCGTCGCCCCAATGCAGTTTCAGGATATACTTGAGGTCACTACAAAGGGCTCGTCACCAATCAGAGTAGGTCGACAGCTCGAATATATTGTCTCATACCACCATAATCGGCTCAGAGTCTATGTTGTTCATTGGTCACTACGGGGAGGCTCGTCGCCCCAACGTAGGCCGACAGCTCGACCACGGTATCCCATACCATCATGCCCGGCTCATGAGTCTTTGCGGATCGAGGTACCAAGGTTGATGGGATTATACTGGTAAGTTTGGTACCTTAGATTCAAACAGAAGCGTTCATATATGGTGAACATACATCGGGTCAATCGAGTTACTTGACGAGCTCGACTAACATGAGCGCACGTTGAGTTGATCGACATGAAGTGCATAAACACTCCGCGTGGCCAAACTACTGCCGACAACTCTAGTACGGCTCGGCTTCGTCAAATACGTCTTACGTGGTAAATAAAGTTCAGCCACAAACTCAAGCCTGTTACTGAATGCCTAGACCATAATATGGCCCCAATCACGTACAACCTCAATAATAGACATATGATTCAACTTCCACATTCATATAAGCATGATATGAAATATAACTTAAACATGAATACCATACATAGAGGAAATCATACACACAATTAGCAGAAATGAAATAAGCTAAACATAACATGAAGGAAATCATACACACAAGTAAGGTGATTGAGATTCATATCTCAATTCCCTTAAAAATCATACTTTACCTATTTCTAACTCATTCAGGCATTTACACAAACACTTAGACTACACTATTCAACACACATCATGTATGTTGGCATATTACATATTTAGAAAAATTCTTTTGCTAAGGAGTTGTCGCATACATAACAAGCATGTATTAACAATGATTTATCATGATAATCACAGATCCAAAATTTATATGTATACAGGTATTTCAACAAATACATAGAATACACTATGGTATGCACATTTCATACGTATTCGTAACGTGAAACAAACAACATGTTTTACATGTGAAATAGCATCCAAGTCAATAATATATCATTATCTGACATTGAAAGCTTTGAAAGCCATAACCTATACGCTTATAATCCGCACCTTACGCTGTAGAACCGTAACGAATCTGATTCAAACTATAAGCATTTGTCAACGGCGGATTAGCAACCTATAACACGAACTGGATTAGCTATTTCATTACTCCGACTATACTAAGCCTTAAAACAGGTTAGGGTTTGATTTTTTTACCCAAGTACGGAGTCAGAATCGCCGGAATAATGATTCAGATGGATGGATTTGGCACGTAGTGCAGTTGGGAAGAATCCCAAGATGAATCACCAATTGCTCTCTCACTTTCTCTCTCTTTTTCTTCTTCTCTCTCATAGGGTTTCTCTTAAATTCATATGGAACAAATGAGAGGGCCTAAAACTCACTAAAATAGTCTCATGGCCAAGGTATACTTAGGTTATATCCAAATCGGCCTTGTTCCGATCCAACAGAGCAGTTCTGGAGGTCCTTTTACTGAATACGGTCGGACTTAAGCTCACAGCTATTGGATCTTGAGAACATTAAGTTTTCAGTTCGATCAGGTCTCTAGATCAACCGTGGTGGACCAGTTTCAGTTCAATGGTCACCGAAACTCGATCAAGGCCACAAGTACGTGGACATGTGTGGGCCATTTTCCCTGATCCGAGAGGGAATTTGGGTCAAAAACCAACGGTCAGAATGCTTATAAATGACGCGCAAGCGACACGACCCAAATTACTTAAATTCATATTTAATTTCTTAAAATTCTTCACTTTCTCACTCTTTTCACTCCAGACACAAGGAAACAGTCTCAGGACATCGTTTGGATGTGATTTTCGAGGTGATTGTCTAGTCCAACTAAGCGGTCATAACCGTCTAAGTTCATCGCTATCGGACTTTCGACGTGCGGTCCAGGTCTGTTACGAAGTTTCTAAGTGCTCCCGAGAGCAACTGGGTTTAGAGTTGGATTCTAGATTTTTATGATAATATAGCGTTAACGATTCTACAGGTTTTTAAGTCTTGCAGATCGTATTTAAAGTGATTAGTGCTAATTTCACAGGTAATCTAGGTTAGCACTTAGTTAATACTCGTCTAATTCCTAAAGGATTTACTCCTGAGGGATTTCTGCCTGAGTTGGTACTCGGGTCTTTATACAGATTTTTTCGAGTCGTTACAGCAAGGCAAGCCGATAGGCTACGCGCTAACGTACCCAGTGATCTCGAAAGGTCCTATGAATCTCGGGGTAAACTTGCCTTTCACTCTAAATCGAACTACCCAAGACCTTGAGATACACTGTCCCCAACAGTAAACTCCAAGGGACGAAGCCGACGATCAGCAAAACTCTTCTACCAGCTCTGAACTATGCACATCCTCTGTTTGATGATATCGATGGCCTCTGATATCTGCTGCATAAGCTCGAAACGTAGAAAATACAGCTATCCAACCTCGGTCTAACAACTCGGTGACCTGCATAGTTTGTCATATAATGCCTCGAAAGGAGTCATGTCAATGGTTACCTGATAGCTATTATTGTATGCGAACTCAGCCCATCACAAATGCTCATCCTAGCTACCCCCAAAGTCAATCACGCAGGCTTAAAGCATATCTTCAGGGATTTGGTTGAGCCTCTCGGTCTGCCCATCGTTCTACGAATGATACGCAATGTTGAGCTATAAAACAGACCCCATCGCTCTTTAAAAGCTCCCTCAAAACTAAGATGTGAACCTCAGGTCTCGGTCAGAAACGATCGAGACTAGAACAACGTGCAGTCTCACAATCTCCTCGATGAATAACCTAATAAGCTGGTCTAAAGACCAGGTCGCACAAATCATAAAAAAACGTGCCGACTTCGTCAGGCCATCTAGGGCAACTCAGATGGCATCATGACCGTGCTGAGTCCTCGGTAAGCTCATAATGAAATCTGTTAACACGTGCTCCCACTTCCATGTCGGGACGCTCAATGGCTGCAATGGACCAGGGGATCTCTTAGTGGCCTTGACACGCTGGCATGTGTCACACTCGACCACAAAACTGGCAATGACGCTTCATCCCTGCCTAAAAATACTGTCGCTTTATATCTCGATACATCTTCCTCGAGCCAGGGTGGATAAGAAATCATGATCGATGTGCCTCGGTCATAATATCTTTGCGCAACTCAAGAATATCTGGGACACATAATCGGCCTCTGAATCAAAGTCCACCATCAGAACTAAATGTCAATCTGACTGACTCTCAGACGTTGCCTCTACTCGGTAACCCTGTAATGACTCGTCTGTCTGCTGAGCCTCGATCACCCATGCAAGTTGAATCGACAGTCTCGATAGCTGAACGATAAAAGACTTTAGACCAAATCGAAGTCATACTTTGTTATATCCTCTAACATCCTCCACTCCTGAATCATCATGTGTGTCATCATTCGTGGCTGATGGCTGAGGGCATCCGCCACCACGTTCGCTTTGCCTGGGTGGCAGTGGAGATCAAAATCATAATCCTTCAAGAGCTTCATCTAACGCCTCTACCTCAAGTTCATCTCGGACTGAGAGAATAAGTACTTCAAGCTCTTGTCGTCGGAGAAGAGCTCAAACCTAACTCCATAGAGATAGTGCCTCCACACCTTCAGTGTGAAGACGACTACTGCAAGCTCCAAATCATGCGTGGGGTAGTTTAGCTCATGGACCTTGAGCTAGCGAGACACGAAGGCCACTGGCCCCCCATGCTGCATCAGGACATCACTTAAACCAATATACGAGGTATCGGTAAATACAACAAATCCATCACTCCCAGAGGGAAGAGTGAGGACATGAGCAGACATGAGGCGGTCCTTCAGCTCCGTAAATGCTCGCTCACATGCGTTGCTTCAGATAAACTTTGTGCCCTTCCAAGTCAACCTGGTCAACAAGGCTGTAATACGAGAGAAGCCCTCAATGAAATGTTGGTAGTAACCCGCCAAACTAAGGAAACTACGGATCTCAGACTTGTTCGTGAGCTGTCCCCATTAACGTACTACCTCAACCTTCGAGGGGTCCACTACGACGCTCTCCCTCGTCACCACGTGACCAAGGAACTTCACCTCCTCCTGTCAAAACTCACACTTATCCAGCTTCGCATACAGCTGATGGGCACGGAGGGTTTGCAATACAATCTCCAGATGTTGTACATGCTCCTCACGGGTCCTTGAATATATCAAAACGTTATCAATGAATACCACAACAAACTAATCGAGATACGAATGGAAGACCTCGTTCATCAACTGCATGAAGACCGCGGGCACATTGGTCAATCCGAAGGACATGACCTGGAACTTAAAATGGTCATAGCGTGTCTTAAATGCTGTCTTCGAGATGTCCTCCTCTCGGACTCGAATCTGATGATAACCGGAATGCAGGTCAATCTTCGAAAAGAACTATGCACCTTGCAGCTGATCAAATAAGTTGTTGATCCTCAGAAGTAGATACTTGTTCTTGATCGTGACTTAGTTGAGCTCGTAGAAATCCACGTCGAGCCTCAATAAGCCATCCTTCTTCCTGATGAAGAGTACCGACGCTCCCCATGGAGAACTGCTCTTACGAATGAATCCCAACTCATGCAACTCGTCCAGGTACTACTGTGGCTCTTACAACTTCATCGGTGTTATACGATATGGGGCCTTCGAGATAGGTGCAGTACCAGGCACAAGATTAATCTAGAACTCAATATGTCGGTGTAGAGGCAACTCCAGAATCTCGTGGAACATGTTGGAGAAATCACAAACAATTGGCAATTGGCCGATACACAAGACAACGAGATCCTCAACTGCACAAGACATCAAATAAGACAATGACTCTCCTCTGGGCTCGGTAATGAACTGAAATTGTGGCAAGCCTGGTATACAGAATGTGACTGTTCTAGCAGAGTAGTACAAGATGGCATGGTACTCGATAAGCCAATCCATGCCCAGGATGACATTAAACTCGAACATCGGCAGTACGAAAAGATCAATAGGTAAAAAGATATCACCAACCAGAACGGGGCAAGATGAGAAAAATTGACCCAACACTGTAGCCTTCCCCAAGGGCGTTGATACGGTCAACCCCTTGCGAGAAGACTCCATCGGTAATCCAGTCGAACGACAGAATCCCTCAGACATAAAAGAATGTGAAGCATCGGAATCAAACAAAACTCGTGTGATGCATGCAGAGACGAGAAAAATATGATTCCTCAAGATGACTGCAGGTCCTGTTGAGCCATGTAGAACCTAGCCTGAGCTGGTTGGGGAGGTGTCTATCCCCTCTGAGGGTGATGCTTCTACTAATGTCGCTGAGGTGGTAGAAAC
Source organism: Magnolia kwangsiensis (assembly GCA_037074715.1). Lineage (NCBI taxonomy): Eukaryota > Viridiplantae > Streptophyta > Magnoliopsida > Magnoliales > Magnoliaceae > Magnolia > Magnolia kwangsiensis. Next base: position 107,869,820 of record CM073576.1, on the reverse strand, counting down.
TACTGCTTCTGCTACTGAGGTCTCGGAGGCTGATGCTGATGCTACTGCTGAGGGAGCCTCGGTGGTGGGGGCTACTATCGCCGCTACTGCAGTGCTCTCAACTACTACTGTAGAGGCTGTTGTGGTGCTCTTGGCTACTACTGCTACGGTGGGGCATACTCTCACCTATAGTGTCTTATCCCACCGCATCCACAACAGGCACCGGGAAGCTACCTCTGAGGTGGTGTCGGGGGTGTCACTGGTGTTGTTGGTGCTCTGACGATTGGGTGGCCTATGCGCCTCTGCTACTGACGACATTGTTGCTATTGGGAGCTACTGGAGGGGGCCTGTTTCTTCTGATCTCTCCTCTAATCTTGATCACACTACATGTCGGCCTACTCAGCTTCATAAATCTAAGCCCTCCGTACTACCGCCTGAAAATTCGAGAGCTGATGCCCAACAACATGGCTTTGGAGATAGTAATGCAAGCCGTTCTCGAAACGGTGGACTTTTTGCTCCTCATCATCAACCAAATATGGCGTGAACCTCAATAGCGCCACGAAACGAGCCGCATACTGCACCACAGACATGTCTCCCTGCACTAAGGTCTCGAACTCCAACACTCGTTGTGGACGAATGTGGTCGGGGAAGTACTGCTGGTCAAATCGGTCTACAAAATCCTCTCATGTCCAGATAAAATCAGGCCCTACAATACGGGTAAAGGAGGCCCACCATTGCTCAGCCTCACCCTAGAGAAGAAATACGGCTAATTGGACCCACTGCTGTGTCGTACATGCTATCTTATCAAAAATCTTCTCCACCTCAGAGTGTCATCTCTCGGCTGCTGTCGGATCTGATTAGCCCTGAAAACGTGGGGGATCGAGCTATCGAAACTCTCTAAGAAGGGCGCTTGCACGCTCCTGCTCTGCCTTGGCTGGTGAAACAACGGGGTACCTGCCCTGCCCCTTAAGGGCGGCCATCATAGCTTGCAACATCTGCTATAATTGGGGGGAACTCACAGGTATGGCCGGATCCCCACCGGTCTCGGGTGGAGGAGCGACATCCTCAGGCTGGGGAGCAGGGGTCTCTAGTGGTGGAGTGAGAGTCGTAGGTGGTAGAGTGGGAGCCTCAGGTTAAAAAGTAGGAGTCGCTCGGGTCACTCTCCTGGATGATATGTCCTATAGAAAAGAACAAAGGCGCCTACCAAACTTGAAAACCCTCAAAGGCACGCACGTTAGGGAACTAAATCGAAAGGTTATACACTTGGGACCTAATTGTCCTGAGTTGATAGTAGATATGTGATGTTGTCCTGAGTTATTCTCAAGTTATGCACTGATATCAACTTCTGTCACGCTCCAAACTTAGAAACCGAGCTCATAAAATTTCCGATCGCCTAATCCGGCGTCGACAACCTCTGTATTACCCCAATCTCGGCTCCCGGCACCCATATACCAGGTTGCGATCCTGGGATCCTACAAAGAGGATTTTCAACGTGAATTTATTTTGTAATAAGCATAATTATAAGCATAACCCACGAACAATAACTAAGACACCATCATAAAATCTATTATGATCAAAAGCTTTAAGGTATAATGTGCAAAAAGGGAAATATAATATTGATAATCAAAAGCACCAAAAGCTCTGCGGCACGCTCCTACTCAGCTATGGTCTAACGTTACCTACACGCATCAATCGTGCTAAGCTTATAGAAAACTTAGAGGGTGGTGAAAGTATGTGCGTAATATAAGCTTGCTAAGAATGCAATATCGGAGTAATGCAGAATATGCGGGCGAATTCATGAATACTATCAGCCGTACCAAGGTTATGCAATGCAAGGCATGAATGTTATCGATCATATCAAGGCCATGCGATGCAAGGCGTGGATGATGTCGGCCATACCAAGGCCATGTGATGTGAGATACAACTCAAGCATACCAGTCCTCATCTGAATCCATACATCAATGCAGCTCATCACCAGATCATCAAATATTAGTATAATTCTCATGCTGGACAATCATCGGGGTCTAGTACACTCTACGTCAACTTTTTTCCCCCATCTGAGCATACAACTGGGTAAGTGGAAGAGACCCCACTATTTTTCTGCCAATATCGGGCCTGACTCATCGATGGCAGACCCATTCCTCAAGCTGGTCAAACTCAACCTAGATATTGCTCCCTCACTCAAGCGGGTAAGGTCACACCCCTTTCCAACCGACCATGACATAGTAAGAGACGCGACCTACTGGTATACGACTTTCATGTGCTCATGTATCCACTCAGTCTCGACGTTGTAGCCATCCTCTGGTACGATCGAGTTTAGAAATTTTCACCTAGAGACATCTATGACGCCCTGATGCTAGTAACAGTATTTTTGATATCCAATCTGACTCTCCACGATGTGCATATGGAGGCCACGGCCCTGATACCGTTAAGGCATAAAGTAATCATGTCACACAAATACGAGATGCATGAATCACATTGTCCAGTCATGCAGCAATCCTGCATGTACCGCGTGCTCATGTGGGCAACTCTTATTAGTGAATCCCCATAAACAATCTGTTCAAAGGCATATGCTATGATCAGTCACTCCTTATATTAAGCATACATATGATATGTATGGGCATGAATCATGGAGTTATATTAAGCATGTTATATAGTAATGAACTATCTTCATAACGAAGATGAGCCTATACAGCCTACACGGAATAAGTATGGGGCTAACAATGGGCCCTAGGGAGAGTTACAATGTGGACTTTTAACCATCATTGCTCTTACAATGTGAACGTCAAACCATCATTGCTCCTAAGGCATGACCCGCCATAAATATCATTACATACATCATGGTGGAATCACACATCGCAATGGACTTATACATCATATTTGACCCCACATAAAGGCCTCACATACGACTCATTAGGCCTCACTCATGATCCTTATATACATCACATTGGGCCTCAACCCATGCGCCTCAAATACATCACAATGGGCCTCATATACATCAAGTGGGCCACATCACATGGGCCGCACCAATGGGCCTCATATACATCAGGTGGGCCACATCACATGGGCCGCACCAATGGGCCTCATATACATCAAGTGGGCCGCATCCACAGGACGCACTAATGGGCCTCATATACACCAAGTGGGTTGCATCAATGGGTCGCACCAATGGGTCTCATATACATCAAGTGGGCCGCACCAATGGGCCCCCAACGGATTACAATGGGTCTCATATCTGAGACTCAATATATACCACATCGAGGTGGGACCCACATACTATATTTTTCCTTTATTATATTTACACCATGCATCTATTCTTAGAGATTATTATAGAGCATTACCCAAAATTGAATCATATCAAAAGATCATCTGGACCATACCACAAATAGCAGTGGAGATAATGATTTTCATTGTTAACAATTCACCGGGCGCGCCATAACGTTTACTTTCCATCCAGTCTGATCATCATAAAGACCTGGATTAAGAGGAAAACAAATTTCATATTGATCCAAAGCTTCTGGAACCCCAAACGGGTTTTGATGGTAGGCGTTCAATCCTCCACTAGTTTCTGCATGTGGTCCACCTGACATGTAGACTTGTATTATTATTATTTTTTTGTCTCAAGCCTGAAGATGAGCTCACCATCTAGATGGACGGTTTGTATGTAACACATACATCAAGGTGGGCCACGCAGATGGATGGTACAGACATAAAATACATACACTAACGGTGGATCCACACCGTCCAGCCATCTAGACGGTGTGAAGAAGTCCCATACATCAGCGGTGGGTCCCGCAGAACTTGTTGTTGTCACTAGAACAGGCAAGGTCTCCACCATCCAGACAGTGGACGGTGTGGATATCAACACATCAGGAGGGTTTCCACTGTGGATGGATGGTGTGGTTATAGACCACATACATCGTAAGTGCGGTCCACGTCCCAATTGGATGGTGCGTACCTCACACGTGTGTTTGGGTTCCACCGTCCAACAAATGGATGGACGGTGTGGATCATACCACATATATCAAGATGGGGCCATAGAACTTGCTGACGCAATACATCAGCTATATAGCTAGCTTGAGGTCCTCCAGCCAATCTGCTTCCAAAAAGGTGGGTCCCACATGGGGCCCACCACATACATATAATATTTATATAATACAATATAATATTATATTATTACTTTTTTTTTATTATTTTAATTTTTTAAGAATCTCCAGCATCCACCGTCTAAGCAATGGACGTGTGGATCCACAAGTACATCATGGTAGGCTACACATGCACCGTCTAAATGGATGGTGTGTAGATAAAATACGTACATTAAGGTGGGTCCCACCTGCCCACACGTGTCACAAGTGTGGGGTGGGCCCACGTCCAAATAGATGGATGGTAAGTATAAAACACATATATCTTAGTGGCCCACGGAGCTCGTCAACAGCAGCCAGGTGTTGCTGGCCATTCAACAAATGGATGGCCCAACTGCAACACGTGCATGAGGTGGGTCCATACGTGTGGTCCACCTCAGCTTTGGATTAAGGTGATACTTGTGTTTTCTCTTCGTCTAGGGACACTGGATGTCCAGCGGACAGACGGCCCCGGATGGGGCACGCCATCAAGGTGGGTCTCACGTGATGGCCCACCGTGGGTTAGATCAAACTGATATTTGTGTTTTTACTTCATCCATGGCAGTGGGAAGGGGCCCAACAGATGGACGGTCTAGATCAAGTGGGCCACAATCCATCACAAAAGAGAGAGAGAAAGAGAGATAGAGAGAGATCGGCATATTGGAGGGACCTCGCCACTATAGGCCCCTCTTTGTTACAACACCAACATTAAGATGGGTCCCATCACAAGTGGGCCTTACATAAAAAAAATAAGATCCTACGCTACGATCACCCACTGATTGGCCTTCTTCTTGGTCCCTTGGCTTCTTTAGCTCTTATACTCAACCTTTGATGGTGGATGATGAAGTTTGGATGGTGGGGATGAGATTTTTTTAGGGTAGGGAAGTGGGCCACACCTAGCTCTCTTAGAATAGCTTGGACATTGGCTCTCTTGGGTTGCTAAGGAGTGAAGAGAGAAATGAGAGAAAGAGAGTGTAACACCCTGTACATCGGGGGTCGAGCAGGAGCCTAATTCCCGAGTTCCAACGCATCACTTATGCAACATAGATAATGATGAGTTAAATGTTGTCAGTATCAGTACTGTAAACATGAGTGAGATTAGTCTAAAGCAGCGTATCATACTTCAGAGACAAATTTAAATTACGCGCGGAAGATTGTAATAAATATGTATAAAGAATGTAAGAGGTGGTATGTCTCCAGAGTATAATCATGTTCCAGGTTACGCAATTACATGAGTCGTTCAAAATACAAAGGGCAAAATGTGGTGGTCCAGCTACAGTATCTAAACCATGCAGTCCCATCAATCAGAACGGTCTACATAAACCTGCCTGACAACTGCATATAGGAGAACGCCTCCTTGTCGTCCTCGAAGTCGGGCTCCGCCTCGTAGGCATCACTATCACTTGTAGCTAAGACATGGTCTGGTTGGTGTTTAAAATACTGTACCAGAACGTGGGAGTGAGTGATCAACTCAGTGAAACAATAAAGCAAAGGTTAATATGTTATCAATTCAGTCAAGCAGTATTGATAAAACAGTACAACAATCATATCTTAATGACTCCTGTTAATGCAAGAAGGATATGTGATAATGATGCATGCCCTGGCCTACACTCCCTCAGCGTCTTCATCTTACGGCGCACATGACATCCTCCCAAAAGTGCTCTTCCTCGCCAAAGTACATGCAATGCGATGCATGCACATGATTAGCCAGGTTCTTATTTAAGTTTATTCATACAGCAGGATTGGGAAGCTAAGGTACCTCCCTTATATCAATTCCTAAACAATGATCCATTCTAAGGTCGTCAGTCCTAGTAAATCTCATATGATGGTGTGGTTCTAGGTCACTACAAAGGGCTCGTCACTTGATCAGTGTAAGCCTAGTTTATACTCTAGTTGTTATAGAAAGACTTGTCGCCTCAACGCAGCCTCCGAGTATGCTCGAGGTCACTACAGAGGGCTCGTCACCTGATCAGTGTAAGTCGATAGTTCGAATACAGTATCCCTTACCACCGTATTCAGCTCACAAGTCTGGGTTACTCACTGGTCACTATGAGGAGGCTCGTCACCCAAGCGTAAGCCGACAGCTTGACCACGGTGTCCCATACCACTATATCCAACTCATGAGTCTTAGCGGATCAATGTACTAAGTTTGAAAAGGTTTTCATTGGTGAGTTTGGTACCTTAGATTCAAGCAGTAGTGTCCATACATGGTGAACATACATCGGGCCAATTGGATTACTTAACAAGCTCGATTAGTACGAGCATACGTCGAGCCGATCGACATGGAGCGCGCAAGAAACTCTGTGTGGCCTAACCACTACCGCCAAGCAGCGTACGACTCAGATTTATTGGGTGTGTCCGTCGTGGTCATGCAGTTCAACCACCGATCACATTTCACTACCGATTGTCTGGACTACATTGTAGCCCCAAACACACTTCAACAATAAGCATTCATGTTTGGAAATCGAGATAGCATGTAGCAACAAATCAAATGTAAGTTCCATATAATCATCTTAACGAACACATAGAAAACATGTTAACATACATAGGCATTCATCCATACAACACATAGTGGTACAATAGGTTTCATGAAGGAAACCCTAGCCATAGATAAGGTTATTGAGAATCCTATCTCAATGGCCCCCTTTCATGTATTCACACAAGCATTTCACATTCAGGCATTTTATTAAACACTTAGGCTACACATATCATGTATATGTCATAAGAGAATTATAACAAGTATTATAGCAAATCCCTTTACAAAAGGGTTCACCATACGTACAACAATCATGCACTCTTAATCAATAAACATGGCAAGCACAAATCATAATTCCATATTCATTCAGGCATTTCAACAAACACAAAAAATGCATGAAAATCAACATAGTTTATATCTATATGTAATATATGAAAAACTTCGTATCTAAACACATGTGACAGTAATCAAGTTAGTCATAAACCATTACTGACATTGAAAGCCTTGAAACCATAACCTAAACCTTTATTGTCCACACCTTACGCCAATAGACAATTATCGAACTCAGTTTGTAGATCAAGCCTTTGTCTACAGCAAGACAACCACCTATAATAGGGAATAGGTTAGATATTCCACCCTTTATTCTATTTGAATCTCTAAAACAGGTTAGGGTTGGGATTTCTTATCCAAGTATGGAATCAAAATCGCCTGTATAGCGATACAGATGAACTGATTTGGCATGTGGAGCAGTAGGGAAGAATCCCTGGAATAAACTCTAACTCTCTCTCACACTTTCTCTCTCTTTCCTTGTCTTTCTTCTCTTCTCTCTCCTAGGATTTTAGAGAATTCGTATGGAATAGAAATGGGGTGGGTTTAGGCCTTTATATAGGCCCAGGACTGATGGAAATGGCCTCAGGACCAAGGTATACTTAGGTTATAGCCAAATAGGGTCTGTTTCGATCCAACAGAGCACTTCTGGAGGCTCCTTTGCTGAATGCGGTTGGACTTAAGCTTCCTGACATTGGATCCAAGTCAAGCTAAGTTTTTAGTCCGATCGGATTTGTAGATCGCCTATGGCGGACCAGTTTCAGTTCGACGGTCATCAGTACTCGATCAGGGCCACGAGTGCACTGACATGTGTTGAAAATTTTCCCTGATCCGAGAGTGTAATTAGGTCAGATTCTGATGGTATGAATCCTTAGATTTGGCTTGCAAGTGAACTGACTCAATTCACTTAAGTTTCAGTTCATTTCCTAAAGATATTCGCATTTCTCACACATTTTTCTCTGGGCTCAAGTTGTGCATTTGTGGGTACTATTAAGACTTGATTTCCTAGGTGATTGTCAAGTCTAGCAAGGTGGTCGTAATTATATAGTTTTGGGGTAATCAGACTTTCGACGTGTGGTCCAAGTTCGATATAGAGTTTCAAGATGCTCCTAAGAACAACTAGGTTTAGAGATGGATCCTAGGTTTTAGGGTAATGTGGCGTTAACAATTCTAAAAGTTTTGGGTCTTACAGATCGTAATTAAAGTGATTAGTACTAATTTCACAGGTAATCTAGTTTAGCAATAGTTAATTCTCATTTAATTTCTAAAGGATTTTGGTTCTTAGTGTTTTCTGCCTGAGGTGGTACTCGGGTCTCTGTACGGATTTTTTCGAGACGTTACAATCTACCCCCCTTAAAGAAAAATTTCATCCTCGAAATTAGTACCTTTTCGTACTCCTTGAGAATCTGAGGGTAGTTCTTTCGGACCTCGACTTCCATCTCCCAAGTAGCCTCCTCCTCCGTGTGATGTGTTCATAGTACCTTCACAAGCGGAATCACTTTACTGCACAACACCTGCTCCTTCCTATTTAGGATGCACGTCGGACGTAGTACATATGTCGCATCCTCGCTCAACTGTACCTGCTCCCATCTGATAATGTGAGAAGGATATAAAACGTATTTCTTCAGCATATATACATGAAATACGTTGTGCATGCCTACGAGTGGCGTGGGTAAAATAAGACGGTATGCTATCGTCCCCACTCGATCCAGTATCTGGAACGGGCCAATGAATCTTTGCGTGAGCTTCCCCTTCTTACCAAACCGAAGGACTCCCTTCATGGGAGAAACCTTTAGAAACACATGATCCCCAACCTCGAATTTTAAATGCCGCCGCCTCGTGTCGGCGTAGCTCTTCTGCCTACTCTGTGCTGCTAGAAGTCGACGCCTGATAATTTCGATCTTCTTTGAGGTCGCCTGAACTAACTCTGGGCTAATCAGACTCTTCTCACCAATCTCTATCCAGCAATGCGGTGCTCGACAAGGACGCCCATACGAGGCCTCATATGGAGCCATACTAATGCTAGCCTGAAAACTGTTGTTGTAAGCAAACTCTGCTAAGGGAGACAGTCATCCCAACTGTCCTTGAAATCTAACACACAAGCTCATAGCATATCCTCCAACACCTGATTCACCCGTTCTGTCTACCCGTCTGTCTGTGGGTGGAACGTAGTACTACACTTCAACTTCACACCCATTGCCTCCTGAATACGAGTCCAGAAGATAGATGTAAATCGCGTATCTTGGTCCGACACGATCTCCAGGGGAAATCCATGCAGACGTACAATCTCCTTGATGTATAGCCTGGCCAAGTCATCTGCAATGTTCGACACTCTGATAGGGAGAAAATGAGCCAACTTCGTCAACCGGTCCACGATCACCCAAATGGATTCATGTCCTTCCTCGTCTTCGACAGCCTTGATATGAAATCCATAGAGATGAAATTTCACTTCCATTCAGCTATGGGCATAGGCTGAAGCAGTCCAGGAGGTCGGCGATGTTCAGCTTTGACCTATTGACACGCGAGACAACGAGACACATAATCTGCTACGTAGGCCTTTATGTTGTCCCACCAGTACAATCTCTTCATATCTCGATACATCTTCATGCTACCAGGATGTATCGCAAGCTTCGAACTGTGGGCTGCCTCGAGAACTTTCCGTCTCAAGTCATGAGTGTCTGGGACGCATAGGCGGCCATGGTAACGTAAGCCCCCATCCGTACCAACTCTCCACTAGACATCCTTATCGTCGCTAGCCTACTCTCAAAGCTCAAACAATCGTCTGTCGTCCTTCTGGGCCTTGATGATCCTATCATTAATAAGTGGCCGCACACGAACATGCGCGACGCTCTCGAACGGCTCCTCCACTGTGAGCTTCTGTTCGGAGTCTCACACGAACTCGACCATACCCCATTCTGTCATCATCAGCAGAGCCGTAAACTCTATGATCTTCTTATGGCTCAACACGTCAATCACAAGGTTAGCCTTGCCCAGATGGTAGGAAACCTCGAACTTGAAGTCCTTTAAGGTCTCCATCCATCGCCGCTGCCTCATATTCAGGTCTCGTTGAGTGAATATGTATCTGAGACTCTTGTGGTCACAAAAGAGCTCGAACTCCTCTCCGTAGAGGAATGTCTCAAGAGCTTCAGTGCAAAGATGACGGCTGCCAACTCTAGGTCGTGTGTAGGGTAGTTCTCTTCGTGTTTCCTTAACTATCTTGAGGCGTAAGCAATCACCCTATCCTTCTGCATAAGGACACAACCCAGACCAACACGAGACGCATCGGTGTATATAGTATACCTAACCCCTTGCTCTGGCAACACTAGCATAGGGGCGAACATTAGCTTGTCTTCAGCTCCTGAAAAGCTGCTTCTGCCTTCTCATTCCAGATGAACTTAAGATCCTTGCATGTCAATTGAGATAGCGGTCTAGCAATCTTGGAGAAGTCCCTAATAAATTGATGGTAGTACCCTGCCAAACCAAGAAAAATCCTCACCTTAGTAACCGAACTGGGCTGCTCCCAGTCCTGAACCGCGGCTACCTTAGTTAGGTCAACTGCTATCCATTCCTTGGATACCACATGTCCCAGGAACTTGACTTCTTCCTTCCAGAAGTCACACTTTTTGTACTATGCGAACAACTGGTTCTTTCTGAGAGTATCGAAGAGTGCTCGCAGGTGCTCCTCGTGCTCTTCCCGACTCTTAGAGTATATTAGAATGTCATCTATAAACACGATGACAAATCGGAATAGAAATGGCCGGAACACCCTGTTCATCAGGTCCATGAACACGGCCGGTACGTTCGTAAGGCCGAACGACATCACGAGAAACTCATAGTGTCCAAAACTGGTCCTGAAATCCGTCTTTTGTACGTCCTCATCCCTGACGCGCAACTGATGATACCCTGAATGCAGATCGATCTTCGAGAAGTATCGTGCCCCTTTCAACTGGTCAAACAGATCGTCTATCCTGGGTAAAGGATACTTGTTCTTCACCGTCACCTGATTTAACCTTTAATAATTAATACACATTCATAGTGAACGGTCTTTCTTCTCTACGAACAACACGGGTGCTCCCTGAGGGGACACACTCGGTTGTATGAAACCTGCCTCTAACAAATCATCAATCTGCCTTCTTAGTTCCTCCATCTCACATGGAGGCATGCGATACGTCGGTAGTAAAATGGGCATCGTACCGGGTGCTAGGTCGATAGTAAAGTCAATCTCGTGCCGAGGAGGTAATCCAGGTGTCTTTCTTAATACATCCTCAAAATCTTGAACTACGGGCATAGCTTCAAGTGTTGGGCCATCTACATTCTTCAACAAGGAAGCATAACAACGCAAGCGGCAGGGCATATTGACCTGAACTAGAAAAGTAAAGGCCGTGCCCTCGGATCCATAGGCTGTCACCACCCTAGCCTCGCAATTGATCTCTGCTCGCATCTCAGTCAGCCAGTCCATACCGAGAATAACATCGTAATGCCACAGTGGGGTAACGATCAGGTTGATGCAAACTATCGTACCTCCTAAATCTATCGAACAATCCTTACACATCTTGGTAATGTCTGAAAAAGTCCCTATGGTGGCAAGAAGTCTCACTCCCCTCGTAGGACTTGTTTCCAACCCCAGTCGCTTGACTGCTGCACATGATACTATAGAGGTAGTGGACCCAGTGTCCACCAATAAGAAGACCGGTATACCTTGTATATGCGCTGTGACTTTGAAAGCCAGTGGTGTCGTAATTGCTGTCTCGGATGCCTCAGCTGAAAGTGAGTGCACACGAATCTGTTGCTAACGATTAGACTACGGTACCATAGGCTATTGAGGCGGCCTGAAGCGAGGCACAGGCGGCCAAAAGGAGGGGTATACTGGTGCTGTTCATAGGGGTGGAGCTATAATCACCTGAGGAAGCTGACGGTTGATCCTCTGGGGCAGCGAGAAACCACTGTCCCTCATCCTGGTAAACAATACCTATCTATATGACCTGTCTTCCAGCAGTACGTACATCGCAAGTCTATCCGTCCCAGCTGAGCCGGTGACACTGCAAGCCTGGGAGGAGAGTCTGCTCGTGGCCTCTTGCTGAGAAATGGCCTGGCCAGGAAATCAGGTCGGGGCCTAGGGGCCATAGGTGCTCATATATGGGACTGCCTATCCTTGTCCTGCTTAGCTCGCATAGATATGCTCACTAGCTCAACATAACTGGATATGTTAGCGTAACACATCTTCGAGCGAATCTCGGGTCGCAAATCCTTAGAAAATCGCCGCATATGCATCGACTCATCACCCAATATCAACGAAGCATACCTGCCCAGCTCCGTGAATCTATTCTCATACTTAGCCACTTTCATCCCTCCCTATTGGAGGCGGAGGAACTCACTCTCCTTCTCATGACGATATGCGAGGGGATAATACTTCTTGTGGAAGCGGGTCTCGAAAGCTGCACATGTCCACATATATTCATCTGCAACAGTCCGTAGGATACTGTCCCACCAAAGGCTGACCTCCTTCTCAAACGTAAATGTGACTAGCTCAACCTGCTCTGCCTCAGTACAGTGCAGCGACTTCAGCATCTTAAAGATACGGTCAAGCCAATATTCAGCCTCCTCGGGTCTATAAGTACCTGCGAACGTAGGAGGCCGCAAGCTTTGAAATTTCTCAAATGTGCCGCTGTCACTTGTGTTCCCAGCAGGGTGCATATGTGACGCAGGAGGAGTCACACCCATACTCTAGGCAAATATACCAACCATGGAGGTCAAGAACTGTTGCTGCTGCTGCTGCTGCATCAAGAGCATCATCTGCTCTAATCGATCAGTAGGGGGAGCAGACTGGGGCATGCACAACGTTGAAGTAGACGCACGATTCTGCTCCAGAACCGATGGTGCAATAGGTGCAAGCCCATTAGTGAGGCCAGTGGCCGGCTGAGGATCCGGCATAGTAGCGTGAGTCGGGCCCGTACTAAGGTCCGTCTGGCTATCACTTAGGGGAGGTGCCCCATCAGTCGAATCGCCAAAGATGAGATGTGCTGAACTCCGTGCGGCCTTAGGTAGAATTTCCTATATACAACATAGGGTACAACCTAAGTCAGATTCAGCATACTCAGAAACTCATTCACGGAGCATTCACACAAATTAAAGAAACTTCATACATTTCATTTACCAAAATCGTCACAATACATGAGACACAGCGTTATATGAATCATGATAGAAAATGCATGTGAGCAAATATAACCTAAACTTCAAACATGAAAACTACCAAACCACCATACTACTAAGCCTATCGAGGCCATAAAAGCAACAAGGAAAGAAAACACACAAAGTAACTAAAAGGACGACTACGTGCAGAACTAGTCGTCAGAATCTGGCAATGGTGGAGGTGCACTCTTGTCCTGTACACAGCACAGGATGGCCCTCAAGGTGCAAGACACTTTCTTGAATTTCCGTTTCAAGAAGGCCTCGGTCTCCTTAACTTTGGCTCTGACTTGGGTGATCTCCTATCGTAGGGCAACTTGGCCCTCTTCCAGTTGAGCCAAGTGGGCTTCCCTGGCAGCTTGATCACTGTCCTGCTCTCGTGTAACAATGGAAGGAGAGCCCTCATCAGTATCCCGGGCTTCCTCCTCCTATCCTTCTTGCTCTTCTTCTATCTCGTCACCCTCTTCGTCAGTCTCTTCCTCTTCACTATCCGCCTCATCTTCACTCTCTGCACGCTAGGCTCGACGTTGTCGTGGCCCAATCTCCATGTTGTGGAGAGTAGTTTCATTGATGAAGTGAATCGGCATCAGAAGTTCTGCACCGAGTTTGTAGGCGAACTCACATGAAGCTTGCATATGAGTCGCCCGAATGGGAGCGAAATGGCTGTCCTTGTAGAGCGTGCAGTCAGGATTATCTCTCGTAGAACGTAGGTAGGCAGGCACAGGTTATCTCCCTGACCAACACGGTACAGGAAATCCACCATCAAATGCGTACACTCATTGCGATTGCTCCACCTGGGGTACACATTATACATGAAAATGTGATGGAGCAGACGAAAGTCGTCGGTCATCTTGGACGCTAAGAGGCTATTGTTTGGATTCCACTGGAACAAATGGTCACAGAGGAATCGTGTGCGGCGGTCCCTTTCACGTGCACTTGAAAGGTTCTTCTCACCAGCATGGACCTCACCACGTGGCAATCCCATGACTCGGGCTATCAAGGCAACATCGACTATGAGATCTCACCTTCCCATAAGGAACTTGAACTACAAAGGCTCCAGTGTTGACTCCTGGATATGTGCATAGAAGGCTCTGACAGTGTTCACATTTACCTTTGTTTTACCCTCAAATATGGGACCCCACCAGGCGGTCCATCACCAGATACTCCCTGAAGATCTTTTCATCCACATGTGCTTTAAAAAGGACCCTACAACCCTCATAAATGCCATGAGACAGCTCTGCCAACAGCACCCTTTCAATGGGAACCTGGGGATCGAGATCCCGCTTCATTTTTAACTCTCGGTCGACACTTGCACTTACGGCGGCGCCTCTCGGTCTCCTTAAACGAGTAGGGCGGCTAGGCCCGGCCTCATCCATGGGGGCCCTCTTCTTCCCCATGAGGGAAAGAAGTGTGGAAAGAGAAAACATGGCTGCCACAAGCTCAAAAAGAGCCATTAGGGTGGAATGAAATGAGAAAATGGAATGGATTGTTGGGTTCCACGATTTTTGAACTCAAGGTGATGCTTGTGGGCTCAAATGGGAAGAAATGAAGGAGGTAGGAGGTGGGTTCGGTTACAAAACGGTGGAGGAGTGTATGAGATGGAAGAAAAAGAAGAAATATGTAAAATGAGGGAAGATTTGAGAAAGGAAATAAAGTTTTTGGAGAGAAAGGAAAATGTGGAGGTGTGAGAAGTGAAGAGGGGAAGCAAACGAAAGGGGAGAAACCCCTTTTTCTTAATTTGGTGGTCCACACAGCACCCTTTCATTGTCGGCCTGACCGGCTTGTGCCGGCTCGACAGGCCCGCTGTGCCCGACCGGCGAGGGCTCGCCGACTCGGCGATAGCATCACCGGTCGCTGGAGGTTTCGGCGAGCCCTCATCCCCTGGGCGATGGCATGCCCCCCCAGGTTACTAAAATGATACAGGGCCCACTTTGGGTCTCCCTGATTTGTACGGTGCGGGCCCTCGACTTCGTTCGAGTCATTTCGGGTCCTCTCTCATATACATTTGTGTTTTTCAGGTCGTTTAAGGTTTGTAACACCCCAGATTTTGGCCAATCTGGGATTTGACGTCCTTAGGCAGTGGGTCAATTAAAACACCTGAAAAATCGTTCAGAACCCAATTCCATAGCCAAAGAAACCACTTAGGATTAATTCCTTTAGAAATTAAGCGTAAGTTAGCTAGCGCAACGCTGGAGTAGCTGGAAAATAGTCCCTGATCACTTTAAATACGTTCTACAAGACCCAAATCGAGTAAAACCAATGACTCTATAATACTCTATAACCTGGGATCAAACTCTAAACCGGTTTGTTCTCTGGACCACTTTGAAATTTTGTATTGGATCTAGACCGCGTGTCGAAAGTCCGATACCTCCTATCTTAGACCGTTAGAACCGCCTAGCTGGACTTGACACTCATTTCAAAAATCAAGTCAAACCGATAATCACAGGCCATTTCATTGAGCCCGGACTGAAGAGAGTGCGAATATAGACAGATTTGGAATTTGAAATTCAAATCTGGCACACGACTTGACGTGTCAGTATTAAGCGTTCTGACCGTCAGAATTCAGCCAAATTACACCCTCGGATCAGGAAAAATTTCTATTTTATATCATGAGACTTTCAGCCCTGATCTACGTACGGTGACCGCTGAACTGAAACTGGTCCGCCACGTGCGATCTGCGGACCTAGCCGGACTGAAAACTTAATACGTGCTAGATCTGGTACGCGTGAGCTTAAGTCCGATCGCATTCGGTCAGAGAACCACCAGAAAGCATCTTTTGGACCGAAATAGCCCCGATTTGGATATGCACTAAGTGAACTTTGTACCGGAGCCTATTTCGGGCAAGTTTGGGCTTATAAAAGGGGTTGAAACCCTCACTCCTCTCTCCCATCCGAATTTGCAAAAATCCCTAGATTGGGAGAGAGAAAAGGTGAGAGTTTGTGAGAGAAAGTGGGAGAGAATTCCCTGCTGCTTATGCCACGTGTTGTACATGCTTAGGCAACGCACTCTGATCACTTTTTCGGCGATTCCTCTACGTTTTCAGGTAAGAAAATACCCTAGAAGTTGCTGATTTGAGGTTCCTTTCATTTCCTAGCGAAGTAGCTAATAGAACTTGTGTATTAGGTTCTCTAATCGCCGTAGACGAAGCGTATACGCTCCGTTCGAATTTACACCTCCATAAGAGACAAGGTGCGGATTTTAGACGCTTTGATTGACTGTTTCCAAAGATTTCAATGTCATTTAATAGTAGATTATCTACGGCATCGTCGTTTGACATGTACAACATGCTGTCCGTTTCCTATTTCGTAAACCGGCGAAGAATGTGAGATTTAGGGCATTTTAGTCATTTGTAGAAAGTACTGTTTTCATACATATTTTGCTGATGTGATTGACATGATTTGTTGTCGCATTAGAATGTTAGGAATACGTGCATAATTAGTTTGGCGAAGAGATTCGCCTAAATGCGCACTTTGGGTCGAAATGCTATATGTAGACTTAAGTGTGTAGTGTAAGTGTTTGTATAAATGCTTGTATTAGTATATATTGAGTTAAATGGTGTTATGAATTAGTTTGAGATTGATTTCTCAATTAATATGCTGGTGTAAATGGTTTCCTACATGTTAGCCATATGCATGATTTCATGATATGAATGAAATGCATGTGCTTGATGATTCGCTTAAGTTGTAAGTTATAACATGTGCTTGATGATTTCATTATGATTTAGATTGAGATTGAATTCTCAATTAATATGTTGATGGAAATGATTTCCTATATGTTGGCGATATGTACGATTTCATTATATGTATGAAAGGCATATATCAGGTGATTTACTTAAGTTGTATGTTACAACATGCATTAACATGCTCATATGGTTGTATTTAATTTCCAATACTTTCACATGCTTTGCTGATGTGATTCCACATGTTTGGGACTATACTTAGTCCAGGCAGTCGGTAACCGAGCGAATTCGTGGTTGGCTTATATTTGCCATGAACGACGCGTCGATGAACGCGAGCCGTGTTTTGGAGTTGGCGGCAGTGGTTAGGCCACACGAAGTGTTTTACGCACTTCATGTCGTTCAACTTGAGATGCGATCGTGCTAGTCGAGCCCGTCAAGTAACCCGACTGGCCGTTGTATGTTCACCCTGCATGAGTCATAAATGCTTGAACCTAGGGTACTGAACTTATCATTGTAAACCCTGTTAACCATGGTACCTTGATCCACGAAGACTCATGAGCCGGACATGGCGGTATGGGACACCGTAGTCGAGCTGTCGGCCTACGCTGGGGCCATAAACCTCCCCGTAGTGACCAGTGAGCACCTATGACTCGTGAGCAGATTATGGTGGTATGAGACACTATATTCTTGCTGTCGGCCTACATTGATAAGGTGATGGGGGAGCGGTGCAACGAGTGCGAGCAACAGCCCCGGCATCCCTTTGTAGTGACCGCGAGCGTATTCTGAGTCTACGGAAGGCGACGACCCTTCCTTAGAAGTAGAGTACAGTAGGCCTGTATTGATAAGGTGATGGGGGAGCGGTGCAACGAGTGCGAGCAATAGCCCTGGCAGCCCTTGCAGCGACCTACAAAATATACATCGTATGAGATTACTAGGAGTGACGACCCTAGACAGGATCTGTGTTGGGATTGATATAAGGGATGTACCTTAGTTTCTCAATCCTGCTGTTTGAATGGACTAATAATAACTCAAAAATCATATCACCATACCATTGCATGTGCCTGGAAGATGTGGAGCACTTGAGGGTCGATTGCATGCCGTGGTCGTAAGATGTTGCCGTATGAGGGAGATCGTCGGTGAGGGCATACATCACGTCATGTCATATTGCATTAACAATAGTTTTAGGATTGTTTGCATTACTGCTTTACTGTTATCGCATGATTGATTTGAGAACATGTTAATCCTTGCTCTATTATTCCACTGAGTTAGCTACTCACTCCCACGTTACGGGACGGTGTTCCTAGACACCCACCAGACCCTTTTGTGATTACAGATGATGGCGCGGCCTGCGAGGCGGAGCTGGACTTGATGATGATGAGGAGGATTCCTCCTTTATGCGTGTTCTGATTAACGGGATTATAGGGAGGTTGATTAGATACTTTGACATTTGTCATTTTATATTTTTAGCGCACTCATATATATTCATTTCGTCTACTCTTGGAGTATACATGTATGTGTATAACCAGGTAACATGTTCACACTCTGGAGACATACAACAGTTTATATATGTTATACATACTATCACAGTCTTCCGCTTGTTAATTTAACTGTCTCTGGAGTATGATATGCTGTTCTAGCTTAATCTCACTCATGTTTAATGCGTTATCACAGACAACATTCAATCATACATATCTATGTTGCATAAATAACATTTTGGAACTCGGGAGTTGGGTTTTTGCTCGACCCCCCCGATTTTCGGGATGCTACAAGGTTGGAATGGGTTAAAACTTCATCGAAAGCCATTGATTAACGGTCTAGTCACGTGGTGGGATCGTTTCACATGATCGGGAAAGCCTATCGGGTCAATTTCTACGATCGATTTCGTCGTTTTGCGAAAGTGAAAATCGTAACACTGTTTCTACGTTTTCTTACACCCTCCTACGTCATAGTGCGTCAGTGTACGTCGTGTGACGATAACTCAGGTCCAGTTTAATCCAAATCATGCTCTGATACCAACTTGTAACGCCCTAAAAATCAGAGGTCGAGCAGGAGCCCCATTTTCGAGTTTCAATGCATCACTTATGCAACATAGATAATGATGAATTAAATGTTGTCGGTATTAGTACTGTAAACATGACTGAGATTAGACTAAAGCAATATATCATACTCCAAAGATAAATTTAAATTACGCTAGCGAAAGACTGTAATATATGTATAAAGCATGTAAGAGGTGGTATGTGTCCAGAGTATAATCATGTTCTAGGTTACACAATTATATGAGTCATTCAAAATACAAAGGGCAAAATGTAGTAGTCCAACTACAATATCTAAACCCTGCAGCCCCATCGATCAGAACAGTTTACATAAACCCACCTAACAACTGCATATAGGAGAATGCCTCCGTGTCGTCCTCGAAGTCGGGCTCCACCTCGTAGGCATCGCCATCACCTGTAGCTAAGACAGGGTCTGCTTGGTGTTTAAAACATCAACCCAAAATGTGGGAGTGAGTGATCAACTCAGTGGAACAATAAAGTAAAGGTTAACATGTTATCAACTCAGTCAAGCAGTAATGATAAAGCAGTACAACAATCATATCCTAATTACTCTTGTTAATGCAAGAATGATATGCGATAATGATGTATACCCTCGCCTACACTCATTCAGCGTCTTTATCTCACGGTACGCATGACATCCTCCAAAAAGTGCTCTTCCTTGCCAAAGCACATGCAATGCGATGCATGCACATGATTAGCCAGGTTCTTATTTAAGTTTATTCATACAACAGGATTGTGAAGCTAAGGTACCTCCCTTATATCAATTCCTAAACAATGATCCATTCTAAGGTTGTCAGTGCTAGTAAATCTCATACGATAGTGTAGTTCTAGGTCACTACAAAGGGCTCGTCACCTGATCAGTGTAGGCCTAGTTTATACTCTAGTTGCTATGGAAAGACTCGTCGCCTTAACGTAGCCTCCGAGTATGCTCGAGGTCACTACAGAGGGCTTATCACCTGATCAGTGTAGGTCGATAGCTCGAATACAGTGTCTCATACCACTGTATTCGGCTCACGAGTCTGGGTTGCTCACTGGTCACTATGGGGAGGCTCGTCACCCCAACGTAGGCCGACAGCTCGACCACAGTGTCCCATACAACCATGTCCGGCTCATGAGTCTTAGCGGATCAAGGTACCAAGGTTGAAAAGGTTTTCACTGGTGAGTTTGGTACTTTAGATTCAACCAGTAGCGTCCATACATGGTGAACATACATCAAGCCAATCGGGTTACTTGATAAGCTCGACTGGTACGAGCATATGTTGAGCCGATCGACATGAAGCGCGCAAGCAACTCCGTGTAGCCTAACCACTTCCGACAAGTAGCGTACGACTCGGATTCATCGGGCATGTCCATCGTGGTCAAGCTGTTCAACCACTAATCACATTTCATTACCGATTGCCTAGACTACATCGTAGCCCCAAACACACTTCAACAATAAGCATTCATGTTTGGAAATCGAGATAGCATGTAGCAACAAATCAAATGTAAGTTCCATATAATCATCTTAACGAACATATAGAAAACATGTTAACATATATAGGCATTCATCCATACAGCACATAGTGGTACAATAGGTTTCATGAAGGAAACCCTAGCTATAGATAAGGTTATTGAGAATCTTATCTCAATGGCCCCCTTTCATATATTCACACAAGTATTTCACATTCAGGCATTTTATCAAACACTTAGGCTACACATATCATGTACATGTCATAAGAGAATTATAACAAATATTATAGCAAATCCCTTTTCAAAAGGGTTCACCATACGTACAACAATCATGTACTCTCAATCAATAAACATGGCGAGCACAAATCATAATTCCATATTCATTCAGGCATTTCAACAAACACATGGAATGCATGAAAATCAACATAGTTTATATATATATATGTAATATATGAAAAACTTCGTATTTAAACACATGTGACAGCAATCAAGTCAGTCATAAACCATTACTAACATTGAAAGCCTTGAAAACCTTAACCTAAACATTTGTAGTCCGCACCTTATGCCGATAGACAATTATCAAACTCAGTTTGTAGATCAAGCCTTTGTCTACGGCACGATGACCACATATAACAGGGAATAGGTTAGCTATTCCACCCTTTGTTCTATTTGAATCTCTAAAACAGGTTAGGGTTTGGATTTCTTACCCAAGTACGGAATCAGAATCACCTGTATAGCGATACCGATGAACTGATTTGGCACGTTGAGCAGTAGGGAAGAATCCCAGGAATAAACTCCAACTCTCTACACTTTCTCTCTTTCCTTCTCTTTCTTCTCTTCTATCTCCTAGGGTTTTAGAGAATTCGTATGGAATAGAAATGGGGTGGGTTTAGGCCTTTATATAGGCCGAGGACTGATGGAAATGACCGCAGGGCCAAGGTATACTTAGGTTATAGCCAAATAGGGTCTGTTCCGATCCAACAGAGCACTTCTGGAGGGCCCTTTGCTGAATGCGGTCGGACTTAAGCTCCCTGACCTTAAATCCAGGTCAAGCTAAGTTTTCAATCCGATCGGATTTACAGATCGCCCATGGCGAACCAATTTCAGTTCGACAGTCACAAGTATTCGATCAGGGCCACAAGTGTATTGACATGTGTTAAAAATTTCTCCTGATCCAAGGGTGTAATTGGGTCAGATTCTGACAATTTGAATCCTTAGATTTTCCCTACAAGTGAACTAACTCAATTCACTTAAGTTTCAGTTCATTTTCTAAAGATATTCGCGTTTCTCACACATTTCGCTCCGGGCTCAAGTTGTGCATTTCTAGGTACTATTAGGACTTGATTTCTAAGGTGGTTGTCAAGTCCAGCAAGGCGGTCATAATCGTATAGTTTTGGGGTAATCAGACTTTTGACGTGCGGTCCAGGTCCGATACGGAGTTTCAAGATGCTCCCGAGAGCAACTGGGTTTAGAGATGGATCCTACGTTTTAGGGTAATGTAGCATTAACGATTCTACAAGTTTTGGGTCTTACAGATCGTATTTAAAGTGATTAGTGCTAATTCCATAGGTAATCTAGTTTAACACTAGTTAATTCTCGTTTAATTTCCAAAGGATTTGGTTCTTAGTGTTTTTTGCCTGAGGTGGTACTCGGGTCTCTGTACGGATTTTTTTGAGACGTTATAGAGAGAGAGAGAGAGATAAGCGATGGGATGAAAAGGTGATAGAGTGATGGGTGATGGTTGTAAGGAAGGGATGGGTGGACAGAGAGAGAGAGAGAGTTGACTTTGAGAATGGGAGAGAAATGGGTAGGGTATGGGTTGCTTGTACTTGTGATAGGATGTGTACTTGATTGATTGATATGATGGGTTGTAGAGATTCTCTTGAGATTTGTAACGTGCGGTGTTTACCTCAAAATGAATGTAAGCCCACAACTCTCGGCCTGGGTATCACATCAGCGTGCAAGACGCGGCATTGGAACCGTGGAGACGGCGTGGTCACTAGGGTACAATTTTTAAGTCAAGCTAACTCAGATCTTCGGGATGTGACTTACGGTCGCGGGCAAACTCTGATCACAAGCCGCAGGTTGCCGAAATTCAACCGGATGGATCGTGAGAGTATACGAAATGGTATGGACTAGGATACGGGCCTTACATAAATGGTGGGATATCCGTAATTTTATCCCACCGTAAAACACCATAAACCAGATACCCAAACTGGCCCTAATGGTACAAAGGAATTATAATCCAAAAAGTCACTAGAGGTTCAAAAATAATAAGTCCAACTAACTATTGTA
Source organism: Magnolia kwangsiensis (assembly GCA_037074715.1). Lineage (NCBI taxonomy): Eukaryota > Viridiplantae > Streptophyta > Magnoliopsida > Magnoliales > Magnoliaceae > Magnolia > Magnolia kwangsiensis. The sequence continues at coordinate 107,847,254 of CM073576.1, read as the reverse complement.
ATAAGATTGAGAACGTTACATATCTCAGTCGTGTGACACAAATCTAACTATTCACCATGGTGGAGATAATAAAAAAATAGGTATCGATTGAAAAAAAATCGTGACAAGTGTTGGAAATACTCGGGGGTTATTTGGATGCTTGTAAAGTCCTCAAGTTGTAAAGGGATTACAGGTAATCTGATTACAGCTAAAAAGGCATTATACATGTTAAGACACAATGGTTAATATACACTCATGATATGTGGGGCCCGTCATAATGTGTATTGTACATCTAATCTATTCATCCTGTACTTTCCTTGATGCTCTCTAGTGGGCTTAAAAAATAACCTGTCCATTATCAAATGGACCACGCAAGTGAAGGATGGGACATCCACCATTAAAAACTTCTAGATTACGTTTGAGGCCCACTATGATGGGTGGGAGACATTCGATCCATTTAGTGTGTGCATCCTTTAATGCTCTCTTAAGGCTATCTTTCTTATGTGATTTGCATATTTTGGAAGGTTCGCTGCCCAAGATCTATGGAATGAATGCCTACTTTAGTCATTGCAAACACTTTACAAGCTATCCAAACACATAATATATTTACCTGTAAATAGATTACCACTTAAAATCTAAATGGAATAGCATGTAAATTGATTACACCTGAAACTTTTTTTAAGAGTAATGTGTTTATAACTAAAAAAATTACAGGCATCCAAATGACCTCTTAAAGAGAAAAGTGACAATAACGCCTAGTTAATTGAATTTTATGGTACACCACATGTTCATGTAAATAAAGAGATTACTATTACCAACACATGGCTTTATGAGAGGAGTTCTCATCCACGTAACAGGAGTAAAATGTGTGCACAATCAATGGTCAGCCCACAATAAACAACTAGGACACATGGTGTTGCTTGGTAAGCCATAATTGTCTTCAAGCCTGTATGGTTATTTGCACATTAATAGACTTGAAGAGTGACTACAAAGATTTCTCTCCAACTACTCCCTCAAAATTCTATAAATAGGAGGATGATCGAAGAGCTTCGGGCACTCACGAACCTAATACAAATCAAATCTATAGCGCAACACTACCCATCTTATTTTTCGTATATAACTTATCCTAGATTAGGGGTAGAACCTGTCTACGTTGTTTCATTAGATTGGTTTTAGCATAGGAGTACTATAATTTTGTCTGTCTATGTTGATATGTTAACCAACCTAGATTAGAACTAACGTAATTTAATTCCATCTACGCCAATCATTGGTAGTATAATTCCCTTCATTTACACCCAAATCGCTCAACTAAGGAAAACTTAGATTTAGAGCATTGCTATCTATGCCACAGATGCTAGATCATCAAGGGATACTTTTATAAGTTTTTATCTTTCATTTAAATTAATGTGACTAATTTCTTTCTACTCTCACATTGCACAAATTGGATCATTTTTGCTATTATGATGAGAAAAAAGTCATTTTGGTTAAAAGGAAAAAAGAACTCATAAGAAAGACAACCAAATTACTTCAGTTCTCTCCCCTTTGCAAATTATTTGATTTAATTTATAAGTGGTTGGACAGACAACCAAATTACTTCAGTTCTCAGTCATAGACGATCGCTCAAGTCTCTGTTTATCTTAGTGCTTGAGGTCATAAGCATTCAATTTGGATAGAGATACATCCAACACCATACACATGCACAAATGACCAAATTTTGAGCTAAACGCCTTCTTTGGGAAGCTCAATGGGACACGTGTGCAATGTTTGATTTGATTCTAAAATTTAAGTAGAAGATCCACCAAACTTTCTACTAATCACAAAGACTAGGAGATGCCAATTTGTAGGATGAAATCTTTGCAAAATTTAAGCCTTAACTTTCTATCCTCCAGACCCGACTCCACTCAAAGATGAAATTGGATCATCCTCGTTAAGTAACACATTTGAAAGTGATGCTACCTAAACAAGGACAGACCCAAATGGAGCAAGCATGAATACAAACCAAAAATCTCAAGAGGCTTACAAGCCTGTTATTAAAGAGGTTTCAGTCTACTCGACCTAATGTTATAGATCCCTACCCTTAACTAAATCCTCTTCAGGATCAGTGATACCTCCTCCACGTACCGAGGATCAATTTGGTATGATCAAATACCAATTTGGCCAAAATTTGCCACCTCTGATCGGCATTAGGAGAAATAACTAAAACAGCCAACCTACGGCCAATTTGACCAAGAGGCACTAAACCATAGAGCCCTAAGAGGTCAGATTGTCCTAAACTGAACAAACTATGGGGCAACCTCTCATGCCTCGGCCTCCTGTAGTGACTAGCCAAAGTTTTCCTAATGGTTAACTCAGCTGCTTAAGAATATCAAGCACCCGCTCATGTTCCTCAAATGGGTTGTGATGGTTTAATTAATTTGATCCAAAATGTCATAGGCCATTAACAAAGTCGTCGCGTTAATTGAACGACATATAGGAGCCCTATCCAGAAGTGATAAATCATATTATGAGTTTCCAAGAGGCTATGGACCCTTAAGTTTACTCTATTCTTAGGAAAATGTAGTTAGCCGACCATTGAACATATCAGTCACTTCACCATTTAATGCGATAAAGTATCAAAGGACTTCTTGTAGCTCTAGATTTTGAAAATTTCTCTTACTGTGATAGATTTACATGGTACATTAACCTGTCACCTAACTCTATTAACATGTGCTTAGAAATGGAAGAGAAATTCCTTGCACAGTTTTTTCGAATTGAGTTAGAGAGCTCTATGGCCAATTCATCCTGTTTAAGGCAACTGCTAGGAGAAATGGCTGATAAGTATTTTGCTCACTTTAAAAATGTAGTAAATAAGTGCCTAGCCACCATGCCCAATGCCAAATTTATTAAACTAATGTAGGAAGGCTTAGATATTCAATTATGTAAGAAATTTAAGGGCATGAAATTTGAGAATCAATTCGATCTTTTCACCTAGGTAACCCATTGCGAGTGGCTTCTCCGAGAGAAAACCCAATATAAGAATTCCTTAGTTAGGATCTATTATTAAGACCCTAATTTGGAGTTAGACATTGTAGAAGTTAAGGTTAGAAAGCCATTTATTTGTCAATCTCTACCTACAAAGGATATAGCCTCTCTTTTTAGCCAAAATATGAGGAGGAACGTATTCATAGTCGGTAAACAATATGTGACATAACTTATGCTGATGAGATCTTTGACCACCTCTTGGAGGAGAAATTCATTAAGATTCCTATGAGCCAGTTAAATGAAGATAATGATGCTAATCGAATTTTCAAGATAAAAGCTACAAATCTACACTGGGGATCAACCAAATGCTACCATGTAGGAGGCGTCAATATGGCTCTTCACCAAATGTGGCTATGTCTCTTCACATTTCAACCAAATGCTACCATAAGGGCATTGTTTACGCCTATTTGACCATGTCAAATCCAAGGACTCAAATGATGCTACATGGCAGCGAAATCTCAACAAGAAACAAACGAAACATCTCCTTAAGTGCCCTAACAGCCAAATGTGATCAGAATCTAAAAAGTCATGAGTAGTCCAAAAAAGGTAAGCTCACTTGGCTACGGCCCTAAGACACGTGCCGCGTATCTCGCTCGTGTGACAGAGCCAACTATTCACCATGGGCCCTCCTAACCAAAAATGTGTATCGATCAAAACACAGTCGCAGCAAATGATGGATTCAGGCAATGCATCATAGCATCACGCAGAAGTCCCTACGACCAAAAATGCTTATGGAACGGATTAACAATAATGTCCGGTTGGTCGATTTTCACGGTGCACTACACAGGTTCCTGCGAAGAAAGAGACCACTATCACTAACATATGGCGTTGCAAGAAGAGTTCTCACCCACGTAATAGGAGCAGGACGTGTACGCAACTAATGACTAACTCATGACAAATGACTCATGTGGTGTTGCTTGATAAGCCATAATTATCTTTGAGCCTAGATGGTTATTTCCACATCAATAGACAGGAAGATCAGCTACAAATATCTCTCTCAAACTACCACCTCTGAATTCTATAAATAGGAGAAGGATCGTGGAGTCTTGGGTCGTTGTCAGCCCAACACAAATCAAATTTACAACACAACACTATCTATCTTATTTTATCTTTCCTTATCCTAAATTAGGAGTATGTAATCCAGCCCGTCTACGCTGCTACTACTACTACGATGGATTAGCTTTATCATATGAGTAGTATAATTCTATCTGTCTATGCTAATATGCTAGACCGACTAGATTATGAAAAATATAATTCCCTTCCATCTACTTTAAGCATTGGATTGCAAGGATGACATTTTCTTTTCTTTTTTAGTGGTATAATTCTCTTTGCCTGCACCGTTGGACCAAGGAAGACTTAGATTTAGGACCTCATCATCTATGCCACAAATGTTTGATCAACAAGGGATGCTTGATCAGTTTTTATCTTTCATTTGATTAATACAACTGAGTTCCTTCTACGCTCGCATTGCACAAATCGTATCATCTCTGCTATCTTAATGAGGAAATTTCTTTAGGATGAAAGGCACAAAGAACTCATTAGAATGCTCTTCACAATCCTCTAATTTTGATTTACAGGTGGTGGAATGGATGGCCGAACTGCTTTAGTTATCAATCATAGACGATCGTTTACCATCTCTTTGTTGACCTTGGCGCTTGGAGTCATAGGAGTTCAATTTGGATCGAGTTTTAAAATGCTTTTCCATCGGCACCATATACACATATGATCAACCAAATTTCAAGCCAAACTCGTACTTGTTTCGTTAATTTGTACAAGTGGGCATTGGGCAACCTTGACCGTTGATCCAATTGATACCAAAGGTGTGTCATGCCCAAAAATTCTACCTAATGAGGCTAGAGATTAGCTAGAGATTCGCTGGCTAGAATCTTCTAACCTGGATTTATCGGGCATCGTATAATGGAAAAACCAGGGGTGCGCAAGACTCGGACCTGGTTTCCCGAGACACAGCATGACTCGGTTGACTTGACTGAGTTAAAAAGGGTCAAGTGAGTTTTGGAGGCGGGGAAGAAGAAAGAAGAGAATGTTTGTCTTCTTTTTTTTTTTTTACCCAGTTTTTTAAGAAGAGGAAGGAGGAGCAGAAGAAGAAGAAGAAGAAAAACAAAAAAAAAAACTAGTCCGTGGATTTCATCCCGAACGCAGTCCTGGTTAGAAAACTACATAGTTTTAAACATCATGATTAGCAAACCACTGTGGGGATTACCCCTCCACAAGGAACGGTCGGGATATAGAGTACCTCTCATGAAAACTGATCTCAAAGTGCTAGGTCAAGCAAAGAAACAAGAAGTGCCAGTTTCCTAGGAACCAGCATTATAGAGATGTTTAGTTCAACTGTCAAGATTCGGCCATTCATTTAGTTTTTTTTTTTTTTTTTCAGGAGGATATTTTAAATCTGCATTTGACCAGAAGATTTTCAAGTCAAAACTTCGAGCAAAACGAGCTGTCTCCTTTGCCCGATTTTTCATTTTTGATGAACGGTGCCCACCTCCGAGACCATTTTTCTGTTGGGACCCGCTGATGAACTATGCCACATAACTCTCCCATATTGGAAGATCCTAGTCACCAATCGGTGGATGTAGATCGTGTAATTCTCTCTTTTCAACCGTCTATTTACAGGCCACCAGTCTTAAAGGTTCGGATTCTCCAATCCATGAGATTTTCCACGTATATTCCATCCGTGGTCGTAGTGCAGGCCAGAATTATAATGGTCAGAGATTACTGAACCATGGGCCCCAGCTGCAAAGCCGCCAATGGAGAATCCCCACCCTGATTAGATCTACAATGATAGATTTTCTCGTGTGATCTAATGTTGGGGAATAATATCATAGACGCGTATCACGGCGTTATCTGAAAGGTAGAACTGGATCGGGACCTTCCATCAATTGGGATCTTTCTTAGCTGGCCCTTGGTTCAAAACCCACACTGATCGGCAATCCTAGCCATTCCTTTTTCCCTCCCCTTTCCCTACCAATTGGAACTTACTTTTTCTCTATGTTACCACCATCTCCGTGTATGCATTGTACATCCACACTGCCCATCCGTTTTGCTAACTTATTTTAGGCCATGATATCAAAAAATGAAGCATATACAAATCTCAGGTGGACCACACCACAAGAAACAGTGGTGATTGAATGCCTACCATTAAAAACTTGTCAGGAGCATCAAAGTTTTAGACAGACCAGCACGGCACATTATCACCCATGTCCAACTCATTTCCCCCACTAGAGATGAGCGTCGTCAGCAATAGCTAATCAGAATCTTTAAGGGATGCAGGCCCACATTTTTCAACAAGCACCGACACTCCAGCTCCTTCTGACTAGAGGTGCATGAAGCGGGCCCCACATTGAAACTGACCGCCCAAAAAATGGACGCGCATTGCCCGCGAGCTAAGAAGCTATGTTGGGCCCAGCATGATGTTTGTAAGAAATCCACTCCATCTACTATCCATTTTGCCGGCTCATCTTAAGACATCTGCCGTTGAAATATTCACGGGGCACAAGTTTTATTTTTGTATTTCCAGTTCATCCCAATAGGAATGACCTTATGAAGGGTTTGGATGGCATACAAACATTACTGTAGACTTCAGGAAGGTTTCAACACGAGGAATTTCCTACTCACTTGGGAACTGTAGACCCCAGTAAGGTTTCCACATGAGGCATTTTCCTACTCACTTATTGTGTAGCCTAATTGAGTTTTGGATCTCCCTCATTTTTGAGTTCATGTCCTAACATGGTGGATTTCTCACAAACTTCAGTGGATCACAGCTAGCTTCTGAGGGCAGGAATTTCCTGCCACAGGGTGCGACACGCAATCCAATTTCCACAAAAATCAACCTTGTCAGCTCATCACTCGTAACTTGCCAAACGGGTCCACATTCAGCGTGCCCATGTGGCTCGCCAGATGAATTGACCACTTGATCTTTGCACACCCCACATGCTCGCCAGGTGTGTGTGAGGGAGGGTTGCACCGAGGCTAGAAAACCACTCGCTTCTCATGCCTCGGAAGCGCAGCAGCAGTTGTTGAGGTCTGCTGACCCCACAGGCAGCTTTACACTCCTTGGTTTCAGGTTGTTGATAGTCCCGGTCGTGGCCTTGGGTGGGTTTCTCTTTGTTTTCATCTTCATATCCTTATATTTTTGTTGATGCTACACCGTGGATTTATACAATAGGTGATGCCTGTCTTTTTTGTGAAACCCCCCTGAAAATGCGTACATATTTCTTCCGTATCAACAAAATTAAAGATGGTGCGCTCCCACCTTTCTATAAAATAATTTTTTTTTTAAAGTGTTATAAACGATACATGTAGAGAGGGTGCTTGTGGGACTCACATACCTCCCCATTGTTTTGTTACTAAAAGTGGATATCCACAGCCACGTTGCAGGCAAGCGGGGTTTCAAATGGGAATCCAATTCACAGCTGAAACTATCAATTCCAAAGATACCCAACTCGGATAGAATCCAAATGGAAGCTGTTTAAGACATAATATTTCCTTTTAAATCAATCACAACTTGGTTAAAGAAAGTAGAGATACAACGTCTCACCAGCCTAGCCAAGAGTTTCAAAGAGAAATCTCTAAACTGGAAAACCACAACACACACAACCTGCAGCTTCACCCCATTAACAAGATAATCAAAATTGACTGCTTTACAATGGCTGAGAGGAATACAAAGACGAAAAGATGATGAGACGAGAGGGGTATATGTTACTCTGGACCCTACAGGAGCCATCGAGCTACTCCATCTTCTTCACCAACAGCTGCCAGAATCTCAATGCGTACATCCAACACAGCCTGCAACCCAAAAACAACCATAAATAGAAGAGAAATCCATACATTCCTACTTCTACTAAACGTAAAGGATCAACCCAACTCAACTCGTTGTCCTGCCAGGTTGGATCCAACTCAGATACTCAGCAACCCAACTTGACGCTCAACTAGGTATTTAAATGAAGAGAACTTGCAACCAGATGATCTACACACTGGAACATGAGCCAATGGCATGTTTGGTAGACATCCAAGACATCTGCCATGTGGGTTCACCTTGTAGATATCCTGGCACCGAGATTCAGGCAGATCCACCCATTAGGTTGGCCAGTGTACTAAACAAATGGACTGCTGGAAAAGTTTATAAGCAGTATTTGTTTCATAAACTGCCCTACCTGATCGACAGCCTAGCCTACTTTTGAGATAAGAAATCTAGACGGTGGTCCCACCTCATGGGTGGTTCTGATCTATGTGAGCCGATGGCACATGTAGATGGCCTTGGGCTATAGCAGTACATGTACATGGGCTGGGCTATAAATAGCATGAGGGATCAGAACACCTCCAAAATTATCATAAATGTAGTGAAACTGGAAAAAGAAATGATGGGGACATCAGAGGACCTACTCGGGTGTACTAGAGATGGCAATGACCACCCATATCAGCACAACTTTCTTTGTGAATGAGAAATGAGTTCCAGATGGGGCCTGTCAGGCCATTTTGAAGACCCCGCATGCATTGAACGTGCATCAGGAAGACCCCACCTTGGGATGATGCATGTGGGCTTCTTAGGAGATCATTTTAGTCATAGTATTTCTATTTTGTGTTGATCCGACCGTTGGATCTTCTCAATCAGGTCATCGGGCCACCAGATCTTTTAGATCTGGGGCCTTTGGACTCTGATGTTGCTTTCTTTATGGTTTTTGTTATTTTTACGAGTTATTTGATGGTTGAGATTAACAATATATATTTTAATTTTCTTATTTTGGACGATGGCCACTTAAGTGAGTAGCATAATTGTAATTATGCTGGATTTTAATTCTAAATTTTTAATTATAAAATCATACGTGGGTGGAGTTCCAACCCTAGTAGTGTTATTGAGAAGAAAAAAAAAAAAAAAAAAAGGAAGAGTAAAGCTCTCTTGTGTGAAGGAATTTTCTTCCTCGTTTTTTATGATTTTTTTTAAAAAAATTTAAAAAAATAAAAAATCCTCCCTTCCAATTAAATTGTAGAAGGGTAGAAGTTTATTTGGTGATGGATTCTAATATACATCCTTCATCTTCTTCATTTTTGAAAGGTATTCTGCTTCTAACATTCTTCCTCTCTCTTCTTCGAAAGGTATTCTTCTTTTTCTTCTCGTCTTCCTCTTTTCTTTCCCATTACAACATTTTAAACCTTAGATTTTCAATCTCATATTTTTTTCAATTTCTAAAAACCCTAATTCCAAAATCCCCAATTCCCATGAATCCTAGTTTTCCTAATTTCAAAATTTTCCCTTTCATAACTCTAATCATAAAACCTACAAATCAATCCATTGAGTGTGGAACGTGCCTATGCTAAATTGGAAGTTTTGTCCTTTCATTAGTCCTAGTTTTAATTGATTTATGTCATTTCTTAGCATGCAGACATATGATTTAGGCTAAATAAGAATTTATTTCTTATTTTTACTCTTAATTACTTGGTGGATTAGCATATTTTGTTAATTGAATTACTTTATGAACTCTTTCATAATCTTCACGTTGCATGCTAGCATTAAATCATGTGTCCTGCATCAAGAAAGCTCATGATTAGCCTTGCATGCTACATAACCAAACACAAACAAGCCCATATCTTTTCTTTTAATTCCAGAGTAAACTCTTTTTCCCCATTTACATCCCTGATTAATTGGGACAAGACTTAGATGATGATATTTTTTTCACATCAGTTGAAGTCCATGCAACTCAAATATTGGCCGAGTTTCAATTATTGGCTAAGTTCACTAAGTAGAAAAGACCATAATGAAGATCATAAGCAGAAAAGAATAATAGAATTATCATTGCCTTTACCTTCGCATCATCATCATAGCCTTGTCCCAGCTATTTGGGTTCAGGTTTGCAATCTTGCTTGCCAATCATTGTTACCTAAAGCCTAAAACTCCACAAGCGATCAAGCCTTCATATCCCTTCTCGACACCATGATCCAAGACCTCTGGGTCCTTCCATTAGGGCTGCAACTTGGGTTTGTGTCAACCTGAACCCAATTGACAACCTAGGTTCAGATTGGGTTGGGTTGGGTTGGGTCAGTTCGGGTTGTCAAGGTCCTCAGGTTCTGTTCACTTTGGAAAACACTAACCAGATTCAAATTCGGGTTTGTTTGGGTTGAGCAAAATCTGGTTGGGTTGGGTCACTTTGGGAATAATCAAATGTATAGGGTTTGGGTTGGGTTAAGTTATAGAAGACTTTGGGTTGAGGTTTGGTTCCTCTTTAGGTTTGTTTGGGCTCAGGTTACTTCAACCCAACCCAACCAGCCTGAGTCACAACCCTACCTTCCATCATCCTTCTTTGGGACCTCCAACCTTTATCAAAGTTCCTTCCTGGGTCATAACCAGTTTTTCTAGCACATTGCCAAACCTTCTCAATCAGCTATCCGTTAATTTATCTCCCAGTGAGACCACCCTTAAGCTACTTCAAATGACCTCATTCTTGTTCTATCCTTCCTAATCTTGCCACACATCCATGTCAACATCACCCCCTCACCTGAATTCTCATCCGTAATTCATGTTGCCTCTTCAATGCCAACACTGTCACATAAAGCTTAGCTAATTGAATAGATGTCTTTTAAATATTCCTTTTTAAGTTTTATTGGCACAGAGAGTCACAAGGCCTCTAACAGGACATCACTTCATGAACCCAGCTCTAATTCTATTGGAAATGTACTCCTTGATCTCTCTATCCTTGATTTATAGAGCAAGGTAATTGAACAAATTGCTTTGAGAAATCTCCATGCTAATGACTTAACAAAAGCCTTACCTATATAAGTAATTCTTGCTAAGATGGCAGCCCAAATACTCTATTCTGGTTCTGCAAATTTTTAATCCTCTAGGCTCTAGCCACTAGTCTAATCTTGCTAGCATGCCAAGCACAAACAAAACAAAAGACCTTATCCTAGATGCTAGCAGTTAATTCACTCAAAAGAGTGTTGTAGAATGGCAAGGGCTTACATGGATCCTTGGTCAAGACTCGCTGCTACAACTGATCGAAAAATACTAACAATAAAGACCCACCACTACAAGGAACCCCACCTCAACACAAGCCTTTCTCAACAGGACTCTCATACTTGTTTCACCATATCTATAAAATCTTGTGTAGATATATTCATAAGACTCCACTCCTCACCAGCCACCACATAACCTCCTTAAGTACTCAATCATACAGTTTCACCATATCTATAAAATCTTGTGTAGATTCTTGCTCCTCTCTGCACTTTTCCATCAGTTGTCTAAATAGAAAGTAGCTTCGATTGTTGATCTCCTAGCATTAAGCCAATAGAATTCTTTGGTATTCTTGTTCTGTAGTACTATTATGCAATTTTGTTCAAGAACATTTGTTGAGAAGATCTTCGAATGCATCCCACGCCCATAAAAAAAAAATAATAATAATAAAGTAAAATTGGAATATTCTTTGTAGATCAACACACTCTTGAGGGTAGTGAAATTGCACGTGGTGTTGTGCCATGGGCTATGTGCGGAAGCTTGGCTTGGTTATGGAATGAAGGCTAAGTCCCAGAGGGTGGGTGATTAGGACCAAATAAAATTTATGCCTTTTTAAAATACAATTGCCTAACTTAAACTAATAATATGCAAATTAACCTAAGTATGACAATTAACTCTAAGGCTTCCAAGCCAATAGAGGGTCCGATCACATAGACTACAAAAGATGTGGCAAACAAGCTACTAGTCTATAAACAAGATAGTGTACATGTGTGTGTGAGAGATGTGCTATCTATATAATCCTAACATTCATCTAATCATGCATACATATACTTCATCTATTCATCACATAAGCATAATTAAATTAGTGTTCCAAGAAATCCTAAGAACAAGCATGTATAGTAGTTCGGTTTCCCTACTCCACTCCCGGCAAACACACTCAACCCATGACTGTACCAGATTTCACTATTAGAGGTTTAAAATCAAGTTTGTATCTAGCCTTTACAATCCTATACAAGAACCGGCTCCCTTGAAGATTTACGTGGTTTTCTATACGCTAGCCACGAACCTCGGTCCTAATCCAAAGACCTACATTTACTTATGTCGGAGGCTCTCATAGAGACTAACACGTACACACCCGTGTCTGGTGGCCTACACAAGGACTTTGATTTAGGTCTTACACAAGAACCAAGGTCCTACACAAAAACCTAATCGAGTTTGACAATTCAAACTCTACACTCAATCCCACAAGAGTGTGAGGACTCTTACAATTGACAACTTACTTGTCTGATTGAGCCTCTTTTATAACGCCTTCTTGAGTTGCTTGATCAATGTTTTCCGGTGCTTTAATCAACTCCCCTTGCTCCCCTGATCATGATGTCGATGCATCGCCAATGCTTCAGCTCCAAGATCAACCACCTTTTATGTGATGCTCATTTCGGTGACCAAGGTGATGGGAGGTTGGTGAATTCTCCTACAACTAGTGTAATAGTTGTAATCTTAAGGGATTCATTTAGATGGGTCTTTTAGAGAATTTAAATAAGTATATACTTACAAAGGTTGGGTCTAATCTCTAGAAAATAGAGTTCAAACACATCTTGAAGGTGAAGGTTCAAATCCTCATTAGAGTGTTAATATCAAGGAAGATGACTTAGAACCAGTGTTCACATTATCGGCGAAAAATCGATATTATCGGTGTTGTCGGAGTTGCAACATTGAAACTCACTTTTTTCGTTTCTCTTCCTAATATCGACGAATATTCAACAATTTTATCGATTTTTCAAGTAAAATACAGTTGTCGACTAGAAATCACTGCCCTGTCACAGGATAACTGTAGCCAACAACCCCTTTTCGACGATAAAAGGGACGATAATATTGGGGTCTGCATAAATACCAAAAAAATCAGAAAAAAGGGAGAAAAAAAAAGAAGAATAAACTTTCGGAAGGGTCTACCTGTAGAATAGGATCGTTGATCGGAAGTAACAATGGGTTAATCGATCGATCAGTGCGTCATTCTTAATTATCTAAAAATCTCTAATTTCCATTTTGTTTTTCTTCAAATAGATCACAAATTTCAAATCAAATGATGATTTCAGCGAAGAATATGCAAAATCTTAGGAATTTTGGAGATTTTTTTTTGGGATTTTAGGGTTTTGAGGGTTCCCTTCTGGAACCCTCTTTTATTGGGCTTTTTTTTCTAATGAGTGGTTTTTCGAGAATTAAAGGGGCTTTGAAACCCTTTTACGGGGAGTGGAAGTGGATTAGGTGTTATGTGTCTTAGAGTGGTGCGTGTCAACCTCAGTGGCGTGTGGACATCACCAAGTTTCGTGGACCCCACCATGATGTATCCACACGGTCCATCCATTTGGCGAGATCATTTTAGGTTATGAGCCCAAAAATGAGACAATCCAAAGCTTGAGTGGTTCACACCACAGAAAGCAGTGGGGACAATGATTCCTATCGTTAAAAACTTCCTAGGGCCCAAAGTGATGTTTATTTGTCATCCAAGCTGCTCATAAGATCACACAGTCATCAATGAAGGTAAAACACAAAAATAACACTGATCCAAAACTTCTATGGCCCTTAAGAATTTTTCAACGATAAACATTCAATTCACACTATTTCCTATGGTGTGGTCCACTTGATCATTGGATATGCTTCATCTTCGGGATCAAGCCCTAAAATTATCTTGTAAAATGGATGGACGGGGATAAAAGCATATAAATCAAGGTGGACCCCACAGAATCGACTCAGTCCACTCAACATACTTATTTACTCAGTGTGCAATCGGCTTGCTACATGCAACTTGTTTGGGTCTCAAGGGTCGGTGGCTTGGTGCATGTGGGGTCCATAATATGATATATTTTATCAATGTTGTCCATTTATTTTACGATATAATTTTAGGGCATGAGTTCAAAAATGAGGTAGATCTGCATCTCAGGTGGACCACACCAAAGAAAGTAGTGGTGATTAAACACCCACCATTAAAAACTTTCTAGGGACATTGTAATGTTTTTTTGCCATCCAACCTCTTGATTAGGTCACACAGACTTGGATGAAACGAAAAAACAATTATCAACTTGATCGAAAACATTTTATGACCCCTAAGAAGTTTTTAATGGTAGGATCAATCGCTACGGTTTCCTTTGGTGTGGTCCACTTGAGATTTGGATCTACCTAATTTTTGGGACCATGTACTAAAACGATATGGTGAAACGGATGAATGGGGTGGATTTCTCGCATATATCATGGTGGGCCCATGGAACATTGTCTAGTAGCCACCTCGTTATTGGCAACACATGATAAAACACATGCATTACGGTGGGTACCACAAAGTCCTTACACTAGGACGTGATTTGGCTAGTGACGTTGCCACTAGCCAGATGGCTAGTGATTGGTGCTATGTGGGCCCAATCGTGATGCATTTATTTGATCCTGTCCATCCATTTTTTCATATCATTTTAGATCTTGATCCAAAACATTAGGCAAATATAAATCTCAAGTGGACCACACGACAGGAAACAATAGTGATTGAATGTACACCATTAAAAATCTCTTAGGGCCCATTGTAATGTTTATTTGACATCTAACCTGTTAATTAGGTCATATAAACTAGTTTAATCCAAAACTTGTGGCCCCTAAGAAGTTTTTAACGGTGGGTATTCAATCAACACTGTTTCCTGTGATGTGGTCCACTTGAAATTTGGATCTACCTATTTTTTGGGCTTTATACCATAAAATGATAAGGAAAACTGGATGGATGCACCAATATGTCAGACAAGTGCCATATCCAAGCCATCCATCACCAAGTATACCACTATATAGATTTCATGTCCCAAGAAAGGTGTACTTTTTTAGTTCATTAACTTTTACATGTCGTAATTATTATATGTTAGCTGCATTTGTATTACATAAACTCATTTTGGTTGCAATTAAAGTGATTTCTTATAGCAGTGCATGCTTTTTGGACTCCATTAAATGAAAATTTATTTAATGCATTCTTTTTGTAAATATGCAAATATGTGTATTTAGGCATGTCTTAAAGTTTTACTGAAAAATTCCGTCATTTTCCCCATGTTTCACCCTTTTTCTCTGCATTTCCAGTTATCGGCGATAACGATGTTATATCTTTATCTCTAGTCAGTGAAACTTGTAGCGATACCGACAACTCGAACACTGGGTACCCATTTGTAAGAATAAAGGAGACATACAGAGTTGTTACAAGTATCATGCGATTAAACTTTTATGAGCCATACTATGGAGCTGTTCTTTTTCTTTTCTTTCTTTTTTCCTTTTTTTTTTTTAAAAAAAAAAAATAGAATTAACAAATTTCATTGAGACAACCCGACTAAGCAAAACTAAGATAAAAACTAACAACCCTAATAGGGGCAGGACATATAAACATCCACCTCCTTAAGGCCTAAAATCCAATAAGTTACCAAGACTATAGCCCTTCTAACAACCCCATCCATGGAATTGCTCCTATTATCAAAGCACCAGCTGTTGTGTTTTCCCCAGATGGCCCATAGAACCACCATTAAGACCATCTAGGGCGAGATTGGCTAGCATTGGGAATTCTTCTCGAAGGGGGCTCCCTCTGCACCAAGAATCCTCCCAGAACCGAATGTGTAGAATTCTCTTCTTCAAGGGGGCTCCCTCTGTGCCAAGAATCCTCCTAGAACCAAATGTGTCTCCCATCGCCAACTGAGAAAGACACACCTTCCATAAATTTATAAGCCACTTAGTAAATAGTTTTCCACAAGCCCAAAAGCCTTATACAGAGATGAATCCCTAATCCACCACCCCATGTCATGGGTGTCAAACTAGAGCAATTGCTTCCCTCCACAACCTTCCTTCTTCCACAACAAAGCTCCATATCCAGTTCGCAAATGACCACCAAATTCATAGAATTCGAGCTTCTTAGACCCACTCCTCCTTCAATTGGTAAGCAAACCTCTTCCCACTTCACGAGATGAAATTTATGTTCGTCTTCGACCCCCCCTCCACAAAACAAAAAACAAAAAACAAAAAAGGAAAGAAGGAAAAAATTGCACCTTAGTTTTTTCCAATTTATCCAGAACCCGTCGAGGGCACTTGAATAGAGCATGAAATAAGGACACGCGTGTCCGAGAAGGCTGCTTTGATGAGCGTTAAATGACTTCCCAAAGAGTGTGACTTTTCCATCTAGAAAGCTTCCTAACACTTTATCCCACAGGTGTTTAGTCGACTTCCTGATGCACAATGGATGGCCCAAATATGTCAACGGGAAGGAACTAACCCAACATCTAAAAACCTCCACAGGCCTTGGTACCTCATCATTACATGCCTGAATGCCCACCATTTTTCTTTTAGCTACATTAACCTTCAAGCTCGAGGCCACTGGGACAGTGAATGAGCAAAGACTAAGGCATGAGATGAATGTATCAGAAAATCAGTTTGATTTAATGCCTAGGAGGTCTGCAACGGAAACTATTTCCTACTTAGACAATTGGAGAAAAATATAGGGAGAGAAGGAATGATTTCACATGGTCTTTATTAATATAGAGAAAGCATATAATAGGGTCCTCGGAGAGTTAATCTAGTGTGTTGGGAATGAAAGGAGTTTCACGATGATATATTGACGTGATTAGGCACATGTATGAGGGAGCAATAACAAATGTGAGGACCATAGTGGAGAGACACGCGGGTTCCCAATCATTGTAGGCTTGCACCATGGGTTGGCATTGACCCATACGTTTTCACATTGATTATAGACGAGCTAATGAGGCATTTGCAAGAAGGGATCCCACGGAATATGTTGTTTCCAGATGACGTAGTTTTGATTGACAAGACAAAGGAGGGTACAAAGCTAGATTTATGGAAGGATGCTTTAAAATCTAAAGGATTTAAAATTAGTTAGGACTAAAATCAAGAATATGGAGTGCAATTTTACTAACAATAGGAGTGAAGATGAAAAATCAATTAAGATTGCTGACCAAGAAGTTTCCCAAAATGACCACCTTTGATACCTTGGGTCAATATTTCTTAAAAGTGAAGAGATTGAGACGGATGTTGCCTTTAGAATTCAAGCTAGGTGGAAGATTCAAGCTAGGTGGAAGAAATGGAGAGGTGATCATTGTGTACTACTCAAACTAAAAGGGAAATTTTATAGGATAGCTATAAGACCAGCCATGCTTAATGAGACAGAATGTTGGGCAGTTAAGGAACAACATGCTCATAGAATGTGCGGATGAAATGAGAATGTTTCAATGGATAAGTAAAAAGATGAGGAATGATAGAATTAGAAATGAATGCAATAAAGGGAACTTAGGAGTAGCACCGATAGGTAATAAGATAAGGGATAATAAACTTAGATGGTTTGGTCATGTGCAACATAGATCAAGAACGTTGTCGGTTAGAAATAGTGAGTTGGTACAAGTTGAAGGCTCTAAAAAGGGCAAGGGGAAGGCCCAAAAAGAGGTGGATGGGGATAATTTTTTTTTTTAAAAAAAAGGGTTGATTCTTTTTTCTTTTTCTTTTTTAAAGGTGACAATTTCATTGATCAAGAAGACCAAATTGGTTGAACAAATTACAAGCAGCCCAAGAAGAAGATGAAGAAAGGGAACAATCACAAAGAACATTTGAGTTCAAGACCCAGTCCATTCCAATTTTTCCCTTTTAAACACCTCCACAACTACCCTACTATAGTTACGAAAGCATCAGTTGTTCCTCACTCCCCGTAAGGCGGAAAAGACGGCTAATAAAGAAAACTTTCAAAAAATTCTCCCTCTCTTACCAATCCCACCTCCATGCCAAGAGAGAGGGAATCTCTCAATCCACTTCAGTATCACCTATCAAATGCCAAAGACACCGAAGAATCTCTCTCACAACTCATGAGCAAAAGGGCAATGAATGAAGTGGCAGTTGACCAACTCCTCATTCTACATATACAGCAAATAGACATTGGTCATCATCAATTCATCATCTTCCTCTTCCAAAGATGTTCAACTGTAAGCAGCTTATTCCTTCCCACAAACCAAGCCAGCGCTGCAACCTTGGGAGGGCCCTATTGATACGAAATGAAGTATGCACTTGTTCGTGTCTAGAAGAAGATCAACAAATCCAACCATAAAAGGACCTGACTGAAAATTTCCAAGACTTATTTATTATCCAAACCATTGAATCCCTTATCATCATAAAAGGACTAATCCCATGAAGTCGCTTTAACAAGCTAATGAATCTAGTCTCTTCTTCTTTCAAGAGGAAACCAATTCAAATGTATACCCCATCGTCGGTAAGTCACAATCCTAAAATCAAATTGTTTGAAAAATCCTAACCTTTGATCCGTGGACACTTGTTTGATAAAACAAGACCATTGGATATTTTTCCTTCTTAAATGTCCACCAATCTCATCTGGGCAAGGAAATAAACCTAATTTTTAGGTTACAAGACATAATTTAGACAATTTAATTTCAATTACTTGTATGTCATGGGTGCAATTTTTTAAAAATAATTAATTGGATGTGTTTTCATACATGCCTTCGATGAGTTATAAATTATATGAATTGATTTTGAATATAGTTGCATCACTTTACTAGACAGTGCATAGCTTAGGAGCCTATACAAAGGACACTTATCATTTGCACATGTTTATTTTATTTTATTTTATTTTTTTGCAATTTTTCTTATATCTAAGTGTGTAATGATGTCTTTTTTAACATCTCCTGAAGTTTCGTTGAAAAATTAGACAGAGTTCCCAATGTTTCCCAAAAACAACAAAACATTATGCAATACATCCGATATTTCCCATGCGATATCCGATATGTTTCTGTATCCCAAGGGTGTGATGCATCTGTCGATACCGATGCTTAAAACATTCATTCGACCTACCCCCATCAATAATCTTTTAATTCAATAAATACATCTTGGTTTCCAACAGAGAAACAATATGTGCTTTGTACTGTATCGCCTGCACAAATCCCTGATTTGGAGTCTTTCCAAGGGGCAGCCCAAACCCCTTACATTACAACTATCTTTATCGATCACCTCTCTCCCCTTTCTACCTTTCTCCTTACTCTTAGACATGCTCCCACCTCATAGTTAATCAAACATACAAGGACTTTCAACTCTCTTCACCCTTTGGGAGCCCTAATAGTCTCATTTTGCCTGACTGCCTTGGTAGTCCAAGCCCTAGGCCTTCTGGTTTCCCCTCTCTTCGACAAATTGAAACAAAGCAATATAATATTCTTCACAATCCCCAAACGTAATTCCAACCAACCTGCCCACATGCCCCAACGCTTCCCTTAATCCAAAGCATACCTTTTTCCATGGATACGTGACTCCCTTCCCATCGAACAAGAGACTAACTCAAAAATGGCGACCCTCAAAGAGCATCTAACTTCCACATCATTGCCAATGGACGTTTGCAATGGAGAGATTTCCATAGCTATAGAAGATAAAATGTCAATTGAAAGCAACTCCAGCATTTCCAATCCCCTGGAGCATTGATTTTCTCCGGCGAACGTGCCCTCCTGGTCACCCTCTCTCGTTGTCTACCCTTAGCCTTGTCAAACAGAATCAAAGACCTCCCATGGTCATCTCCACATAGAAGCCTATATCAATGCAAATTGGAAGAAAGTTATGTGGCGAAGCAAGAAACAAACTGTGGCGGCTCAGTCTAACACAGAAGCAAAGTATAGAGCTAAGGCACATGGTCTAGCAGAATTATTGTGGGTAAAAATTCTATTACGTGATTTGGCTACATCATTGTCTATGTGACTGATTATGCCATCACATATGCCATTTTGGAATAGTGGACCGCGTATGTATTGTGCCATCGGGGCTTATGCGGTCACAGAGAAAACTAAACGACCGCAGAAGCCGTGGTTAAGCAGTTATGCCATTGCATACATAGCATGCGACGGCATAACCTCCCAACTATCAAATTTCTATCAACTTGAACCTTTTTTTAATTTATTTGCTTCATTTCACTTTTTGCATATAAATAGGCACTCCCTGCCCTATTGTCACAACTCTCTCTCTCTCTCTCTCTCTCTCTCTCTCTCTCTCTCAAAGTGACATCAACTAAAATTTCTATGTTGTTTTTTCACATTTTTTTTATTATGCATTCATTTGAGTAGTTGTTGGTCAACTTGTTATAATTAGATAGTCTAATAAAAATATTAAAAAATAATTTCCTGCACATGTATTTTTGCATAATTTTTCATATTTACTTGAAATTTCCATTTTCTTTATCATTTTCCCAAAAAAAAAGTTTGGGGGGCTATGCAATCGCATAAGCTTCATAACCTTCTTGACTCGCACTCCAACCATGAGCAAGTTATTTCTCAAAAACATTGCTTACCATTCATAACAATGAAGAATCAAGTTCCACTTCTTCCTTTCTATTCTAATCTTCCAATCCTAGCAACTATCACTCATCTTCTACTAGAAACCAGCAATTGTAATTGACTTGAAGTTAAGCCAACTAAACTAGAGATCATGTCATCAAAGGATATATCATTGCCTTGGACTCCAGCTTATACCGTAAATGACATCAAAGTCCATTGTCGTTCTTCATCTATTACCTTTCATCAGGTCCTGAGATAAGCCAATTGTATTGTTGATTACCTTGCAAGGGGAGTCCATAGAGATATCTGTGTAGGGGATTCTTATCCATCACTTTGATGGATTGTATTTCATTTTCTTTTTTTTCTTTAATAATATTTTAAATTATTGATTAAAACAAAAAAGTTACAAAGCCTACTAGTTGTGATCGTTGATTACCTTGCAAGGGAAGGAGTCCATAGAGATATCCATGTAGGGATTCTTTTCCATCACTTTGATGGATTATATTTCATTTTCCTTTTTCCTTTAATAATATTTTATGTTATTGATTAAAAATTTCAATTATAAAATGGAGCCAATTAATGGCTAGTTGTCAAATTTGCTTTAAAACGTAGTAGTCAGCCCATAGTTAGCAAAATACCACACAACAAAAACTGCTTGCAAAATGTATGCATCTAATCCAATTATAATTGGAAAAATGGAGTGAAGAAAGCACCTATTTATATTGTATATAAATAATATCAAAATATAACTCAATGCTTCTTTTGAGAATGACGAACAATCTGTCCTTGCATCACCATCAAAAGTCCTTTTGAATAAAAAGAGTTCTTTTGGAAAAACGATTTTAATTTGGGTTTGCACAAAAATTGTGTTTCTTTTTTTATTTTTTTGGACCTTCAAGAATAAAACACAGTTCTAAATGTTAAAAGCAACTATAAGAGTTCTTAAAAAGGATACGGATTTTAAAATAGTCATGCTAATTGTGGTCAAGTCTACATTCATCCATTAATTCAATATTTCATTAAGGGGGCATTTGGCATCTCTACAAATAAGAGCTTATTGGCTTATTTCTATTTTATTTTTATTTAAAAAAAAAAAAAAAACTTTTAGACTGTTTGTAGAAGTCTAATCAAATTGCTTATTTGTTTAGAAAGTAGCAAATAAGCTCTGATTTTATAAGTTTGGGAGGTGTTACTTTTAGACATTTTGGACTAATTTTTGGACAAGTTTGTCCTTAAACTTTCCAAGTAATTCCCATCTTCCCCTCTTTTCTTCCCTTTACAATTCCTTCGAGGTAGGCCCACATGATGAATGACCCATATTGAAGGTGGGCCCCACATGATGGACGATCCACATCAAGCAAGCCATACCTAATGGATGGTCCACATCAAGGGTGGGACCTACATGATGGATGGTGGACATTGAATGTGGGATCACATGACGGAAGGTTGACATTAAAGGCGGGTCCACATGATGAATGACCCATCTTGAAAGTTGGGCCCCACATGATGAACGGTCCACAACAAAGGTGGGACTTACATGATGGACAGTGGACATCAAAGGTGGGCACCACATGATGGACTATCCACACCAAGTGGGCCCCACATGATAGATGATCCACAGAAAAGGTGGGACCCACATGATGGATGGTGGACATCAAAGGTGGGCCCCTCATGATGAACGACTCATATTGAATGTGGTGCCTCACATCAAGGTGGGTCCCACATGATAGATGGCCGGCATGAAAGTCTGGCCTAGCATGACGGAACATGTAGATCAAGTGGATCCTAGTTGATTGGTAATCCACATCAACGGTGAGACCCATATGATGGATGGTGGTCATTGAAGGTGGGCCCACATGATGAACAACCCATATTGAAGTTGAGACCCCACACTATGAATGGTCCACGGCAAGGTGGGCCCACGTAATGGATAGAGTGTGGGCTTCACATGATGGATGGCACACATCAAAGTAAGGCCCCTCATAATGGACAATCCACATCAAGTGGGCCCCATCTAATGGACGGTCCGCATCCAAGGTCTTGCATGATGGATGGCCCATATCCAAAGTGGGCCACATGATGGATGATCGATATAGAAGGTGCGTGCACCCCACACGATGAATGATGGATATCAAAAGTGGGCCTCACATGATGGACAATCCACTTTGAAGGTAGGGCCCATACTATGGACACTTCAAATGTGGACTCCACGCGATGGGTGATGGGTAGTGGAGATTGAGGGGCCCCACGTAAAGGACAATTAGCATTGATGGTGGGCCCCACATGACAGATGACCTACATCAAGGTGGGCCCCTAATGATGAATGGTCCACATCTACGACGGGCTTTGTATGATGGACAACCCACTTTGAAGGTTTGACTCACACAATGGATGGTCCACATCAAAGGTGGGCTCCATATGACAGTTGATCCACATCTAATGTACGACATAATAGATGGCCCAAATATCTTAAAATATAAAGATTGTAGTCATCCATTCTTTTGTCATTTGGGGCACAGTTCATCTATGGTGAAATCCACCAAAATAGCCATTTGGATTGCTCTTATAATAGAGTTGTTGTATTCTTTAAAAATGACGTCAACTACTCCTAAAAAAAACTCTTATCTGAAGGTTTTACCAAACATGTTTATTTCAAATTAGAGTTTTTTTTTTTACTGGAAAAAGTAGTTTACCAAACAAGCTTATTTAAAACAATAGCTTGAACAAAATAAGCTTATTGGAGTAGCTCTTATTGAAAAAGCTCTTATTGAATTAGACTAGAGATGCCAAACGAGCCTTATGTTCTGTAAAAATGGTATCTTTTTTATCTTTTCTTTTTCTTTTTCTTTTTTTTGTCATTCAAAAAAAAAACTTTAGTTCCAAGTACAAAACTTCCAGCCACTCCCCTCATCACAAGACTCATGCAATTTTAAACACCAAGTAAAAACTTTTCATTTAAGATGTAGCCGGTTCTTTCACTTCAACCAAAGCATCATCAAACAACAAACCACTTTAGGAACAACCTCGATATGGTTTCGAGTTTCAAAATGTATTAAGAAATATTACATCTTCAAGCAAATATTTTTATGCAATCCAAAAAAAAAATTTATTTGAAAGGAAGGACCTAGATATTGACCTCATTATAAAACCCTATCCCAAGACACATGTACACAAATAATTTCTACCTATACTCATTCATAGGGAACACAAAGAAAGCCAAACCAGTGAATCAGAAGATAACACCATGCTAGAAACTAAGAAAGAAAGCTACTGATGGAGATGCTCCAACATAGTTTTGACCATGGCAAAGCAATGAGGAGCTCAGCTAATGTACATTTGTCTGCCAGTTACTATTCAGTCACTGAGGGATCAGTCAAAGGCATGAACCTTCCGACAACATATTGGGGCTGTTTGGATTTGGGTAAAGTTATCTCCTCACTAATCGTTATGGAAACCATACGTGTCTATGGTTTGTCAACACCCTTGTGGCACGGGAAGCAATGCACATTTGGATGAGTAGTCATGGATTTGTGAGCATTATGCATAATTGGGTCTCTGGTGGAGGGGCAGGACTATTTGCCAATGACACTTTCATTTCAGTGCACGTGAGGATCATATTTATCAGTAAATGTTCATGATATGTTCCCATGTGCCACATGCAACTGTGTAGGTTCAAGCATATGTGCCACGCCACCACCATAAATCTTCAAGCACTAAAAGATGTGGTAAATACGTCAATGTTCATATGTCGAATGTGCACAAGCACAGGCACATATGTAAGTGTACCACCAACTAGATTTTATTTTCCCTATCCGTGCCACAATCTATCCACGCCATGATCTAGGGTGTTTTACAAACAAGGGACGGAACAACTAGTCAGCAACAGCATGCCCATGACATGGTAGCCTTGATAGCATGTCATGTATTTCTAGTCGCAACACAACTTCTGCTCAAATCCAAACAGGCCCTTTCTTACTCTATTCTTTCAATCTAAAAGACTACAAACTTCACCCTCTCTAATTAGGCAAAAATAAGAAAACTGTGTTGTTGATGATTAGCAGACAAATGCAGATTTCAACACTCAAATAGCTACATAGTAACAAAATGTTAAGGTCAAATGCATGTCAAAAAGAGAGAGAGAGAGAGAGAGAGAGAGAGAGAGAGAGAGAGAAACAGTGTTCAGAATATTGGAACACTGTATGAGTGAATTCGCATAAAGTGCTTCACTGTTACGAAACAAATCTCGTATCGCAGTACAGACATAACCTCAAAGGTGTATCATTCCACCAGTTTGCATTCTCAATAAATTTTGATCCAAATGCCAATGGTATTGGAATGTATAACCAGTACATCCAATGCACTCAAAATTCAAAATGTTATTATTTTAATATTTCCATTTAGTTATTACTTTTATTGCATTTTTCTCTTGGTGACCCTAACTACTTTATTTCATCATATGAACTAATCTTGATATACATGCCAATTTAGCTTCAATCACTTAACATTATTTTTCAGATTTAAGATAGTAAAAATGGAAAACACAAAATTATGGATCAGCAATCTTAACGTATTGTATCGTTCTGACACCGGTCTCAATCTGATACATTCAAGTGATATTTCAAACCTTGGATTGAAAAACAATTTCAATAATATCTCACATTGAGGAATCTTAACAAAAACCAGAAACATTGATGACATGACCTTTTATCATGAAGAAAATAGCATGGGATCAGATAAACTTACCAAGGGATTTCTACAGTTGACAAGTCTACACTCCAACAAAGAACCTTCCAACTTCCAACTTTCCCACACATCAAAGCTGTGACTTGCAAATACAAATTCCATCCTTCTATTTATCTGGAATACAAAATTTTAAAAAAGAAATTAAAAAACAAAAAATGCAAACCTAGATTAAGGGGGAAATTCTGTCAAAATTCAAATACAGGTTCATGGGGGTCATATCTCGTGCTACTAGTCTCTTATTTTTCACAAAGAAATAATTATCTAACAATCATTGTTGATAATGAAAGCCATTGTCATTGGCTTGTTAAGGAAATAGATAAATTTTGAAGAAAGAAATAGAAACCATTAATGAAAGAAAATCCATTTTTATAACCATAATAACATAAAGAGTTCAATTTGTCAAGTTCATGAATAGTTGACCTAGAAATGGGTTAAGAATGAGGGAGATGGATCAGGCCCCAGATGTCGATTATGGAATGCTGTGACAAGTATCACAAGAGAGGTAAATCTGATGACTTAGAAGAAACCAAGATTTCACAGGAGATAACAGGTGTCATCGACATATAGTTTCAAGTAGTTGTATCACAACTAGGACTCATTCTTAACGTTGATTGAGCTGGCATATTTCATTGGGTACTCGTTGATTTATGTTGATTGCATCTGGACAATCCACAAGATCTTCAAAACATGACCGTATTGCAGGACCATCACGGTCAAGGGTCCAAATTAGAGATTAGTAAAGTATAGATACAACTCTGGTCCTGGTGTTTCAGACTGCCATTTCTGAAATAGGCTGAATCAAGTTTGATGGTTTGGTTCTAGCATGGTTAGAATATATTTCTGGTAAGTAAATATCATTAGCTAAAGAAAAAGAAACTACAAAAAAGGAAGTCTCCAATCAAAAGACTTCGGAGACCAGCAACCTTATTAGCCAACTCAACAGATACACCATTAACTTCTCTTTTGCGTGAGTGAAGGATTCCGAGACAATTCCCTTCACCTCTCTAATTTCTTTGATTCCAAAGCACCAGGTGAAACATCCAAAGAAATTACACATCCGATGATTGCCAAATCCCATTCAATGAGACTGGAAAAGGAAATCTCAAATGAATCAACTTTTTTAAACACACATTAGCAAGTTAACTGTATTGAGAAACTGTTGAGAAAAAAGTCATAACAGCAAATAATACAGCCCAAGTGTACAACCCAATCTACAGTCCCAGCTTACAACCCAAACAGAAATGAAATTTCAGCAATGTTAACATCCTTAACCCCAGACACCCATTCTACTAGATTGCCACAACTTTCTTCCCACGATCCCTGTTTGTTGAGGAAGCATCGACATTTTCATTCCAGCCGAATATTCCACAACATAGCTGGTAAAACAAGACACCATGATGCGTGCCACCCTTTAGGAATGAGGCTGCTATGCCATGCCCAAACCAAATCCACAACCGTTCAAGGCATGAATCATGACCCACTCGACGCCAAAAGACGTTAGAAAGGTGATCCTAACTTGTCGCGTGAAGGGACAATAGATAAAGAGGTGATGAACCAACTCGGCATCGTTCTTGCACATTAGACCATGTTAGCAAGATTCATAGACCTATTCTGAAGATTCTCTATGGTTCACCCAAGTAACCAAACAAAGGAAGCCACCTTAGGAGGTGCCCCATAGAACCCAAAGGCGTGAAAAAACTCCCCCCTTCTTGACACCGTAGAGCCCCAATGCATCCTATAGAAGAACTTAACTGAGAATTTACCGGAAGGTGAGGCCTTCCATACCATAGAATCTGAAAAGAGCCAGGGAATGATGAATATTATGTAGCTGCACTGCCTCCTCATCTAATAAGACTCTCCTACAAGGGAGGCACCACACTCCATTCACACCGGTGAAGGAAAAGTAAGTAGCTACTGATATATTCTTCATATGGGTCAGTCTAGCAAGGTATGTGAATTCAAGATCCAAGGGTCTATCTCCATGCCAAGGATCCTCCCAGAAGCGATGTGGTGACCATTACCAAGAGGAAAAAACCACTTTAGGCTTGAACGAAGGTGCCATTGAATTAATGGCCTTCCATACCCTCCCACGCTTGACATTGCGAGGATTTGTTGACCTCCCACCCTCCCTCTTGAACACCCTATTTAAATGCAATAACTTCTCTCCACGGCTTACCCTCTTTGGATCCAATCTCCACTGCCACTTTCCTAGAAGTGCCACATTATTAACACTCTAATGCCCACACCTCCTTCAAATAGTTAATTTGCACGCCTCTTCCCACTTAAGCAAGTGGAAAGAATGCTTTTCTTCAGCCTCTCTCCATAAGAAATCACGCCTTAACTTCTCAAATTTATCCAAAACTGATTTTGAACACTTAATGACATGAAGTAGAGGGGAAAATTAGATAAAGTCGCTTTGATAAGAGTTATTTGACCTGCTAGTGATAGACGATGGCACTTCCACGTTGATAGATTCCTTTCGAACTTTTCAATCACCTTATTCAGTTATTCCATAGATATTTCGCCAATTTTCTATGTATAACGGCAGGCCCAAGTAAGATGAAGGAAATGATCCCAAACTACATCCAAACACTTCTATGAAGGTTGATGTTTCCTCCTTGGAAAGCTCAATGCCCAACATTTCATTTTTCCAAGCGTTGACCTTGAGACCTTGAGACCCGACACCTCCTCGAAACACCCCATTTTTTTCCTTACATTGTTCACCATAGTCATTTCTGAGTCAAAATAAGATTGTGCCGTCCATGAATTATAAGTGAGAGATCCGAACTGCTCCTACTCCTTTAAAGCTAGAAATAAGCCCCATTTCTTAACCTTTTGCTAACATTCTACTACTACAAGCAAGAAGGGGAAGAGCTGGTCCCGCTTGCCTTAGACCACTTGATGCTTTGAAAAAAGCCTTTTGGAGAACCATTGATGATAACCAAGAAACTAGCCAAGGAGATAGATTCGTGCATCCAACGAATCCATTTGTTTCCACATCCTATTCTCTCCAACATGCGCTCAAGAAATCCCCAATCCACATGGTCATAAGCCTTTTTAATGCCAAGCTTACAAACCACACCTTTCATCCCCTCCTTATATCCAGTGTTCGAAATATCGATACTATCGGCCGATATTATCGTTATCGCACCCCTGCGAGACGATACACTCGCGATAACCCCCGGAAGATACCAAAAAACTCAAAATCCAGATATCGGCCGATATATCGTCGATATCGTGCAATATTTTGACGATATCGCGCGATTTCCTCTCCATTATTGTCGGACATCGACGTCATCATCCGAAAAAATTGGAAAAAAAAAATTAAGGGGTGGATTTCGATACCTGCAGAAGAGATCACCATGATCGGAAGCTTCCATTTGGTGGGCCATTCGAATTGAAGCATCATTCCTAGGTTGCCGCAATTAAAATCTCCGATTTTGGAGAGAAATCCGGAGACATCCTCGCCGGTTTGGGAGAAATTTTAGGGTTCCGGGTTCCGAAACCCTCTCTGCTTTAAAAAAGGTCGTTCGAGCCTTTTATTTGGACACGGATTAGCTACTAGCAGGTTGAGTAGCGAGATCGCTACTGAAGTGACGTCACCAAGTTACGTGGGACCCACCATGATGAATGTGTTATATCCACATGGTCCATCCATTTGGAGATATCATTTTAGGACATGAGTCAAATAACGAGGCAGATAAAAAATTGTACTGGACCCCACTACAGAAAACAGTGGAGAAAGTGACATCCACCGTTGAAACCTTCCTAAGGTCCACCGTGATGTTTATTTGAGATCCAACCCGTTAATAAGTTTAAAAAGACATTATAAAGGGGAAAAAATATATATATCAGCTTAATTGAAAACTTTTGTGGCCCTCAGAAGTTTTTAATGGTGCGTGTCACTCTCTCTACTGCTTTCTGTGGTGGGGTCCATTGGAGCTTTGAATCTTAGTCATTCTTAGGCTCATGGCATAAACTGTTCTCTCCAAATGGATGGACGGTGTGGATACAAAACATACATCATGGTGGGGCCCACGGAACTTGGTGACATAAATTTAGTAGCGAGTCTCACTACTCAACCTGTCGGTAGTTAATCTGCGCCCCTTTTTTAATCCAAATCGAGTACGTTGACGTCACCAAGTTCTATGGGTCCCATCATGAGGTATGTGTTATATCTTGAGCTGAAAAATAAGATAGATCCAAAGATCAACTGGACCACACTACAAACAGCAGAGGTAGTTGAACGTCTACCATTGAAAACCTTTTGGGGGTCACGAAAGTTTTGGATCAATATGCTATTTATTTTTCCTCTTCATCCAGGTCTGTGTGACCTAATTAGCAAATTGGATGGAAAATAAACATTATGGTGGGCCCTACGAATGTATTAATGGTGAGAATCAGTTCCCCACTGCTATTTGTGGGGTGGTCCACTTGAGCTTTGGATATGACTCATTTTTGGGTTAATGATCTCTCCAAATGCATGAACGGTGTAGATATAATAAATACATTATTGTGGGGCCATGTAATTTTGAAATATTTGTACAATTTGAGCCCGAGGAGCGTCAGCGCTATACTAGGATTTCCGGCCAAAGCCTTCCGCAGGAAGTTCCTGCGCTTGAAACCTTAGTGGGGCCTACCATGATGTTTGTGAGGAATCCACTCCATCCATCCGTTTTGTGAGATCATTTTAGGACATTGAATAAAAAATGAGTAGGATCTAATACTCAAGTGTGCCAAAAATGTGAGGATTGAACATCCACACTTGAAATATTCGTGGGGCCACATAAGTTTTGAATCAGACTAATATTTGTATTTTCAATTCATCCGCGTACGAATAACGTTATGAACGGTATGGATGGCATGTTAACATCACTGTCGACCCAAGGAGGTTTCAACGGTAGGAATTTTCCTACCCACCTTTTCCTTTAGTGCGGCCCACTTTAGTCTTGGATCCTGCTCATTTTTGTTCTCAAGTGCTAAAATGATCTCAAAAAATGAATGGACGAGGTGGATTTCTTACAAACATCACAGTGAGCCCCACCTAGGTTTTGAGTGAATGAACTTGGTAGGAAATCTACGTACGATCAGCGCCCCACCCCCAATGTGGTGGGAAGTGGATCCCCTAGTGAGCGGTGTATTTTGTAAACTTTGTGGGCCCACTATAATTCACGTATTTTATCCACTCCGTCCATCCATTTTACCAGATAAATTTATGGTTTGAATGATGAGAAAAAACTATTATTAGCTTGATTCAAAACTTTTGTGGCCCACTAATGGTCAATAACCATTGTTTCCTATGGTTTGGTCTACCTAATTATTGGATCTGTTTTATTTTTTGGATAATGTCCTAAAATGATATGGAAAAACGGATGGACAGGGTTGATGCTGAATATAGTTGTCTTAGTTCAATCGGACAACGCATAGCTTAGGACCCTATACAAAGGAAATCTACTATGTACACTTCTTTTTTGAAACTTTATAATTTAAAAGTGTGTATTAAGGGCCTTTTTAACAATCCCTTAAGTTTCATTTAAAAATTCATCCATTTTCTCAATGTTTCCCCATGTTTCCCAAAAAGTGTGATAAACTATGCGATATAAACGATATATCCCGTGCGATAACCGATACGTATCTGTATCCCAAGGGTGCAATACATTGTGCGATACCGATATTTCGAACACTGCTTATATCTCAAGTTTATATAATCATGGGCAAGTAATACATTGTTAAATATCTATCTATTTCCCACAAAGGCTCCTTGATTCTCGAATATGAAGGTAGCTAACAACATCCTGAATTTGGATGTGAAGATCTTGGCCAAGATCTTATAGGGACTTCCAATTAAACTAATGGGCCGAAAATCTTTGAGTGAATCTGCCCCTCCTTTTTTGGAATAATTGCTATGAATGAGGCCCCCATCTCCTAGGTCAACTTGTCTTTCTCACAAAACTCTACTACAAAGTCCACCACATCTTTCTTGAGTGTTTCCCAAAAAACCTGATAAAAAGCCCTGGGATACCCATCTGGACCCAGGGCCTTATCTTTGCCCAATGAATCGATAGCACATTTGATTTTTTTCTTCCAATATGGGCTTTTCAAGATTATCCCTTTCTGCAACAGAAATACAATCAAATAGTAAATTGCCTAACAAAGGTCTTCTCTGCCTAGTAACTTCAAGTGGAATTGCATAGTCGTACAAACTTGTTCCCTCACTTCGATCCGCTCACCATATACCTCCAGGTTTCTTATGCGATTGTTTCGAGCCCTACCACTAGCAATGACATGGAAAAATAGTGTGTACTTGTCACCTTCCTTTAACCATAGTGCCCTCAATCTCTACCTCCCCCTTATCTCTTCTTCCTTTGGTACTTAGAATATTCTTCCGACAACGAAATTTGTCTTTGATGGTCTTCCTCATATAGCTTGCCCCCCTCTTGATGTCATGTCCATATAGTTCACTCAAAGTACATTCCGCTACACCATTCTGATGTTGTAAGAATTCCTTTTTCTAAGCATTCAGCTTCCCCTTGAGTAGCATAAGCTTTTGAGACAACCGAAAGCCAGCCGTACCTGTAACGCTGATGGATAGCCACCAATTTTTTATAAAATCAGCAAAGCCTTCCACTTCATCCACATGAATTCAAATTGAAAAGGCTTAGGCCCTGAACTATCTTTCCTCAACTTCTAATAAGATAGGGCAGTGGTCAGATATTGGTTTAGGAAGACCGCACAATGAAACCAATGAATATTTTTCAACCCAATCCGTGGACAGCACAAATCTGTCCAATCTGGAAAGCACCAGTTCTTCCCTCGCATTAGACCAAGTAAATTTGGCTCCATTCATCGGAATATTGATCATTTCATTGTGGCTTACACATTCCTCAAATCCTTTCCTGCTTTTAGTGATTTTGTCCCCATTGGACTTCATGTACAAACTTGATGACATAGAAATTGCCCCAATGCACCATGGATATTTGAATCTAGCTCTGACAGAGTTCAACTCTGCCCACTGGTTGCTGCTAGTGAACACAGGCCATACACAGCTGTGAACAGCAGCCACATGAAGTTAGAGCAAATTTCCTTCAACACAACGGAGACTGAGAAGGATCCAGTCACAATTTCTTTCGAATTCCAGATATTCTTATCCCAAGCAATTACTATCCCTCCTGTAAAGCAAACTACACCGAGAGTAGTACACCCCTTATTCTTGATGCCCCAGATAGAATCAAGAATCTTGTTATCAAAAGCATCAAGCTCTGTAATGCAAGACGTGATTTAATGCTAGCATGCAATGTGGAGATTATGAATAAGTCTATAAAGTAATTCAATTAACAAAAGATGCTAACGTACCAAGTAATTAAGAGCAAACAATAGGAAATAAAATCTGATTCAACCTAAATCACATAAATCAATTAAAATTAGGCTTGACGAAAGGATAGAACTTCTGATTTAGCATAGGCACGTTCCGCACTCGAGAAACAAATTTATAGGTTTTATGATTAGGGTTATGAAGGGGAAAATCTGAAAATTGGAAAATTAGAGTTCATGGGAATTGGAGATTTTGGAATTAAGGTTTTTAGAAATTAGAAAAAATAGAAAATTGTAGATCTAGGGTTTAGGGTAGGGTTATAGATGGGGAATCAAGGGATTTTGATGGGGGAAGCAAGGGAAAATCAAAGGATTGAGGAATTATCCATATGGTTAGCCTAGAGGCTCGCACATGTTGCTTGTTGGCTAGGGTTATTGGGTCCTCAAAGGTTGATTTTGGTTGGGGTTGCAGTCGGATGATGAAAAGTTGAAGAAAAAGATGATTTGCATGATCTTGGATAGAAAGGGAAGAAGAGAGATGAAGTTTTTTTTTAGGCAAATATCTTATTTAGATAGAAAGGAAGAGATAAGGAAGACGATAGATAGAAGCCTTACATGCCCGTTGAATGGGGAATGGAATCACACCACACCCAAGCTCCAAATCATATGGAGTATTCTTCAAATCACATGAAGAAGAGAAAATATAAATCTTTTTTTTCAAAATAATGACATTAGGGTTTCACACACCCATTTTTCTCTTTTATAGTCTCATAAAAGACATTTTGCAAAAAGATGCTCTCAAATAAGATTCTCAACATAAAAACGCTTAATAAATTCAAAGTTGTTCCTAACTCTCTAATCTTAACACAAATATAAGGTATATTAAAAATAACAAGCATGTAAACAATCTAAACAACTACACTATTTCGTGGCCCATGGGAGTCCACGTCAAGATGTCCAATGATGATGATTCAACGGTCCGATCATCATATCCACCCAATCCAATGGACAAATGTGTCCATCAAGCTCCTATGTGTAGCCCATGTGCATCTTCCAAGTGTGGGGTCTTTAACGTGTCTAAGAATGTGAATTGGGCCAAGTGGGCCCCATGTAATGGTCATCTAACCATAAGGAGATTGGCTCGGCCCTCCTCTAGTATAGTGCTAGAATGTCATCATCACTTTGTTTCCTGGACAGAGTATATTGACCATGTATTTTTTACACAGCTCCTTAATATGGTGCCTTTTTTCCCTAGCCACCCAGACCCTTCACATTCCAAGTTCCAACTGAGTACCTTCATTGGGAAACTAATCAAGCACCCCTTTCTCTCTTCGCACCACTGAGCTTGTTGGTAGATCATAGTTGACAACACATTCCGAGTACATTAGCTCTCTCCAGCCCTTGGGATTCTTTACCTTAGTTAACTACATCTAGAGGTGTACATGAACTGAGCTAGCTCGGTTAGCTTGCTTGACTTGACTCGAAAAAGCTTGATTCGACTCGGATCAAAGCTGAGTTCGAGTTGAGTCGAGCTGATTTTTTTAGCTTGAAAATGAGCTTGAGCTGAGTTCAAGCTAGCCCCAGCTCGACTTGACTCGAATCGAATCTAGCTGGAATTGAACTCAGATCGAACCAGTTCGGTGACTCGGTTAGTTTGCTAATGATGTTGCTCACCAAGTGTTTGATGAAATGACTCAACGAAGTGTGGCTGGTGGAAAGGAAGGTATGTACATGAAACAATTACCCTTTTTTCTTAGTTTTTATGTTGCTTAGAAGGTGTTTGATAAAATACCTGTAAAACCATTGTTTCTGTTTTACATAAAATGGGATTTTGAAGATGCAATCCAGGTGTTTGTGGAAATGCTGAACAGGGGAACTCAGCTCGAACTTGACTCGAACTGGCCCGAGCTGCTAACCAAACCAAGCCGAGCTGGCCAGTCAGGCTCAAGGACCAAGCCGAGCCGAGTTCGAACTAAGGACAACTAGTGGTCGAGTCGAGTCAAGCTAAGGCCAACTCAACTCGGTTCGACTCGATGTACACCCCTAACTACATCTCTGCCTCCTTAAGCTTCTGGATACCTCTTTACTCGACAAATTGAATAAAGGCAGGAGCGTCATCTTCTCCAGCTCCAAAGGGTACACCTACCAATTACCACACTCGTTCCAACATGTCTCCTTAAGCTTTTGGATTCCTCTTTGCTCGACAAATTGAATAAAGGTGGGAATCTCATCGTCTCTAGCTCTAAAGAATAAGCCTACCAATTACCACACTCGTTCCAGCATGCCTTGATACTAGGCCAGCTCCTCCTCCAACATCGCAGAGCTATCATCAGGGGCCCATAAGGCTTCATTGCGAAGAAATAGTTGAATGGCTTCACTGGTCTCAAACATCATCTCCCTTGCTGCTTGTAGTGGAGTAACATTGAGGTCGTCGTCAAAATTTTCTACATTGACCACTTCGTCAGCTGGAAAGAAGAATATTCGTCCTCATGAGCCGTATCACAAAACTCCACAGCATATACCCTTTTGATGACATAAGCTTCCTTCTAGCCTGGTTTTCATTATCGTCCCTGCAAAGAGAACATCATCATTTGTTCCCGACCTTAGATCACCAACTGTGTTTGAAAGGGAGGGATAAGTAGACCGAAGAGAGTTTTGTTGCATTCGAATATAAACCTCAGCCTTAGATCATCAACAGTGTGTTTGAAAGATAGGCGCGAGTAGACCGAATAGAGTTCTGTTGCATTGGAGAATAAACCCCATCCTTGATCATCAACGTGTTTGAAAGGTAGCCCCGCTCCCACTGGTATGATGGTGGAACCACATTAATGTAACAGTTTCAAAGAAACTTGAAGAGATAGGGGGACATGTACCAATTTGGAAGATCAAAGTCCCCTAAGTGTCCACATAATGACAATTCAAGAAGAAAAAATGGAGTGGTGGATGGTTCCTAACTTCCCACAATCAATGAGTACTATTGTAAATCGTACACCATCAAGCAATCATGACTTAAAAAAACCTCAATATATATATATATATATATATATCTTTTCATTCATATCAATATTCAAAGTATGATTCATGCAGATGGGCCCCTTGTTTATATAGGATCCAATCCTCCAAAATATTTGAGAAAGAATAATATAGAACAATCCCATGCTTGTTTCTCATTGGACCACTCATAATTTTCTAATTCTACTCAACTTGGAAAAAAAGGAGATCCCTTAATAAGGAACGTCTAAACTGGAAGCTAAATACAAAGCCTTCAAACCTACTAAAACTCTAATGTGTGAACCATATAGAAGATCAAGACCCTTGCAACTATATGAGTTTGAATAAACCCACTAGAAGTCGCATTAGGTTTATGATGCAAGACAATTAACCACTTGCTCTAAAAGCTCAAACTGATAGAACGTGGCGAATTAAACCCTTTATCAAATATCCCTGGCCCCAAATCCATTGGTTCCGCGGGCCGCCCACCCCAAGTTTGCCCCTGCATCCCACAGGCCACCACACTCAAGCCCGGTGTGAAAATGCCCCCGCATTAATCACCCTTGGTGAGGAGTCTCGTAAAATTGCAATAAGACCGCTACTATTGAAGTATGGATGTATGTCCAAGTGTCCTAGAAGGGGGTGAATAGGACTTTTAAAACTTTAATCCTACTAAACGATAAATTCTACCAATTTAAACCAAGATAACAAGATTATCAAGAAACCATTCATACTCAAAATCTAAGACAGTGAGAAATATAAGTGTTGCATTGTATCGAACACGTATTGTGCATAAAGTAAACATTTCAAGAGTCAATACATATGAGCAAGAACAATCATCACAAATGCGGTGATATATAGTGGTTCGGCTACATGCCTACTCCACTCCTGGCTGACGCCCTCCACCCTAAAGTGTACGGGATTTCAATATTCAATGGTTTTAAATCAGGTTAACCATAAACCTACAAAAGGTATGAACTAGGTGCCCACACAAGACATACACACATGCCTACACAAGGCAATAGGTCCTACACAAGGACACTATACGTATTCTCCCGTCGGAGGCCTACAAAAGGTCTTAACGAGTTTGAGAACCAAACTGTAAATCCCAATCCTATACAAGGAAAGGACTTCAGACTCAATGGACTCTAAGAACTTACTTGTAAGTAAGTGAGCCCTTTCCTACATAAGGACACTATACGTATTCTCCCATTGAAGGCCTACGAAAGGTCTTAACGAGTTTGAGAACCAAACTTTGGATCCCAATCCTATACAAGACAAACACACATGCCTACACAAGGCAATAGGTCCTACACAAGGACACTATACGTATTCTCCCGTCGGAGGCCTACGAAAGGTCTTAACGAGTTTAAGAACCAAACTGTAAATCCCAATCCTACACAAGGAAAGGGCTTCAGACTCAATGGACTCTAAGAACTTGTAAGTAAGTGAGCCCTTTCCTACACAAGGACACTATACGTATTCTCCCATTGGAGGCCTATGAAAGGTCTTAACAAGTTTGAGAACCAAACTTTGGATCCCAATCCTACACAAGGAAAGGGCTTCAGACTCGATGGACTCTACGAACTTACTTGTGAGTGAGTGAGCCCCATTTCAACACATGTTGTTGAAGATCTTCCTTATGATGGAGTGTCTTCAGATCCCTTGAACCACAACCGCTAGTAGATGTTCTAATTGAGGGTACAAGGTTGTTGGGTTAAGGTTTGGTTCGATCTACTCTAGATAATGATAGATGTGTAAGGTTTAGAGAAGATCCACAAGGCTTAGCATTCAAGGCTCTCAGCAAAATGATTTGCCATAAAAAGTGGTAGTTGGAACATTCATGAATGCAGGAGTTCATGATTCAATCCAAGTAATAACTTTCAGGATAATTGCATTTAAGAATGAATTGAATGATGAACTCCCATGAGAAAAGAGTGTAAGAGGGTGGATAATAACTCTTGCAGTAACACACTCAAAACTCTCTTTTTCTCACTAAAAAACCCTAGAAGCAAGACTTCGGATATATAGATAAAAATCCCAACAGTTAAAAAACAGGAAGAAAAACAATTAGGATTCGATGTCATCGAAGGGCTTCGATGTCATCAAAACATACATTCAATGTCGTCGAACCTCCACCGATGTCATCGAATCCTAGCACTAAGATTTTTAAGTGCTGGACTGATTTGCTCGATGTCATTGAGTGGTCTTCGATGGCATCGAAGAGGACCTTCGATGTCATCGAGTGCCAGATCGATGTCATTAGGATTTTCTTAAAAAATGCAAGGAACTTGTTAGAGAATGGGTTCACATTTCCGATGACATTGAATGTTTGTTCGATGTCATCGAATTTTGAAATTCAATGTCATCGAAAGTGTTCGATGTCATTGAGAATTTCAAGAGTTAATATGCCAAAACTCTCTGGACTAAAATGTTCCATTTTTTATGCCATCAAGATAGGTTTGATGTCATTGACTTGTGAGTTCGATGTCATCGAGATTTTCTCATAAATATGGCTCAGGTTGCTGGACTAAGGAGACATTTTTTCCGATGTCATCAAACATAATGTTGGAACACAAGAAAAAGAGAGAGAAGGAAGAAGAATTGAAGGGATAGAAGATTTGAGGAAGAAATGAAGAAATGAGAAAGAAAGGAGATTGCGTGGGTTGCGCAAGTGATTTGATGAACCGAAGCAATAAAGAGTTGATTGCGCAGGTCGCGTAAACGACTTAGTATGTTGCGCGGGTCACACAAACGAGATCAGAAACGGTCTAGATGGATGGTTAGATCTGATGCAA
The DNA here is from genome assembly GCA_037074715.1 of Magnolia kwangsiensis. Lineage (NCBI taxonomy): Eukaryota > Viridiplantae > Streptophyta > Magnoliopsida > Magnoliales > Magnoliaceae > Magnolia > Magnolia kwangsiensis. The sequence goes on along the minus strand of CM073576.1, from coordinate 107,809,119 downwards.
AGTGGGCCCCATGGCACAAAGATCGAGGCTTCGCAGGTGTGGAGGCCCTATAAATACCCCGCTCCCCCTCTCATTTGAGGATTGGAAGAATTTTGGAAGAAGGTCTGAGCTCTAGAGGAAATTGAAGGTAGGAGAGGAAGAGAATAGCCAATAATGAAAAGGGCTGAAATGCTACCGAAATCGTCAAATGCAATTTTCATTACTTTAAGTTCTCTCCTTTAGCATAAGGGACAAGCTCAAAGGGCAAGATCAGATGATCAAACCCGCACAACCATTCCTCCTAGAGAGATGATCAAAGCAGATGTCGAAATGCTGCTGAATTTGATATTCAGATTCGACATTCAAACTTTGTCAATTTCTGTATTCTAGATAATCTATATTAGAATCAAGGGATATTAGAAGATGTAAATGAACTCAGTATTAATGAAACAATGATTGTTCTTTACACATTTCTTTTTGTTATGTTCAAATGAGATGATTTCCCCAAATCAAATGCATTTGTTTCTTGTTCGAAACAAAATGGCGACTCTGCTGGGGAATATTTATCTTATTTGATAGTAGCATTGAGAGTGTTGTTATAGAGCTTTTGTTGTAGTTTGGCGTCTTTCCGATGCCAAAATGGTGACTCTCAGTGGGAACATCCTCCCATTCATCTCTCAGATAGATTACGTTACCTTTCAAATACAAATTATGATCTAATTCCATGTTTTGTATTGAAGGTGAAAAGATCAAACAGTAAACTACAATCAATGGCAATCTCTATGAGGAAAGTGAATTTCTATTTCACTACAACCGGATTCGTAGTGGAATACGTGCCGAACCAGTCTCCGAGGCGCAAGACTCGGCCTTCCGCAAACAAAAACGACTTAACCCAGGCAATGGCTAGAGTTGTGTCTGCTTCACCTCAAGCGCTGGAAGATGACCAGGATTGGATTGCTCTAATGTCTTGCAGGATGAGAGATCAAAATGCGAGAAGACTAAGAATGAACTCACCCTCGCCAAGAGTTAGGGGACCAATAACACGTAACGCTGCTAAGAAGAACCCTGAACTCACCCCTCCTGCAATATATCTCGGGCGAACAACTCCGCAGTTAATGTCGCGTGATTTCCCGGCTTTGGTCGCCCCAAGAGTCAGATGGACAAAAGAGCAAAAAGGTAAAGCACTACCTGTAGGTTCACCGATTTCTGTGTCACCCCGATCGATCAGTGGCAGTAAAAGTACAAGGAAGTCAGATGACACTCCATCTTCTCCTCTCTTCGTAAGTCCTATCATGTCAACATATTCCCATCCCACTCCGGCTACAGCTTCATCAGGAAGCGGAGAAGCCGCAGTACATACGGCCGGGGGAAATCAGGAAAGCATGCCGACTGCAGAGGACTGTATGAATGAGATGGCGCAAGCACAGAGAGCACTGATGGAGGAGTGCAGAAATCTCAGGGAAGCCTTAGCGACCCTCGCACACAATGTAGCCCAGATGACGACTCCCCTGATGATGGGCATAATGAATGGACGAGAAACAACCCAAAGGCTTTCAACCACCAGGGGTAGGATCACTCGGGTCTATCCCAGCAGTAAGAACTGTAACACAAGAAGAAGTGAGGCAAGTTGTTGAGGAAGCCGTCAGAATAGAAAGGGAGCGTGAGAATGTTGGCCGGTTCAGATACCAGACGCATATCCACGGGAAGTAGAGGATGTCCCATTCCCAATTAACTTCAAGGACCCGGATTTTCAAAAGTTTAATGGGGAGGGGCCGCTAGAGGAACATTTGATGCACTTTATTACCAGCATAGAGAATTTCTCTACGATACCACAGTATTGCCTATGATTGTTTAGATCATCTCTGACAAGTAAAGTGTTCTGATGGTATTCTAGTCTGGCTCCAGGATCAATATGCACTTGGGAGAAGATGCAAGACGTCTTTATGTCGAACTTTTCCTCTTCAGAACGCGATGTCAGCATCACGGAATTGGCTTCAGTACGGCAGAGAGAAGGGGAACCAGTGGAGAAGTTTATAGATAGATGGAAGACATTGTGAGCCTCTTGCAGACAGCTGCTGGAAGAAAAAAATAGGTCAAGATGTGCCTAAATTCCATGGAAACGGGAATCGCATTTGGACTCACTAGTGCTAATATTAAAACTTTCCACGATCTAGCCACTAAGGCCCATGCCTTAGAGTTGACTTGGAAGATGCCAGCGTTCCACTATGAGACGGCTAGGAGGGGACCCAGCAGGATGACTGTGTATACTGTAGATCATGAAAAGAGAAGTCAAGAGACAAGAGACTCAGGGGGAAAAAGGTCAGAATGGAAGGAAGAGTTAAATCGGCCTAGAAGTAGATTCGGTGGAAAAAGGCCTAGAGCACTCAATTCTCACGAAGGGTTTGCATTCGATAGGGAACATGTTGTCCCTATGATGAACCAACTGCTAAAAGCTGGTACGATAGAATTACCAGTACCTAAGTGCCCTGAAGACGCGACGAGAACAAGAGAGATTTCTGCCGCTACCATCGTTTGGTGGGACATCCGACGGAAAATTGTTATATATTGAAATGCATAACACAAAGGATGATAGACGGGTGAAATAGTGATAGGAAAAGAAAAGGAGAGGGATGTGAAGGCGGCGGTGAATGTACTGACGATACGGGAAAAGGCTCAAGAAAAAACAGGGAAAGAAGATTGTGGAACGGCAGGAAAGGTAGTAGTGATCACGCTACGGTCCGGAAAGAGGACGGTAAGCCCCGCGACGCAGAAAATAGGGGTTACGAGAAAAGAAATTGTCGAAGGTTAGCATGATGATGATAAGAGAGGAGAGAAGAATGAGACAATGAAAGTAACTTATGATGTGGTAAGTCACTTGAAAGGCATACCAGCTCGATTGAGCGTTTATGATGCGCTTAAGCTGTTAGATGAATTTTGGCAGAGTCTGGTTTGAGCACTGTCCGATCATGATGTCAGAGAAACATTGCTTGCGAAAATGGAAAGTGAAGAATGCAAAGAACAAGAAGACTACATGCCAGTCGTCTCCTTCTCTGATAATGATTTAGTCTGTGATACGGGACACAACAGGCCACTGATGATAGAAGGTCACATCCGTGGTAAGAAAGTTAAATGGATTATGCTTGATAATGGGTCCGCGATGAACCTGCTACCATTGACGATGTTGAATAAACTGGGTTATCGTCGTTCTGATCTGCACCCCAGTGGAATGATAATACAGGGCTTCAATCAGGATGGGCAACGTGCACTTAGTAAAATTACAGTAACATTGTAGATAGAAGAGTTAACTACGGATGTCATTCGTCACATCATAAATGCCGTGACGACATACAATCTTCTCTTGGGAAGGCCGTGGATACATCAATACGGGATTGTGCCCTCTACGCTGCATCAATGTTTCAAATATTGTAAAGATAGGATACAGTATAAAATAATGGCCGACACGAAACCTTATACAGAAGCCGAAGCCTTCTTTGCGGATGCCAGTTATTATAAGGGATTTGCTAAAGAAGAAGAGAGAGAATGATGGAAACAAAGCCCTGAAAAATATTCAAGTGAGGGTGATGAAAGAGGAAACAGAAAAAGCAAAATCGTCCGAAATTGCGGAAACAAATAAGAGATTCTATTTTGTGCTGAAACATCTGAGACAGCTGGGGCAACCGCCGCTAACATTATTGTCCCCCGAACATTTGAAAATCTTACAGTCCAATTATACAGTGCCGTTACCATATGCTGAAAGAAATAAGCCATTTTCAGCTGTTCCGAAAAGATTTCAAGTCAGGGGCAGCGCAAAATATCCGGAACCAATTGAGTTTTACACTCCTGTGGAAACAAAAACAAAAAAGAGGAAGAGGCTAAAAATAATGTACATTATGGGAAGCTGACACCACTAGACCTTAAGAAATATAGCCTGGCAAGCAAGAAGATCATGAAAAGCATGAGTTTTGATTATGAAGAGCCCACCGGCCTAAATCACGGGAAAGAGATCCAGATCAAGGTATCCCGTATCGGTATCGATTGGCGTAACAGTGCCCTCTGATACCGATACGGATACGGGGGTGTAACGACAATACGGGGGCATAATGGCCCATAACGATGCAATTTTATTTTTTATTTTTGCAAAAAAAATGAAAAAATATGGATTAAATTCAGAATATTCTAAGCATTTCAAATATGCATTCATTTATAAATTGGAACATGTTTATGGTGGTGTAACGGTCCACTCTTTGGTGAGAAGTATTGGACTGTTTGATTAATTTTTTACCCAGGTAACTTGAATTTGACTACAAAATTCATATATTTAATTTTTTAAATATCTAATTTATATACTTAACAATTTGATATCATTTCTCCCAATAGTTCTTTAAAAAAATGAAATTAAATTCAGGTAGATGGCGTTGCCAATTTGGGGCTGACTCGGAGGACCAATCTATGTCCCAAATCAGCCTCAAATTCATGCAATTTATTGCCATTATCCCACTTATGAATTGGTGGACATTATTGGATAGTGAATCATGAAAAAAATCAAAAGGCCCTATTTTAAAAAATAAAAGTCCACAAATTAACAATTAAAACTATTCAAACAATTTGATTTTGGCATTGCGAGTTAGCAATTGCAGTCCATAATTTAATTGGTAAATTTTAAGTTAATATGTCTCATGTACAATTTTTTAAGGGCCCGAATTAGGCGGGACTCGGATTGTGAAGTGTAACACGTGTCAAAGTTTTTTGGGCCCCACCCGTGATGAATGTGCTATATCCACACCGTCCATCCATTTTGCCAAATAATTTTAGGACATGAGCCCAAAAATGAGGCACATCCAAAGCTCAAGTGGACTGCACCATAAGAAACAACAATATTTAAATTTTCACCATTAAAAATTTATTGAGGGCTACAAAAGTTATAGATCAAGCTGACATGTGTGTTTTCCCTTCATCCATGTCAGTGTGACCCAATTAATAGGTTAGATTGAAACTAAACATTACAGTGGACCTTAAGAAATTTTTAATGGTGAGCATTATATAACCACTGTTTCCTATGGTGTGGTCCACCTGAGATTTGGATATTACTAATTTTTTGGATCCTGACCTAAAATGACATGGCAAAATGGATGGATGACATGGATAAAATATATATACATCATGGTGGGGCCCACTCGGGTTTGATCATGAGGTATGTGTTATATCTAAACCGTCCATTCATTTGATGAGCTCGTCTTAAGGCTTGACACGAACAATAATACAAATCTAATTATCAAGTGGACCACACTGCAAAAAGTAGTGGGGGATTGAATGTCTACCATTGAAACCCTTCTTGGGATCACAGAAGTTTTGGATCAATATGAAATTTGTTTTTCCTCTCCATTCAGGTCTTTTTGACCTTATGAACAGATTGGATGGAAAATAAACATTACGGTGGGCCCTACAAATTGTTTAATGGTGAAAATCATTATCTCCGCTACTATTTTTGGTGTGGTCCAGACGATCTTTCATTGTTTTGGATATAATTCATTTTTTGGTAGTGCTCTAAAATGATCTCTAAAAATAGATGAACGATGTAGATATAATAAATATATCACTGTGGAGCCCATGTAACTTTGATCCCATTTGAACCATTCGTACAACTCGGAGCTCGAGGAGTGTCAGCACTCGTCTTAGCATGACACGTACCTACAGCAGCTATCTGGTGTGTGGTACACCTGCAAATAAAAAAAGAAGGGAGAGAGAGGGAAACCGAAAAGAAAAAAAGAGGGAAAGAAGAGAGAGAGAGAGAGAGAGAGAGAGAAGAAGAAGAAGAAGGCCATGGCGGCCGCAGCTGTAGCTGCCCGAGAAGAAGAAGAAGAGGAAGAAGAGGAAGAAGAAAAAGAAGGAGAAGAAGAAGAAGAAAAGAGAAAAAAAGGTTAGTTTTTTTTTTTCCTATCTTTCAAGGCCCATAACAGCCATAACGGCCGTTATGGCCCATAACAGCCCCGTAACGGCCGTTATGGTCACAGAATTGGGGTGGTGCCTGTTTCGAACCCGTATCACGTAACGGTGTTGGCCGTTAGCATACGTATCGGCCAATACGACCATATCGTAATGGATACGGGACACCCTGATCCAGATTACTATTGGGGATGGTCAGAAGAGGCGAGGAAAATTTCAAGGATTGGGGGTAGAATCATCAGTGAACATGGTCACAATTGAACGATTATCAGAGACAGATCCTGAAGTAGTTGAGCATCCTGAAATGGCCCCAAAGCAAATGGAAGACGGGGGGCAGCCAACGATAGACAGTTTACGGGAAATAAATCTAGGTACAGAAGAACCACCAAGGAACACATTCATCAGCGCCGGTCTTTCTGAGCAAGAGGCCGAGAAATATGCCGAACTTCTGAAAGAAAATAGAGATGTCTCTGCATGGACATATACGGAAATGTCGGGTTTAGAACCATCAGTGGTGATGCATCGATTAAATATTTCTAAAGACAGACGACCGATTAAGCAAGCGCAAAGGCGATTTCACCCAGATTTGATTCCTCTGATAGAAGTGAACAAGCTGATAAAAGTTGGGTTTATCAGGGAGGTCAAATATCCCGAGTGGATATCGAACATTGTCCCAGTAAAGAAGAAAAACGGACAAATCAGGGTGTGTGTTGACTTCAGGGAACTGAATGAAGCCTGCCCGAAAGATGATTTTCCTCTCCCGATAGCTGAATTACTGATTGATAGTACTACTCAGTATGCTATCATGTCCTTCATGGATGGTTAGGCAGGTTATAATCAAATTAGAATGGCACCCGAAGATGAAGAAGCAACAGCGTTTAGAACTTCGCTGGGAATTTACTGTTATAAGGTCATGCCATTTGGTCTCAAAAAATGTTGGGGCGACATAACAGAGGGCAATGCAGAATATCTTACAAGACATGATGCATAAACATGTTGAGTGTTATGTAGATGATTTGTCTTCCATTGACTCAGGACGAAGCAGCTGAAAATGAATCCAGCTAAATGTGCATTTGGGGTGTCATGAGGAAAATTCCTCAGTTTTGTTATTAGGCACAGGGGCATTGAGATTGATCCAGGGAAAGTTAAAGCCATTCAAAATATGCCACCTCCGAAGAAATTAAAGGAATTGAAAAGTTTGCAAGGAAAGCTGGCGTACATTCGCCGTTTCATTTCAAATCTGGTAGGGAGATGTCAGCCGTTTTCTCATTTAATGAAGAAAGGAACAAAATTTGTATGGGACAAAGCCTGTCAACATGCGTTCAACTTAATAAAGGAATTGTTGAAACAGCCGTCGGTATTGACTGCCCCTATAAAAGGAAAGCCGCTCATTTTATACATATCTGCAGCCGAGAATTCGTTGGAAGCTTTGTTGGCACAGGTGAATGAATCTGGGAAAGAGACCGCTCTTTATTATCTGAGCCGAACTCTGATGGGCGCAGAATGCTATTATTCCCCTATTGAAAAGGAGTGTTTGGCGCTGATATTTGCGGTGCAGAAGTTGAAGCATTACTGTCTCTCTCATGACATAACCTTGATATCAAGAGCAGATCCGATAAAGTTTTTAATGACAAGACCGATGCTATTAGAAAGACTGGCCAAATGGATCCTGCTACTTTCAGAATATACGATCACGTATGAGGCGGCGAAAGCAGTAAAGGGGCAGGCAATGGCGGATTTCTTGGTAGCACATCCCGTAATAGAGAGCGAGATCATTAGTGATGATTTTCCTGATGAACAGGTTATGTTGGCCGAGTCACAAAGCCCATGGCAGATGTATTTCGACGACGCTTCTTGAGCATCAGGGGCAGGTGCTGGGGTGATATTCATTACTCCTCAAGGTGACTTGTTACCTTACTCTTTCACGTTGGGTACCGCGTGCACAAATAACGAAGCCGAGTATAAAGCCCTCATCATCGGAATGGAAATTGCTCAATAAATGAAGATAAAAACGCTGCAAAGCTTCGGGGATTCTAAATTGATCATAAATTAATTGACGACTGAATTCGAAATAAGAAAGCAAGAGCTCTTGCCATATTGTCGGAAAGCACAGCAGTTATTCGAGCAATTCTACCATGTGGAAATCAAGCATGTACAGCGGGCTAAAAACGCAAAAGCAGATGCTTTAGCCAGCCTAGCAGCAGCTCTGTCCTGTCCAAATCGAAGTCCTCTCCGGGTGATTATAGAAGGAAGAAGATTTTTACCCTCTTCAGAGGTCATTGATGAAATTATTGAGGTGCTTCCTATATCGTGTTTGGAGGTGACGACAGATGATTGGCGTCAGCCTTTCATAAATCACCTCAAATATGATATCTTGCCAACAGACTCAGCGCAGAGACAACAAATCAAGCAAAGATCGAGTAGATTCATCATATATAGCGAAGTGTTGTACAGAAAATCCTACAATGAGATATTGCTACGTTGCCTAGATAAACAGGAAGCAGGCCAGATGTTACGAAAAGTGCACTCTGGAGAATGTGGGGCACATCACGCTGGCCGAATTTTATTTCATCGGATACATCGAATGGGGTACTATTGGACTACAATGTTCAAGGTGCAATAGATTATGCAAAACGGTGTCATGAATGTCAAATTCATGAAGATGCTATACACATTCCTCCAGAAGACCTGCATCATTCAGTCACCTCTTGGCCTTTCTCTGCCTAGGGACTTGACGTTATTGGTCCTATAAATCCGCCTTCGTCCAAAGGAAAACAGTATATTCTAGCAGCGACAGATTACTTCTCCAAATGGACAGAAGCGATTGCATTGTGCAGTGTCAAGGAAAAAGATGTGGTCAATTTCATCCAACACGCAATAATATACCACGATGGTATCCCGAAGAAAATTGTCACAAATAACGGCACTCCTTTCAAGAACAGAGGCATGGAAAAGCTGTGTCAGAAATTCAGCATTCATCATTCGTTTTCAACACCTTACTATCCATCGGCCAAGGGGTTAGCAGAGGTGTTTAATAAAACGATAGTCAAGATACTGAAGAAAACAGTGACAGGAAACAAGCATGACTGGGATGAAAAGTTACAAGAGGCATTATGGGCTTACAGAACTACACACCGGACAGAAACAAGAGCAACACGGTATTCACTAGTTTATGGTGTAAAAGTGATCATCCCGATTGAAACACAAGTTGCGTCACTTAGAGTGGTAGTACATCAGTCAATTACAGATAATGAAAATGCAAAAATAAGGTTGGAGGAACTGCAATTGCTCGATGAGAAACGCCTGGCAGCTCAACAGCGATTGCAGTCGTATCAGGCAAGGATATCGGCCGCCTTTGATAAACGAGTCAAGTACCACTCTTTCAAAAAAGGGGATATGGTGCTAATGTTGAAACGACCAATAGTGGTCACCCATAAGACGGCAAATTCGAGCCCAAATGGGACGGGCCATACATAATAAAAGAAGTATACTCCAAGGGGGCATACAGAGTTATAGATCAAGAAGGACGAGGTATAGGTATACCGGTCAATGCTCGCTTCATCAAAAGATATCGTCCTTGAAGAAACATCCAATTTTGATCCAGCATATTATCAGAATAATATACCTGCATCAAAAGGGGGCAATAATAAGCAAGGCCATGGCCATGTACTGTCAGATGAATGAATAAAGAAGAAATTTGTGAGTGTACCAAGATTACGTATCAACGAGTGTTACAAAAGGAAAGTGACCATCATTATCATCATCAAGCGAGCTTTACAAAATTTTGCTAAATTTGGTATCATCACCAAGCTGATGTATTAGCAAAAGGTAGTGATGTATCAATCTCAATCAGAGATATTTATCATTCTCGCAACAACGACAGCTACTTACTATTATCTTTTAAGGCAGCTTAGCCAAGCCCTAAAAACGGCAAGCTACACATAAGACCTATCATTTTCGCCATTCGGGAAGCAGTGAGAAGCCAGTGGCTCTAAAAAGCCCGTGAAGGCCATCATATGCATACCCATGCAGGCTGCGGACGAAGCTAGCAACTGAAAGTCCTAAAAGGGCCAAAAGTCCTCAACGGCTAGTCACGCGTAACACCCATGTCGTCTGTATAGCTTTCTAACAGCGTCACGGGGAACGGATGAAACTGCCCTCCCGTGAATGGGTTCGACCTTGCAGGCGAAGAAAACGCGGGCTGCAGTGTGAGCTATTTGGCCATGTCCATATATAGGCCAACCATGCATAAGACCCCCCAGATCTCTGGCTTGATTTCAGTAGTAACTCATGAGGAAGGGCTTTAACCTACTCATCGATAGACTGGTGGCCCTAGATTTGGTACCCCAAAAGTCGCCTTGTGCGCCCTGTGAACTCTAAAGAGTTACTGCGGCCAACCCTGTGCGTAAATCCAACCGAGTTCACAGCCCCGATAGCTTCACTGGGCCCCTCTGATGGATCACGGTTTGTGAACTCACCAGGTTGTGAGAAGTCCAGTGAACTCATAAGAGTTACAGAGACCATCACGTGAGACTCGACTCCACTACTCAAGAGTCTGAAAAAGTGCGTGGCTCCACTACTCAAGAGCATAAACTGTGTGATTATTTGACCAAAATGAAACTTAGTGCCAACAACTAGGACGAGAATCATGTAGGAAATTCCTTACTAACAGTCATAAGAGATGCTTAAATAAGAGCATAACTCATCAATCAGAATATCGCATAAACACATATGCATAAGTATAAAAAGAAAATTCAAAAGAGAATCATTTCTAAAAAAATTTTAAAAAAACATCACAAAAAAAAAAAAAAAAATGTATAGCTTGCAATTCAAAGTTTATTTGTAATAACAAAAGAAAATACAACAAAGTTTTATCTCTCATAGCTCTCCTACTATGCCTAGTGTTGCTAAGTATTGTTGCAAATTTTCTTGAAGATGAACTTGAGCAACTACATGTTCCAATTTGGCATTTGAAATAATTCTGGTAGGATCTGGAATGCCAGCTAACTTTTTCTCCAATGAAGCAACTAATTATTCTTGGCTAGTTCAAATCGCTTGATGTCCACAGAATGAAGGCTGGATTATATCTTCTCCTGTACTCTCTTGATGTTCGAATCTTCCTCCAAATCCTACTTCTCCAACTGAACGATCGCTTGCTTCAAAAGAGCAATGCGGTTCTAGATAGTCGTTTTATTATCAGCAAAAGTCTTCAATTGTTCTCGCAAGGATAACTGTTCTTGATCATGACGAGAGATAATGGGAGTAATTTGGGAAACTTTGTCTCGAGAAGATGTTGTCTCCCATACTCCAAGATTTCCAGTGGAATAACCGTAGTTTCAGCTGACTTTAGAGCAACTATCGAATTATGAAATCTCAAGAGAGCATCGCGCACAAAAGAAACATTGACTTTGGCCATCCTTGCAGCACTATCTAGAACATCTATAGCAACTGCTAGATCCGACCATTGATCGGGGTATTTAAACATTTCAACGACTGCCAACATGGAGTTCCTGATCAATTTTAACTTGTATGCGGGGATCTTCTCAAAAGATAGCATATCTGACAAAGTAGCAACAGAACCAGAACTTGCTGTGCTGCTCTGAGGTAAGTTCCCTGCTAAGAAATGAAAGGGTAAAGTTATAACAAAACTATAACTATGAATGACAGGAGAAGCACAAACAAAGAAAGGAATATACATTTTGTTGGCACCGGAACAGCAGGAGATTGCATTTCTTCGGTATGAGGACCAGGTCTCACCATCTCGACAAAAGGAGCTCTAGCCTCGGTGCTTGAATCTATGGTAGCGGGAGTTGGCAGATCAGTTGGCTCCACCGGAAAAAAAATTCCGCGAGCCACTGTCCTTGGGGGCACCAAAGAGGCCAAAGAAACCCTTGGGGAAGCTATTGTTACAGTAGGAGGAAGATCCCTAAGGGAAGTACCCTCCGTCCTAGCACTGGCAACATAAGCACCTAAAATGGAATACATAATAATAAATAAGAAAAATGATGATGGAATTTTGTAATTTAAAAAAAAAAACACAAATAAAGAATAATAATATTTTTCTTACCCGGTAGGGGTTCGACTTCTCCTTCCTCCACCATTGGTGAAGTCCTTGTAGGGACATCGGTATCAGGAACAGCTACAGAAGTTGGAGGAACTTGTTCTTCATTAGCAAAAATACTCTCCACAGCGATGTCTTCTTCACCATCAATGTCGACTTCTCCTTCCTCATTGTCATCATCTTCATTCTCCACTTCAGTTTCATATTCACCAGAAGCGGTATTTTCAGATGAGGAGGTTGAACCTTCACCCTTTGAATCTCCTTTGCTTGCTTCTTTGATTACAACCTGCTTCCTTTTGGAGAGAGGAGACCGACGGCTCCTTGGCTGAAGAGTTGTATTGACTAAAGCCGGGGAAGCAGAAGCAACAGTCCCTTCTTAAGGTGGAGGAGAGGTTTGGGAACGCGTCTGAGACCTTGTCATCGGCAATGAAGGATAGGGATGGACAGTCCTGGGGGTAGGAGAAGAAATTGGCTGATCTTGAGGATTGGCTGAAGAAGCTGGCTGATCTAGAGGATTGGCAACATCTTCTTGAATTGGAGAAGCATCTCCCATTGTCTCCTCAATTGTCCTCTCAAGGCGGCCTCGGGGAGCTCTTTCAAAATCTCCAATAGCTCCATAGGCTACCCATCCTTCTAGAGTATTATCAGGTTTCAGTTCGTGAATGGGATCATCCACGGATACTTTAACGCAGAGATGACGAGGAAAGGGGGCATGACTTGTTTCTGGTATAAAGCCTACCCCTTCTTCGATTGTGCAGCCCCTGAGCCTAGGTGGCGAAAGCCAGATAGGCTTAGTCACAAGCAAACCTTTCCTTACCAAATAAGATTGGTGAACCCACCATCTCATGTGACTGTACGAGGCCCGAGGGGTACGATCGCGGCCCAGAATAATGAAGGAAGAATTGACTCGGCCGCCCAACAATTGCTTCCATATCATCGCCCAGTTATATGGACGAGTCCCGTAACTCCACATCCGTCTGGTCACTAATCCACAATCTTCCGGAACTGCTTGATCAAAACCGAATTGACAAGCGAAACGGCTTGAGTAATACGGTTCTCTACAAAATTTCGTTCCTTCCCTTAGTGGAAGACTGCACGACTGGATCGACAAAAAGAACGCTCTTTCCTCCGAGGTAAGCGATCCCGTGTCTATTTTATTTGTATCAGTTGTATAACGATGTAGGCAAAAATGGAAATAATTGATCTGGCCGTCGGAAGAAATTGCGTCTTTCACCCAATCATAGAACCTCTTCGCCATAGTTCTTTTCTGAAAGAACCAGAGAGGAATTTGGGAAGGATGGATGTAAGCTTTCTCCAAAACTTCAAAAGTCCAGGGGAAGTACACACCAAGCCAACCAACGAAGTAGTGCCATGGAGCGTAGGTGGAGGCAGAGCTAATGGAGGGACTTTTCACATGACAAGTGATCTCTCCGAAAGCTCTATAAATCGAACACATAACGGGAGGAGCAAGGGAGTACTTGAATCCTTCGGTCATAGCACCAGCAACCACAAATACTGAGGGATGGATGGCATTGCCCATTTCGAACTAGGCAAGACCACTATGCTTAGCCAATAGGCGAGGAATGCCGCAAGCTCCCCATCAAGAGAATATTTAGGACGCTCTTTTATATTTTTGCGTAGACACTCCAGTTCTCGCGAGTGATTACCATTGAACCTGAAAGGAGAAGGAAAGATGAATGGTGCAGAATATATGTATATTAAGATGCAATAAAAACTATGGACTTAAAAAGAAAGAGAAGTTACCATAGAGCCCTGCTAAAGTGCGCAAGCCATTGCATGGGAGAGATCTTGTGGATCTTCGGAAACTTGGACATCTCCTTGAAAAGTTCGATAGTTGTTTCTGGAATGGAGGTAAGGCGATCAGGTGAAGAGACATAGGCTAATTCTTCGTTGATTGGGACAAATTGATCATAGATTTTTCCAGTTATCAGGAGACCGGCAATTTGGTGAATGTCCCAAAGAGTGAGGCTCATTTCGCCTCCAGGAAGATGAAAAGAATTGGTGGAAGGGCACCAGTAATTGAGAAGGCCCTTCAAGATAGAAGATTCCTTGTAGAAAGGTTGCGACGTTGCCTCAATCGACAAAATCTTCGAATGCTTCGCCAGAATCGTCGTGGCCCATTCGGTATAATAACTGCGGGGAGTCAAGAGACCCCTTGTTCTGAATTCCTCGGGGTTCCAGATGAATCGGCGTTCGCTGAAACGCTGTTGAAGCGTCTCATAGAAATGGGTTGGATACAAGTTGTGAGGAACATGGGATGGAGTGAGGAAGATCATGGAGTGAATATCGCCCAACTGTTGCCTTGGCTTCTTCGGCAGCAAAATGCCTTCCAGAATTCTTGGTTCTCTAAATGACCAAGACTCTGTATAAGCCAGCTTCTCTCCGTCCATCTAATCCCTGGGCTCACGGTTCAAGAATGAAGGCTCACTGGAATCACCATTATACCTTGTTTATAAGGGTTATCAAATTTCATGATACCCTCTATTGCTCGGACTGATTCCCAAGAATTCGGCAACTTCTTCCTATTATGTTCCTTGATCTTCTCCTGGAACTCCTGAGCCTTGTTTCGTCAGTTCTTTGAGCGGGAAGGGGGGGGAGTGTCTTCCCTAACAGGGGGTTTCTGGCTGATGGTTTGAAGATGAGCTGTTGATTTCAACCATTCCTCCCAATCATATTCACGACCGTGTTTGGGAGGCCTTTTGAGATCCCTCGTGGAAATGGCTCTAAGAACTGGGGACGAGTGTATTGATGCGGTCAGCGAAGTCAAATGTGGGAAGTACTGGCTCTTTAATATAGGCGGGGCGCTTGCTAGTCGTTTTAAAACGCTTGCGCGAAGGTTGGGCTGGAGATGGAGGAGACTGTCTTGAGAAGGTGATGGGTTAGGTAATTCTCGATGGGACGGATGTTCAGTGGGGGGATCGACAGCAATGAAAGTTCTTTTTGTGCGGGCCATGATGAGGAGGATCAAAGTCCTGGAAAAACTAGGTCGAGGAAAAAAGATTTGAGTGGGAAATATACTAAGATCCAGAAATTGGCTAAGTCCAAAAAATTGGCCAAGGAGTCGATTGTGCGGGTTGCGCAACTGAAAGTCGTAGCGCGAACTCGCGCAACGAGATTTTTTCCTTGCGTAAATGGAAGTCCATTGCACGGGTCGCTCAACCAAAGCTCGTTGTGCAGGGAGGAAAAAAGGGAACAGGGCTTCGATGCAGAGAAGGGAAAGTGAAGAAATGAACTGGGGTTCGCTATTTATAAAGAGACAGGCCGAGTACGGCCCTCGGGCGCCCATTGCGCGGGTCGCGCAACCACATCAGTAATTCAAAAGTTTGAGCACATTGATCCTAATTCTTTGATTCAAAATAAACAAATAACGGATCAAGGGGACATCTGTTGGAACATAAGAAAAAGGGAGAAAAGGAAGAAGAATTGAAGGGATAGAAGATTTGAGGAAGAAATGAAGAAATGAGAAAGAAAGGAGATTGAATGACATAAAAGTTGGTTGCGCAGACCGCGCAACTAATAATTGGTGGCGCGGGTCGCGTAAGTGATTTGATGAACTGAAGCCATAAAGAGTTGATTGCGCGGGTTACGTAAATGACTTAGTATGTTGTGCGGGTCGCGCAAACGAGATCAGAAACGGTTTGGATGGATGGTTGGATCTGATGCAAGGTGGGCCCCATGGCACAAAGATCGAGGCTTCGCACGTGTGGAGGCCTATAAATACCCCGCTCCCCCTCTCTTTTGAGGATTGGAAGAATTTTGGAAGAAGGTCTGAGTTTTAAAGGAAATTGAAGGTAGGAGAGGAAGAGAAGTTGGTTGCGCGGACCGTGCAACCAACTATTGGTTGCGCGGGTCCCGCAACTAGGCTGTTATACAGCCAATAATGAAAAGGGCCGAAATCATCAAATGCAATCTTCATTACTTCAAGTTCTCTCCTTTGGCATAAGGGACAAGCTAAAAGGGAAAGATCAGATGATCAAACCCGCACAACCATTCCTCCTAGAGAGATGATCAAAGCAGATGTCAAAATGCTGCCGAATTTGATATTCAGTTCGACATTCAAACTTTGTCAATTTTTGTATTCTAGATAATCTATCTTAGAATTAAGGGATATTAGAGGATGTAAATGAACTCAATATTAATAAGACAATGATTGTTCTTTACACATTTCTTTTTGTTATGTTCAAATGAGATGATTTCCCCAAATCAAATGCATTAGTTTTTTGTTCGAAACACATAGATTCGATGTCATCGAAACTTAATATTGATGCCATCGACAACAACAGATTTTTCATGCATTTGTTCAAGACCATCTGTTGCTGAAATTTTTGTAAGACAAGCTTGCCAAGGAGTTTACCAAGATGGTTTTGGGGCAAGATAGACCATTTTTAAGGGTTTTATTACCAGATATGGTTGGTTAGGGGTGAGAGGCTTCATATACCCATGTCGTGCTCTCTTCAACTTGGTTAGTCTTCGGTCTTGTAGTCTCCATATGGGGCTCACTTGACCCTAGACTCATCTTACATGTATATTGACACACAAGGGTACTTTCATCTCGAACACGAGACATCATGCTCTGATACCAATTTGATGTAGGACAATTAACCAGTTGATCTAAAAGCTCAAACTGATAGAGCATTGGGAATTAATCCCTTTGTCTCATAGCCCAGGCCCCAAACCATGGGTTAGGTCCTCGGCTGAACCCTCTTCATGGGCCCAAATCCATGGGTTTAGCCTCACATGAGCCACCCGCCTCACACGGGCCCCAAATCCATGGTTTCCGTAGGCCACCCATCCCGAGTCTGCCCCTACATCCCACAGGCCACCCATCCCGAGTCTGCCTCTACATCCAAGGTGTCCCGTATCGGTATCGGTTGGCGTAACGGTGCCCTCTGAAACCGATACGGATACGGGGGCGTAACGGCGATACGGGGGCGTAACGGCCCATAACGGTGCAAAATTTTTTTTTTGCCAAAAAAATATGAAAAAATATGGATTAAATCCGAAATATTCTAAGCATTCCAAATATGCATTCATTTATAAATTGGAACATGTTTATGGTGGTGTAACGGTCCACTCTTTGGTCAGAAGTTGTATCGGACTGTCTGATGAATTTATGAACCAGATAACCTGAATTTGACTACAAAATTCATGTATTTAATTTTCTAACTATCTACTATCAATGATAGATATATTAGAATGAATGTAATATGAAAATATCTTACATTTAGGTGTTTGCAATTATTTTTGAAGGCCAAAATTCATGCATAAATAGAAAAAAATGTAAAAATAAAAAATAAAATGGCACCCCAAATATATAAAATGCACATTAACATGTTCTACTATGATTAACACATCACATGGCATCATTAAAACAGCAAAAGAATCATTAAAAAATGATTTTTCAAATTTTCAAAAAAAGGGTTAAAATAAATGCGTAAATAGAAAAAAATATAAAGAAAATATAAAATGGCACCCCAAATCTGTAAAATGCACATTAACATGTTCTACTATGATTAACATATCATATGACATCATTAAAACAGCAAAAGAATCATTAAAAAATGATTTTTCGAATTTTCAAAAAAAGGGCCAAAATAAATGCGTAAATAGAAAAAAATATAAAAAAAAATATAAAATGGCACCCCAAATCTATAAAATGCACATTAACATGTTCTACTATAATTAACACATCATATGGCATGATTAAAACAACAAAACAACTATTAAAAATTGATTTTTCGAATTTTAAAAAAAAGGGCCAAAATTCATGCGTAAATAGAAAAAAATATAAAAATATATATAAAATGGTACCCCAAATCTGTAAAATGCACATTAACATGTTCTACTATGATTAACACATCATATAGCATCATTAAAACAGCAAAAGAATCATTAAAAAATGATTTTTCGAATTTTCAAAAAAAGGGCCAAAATAAATGCGTAAATAGAAAAAAATATAAAAAAAAATATAAAATGGCACTCAAAATCTGTAAAATGCACATTAACATGTCCTACTATGATTAACACATCAAATGGCATAATTAAAACAACAATACAACCATTAAAAATTGATTTTTCAAATTTTAAAAAAAGGGGCCAAAATTCATGCGTAAATAGAAAAAAATATAAAAAATATATTAAATGATACCCAAAATCTGTAAAATGCACATTAACATGTTTTACTATGATTAACACATCATATGGTATGATTAAAACAACAAAACGTATTAAAAATATATAAATACATATTTTTGACAAATTTCTGAAAAATGGCCCATCGAGCTTTGATTCAAGAAAATTCATAATATAATGTGTTTTTATCTCAAATACTCAGCCAAAGTTGGTCGAAATTAGTAGTAAAAGGAGTAAGAAACAGTTTGGAAGCAAGAGGTTTCAAAAAAACAGCAAAAATAAAGCTTAAAATGGAAAAAGGTTGATACGGGCCTGTTACGGGCCTGTAACGGCCCGTAACGGGCCCGTATCGGCCGATACGGGGGCGTATCGGCCCGTATCGGCCGATACGGCTACAAAAAACCGTATCGGCCGATACGACCCCGTAACGTGTAACGGTCACCACCGTTTCCGTTACGTATCGGCCGTATCGGCCGATACGTAACCGATTTGGCACACCATGCCTACATCCCACAGGCCACCCCACTCAATCTTGGTATTAAAATGACCCGCATTAGTTTATATATGGAACTTGCAGGGAGTATGGCTGGACTAGTGGACCGCACAAACTGGTTGGTATAGATAGCCATGTGGTTGGTATGGTTGGACTTGTAAGGTTTGGGTTTATATATGGACTTGTAAAGAGTATGCTTGGACTAGTGTGCCACACAAACTGGTTGGCATATAAAACCATGTGGTTGGTATGGTTGGACTAGCAAGGAGTTACTGTTGTAAGTTGCTCTAGGTTTACATGGCACTTGTAAGGAGTATACTATAGTTGGACTAGTAGGCCACACAACGGGTTGGTGTATACAGCCATGTGGTTAAATTTACGTGACTCACAGTCCAATCAGATGCACAAATGTCAAATGGGGTCCACTTTGGTCCTCCTTTGAAACACAAGTGAGATGTGTGCCCTGCATGCATCACAAATAGCCAGCACAGTTCTCATGAAAATAGTAAACCAAACCAAACCAGAGAGCGGAACTTTGGAAACCACATTAGCTGACCACTAAATAGAAAAAACAAAGACCTACCAAAGTCAATACACAACTACTGAACCATAAAGTAAGCAGAGATAAGCATACCACATGATTGTACCTGTGGCATTTACTCTAAAATTCAGCTATGGGCAACTCCTCTATTGTAGTTAAGGTTATGACTTGCTTGTTGAAACTAACACCTAAGCTGGGTCCACTATTGGCTGACCCATTCCTAACACAATCTTACGGGCATGCTTCTTGGGCCTAAAAGCAATTTTCATGGACATTCAGACCCACTGAATTAACAACATGGGATTTACATGAGTAAAATTCAGTTGCTATAACGAGAACAAGCATTTTTAAAATGATACTCATTTTTATCAGTTTTTTTATTTATTATTGAAAATCTTTATTAAGGGTGCAAGGTGTCAAAACAAGCAAACAAAGAAAAGCAAAAGAAAAGATATATAAAAAAAAATAAAAATAAAAAACAATACAAAGCCCAAAGGCTACAACTTGGGAGGAGAAAGGATAGAAGAGAGAGGATTGATCCAGTGAGGAGCTGCTAGCTGACCAATCCAAAACATCTAGGGAGATAGAAGCAATGACCGAAGCTATAGAAGAAGAGGCATTTCCGAAACAGCGATAATTTCTCCCTCCAAATGCCCCCAAAGAAAGACATAACCGACAACCTCCAAATCACCAAAAGGTCCTTTCCAGCTCTTCTGCTATACCAGGCGAAAATTAGCGCCACTAAGCGAAGAGGCGTTGCCTAAGAAATGATGAAGCGGGAGAGGAATGCTAACCAGACCCCTTAGGCAAAGCTGGAATGAACATATCGATAGACCCAGTGTTTTGCATACACATAAAGCAGACATTAGGCAAAATCATCCCATGCCTTCGAAGATTATCCACCATGAGGGTCCTCCCCTTGGCAAGGAGCCAGACAAAAGCAACAACTTTACGGGGGGGGGAGGGATGCACTCAAGCCTAAAGTAGAAGTGATAAGAACTTTGGACAGCAAGGCAACCGAGACGATGCCCGAAGCATCCAGCAACCAAGTCAATGAGTCTTCAAGATCAGGGGAGGGTTGGATATTGATAGACAGCTGCGAAAGGTGAACGAACTCATCCAATTCTGAGTCAGAGATATTCCTTCCGCAAGGAAGACACCAAATACCCAAACCAGAGTTAGAGAAACAGTTGGCGATGGTGGTAGAATAATTTGTCACTACGCGTACCAATGAGGGGAAGAGCTCAAAAAGGGGCCAACTCGAGATCAAACAGTTGAGCTAGAAGCAGATCCCAGAACCACTGCCAAGAGAAAGCAGAACCCTTCCTCTACTTTAGAGCTCATGGAGGCAATCACTTTCTAGAATACGGTAGCTCTATAAAGGGAGGTTGGGTTGATGAACCAAGCCCCTTTGGCAGAACCAAGTTTACTAGAGCTTATCTCTCGCCACCAGGCCCCTGCTTCTGAGCCAAAAAACCATATCCATTTACCAAGGAGAGCCGAGTTAACTATAGCTAAGTCCAAAATACCAGCTCCTCCTATTTAGTGCCCACAATCACCATGAACCCACTAAAAAGGCCAATGGATTGACCCTTTCTCAGCATCCCGCCGCGACCTTCAGCAACTATCACGAACAGGAATGTGGACAACGGGACACCCTATCTCAGACCTTGGATGAGGGGAAGAAACCTTTGGGAGAATCATTCACAAGCACTGAGAACTTGATGGAAGAGATACAGATTTTGATCCAAGACCGCCATTTCAAACTAAAGCCAGGGTGGCCCACTGTGCAATCCAAAGACGACCAATCAACATGGTCGAAAGCTTCCTCAAGATCAAGCTTGCAAACGACTCCACTCGTCCCTAATCGATGATGGGAATTGATGCATTCATGGGTAATGAGCATGCAATCAAAGATTTAGAGATGGGCCACAAACACACCTTCAGCTTCAAAGATCATAATGGATAGGGCGGGGCAGAGCCTAGAAGCCAACACTTTAGCAAGAATTTTGTAAGGATCCCCCAACAAGTTGATGAACCGATAGTCCTTAAAGTGAGAAGCCCCTTAATTTTCAAGATGAGGGCTGTGAAGGTAGCACCCGTTGCATGAGGGATACTGTTGTTGGGGAAGAAGTCATTGAAGAAAACAGTTAAGTCAAGCTTAATCGCATCCTCGAAGACCTAATAGAAGGTGATGCAGGACCAATGCATGAACTGAGTAACATGTGAGATCAAATAGCCGAATTAAGATATTTAATTAAAAAAAAACACAAGCATCGCTATAATCATCACATATATCATGAAAATCAAAAGAAAACTATGCATAATCCTACCCTACGCTACCAACATCATAACTCAAGATCATTAAATAAAAAGAAACGAGGATCTAATGGATGTAGGGGCATCCAATTAGCATGGGATATAGTCTATTTCAAAATACGAAACCTAATACAACCTAGGGTGAAAATTAGGGTTTTGGTAATTTGGCAAAGTAGAAAATTGAGGAAATTTAGGTTTAGGGTTAGGGTTTTGGGGATGGAAGAAAAGGATTTTGATATAATGATGGCGGGAAACCAAAAGGGGCAGGTGGGTTTCACATGTGTGGCCGTACGGTCGCACGTGTGGCGTGGGAGGATGGGTTTAGGTCGTTTAGGGTTTGGATTCTGGATGAGTATGGAAAAGTTGGGTTTGGGAGAAGACGAAGATTTGGGATGAGAGAATTAAGAATCTAAAAAAAATACCCGGATGTGGAAGAAAAGAGAAGATGATGTAGGGATAGATGAAAACCTTACACCTCCGTTGATAAAGATTAGCCTCACACCAATTTTCCTTCCAAATCGCATGGAAATATCTTCAAATCACATAAAGATGGGAAAAGAAAGCAAGAGCTTTTCTCTTCTTTTCTTTTTTTTATCACGAAATTCAATGAGAGAGAGGTCAAAATCCCTCCTCTTTTTATAGATCCATTAAGTTTTAAAAATTACAAAAATCCCCCTATCTTGTGAACTTTAACGAAAATAGTCCTAGTCTAAATAAAATCAACTAAAACACTTATAATGTGTCCAAATACAAAATAATCAAAAACTAAATCCTAAAATATGATAAAGTCTAAAATTGATGTGTACGATCAACGATCGATGGCCTAATCATATGTTCCATGCGACCCAATGGCCCGATCGTCGCGTCCCTCCGATCCAACGGTCTAGATCACTCCATAAAGCAACCCATGTGCATCTTCCCAGTGTGGGGTCTTCCAGATGCTCGCACATGCACATGGGGTCTTTAGCACGATCATGGATACTCGCCTAGCCACAGGGAAATCGGCGCGGCTCGCTTCCTCCTCTAATACGTACGTAAGGGTATACGTGATGTGATGTCCTCATCAACTCTCCTCGACTGAGAAGAATTCTCTTCTAGCGGACTAAAACTCCTGTAGCGCTCCAAAATGTCCGGATCTAAATGTTGTAACTCGTCCTCTGTAATCCACGTACTATTGGAGATCAACCTGTGCTTCCACTTGACGAGGAATTTCTGAAATCTTCCAAGTCAAGTGGAAACTGCTTGTGTATCCATATGTCTTCTATCTGTTCACTTCGAGCAGGCAAGGAAGGTAAAGGTGGTAATGACTCGGATGATTGGTTAGGAAAGGGCCATTGATTTGGGACTAGGTCATGGTCTGTGGGAGGGTCTGTGGATGGATCAAAATGTGAAGTAGAAGGACCCTTGTATTGTACTAGATCTTCCACATTAAAAGTAGAACTAATTCCCATGGTAGGTGGAAGGTCTACTGCATACGCATTAGGACCCAGCAGTTTCCGCATTGTTTTTTATGGTCATGCGCTATGCACTTGTAACTTTTTAATGGACCCATGTGGGAACTAAGGTATTCCATATCCGTTATGATACACCCATAAAAGTCGATATGTACAGGTAACGGCTATGGCTGTTACCCGATACAAGGGTGAAACGGGGGTTGATTTTTTGGGACTGTATTGGCCGTTACGGTGGCCGTAACGGCCGTTATGGGGCATAACGACCGTTACCCTCGTAATGGTCGAAAACGACCACTTTTTTTTCTATTTAAATTCATTTTTCTCCCCTTTATTTTACTATTCTCATTCTAAAAACTCTCCTAAATCATTTTACAATAGAATTCAACCACTCTTACTATAGTTTTTAATATTAAAATTGTAGATTGAAGTGATTTGAACAAATAAAAGCTCCGATGGCCTTTTTTTTCAAAAAATTGAAAAAGTAGTATTTATGCAATTTTTTTATTTCTAGTTTTAATGCTTGGTTGTGATGTGTAAACATTAGATACATATAATTATGTTCACAAATTCACTAGACAGCCCGATACAATACTCACACCAAAGAGTGGACCGTTACACTACCATAAACATGTTCAAAACAAAAAATGAATACATATTTGGAATATTTATGTTATCCTTGATTTTCAAAATTTTTCAGGCAAAAGAAAATTTTCAACTGTTACGGCCGTTATAGCCGATACCCATATCGGTAATGATGGTGACCATTACGGCCACCGTTACTGATACGGAAAACCTTGATGAGAACCGCTTAGGCCTCATGCGAACCATGACATAATCTCCTACTTGGAATTCATGACACCTACGATGAAAATCAGCAAACGCTTTGTATTTTTCATTACTTAAATTAATTCACTTCCTGACCGCACTATGCAACTCATGTATTAACGTGCAAACTTATGCGCGGACTCAGATGGCCTATGGGACATAGACATAGGTATGAGATCTACAAGTTTCCTAGGTTTGTAACCATGCGCAACCTCAAATGGACTCATGCCTATGGACCTATTGATGGAACTATTGTATGCTAACTCGGCTATAGGCAAAACGGTATCCCAAGTTTGGACGTGATCACCTACAAGACATCTAAGCAGATTTCCAAGACCCCTATTGACAACTTCAATTTGACCGTCCATTTAAGGGTGATAGGAAGATGAAAATTGAAGCCCTGTCCCCATCATGTGTCATAATGTCTTCCAAAAATAACTCATAAAGCATACATCACAATCAGACACTATGGTCTTAGGTAGACCATGTAAATGCACTGCCTCCCCAAAGAAAAGCTTAGTCACATTGGAGGCATCTGACGTTTTCAAGCACAGAATGAAATGGGCCATTTTAGAAAAACGGTCCATAACCACGAATACGGAATCATGTTTCTCGATAGTTTTCAATAAGCCTAACACAAAATTCATACTAATATCTTGCCACGGAGCATGGGATACTATCAAAGGCGTATACAATAATGTATTTTGATTCCTCTGCTTTGCCAGTTGACAAGTCCTACACTGCCCAACAATCTTGGCTACATCATTTGAGACTTGGCCAATAAAATCTATCCTACACACGGGCAATCATCTTATCCCTCCCCAAATGACTAGCTACCCCTCTCGCATGAAGTTCCCAAACTAGGAAATCACGGAGGGAGGTACGAGGAATGCAAAGTCTGTCACCTTTAAATAGGAACTCCTCGATGATGACAAACTCGTGATTGTTAGTCAACTGATTGTCTCACAGTGACACATACAACTCACCAGAGTCTGGGCATGTAGGATACTCTTCCCTTAGCCGATCAAATCTAATCACTTCCACTCTCATACTTTGGAGTAGTGCCACACAACGACTATGGCATCAGCAAGTTTGTTCTCGACCCCAGCCTTATGTTTAAGAACGAAAGAGTATTCCTGAAGAAATTGGACCCATTTGGCATGCCTAGGGTTTAGTTTCTTCTGGGAATTGAGGTAACGTAAGGCCTCGTGGTCAAAGAACAAGACAAATTCTTGTGGTAATAAATAACGCCGCAAATGGCGCAAGAATTGGACGACCACGTAGAACTCTTTGTAATAGGTGGAATATCATTGCTTTGTCTCATTCAACTTGTCACTAAAATGAGCAACGGGGTGCCCTTCCTGATGGAGCACGCCACTTATACCTACCCTAGATGCGTCACATGCGACCTCAAAGACTTTAGAAAAGTCTAGAAGGCGCATGACAAGGGCTTCGCTCATCTTGCCCTTAATCTCCTTAAAAGCTTTAGAGGTAACTTTACTCCATACAAACTCCCTTTCTTAATGCAATCCATGATGGGAGCCATAATGGAGCTAAATCCTCTAGTGAACCGCCTATAAAAAGTCGTCAAGCCATGAAAGCTTCACACTTCATGAATATTGCGCAGTTCAAGCCATTCAACTATAGCACGAACTTTCTCGGGGTCCGCTCTCATGCCCTCAAATGATACGATAAACCCTAAGAAGATAACGCTCTTTGACATAAATGTACACTTCTTAAGGTTAGTGTATACCTTTTCAATTTTAAGGACCCCGTAAACTTACCTCAGATGGTTGAGGTGTTGTTCGTTTGATGTGTTATAGATAGAATGTCATCAAAATACACCACAAGGAACTTACCCATGAAGGGTCTCAACACCTAGGTCATCACTCTCATAAATGTGCTTGGGACATTAGTCAAGCCAAAGGGCATGACTAGCCACTTGTATAGCCCATCCTTCGTCTTGAAGGTTGTCTTCCACTCATCTCTTGGGCGTATACGTATTTGGTGATACCCGTTCTTGAGGTCAATCTTTGAAAAGATCGTGGCACGTACCATCATGTCTAACATATCATCAAGACGCGGTAGGGGAAACCGATACTTGACTGTGATTTTATTGATGGCTCGATTGTCCACACATGTGCCACGTGTCATCTTTCTTGGGCGTGAGAAGTACTGGCACAGCACACGGACTCATGCTCTCTTGAATAAAACCCCTTCTGAAGAGCTCATCTACTTGCCTATTCAATTCCGCATGCTCCGTAGGATTCATTCGATAATGAGGAAGGTTTGATAGATTCGACCCAGGGACAAGATCAATGGCATATTGGATGTCCTAAATGGGTGGAAGCTCATCTGGTAAGTCATCTGGAAATACATCATGAAACCCATCCATAATTGGCTTCACCTCAACGGGTCCCCCTAGACTAACCTTGGGTGTAATTTCTCTCGCCACTAAGGCGTACACCATCAAATCTACCGTAGTCTCCCTCTCAAACTCCTTGGCGTTGATTACATGGAGAGACTTAGGTTAGGATTTCCTCGTATCCCTTGGGTTACCCGACTTCCCCTCAGTTTTCTTCTCCACATTGCTCTTTGGTGGGAGAGGAACTAGAGATAGTTTTTTGCTTTGATGCATGAATGAACATACATTTGAGCAGCCGTATATTGTCACATCGTGGTCAAATAGCCAAGGCCGTCCCAAAATGACGTGTCCAACATCCATAGGTAAGACATCACACCACAGCGAATCTAAATAGGATCCAAAATTAACGGGCACGAGACATCGCTAGGTAACAGGTATGGAAGATGCATCTACCCATGACACTCTATAGGGCTGAGGGTGCGGTTCAAGTTTCAACCCCAAACAAGACAAAGTGCTAGTGGAGACCACATTGGTACAACAGTCACTATCAACGATCACCTTGTAATTCTTCTCTCCACATTTTGCATAGGTGTAAAATATCGTAGTCCGACGCCAATCATCATTCTCCTTAGCATTCGTCAATGCACACCTGACTACTGCAAGTGGTGCGATCTCTTCTCCTACTTCATCACTAGCACCATTGATGTTAGGCTGATAAAATTCTTCTTTAAAATCGCCATGTTCATCTCCTTCCTCACCATCGTCAATTACCAGGGTTTTGTTCCTCTCTTTCGATAGACATTGATGCGAAAGTGACCAATCCCATGACAATTGAAGCATTGCGTTTGCTCACCTCCCCCAAAGCTAGCACTCGCTATCCCCTTTCCTTTGACATCTCTAGGGTTGGGTTGGGACCCAATTTGGAGCCTAGACTAACTCCCCATGTTAGGCTTAGTCCCTAGAGAGTAAGTCTTGACACTTGGATCCCGAGAGTCATAATGTTTACCAACTAGTGCCTTGAGGTAGTGTTCAATGTCTTGCACCACTTGGTACATGTGCTCCAATGTACCAACATCACGAGAATAAACTTCTCGTTGGATCTCAAATTGGAAGCCCATCCTGAATCTGGACAATGTAACCATCGGGTCCTCCTCAATGTCATATCGCATCATGATCTCCTCAAACTTAGCGATGTAATCTAGAATAGCCCTGGATCCCTAGCGCAAAGCTTGCCACTGGTTTAGGAGCCTCTAACGATAAGAAAGAGGGAGATACTTTTCTTTAAGGACCTCTTTCATCTTGGCCCAATGCACAACTGTGGGCTCTCCTTTCCTTTCAATTTTACGCTCCATGTTGGTCCAAAAAAGTTTGGCCTGGCCCACCAACTTCATCTTGACAAATCTTACTCGACGGGTATTAGACATAGCATACCACTCAAAATAGTGGTCCATGTCTGCCGACCAATCAAGGAATGTTTTGGGGTCCAAGTAACCATCAAAACTGGGGGCATCAACTGTCACACCTTTCATGACTTGTGCATCTAGATCATAACGGTCATAACGCTCCTCACGTGGTGGCGGCACGTGTGCTCAACCACGGCCAACGCCTTGGCCACGATCATGCTCCCACCTATCAACTTGATTTCCAACCTGAGATTGAACGTCCTCTCCAGTGTCGGGGTTTTCCTGTAAGGAGGCCTCAAGTTGATTGACACGCGCATTGGTCGTGGTTAATTGAGTGACACTAGTTCTATTGTGCGCTTCAATGGTTGTCAAACGGTTATTGATAGCATTAAGGGCCATGGCAATTTGATCTAGATTCATACTGGGATGTAGACCAAAACTACGTCCTGAACAAGTGGGCATACATAAGGAAACTCAAAAAGGAAACCCTACATGTGACTCTAACCTAGATGCGACATAAAATCCTATATGGCCTAGATCTATATGGAGACTCAATAAAACCTAGAAAAAGGGTTGACTAAACAAAATATGTCCCCTTCGCAGAGCCGGTCAATGATTTTTAAAATTTGGGTGAAGGGTTTCTGTAGAAAATTTTCACCGCAAAAACAGATTGACAATAGACTGACCTACGCAAAAACTGTTCTCTGATACCAAATTTGATGCAGGACCGATGCATGAACTGAGTAACATGTGAGATCAAATAGCCAAATTAAGAAATTTAATATTAAAAAAATAAATAAATAAATACAAGCACCGTTATAATCATCACAAATATCATGAAAATCAAAAGAAAACCATGCATAATCCTACCCTAAGCTGCTAACATCGTAACTCAAGATCATTAAATAAAAAAAAACTAAGATCTAATAGATGTAAGGACATCCAATTAGCATATGATACAGTCTATTTCACAATACGAAACCTAATACAACCTAGGGTGAAAATTACGGTTTTGATAATTTGGGAAAGTAGGAAATTTAGGTTTAGAGTTAGGGTTTCGGGGATGGAAGAAAAGGGTTTTGATATAATGATGGCGGGAAACCAAAAGGGGCAGGTGGGTTTCACACGTGTGGTCATACGGCCACACGTGTGGCATGGGAGGATGGGTTTAAGTCGGTTAGGGTTTGGATTGTGGATGGGTATGGTAAAGTTGGGTTTGGGAGAAGACAAAGATTTGGGATGGGAGAATTAAGAAAAGAAAAAAAAAAAAAAAAACCCAAATGCGGAAGAAAAGAGGTGTGGGGATAGATGGAGACCTTGCACCTCCGTTGATGAAGATTAACCTCGCACCAATCTTCCTTCCAAATCGCATGAAAGTGTCTTTAAATCGCATGAAGATGAAAAAAGAAAGCAAGAGCTTTTCTCTTCTTTTTTTTAATCATGAAATTCAATGAGGAAGAGGTCACACACTCTCCTCTTTGTATAGATCTAAAAAGTTTCAAAATTTACAAAAATCTCCCTATCTTGTGAACTTCAACAAAAATAGCCCTAGTCTAAATAAAATCAACTAAAACACTCATAATGTATTCAAATATAAAATAATCAAAAAGTAAATCCTAAAATATGATAAAGTCTAAAACTGATGTAGATGATCAACAATTGATGGCCCAATCATATGATCCATGCGATCCAATGGCCTGATCGTCGCGTCCCTCCGATCCAACGGTCTGGATCACTCCATAAAGCGACCCATGTGCATCTTCCCAGTGTAGGGTCTTCCAGATGTTCACACATGCACATGGGGTCTTCAGCACAATCACGGGTACTCGCCTAGCCACAAGGAAATTGGCGTGGCCCACTTCATCCTCTGATACGTACGTAAGGGTGCATGTGACATGATGTCCTCATCAGAAGGCTAGAGAAAACCCATCTAGGCCGAAGATTTATCTTTGCTATGGGAGAACACAATGGCTTTGATTTTTTCCTCGGCCAAGGAAGCTTCAAGAGTCTCCGACTCCTTGGCAGATATTTGGGGGAAGTTGAGAGAGTCAAGATTGGGACAGTCCCATCATTCCAACGAAAACATAGTAGAATAGAAGATAATAATGTGATCACAAACCAACTCCTTGTCCTCAACTCTAGAATCACCAATGGAGATAGAAACATATCTTATTACAACGGGCCCTAGCACTCGCTATACTATGGAAAAAGCAAGTGTTTTTGCCTCCTTCCTTGAGCCAAAGGACTCAAGATCTCCGCATCCATTTACTTTCTTCTTGTTTAATCTTACCAAAGTGGAGAAGAGAGATTCTCGTGCAGCTACATCGTCAGTTAAGAGCTGGTTAGACTCATGTTTCGCATCTAGATGCTAGATGATAGCCAAGGTGTTATTATCGTCAACCTCAATGTTATCCATGGATTCCTTTCTCCACAGTGCCAGCTTGATTTTTATTTAGTTTTGTTTCTGACAGAGGTCAAAGCTAAGGAAACCTGCAATGGACAAGGAGGTCCATCAGTTATTGATCATCTAAGCAAAGTCATCGACTTTGAGCCATGAGAGTTTAAAACAGAAAGGTTTGGGGCTCTAGCCCTCCTCGACAGTGTCCAAAAGGATTGGACAATGGTCAGAGGTCGGCCAAGGCAAACCACGCTGAGCAATCAAGGAGATTTTGAATAACTAGTTGGGCGAAACTAGAAAATGGTCAAGGTGAGAGATAATGGGGGTGAGATTGTCCATTCAACCAGGTGAATTTAACATCCAAGAGTGGGAAGTCGATGAGATCATTCCTAGCAACCCACTCCTAAAAGAGCCACATGCTTTTGGAGAGAGCCACCGCTGGACTTCTCAAAGGAAAAGCAAATCACATTAAAATCGCCTCCGAAACAAAAAGTTTGTGACCCTCTATTCCTGATCGCATCAAGGCCTTCCCAAAGCAGATGTCTAATAGCAGGCTAGCAACTACACAAGGACCAACAATAAATATCCATTTAAAGCAAGATGATGGGGATCCACTGAAAATAAGAAGTCCCTAATGAGAGTCCTCTTTGACCCAATACCTGGAGTCCTAGGCAACCAAAATTCCCCCAGCAACACCTGAAACATCCAGCTTCAAGGGAGACCTAGTCTTTATGAGAGAAGACCCAGATAGAAGCCAAAAGCAAGCAGTTGATTGATTGAGCCTTAGCTTCTTGCAAAGCAATAATATGAGCTTTGCAACAACGAAACATATCCTTAACGAGAGCTCTTCTAGACCTAGAAGTAGCTTCATTGTTGATCAAAGATTTGAGGTTGAATAACAGTCTCCAGACTTTAGGAGATCTCTGGGATTTTTTTTTTATCTCCTTGGCCATCTTGGCACCTCGCCTCAAAAAACAGGAAAATGGTAAAACATAGTTGTATAGACACCCCACCCAAAACAAGATTAAAAACTATTCTTCAACTTCAATCAAGCTTCAATCAAAAGTATACATATGGCCCAGCACTCGTCATGCGACCATATGAGTTTGAACAGGATATGAATTGGATAGGCCTAAGAAACAATTGACCGGCCAAATTAGCAGATCAAAGGGCCCACTAATCTGATTTCGTCCAAAATCGACAGGGTCTTCCGAGAATTCAAAAAGCGCATTATTTCGATAAAATCACCTTCAGCTTGCCCAAAAGGCTTTAAAAGCCACAGCCAGTTAGGAAAGACCCTCGTCATGACCCAAAGATGACCAACGAAATGGATTGATGGGCCCACAACCCGTTTAACCAAATCTCAACCACTTGCCTAAGTTATCCAGGAATTACCAATCGATCAAGCCACATCTACCAAGACTCCAATGGTACCAAAGATCCACGAAAGTCAAGCCAAATGGATCCCCATAATTTCCCGGAAACAACCACCAGATTTGATCAGCTAACACCGAAACGAGCAGATAGCAAAGCAAAATTGCACAACCCAACCCACTTAAGCCTTAGGACCACCATACACGTCAGTCGTTGTGTGAAAAAAGGCAACCACTAAAACAGACCCTTGAAGGACCAGTTGAAGAAAGGCATCATAAAAGGCAACAAAAAATACCTTGATAACAAAGTGAGCCTAAAATGTTATAAAGGGGACCTATGGGCCTACAATTGACCTATGATGGATCGACTGAAGGCCTATTTAAGGACCACGACAGTGAGCCATTCGGGGAGGCAGAGCATAGAGTTAAGAGAGGGAAGGAGCTGCTAAGAGCATCTCAGAATGGCTAGGGTATGCGCCGAGTCAAGCCGAAATCAGCACATCGCCACCAATTTGAAATTACACGCACAAAAAATCTGCTCTAATCCCCTGCCAACTTGGGAAGAACCTAATTGCATTGTTACTCTACCCAATTAAAAGCACGAACATTCCAAGCCAAGAAGCTACTAAAATCGAAGAGTAGGGTTGAAATTGTAGATATCCGACCATCCCTTCTACAGAAAAAGGGTGCCTGGTCTCCCCATTTTATTCTCACATCTCAACCCACATCTAGTCCACACATCCTAAACACATTAGGAGCACACACTCACTTTCTTTTATCTTTTCTTCTGCAATATTCCCTCTTGTTTATCTTCTTTTACTTTATTTTTTCTACCCGAGGTTTTAAACCCTGCAAAGTAAGTCTAGGTGTCGTTTATTTTTTTTTTTGCTTGCCCAGAGTCTTGAACTCTACGAAGCACGACTAAATGCAATAACGCTGAAATTTTGTTGAATCCCCCAAAGACCATTAAATCACATAAAGTAGAGACCGTACATTGTGTGGATGGAAAAGAGTGTCTAACCTCCTTCATTTTCCATAACTGAGGCCCTTACCCAGAATTTATAGTCACAAACCAACTGTAGGAGTGACTTGGATTGGAGAATCCTACGATTCTCCAACCCTTAAAGCAATTCTACGATTTCTAGCCAGCTGTAGATTCTAAGTTTAATTTGGCTAGTGGCAACTCCGAATCAAATGCACTCTTACCTCTAATCTACCCCACATTCCAATTGCACCAAACAAAGCAAGAGAAAACCAAGGAAGTGAGGGCATCCGCAATCGCGTAGGGGCATTCACAAGTCGTTGTCACAATTACCAAAGAATACGCCCACTAATTTCCTAAAATTGATGAAGGCTGCTTTGATCCAGAAGGGGTTCTTACATTTTGAGAGTATAGCATCAATTGGGGTGGGGAGAAAAAGTATCCAGAGGTCAAGGGGGGAGGGGGTTCCGGATGATTCCCCAGATGGGCCTGAAGAGGGGAGACAACGAAGGGAGGAGAATTGGGGTTGAAGGAGAAGTCGATGGTCAGCGATGAAGTAACCAAAGACCAGCTTGAAAGATGGGGATGGGGATGTATTCCTTACAGAAGGCCTTATTATCAGATTTTATTCCCTCTTAGTATATTCAGATGTTCCTCTTTGAGGTTGCAGATAAGGTGATTCAGAAATCCAGAAACCACCCAAGGCATTGTTATCATATTGTGGGAGGGCCAGTCCCTAAGATACTCCAAAAAGGCCAGCTTGAAAGCAAACTGTTTACCATGTCCACATTGCACTGGTATTCAATTATAAGGTGCATAGGGAAACCCAAGGGACCTGCAACCCTAAGATTAATTTTTTTAAGGAAACAATATTTACACCCTTTCTTTTGATGCATGCAGTCACCCATTCCGTCTATTTATATACCAGAATAGTACAAAATGTAGAGTAGACTAATACCATAAGTAGTGGTGAAAAAACCATTGGGTGCATGCATCAATATGTGGGGATTGAAATAGGCGCTCCCCAAAAACAACAAACTCCAGGAGCCACCAGGTGTGCTATTGGTGCTCCATTCCCAACATAATCCTAAACTACTCTCGGGTCTCGGCACTCGGCAGAGCCACAACTGCACTTAATTAGGTTTACAAACTGGTCCCAACAGTTTCTTGAATGGTATCAACATCCTACTTCATTTAAAGACAGCGCCACTAATACACCCATTCTTTCTACTTCAGGTTAAAAATAGTACAAATGCTATGCCATGGCATAACCAAAAGACAAATAATGGGTTTTTATAGTAGTCAGCGGTGCAACTAGCATTTCCTTTAAGAAAAAGCAAAATGAAAAATATACAGATTGTTCGAAGTTCAAACTACAATATAAGTATTCACAATCCAGAATCCAAACCACACTTATTGTGAAATGAAAATCATGAGAAACTCAATAAGAGTATGATACAAGGAAACTCAGAGCAAAGAATGGTATCCTGTCAATCTCAGTTACACCAGTTAAAAAATCATGGTCAAATATGAAGGCAAACGAGTCAAGTATACCTGCAGTAATTTCCCTCCAGCTGCAAAAGATCGTAAACCAATTGTATCCTGAAGAAATGCATTCAAAGAACCATATCAGTTAATCACAAGACAATTAAAACATTCATATTTCTTCTTCTTTTCTTTTTCTTCCTTCTTTTTCTCGGAGTGAAAGATCAATTCTTTCTAGCAATTCTGTACTGAAGTGACAGAAGTCATGCTAATCCCACACCCCTCTACACAGTACACAACCACAAATGCCAATCCAGTACGTGTTGGACATCTGAGCCATGCATCAGATGGGCACTCCGATGACCGGACCCAAAATCAGGCTGATCCACTCATCAGGAAGGGCATACGTGTATGTGGAAGATGAAGCTTATCAACCTTTTCCAATGTTGTTCATTGTTACCATACATGTGCAGCCCAAATAGTGAGATATTTGGGCCAAACCAATCTACAATGTGAGCCCCAGCTGATGCACAGTACAGAAGTCTCACATGCATGTCAAGATCGGTACTTCTAGCAAGTGTGTAGCTTGTATGGGCCTCAGAAAAGATGGTACCAATAGGAAACTGATGGATCAAATATAAAAAATAATCAAGATGTCACACCTTGCTTCTAAAGGTGACAAGGAACTGTGCAGCAGGATCCCTTTTCGTGACATTAGACATGGTATCCAAGAACCAACCACCACCAGGCACTCGTTGCCTGGACACATGAAACCCGGGTCGATCTCTTGCATGTAAAGCTATAATGAACCCATCTTTCAGCAGTTCACCAGATTTTCTATTGAGCCCACTTAATTTCACCTGCTTTTCAGAACTTGACTCCGGAGTCAATTCGACAGCACAAGTTTGCCTATTTCTAGAATCTTCTGGGGAAGCAAAACGAGAACTGGAACTCAACACTTGATCTCTGCCACTAATAGCAGAATCATCGTCTTGCTGTGAAGTACAGTTGCTGTCTCCTTCTAATGCAGATGGATCATCTGACTTTTGTTGGGATTTACGGCGAGCAGGCCTCTTTTTACCCTTCTTACCTGACCTGCTGCGCCTTCCCTCAGAACGGGTGATAGTATTTTGAGAAAGAACCGAACCTTGAGACTGAGTATGGGACTCCACCAGTTGATAGTAACTTGGTTTTTGGCTATTTTCTGGACTAAAGTGACTTTCATCTGTCAGCTGCTCATCATCGCAAACCTGCAAAGCATTTTCTTTCTCTCGTTTCTCAAGTCGCTCATCTTTGTACCCAGTTTCACTTTTTGCCTCATCCTCATCAGAGACATCATTCTTTGGAAATACCCCATCAAAGAAGAATGCTTGCAACATAGAAATGGCTTTCTCCCTTATCTCCATCCATACTTCTTCGCTATAATCTGCACTTCGGGGGAGAATCAACACATTTGGCATCTCCCTTACCTGAGTTGAAGTTTATGATTGGATAAATAAGTTCTTTCTAGGGTCCTTCAGAGGTTTACTAGACTGGAAAAATGAGAAAGGTTTTAAAATTCATACAAGCAAAGTCTCTCTCTCTCTCTCTCTCTCTCTCTCTCTCTCTCTCTCTCTCTCTCTCTCTCTCTCTCTCTCTCTCTCTCTCTCTCTCTCTCTCTCTCTCTCTCTCTCTCTCTCTCTCTCTCTCTCTCTCTCTCTCTCTCTCTCTCGTGCAAACTTAAAAACTTCTACAAAATGATTTTTTCATAAAGAGAAATCTCAATTTTGCAGACTTTCATAGAATGAAATCTTGATTTCTGCACCCAGTGGAAATTGGAGCCCAAGACAGCAACAGCATTCTTGAGCCTTGACTGGGAACTTCCAACCTAAGAAATTCTGGATCTAAGAGGTTTTTTATTCACATCTGAATAAATATGGTTAGGTTCAAATCATAATTGATTACGTCAATAGTCTCCATAACTATGATAATTGTACAAAGATATAAATTTTCAAATTACTACAAAGATATAAATTTTCAAATTACTTCCAATATGAAATTGTTCAGCATTTGTACAATCAAATTGTTATTAATGGTCCAGTACGCTATGTGCAATTGCCCATCACCTTAGCTTTAGAAGAGGAATATTTCCACAAGCAAAAAGATCTTTTAACCTTAGATTTCTTAATCCCCAAGTTCAGCTAAAAGATAAGTGACAGCCTTTGCTAATGAAATCAACACTCGAAAGACGCCATCCATTTCTCTTTTTGAACTTCTATAGCCAACATGCCACAGCCTAAAGAAATCAACTAGTGATGAGACATTACCAGACAACCTTGAAGACATCAAAGAATTTCTACCAAATGTATCACGAGAAACTACGGTGCACGAATACGTGGTCCACCAACTATGCATCACGAAACCATAGCAGACACATTTAGTTTTACCTTTCAATAAATTTAGCTTTATAATAGGTTTATGGCCTGCCCAACCTTCAACGTTGAATAAAGACCACCACCCCTTTACCTTCTAGATGAAATCATTTTCTTCAAGCAACATGAGTTCAAAACAGTAAGTATAGCCCATCAATGGCATGTACCTTTCAACAACTTTAGCTTTATCATAAATCTATGCCATGCCCAACCTTCAGCATTGAATAAAGACCACCACTCCTTACCTTCTAGATGAAATCATTTTCTTCAAGCTACATGATCTCAAAATTAGACAGGATAGGTCCCCAAGACTCCTCAGTTAACTCTAGCAGAATTGGATCGTGAACTAAAACTAGATGCAGTAGACCTCACGAAATCACATTTGGGAATTTTTCCTCCTTGTCGGCAAACACCAACAATTTACATCCTGTTCATCAGTGACATGTACTAGTTGTTAGACCAAGTATAGCCCACCAGTAAATCAATAAGTTGGTGATAAACCCAATCTATGAAATCCCACATACATCTGGCTTCTATTTAACTTATAATCGGAGAATCTGATAATATTAAAGTAGTTTGCCACACACCTTGGAAATTCTCATGTGTCAACACCAACAATTTCCACCCAAAATACAGGTCTCTACCCTGGATCAGCCCATAAACCAACAGAAAAACCCATC
This sequence comes from Magnolia kwangsiensis, assembly GCA_037074715.1. Lineage (NCBI taxonomy): Eukaryota > Viridiplantae > Streptophyta > Magnoliopsida > Magnoliales > Magnoliaceae > Magnolia > Magnolia kwangsiensis. Next base: position 107,772,254 of record CM073576.1, on the reverse strand, counting down.
ACGTGTCGTTACTAACATTCTTGTAGAGTACTACAACCCAAAAAGAGTCGGCCCACCCTCCTTTCTTATCAACCTATCAGCACTACATCACCACAATAACTCCTTGTGCACCTATTAATCCAAGAAGATCAAATCACATTTCTTCCCCCCCAAGACTAGGAGAGATCTTATCCATATCTTGGATTTTATCTCCTATAACATGGCCAAGGGAAATTTCTAACTCTTGCAATTTGCTTAATTTCCAAACGTATATGCAAGCAACCCACAACACTTTACATTTGATTGATTACATACCGTTTTATACTCTAAAACAACAAAAACCATCTCTAATGTCAGAAGCAGCTCCTCATCTACACTACAAGTCCTAGACTCGCTTGGCAACCACAAGCAACAAGGACGGCAACAAAGTGAATTCCATGGGGTCTCCAAACCCCTCCAACCTAGGTAGCTCACCTGCTTCCCACTTTCAAGGAGGAGATTGTTGCTTCTTACCTATGTGATTAGGCAAGCCCGTCTATGCCGATATCTAAATACCAACCACCCATTTTTTTTATGCAAGACAATTAAGGAACAGGACAACAAAGACCTTATCTCTCTTCAGTAGAGGTGGCAATGGGCTAGGCTGCCCGGCCCAACTCGAGGGATCTAGGCCTGAAGGGGCAGGGCTTGAGCTACTAAACTTGGCCCGAGCACTAGGCTTGGGCTTGAAATCTAGGCCCGATGTTCAGGCCAAGCTGGGCCAGGGCCAATGATAAATAGCTCGACTCAGCTCATTGCCCTAGTATATACTCTATATTACATAGGTATTGGTAATATAGACTACAAAGTTTGTATACTTGTGTGTATATATGCTAATATATGAACTTTGATACTTGGGTGGAGTATGGTATATGATATGCAAGCACTAGTAAATTGTCCAAATTGTGAAACACTGTTTAGATTGTTGAGTTTTATATTGATGGCTTGATGCACACTCATTTAAGTCCATGCATACAGTGGATAATTGGGTGGGGCATATGCTTGGCCAATGAATGATCTTATTTGGCATGTGTGCCACAGAAAAACCTCGAAACTTTTGAAGAGCATGATAATTCACGAACATGCACTCACCAATTGTATATAAATTGTACACATAGCATATATGTAACTTATCTATAACTTGTATAGCTAGCCTTGGTCCAACCCTAATCCGGCCCTAGTTCGACCCCAACCCCGGCTCTATCCTAGCCCTAGCCTAGCCCAACACTCTAGGGTAAGGGCTAGGGCCAGGCCTCTTTAGCTCATTAGAGCTTGGGCTAGGCTGGTACCAGATTAGGGCTAACCTTGACCCGGCCCTAGCTCGACCCATTGCCACCCCTACTACTCTTCGAAAGCTTCATTTGGGTAGAGACTAGTGTTCATCTTCTTTTTTACACAATTTTCCCTTAATGTGCTAATTTCAAGGGAGCCTCCCTGATCCCTACCCATTTTTTTCAATAATGATGAAGAAGAGAAGCTCAAGAGTTCTCTTCCCTCTTTGAGATTATTGTTTCAACCTATCTCTCCTCTAGAAACTAAATGGGCTTCCACGCCCTCCTCATCGTCACCAAAGGAAAACCCCCTACTTTGCCCAACTATTGCATAGCATCCTAACCTCTAAAACAACAAAAACCATTTCCGCTATCGGAAGTGGCTCCTCATCTGCACTACAAGTCCTAGACCCACTTTGCAACCACAACAATAAAGACGACTATGAAGTGAATTCCGTGTTTCACAATGAAATGAATTCCACGAGGCACCCAAACTTGTCTTACCTAGGTAGCTCACCTACTTCCCACTATTGAGGAGGAGAGTGTTGCTTCTTACATGAGTGATCAGGTGGGCTCGATTATGCCGATGTTTGAATACCAACCACCCATTTCGAAGCAAGATAAAACTAAGGAATAGAAGGACGAAGACCTCATCTCTCTTCAGCGGCATCATTTGGGTAGACTCTAGTGTTTCATCCCCTTTTTTATATGTTCCCCTTAATGTGCCAATTTTAGGGGAGCCTCCTTGATCCCCCACCCATTCTTTATATAATACTAAAGAAGACGAGCTCAACAGCTTTCTCTTCCCACTTTGAGTTTATTGTTTTAACCTATCTCTCCTCTAGAAACTAAATGCACCTCCACGCCCTCATTATCGCCAAAGGGAACCTCCACTACTTTCCCAGTCGTTGCATAACATCCCTAACCTCTAAAACAATGAAAAAAAAAAAACATTTGTCAAAAGTGGCTCCTCATTTGCACTATATGTCCTAGACCCGCTTTGCAACCGCAATAATAAAGACAGCAGTGAAGTGAATTTCATGTTTCGCAACGGAATGAGTTACGTGGGACCCCAAACCCCTCCTGCCTAAGTAGCTCACCTACTTCCCGCTCTCGAGGAGGATAGTGTTGCTTCTTACATGAGTGAACAGGTGGGGGACCATCTATATCAATATCTAAATACCAAACATCCATCTCGAAGCAAGAAAAAATTAAGGAACAAGAGGATGAAGACCTCGTCTCTCTTTGACAATGTCATTTAGGTGGACTTTAGTGTTTCATCCCCCCTTTACTCCATTTCCCCCTTAATGTGCCAATTGTAAGGGAGCCTCCTTGACCCCCATCAATTCTTTCATAATACTAAAGAAGAGAAGCTCAAGAGTTTTTATCCCCTCTTTAAGCTTATTATTTCAACTTATCTCTCCTCTAGAAACTAAATGGGCTTCCATGCCCTCATTGTCGCGAAAGAAACCCCCACTGCTCTACCCACTTGTTGCATTATATCTCTAACCCATTGCCTTCCACCTACTATTTCTCTACCTTCCACTTTGGAGATTTATGTGACTTCCAGAAACCGACAAGGATGCATTTTGTCATTCCTTAGTTTTGCAATCTACCCCCAATTATTAGCCCATACCTTCCTAAAAGGACTAGAAAATGCATTGCTTATCAATGTAGGGGTCTTTCCCATGCTTAAGTTATGTAACAACATTTGATGTCAGCCCCCAAGTTGAAGCCAACTATTCCTTCTCATATCTGAGATCTTGCACTTTGGGTTATGCAAAACTACCAAACTATCTTCATAGAGTGACACCTCAAACCCTCATCAGATAGACCCGTAAAGCTTTACCTCCATCATCATTAGAGTATTGGGGGCAAATTTTTTATAATTCAAATTTGATTTTTCGAAACCCAATGCACATCAATCTCCGAAGACGTTTCCATCACCACCAACTACCAACTACGGTTCCATGACATCCTCCACATAGCTCTCACAGTAGAGATTTTCAAGGCTTTGTGAAGCACCAATTACCCAATTCATTTTCTTCCCTATCTCTTCTTCCAACCCTATTGTTGAGCTTGTTGGAAGCATGAACTCAGCTATTTCCACCCCATTACATCCCTACATTGTCTCCCACGAAAATGCCGCCTAATAAACCAGGCCCTTCCACCCAAATATTAACCAAAACAAGAACTTTTGATACTATCTTCCTTGTTTTACATGGGCATACTGCAGCTCTTCCAATGTAAGAGTTTTATCATTGATTTCCTCCCTCTGCATATACATGATCCAACCACAATATAAACCACCTCCATACATACCTTCAAGGGATTCCATAAAGTCTGACCTAGGAATGTATTTTGCCTATTTGAGACAAACAATTCCAACCACCATTGGACCTACAGTTGGACCCTCAATGAAAAGTTATCCTCCTACTAGAATTATTTTTTCTTGTTTGAGCATGATCCACCAATCCCATACATTCAAAGACTGGACACAACATGATGTCCAAAAAACCCCATTTGAGGATCACCTAATACACAACTTTCAAGTCCAAAATCATGTCTCCTTTGAAAGAGGACTAAGGATCGATCTAACTTGTTGCATTGTTGCACTAAACCGATGCATCTCCCTTCACTAATTCTTTCCCACTAAAAGAATCCAACCACAAGGCCGACATTTTTTCAACCGACAGACCCACATTCTCCGTTTTTGCTAGAGACCCTCACCTTCCTTCTTGCCATTGCGTCCATGATGATTACAATAGCCTCCACCTCTTAATTAGATGACAACTCACCCATTCTCCAACTGATGCATCTCCCTTCGCTGATTCTTTCCGCCAAAAGAATCCAACCATAGTGCCATGCATTTTTCAACTGACGGACCCACACTGTGCAATGTTGCTAGAGATCTCCACCTTCCTTCCAGCCAATGCTTCCATGATGATTTCTAAGCAATGTTTTCAGTAGCGTTGTAGTGTAGCGTTGTAGTGTAGCATGTAGAGTATCTCCCTTCACTAATTCCTTCCCACTAAAAGAATCTAACCACAAGACCGACATTTTTTCAACCGACAGACCCACATTCTCCATTTTTGCTAGAGACCCCCACCTTCCTTCTTGCCATTGCTTCCATGATGATTACAATAGCCTCCACCTCTTAATTAGATTACAACTCACCCATTCTCCAACTGATGCATCTCCCTTCACTGATTCTTTCCACCAAAAGAATCCAACCATAGTGCCATGCATTTTTCAACTGACGGACCCACACTGTGCAATGTTGCTAGAGATCTCCACCTTCCTTCCAGCCAATGCTTCCATGATGATTTCTAAGCAATGTTTTCACTAGCATTGTAGTGTAGTATGTAGAGTATGCTATATAGCGTAGCGTAATTCCCTGGGAGCGTTAGTTATAGGGTATGTAGCGTAAGCTACAGTGCATGTAGCATAGCGTAAGCTACAGTGCATGTAGCATAGCGTAGTGTGTAGCGTGGATAGCGTAAGCTGCCTGAAATCTCATTTTTTTCAAGTATTATTTCTATGTTAGTTAAACACCTATTTTAAAATGGTGATGACTTATACCTATGACACATGACACTACATTAAACTAATCCGGACCATCCAAATTGTGGTCCATATCATAGATAGAGCACTTAGATCAATCTGGACCATCCAAATTGTGGTCTATATCATGAATTTGTGACGTTTCAATAAATAAAAAAGAAGAAGTCATACTTAGAGATGTCTAAAAGCAAAGAGAGAGAGAGAGAGAGAGGGATTTTGCATGGAAATAAGTGGTTGATGATCCAGATTCATAGTCAAGAACTCATAGAAATTATGCATTTTGTAAAATTTATCATATGTTCTATTATTTTAATTAAAAATATTAAGGATTGTGTAGCTTACGCTATACGCTATGTAGCTTACGCTACACGCTATAGAGGGCCAAACGCCACGCTATTTAAAACATTGTTTCTAAGTAAGTGCCTCCACCTCTTGATCAAAGGACAACTTTCTCATATTAGTAACATAGATTACAGAGTTCATATATTAGTATGGCACATAAGTACAAGTAGACAATAAAGTGTGTATACTATTAAGTACATAGGTATACTAGTGTATACCTATGTACTATATACTACATATTTATTGATACTCAGGTAGAATGTGATGGATGATACACAGGCACTTATAACTTGTCCAAATTGTGGACCCCACTTTATATGGCGAACAATTTACTAATACACATTTAGGTCCATGCATATGATGGATGAGTGGGTGGGGCATATGCATGGTTAATGAATAATCTTATTTGACACAAGTTCACCATAGAAAAATCAAATGAAGAAAATGATGGTTCATAAACATACACTCACCAATTGTGCATGTAACATTCATGCAACTTTAACTTATAGGCACAGCCCTAGCTCGACCCCCGACCCTCTACAGCATGGACTAGGGCAAGGCCTCTCTAGCCCATTAAGGTTAGGTCAGGCTAGGGCCAAGGGTTGGGACTCTAGAACTGTGCCAAGGCCAACTTTAGCCAGGCCCTAACCTAGCCCATTGCCACCCTAATTATGAGCCACACTATTAAACTTAGAGATAAGAGTGATTGAGCAAAGACTAGGGCATGGGACTAGTATCAAAAAGTCAATTTGATATCATGCCAGGGAGGTTTACCACAGAAGCTATTTTCCAACTTTGACAATTGATGGAGAAATATAGGAAGAGGACAAAGTATATCCACATGGTCTTTATTGACTTAGAGAAAGCTTAAGATGGGACCTTACTTTTTACAAAGTTAATCTAGGGGTTGTTAGAGGAGGGGGGGGAGTTTCAAGAGCATATATTGGAATGATTAAGGATATGTATGAGGGAGAAATTACAAATACGACAAGTGAGTTCTCAATTATTGTAAGCTTGCACCAGGGTTGGCATTGAGCCCTTACCTTTTCATATTGATTTTGGACGAGTTAGTGAGGCATTTTCAAGAAGAGATCCCATGGTGTATATTCTTTACAAATGGCATAGTTTTGATTGACAAGATGAGGGAGGGCATAAACACAAAGCTTTAATTATGGAAGTGTGCTTTAAAATCGAAGGGATTTAAAATTAGTCAAATTAAAATAGAGTACATGGAGTGCAATTTTAGTAACAATGGGAGTGAGAACAAGGAATTAGTTAGATTGCTAGCCAAGAAGTTTCTCAAAATGACCACCTTCAATATCTAGGGTCGATAATTCATGAGTGTGGAGAGATTGAGAAGGATGATACCCATAGAATTCAAGCGAGGTGGAAGATATGGAGACGTGCCTCTAGAGTTTTATGTGATCGTTTTGTACCACTCAAACTTATTGGGAAACCATGCTTTTACGAGACAGAATGTTGGGCAATTAAGGACCATGCTCATAGGATGAGTGTAGTCGAAAAGAGGATGAGATGGATGAGTGGCAAGACAAGGATACACCAGAGGGGATTTAGGAGTAGCACCAATAGGTAATAAGATGAGGGAAAGTGGACTTTAGATGGTTTGCTCATGTGTAACAAAGACCAAGAATTACACTAGTTAGGAGTGAGTTGGTACAAGTTGAAGGCTCTAAAAGGGAAAAGCGAAGGCCCAAAAAGATGTGGGTGGATGAAGTAAGAAAAGAAAGGTCTAACTATAGTTATGGCACTTGACAAAGTGGAATGGTGGTAAGGATTCATGTAGCCAACCCCAATTAGTCGGGATAAGGCTTAGATGATGATGATGATAAAACAAAAGGGGTAAAAAAGTTAATTTGGAAATTTTTTTTTTTTAAAAAAAAAAGTATAGATACGCACAAATTGTTTGAAGTATCGGTATCACTACAAGTTTCGTTGGTTGGGGATATGGAAACGATGTCGATATCGTTGATAATATCACTGATAACTGGAAATGCAAGAAAACATGGGAAAAATGGTAGAATTTTCAGTGAAACTTTAGGAGATGCTTAAATACACATATTTGCATATTTAGGAATAAAAAATTTGCAAAAAGAATGAATACGCAATAAGTATCCATTTAATGAGGGCTTAAAAGCATGTGTCGTCAAAGAAATAGTTTAACCATCCCATCCATACCAACCATCTCCATCCAACCTTCCATCCAAACATCCATTGATTTTGTAGAATATCGACAACTCATGATATTTTGCCAAGAAATCAACAACAATGGGAAAGGAAACAAAAGATTGTGGTCGTGATATCGTGCATGTTGCAATAATGCTAATATTGAGATATTATCAATAATAGCAACGACAAATTGAAAACTGATGTTTATACCCAATCCGGCTGAGTCCTGTTTCCAGCCATCCAGGGTCGATTACGAGTGATCTATATTGATATGCATGCTACAGCTGCAGGAGTTTCTGCAGATATGTACGGTCACAAGCCCATAACATATCAATTGCATTAGAGTGATCGACATATGTGCGACCGAGCTCAAATGACTAAGCATCAGATATCCAATGACCGAATTTTCATAACCGTTGGACAGGTGACAAGAAAGAAGATAAGGAGCAAGAGCGTGGGAATCACCTAGAAACAAAGTAACGGAAGAACGGTTGCTATCAACATTAGAACGTAACTGCTAGATCAAGATTATTAGTAGAGGAAGACTGCAAACAGGAAAGAGGTCTCACACCAACCCGATCAAACAAATAATATCTCTTAATTATCTTTCATTCAGTCAAGTTATATTCCATAGTGTAATTGCCTACTTTAACTTCAAAAGAATTTACATTTTGTTCCTTAGCTTAAACCCATTTATATTCAATTCTTTAGTAAAGTATCATTTACATTCTGCATTTGTCATTTTCATATTTCGTAGCATAATGTCTGATTAGTAAATCTGATCATGATAAGATTGATCGTATTAGTTCTCTTCTCATCACTGTTTAACCTATATTGAAAAGTCCTTTCTTACGGAAGGCAAGGAAGAAACTCATTCTAAGAGGACGAACCCCACCCTTTGAATTTCGCCTGATCTCTTTGAACTAGTGAGCAAGTGGCTTAATAAGCAGCCGATTTCCCCCAGAACTCGATCATACTCTATTTGCTTATCTTGGCGCTCGGGGTCATCACTGTTTGGTTTGAATTGGAACCACCATTCTAGTTCTGGCATGCCGGCATAAGATACACCGGTGCTTAGGAAAAACAACAGCGAACAATTTTTTGGTATGCCCAGTGGGACACCTTTAACTATCAGTTTGACTGATGTCGAAAATGAGAAGAGTAACTCGTGCTTCTGGTGCCAAACCTGCAACACTGACCGCATTACCATCAGGTGATAACGTGCAGGTCCAAATGCCTCTAGAAACAATTAATTTAAATGCAAGTCCAACCGAGAATCAGGCTGGACCATCTGCATCTCGAGCCGTACTTCCGGATGAAGTATTTGTAGTACTCTAAGATATTCAAATGAGCATCCAAATGGTACAAGAATATGGAAGAGCTCAAGCTGAACAATTCTGTATTCAATTTGAAGGCGCTAATCATTTCATGGCCAGTCAAATTGAGGCTATGCAACGATTATTAAGTGTGATAATAGAGCGAACGCAATCACCATCCTAGCATAATGGTAGTTCGGTTGGCAATACAACTCAAGTGCCACCTATACCACAAATGCAACGTAATCCACCACTGATTCCTGTTTCAGAAACTAGAAACACGCCACCTCTTGCAGAGGTTAGGCGACCTGAACGGGAAGTCAGGGATTTCATGCCTAAAAATAGAAATCAGAGGCTAACAATTGGATTCAATCCACAGTGAGGACTCAGATTTCAGGATAACCTTAATCAATTCGGTCCAGACCAACCACTTGTTGTAGAACCTCAACAAATCAATCGAGAACAAATCATTCAACTTGTTTAGGAAGTTGTTGGTCAAGTTGTAGGCCGTAGTATTACCCCACGTATCACAAGCCAATCCTGAGTGGATATATCGGCAACATTCATTGCCGAGGAATTATCGACCGGATTTCGCTCTATTTTCTGGCGAACTCGGTCAATCTACTATTGAACATGTCGGTCAATTCATCAAGCAGTGTGGTGAATTAACCAACAATGATTACTATAAATTGCAATTATTCAATCATTCTCTGACTGCTTCTACTTTTACTTGGTATTCAAATCTATTGCCAGATACAATACATACTTTTACTCGGTCATTCATACTCAATTCTATTCTAAAGACCGAGAAATAACTGTCTAATCTCGCACGGTTCAGACAACTACCTGGAGAGCCATGTGAAAGTTATATTATGTGATTTAAGCAAGCGAGAAGTCGCTACAAAGTGGTTATGACTGAAGCCGAATTCGTGTAACTCGCACAAGATGGTTTAGAATATAAACTCCACAAAAAAATTATTGGCACAGAGTTTACAGACCTGTATGATTTGACTAAAAAGGTCTCCCGCTATGAGGAACTTGTGCAAGGAGCCAGACGAGCCAACTCATCACTAGGATCGTATTACAACGATCCCAACTATGAAATAGCAATTGCTGAAGTAGTGGCTAAAAAGCCATTAATTTGTACAGCGTTGCTTAAAATGGAATTGACCACCCCAACTACGCAGAAGGCCCAAAAAGTATAGACTTTTGATATTACTCGAGCCGAAGAGATATTTGACATCTTGTTGGCAGGGAAATTCATTAAAGTTCCTATAAACCATAAAGTACCTTCTGCTGATGAATTACAAAAATTGATTATTACAAATGGCATGGTTCTCGATCACACACTACTAATAAATGTGTTATTTCCAGGAATGTCATCCAAGACCATATCGATCGCGGTTTATTAAAATTTTCCGAGAAAGACAAAGAAGCAATGTTGATCGACACCGACCCATTTCCGGCAAATGTGGAGGTGAATGTGGTTACAACTGATTTGAAAGATCGTCCAAGGACAAAAATTGACCTTAGCTCAAGCAGTTTGCAAAGGAGAAACGAACGATATTGGGAAAAGCATCATAGAATTCACTACTCTCGAGACAGCCAATCAACTACTGTGAGAGGTAAGTATCTAAATCCTCATATTTGTGACCGATGTGCACGAGAAATCGTATCACGACCGGGGAATCCACCTGAAAGAGGAAGAGAATACCATAAATGTCATGATTATCAATTCTCAACAAACATAAATTACAATCATTATTCACAATGACAGCCACCTCCGATAAGGATGGTCAGGCCTCCTAATACCATGGAGAACGTGTGGAAACGAATTGTCCGCCCAAAATTTCCAGCAGCACCGAAAATCATGACAAGAACTCAAAAGCGTCGGTGGCAAAGGCAAAGAGCCGAAATAAAGAGAGAAAAGGAAAAGGAAGGGCCACCTCTTCAGCCATGTGCCAGACTTCCTTGTCCATTCTGGAAAATTCCAGAGCTGAATGAACAAGTAACTGTGAATACGGTCGAAGCTGTTATGCCAATGGAGGTACAGGGGAATACTGATCTTCCTGATGACATAGCTCGATTGAAAAGTTCTGAAGAAAAAGAAGACAGTCATGGTAATCTATCTGATTACTTTAGCGAAGATTGTTTCCCAGCAGAAGAATGGCTACCTACCGAACTCTCATCAACCGCTAATGCTGGAGAAAGTTCTTTGATAAATGACCCCTTGACCGAACCTATGATCGAAGAACACCTTAGTCAGATTGAGGAAACTGGATCTGAAACACTAGGGAGGCAAAGTTTGAGTGGAGAAATTGTATTTGGTTCGCTACCTCCAGTAACTTTCCATTGTAATATGGTATTTACGTTACCAGTTGGCTTTCAAGCACGAGATACACAACCAAACACAATGCCTGGAGATGTGGAAGAAGATTCCCCTCCAATAATCATTCAGCATGCCTCTTTCCCATTCGAGAAAAGAGAAACAAGTGAGATCAATAAGAATAAAACACCAAAAGTCAATAGAGTCACTATCACGGCCGATGGCACCTCCGAGAAGGTGATTATCAACAAGCTGATTGACGACATGACACAACATCTTAAACCATTATACATATCGGCTCATTTAGACAAATGCCCAGTGACCAGGATCTTAGTAGATAATGGGGCAGCAATAAATCTATTACCAAGAAGAATAATGAATAAATTAGGAAAAATCTCAGCTGATTTAATTCCGTCAGAGGTGACCGTAAGCAATGTTGTTGGTCATATTACAAATACACATGGTGTCCTACCAGTTGATTTGACTGTAGGAACAAAAACAGTTCTAGTGCCATTCTTTGTGGTCGATACTTCATCAAGTTATAATGCATTACTAGGAAGGGATTGGATCCATTCTTCTGGATGTATCCCATTCTCTCTTCATCAATTCGTTATATTTTGGAATCAAAGCAAGGTTGAAATGCTTTTGGGCGATAATAAACCGTTTTTGGCTACATCAAATGCCAATGAGGCTTATCAATTCGTTATATTTTGGAATCAAAGCAAGGTTGAAATGCTTTTGGGCGAAGAAGTGGGACCCATCAAATTTACCAGGAGAAATAAACTCGATCGTCCTACTGGTATTACTGTAAAAAAGAATCCAGATAGCATTGTACAGGCCATTCTCAAGATAACACGAATAGATAACACCCAGCTGAAGGATATTGTCCTTTATCGACCGGCGTTCCACTGTGTCATTAAAGAAATTTCATGAAGCAAACATGCCAACTTTACGGCTAGGATAAAGAGGCTTGAAGAAAGCCTGGTGGAATCCAATGAAAGTTTATCTGTGAATTTGGCTGGATTAGATGAACCAAGTGAAGAAAATATCTTATAGCTGGAAGATCTTTCTGAAGAAAAAGAAGATAATCGACTGCAAGTAAATCAATTTGGGGACAGACCATGACCCCAAAACCAGCATTCATCAATGACTTATTGTGTCCATCTGAAAAATAAATGTCAATAAGTTTACTCTCAGAGTTTGCAAATTGCTTCGCATGGGATTACAACAACATGTCAGGGCTTGGCAGGTCTTTGGTCAAACACAGATTACCTACCAAAGAAGGGTATAGGCCGTATAAACAACTGCCAAGACGGATGACGGCCAATGTCACCATTAAAATTAAAGAAAAAAATCAAGCGACTTTTAAAAGTTGGATTTATTCGGCTGATTAAGTACACAATGGATGTCAAATGTGGTCCCTGTGATGAAGAAAAGTGGTAAGCTGAGGGTATGCATAGATTTTAGAAATTTAAACCTAGCCACACCTAAAGATGAATACCCTATGCCAATGGCCGATCGGCTTATTGATCGAGCTGCAGGACATGGAATTGTATCTTTCTTAGATGGACATTTTGGATACAATCAGATCTATATAGTTGTAGATGATGTCCCAATAGCAGCATTCAGATGTCCAGGTCCATTAGGAACATATTGCTGGGTAGTGATGCCCTTTGGATTAAAAAATGCAGGTGCTACATATCAAAGAGCAACGAATACCATTTTTCATGACATGATCGATCGTTTCATGGAAGTCTATATAGATGATGTGGTAATTAAATCGACCGATATTAATGAACATGAGGTATATTTGCGTAAATCTTTGGAGAGGATGAGATTTCACAAGTTAAAAATGAACCCATTAAAATGTGCTTTTAGAGTATCGGCCGGAAATTTCCTAGGTTTCTTGGTGCACCAAAGGGGAATCGAAGCTGATCAAAATAAGGCTCAAGCCGTAATTAATACAGGGCCTCCAACCAACAAAGTCGAGCTTCAAAGGCTTTTGGGTCATGTTAATTTTCTGCGACAATTTATATCTAATTGTGCAGACAAAATCAATGTTTTTTCTGTTTTAATAAAATTGAAACAGGGAATTGTAATTTGTAGGGGAAGAAGAACATCAGTTGGTTTTTTAAGAAATTAAGTATTTAATGAAGCTACATGTACTAATGCCGCCCGTCAAAAATCGACCGCTCAAATTATACATCGCAGCTTCAACAGAGTCGGTCCGCGCTCTCCTGGCACAAGATGATGATATGCGTAAGGAAAGAGCATTTTATTACTTGAGCATAACGTTGTTGGATACGAAAAGAAGATATTTAGCCATGGAAAAGTTATGTCTATCGTTGTATTTCGCAGCCACTAAATTAAGACATTATTTATTGGCCAAAAGGGTACATGTAATAGTCATGGCTGATTTAGTAAAGTATATGTTAAATCGACCGATTCTTAGCGGCCGAATTGGTAAATGGGTGCTGGCATTGTCTGAATTCGATTTACGTTGTGTTCCTCAAAAAGCTGTCAAAGGACGAGCCATAACTGAATTTTTGACCAATCATCCATCAAAGCTCAAAGAACAAATTCCCCCAAATATTTTAAATTTACATTGTGTGCAACTCACGCCATGGAAATTAATTTTCGATGGATCAAGGACACACAATGTCTGGGGCAAGGATTATATTAATTACTCCAATGGAAATCGGCAAGAGTCCGCATTCCAATTGGAATTCAGATGTACTAACAATCAAGTTGAATATGAGGCTATGATAATTGGCTTAGAATTATTGCTCAAATTACGGGTGAGGAACGTGATGATAATTGGAGATTCGTGGTCAGTGATAAATCAAATGGCAAGAACTTTTAAATGCATTAGTCCATCATTGTTGCCATATTACGCGATGGCGATTCAAGTTCTCAATCAGTTTGAGGAAGTCGAACCGATGCATGTCACGAGATACTGCAATACTGATGCCAATGAAATCGCACAGTTAGCTACAGGCCTAGAAGCATGAAAAGGATCGGCTGGTCGGTTGACACAATCCAAAGAAGATCTCTAGCTTCTGTGTTCCAAAGAGAAGGTGTAATGGAAATCTGTCAAATAAATTTGGAGGAAGAAGATTGGCGAACTCCCCTCATGAAGTATTTGCAGAATCCACAAGATAAGACCGATAGGAGTATACGGAGATCGACCGCCAATTATGTCCTAAACGATGATGAATTATATCGAAAAGGGGCGGATGGAATTTTGCTTCGTTGCTTATCTAAAAATGAAGCCATGACCGTCATGAAAGGAGTCACTAAGGTGTTATGGTAATTTTTGGCCAGAAATGATGGCCGATTACGTTCAATACGCTAAAGGTTGTGAAGCCTATCAGAAGAATGGTCCAGTCCGACAAGTACCTGTGACCGAACTGCATCCCATAATAAAGCCTTAGCCATTCAGAGGTTGGGCAATCGATCTAATCGAACAGATTCATCCTCCCTCAACCCAAATGGATACATTCATCATATTAGCGACCGATTATTTTACCAAGTGGGTAGAGGCAAAGCCCATGAAGTAGGTCGGTCATGAAGAAATTATTAGTGTCATTGAGACTAATATTCTTCATCATTTTGGGATACCGAAGTCTATTACTACCGATCGAGGAGCAGCCTTTTCTGCTAAAGAAATGCAAGTGATAGCCGGCCGATACAGCATAAAAATACTCCATTCAACTCTATATAATGCCCAAGCTAACGGTCAAGCCGAAGCCAGCAACAAAGTAATAAAAAATATTCTAAGAAAGATAATACGTGGCAATCCGAGAGAATAGCACATCAAGCTATCCGAGGCTTTATGGGCTTACAAAGTATCACCACGTTCAAGTATTGGGATCAGTCCATTTGCATTAACCTATGGACATGACGCAATTCTACCCTTGGAAATTATGGTTCCTTACAGATTGCATACCAATCTCAATTAACTCCTCCTAAGTTTACAGAAGCAATAATGGCCGACCTGGAAGATTTGGATGAAGTTCGTATTAAAGCTTTAAATTCAATTATAGCCAACAAAGCGGTCGTGGTACGAGCTTATAATAAGAGAGTAAAAGGAAAATCCTTTGGAGAGGGTGATACAGTTTGGAAAATGGTCATACCAATTGATCAAAAAGAATGAGCATTAGGTAAATGGTCCCCCACATGGGAAGGACCATATGTTGTTGAGCAAGTCATCAAAGGAGGAGCCTACTTATTAAGGGATATAAATGGAAATACTGCAAGAGATCCTATCAATGATTGTTTCCTTAAACATCATTTCCCTTCATTGAGGGAAGTAATTAGGAATCAAGCCAAACCAATTGAGTAAAATAGATGAAGTTTTCATCAAATAAACTCTGAATAAGAGTCCTGCAGTTACAATAGATATGTATTCAATAAAGCCCCAAAGAACAACAAGAGTAGAAATGGGTTTCTTTGAGTTCTTCAAATCTGTTCGATGTCACAATTTTTGCCTAAATTGCCATGTGTCGCCTCTCCATCCATGAAGAATGTTGGCCCACAAGTGATGCAAAGGAACGTTCTACACCAGCAGAACGTCGATCGAGAGCTTCATACTCTTCCTCTGCCGATCTCTTTTCAGTTGCGCTAGATTGGACACACTCCTTGTAGAGTGTTGTTTGGGACGTAATGAATGCAAGCAGCTTCTCAATTCTAGGTCGACTCCGATCAGGGTGAAGCTTATGGGTTTGGGCCAAGTCATTAGCCAAATTATTGCGCGCTAACCTTATTGACCGTAATATTTCCTTATTAAAATTATATTCGTAGATCCAGCGCATTATATTCTGCCAAGTCGATTCCTGACGGATTGGTAAAGATCTGTGTTCAGTATTTCAAAGATGACAGGGGAAATAAGAAAACATTACAGCAATCAAGCTCTCGATCGGCCACTGCATATTCCGTCCCAAGTCGTTGGAGTTCTAAAAGAACTTCTAAAAGTTCCTGAGGAGGCTGACGATCTACGGGAAGCTCAACAACCTCTTAAAGGAAAGAAGAAAGATCATGCAAGGGAGAGCTTGAAAGAGATTTTGTCCCCTCTGATAGAGTTTCCTCCATGATCTTGATCGACAGAAAATGGGAATCCATTGGAAGGTGACACAGTAGCAATGAGAGCTTTCGTTCAAGCCAATCCATGGTGTAGTTTGGAACCCGAACTATGCTTTTATAGATGGTACAGGACAATTGATGCACGGAAAAGATGATGTGACAATTAAGGTCTCGAGACTAAACGAGCCAGTTATGCCATTACAGTTTCGATGTGACAACACAAAAATCAAGCCAACTGTGGAAATGCTATTCAATTCACAACCGATCTAGAGGTATCCTCTGACCGTTCATATCTCATTCATAATTGAATTTACAAACATAAAAGCGGTCAATCGGACTTGCAAAGCTATTAGAAACAAAATGAATTACAAAATGATTGAGATGATGAAGCGATGGGGAAGAACACAATGATGAAGGACAGGAGGGTTGGATGAGTGTTATCGGTGGGCCAGCTTAAGATCTTCAAAAAAATTTAGCGGCCGCAGTTTTTGCTTCCTTTGTTGCATTCCTCCTCTCTGTCCAAACTTCTCGCTAGTTCACAAGCTATACAAAAGTACATTCAAAATAAGCCAAGTGTCGATCAATAGACACTTGCTCCATTTCGGCCGCTCTCTTTTCGGCTTCACTGGATTCAATGTGAGCATAATAAAGAGTGACCTGGGCTGTGATGAACGCGACCAGCTCAGTGTTTTCCAGTCGATCGCGGTTCAGATAAAACCAATTCGTCTCAGCCAAGTCTGTTGTAAGGTTGTTGCGGGCATGTCTTAACGGCTGCAACATTCTTTTATTGAACTCATGCTCATGAGTTCAATGTAGTAAGTTCTTCCAGGCAGCCTCATAACGAGCTGGCAAAGCTCTAATCTCAACCATAAGGGCTGACAGACGAGATAGAGCGGTCGAGCACCGTTCAATCTCGCTCTGTGCTTCAAGGAAATCATCTCCAAGTTGTCGAAGCTTAGAAATGATTTTTAGGATCTCCTGAGGAGGCCGTTGGTCCTCGAAAGATCACTAATGTTTCCTAGGAAGGGAAGTAGATGGTCTGTAGAAGAAGAACGTGAGAAGGATTCAATGCCTTCATCAAATATTCCCTCCATGGTCTGAATTGACAATGCTAAGAAGTCCATTTCTGATGGAATTGTTGTAGCAAAGAACTTGGTTCACCCTGGTTTGTGAAGAAAAATTAGAGCCTAAGTATCATTTTTATAGGGTTAAAACCCAGTGATTAATGCGCACGGGATATGGTGTGACAATTGCTTATCTGAGGTAAGGCAAACCGTTTTCCGGGATTATAGGAATGTAACGAATTAAATGCAAGTTTCTAAGAAAGCAGAATGCCATTAATATGGGTTAGGTAAGGCATGCATGTACGAGGAGAAGGCTCACCATTCATCAATGTTTCAAGCGTTCAGATAAAGCTAAGTATTAAAGCTTATATTGAAATCAAGTGACGTGATTAAACAAAGACATTGCAAGTCATTGACCGCTTAAATACAAGAAGGAAAGATAGACAACGAAATTCTAATGAGGAGCGAATAAGTTAAATTTTCATATTTTCAAATTCCTCCAAAAGAGCACGCATCTCTTCTTCCCCTCTCTTTTTTGGCAGGACCTCAATTGGTTCCTTCCTCGATAAGGCGTGGCAAGAAGTGAAGTAATTGGTCGACACAAACAGCAGTCGGACAAACTTCACTCTCAGCCACCTTTTTAACGGCATGACTTGCCATCGACCGATTTTGATATAAAAGGATCTGTTCATCTAAGAATTCTAAGTCTGTTGGAGTGGCCATCTCCTTCGCATAAAAAGCACTTCCTCGTTCCAGCAGTTCATCCATCAGACCGGAGTGATAAGATTGTAGCATTCTAGACATTTTTCGATTGAATTGATGTGCTTGAACACAACGTAGCTTGTCGTACCAAGCCATTTCGAATTTGCTACTCATGTCGGCTAAATCTTTCACAACTGCCTCTCGCTGTTCCAAATAACACGCATTAATGTTACAACAATAATACAATCTTTCGTATCGATCTGCCATAACAGTTAACCATTTCAGCTTCCTGAGTAGTCCTTCTAAGCGATCATTCAGTTCGACTGATGGATGACGATTGAGTGAACAAAAGGAACAAACCTCTTCACATCTGACGATAACAAGGAGAAGGAGAAGTCTTTCAACCCCACATCAAAAATCTCTTTAAGGAAGGATTCAGCGCCAGCAATAAGGGAAGGTAATTATAGCCATTGGAGAAGACTAAATTCAAAAAGATAGCGATGAAGTCTAAAGCTCAATACCACTTAAATAGTTGGCTTTAGAAACACACGATCTGCAAAGAACGCGGCAAAAGGGGAGTTATATGTTTCAATGGATCTAGAATGTAGGCAGTTAAAGTATGATATTTCGAAACAACCCACAATTATCCAAATTTCAAGGAACCACTCAAAGTAAGTGATCGTGAACAGTTACCAAAGAAACGTTTCATGACTAATTACAAATAATGGTAATAAGAAGTCAAGAAGACAAAAGTCACAAAAGTCAACCGTTCATTCATATAATCTAAATACATTCAGAGATCAGAAGATAAAATAAATTAAGAATGCCCTAGCTGTTTCTGCTTGACTTCTAGCAAACTACAACTCAGCCTCCTTCTTTGCTGTCGATCGAGACAATTGATCAACCTCCTCTATTTGAGAATGCACCGTAGCAGCTAACTTTGAAATCTCCTCTTTGGCTTTGGAATTTTCTGCATGTTTCTCCACTAGATTCTGCCTCGATGAAATCAATTCAGCTTCCAAAGCTACAATCTTGACTTCCAAATTTTCAATTTCCATCTCAAAAGTTTTCACTGCAACATTCTTGGCCGCAAGTTCTTGGGCGACCTCTTGTACACTAGTCTTCTTGGACTCAGTCGTTTGTTTCTCAGACTCGAGATGAGTGACAACCTCATTAGCATGATAATATGTATCAAGTGCTCCCTGGAGTTCCAAAAGACAAGGCATTATAGTCGCTAAACTCGGGTCTGATTGAGACAACATGTATGCTGAACCGACTAATCGATCGATTGCATCGATCATTTTGGCATCAAAAGATCCAGAGAGCCCTTTCCGGAGGAGATCATTAGCATGATAATATGTATCAAGTGCTCCCTGGAGTTCCAAAAGACATGGCATTATAGTCGCTAAATTCGGGTCTGATTGAGACAACATGTATGCTGAACCGACTAATCGGTCGATTGCATCGATCATTTTGGCATCAAAAGATCCAGAGAGCCCTTTCCGGAGGAGATCATATAACTCCACCTGTAAACTTTATCAGAATAAGGAGATTTTGCTGCAGACATTTCTCCAACGAGTGCTTTCTCAAATGAGGAAAGGATGTCATCAATGGAAGGAGGATCAATAGAAACATATGCATTATCCGCAAGAATGATTGTTGGAAGAGAAGGGGGGGGTGGGGGGTTGCATCACTTATTTCGACCTCGACTGATGTTAAAGGGATCTCGACCAGAATTACTCCAATGGGCTGATCGATATTAACTTACTGTGGTCTTACATCATCGATCGAAACCAGTCCGGTCACTTCCATTATAACTTCAGCGGGCGTATCCTCTTTTGGTCACTACTTTTTCTGTCACGACCGATCCTTCTAACATAGATGTGTCAGCCACTATCACGGGTTCAGCTGAAATTGGATTCTCCTCAGTTGTCTCAGCCACCAAAGTTCAGGAAGGTAGCAAAGCTGGAGCGAGCTGCAGAGTAAAAGGTCGAGCGGGAGACGCTAAAATCTTTCGTCGGGCAGATGATGCGGGAGAAGATTGTGATGGTAATGCATGTTCTGAATTGGCAGGAATAGTGCTAATTTCAAGAGGGATGCTAGATTGAATATGTTTCACGCTAGCCATTGCCTCTGAATCTAAGGAAACAATATTAGTGGCCGCTAAAGTAGCAGCTCTTAAGATCACATGAGTAATTTTAGCTTCAACTGTTGTGGAAGCTATACTTGCTGGAATAATCGCAGTTAAAGGGATTGTTGGAATGGGAGGCATATCCTGTCGTTGAGTTTCCACCATTTCCACCACCCTCTTGGGCAATTCTCGGGTCACTGAAAGAGATCAAAACAATATCAGTGAAGATTTAAATGAAGAAATCACTTCATGCAAATACACAAGTAAATGATGTCAACCTAATTCAGACCGAACAGCTTGAAAGATCGGTTGATTCCCAACAGCTTGAAGGATTTTTTTATAACAGTTGCTAGCAGCCGAGAAGTTGGAAATGATGGTGGTTTAGGTCGATATGGTTTGAGATACTTTTCATCGAATGAAAGGTTAGGATCATTCAATCTCTCTATCCTGCCACCATTTGAGCCAACACCTATTGAAGTGAGCTTCTTCATGGCATTTCATGGCTTCGACTATTTCATGCAAAAAGTCCTTGACTCCAAGACCATGCCAATATTTTGTGTTAAAATATTTCTCATAGGCTGACGCAGCCTCAACCAAAGAAGTATCAGATGGTCGACGTGATCAAGAAATCAGCCAACCTTTATTTTCTGGTCTAGGCTCAAGAAGATCAACATAAGAAGAGGAAAGAACAAGAGTTTTGAGGGTTTGACTAGGAATACCTCCCAAATCTGAGATCTTCCTGGGGGCCGTCCGTTGTAAATGAGCAGAGGCAAGAATATCGAGTTGTTCTTGTGTAATGACCGAAGCTTTCGAAGCAGGTTTTTCGACTACAGGAATAGGAGAGGTAGTGGTAGATCTTGTCCTCACTCGTGTATTCCTCTTTGCAGTAGCAGCAGGTGGTGTTGAAGCTTTCCTTTCTTGCTCGTCTTCATGCCCAGTTGGGAACAGAATTGATCCATGAGCTCCTCTGCACTTCGACCGCTCAAAAATTTGTTGTATTGGTAGTCCCACCATTCCAAAAAAACTGCCCATTGCTTCAGGATACTTAGGATAAATAGGAATCTTCAAACTAACTAATTCCTTGCAATAATTGTTGCTGAGTGTAACATAGAACTCAGGATCGGTCACTATCAACCAATCATAAGGAGGCTGATTATTTGTTTTGTGGGTAAGAGGGCATCGTATGTATTGGACCAAGCCCAGTTGCCAAGCAAACAGAGAAGGATAATACTGCTCGATCCCAGCCTATGCATTTTTGCTTGATTCGACCATTCCACCATAAGGCAAGTCACAGCCGATGACGTAGCAGTTCCAAGCCTGATGCGACCGACTAGCTTCACGTCCAACAGTAGAATCAAATCATCCGGTCAACCACCCTGGTCCATAAGCCTCATTTTCCACAAAAGGTGTAAAAAAACGATTTGCTCTGAACTTGCCCTGAACTTGTCAAGGGAGAAGAAGCCGAAAAGGTAGTTATCGACCGACATATTTTCCGAATGGATGTGAAGAATTTGATCACCATAGGAAGAAAAATTTTGGTCTGCTTGTGTCGGCCGACTAAAAAGAGCAGGCCAGAAATAAGCAAGGAACCACACCTGGGCTAGCCAAAGCGGTCCTCCTGCATTGTGTAACCCTCTGCAACCGATTTCATAATGACCTCGATATAAATAAGCCAGAACATAAGGCGCAAGTGCTATGCGTTGGCCCTGTGCAAGATATTCAGCCAAAGCCGCATACTCAGTCGTGATCTGGAGGGCATTAACACAAAAGATGTCGACAAATCCACATGAGCAGAAACACCATGTGCTCTATTTCGTTGACCGGTCCGTAGAATTTACAATGAGCCTTCACGAAATTCGTATAACTCATGCTGGTCTTGCCAGGAAAATCTGCATACTGCCTCGGAATAAAACCCGCGTAGCAAATCATCCCAAACGGAAGAAGCTCGGTCAAATGGCAAATGTCATTGACAGCGATGCTCATCGGACTACAACCGAAAATAAAAGAGTTGGTCGAAGAGCTCCAAAATGAGGCCAAAGATTGAAGGAGAAGAATTAACTGGATAGTCAGTAAGGGATAACTTGATGCACTCATAAATCCCAATATCCTTCCACACAGTATTCGAAATATCGGTATCGCGCAATGTATCGCACCCTTGGGATACAGATACATATCTGTTATCGCACGGGATATATCGTTTGTATCGCATAATTTATCGCACTTTTTGGGAAACATTAGGAAAATGGTTGAATTTTTCAATGAAACTTCAAGGATTGTTGAAAAAGACTTTAATACACACTTTTAAATCATAACATCTCAAAACAAAAGTGCACACAATAGGTTTCCTTTGTATAGGGTCATAAGTCATGCGCTGTCTGATTGTACTAAGGCAACTATATTCAAATATAATGCATAATATTTATAAATGTATCAAAATATGTATGAAAACACAACCAAGTGGACCCCACCGCAGAAAACAGTGGGGACAGTGACGCCCACCGTTGAAACCTTCTTAAGGCCCACCATGATGTTTATTTGAGATACAACTTGTTCATAAGGTCACACAGACCTGGATGAGCTTTCAAAACGGATGGATAGTGTGGATGTAAGGCACATACCCTACAGTGGCCCCCACAGTTAGGGATCCACCGAGTGGGACACGAGTTGCCTACTTATGCCAGGGGTTGCATATTGACGCTACTCGTAGCGAGGTGGCTACTGGATAATGCTGTGTGCCGCACCATGATATTTGTTTTATCTGCAAGGTCCATCTATTTTTTCAGGTCATTTTAGGGCACATGTGGCCAAAATTGAAACAGGTCCAAATTTCAAGTGGACCACACCACAAGAAAACGGTGGTGATTAAACATTCGCCATTAAAAACTTCGCAGGGCCCACTGTAATGTTTATTTTGCATCAAACCTGTTGATTAGGTTACACAAACCTAGATGAAGGGAAAACACAAATATCAGCTTCTTCCAAAACTTTTGTGGCCCTCATGAAGTTTTTTACGGTGAGCCTTCAATCACCATTGTTTCCTTTAGTGTGGTCCACATGAGATTTTGATCTGCCTCATTTTTGGGTTAATGCCCTAAAATGATCTGAAAAAATGGATGGATGACGCAGATAAAACACATACATTATGGTGGGCTTCACAGGGCACTGTCTAGTAGCTACTGGTACAGACAGCGTTAGTAGACAATCCACGTCCCACTGAGTGGATTCCAGATTTCCTGTGAAGGCCTTTGGCAGGAAGTTCCTGCGTGGAGATGCTAGGTGGGGCCACCATGATGTTTATGAAAAATCCACGCCGTCCATCCGTTTTTCATATCATTTTAGGACGAGACCAAAAATCAGGTGGATACAAAACTCAAGTGGGCTACACGAGAGGAAAGAGTGAAGATTCAATGACCACTGTTTAAACATTCATATGGCCAAGAAAGTTTCGTATCAGGCTAAGTTTTTTGTTTTTTCATTTTATCTAGTTGAAAATGATCTTATAAACGGTTTGGATGGCATATAGACATCAAGGTGAAGCCCAAAAAGATTTCAACGGTATGAAACTCTGTCTAGTTTTCCTTCTCCTATGGCCATCTTGAATTTTGGATCCATCTAATTTTTGGTCTCATGTCCTAAAATAATAGGGGCAAACAGATGGACGGTGTGGATTTTTCAGAAACATCATGGTGGGCCCCACCTAGCATCCCAGCATAGGCATTCACAGGAAATCACGCTCCCACCATTTTTGCACCTAACGCTCCACGGAACCAACATGTGCGTGGGACTAACTGTGGCCCTCATCATTATGTATGTGTTATATCCACACCGTCCATCCATTTGAAGAGACCGTTTTAAGGCATGAGTCAAAGAATAAGGCTGATCCAAAGCTCAAGTGGACCCTACCACAGATAATGGTGGGGGCAATGATGCCCACCATTGAAACTTGAAACCACTTATATGGGATCCACCATGATGTTTATTTGAGATCCAACCTGTTCATAAGTTCATAAAAATATGGGCCAAGGTAAAACACAAATATCAGCTTGATTGAAAACTTTTGTGGCCCTCACAAATTTTTTAACGGTAGGAGTTCAATCCCCACTGTTTTGTGATGTGGGGTCCATTTGAGCTTTGGATTTGACCCATTCTGTCTCATGACCTAAAATAATCTCTCCAAATGGATGGACAGAATGGATATATAATACATACATCTATGTGGGCCCCACTGTAAGGGACACACCATCTGTAGTTCAACCAAGTCGCACCCAATCCACTTTCCCTTAACTTAAGGGGCGTAGATTATGTGTTATGCTGGTAACTGCTTAGCGGGTGTTACCCTTGCTGTAGGGCCCACCTTTGATGATATGTTGTATATCCACTTCGTCCATTTGTTTTTCCACATCATTTTAGGACGTTGTCCCAAACATTAAGTACATCCAAATCTCAGGTGGACCACACCACATGAAACAGTGATGATTGAACGTTCACCGTTAAAAACATATCAATGTCTGCTTTAAGTAGATCCGAAATGTCTATTTGCCATCTAACCCGTTGGGTCAATCAAAACTGGATGAAGGGAATATGCAAAGATTAACTTAAACCATAACTTTCATTGCCTATAAAATGCTTTTAATGGTCATTCATCACTTTTTCTAGTGTGGTCCACTGAGATTTGGATCTTCTTAAGTTTTGAATTAACGTCTTTAAAGGACATGAAAAAATGGACGGACGATCTAGATGAAACATATACATCAAGGTGGACCCCACGAAGCCCGTGACAGACCAACCATACATACGCCTGTCTCCACCACACTATCAAAAAGGCCTTCCGAAGCCATTTTCGCAACAAAGATTGGGTTCTGAAACGCTAAATCCCTAAAATTTCTCCAAAAAAACTCCCAAGTCCCACGATTTTTGGCAGATTTGTTGCCGAAATCTCCCTTTCGTAGGAAATCTATGATTTATTCGACAAAAAACAAAAGGAGTTCAAAGTTTTCTGGAACTTACGGTGCGCCACTAGCTCTCGATCGTGTGGCCCACCAAATTTAGCTTCTAGATCACACAATCTTCTTCCACAGGTACCGAAATCCCCTCTTACATGGATTGAAAGATTTTCCCTCCTTTTTTTTCAATTTTTCGGTAAATATGCAGATACAACATGATAGTATCACTAATATTGGTGATTTCACAAAAAAATCATAAGATATTGTGCGATATATCGCACGACAAAAAGAATTATGTTTTTTTTTTATTTTCCAAGGGTATTGGATAGGTTTCGTCTCGCTAGCCAGCGATAACGATAATATCGACCAATAGTATCGATATTAGGAACACTGCTTCCACATAGCCCCATGTTGAGACGCCACCCGATCGAACCACTCATCCCATTTTGGAAGAGGCTTGGGCCAGGCCCTCAGAGTCTTAAATGTATTGCCTACATCTAGAATGGATCCCGTGCTAATGAGAACTTTTTCTCCATAACAAATCAGAAAAAAGGATCTAGAGGTCAGATCTCTTCGACCGACACCTCTAGAAAAAATGTCGGGCCAAGGCACAAGATTTCTTCGTTTGTGGGAGATTTAAAAATTATCCCATCAATACATCTCTTCACAAATAGATCCATTACGCCCATTATGTCCATTTGATCAAAAGGAGGAGCAGAGAAAGAAGAGGCAGCCATTGAAAAAAGGAAGTTTACGAACAGAAGTTTTAAAAGAGAAGGTTTCAGGAAGAGGATAGTAATAATCGGAAGTAATCTGGAAGCATGACAAGATTGGATTCGAAGTGCCGAATATATAGGTGCGAGCGAAAGGCAACATTTAATGTGAAATCCTGATTATTGCAATAAACAGCTATGAAAGACACGTGTAAGCCCGAATTCCATTCGACGCCTCAATTCAATGCGACCGATCATAAAACAATCGGTCGAAGGCGATTCATATTGGGCGACACATGTGAACATTTAAAAGCAACATTAATAAAACCTCAATCGTCGTCGTCCTTTTCTTTAAATGGACAGCGATAAGGGGAGCAATGTTTATACCCTATCAGGCAAAATCCTGTTTCCAACCAATCAAGGTTGATTACGAGTGATCTATACTGTATCACCGATACGCATGCTACGATTGCAAGATTTTCTGTAGATATGGTCACAAGCCCATAACATATCAATTGACTAAGCATCAGATATCCAACGACCGAATTTTCATAATCGTTGGACAAGTGACATGAAAGAAGATAAGGAGCAAGAGCATGGGAATCATCTAGAAACAAAGTAACGGAAGAACGGTTGCTATAACCGTTAGAACGTAACTACTAGATCAAGATTATAAGTAGAGGAAGACTACAAACAGGAAAGAGGTCTCATATCAACACAATCAATCAAAGAATATCTTTCAATTATCTTTCATTCAGTCAAGTTATATTCCATAGTGTAATGCCTGATTTAACTTTAGAAGATTTTACATTCATGATAAGATTGATCGTATCAATTCTCTTCTCATCACTGTTTAACCTATATTGAAAAGTCCTTTCTTACGAAAGGCAAGGAAGAAACTCATTCTCAAAGGAGGAACCACACCCTCTAAATTTCGCTTGATCTCTTTGAATAAGTGAGTGGCTAAATAAGCGGCCGATTCCCCTATAAATCAGTCATACTCTGTGTCTGCTTATCTTGGCATTTGGGGTCATCGTTGTTCAATTTGAATTGGAACCACCAATCCAGTTCTAGCACGCCCACATAATAAACACCCGTTCTTAGGAAAAACAACAGAGAACAACTACATACAAACAATGCGCTCATAAAAAAAATTAAAAAAAAAAATTGAAATACAATTTTTTAATTAAAAAAAAAAAACTTTTTGTGATATCTCTACATTGGCGATATTATTGAAATATCACCGATACACTTGTGATACAAGTGTCACCTAGAATTTACATGGTCGAAAATATTGGCGATATATTGGCAATATTGATACATTGGCAATACACGCAGCACATGGAATTTACACAATTAAAAATATTGGCAATATCGATGCGTTGGCGGTACTTAGAAATACATTGTTGATGCTTGGAATTTCTAATACTACTGGCGTTATCAGTATCGCCACCAGTGTTATCAGTATCGTCAAGCTAGAGAAAACGATAATATAGGAGGTATTTCGATAATATAGTCAAGCTAGAGAAAACAATAATATCAGTATCGTCAAAGGAATGAGAGGACTGAGACTCCAAGGCAGCACCTTGCCACCTAAGGTGGAAGATTCCTTCAATTTTTTTTTCTTTTCTTTGAAAGGTCCTTCAACTAAGTTTTTAAACCAGAGAACACTATAAAGAGTCAAAAAGCCATCATGAAGATAAAGTTCACATCTTCATGGTACTAGTACTACAAGTGCAATATCGGGAACAGAATTAGCTAAATCATTTTGATGGAACACAAGATTGGCAATTGTACAATGCTAGTATATAGCAATGAGGTGCACCACAAACCCAACAAACATTAATGTTTGAAGGTAACTAAAAACAATGTATTTTAGTTAGAAAAAAAAATAATTCATAGAGGGCTATAGACAACAAACATGAATCCTGTGTGGCAAGCATGAAGGCATTACGAAGGAGCTCAAAAGCATCAAAACTAAAAACGACAGAATTCAAGCGTCATGGCCATATATATTCAAGAATACAATGCATACCCTAAGGCTAATGCTCATACCCATGCTTCCATCCATTGCGGCCCTTCAGCGCCATCCAATGCACAACCAGCAATAGTTCCATCAATCAAAAGCTGTTTAAGAGCGCAATCATCTATTAGCTGACTGCTACCTGTATTCACGAGAAATGCCCCTGCAGAAAAGCAAACTCATTCTTCTTTACGGTAGATACAAGCAATCAAACTAACAGATTTAGGCTGTGTTTGGGTGCACTATTGAAATTGAGTTGCAATAATAGTTCAATAAAAAGACGCAACGAGCAAACCATTAATTTTCTTATTATTCAGATGTACTAGCCCCATGCTCTTTTTTTCTTTTTAACTTTATTAGAAGAAACAAACAGAAAACACCAGAGACCACGCTTATAGGAAAACCATAACAAGGCAGTCAAAAAAGAAATAACATTCCCCCAAGAGTCTAATTCCTGATAAAAATAAGAAGAGCATCCCTGCATATCTCACTTTCGCTAGGCCACATCTGATTGTTGAATGTCATCGTGGTGAAGATGAGACAAGCTGAGTGCTACTTCCTTGTCTAAATGCTAGGAAGCACTATAGAGATTAGGTCATTTCCTCTTGACTGAGCTGAATTTTCACGGTTCGATTCAGTAGTACATCTTAAAACAGTCTTAAATGCATAATAAATCAGAGAGTCAGAAACATCATTAAATACGACAGTAATTTGGAAGGAAAATACCAGCAGCACAATTAACAACATAAGAATCATTAAAGGTCCTAACGGTTACCAGGTTTTATGTGCTGAAGGCATTCTCCATTGATGATCTGGACAGTTTCATTCGATAAAGCACAATGGAGTGAAACCAGGTCGCTTGCAGCAAGTAAATCATTGAGTGTATCCATCCTTCGAGCAGCGGATGGAAATGTAATTGAATGCCGTCCGGATTTTCCTTTTTCCTTTACAAAATTGGTGATAGGCACAATCAATAAAACATTCATGAAAGAACTCAGAATGCAAATCAGATGTGCAATGGAAGTAAAAGAATCTACCATAAGAAAGTCCAAATAAAGTTCACCTAACACAACTTCAATGCATATGTTGGTGAGGCAAATTTCATCAACTTCACATACAAGAGCAAAACAAGTAGACAATATGTGCTTTAGAGATTCAACTATCATCAACATCATTATCACATCACATCTCCCAAAAACTTAAGTTTGTCTTTTAAATGGTAGGTTAACCAAAGTTTTACAACCTACTACCTAGCCAAGATCCAAATTCCCATTTTACCCAGGTTATGGAACTGCCAGGGCAAGCACTCATGTGTTGGAGGGGCATTTTCATCAACTTCACAAATAAGAGCAAAACAAGTAGACACAGTGCTCTTAAGAGATCCAACACTCATCACGTCACCATCATCACCACCACTGCCATCACCATCATCATCATAGTCATAATCTTTATCTTATCATTTCTCCAACAATTTAGGTCTGCTTTTTAAATGGTACATTGACCAGAGTTTTATGACCTTCTGCCCACAAAAGATCAAGGTACCTCTTTTGGCCAGGGTATCGAACTGCCAGGGCAAGTGCTCACTTAAGGGATCTCATAGCTAAAGTCTTCAGTAATTTAGAAAACTACAGACACGTTGGTGCTGGAAGCACGAAATACTCCAGGATCACTTCTGCACAATCACACAAAATAATTTTACCCTTGAAAAACCTACCCAATTTAAGAAACTTCACTCTGCAGCTAAAAATAGCATTTGAGAGGCATCTAAAGAAATAAATTTTTTTATTTTTTGGCCCAATAACAGTATACGTGCGGCCCACCTTTTGGAAATCTCTAGCAGACCCCATCATGTGTCATAACCCAATACTTCACATCTGATTGTTTGCTGCAAATGGTCAATTAAAAATTTACTAACAAATGGCAAAGTAAAAGGGTAGGTACAAAAAAAAAAAAAAGCTAGCCCAATCAGAAGGTATCATCGAAAAGATTTTTGGTGAATCCTCCCTCCATCCACAACAGGACCCACCATAAGAACAGTTTAGATTGCCAAAAGCTGCTGGAAGAAGAACAAAGATTCACCTAAGACCATCACTTGAAACTACATTCCCTTTAATTCAACAATTGCATTTACCAGAGAAAAATCAAAAAAATACAAAACACAAAAAGGGAAAGCAAAGAGGAAATAATCGTCGTATACCTCATGGACATCGAAATAAAGTACACTCATCTTGAAGGCCAGGCTCCTCGTAACCAGTGACCGCGCAGAAGCAGATCTGCCAACGATCCCGAGCACCAAACCCCTGCACCGGCGCATCCCACGGCAGAGCGGCTGCAGTGACCCGAGCCATCCGGAGGCCGAGAATGCGTGCCGGGATAGGAGGTGGGTCCGGCGGAGTAGGCCGAGGAAGAGTGCCATCACGGTGTCGGCGACCTCCTCGGCGCGGCTGGCGTCGACGTGGACAAGCCGGAGGCCGAGATCAGCGGCGAGCGCCGAGTCGACGGCGCGGTCGGAGGAGCCGAGGCAGAGGACGAGCTGCGAAGGGCGGAGGCGGCGCTGAGCGGCGCGGGGGAGGAAGGCGAGGGAGTGGAGGAGGAAAGCAGCGGCAGACTCGATCCGGCCCTCGGCGATGCGGGCCAGGGACACGTGTTCGACGGTGGCGAGGCCGGAGAGGGAATCCTGCTCGAGGGTGGGGTCCTCGAGGCAGTTGAGGGAGACGACGAGTGGGAGGGGCCGAGTCGACTCGGGCGGGTTTGCTGGGTCGGGGTGCCGGCGCATCGGTCTTTTGTGACTCACTCCGAATTCCATCTCAGATCCCGATCTGCTGTTCACTGAAAGCCTGTCCTCTTTTACCTGTGTGTAATTGTTCTCTTCGTTTCTCCTCCCCTCCTCTGTCCATCTCACTTTACCGCTGTTCCTCGACCCGTGGATATAAAAGGACGCGGATTGCGTCCTACCCCCGCCCGGAATCCGTCCGGGCAGGGCTCTGTGGGGCCCACTGTGATGTAAGTGTTTTATCCAAGCCGTTCATCGTTTTTCTCAGAGCATTTTAAAGCATAATGTTAAAAATGTGGCAGGTTTAATTCTTAGTTGAACCACAAAGTGGGGATTGAACTTCCACCCTTAAAATTTTCTTGAGAGCTGGAGAAGCTTCGGATCAAACTTATATTTGTGTTTTCGCTTCATCGTCTACATGACCCTATTAATGGGTTGGTAGGTCAAAAAAACATTACAGTGGTCCTTAGAAAGGTTTCAATGGTGATTGTCATATATCACTGTAGCTTCCTTTGGTATGGTACATTGCAGCTGTTTACATGTCTCATTTTTAATATCATATATTAAAATGGTTTGATAAAAGCGATTAATGGCGTGGATAAAACACTTACATCACAATGGGTCCCACAAAGCCCTGCTCGGACATATTACCGTCCGGGCAAGGGTAGGACGCAATCCGCGTCCGCTATAAACAGGACATGCTTGAGTTCTAGAAACGGATTGGCTACTCCCCCTGCCACCAGCTCCGTGGCTGGTGGTCGGTGCTCTGTGGGCCCCACAATGATGTATGTGTTTCATCCATTTTTTCATATCATTTTATGGCTTGATCCCAAAAAATGAGAGGGATATAAATCTCATGTGGACCACACCACGTGAAAACAATAGCGATTGGATATCTACCATTAAAATCCTCCTAAGGCCCACTATACTGTTTGTTTGACATCCAATCTGTTGATGAGGTCATACAAACCCAAATGAAGAGAAAAAACAAAGATCAGCTCGGTCCAAAACTTTTATGGCCCCAAAATGTTTTTAATGATAGACCCTCATTCAACATTATTTCCTATAATGTGGTCCACTTGAGATTTGGATATACCTCATTTTTGGACTCCTACTGTAAAATTATCTGTAAAAATAAATGGCCAGCATGGATGAAACACATACATCATGGTGGGCCCACATAGCACCGACCACCAGCCATTGGCCGATGTCAGGGGAGTAGCCAATCCGTTTTCCGAGTTCTCGTTTTGTACATATGAGGTCATTGATCTAGACCGTTGGTTTGTCGTGTTCACACCGTTAATGGATTATTATTGTGCCAATAGAACAAGCACAAAAGGTTACAGCAGTTGCCCATGCCTATGGAGAAATGGCCCAGGATTTGGGGGCTGAGATCATATGATCTTACGGTTTTTGGGGTATGATTGCATCACACCATTGGTTAGGATACTTTTTGTAACGCGGGTGCATTGTACTTTATTTTTGACCATTTTCGAGACAACTAATCACGTATATGACTTAACCATTTCCAAAACAACTAATCACATATATGAACGTGTCTGATAACCCTATTGTAGCATAAAGCTCCGGAAGCGGGTTGTGTGTGATCTACATAAATTTCCATAGTATATTTAAAAATATTTGGGATATATACAATTGGATAATAGAATTAGAATGCATCAAAGTACGCCACATTATCCACTAAGTAGTTGATTGAAGAGTAATCATGTAAAAGCAATTACAAGATAAATAGCAGGAGTAGAAGCAAAGAAGATTAAGGCATGTTAAATTATTACAACAACAATCAGAGCATAAAAAGCATCTGAATGGTTAGATTGAAGCTATAAATAGCAAAGGAATTCAATAAAAAGATTGTCTTATACCAATTCAATCAAACCCAATATATCTTTTAATTACCCTTTTAATTATCTGTCATTTACATTCTTTAGTATAATCACTCTGCTTTTCTGCCAGTCAATTACATTTTTTAGTATAATCCTTTACTTTTGTCTGTCATTTACATTCCTTAGTATAATCTATAGCGTTAATTAAATAGTTGATAATCTTACTTGTAATTTAGATCTACACTCATATGTTGGATTCAATTCTCCATTCAAGAAGGTGTTTCGCAACTGCCCTTCATGACTGATTGTAAGGTTTCTTTTTTTATTTTTCTTTTATCTGTATTGAAAAGTCATTTCGTACAAAAGGTAAAAGTGTAACCCATTATTAAAGGACTAACCTACCCTCTGAATATCGCTTAATCTTTTTTACATACTGTGTGAGTGGTTGAATAGGTGACTGATCTCATTTAATCTCGCTCACATACTACATATCTGCCTATTTTGGTGCTTGGGGTCATAGTTGTTTGGTTTGAATTGAGCCGCAAATTCAATTATGGCATGCTCGCACTTGTTATGTTATAGAAAATACAAATCGAATGACAACAATTTTTGGCACGCCCGATGGGATGTCTTTAACTTATTGGTATGACGTTGCCAATTGAAAATATGAATAGGAGTAATTGAATTGCTGGGGTCGAATTGCGGCCCCCTAAGCTTTAAATTTGAATAGTATTCTGACACTTAGTACCAGAAATTAGGAAGGGGCATCAACCTCTTAAACCATTTCTCTTGAAGAGATAATGTCACACTCTGAGATGTATAACTAAGTATTCGGCATGTTCAAGAATACGAGAGAACTTGGGTCGAGAATTTTCGTAATCAAAGTAAGAACAGTAACAGATAAATGCCTAGCCAGACTGAGGTTATGCATCAATTGATGGCTATGATGGTCGTATGAATGCATGCGATAATGTAATATAATGCCAATGGAAGTTCAATCGATAATGTGGTTTAGCCACCATCTATGCCTCTCTGGCAACAGAACCCACAACCATTTCAAGTTCAGAAGGTACAGAATGCTTCGCTACCCACCAAATTCAAGCGATCAGAGCAAGAGGCCAGGAATTTAGTTCATGAAGTTCGGAACCAAAGTTTACAGGGAAGAATTTCCAGCAACTCCCTAAGAACCCATTGTTCAGTGAGAGACTAAATCAAGTAGGTCCTGATCCGCCACCGATTGTTGAACCTCAACAAGTGGATCACGACCAAAGCATGCAGATTGTTCCAAAGGTAACAGGTTAAGTACTCGGCTGCAATACCATCTCGATTTATCATAAGCCCTATCTTGAATGGATCAACCAACAACAACTGTTGCCAAAGAATTATTGATCAGATTTTGCCATATTTTTTAGTGATCCCGGTCAATCGACCATTGAGCACGTTGGTTGATTTACCATGTAGTGTGGTGAACTGGTAAATAATTACTATCATAAGCTGTAATTGTTCGGTCATTCGTTAACGATAGTGGCATTTACGTTGTATTCCAACTTATTACCAAATTTAGTGCATACTTGATAAGAGATGGAAGAAAATTTTCATTCTTAGTTCTTTTCTAAGAATAGGAAAATAACCATGGCTGATGTCGCCCATTTTCGACAGTTACATGAGGAAACTTGTGAGAGTTATATTGCATAGTTCAAGAGAAAGAAGAGTTGGTGTAAGGTTGTCATGACTGAGGCTGAATTTGTGCAGCTTGCTATACGCCCTGAATTTTCGCAACCCGAGTACATACTCGTGCCCGAGAATTTGGGATGTTGATAATGTATAAAATGAATGTTTTAAAAATCACACCTTTTTTTTCATTTAGACACATCCAGTTACATTCACGAAGGTAAACCATTCACAAGAATAAAATCGACTGTATATATTATTTTATTAGTGTAAAAAAAAATCAACAAATTATCAAATGCCCTCTCAATGGGAGCTTGGAGCTTATTACATTATTAGGTTCGTAACGGAAATATAAATAAAACTAAGTTGTAAAACTATCGTCTTATTCATTCAATATAATCTTCCATGGAGGGATGGTTCTCTGTGTCTTCAATCTATACATCACCTGTATCATCTGTATAGTTGGAGAGGGTTAACGCCGTACTTATAATGATGGTTATCCTTTTATATTAGCAATAATTCAAGACATTCATAAAGGTAATGTAAAGGTTCTGATATGTCTCGTACTCCACCACTACGAGTGGTATCAGTATGAACAACCAATATATATATAAATACATGCCTAGAAAAGTGTGCGGCTCATCATACGTAGTGATCATCACAATGTGAAATATAATTCATAGAAAACCTGACTCGTCCTGTATCCCATAACTACGAAGATTGGTCGACATGTCCAACACTACTGTGGATTTACGTGAACACCCTGAGGCGGCACAATACATGAGTTGGATGAATTACCTGACACGATTTGTTCATGGAGCGACTATTTGCAACATCCAATCTCGAAAGTGATGCAATTACATTGTGAATTACTTACATCGATTTGTGCACCACTACCCAAACCCATGAAATTACACGTCGACCAAGAGAATCTCTACTCAGAGCGCATTACGTCCACGATAAGATATTTGAATCACTAGTTGTGAGACTTCTAACACATCACTTGCACCAAAGGGAAAGTAAACCAAATTATAGGAGTTTTGGAATTTTAAGACACATGCCCAAGCCATAAATGGAGGTAGCACAAGATTGACCTAATAAAAGAAAAAAGTAACATTAAGCTATCTCAATAAAAGAGGAGAATAGCAAATACGCTAACTCAACAAGAATAAGGGGAGAAGAGCAAAATGCCAACTCAATAGAGTGGAAGCACGCGTCACTCTCAAAATTGACAAAGGACAAGGCTTATATCCATTGCCCTATATAAATTCATAAAGATCATGAATAATTAAAATCATATCTTAACCAAAATTCTTAAATGATAAATAATTGTTAATAGTAAATTAATCAATTGTATGGAGGATTCATAATAATATGAAAGTATGTAAAAAAAGATAAATCATATCAAATTAATGTAAGCTTAAAAGAATACCTCACCTCAGCCTTTGATCTAAACCTTAGGTAGATATACATATAGAAAATCTTATACATGAAAAGCTTTTACATGAATCATGACATCACTTGAGCAAAAGGGAGACACCATACATATGGAGAAGGAAGAAGGCGTTTAGGCTTCTCCTTCTCTCTCTCTCTCTCTCTCTCTCTCTCTCTCTCTCTCTCTCTCTCTCCTTGGGCGTTGAGAGATTGAGAGTATGAGTGGAGAGGAGAATGCACACCCCTTTTAAAAGGAGTGGGCATATAAGAGAGTGTGTTTCACATCCCACTTGGATTGAGTTTCTCCAATATTCCAATTTTTGACGATCTTTCTTTAAATCTAATTCGTCGACTGTGTTAGGATCCTCAAATAGAGTCGGGATATATTGAAAGTGCCTGATTTGTCAATTAACGTGTAGATTGAGTCAGTGAATCAGGTGTGCCCCATATGAAGATTGATCAAGCAATCGCCTCAATGGGATGTGTGTTTCGAGCTCATCACAGATTAATTAGCCTCACATCCGAAATTCCAAAACACCCAGGTAAACAAAAGCCTTAAAAGAGTTAGAAAAACATAGGATGAATAAGTTTAAAAAATGATTTTGCAAACAGGAAAATTCTCCAAGTTTTCACCTTTCTTCGATGTATTGA
This sequence comes from Magnolia kwangsiensis, assembly GCA_037074715.1. NCBI lineage: Eukaryota > Viridiplantae > Streptophyta > Magnoliopsida > Magnoliales > Magnoliaceae > Magnolia > Magnolia kwangsiensis. The sequence continues at coordinate 107,736,199 of CM073576.1, read as the reverse complement.
GCTTACATTGATGAAATCGCACACTTGTTTTCGATGACATCGATACAGCCTCGATGACATCGAATTGAGGTCTTTTATGTCCAGCAACCAACATGATATTTGAACAATATTCTCAATGTATCGACCGAGCTTCCATGACATCAGAATTCAAATTCTGATGTCATCGAGAAAGGTTTGATGTCATATATAGGCTAGTCTGTGTCCAGCTACCTTTAAAGGAAAATTGAGAATTTCATCGATAACTCGAAATGAGCCTCGATGACATCGGAATTCAAATCTCGATGACATCGAGGGAACTTCGATATCATCGAATTCGGACAAGTGATGTCCAACAAGCTTGATAGGAATATCATCTGGATATGTTCGAGGAATCGAGCTACCCTCGATGACATCAAAATTTAAATCTTGATCATAGCAAAACTAGGTCGATGACATCAATTTCAAACAAAGGAATGTCCAACAAACTCTCAAGGAAAATCTTCTGAAAAGATCGATGTATTGAACTAGGTTTCGATATCATCGCTATTTGAAATCCGATGACATCGAAGCCAGCCTGTTCATGTCCAGCAAGCTCCATTGGAATACATTATCGAGGAATCGAACCTTGGTTCAATTACATCAGAGTTCAAATCCCAATGCCATCGAAGCAGGTTCAATTTCATCGAGCTTCTGTCAAAAAGTTCCAGTTGTGTTTGTCAGTTGAGTTCGTATCATCGAACTGTCATTTGATGTCATCGAAAGTATACGTTCGATAACATCGAACTCAGTCAGAAAATGACTATTTTATTAACGTTGGAACTTTTTGCCTACATAAGATGAGCTTATTCTTGGTCGCAGAATTGAGAAAAATAGAGAGAGCTTAGAGAGAGTAAATGCATATCACTTGTCCCAAGCTCATTTTTTCATGGAAGTTCATCCTTCAATCCACCACTCATCATTGATATTCAATAGAGTGGATCGACGAATGAACTTCCCCATTCAAGGATCATCCAGTTACTATCTTAATGACAAATTATTGAGTTGAGATACCTTGAATGCTTGAATGCTTGGAATCACTCATTTTTTAAAATAGGAAAACATTTATTAGAGTGGGATTCCAACATAACCTTGACCCAACCCGTTGCCTTTATTGGAACATCATCAAGTGTTGCGGATCAAGGGAGCTAAAGAATCTTCATCATCAAGGAGGAGATCTTTATCAACGTGCTTAATAGGACTCATCTACTTATCTGTAAGTCATTAGAGTCCAAAGACCATGTTGATCATTCTTTGTGTAGGATTGGGTCATAGGTACATCTTACCCCTTAAGTCCTCGTAGAAGGCATCCGACGGGAGAGTACGTTTGGGTGCTATGTGTTGACCTTGCTCTTGTGTAGGGCATAAACTTATGTCCTTTGTGTAGGTCTTTGGCCTATGTGGCCTAAAACCTAGGTTCCTTGTGTAGATCCTTAGCCTGTGTGACCTAAAACAGAGGTTCTTTGTGTGGATCCTTTGCTCTTGTGTAGGGCATAAAACTTAGGTGCTTCGTGTTGACTTTTACTCTTGTGCAGGGCATAAACTTGTGTCTTGTGTAGGCACATCTTAGGTACCTTGTGTAGGTCCTAGAGTCAACCTTGTGTAGATTGTAACAGTTTGAGGTGAACCTGATTTGAAACCTCCGTTAGTGAAATATAGTACACTCATGGGATGAGTGTGTCCGCCGAGAGTGGAGTGGGCACATAGTCGAACCACTATAAACAACTGTGTTTAGGATTAATTCTTGATTGATCGTTCATTATATTTATCTTTTACTTGCAAGCTTGATAATATGAATGCTTTAATTTGAATCACATCTCACACACATTCACTCTTCTCATCCATCTTAGACTATTTGTTGTATCATGCTGAATATTGAATAATCTTGTGATTGGATCCTCTACTTGGCTTGGAAGCTATTAGAGTTAAATTAGAAATATCTTAATAGTTGCATATTAAATCAAGATTAAGGTAATAAGATTTAAAATAAGGCATAAAATTTTATGAAGTCCTATTCACCTCCCTCTAGAACACCTTGAGCTATTTCCACTTCAACTAAAATGGTCCTCACCGCAATTTCATATATGATTTTCTTGGTGATCTAAAATTTAGATTGACCTATCTTGAAAATTCTCCTAATGGATGCCAAAACGAACTTGATCTCAATTAACAATTCACACTTAATGATCAGGGCCCAATTTTGAAAAAAATGTGTAGTCAGGATAAGCAAATGTTTGGATAAATTTGTGTGGTTAATCGATGGTGGAAAAAGCCTAAATTTAAAATTTCACCTTTTGTACCAAAATGAAGAAACTGGTTTCAACCTTTAACAGTGTAGGATCATAGATCAGGGATAACATTTTGTATAACCTCGTAGTCATATAAGACTAAAGTGTAGTCCAAATTTGAGTTGTGATGGATACAAGAAAGTGGTTAAATCGGAAGATCCAAATTTATAAGGAGTTGGTAGGTTTTGACAAGATAACTTCACACCTAAGGAAAAGCCTACCAAAGTGGGGTTTGTAAGTGCTATGGTTTGAATCCTCTTTGGTTGTCAAATTTTGTGTGTCAAAACCTCTATATGTGTCTTGTGTTTGTATCTTATTAAATATGTTCGAGACACCATGTCAACACTCCGAGACAAGAAGATAAACTCCTCAAGTTAGTTCAAGCTACAATTTTGACGATATTAAAGAAGAGTTCAAGTTGAAGACTCTAGCTCGAGTTCAAGTTCAAGACTCAAAGTTCACATATATTCAAGATCAAGACTCAAGCATAGTTAGGGAACTAAGCACAACTCAAATTGACATTGACTTCAAAGCTTGTGAAGTATTCAAGCTACATCAAGAAGAACTCAAGCTTCATAAAGTTCAAAGTCTAAGCAAATGAAGGTTCAATGTCCTTACTTATTGAGGTTTGATTGACCTTAGGTTAAGCTTTAGAGTAGGTCACTTTGGATACATAATTTATATATCTTTTACGAATGATTTTGGTCTGTTCTAAGACTAGTCCTGGACCTTGTTCGACTAGTCCAAGCATTGGTTCGACCAGTCCAAGATATTCCAAGACCAGTCGTAGTTTTGTTGCAAATTATCGGATTTTTTCTGTTCGGCTACGATCAGTCCTGGAGTCTGCTTGGCAGGTCGTGGGATGGTCTTAACTCGACCTTCGACCAGTCGTGGAGCTACAACTCAAACTCCAGCAACTAAATCAAGGGTCACACGACTAGTCGTGTGTGGGTCTCGACCAGTCGTGGACGGCTTTCGACCAGTCATGGACTGCTCACGACCGGTCGTGTAACGGTTTTATCCGATCGCGGTCGAAAATTTAAAAATCTGTTTCTTCTTCGACCAGTCGTGGTGACCCTAGGACTAGTCGAAGATGAATTTCTGCAGCTATAAATAGCACACAAATTTCAGAGTTATTCATCAAAATTTAAGTGAATTCAAAGCTCCACTCTGAGATAAGTTTGTGTCTGTTCTTAAGCTATATTGTGCATAATTCTATTTTCTTTTGTTGGCTTTTTACTATTTGATTTGATTCGATATTCCAATCTGATTTGAAAAGAGGAAATATTGTTTTCCTTCTTCTTGGAATTAAAATCAAATAGAGCTAGCCCAATTTGATTTAATTTAAAATCAATTAGAACTTAAAACCATTATAAAGTGAGTATCGGACAGAACTTTCATATTCGAACATTTACTCCAATTAGTTCTTTTAGGCTGCTACGAAAGGAGAAATCCAGGTATTTTACAATTCTGTAAAATTTTCATTCTTTTGGTTTTTGTTTGAGATTAGCCAAAAAAATTCTATTTGTTGGTTATCTGAGGAGAGCCAAAAAACTTAGAATAGTGTGGATTTTTGGATTATGTAAGCCTAAGTTAAAAAGACACAATTGTGAAGGTTTTAGGTGAACCTGTGAAACCTATTTTTATAGTGAACGCTAATATCCCTGTGTAATGATATTAGGAGTGGAGTAGCATTCTGCGTGGCTGTTGTGAAACAGTTGGTGTACGCACAGGCGAACCACTATAACTCCTTGTCTTGTGGATTGAATGCTTGCTTAATTCTCTATCTTTCATCATTCAGTTTTTATACATGTAGATGTGAATGCTGTAACAATTTACATTTTAAGCAAGTGTGGAGAATGTTGTAATAAATTAGATTTAAATTTCTGCAATTTATTTAAATTTCTTGCTATTTATTTATTTCTATTCAGATTGAGTTCTTGATTCAAAAGACGTTCTAGGAATAAGGTTGTCCTACCATAAGCCCTTGTTTATTATGGTGTAAGGTTGTCCTTAGAACTGAATTTGTATCAACCTCTCAATGCTTGTTTATTGAGATTGATTTAATTTCAGCATTGTGAATTGATATATTATTGTAAGGCGATTACTTTATTTTATTCCGCTGTATTTAATTTTAATTTGGCATAGTCCTATTCACCCCCCCCCCCCCCCCCCCCCCCCCCCCCCCTCTAGGACATATAGTTTAGCCATTTCAAGTGGTATCAGAGCCTAATAACTCATTCTTAATGCTTTTTATTTGGATTTATTTCCTGAACTAACGATCTAAGCTATATTAAAAGATGTTTAATTTTGATAGCCTTTTAGTCACTAGGCCTTCACCATTTGATGGCTCCAACTATGCCTATTGGAAAGCCTGAATGAGGATCTTCCTCAAATCAATGGATGAGAGTGTGTGGCAAGTCACAGTGACCGAATGGAAACCTCCTACCACTGAAGTAACTGGAACCGACGGTTCAAAAACAATAAAAGTGTCTCCTTATTTCTCATGGACTACACTTCAGAAAAGTGAGAGTAGTGTCAATGTTAAAGGACTAAATGCTATCACTTGCGCACTATCACCGGATGAGTTCAAAAGAATCATATCCTGTGATACTATAAAGCAAGCCTGAGATATATTAGAAATGACACACGAGGGTACTTCAATCGTCAAGAAATCTAAAGTCCAACTCCTCACAACTAAATTTGAAGAAATTCATATGGAAGAAAATGAAATGTTTATGGACTTTTATACTAGATTGAATGACATTGTAAACTCAATGTGGGGTCTTTGTGATAAAATCCCAGAAAGTAAAGTGTGTGCAAAGATACTACGCTCACTTCCTGAACGGTTCAACTCAAAAGTAACCGTTATCCAAGAACTTCGTGATACGGATAACATGAGGGTAGAAGAACTAGTTGATTCTTTACAAACCTATGAATTAAATTTTAAAGCTCCTAAAGGTAAATCTATTGCTTTAACATCTTCTAAAGGTATTTCTCAAGAAAACTCGGATTTATAAAATTCAGAAGATGATATGGCGCTTTTAGCAAAAAAGTTTTACAAGATTTTCAAAAGTAAGAAAAGAGTCGATTTCCAAAAGACAAACGAAAAGAAACGATCTAAACTAAAGTCTAAAACTTGGAAGTCTTTAAAAGATAGTCAATGTTACAATTGCTAAGAATATGGGCATTTAGCAAACAAATGTCCTAAAAAGGATAAACCCAAGAAGAAGGGTATGTTGGCTACATGGGACGAATCATCTGATTCTAAAGCCTCTTCTGAATCAGAAGATTATGAAACCGAGTCGAGCAATGATGTAAAAGCCCTTATGACTCTAGCCAAGTTCACATTCTCAGATCACGATGTTTCAACTAGTGAAGAAAATTGCATAGTGATCATGAAAATAAAGAAGATCTTCAAGATGCTTATAATGCCTTATATAAGGAAAGTTGTAAAATTGCTGTCAAACTTAAACTTCAAAAAGAAAAGTTTTTTAAACTCAAAGAATGTTTTGAGACTCATGTTTTAGAAAAATCACAAATTTTAGATTGTTTTAAAAAATCAAAATGTGATTTGGAATTCAAAACCTCCTTGATTGAAGATTTAAAATCTGAAAATGAGAAACTTAAGAATGAAGTATCTTCTCTTCTGAGTCTGAAGGACACATGGAGATATACCTAAGGTGATCCAAAATTAGAAAAATTATTATCCGGATTAAGAAAATGTGGCGATCGATCCGGGTTGGGCTATAATAAGAATATACCTCCTAAACAGGAGGATACTCCTCTCAAATTTGTGAAAGGAGAAGCCTCAAACTCAAAAGAGAAAAGTACTTATCGAGGTTTTTCTAAAAATACAAAAACTTTTCAAAAACCTAAAAGCAGCTATGTGAATTTCAAAAATCAGATCAGAAATCCTCTAGCTAAAAAGATAGTTGATTTACTTAAGGAGCTCTTAAAATCTAGCTCTATAAGTCATTCTTACAACTACAATTAAAAGAAGACCAACTATACTCCTAAACCCAAAACTGTTCTGAAATGGGTTCCTAAGGTTGCCTGCTTGGTTGCCCACACTGCTTTTAAAGTAACAAGCCATTCAAAGTGGTACTTAGATAGTGGATGCTCTAGGCATATGACAGGAGATAAAGCTTTATTCACTGATCTTAAAGATATAACTGATGGGTCAGTCACATTTGGTGATGGAAGCAATTGCAAGATTATTGGTAAAGGTACGGTTCAACTTTACAACCTTCCCTTATTTAAAGATGTTTTATATGTTGAGGGGCTAAAACACAACATGTTAAGCATATCTCAAATATACGATAACAACCATAGTATGAAATTTTCCAATCAAGGTTGTGAAATCATAAATAGAAGAGGTTCTGTAATATTAACTGGTCGCAAAACTTCTGAAAACTGCTATATAGTAAGTGATGGTAGCTCATCTAACCAAAAGTGCTACATGGTCCATACCAATGAGACAGAACTTTAGCATAAACGCCTTGGACAAGTGCACTACCGAAATTTATACAGATTGAGCAAAAGAGAACTAATTAGAGGTCTACCTAAGTTACAAAAAGTAGACAAAATATGTGGTGAATACTAGTACCGTAAACAAACTAGGAGCTCTCACAAAAAGGTGAACTCCAATGCCACATCAAGACCACTCGAGCTTCTCCACATGGATCTTATAGGACCAACTAGAACGGAAAGTCGATGCGAAAAAAAATATATCTTGGTTATCGTAGATGATTATACAAGATACACTTGGGTTTCATTTTTAAGAGAAATCAGAAACCCTTGATGAAGTGAAAAAGATCATCAAACGGATTCAAACTGAAAAATGTTCTCAAGTTAGTAAGATCCATAGTGATCATGGATCCGAATTTGAAAATAGCAGTTTTAAAAAATTTTGTGACAATCAGGGAATATCACATGAATTCTCTATGCCCAAAACACCACAAAAAAATGGTATTGTGGAATGGAAAAATAAAGTGCTTCAAGAAATGGGAAATGTTTTGTTGAATTGCATGAAGCTCCATAGAAATCTATGGGCTGAAGCAGTGAATACTGCCTGCTACATTATTAACCGTGTTTATACTTGTAAATCAAATAATAAAACGGCTTATGAAATGTGATTCGACAAGAAGCTTACCGTCAAATACTTTCGTGTTTTTTGCAGTAAGTGCTACATTTTGCGTGACCGTGAAAACTTGGGAAAGTTCAACACTAAAATTGACGAAGGGACCTTTTTAAGATATTCTTTAAACAATCGTGCTTATCATGTATTGAACAACAAGACTGGTGTGATTCAAGAGTTAATTAATGTGGTAATTGATGATCACTTGAATACACCTGCCCCTAGTTCAGACAATGATGAAGTTCTTGTAATTGAAAAACCAGATACTTCATCAAGTGAAATTAATTCTGAATTAAGGACTATTAAAGATCATTTAACTACTCAAATTCTTAAAAACCCTCTCATTGGTGTGCGCACTCGTAGACAAATAGAAGACATATGTAATTACGTATGTTTTACATCCCAAATTAAACCGGTAAACGTAAAAGAAACACTTTCTGATGAAAACTAGATAGTTGCGATGCAGGAAGAACTTAATCAATTTGTTCGTAATGATGTTTGGTATCTTGTTCCTACACCTAAAGATAAATACATAATTGGAACAAAGTGGATTTTTAAAAATAAGTTTGATGAACTAGGAAATATAATTCGAAACAAGGCAAGACTGGTTGTACAAGGGTACACTCAAATTGAAGGCATCGATTACGATGAAATGTTTGCGCTAGTTGCTCACCTTAAATCAATTAAACTTTTTATATCCATCGCATGTTTTAGGAAGTTTAAAATTTTTCAAATGGATGTGAAGAGTGTCTTTTTAAATGGCGATTTACATAAAGAGGTATATGTGGAACAACCTACAGGGTTTGAAGACCCTAAGTTTACTAATCATGTATATCATCTTAAAAAAGCTCTCTATGGTCTGAAATAAGCTCCTAGGTCATGGTATGAAAAATTGACTAAGTTTTTACTAAGTCACAATTTTTAAATGGGCAGTGTCGATAAGACGCTCTTTGTTAAGAAACATAACGATGATATTCTAATGGTTCAAATCTATATTGATGATATAATTTATGGATCAACTTGTATTAACATGACTGTTGAGTTTGCAAATCTAATGAAATCTAAATTCGAAATGAGCATGGTTGGGGAATTAAATTATTTTTTAGGGTTTCAAGTAAAACAACAACCTGATGGAATTTTTATTTTTCAAACCAAGTACGCTTTGAACTTGATTAAGAGGTTTGAATTTGAGAATGGTAAGAATTTTGATACACCTATGAGTACAACTCTAAGGCTGTCAAAAGACTTTACAGGTAAAGATATAGATCCTAAATTATATCGTAGCATGATCGGTAGTTTGCTTTACTTAACTGTAAGTAGACCTGATATTGCTTTAAGTGTTGGAATTTGCGCTAGATATCAGTCTAATCTTAAAGAATCTCACTTAACTGCCGTTAAGAGAATTATTAGATATCTCGTAAGTTCAGTTAATTTGGGTCTTTAGTATCCTTATGATACTAGTGTTCAATTGGCTGAGTATTCAAATGCTGATTGGGCTGGTAATATCGATGACAAAAAATCAACTAGTGATGGTTGTTTTTACATTGGAAACTGCTTGGTTTCTTGATTTAGCAAGAATTAAAGTTTCATATCACTCTCAACTGCTGAGGCTAAATACATTGCAGCAGAAAATGCATGTACACAGCTGGTTTAGATGAAACGTATGTTGAGTGATTATGGTATCGCACAGGATTCAATGGTTTTATACTGTGATAATTCCAGTGCGATAAATATTTCAAAAAACCTAATCCAGCATTCACGTACTAAGCACATTGACATTAGATTTCATTATATTCATAAATTACTGGAAGAAAAAGTAAATATCCTTAGAATATATTCCTATTGAGACTCAACTTGTTGACATATTCACTAAACCGCTCGATAAAAGCAGGTTTAATAAATTAAAATTTGATCTTCATATGTGCAATTTAAAATGATTGATCATGCATCTCTGTATCATAGTGTATATATATTAAATTCTTTAATACATTAAATCTCAAAATTTAAAGAAATTTGCATATTTTTTATGGTACACGACCAGTCGAGGACGTACTCAACCAGTCATGTCACGACCGGTCGAGGACGTACTCGACCAGTCGTGTCACGACCGGTCGAGGACGACCCATGACTAGTCATGTAGCGCGCTGATTATTTTATTTGGGAGAAAATCTCTTCTTCTTTTTCATTCTAACCCTCCTCACCAATGAGCCGAGGTATGACTAGTCGAACCCTTGTGTTTGATTCCTTCATGTTAGAGCATTTTTCTTATTTTTCTTAAAGTATCATAGTCTTTTCTCTTCAATTTCTTGATTGTTGTTGTCTATTTCAACTATTTCTTCAAAATTTTGAGATTTCTTCCTCATTTGCTGATTCTAGGGAAACCTATCTCTATTTTCTTGAAATTTCTTGTATTTCTTCAAGAAAATGGACCCTAGAGCTAAAAACAAAAATTCTAGAGGTGCTTCTTCTTCTAGATCAAATGTTATCACTAGACGCCATCTTAGGGCTCCCGAAGATGATCCACCATATGTTCGTGATTTGTGTATGTGCAATGTGATTGTTGAAAAGGCCGTTGATTTCAACCATATCGCTCCTTTTAATCTTTTTCCTCTCTTTCAATCTGTAGGATGGGAAAACATTTTACGCTGGGGCGGGCCGACATACCAGTCCATAGCGCAGTCCATGGTAGCGTGCATTACTGAATTTTCTACTGAGCAACTGACTTTTTGTATTGCTACTAGAGAAGGACCTTTTTCTATTGATCCTAGCACACTTGCTGAGAAAGTGTCAGAATTTGAAAAATGCGTTTATACTAGAACATTGTGTAACATGGATACACCATGGAATCAAACTGGGAATGCCCTCACAACCAGATATTTGTTGCCCAGATACAGAGTCTTACATCGTATCTTTACCTCTAATCTGTATCCCCGCTCTGGTAACAAGAATGAGTTGACTCTGCTTAATGTTCGTATTTTGTACTCAGTTGTTACTGGTGCTAATATCTGTTTGCCCTCTTTAATTTGTTACTATATCATTCAATTCCGTATTCATCCTGGTCATAGTGATATTTTATTTGGGTATCTGATGAATGTGTTAGCTACTCACATATTAGTAGCTAAGCCTGTTAGAGAAGCTCCTATCTAACACCTTATATTCAACAACTCCAACATAAATAAAATGAAGTTGGAGTTAGCTCAAGGACAAGTTGATATTGGTGCCGATGGAGCTACTGCTGAAGCCAGGAATAATGAAGAGGGTGATGCTCTTCCTCCAGATGATATCAATATGGACGATATTTTTAATGAAATTGATTCTAACTTAGGGAATGATCCTGACTATGAGCCATATGATTTTGATGCACGTTTGAGTGCATTAGAGGAGAAGGTAGAACAGATGAATGTTGGCCATAATCTGCATTTTAAAAATATGTGCAAGTATTTTAGGCACTTACAAAAAGGCCTTCACCAAATTGAACCTGCCATACCCGCTCCTTCTTCTGGATCAAATTGAGGATTTTACTCTTTGGTTTGTAATAACTATAAGACTTTGTTTTATCTCTGTTTATGTGACTGAGTTTCTTTGACTTGACTTGATAACATTTTATGATATAATATTCTGACTCTTTTATTAATTATCTTATTTTTGATTCTTCCTTTATCATATTTTTGATAAAAAAGGGGAGAATTGTGGGATGGATTGTATGATTAATTATGATTGGTATGATTAATTATGATTGGTACACATTATGATTGATACAAATATGATTGGTAGGTGTACTACTCAGGGGGAGTTGGAATACAGGATGTATTATGCTTGGTTATCTCATGACAACTGGTGCATGATTCTTTATTAATGCTTATGATACTTCTCTTATTGTATTTTGTGCATTGAACTATAGGAGTGTGTTTTGTCACAAATTTGACAAAGGGGGAGATTGTAAGTGTGATGGTTTGAATCCTCTTTGGTTGTCAAATTTTGTGTGTCAAAACCTCTATATGTGTCTTATGTTTGTATCTTATTAAATATGTTCGAGACACCACGTCAACACTCTGAGACAAGAAGATGAACTCCTCAAGTTAGTTCAAGCTACAATTTTGACGATATTAAAGAAAAGTTCAAGTTGAAGATCTAGCTCGAGTTCAAGTTCAAGACTCAAAGTTCACATATATTCAAGATCAAGACTCAAGCATAGTTAAGGAACTGAGCGCAACTCAAATTGACATTAACTTCAAAGCTTGTGAAGTGTTCAAGCTACATCAAGAAGAACTCAAGCTTCGTAAAGTTCAAAGTCTAAGCAAATATAGGTTCAATGTCCTTACTTATTGAGGTTTGATTGACCTTAGGTTGACCTTTAAAGTAGGTCACTTTGGATACATAATTCATATACTTTTACAAATGATTTTGGTCTGTTCTAAGACTAGTCCTGGACTTTGTTCGACTAGTCTAAGCACTGGTTCGACCAGTCTAAGATATTCCAAGACCAGTCGTAGTTTTGTTGCAAATTATCAGATTTTTTCTGTTCGGCCACGACCAGTCCTGGAATCTGCTCGACCGGTCATGGGATGGTCTCGACTCGACCTTCGACCAGTCGTGGAGCTATAACTCAAACTCCAACAACTAAATTAAAGGTCGCACGACTAGTCGTGTGTGGGTCTCGACCAGTTGTGGATGGCCTTCGACTAGTTGTGGACCGCTCACGACCGGTCGTGTAACGATTTTATCTGATCGCGCCCGAAAATTTAAAAATCTGTTTATTCTTCGACCAGTCGTGGTGACCCTAGGACCAGTTGAAGATGAATTTCTGCAGATATAAATAGCACGCGAATTTTAGAGTTATTCATCGAAAATTAAGTGAATTCAAAGCTCCACTCTGAGATAAGTTTGTGTCTGTTCTTAAGCTATATTGTGCATAATTCTATTTCCTTTTGTTAGCTTTTTACTATTTGATTTGATTCGATATTCCAATCTGATTTGAAAAGAGAAAATATTATTTTCTTTCTTCTTGGAATTAAAATCAGATAGAGCTAGCCCAATTTGATTTAATTTAAAATCAATTAGAACTTAGAACCATTATAAAGTGAGTATCGGACATAGAACTTTCATATTTGAACATCTACTCCAATTAGTTCTTCCGGGCTGCTACGAAAGGAGAAATCTAGGTATTTTACAATTTTGTAAAATTTTCATTCTTTTAGTTTTTATTAAGGATTTGCCAGAAAAATTTCATTTGTTGGTTATTTGAGGAGAGCCAGAAAACTCAGAATAATGTGGGTTTTTGGATTGTGTAAGCCCAAGTTAAAAAGACACAATTGTGAAGGTTTTAGGTGATCTTGTGAAACCTATTTTTATAGTGAACGCTAATATCCCTGTGTGAGGATATTAGGAGTGGAGTAGCATTCTGTGTGGCTGTTGTGAAACCATTGGTGTACACACAGGTGAACCACTATAACTCCTTGTCTTGTGGATTGAATGCTTGTTTAATTCTTTATCTTTCATCATTCGGTTTTTATACATGTGGATGTGAATGCTGTAACAATTTACATTTTATGCAAGTGTGGAGAATGTTGTAATAAATTAGATTTAAATTTCTACAATTTATTTCAATTCCTTGCTATTTATTTATTTCTATTCAGATTGAGTTCTTTATTCAGAAGACGTTCTAGAAATAAGGTTGTCCTACCATAAGCCCTTGTTTATTATGGTGTAAGGTTGTCCTTAGAACTGAATTTGTATCAACTTCTCAATGTTTGTTTATTGAGATTGATTTAATTTCAGCATTGTGAATTGATTTATTATTGTAAGGCTATTACTTTATTTTATTCCGCTGTATTTAATTTTAATTTGGCATAGTCCTATTCACCCCCCCTTTAGGACATATAGCTTGGCCATTTCAGGGTCTTCATATTTCACACTTGGCCTATATAATGGGTAATCCAAGTCATTCATATGAAGGGAAATATCATATTACGACTACCCACGAGGTTTCTTTACTCGATGGATACCAAAATCAATGACTAAGGGGCTGATTTGTCAATTAAGTTACTTTTACAATATTATAAGGGTTGAAATTTGACATGTATGGTTAATTTATGATACATAGTCATGATATAAAATTTTACATCAAACAGATCGTGAGAATCATGTGATCTAGATTTTAAGGGTCTATGTTAATGGTATTTTCGTACTTATTGCTGATATGAGAGTTTTGGAAAATTTAATAGTTCTAGATGGTTATAGGCACGTTTCTAAGTAATTCTTACAAAAAAATTATATCTAACTTGTTTCGACAAGAAACGAATGCATTTGATTTGAGAGAATTATTCAATAATAATGAAAGAATTCGATGAGAGAGAACATTGATCACAAGATATCTTATTCTGAATTCATTTACATCCTCGGATTCTTTTGATTTTGAAAATAGAGTACAATTAATGCAACGTAATAAATGAAATAGAAGATAGTCCGATGGCAATTTCGGCAACATTTCGATGCTTTTGATGTTCATCGCAAAGGCGAAAAGATTGTGCGGACTTGAAACCCTTGATCTGGCTGTGCGATAGGTTCTGATCATCCTTCCAGTCGTACGGACGGACTATCTTTCTCCAAGAACTTCTTTTTCTATACTTCATATTTCCTTCATTTTCCTCTAAGGGTGGAGCGCACATCCCTTGAAATGTGGAGTACACAATCCCTTAAAATGTGGAGTGAACATCCCTTGAAATGTGGAGCAAACATCCCTTGCATTAGGCAAGTCCCCATGGATAATGGTGCAAGAGGCTTCTTCAAGACATGTTTTCCGTCGAGAATGGTGTGAAATCCATGCATTTGGACATGTTCCCTCTTCAAATGGTACAAAAGCTATGTCTTAGGACATAAATCCATGTAAAGTGGCGCAAGAGCCAGGCTTTAAGATATGGTTCCTCACAAAGTGGCATAAGGAGGAGTCTTTAGGACATAAAAAGCCCGTCTTCAGGACAACATTCCATGTGAAGTGGCACATGGAGGAAGGCTTTAAGACAATAAAAGGCTTGCCTTACTACAAAGCCCACATGAAGTGGCGCATGAAGTATCCATTAAGACAACAAAAGCCTCTCATGAGGACAAACTCCTTTCAAAGTGGCGCATGGGGTTTCTTGTAGAAGTGGTTGCGTGGCTCGCGCAAAGGAGTTTTCTTGCAAAAGTGGTTGCACAGTTCGCGCAAATGGTTTCTTTGCAAAAGTGATGCAAAGAGACTTATCTTAGGACAAACTTCCTTGGAGAATGACGCAAAGAGCCTTCCATTTGGACAAGCTCCCTTGGAGAATGGCACAAAGAGCCTCTCCTTATGACAATACCCCTCACTAAGTGGCGCAAGGAGCAAGTCTCCAAATGGATTACGTGGTTCATGCATTGGGATTCCATGCCAGAGAGGTTGTGCGATTCGTGCAAGGGGAATTCCTTCCCAAAAGGGGTTGCGCGGCTCGCGCAAAGGGAATTCCTTCCTAAAGAGGTTGCACAGCTTACGCAAGGGGAACTCCTTCCACCTTTCTTTCTTCACTTCTTGTCCTACTCCTTGTCTTCCAACTAACCCACCAACCAACCTCCAAATGAGGCATGAGGAGGGGTATTTATAGGCATCCGAGGCCTTTCAGTCTTTAAATAGTGGTGATCACCACTACTTCTCTCTTAAGGTAATACCCAACCTTCTCCCTTAAACAATGGTGTTCACCAAGCTCTCCCTTAAATAGCGGTGTACAACTACTTTTTCCTCCATATAAGGCAGCACCCATCCACTCCTTTTTACCAAAATACCCCCAGTCACTCATTTTTACCAAAATACCCTCAGTCATTCATTTTTACCAAAATAAGGAGTACACAACCCTGGGAAGGATCTGCACCATGGAATTCTCTAACCAATGCAATGGACATGCAATGAAATATTTTTTGTGCTTCAACATAAATCATTATGAATAAAGAATTATTCACCAAATTAATTAAGAGAATGTACATATATCAACCAACATAATGGATGGTCAGATGACGTGTTAAGAATAGAAAAACTTGATGGTTACTACTCTGATCATGTATGTAAATGGGTATACGGTCAGTTTTGTAACCGGATGATCACAAGTAGGTTTTTGGAGTGATAAAGAGGCAGAACATGTATATAGTTAGATTCAAGTGATTTGTTCACATATGTAAGTTTCTCAGATTGTAGTTTTGATGGTGGGTTAAGCATATTTATAGGTGGTGAATGAGATGAATAGATCAGAATTTCAATTTGATATGTGTACAAGTGGATGCAGATATTAAGTAGTTAGTTTACTATGATTGGGTGGTCCAAACTCAAAGTGGACACTCAGATATCTTTACCTATTGGTGGATAGTTGACTGAACGATTGGTTATGATGGATAGTGGGAATACTTGGACATATGATGATCTTGTCTTAAAAATAATGGTCAGATGACTTGATATATAGATGGAGATCATTCTCGTGTTGGAGAATAGATGTAAGGTTAGGATAACTAAATTGGTGTCACACACATGAACATAATAAGTTAAATTTCATAGTAACACTCGAGAACTTTCAATACTGGGGTATTGAAAAGTTCGAGGTGTTACACTTGCACAGGAAGATATTGAATACAAACTCCATAAGAAATTCATTAGAACAAAGTTCATGGACTTATATGACTTGACTAGGAAGGTCTTCAGGTGTGGAGAACTTCTTTAGGAAGGTGTCAGGTAAAAGAACTCATCAATTAGGACATACTATCATGACCCAAATTACAAGGTCGCAATTGCCGAAGTAGTGACGAAGAAGCCACTCATATGCTTGGCATTGGTCGAGATAGAATCGCTAGCATCGGCCGCACAAAAGGCCTAAAAACTATATACTTTTGATATTATGCGAGCCGATGAAATATTTGAAATTTTATTGGTCGGGAAGTTTATCAAGATTCCCATTAACCATAAGATACCCTCAGTCGATGAATTGCAAAAAGTTGAATATTGTAAATGTCATGGAACTTATTCTCATTCAACTATCAAATGTGATGTGTTTAGGAACGTGGTGCAAATTAATATCGATTGCGGGTTGTTGAAGTTCCCTGAGAAAGGTGAGGAAGCAATGTTGATCGATACAGATCCATTCCTGCCTAATCTTAATGTCAATATGGCTATGATAAATCTATGAAGGACTGATCAACCACGATATAGGGTCGATCTCATCCCAAGTAACCGCAAAGGCGCGTCACGACAGTCAAGGCAGGGGTGATATCAACCTCCCATGTCGACCGTCCGGCAGTCGAACATGGTTCGATAAGATGGTCTAGGTTCATAATTGTGCAACTAGTGTGCCAAAAGGACTATCCCAAGTTAGGGAGGGCCTCCTTGATTAAGGAGGCAAGGTCAACATATAGCTATGAGGATGGGTGAAAGAGGTGGTCATTGTCAACTGCAAGGAAATTTTCCCCCATTTAATCGCCACCCTTAAGACAGTGTTGAATCAAATGATGGTTAAACTCCCATTAACCTAAAAGGGAGTTTGGAAGCGAGTTAAGCATCCCAAATTCCCAACCATTCCTGAAGCGATGACTCGAACTCAAAAGCACTGCTAATAGAGGTGTAAATCGGCTATGAGGAAATAGTCGATAGAGGTCAAGGATGCATCTTGGCTGAAAACAGTGCAACTGTGGCTATTTTAGAGAATCCCTCAATTGGAAGAAAAGTTGGCTATTAACATGATCGAGGTAGTCTTACAACATGTGATATATGATCAGGGCATGGATGATGTTGCCCAACCTAGTGAGTCAGTTGGTCTAAGGGATAAGGATGACTTTGATCATCTATCTGATTATTTTAGTGATGAATGCTTATTAGGGGACGAATGGATGATAAATGGATTAGTAGCGACTGTTGAGGCATCACAGGTAACTCCACTTATTGACATACAATCAGATTGTGGTTGACGAGAACGCTAAACATATTAATGAAAATTCCAATATGCAAGCTATTTTAGAAACACTAGAGGGCAATATCCGTGTTCGAAAATTATGTTTGGGATATTATCACCCATCATCTTTCATTGCAATATAGTGCTTACCTTGCCATTTAGTTTCTAGGCCAAGACGGCCTAGTTGAGTGAGATGGTGGGAGATGTAGAGGAATTCGGTCCTTCTATGATAATACAACATGCCTCATTTCCTCTAGAAGTAGTAATTGAAGGGGCTCCAAGAGTGGACAAAGTGCCACATATGAACACTGTCACCATAGAATCAAGGGCTACGTCGGAAAGGGTGGTCATAAAGAGGCACACCCATGATATGACACAACACCTCAAACCGTTGTATATATCGGCTCATCTTAAGGGTTGCCCAGTCACCAAAATTATAGTGGATAATGAGTTGCCGTCAATCCTCTCCCATTAAGAATGATGCCAAAATTGGGGAAGACAATGGCCAATCAAATTCTATCTGAGTTAATAATTAGTAACTTTATTGGCCACATTACGAATACACATGGAGTCTTGACGATCAACTTGATTGCTGAGACCTAAAGGGTTTTGCCTCAATTTTTTATGGTCAACACCTCATCCAGCTACAATGCTCTACTTGGAAGGAATTGGATTCACTTGTATGCATGCATCCCATCATCCCTATTACGACAACCCTAAGTGCAGGGTTGCAATGTGGTAATAACTCTGTGAGAATGAGGTTGTACCCACAAGGACATGCTATTATGCGATTTTTGAAATACGTTAGAATTAGAACTAGAATCTAAGCCATATACTAAAATCTGGTTTAAAATAGTAATTGTAGAAGAAACTATCAGGAATATAATACTAAAGTGCCAAGGATCCACTTATAGCTTCCTTAATGTTAATTTACTTAATCCAATTGGAATTTAAGTCATATCCTATCCAGCCAGATAATAGAGTAATTAAATCATCATTCATATACTTCAAAACATATTTGAACTTTCATTGAATTAATCCCTCATAAAGCATTGAAATGGAGAGCTAGCGATGTCCTAGAGGGGGGTAAATAGGACAATGACAAATAATCGAAATAAATATGGAATATATAAAGATTACAAAAATTTCAATTGCTTGAGTATTAAAATCTTGATTGCAAATAATTCGTAGGACAACCTTCACCTAAAATATTAGGTAGGTTAACCTTATTTCACGAATGTTTTTAAAATCAATCTTTCAAACTAATAAGAGAATATAAAAATATTACAACATTCACCACAAGAATGAAATAATAAATAACATCCATTCACTAAAAAAAATAAAACATTTACCACATGGCACGAGGAGTTACAGTGGTTCGGTGCTTCAAACAACCACACCTACTCCACTCATAAAATTACTACCCTCGTAATTTTGACTTTCACTATAATAAGGTTTTCACAGGTTCACCTTAACAACATGATACTGTTCTTTATGATTTTCACGGGTTATCATAATAAAAACTCCTTTTGTAATTTTCATGGGCTATCACAAATAGAAACCCCACTGAGATTTTCATAGGCTATCTCAGATAAACCTCACAGAGATTTTCATGAGTTATCTCAGAAAAACCTAAAAAGAAATATAGTAAATATACTTTTATTCAAATGTAGATTCGAAGACGTGGCATAAGCTTGTAGAAGAAGAACTTCTATCTTGAACGTAGATGGTGTAGTGTTCAATCAGACAAAAAGATTTTAGGGTTCTATAGATTTTATAAATGGAAAACCCAAATGCGACTTGATTCAATTATCTTACATCTCCAATAAGAGTATAGATTACTCTCTTAGAATAAGACTTAAACGATCTTGAGAAAAAGGGAATTGAATAAGCTATAAATTAAATTTATAAATACCAATAGATAGCTTGCCAAAGACTCGAGCTTCTCTCTCTCTCTCTTGCAGAAGGATTATAGTAATTTTTTGTTATTTTATAGAATGAGAGAAAGACACAATTTATAGGCAAAGAGGTTGGAACTTTGGCTAGCCTAAGATTGGCTTCGGCTAGCCGTAGTCCACTGGATTTGTTCCAACGACTCTCGAATTGCGTGGTATAAGATTTATCCAAAATTCGACAGGCCCGAGGACAAATTTAGCCAGCCGAATTTAACAATTTGGCTAGATTTGTCACTTGGCTGACCGAATTTTCCACTCAGCTTAGATTTGCATTGCAGGAATTTCACCCGAACTTTCTCAGGCTAGCCAAATTTCAAGCTTAGGCTAGCCGAACTAAAACTTAGGTTAGCCAAATTTTCACTAAAATTTGTTATTTTGCTCGAGCTTGAAGTTAAGTTGGCTGAACCAAAAAATAGGCTGTTCGAATTCCAAGGCAAAAACACTTATAAAAACTCAATTTAATGAAAATTTAAAAGTACCTAAACCTAAGGTCTTTCTAGGGTTATACCACCTGTGTTTTTACAAATATATAAGACACCATCTCTTGAATTTTGGCTTGATCTTATCTTAAATACGAGCCTCGATTTCTTAAGAAGATGTACCAATCTTGAGTTGATCATAAGCCGATCTTGAGCTGATCTTAGGCATGTATAGTATTTGTGATTCCATACTTGATCTGACCTTGAAGGGTTTTTGTCTTACAAAATTTGACAATCTATGTGTGCTTAACATAATAGTTCTTACAAGCATCAACGACTTGATTATAGAATTTTCAAAGCATCTATCATGCTCAGAGTCAACGATAGATTTATGGAATCTATAGATCAATCCCTCATAAAATTGGTAAGAAGATATTCATAGCCTTCCTAAGCATCCAACATGCCCAGAGTCGACAATGGATTAAAATAAACTAGAATTACTTCTTCATTCAAACCAAATATCAATGAATTGTTCAATATGAAAAGCAAATAACTTCAATCAAAGTAAAATAAAGATTAAGAAGAACTACAAGCTTCACCTCTTAGGTCTAGCTAACAGATTAGTAAATCATATACATGATTGAAGTAAAACTCAAACAAAAAACAATAAAAACTAACTAGAACTGAAAGATTGAAGAGGAGGGAGGACTCCTTGAAGCTCCATAACAACTTGCTCTACTCCTTCTACCCTAATTCATATTTATAATATCCTAAAATATCCCTTTATATAGTTTTGATTCGCACCAACTTCAAAACTGACTTGATTTTATGTAATTATCGCAACTTTGATGGCATCGAGCTCCCATCGAAGAGTCTGGGTGAAATCCAGAAATTGTCTAGCAACGAACTTTCAAATTCTCATATTTTCTCAATGTCATCGAACTTTATTCGATGGGATCGAACTTGGCTTCGATGGCATAAAACATGCCTTCGATGACATCAATGAATTCCTAAATTTGTCCAGCAACAAAATCATATTTTCACGATTTTTACGATGGGATCGAAGGTGGCTTCGATGGTATGACATCGAAAGTGTCATCGAGGGTATTGAAGGGTTTTGCACTTCCAATTTTTTGCACTTTTGACTCCTCGGTTTTCTTCATTCTGTACTTGGTTTCCTTGGATATTAGACTCTTGAATTCTTCAATCTTGATCTTCATAGATCTAATCTTTCACTTGGTTATTCTTTGAGCATTGAATTCATGTTTTAAGTTTCGTTTCTCCTTAGCTCTCAAAATCACCTCATAAGAGAAAACATTCATAATTAGATCAATTAAGCACATTCATGTTTATAAAACCAAAGCATATCAAGGGGGAAATATACAATATGTCCCACTCAACACACATCCCAAGCAACATTTTACTAGTCCCAAGCAACACATGCGGAAACTAATTTTTTAAAAATCTAATTTTCAAACCTTTCTTAGAAAATAACATTTTGTGCAGTACTATGCATATGAATAAATGTAACACCCCGTACTTTCTTATACTCGGGTGCTACGGAGTAACCTAACTTAGCATAAACATAAACCCAGGTTAAGCAAATGTTCACGTTCATTCTAGTTTAAATCTGACCATTGAAAGAAATCCTCATTCTTAAATCAAGCAATCCTACCACTGAATTAAACAAATCCACCAGATGTCAAAAATTAGGAATTTGACGTTCACTTGGAGTGGCCCGCTTTAATGTAAAGTAACCCTAATATCAGGGTTTGTAGCTAAACGACTCATAGTGAGTAGTCCCACATCTTAAATATAAGTACAATAAGAAGATAAATAAATAACAATGTATAGGTAATAATAATGATAACAATAATAATAATTAAATATTTAATAATATAAAGCCATGAGATGGATAGTCCTAATAACCTATAGAGTGAGACCCAGGACATGAATAAAAATGCATGCATGTGTGAAGAAGAAAATAATAATAATAATAACAATAACAACAATGATAGTAATAAAGTGAAATAAATAATGATAACAACATATGGTTTATATTAAAGTAATAATAATAAAATTAACATTAATATTAGTATTTGGTCAGTAACCTATTATAAAAGACATACAAACAACCATTAGGACCCTTTTAACCTTTGATGTTTAAATTTGGGACGGTCCAACCGTCAGATCAGCGAGAATCCATAAATAGGGCTCGAATCAAGTTGTGGGCCCCACTTAGGCTTTAGATCTACGCATCTTTGGTTAAGGGCACTAATTGGACCCCTACAACCTAATGGACGGAGTGGATTTCATCCAAACACTATCGTGGACACCACCCTAGTTGTGCGTGTGCACAGTTGACGTGCACTCGTGGTGCACCAGACCGCCAGTGCAGGTCAAACCGGGTTTGACCTGAGATTTCCTGCAAGAGGGAGTTCTCTCTCCTTTCGCCTTTTCTATCTAGCAAACGGACAATCATCAGGAGTTTTAATCATGGCCCAACATTTGCTGCCATGTGAGAGATTTGAACCGTCCATTTTGTTTAGAGCAGCGGGTTGACCAAAACCCAACAATCCTCTCGTGTTAGGACTCCCATGCACACACACAATATCAGGCGCATTCCTGCCTATGTGCGACTATTTTGTCGAAAGTAGAAAGTTTCTGTTTCTCCTTCTGTTTGCCAGGATGGCAATCTGCAAACCCTCCTTCCTTTACATCTTAGCTGTCCATGGGGAGTGAATCCTAGCTATTGAAAATAGCATGCGTTGTCAGGCTGTGTCCTAGTACCATTCCATTCCGTAGGATCCTTCGCTCCTCCCAGTCGAATTTCGGTGACTCGCGACATGTAGTTAGTATTTGTGTGCGACCTTAAGTCACATTTCATAAACCCGAGTCAACTCAACCCGAGACCTATACCATTGCGACCGCATTGTCGCCACAGTTTCAATGCCACATCTAATGCGTCAATGCGACACTTAGATTATAAGATATGGCCACACATTATTATGGTCGTGGACCGTATGTTGCCGGACCCACATATCCCAAATGACACCATTCCCTAGGCTATCATGAGGGTGATGTCATCACCCCATGCTTGCTAGGTAATGATGGCCTCTCTTCCCCATGAGTCATCATTACCTTACACCTCTTACATGTAATGATGCCCTCTCTTCCCCAAACTAATCATTGCCTAGAAGCTATCACCCCTCTCTCTCTTATCTCTCTTCCTCTCTCTTTCCTTCCTCATTCCTCCATTGCAAGAGGCTTGGATGTCCCAACCCATCTCCAAAATCCACCAATCTTCACCCTCTTTTCCTACCAATCCAACCATTCTAAAGCCATTTCAACCATTGAAACTCATTCCTTTGGAGCTCTATGACCCTAAGGTGGAAGAAGAAGTTGAAGATCCAAGGTGAGTGCATGTTTAGGACTAGATTTCCTTTTTTCCTTCATAGATTTTTGGTATTTCTTGCACAGGAGCATGTAGGACCCACCAATTAATGGTGGAGATCTTACTTGATCCCTTGGATGTGGGCAATGGCCCATCCTTGTTGCATGCATGATCCATGATGGGGGCATTCTCCATAGACCCATCATGTTGTTCTGATTTAATCCATGGCCATGATGGGTCATCTAGACCTTGATTTCTCCTCACCTCA
Organism: Magnolia kwangsiensis; assembly: GCA_037074715.1. Taxonomy (NCBI): domain Eukaryota; kingdom Viridiplantae; phylum Streptophyta; class Magnoliopsida; order Magnoliales; family Magnoliaceae; genus Magnolia; species Magnolia kwangsiensis. The sequence goes on along the minus strand of CM073576.1, from coordinate 107,712,782 downwards.
GATTTTTTATGTAGGGCCATGCAATGCATGGGACCCATGTATAGATCTTGATGTGATTGGAAGGGCTCATAGTGGCGAAGTCCCCTCCCATAGCCGATTCTCTCTTCTTCTCTCCCTTTCTCAATCTCTCTCTCTCTTGATCCCTTGCATAATGGCCCACCTGATGCATGTTGCTGTCCAAACATGGGATACCCACACATCTAGATTTTTAGGCCACCTTGTTGCCCATCTTCGGGCCAACCTGGATTAAGGAAAACACAAGGATCAGCTTGATTTTCTGGATGGGTGGCCCACCCACGTGGACCCCTTGTATGATGTATATGTTTCATCCATGCTGACTGCCCGTGGGACCCACCTTATTGACGTCTAACAACTGGCTGGATGGTCCAGCACTACTAGTACTGTTCAGTAGGCCTGGATGAATAGAAAACATAATATCAGCTTTATCCCAAGCTATGGTGGGCCACACGTGTGGACCCACCTTGGTGTATGGGTTTCATCCTCACTGTCCAACTACTGGATGGTGGGACTCCACCACAATATGTGTTTTATTCACGCTGGCCATCCATTTTTTGGACGTGGGACCCACCCTACACGTGTTACACGTGTGGGGCTGGGGCCCACCTTGAGATGTGTTGTATATTCACAGTGTCCATCCCCGAACGGTGATTTGGGCGGCCACCTTGATGAATGATTATACACCTTGATGATATGTGTTGTATCCACACCGTCCAGTCCCTGGATGGTGGGGTCCACCATGATGTGTGCATTGTATATCCAAACCATCCAACAGTGGGACCCTGATGTGATGTATGCTGTCCAATTGTGCGACCCACCATGATGTATGATGTATCCATGCTGCTTGTCCATTTGGACAGGCCTGGATGAAGGAAAAATGCAAATGTCAATTTGTTTCAAACTGTGGTGGGCCACTCACGTGGACCCACCTGCTATATAAACAGGGCCTACCAACTATATGTGAAGGGCCCACCTTATTGTATATACAGGCTGCCCATCCGTTTTTCCTAAATTATGGGCTGCCCCATTAGGCCTAATATGATGTATGTGAGGCCCATGTGTGAGGCCCAATGTGATGTACATGAGGCCCTTATGATGAGGCTCATTATGATGTATATGAGGCCCTTATGATGAGGCCCATTATGATGTATGTGAGGCCCATGTGTGAGGCCCATATGAGGAGGCCCAATGTGATGTATATGAGGCCCATGTGTGAGGCCCAATGTGATGTACATGAGGCCCATTATGATGTATATGAGGCCTTTATATGAGGCCCATTGTAATGTGTGATTCCACCATGATGTATGTAATAATGATTATGATGCCCATCCATCTCCTAGCTAGAATAAGGCATATGGGCCCCCATTATAGGATAGATTCTAAATGGGCCTAGCCTTGGGAGCAATGATGGTTAAATGTTGAGATTATAGGAGCAATGGTGGTTAGATGTCCACATTGTGATCCTCCCTAAGGCCCGTTATTAGGACCATTCTCATCTTCTCTTAGTGGGTTAACCCAAATTGATTAGCCCCCACTATTATTAGTATGATCCATCTCACCTTATTGGGCTTTCCATCATGCCTTGTAGACTTGTCTAAGATCATAGAGCCCGCCTTGTGCATATCGGGCCCATTGGGAAGCCCATTTTGCAACATGTCGGAACGGGCGAGGAAGCCCACTCCTTGTCCCTAGGCCCATCCTTGTCATGAGGAGAATATATCATTACCGTAGATAATAAGATCTGTGTTGTCAGATTTGGTATTTCCACAGTTGAGGACTGACCTTCATGTTATGGACCTGCTGTCCTTCTATGGACCCTGCCACATATATAGATCGATTATCACTGAGTATGTATTAGCATAGCATTATGATACATGCCCATACGCATCATTCACTTGCTTGTTATGAGAAGTGATTGATCATAGCATATGCCATTGGGCAGATTGTTTATGGGACTTCTGATAGACTTAGTATGTACAGGATTGATACATGACTGGATGGTGTGACTCATGCATCCTGCATTGTGTGTTATGATTGCTATTTGCCCTAACGACATATGGGCCGTAGCCTCCACAAGCATATCGTGAATGACAGGATTAGACATAAGAAATGTTTTGATTCTACATGGGGTGGGTGAAATTTTCTAAACCCTTATGGTACCAGGAGGTTACTCCAACGTCTACACCGAGTGGATGCATGAGCACCAAGTGCCGAATACCAGGATACCATGCTTCCCATTGTGTCTGGTCAGTTGGAAGGGGGTGTGACCTTACCCACCGAAGAGGAGGGGGCAAAGCTAGGCAGAGTTTGACTAACTTTAAGAATAGGTTGGTTATCGACATGCCTAATAGATATTGGTAGGCTATTGGCGAGGTGGATAGTGAGGTCTCTTCCACTCACCTTGTTGCGCATGATGAGGTGGCAATCTGGTTTGGAGTGTACTAGACCCTGGTGATATTCTGGAGATGAGCTGTATTAATATGTAAATTCTAGCTGAGGACTGGTGTGCATGTGTTGTATCTGACATTTGGCTACGTAGGCCTTGCATCACATAACCTTGGTATGGTCGACAACATTCATAGCTTGCATCACATGGCCTTGGCATGGCCGATAGCATTCATGCCTTGCATTGCATAGCCTCAATACGGTTGATAATATTCATGGACTCATCGGCATATTTTTACATTACTCTGATATTGCATTCTTAGCATATACCTTGTACACACACTTATCCCACCCTCTAAGCTTTCTGTAAGCTTATGCACGATCATTGCATTCAGGTGATGCTAGGACGTCACAACAGCATTGAGATTGGAGTGTGTAACTATCTTCTGGAGCTTTTGATATTGATATTGTAATTTTCTTATGCATTGTACTTCAAGTTTTTTTTTTATCATAGTGAGTTTTGTGATGGTGTTCTTGTTATTGTTTGTGCGTATGCTTATGTTGGGGCACAAATATATATACATATATATATATATGTATATATATATATATATATTTTTTTCTCTCTAGAAATCTCAATGTGCATCCATTGCCTCAATGTGGAAATTCCATTGTGATCCTTATTAAAGTATAGAGGTCCTTGCTAAGAAGCCTCTGGTTGTGCACCCAGGGTTATGCGCTCCTGATTGTGTGCCCCCTGCCTAGACTCTTATTGTGCACCACCTCTGCTGAAGACCTACTGTGCGTTAGAAGCTGCTATGCACTGGAAACTATTGCACGCTGAAAGTTGTTGTGTGCTGGAAGTTATTGCGCACTAGAAGTTGTTGCGCACTGGAAGCTCTTGTGCACAAATAGCTATCTCACACGTGTGAGAAGTCTATAAATACTGCACCCCTCTGCTCATTTGAGGGAGGACTCCTCATTTGTTGGGGAAAGAAGTTGGAAGAGACACTCGTCCGCCCCTCAGTAATTTTGCACGTTGGAAGGCGTTGCACATTAGAAGTTGTTGTGCTCACCCTATTGTGCGTAGGTAGCCTTCACATGTGCGAGACACCTATAAATACCCCTCCTTCATCTTCATTTGGACAAATAGAAGTTGGAGTCTCAAGGAACTCCCAGAGGAGAGAAAAATGTGGAGCATGATGGAAGATTCGTACAACGGAATTATGACACAATGGAATTATAGCACAATGAATTATGGCACAAAGAATCATGGAACAACGGAATTATGACACAGTGGAATTATGGCACAACCCAAGTTCATGAAGTTTTCATCTTTTCTTAGATTGTGCACCAGTATTCTTGCCCAAAATGCCCCTTCCTTGATCAAGTGCGCCAGTTGTCGGATTCATAAAGTGAAAGTAAAGGAAATGTGAAGCATAGAGAAAGAGCTCTAAGAGAATGAAGAGTATGTCCATACGACTGAAAGGATAAGTGGAAGAATGATTAATGCCTATCGCACAACCAAATCAAGGGCTTTAAGTCTACATGACTCATCTACCTTTGTGATGAACAATAAAAGCGTCAAAATGCTGCTAAAATTGTCATTGAACTATCTTTCTCTTTCATTCATTGTATCTATTCATTATAATATATCATAGAATCAAGGAAAATCAAAGGATGTAAATGAACTCAGAATAAATAGAATACTTTTTGATCATTGTTCTCTCATTCTTTCTTTGTTATCATTGAATGAAATCCCCTAAATCGAATGCATTTGTTTCTTGTTCGAAACAAAATGACAACTCCACTGGGGATTCTTCTTAATGATAACTTAGAAAATGTTCAGAGAACATGCCAAAATGGTGACTCTCAATGGGAACATCCTCCTCTTTATCTCTAAGATAAAATGTTTTATCATTTGGATACTAATTACAATTTTATATTTTAAACAAAGGTAAGAAGAAAGCACTAGAGAAAGTAAAATCCGTTGTGATCAGGAGTAGAGAATTTCATGTAATGAATGGAATGATCTCTGTTTCACCGATAGCTCAACAAGACAAGGGAAGATTGAGGATAGTAACATCCAAAAGATGAAGAGTTCGATCTACCTCTGCAGGAAGCTCATCTCACCATGTACAAGGTCGATTATGCGAAGTGTCATGAGACACAGTCCTGCCTCGGTCATACAATCATCTCATTCCAGAAAGACAGAAAGGCCTGTTACTCCAAACTGCTTTCCAGTACCTTAACTACAACTGTAAAGACATCTTCCACAGAATCCTTGTGAGTTCCGAAAAATAAAGAGAAGGCCGTCGCGACTAGAAAATGTTCGCTCACAACACCTCATGTAAAAGATTTCAAGCAAATTCATGCATTAAGAATGCCACGATTTGAGTCATCTAGTCCTTTGAAGCAACAATACACTGGTTTCAAACCAAACAATAGTTCATCTTCTTCTTCAACAACATCAGCAACGCAACACTCTTTTCCTCCTTCAATATTAAGACAGTTGAAGAATAATAAAATAGAAATTTCATTAGTAGACATCAATCAGCTAAATTAATTTTCACCAAATAAGCACGTAGCTGAAGGAGTCCCTAATTTTCCTACAATAACTGTTGTGAACAACATTGAACCACAGGAAACGACGCCTAATATTACTCAGAATATAATAAAGGAATAATTTCGACAGATGATCATCAAAACCATTCATCTAGAGAAGGTTTAAGGCCCGTATCCTAGTCCGTACCATTCCCTAGACTCTCGCAGTCCTCCCTATCGAATTTTGGCAACCCTTGACCTATAATCAGGGTTTGCGCGTGACCCTAAGTCGCATCCTGTGATTTTGAGTCGGCTCGATTCGAAACTTGTACCATCACTACTGCACCATCACTGCGGTTCCAACGACGTGTCTTGCGCACCGATGTGATACCTAGGCCCGGAGTTGAGGGCCCGCGTATTTGTAAAGAAACGCCATGCATTGCGAATTCTGAGAGAATTTCTACAACCCATCACATCGATCAATCAATCACAAGTCAAGTACACAACCCATGCCTCTCCTATCCCTTTCTTACCAGCAAAGACAAGCAACCCATACCCCATGCCACCTCACCCCCCATAATTCAGCTCTCTCTTACACACACCCATCCCTATCTTACACTACCCATTCCTCTCATCCCATCCTTCTTACACAACCCCACTCCTCTCTCATTTCACACCATTCTCCACCATTTCCAAGTAATTATGAGAGAAAATCCTAACGAGAGAAGATAAGCTTTGTGTGTGGTCCACTTCTTACCCCTCTCATCTCCCATCTCAACCCTCTAACCTTCATCAACCTCCATCAAAGAGAGATCCAAGAAGTTTGGCATTCCATCGGACTAAGAAGATAGAATGGTGGGTGTTTTTATAGGCTTAGATTTCATGTTTTGATCATGAGCCAAGTGGAGCGTACCGATCAATGGTATGGATCTCACTTTGGACCCTAGGTGTGGCCGATGGCCCATCATGATTCATATATCCATCCCATGAAGGGGTCATTCTCCGTGGACCCCATCATGATGTTTACTTTCCTAGCTTGAAAAGGATCATCTAGACCTTGCATTTTGGTAGAGAAAGGATCTCCACCATTGATTTTGATTGGTGGACCCACATGTAATGAGACCCACTTGATGTATGCATATACATGGAGGAGCTCATCGTGGCGGAGCTCCTCCCATCTCCACCGATCTCTCTCTCTCTCTCACATTCTCTCTCTTCCCTTGTATGATGGCGCACCTGATGATGCATGTATGGACATCCACCATCCAGTTGGTGGAATTGTAACAACCCGTACTTCTTATACTCGAGTGTTATTGTAAGGATCTAATTTTTGTAATATAAACATAGTTCATTGTATGTTCACCTTTATTTTAACATAAACATAACCATACATCTTAGGTTTTAAAGCCTGAATAATCAGGGCTACGACGTCTTGTACTTGACACGTCACTCGATCACACTAGTAAGGCTCCTTAGGAAACCACAGATTAATCGTTGTACCTCAGATTCACAATTAAGCTGATTTACAACTACTAATAGACAATCCATCATTGTTTACAGTGATTAAATTACCTAAACCTTGGATTTACTGTAACCATGGGTCAAAGGCCTCAGATGAGACTTCTAAAGTGAATGATGGCCCAAATCACGCTGATCATCACGTGGGACCCACCTTTAGAACCGCATTAACACTAGAACAACAGTAGATTCCCCTATGCTTGGCATTTTCAACAAAAATCCTCCTAGGATGGCCCACCTCACTTTTTGAACATACAAATTCTTGATCTTGAGTGATTAGCAGACCTCCCAAAAGTGAATGGACGGTGTTGGTTGACTCAGATCATCATGTGGAACCAACTTTTGATAGGTGCATGAGCACAAATTGTGCACTCACGCCATGCATGGAACTCATCATCAGGTCAGACTACTGTTGACCCGATGAATTCCTGAAATTTCCAAAGGAAATTCAAAATTTCCCCCCTCCTAGTGATAAATCAACAGGACCATCCATTCGACGGTATAAATGAATGATTCCCGAATGCAGAAGCCAAATCCGCATCGTCCATCTGATTTTCAGGGTCTCACCGACCACGACAATGATGAGATTCCAAATTGAAAACCACCCTCGTCGCCTCTGTTATCAACCCAGCAAACAACGCACAAGTAAAGCACAGACGAGTCATATTCAGCCATGCATGCCATCCCTCTGGTAGATCTGACCGTTGGGAGATGACGGATGGAAGTAATGTTCGCGCTAGAAATCCCAGTCACCCTTACCATTTCCAAAAATACCCATCTACTCGTTGGATTGCGGAAGAAATCTTTTTCGCTTATAGTAACAACCCGTCTCAGCCGTCCATTGGCGCCTAGAAGCTTCTGTAGAGCTTATCTGAGACGTTAAGATTAGGGCTATCAGAAAATCTCGTAAGGAAATGAGATATTGACGGGTCGCAGCCACAAGTAGAACCGAAACCAGTATTAGTGAATGTGTTATCAACGACCCATACCTCACCGTAAGATGGACCCCACGAGTCTCCTAGACACAATCCAAACCAGTTGAACATCTCTAATAGTAGGATCAACCGTTAGTTGAGAAATCGCCATTACCGTTGGGTCATCTTCCCTGATTGGCTGAGTGGCCCATGTTTTGTAAAACTGACCCATTCACCTATCCAGGCCGCTCATCGTGTGGCCCATCACATTTGAAGTCGATTAATGACAATAAAAAAGACTCATGCATAAGATCAAAAACATTGAGAGAACTTAGAGCCAAACCATTTTCAGTTAACGTAAGTAATCTTTGCACTAATCCTTATGATTAGCTGTGGATATTTTTAGAAAAGGAAATGCCTATAAAAGGCTGAGAATTAGGGCGTCTCCGAAGGAAAACCTACAGAAAGAAAGGGGCGAGCGATAGAGAGAGAGAGGGAGAGAGAGGCGCCGCTGCCACATCGTGTTGGGTCGGCTCAGTTCGAGTCACGACCGAGTCCAGCTTCCCATTCAGGATTTCCATAAGAGAGAAAGAGAAGAGAAGCAAGAGAAAGAGAAGAAGATAGTAGGAAGGGAAGAAGAAGAGGGAAAGAGAGTGTTGGAGTGTGTGGGAACCGACCGGAACTAGCTTAAGCTGCTGTTTCATCTACCTCCCAACAATTAGCCTGATCCAAGCCTACTGTAATTGTAGGTCCGGACTCTTTCATCAACCGGAAATCGTCCACGGTCTGGTACCCTCAACCATTTCTCCCTCTGTTATTATCTGATTCCACCCACTCGTCTGACTGTGCTCACAGTCACCTTAACTCGATCACGAGTCGAGTGACTTTGCTACGTTTCTAGGTGGAAAATCCAGATCAGAATCCATGGCTGTGATTGGCCTGCCTTGCACAGTGATCAGCACCATAATCTGACCTCAGATGGGTCCACCTAGTTACATGCTAGTAGCCAAAGAGACTCGGCTGGGTTGCATCAACACTGAGTCAGTGACTCAGGTTCAGTTTTGAGAGGTAAACTCTGACTCAGCTAGACCTAAGTAGCAGATCATTACAGAGGTATAAAATCCAAGCACTGGCTGTCCAGAATCGCTCAGTTGAGGGCTGACTCGGCCGATTCTCCTACTGAGTTGAGTCTACATTTGGTAGTGGGTTGAGTCGACCAATCCCCCAATTGAGTTGAGTTAACTCCTATATCAGAACCACTTAAACTGGATTTAGAAGTTGCTGGATCTAATAAATTATTAATTTAACCTTATAATAGTAGATATCATAACAATTATCTCAACTAGGGTGTTACAAGATGGTATCAGAGAGAGCGAGTCTAGACAAGCTTTGCCTTTGGGAAGGAGTTTGTACAAACTTTCTACATTTTACATTTAGAATTTCCTAGTTGACTCCTTAAATTAGAAAACTAAACTTAGGAAAATTTTTCCACTAGGCTTAGGCTGTTTTATGAACATAGAGACCTAAATTCCGGCCCCCAATATTGAATTCCATAATTGCATTAGTTTGCAGGCATATACATTTACTCATATCAATGCCCTTATTTTGACTGCACTCAAATGTGAAGTACCTGTTTCCTAACTATTAAATATTCTGTTCATGATAGCATTGTTGAGACTCGACTTCCAACTCAGGTAAGTACATAAATCCCACATTGTTACAAGAATTTGAACTCTATTGTAATATTTTTCTCAAGTACAATAAACTGAAATATTCATTGATTGAATGGTTGAGATATCCCAACTACGAATTTGTAAGTGCTAGACATAAACTATCGAGTTCATTTCATGAAGACCACCCCTTTAGTTTTAACTAACCAATAGATGAGCCATTCTAGTCAAGTCATCATTTTATATATACCATTTGAAGTAGGAACCACTGTACACATATGGAATGACAGAGGACATGGGTCTATATAGTCATAATACTAGGACGTTTAGAGCTGACTAATACCGATGGAATATCTAAACGTCCACTGCCAAATAGATCCACCTAAATTGGATGTAGCAGCGTCCCTAACTCGCCTAAAGTAATGCCTATCCCACTTGCTAAAATGGCAAGGGGGTTTGACGTGGGACCCATCACTATAACTGCCAGGACCCACCTGTAGATACCCTGCCTGGATGTCAGGCAAATCTGCTGCTCAAACCAGCCCCGGTACGTGGAATAATCTATAAAGAGACTCCAACTATAGAGAGGTAATTACATGATAGGACCTAATGGGAATTAGCTTGGATTTTGTATCATGTGCCACATCAGCACATTGATGGCAAGTAAGTATGCAATAGAATTAGGAAGCCATGTATATGTGAATCCATGAGCAAAGCAGAAAGTGATGCGGACACCCACTTCAACTCATCATTGCACATGGTACATATGTTTCTAACGTAGGTAGTATCCCAACTATTTTTATAAGCCTCTGTACCTTGATGTGGAAATTGGAAATTAGAACTACAGTCACTTTATTATACCCTCCTGACACTAGGCGCACTGTTAGTTATTGCATGCTCCCAACTCAGTATAGGGTCATCATTTGAATCTAGAAAAAAAAACTTAGACCCTTATTTTTAGCTATCCTGAACCTAGATTCAGGAACTAGAATGTAGTTCCCCTAGGAAATCCACTTTAACTGTGCTAAAATGTAAACATCTTATTCTTTAACTAACAAATATTTCTATCCATAACAACATTACTAGTTTGATAGCCATCCTATAAAACTTGACTCTCAATTCAAGTAGGTACATTTATTCCATGTTGTTATGCAAATTGAATTCTGTTATAATATCCTTCTTAAGCATAATAAACTGAAAATATCATTAATTGAATGATCATAATCTTTGATTTATGAAACTGTGATTATTAAACGTGAGCTGTTAATTTCAGTTTATGAGGATCATTCACTTGATTTTAACTAATTAGTTGATGATTCATTTCAGTATAATTATTATTTTATATACTATCTAAAGTAGGGATCACTGTAGATGTTTTAGATTACACATGACATGTTTACAATTTTTGAGTACCTGTGTATCATTCACCACTAGGGTACCAAAATTATTTCTCTTATCTATCTTGATGTATGTAGTTAAATTTTGATTTTCACTATCCTTTTTGGGTAACAAACTGTTATAAAGCTTGAATATCTTAATCTGTTAGAAAGTAATGTTGGAACTTTAGGGAATCTCCTTTAGATTATGAGAAATTTTGAGAACGTAAAAAATCCACACTTAGGTTCCCATGAAATCATTAGGATAGCCATTAAGACTTGGTTGGAATTACTTAGGAATTTTGAAAATTCTGAGAATATAAATAACCAAACTTTAGGCCCCTTGGAAAATATCAGGGTTGGATGTTTGAGCTTAAAAATTAAACTTAAGTTCCCTTTCAAATTAATTGGACAACTATTAAATTTATGTGGAATTCCCCTAGGAGCAATGAGGATTTGACATCCACATTATAAGAGAAATGATGGTGAAATGCCTGCATTGTAACTCTCCATAGGGCCCATTATTAGGCCCAGCCATCTAGGCACATCTTCATTATGAAGATAGTTCACCATCATATAACATGCTTAGTATAACTCCATGATTCATGCCTATACGCATTATATGTATGCTTGATATGAGGAGTGTTTTATCATAGCATAAGCTGTTGGGCTAAGACATTTATGGGACTCCTTATGAAATGGAGTGCCCCACGTAATCACGCGGTACGCGCAGGACTGATGTATGACTGGATGGTATGACTCATGCATCTCGCATTTGTATGATATGATCACTGTATGCCCTAATGACATCAGGGTTATGGCCTCCACAGGCACATTGTGGATGACCAGATTGGATACTGAAAATATTAACTCTAGCACTGTGGGCACATAGGATGTCCTTGGGTGAATATCACAGAACCTTTTTGGTACTAAGAGATGCTCTAACGTCTAGACCGAGTAGATACATGAGGACATGAGTGTTGAATACTAGTAGGCTGTGTCTCCTACTGTGTCGTGGTCGGTTGGATGGGGTTGTGGCCTTATCCGCCCGAGTGAGGGGGCTGTAAGCTAAGATAAGTTTGACCAGCTAGCAAATGGTCCACTATTAATGAACCGGGTAGGTATTGACAGACTACTGGTCAGGGGGATTGTGTGGTCTCTTCCACTCCCTGGGCTATGCGGCTAGGGAGGCGGCAATTAGTGTGGAGTGTACTAGACCCTGATGATATTCCAGAGATGAGCTGTATTATTATGTGGATTTAAATGAGGACTAGCATGCTTGCGTTGCATCTTGCATATAACATTTGACTTCGTAGGCCTCGCATTGCATGACCTTGGTATGGCCGATAGCATTCATGCCTTGCATTGCATGGCCTTAGTATGGCCGATAACATTCATGCCTTTCATCGCATAGCCTTAGTACCGCTGATAGTATTCATGGACTTACCAACATATTTCTGCATTACTTTAATATTGCATACATGATACTTACCTTGCGCACACACTTACACCACCCTCTAAGCTTTTCGTAAGCTTATGCATGACCGTTATGTGTAGGTGACGTTGGATCACATCAGCATTGAGGTAGGAGCGCATGACAGATTATTTTAGAGTTCTTTTGATCATCTTGTATTTTCCTTTCCGCATTGTACTCAAAGATTTTGATATAGTGGATATGTGGTGATGTTATTTTGTGACTTGGTTATGCTTGTTTTATGCTCTATTACTAAAAAAATTATATTAAAAATTCTCCTTATAGGATCTCAGGATCAGAATATGGCATATGGGGGTCAGGAGCCGAGAATGGGGCACTACGGAGGCTGTCGGCGCCGAATTCGGTGATAGAAAATTCCATGAGCTCGATTTTTGAGTTTGAGGCATGACAAAAGTTGGTATTAGAGCATAACTTGAGTATACCTGAGGATCACATCACATATCTTCTATGAACTTAGAATATATAAGGTCCCGAATCCGTATAACATAGCGATTTTCTGATATGAACCCTTAATGTATGTGCCTTCGAGGATTCTCAAGGCTGATAGGCCCTTTATGAGACCCGTATCCTAGCCCGTACCGTTCCGTAGGCTTCTGCTATCCTCTTAGTCGAATTTCGATGACCCATGATCTTTTAACGGTGTTTGCGCGCAATCCTGAGTGATGTTTCGTATATCAGAGTCAGCTCGACTCGAAACTTGTACAGTGCGATTGCATTGTCACTGCGGTTTTGACGCCGTGTCTCACGTCCTAAGGCAATACCCAGGCCAGGAGATGTGGGTCCGTGTTCAGTTCGAAAAAAATACCTCGCATTGCAAACCTAAGAGAACATTACATCAATCACATTAATTAAGTACACATCACTCTCATCACTCACACCCATCTCCAAGTACAACTACCCTCCCTAAAGTCAATTTTCTCTTACAACAAAGTACACCCATCACTCACTCACCCATCACACCCCATCCCTCTCTCTCTTACAATTTCTCTCTCTCATCTCTCTCTCATTCTCCAAGCAACCGACGTCTCAATCTCCATGAGAGAGCTTGGTGTGACCCACCTTCCTACCTCCCATCTCTACCATCCAAGCTTCATCTCGACCGTTGAGTCTCATCCATTGGAGCTCTAAAATGCATTGATGGAAGGAGAAGTCCATGATCAAAGGTGGGTGATTTTATTATTTGATTTTGTGATTTCAGGGCCCACATATGTGGGACCCATCTTGATGTATGTATTATATAGGGAGGTCCCATAGTGGTGGGGTCCCTCCCCTCCTCACTGTCTCTCTCTCTCTCTCTCTCTCTCTCTCTCTCTCTCTCTCTCTCTCTTTAATGCCGTGTGGCCCACCCTATGCGTGTGATTTATCCACGCCATCTATCACGATGGGCCCACTTTGATGTGTGTCGTGTGTCCACACCGTCCAACAATTTGGACGGTGAGACCCATCGTGGCATATGTGTATCATCCACACCGTCCATCCACGGTGGAGCCCACTATAATGTGGATTTCATCCATGCCGTGCATTCATTTTGCTGCTGCTGCACATTAGCAAGTGTGGGTCAGATCACGAGGTATGGGTTTGATCCCAACCATCTATGTAGTACGTGGGACCCATCTGCTATGGGAAGCAGGTTGGTCGGTGTATCTGCAGCAGCTATATAGCTGTTTATGACCTCAGCAGGCCCTGGTGGGCCATGTGTATGTGGGACCTCTCTAGAGTGTGAGATCCACACCGTCCACTGCTGTGTGTAGACCAGCATGATGTATGAGTCTTACTTGCACCATCCAGTAGGCCTGGACAGTGGGTACCCACCATGAAATATGTGTTTTGTCCCAGCCATCCACCGTCTAGACGGTGGGCCAACATGCCACTGTAGCAACAGCAGTTGCTGCATCAGCGTCAGCAAGTTCTGTAGGTCCCATCTGGACCATGGACGCCCTATCATGATGTATGTATTCTCCACATCATCCATCTATTTTGGCAGTGTATGGGACCCACCCCACACGTGCTGCACATGTGAGGGGTGGGGCCCACCTTGATTTATGTATTCTACATCTAGCCATCCATCTGGACGGTACTGGTAGTACCCACATGTATTAACGTCAGCAGTTTCTATGGGTCTGATCATATGGCATGTGTTATATCTAGCCATCCATAAGGATGTGCGGACCCCAAATTTTTTATTGCTGTATTAACGCTAGCAAGCTGAGGGTCTGATCTTGAGGTTTGCATATAAACTGTCCATTTCTTGGCGCCACCAGCTAGCTGCTGCTTTGAGGATAGTAAGTTCTGTAGTCCCATCATGATGTTGTGATATATCTAAGTCGTCCATCCGTTTAAGGACACGGACCCCACCCATGATGTATTTATTTCATCCACACCATCTAGATTATGCTGGACAGTGCTGGACAATGTTTGAATGGTGCTGATTTACATAGGAAATGTTTAGATGGTGCTGATTTACATAGACAATGTTTGGACGGTGCTGTCCAATGTTTGAATGGTGTTGGTTTACATAGGCAATGTTTGGATGGTGCTAATTTACATAGGCAATGTTTGGATGGTGCTAATTTACATGGGAAATTTTTGGATGGTCCTGATTTACCTGGGCAATGTTTGGACAGTGCTGATCATCATTAGTGGGCCATGTGCCCCATGGAATGATAGCGTACAGTGATACATATGTTACACTAACAACTATTGAACTGATTTTTGGTGTGGTTCAAGCCCACTTGAGGCCCATTGGTGCGACCCATCCATGAGGCCCATAATGATGTATATTTGAGGCCCATGTGATAGGGCCCACCTGTCTTGTATTTAAGGCCCATATGATAGGGCCCACCTGCTTGAACCTGAGACCCATGGGCAAGGCCCATTATGATGTATTCGAAGCCTATGGGTAAGGCCCATTGTGATGTATTCGTGGCCTATGGGCAAGGCCCATTGTGATATGTATTAGGCCCATGACGTGTGGCCCTTTTGATGTATTCGAGGCCCAGATACGTGGCCCATTTGATGCATATGAGACCCATGTGTAGGGGCCGCATATTATGTATTTGAGGCCCATGAGCAGGGCCCATCTGTTGTGTATATGAGGCCCATTGGTGCGGCCCATTAATGCGGCCCACTCATTGTATATGAGGACCATTGGTGTAGCCCACTTGATGTATATTGAGGCCCATGGGTCTAGCCCATTATGATGTATTTGAAGACCATGGTTCGTGGCCCATGGTGATGTATATTAAGCCCCTATATTCAGGCCATCGTGATGTGTATTAGGCCCACGAGTGAGGCTTGTCGTGATGTGTATTAGGCCCTTGAGTGAGGGCCATCTTGATGTACATTAGGCCATTGTGTGAGGCCATGGGCTCACTATATGTTTGGCTCTATGTGGGCCACTCCTTGGGAGCAATGTTGGTTAAATGACCACATTGATGGGAAATGATGGTTTAATGTCCACATTGTGACCTTCCCTTAGGCCTTGTTTGGCCGATCATTGAGTCCAATTCCAATGATCCAGGTTTATTCTGATTGTCGAGGCTGATTATCGAGGTCGATTCTAATTGTCGAGGTTGATTCCGATTATCGAGGCCAATTGTATAGGCTGATTATCGATGCCAATTATTGGTGCAAGTTGTTGATACCGATTATGTGTACGTATAGCATAGCATCATGTTTGTTATGAGATGTGGTTGACCATTACATATTTCATCGGGTAGATTGTTATGAGACTCCCTGATAGGCAGAGATCGTCTTACATAAGCGTACGGTATGCGCGGGATTGATGCATGACTGGATTGTATGACTCATGTATCTTATATTGTGTGTTGTGATTACTGTACGTCCTAACAACATTAGGGCTGTAGCCTCCACGGACATGTCGTGGATGGCCAGATGGGACATCAAAAATCTGTTACTAGCATCGGGATGCCATAAATGGTCCTGGGTGAAAATCTTAAATCCTATTGGTACTAGAGGACGCTCCAACATCGAGACAGAGTGAATATATATGAGCATGTGAGGGCAGTATACCAGTAGGCCGCATCTCTTACTGTGTCGTGGTCGGTTAGAAGGGGGTGTGACCTTACCCCCCTGAGCGAGTAGGTATAGCTAGGCTGAGTCTGATTAGCTTGAGGAATGGGTCCACTATCGACGAGCCGGGCCTGATATTAGCAGGTAGATAGTGAGGTCTCTTCCACTTACCCAGTTGTGCACTTGATGGGGCGGTAGCTGACATAGAGTATACTAGACCCCGGTGATGATCTTAGAAATGTATAGTATTGATATGTGGACTTATTGAGAAGGAGGTGCATATTCATTCATTCACTATCCACTTTGGTTGGTGGTATGTAACTAATTATTGTGTACCTTCTTAATAGCAAGGATTTCGGTTAGGGCGCGCTACTAACCTGAGATCAGGAGTCTACTACATTGAGTTTGCCTATCCAAATTTAGGTATGAGACTGGTTTGGATAGAAGTCCCTTGTGATGGACCTCATAGCCTACGATACTACGTACTATTATCCCAACTTCACTCCAACTTGGTCATTTCATTCGCACCACATATTGCATTGTATCCACGACATATGATTTTTTGGGTTACCATGTTTCTGCATTGATATGGCCGTTAGCATTCATGCCTTGCATTGTATAGCCTTGGTACGACTAATGACACTCATGGATTTATCAGTATATTTTTTCTTACTCTGATATCGCATGATTCATGATCTTGTCAGTATTTTTGTTTATTCTGATATTGTATAATTTTTGACATTGTATTGCATACTTGACACTTACCTTGTGCACACACTTTCACCACCCTCTAAGCTTTCTATAAGTTTATGCACTATAGATGTGTGCAGGTGGAGTTAGGTCATAGCAGTGTTGAGCTTAGAGCGTGCAGCGGACTCCTAGAGCTTTGATTTCGATATATGTATTTCCCTTTCAGCATTGTATTTAAAGTTTATATTAGTGGATATGTGATGATATATTGCCTTTGTGATTTGGGTAAACTTATGGTTATGCTTCTTATGAGACAAATGTACATTGAAAAAAGCTTCCTTGAAGGATCCCAGGATCGGAATCTGGCGTATGGGCGTTGGGAGCTGAGAATGGGATACTACGAAGGCTGTCGGCAATCAAAAATTTTATGAGCCCGATTTTCAGGTTTAGGGCATGACACCCTTGTTCCTTCTTGTAGGACATGCCACCTAGGAGAGATACTCGAGTGACTCCTGCTCCCCTGTTTGAGACCAGTGCAGCCTCGACAACACCCGTGACTACAGATCAGCTTCAACAGATGCTATAGGAGATGACTACTATCCTTCAGGGGTAGGGCGGGCGGCCCGCTATTATGTCGGCCTAGGCAGAGCAGGAGCGCGCAAGTGCCCTTCTCAGAGACTTCTGACAGCATGATCCCTCGCGCTTCTGGGGTGAGTCAGACCCTACTGCAGCAGAGATATGACGCTCCGAGGTGGAGAAGATATTCGATACTATGAGATGTACGACCCACCAACGGGTTCCTTTAGCTGTATTTCTTCTCCAGGGCGAGGTTCAGCATTGGTGGACATCAATTGCCCAAGCGGAAGCAGTTGATTTCAAGTGGATGTGGGAAGATTTTGTTGACTGGTTTGACCGAAAGTTCTTTCCCGAGCATGGACGGCCACAACGAGCATTAGAGTTTGAGACTCTAGTCCAGGGGGACATGTCTGTGTCCCAGTATGATGCATGTTTCATCGAGCTATCGAGGTTCGTGATGTATCTTGTCGATGATGAGGGGTGGAAGGCCCTCCATTTTGAGAATGACTTGCGTCCTGCCCTCAGGAGTCGTGTGGTTAGACACATGCTTCCAATGTTTAAGCAGATTGTGTAAAGGGCCCAGTTTTGCTAGGAAGATTGGGCCATTTTTCAGGGGACCCATGACCAGAGAGGAGATTGAAAGAGTAAGTCACCCTCCGTTAGCTTCCATCAGTAGCAACATCGTCCACAACAGCGATACACGACTCGCTCAGCATTCCAAGAACCAACAACACCTCCAGCTCTACCTCCTGGACCGTTCTCAAGTACTTATTTTGGATGTGGTAGGACAGGACATCATAGGCACGAGTGTCCCCATCCACAGTAGTAAAAGTTGAGGACACCATATCAGCTTTCAAAATAGCCCCCACAACAGTAGCAACGACTGCAGCATCAGCCTCCAGACCTCCCCCATATCAGCAGAGGCTTCAGATTAGGCCACCTCAGCTGCAGCAGCAGCAGCTGTGACCTTAGAGGGGACAAGCACCTCCCCAACCAGCCCAGGGCAGATTTTAAGCTGCCTAGCATGACCCTCAGTCATCAGGAGGAGTCGTCGAGGGTAATCTCCCTATTTTTACATGCATTGCACGTGTGTTGTTTGACTCTGGTGCATCGCATTCCTTTGTGGCTGAGGATTTCTGCCGATTGACTGGTTTGCAATTAGAGTCTGCTCGTGAGAGTTTGTCAGTATTGACTCCCTTGGGAAAGACTGCAGTGTTGGGCCGATTTTGCTTATCTTGCCCCATTCTAGTTGGGGATATCTTTTTACCTGCTGATCTATTTACATTACCGATGTCTGAGTTTGATGTCATCTTGGGCATGGATTGGCTTGCCAAGTATTAAGCTGTTATGGACTGCTTTACTAGGATAGTCACGTTTTGTATACTTGGCATGCTGCAGTTCTAATTTGTAGCCAAGCCCAAAGGAGAGCAGCTTACTTGCCTATTGTCGTGTGCCATTGAGGAGTCAGTTGCTTTGAATATTGACCAGCTGTCAATCATTTATGGTTTTCTCGATGTGTTCTAGGAGATTCTGAGTTTACCACCTCGTAGGCACACAACATTTTAGATTGATCTCGTGTCCGGTACTGCGCCTATTTCGAAGGCCCTGTATCGCATGACACCGTTGGAGTTGTGAGAACGGCAGAAGCAGTTGGATGAGTTGCGCAAGTTAGGCTTTATCCATCCGAGTAGTTCACCGTGAGGAGCGCTGGTACTATTCATGAAGAAGGATGGCTTGTTAAGGCTTTCCGTAGACTACCTCGAGCTCAACAAGGTCATGATTAAGAACAAGTACCTGCTCTCGAGGATTGATAATTTGTTTAATCAGCTGCAGGGTGCACGGTTCTTTTCGAAGATTGATATGCATTTTGGTTATCATCAGATTCGAGTCCATGAGGAGGATATCCCGAAGACAACATTCAGGATACGTTACGGTCATTTTGAGTTTCAGGTCATGTCCTTTGGACTGACTAATGCGTCCACAGTATTCATGCATGATGAATGAGGTTTTTCGTCCGTATCTCGATCAGTTTGTTGTGGTATTCATCGACAACATTCTGATATATTTAAGGACCCATGAGGAGCATGAGCAGTACTTGGAGATTACTTTGCAGACCCTCCGCATACACTAGCTTTACGTGAAGTTAGAGAAGTGAAAGTTTTGGTAGGAGGAGGTGAAATTCCTCGATCATGTGGTGATGAGGCAAGGTGCAGCTGTGGACCCCTTGAAGGTTGAGGCAGTGCGTCAGTGGGGCCAACCCACGAACGCGTCCAAGATCCACAGTTTTCTTAGTTTGGCAGGCTACTACTGACGTTTCATTGAGGGCTTCTCCCGTATTGTAGCCCCGTTACCACGTTGACTCAGAAGGGTGCCAAGTTCATTTAAAGCGACAGTTGTGAGCAGGCATTTGTGGAGCTGAAGGACCGCCTCATTTTCACTCTTGTCCTCACTCTTCCCTCCAGGAGTGATGGATTTGTCGTATTTACCGATTCCTCATGAGTTGGCTTGGGTGCAGTCCTGATGCAGCATGGGAAGCTGGTTGCTTACGCATTTCACTAGCTCAAGGTCCATGAGTTGAACTACTCCACGCATGATTTGGAGCTGACAGCGGTTGTCTTCGCATCGAAGGTGTGGAGGCACTATCTCTATGGGTTTAGGTTCGAGCTCTTCTTTGACCACAAGAGCTTAAAGTATCTATTCTCTCGGTCCGAGCTGAACATGAGGCAGAGGCGTTGGATGGAACTCTTAAAGGATTATGATTTTGATTTTCAGTACCACCCGTACAAGGTGAACGTGGTGGCATATGCCCTCAGTCGTCAGCCACGAGGCCTGATGGCGCACATGATGATTCATGAGTGAAAGATGCTTGAGGATGTGTTAACATTCGACTTCGAGATCGGCTTGCAGTCTTCTATTGTGCAGTTATCGAGCCTGTCGATTCAACCCACTCTTATTGTAAGGGTGATCGAGGCTCACCAGGCAGATGAGTCGTTGTAGAGTTATTAGGCAGAGGTAGCATTTGAGAGTCAGTCGGATTGGCAGATTGGTTCTGATAGTGGACTTCACTTCAGAGGTTTTTTATGTGTCCGGGATATTCCTGAGTTGTGTAGTGATCTTATGACTGAGGCACATTTATCATAGTTTTCTATCCATCTTGGCTCAACGAAGATGTATCATGATATGAGGCATCAGTATTTTTAGGCAGGGATAGTGCCAGATAGCCAATTTTATAGCTGTGTGACACGTGCCAACGTGTCGAGGTCGATCATCAGAGACCCCTCAGTCCCTTACAGTCGTCGAGTGTCCCGTTATGGAAGTGGGAGCATGTATCCACCGATTTTATCATGGGTTTGTCAATGACTCAACATGGTCATGACGCCATCTGGGTTGTCGTCGATCGTCTAACAAAGTCGGTGGATTTTCTTGTGATTCGTGTGATCTAGACTTTGGACCGGCTTGTGAGGTTATTCATCCATGAGATTGTGAGACTGCACGGCATTCCAGTTTCGATCGTTTCTGACTGAGACACAAGGTTCACATCTCAGTTTTGGAGGAGCTTCTAGATGACGATGAGGTCTATTTTAGAGCTTAGCATTGCATATCATCCCCAAACTGAGGGAAAAACTGAGAGAGTCAACTAGATCCTTGAGAATATACTCAGAGCTTGTGTGATTGACTTTGCTGATAGCTGGGACGAGCACCTGTGATTGGCGGAGTTCGTGTACAACAACAGCTATCAGACGACTATTGACATAGCTCCTTGTAAGGCATTATATGGCAGACCATGCAGATCTCCTAGTTGTTGAACCGATGTTGGAGAACGGCGTCTCCTAAGTCTCTAGCTTGTGCAGCAGACATCAGAGGTCATCGACATCATCAGGCAAAGGATGCGTACAGCTCAGAGTCGGCAGTAGAGTTTTGCTGATCGTTGGCGTCGTCCCTTGGAGTTTTTCGTTAGGGATCACGTGTATCTCAAGGTCTCACCCATGAAGGATGTGGTTCATTTTGGAGCGAAGAGCAAGCTTGCCTCGAGGTTCATTAGACATTTCAAGATCATTGGGCACACTGGTGCCGTGGCCTATAGGCTTGCCTTTCCATCTCAGTTACCGGACCTCCATAACATTTTCCATATCTTTGTGTTGAGGAAGTGTGGGTCAGACATTGTTCCTGTTATTGATTGGTAGTCGTTGGAGGTTCGTGAGGACGCTTCTTACATTAAGTAGCCAGTTCATATACTTGATCGGAAGGAGCAGGTCCTTTAAACCAAGGTCATTCCCTTGGTGAAGGTGTAGTGGGGCCATCATAGCATGGACAAGGCATCTTGGGAGCGGGAGGGTAAGATTTGTGAGCGTTATCCCCATCTCTTTGATGATTGATTGTATTTTGTATTGTCTTTGATTATATATGATGCCTTGATTTCTTTCTTTCAGTGAGTTATGATTAGTTGCGATGATAGTGTAAATTTTGAGGATAAAAATTTTATTAGGTGGGGAGAGCTGTAAGGCCTGTATCCTACCCCATACTGTTTCGTAGAGTCCCGCAGTCCTCCCTGTCAAATTCTGACAACCCTCGACTCATAATCGGCATTTACCCGTGATCCTAAGTCTCATCCTGTGATTTTGAGTCGACTCGACTTAAAACTTGTACCATTACGACCGCACCGTCGCCGCGGTTCCAACGCCGTGTCTTGCGCACCGTTGTAATACCTAGGCCAGGAGTTGTGGGCCCGCATATTTCTGAACAAATGCCACGCATTATGAATTCCTAGAGAATCTCTACAACTCAACACATTAATCAATCAATCACAAGTTAAGTACATAATCCATGTCTCTTCCATCCCTTTCTTACCAATAAAAATAAGCAACCCATACCCCATTCCACCTCACCCCCAGTAAGTCAACTCTCTCTTACACACACCCATCCCTATCTTACACTACCCATTCCTCTCATCCCATCCTTCTTACACAACCCCACTCCTCTCTCATTACACACCATTCTCCACCATTTTCAAGCAACCATGAGAGAAAATCCTAACGAGAGAAGATAAGCTTTGTGTGTGGCCCACTTCCTACCCCCTCATCTCCCATCTCAACCCTCCAACCTTCATCAACCTCCGTCAAAGAGAGAGACAAGAAGTTTGACATCCCATCGGACCAAGAAGATCAAAAGGTGGGTGTTTTTATAGGCTTAGATTTCATGCTTTGATCATGGGCCAAGTGGGGCCTACCGATCAATGGTATGGATCTCGCTTTGGACCCTAGGTGTGGCCGATGGCCCACCATGATTCATATATCCATCCCATGAAGGGGCCATTCTCCATGGACCCCATTATGATGTTTACTTTCCTAGTTTGAAAAGGGTCATCTAGACCTTACATTTTGGTGGAGAAGGGGTCCCCACCGTTGATTTTGATTGGTGGACCCACATGTAATGGGATCCACTTGATGTATGCATGTACATGGAGGAGCTCATAGTGGCGGAGCTCCTCTCATCTCCACCGATCTCTCTCTCTCTCTCTCTCTCTCTCTCTCTCTCTCTTCCCTTGTATGATGGCCCACCTGATGATGCATGTATGGACATCCACCGTCCAGTTGGTGGAATCCACTTTGATGTCCATTTCAGGAAAGGCTTGGATGAAGGAAAAACACTAAATATCAGCTAATCCAATGTAACGCCCTGGAAAAATCCGTACTTGGACTCGAGTACCAACTCGACCGGAAATCGCGTAGGATTAATTCCTTTAGAAAATAAGTGTAACTTAGCTAGCGCAACGCTAGAGTAGCTGAAAAATAGTCCCTGATCACTTTAAATACGTTCTATAAGACCTAAAGCGAGTAGAACCAATGACGCTATAATACTCTAAAACCTCTGATCAAACTCTAAACCGGTTTGTTGTCTGGACCTCTTTGAAACTTTGTATTGGATCTAAACCGTGTCGAAAGTTCGATACCTACAATCTTAGATCGTTAAAACCGCCTTGTTGGACTTGACAATCATTTCAAAAATCAAGTCCAACCGACATTCACAGGCTATTTCATTGAGCCTGGACTGAAGAGAGTGAGAATAGGGTTAGATTTAGAATTTGAAATTCGAATCTGGCACACGACTTGACGCGTCAGTATTAAGCGTTCTGACCGTCAGAATTCAGCCAAATTATATCACCATCACATTGCATGTGCCTGGAAGATGTGGAGCACTGTGGGATGATTGCATGCCGCCGTCGTAAGATGGTGCCGTATGAGGGAGATCGTCGGTGAGGGCATCCATCATGTCATGTCATATTGCATTAGCAACAGTATTAGGATTGTTTGATTTACTGCTTTACTATTATCACATGATTGATTTGAGAAAATGCTAATCCTTGCCCTATTATTCCACTGAGTTAGCTACTCACTCCCACGTTACGGGATGGTGTTTACAACACCCACCAGACCCTGTCTTAGATGCAGGTGAGGCGGTGATTCAGGAGGCAGAGCCAGACTATGATGAGGACCAGGACGAGTTCTCATATATGCAGTACCACGACGGCTTTGCTTAGGTGGCCTGGATTGGCGGGACTTCTCAGTGGGACTATGTAACACCCCGGATTTTGGCCAATCTAAGATTTGACGTTCTTAGGCAATGGGTCAATTAAAACACCTGGAAAATTGTTAGAAACCAATTCCATAGCCAAAGAAACCACTTAGAATCAATTCCTTTAGAAAATATGACTAAGTTAGCTAGTGCAACGTTAGAATAGCTGGAAAATGGTCCCTAATCACTTTAAATACGTTCTACAAGGCCCAAAGCGAGTGGAACCAAGGGTGCTATAATGCTCTAAAGCCTCGGATCAAACTCTAAGCCGGTTTGTTCTCGGGACCTCCTTGAAACTTTGTATTGGATCTAGACCGCGCGTCGTAAGTCAGATGCCTACCATCTTAGACCGTTATGACCACTTAGCTGGGCCTGGCAATCGTTTCGAATATCAAGTCCAACTGACGATCACAGGCTATTTCATTGAGCTCGGACCGAAGAGAGTGTGAATAGGGATATAGTTGGAATTTGAAATTCAAATCTGGCACACAAATTTGATGCATCAGTATTAAGCATTCTGACCGTCAGAATACAGCCAAATTACACCCTTGGATCAGGAAAAATTTCTATTACATATCACGAGACTTATAGGCCTGATCTTGGTGCGGTGACCGTTAAACTGAAACTGGGCCACCACGTGCGATCTGGGAACCCTACCGGCCTGAAAACTGGATGTGTGCTAGATCCAGTATGCATGAGCTTAAGTCCGACTGCATTTGGCCAGGGGACCTTCAGAAATGCCCTTTTGGACCGAAACGGCCCCGATTTGGTTAGGCACCAAGTAAACATTGTTCCCAAGCCTATTTTGGGCATGTTGTAGGCTATAAAAGGGGTTGAAACCCTCACTCCTCTCTTCCATCCGAATTTGAGAGAAACCCTAGCTTGGGAGAGAGAAAAAGGTGGGAGATTGTGGGAGTGTGGGAGAGTTCTTCCTGCCACTTGTACTACGCGTTGCACGTGCTTAAGCAACACACCTCTACCGCTTTCCCGGCGATTCCACCGCGATCCTAGGTAAGTAAAAACCCTAAATAGTTGTTGATTTGAGTTTCCCTTGTTTCCATAGCGATGTAGCTTATGAATCTTGTGTATTAGGTTCCTTATTCGCCGTAGACGAAGCGTATACGCTCCGTTTCAATTTTCGAGTCTACAAGACATAAGGTGTGGATATTAGACGCTTTGATTGACTGTTTCCAAAGCTTTCAATGTCGTTTAATAGTAGATTCTTGACGGCAACGCCGTTTGACATGTACAAAATGCTCTCCGTTTCCTGTTTCGTAAATTAACGAAGAATATGAGATTTAGGGTATTTTAGTCATTTGTAGGAAGTACAGTTTACATTCATATTTTGCTGATGTGATTGACATGGTTTGTTGTCGCATTAGGAAGTTAGGAATGCGTGCATAATTAGTTTGGCGAAGAGATTCGCCTAAATGCGCACGTCGGATCGACATACTATATGCAGACTTAAGTGTGTAGTGTAAGTGTTTGTATAAATGCTTGTATTAGTATGTATTGGCTTAAATGGTGTTATGGATTAGTTTGAGATTGATTTCTCAATGAATATGTGGATTTGAATGATTTCCTACATGTTAGCCATATGTACGATTTCATTATATGTATGAAATGCATGTGCTTAATGATTCATTTAAGTGGTATGTTATAACATGTGCTAGATGATTTTCTTATGACTTAGTTAGAGATTGAATTCTCAATTAATACGCTGATGGTGATGATTTCCTATATGTTGGCGATATGTATAATTTCATTATATGTATGAAAGGCATGTGTTTGAAGACTTGCTTAAGTTGTATGTAATGACATGTGTTAACATGCTCACATGGTTCCATTTCATTTCCATTACCCTTACACAACTACTGATGTGATTCTATGATTGTTTGGGACTATGCCTAGTCCAGGCAGTCGGTAACCGAAAGAATTCGTGGTTAGCTTATCTTGGCCACGAAGGACGTGTCGATGAACGCGAGTCGTGTTGGAGTTGACGGCAGTGGTTAGGCCACGCGAAGTGTTTTACGCACTTCATGTCGTTCGACTTGCGATGCGCTCGTGCCAGTCGAGCTCGTCAAGTAACCCGACTGGCCGTTGTATGTTCACCTTGTATGAGTCATAACTGCTTGAACCTAGGGTACTGAACTTACCATTGTAAACCCTGTTAACCATGGTACCTTGATCCATAAAGACTCATGAGCCGGGCATGGTGGTATGGGACACCGTGGTCGAGCTGTCGGCCTACGCTGGGGCCACAAACCTCCCCGTAGTGACCAGTGAGCACCTAGACTCGTGAGCAGATTATGGTGGTATGGGACACTATATTCTAGCTGTCGGCCTACACTGATCAGGCGACGAGCCCTTTGTAGTGACCGCGAGCGTATTCTGAGCCCACGGGAGGCGACGACCCTTCCGTTGCAGTAGAGTACAGTAGGCCTGTATTGATAAGGTGATGGGGGAGCAGTGCAACGAGTGCGAGCAACAGCCCTGGCAGCCCTTGCAGCGACCTACAAAATATACATCGTATGAGATTACTAGGAGTGACGACCCTAGACAGGATCTGTGTTGGGATTGATATAAGGGAAGTACCTTAGTTTCCCAATCCTGCTGTTTGAATGGACTAATAACAACTTGGAATTCATATCACCATAGCATTGCATGTGCCTGGAAGATGTGGAGCACTCTAGGGAGTGTGGCATGCCGCGGTCGTAAGATGTTGCCGCATGAGGGTGATCGTCGGTGAGGGCATACATCACGTCATGTCATAATTGCATTAACAACAGTATTAGGATTGTTTGATTTATTGCTTTACTATTATCGCGTGATTGATTTGAAAACATGTTAATCCTTGCTCTATTATCCCACTGAGTTAGCTACTCACTCCCACGTTACGGGACGGTGTTCCTGGACACCCACCAGACCTTTTTGTGATTGCAGATGATGGCGCGGCCTGCGAGGCGGAGCTGGACTTGATGATGATGAGGAGGATCCCTCCTTTATGTGTGTTCTGATCGACGGGATTACAGGGAGGTTGATTAGATGCCTTGACACTTGTCATTTTATAATTTTAGAGCACTCATGTATATTCTTTTGTTTACCTTTGAAGTATACATGTATGTATATAACCCGGTAACATATTCACACTCTAGAGACATACAACAGATTATATATGTTATACATACTATCACAGTCTTCCGCTTGTAAATTTAACTGTCTCTGGAGCTTGGTATGCTGTTTTAGCTTAATCTCACTCATGTTTAATACATTATCATAGACAACATTCAATCATACATATCTATGTTGCATAAATAACATTTTGGAACTCGGGAGTTGGGGTTTTGCTCGACCCCCCGATTTTCGGGATGTTACAGATGGTATCAGAGCATGATTTGGATTAAACCGGGCCTGGGTTATGGTCACGCGACGTACGCTGTCGCTTCCCTTGACTTAGGTGGGTGCGAGAAGGGTCTAGAAACACTTCTAGGATCGCAGATTCGCCGATAGGCGAAGTCTATTAGGATCGATCGCAAGATCGAGTCTGTAACGTATCTCGGGTCGCGTAAAGTAACCCGAATCACTTCTAAGCTGTAGGGAGTCAGGTTGAGATGACCTATGAGCAGTTTTAAACCCGTTAATGTGAATCCTTGGGCCGTGGGACAACCACGACCCATGTATTCAATCGCCAGGGCTTAAAAACCCCGTTTCACCGAAAATCTTCGAAATTCTTCCTCTCACCACCCCAATATTCAATTATTTCTTATCCATTTCATATTAGGCATCAATAATAATGTGAAAATAACATAAAAGCCTACTTTCACAAAATTTTACAGTGAATAGTAAAATTTCATGAAAAATGGCCATAAGGCCATTCTAACTTCACTTTCTTTAGAAACTAATGGGCTAGATGGATGTACTAGATCCTTATACCCCAAAATCATATGCTGCATGATAGGGTTTTGTATTCGGGATTGAAGATTGGACCCGAAAAGCCTCGAATGGATGTTAAAAATGTATTGGCCTCCCTAGGGCAATCTACAATGAACCAGAGTGTGCACCATACCTTTTTGGAATCCCTAGGGCAAGGGGAACCCATCCCATATGGCCTCAGTGGCCAGTTTACAACTTCACGGGCGATGCATCGCCGGTCAAACTTGTCAGATGGGTTTGACCTTTGGGCTGGGGAGTTTGGGGGCTAGGGTAGCCCCCTGGTATGCGGTCCGTACCTTGAAACCCCCTAAAAGATGTACTTCCTTCACAAACGGCCCCCATTTCAAGCTCCATTTTCGTTTTTGCTGCCCTATTCCAAAAATCGTGACTTTAAATCACTCCCAAATCCATCCTTGGTTGAAAAAGACCACTCTCCACCATTCTATTTCGGTTTGCAGCCCTTCCTCTTGAAGGTTTCATCGTTTGGAGCTCTTACAACGCCCAAATCGAGCTGAAATCGTGAGGTGCTCCATTCCCCTTTTTCATTCTCTTTTCTTTCTGAAAATACATCCTAGGGGAGGTTGAAGCATCCCTCTACAACGCCTAGATCTCCCTTTTCTAGTTTGGTTAGCCATTTCCTTGCATTTCCCCCATTTTCCATGGCTATTGTTAAGCTGTTTTAGCCTTTTTCTCTCTTTTCACCATCCTCCCTCTCAATCCTATTTCTCCATTTTCTTTGCTTAAGGGATACTGAAAATATATGGCCGAGAGAGCTCTAGTGAGCAACAGACAGTATTAGACTTGACAGGGATAAAGAAGGTAAGTCGGGACTGTGGTAAAGTCCTTTGGTAGAGTTAGGCATCTATGCCTTTGCCCTGTAGATTGTTTGATTTTTGTTTTAAGGATTTCTGTGTTTTGTTGTTGTTAGGTTTAGTGAAGTTACAGGTAGAAACTGTGTTTGTGTTGTGGTTTGGCCTTATCATAGCCGAATTTTGTTGAATGAAATGCATGCCGATTCATTTTGTTGTGAGGTATTGTCCCTAGATTGGGAGTATTATAACTCCCGGGATTCAGCCTACAAATTAGATTTTTACCCCACCCCACCCTCCAACCAAGCATGTCACTCCCTATCCCGCTATGGGACTAGGAATGCGGTTCCATTTAATACAACTAAGCGCTACCGGCTACATAGGCCCTAGGCGTTTTTGGATCTAGTGTTAGCACTCCTAGATTTGAAGGATCTGACGACATAAGAAATCCAATTCCAGTTAGACAAATCTTGACCCTAAGCAATAGAAGAATTCCCTGTAGTAGAAATGGAATAGAAAGCCATTTACCGTATAATCTTAGGCTTTGGATTATAGCTACAGAGTTACAGACTAGGCTACTAGTTGTCTTAGGCAGTGTAAGGCCTATATATGCTAAGGGATAGTAGGTTAGATTTGGTTGGAATGGGACTCCCTTCCTTCGGTAAATTCCTTTATGGTTTATAGACTTCTGTTGTTTCCCATAGGAAGGAACCATACACTCTCAAGGAACATTTATAACTCCCTCAGATTGAACTTAGAATGTACTAGCACGCCCCTTAGAATTGCCTTCCCCAAGGGCTTATTGCATTCGGGAATGCGGAATAAAGGAACTACATGTAAGCGATGTATTCGCGGTTTGAATCAACTTCTTAATCCTAGTAGTTACCAATAAATCCAATGCTCTGATCAAGCAGAAGATCGGCATCGACTCGGATTAAGAATTGATACAATAAATCTTCTGTTCTAGCTAGACAGAAAGTCTATGTATCCGGCTCAGACCTACTACATAACCTTTATTCTGTGATGGCCCAACCACCTACAACCAAACGGGATCACATTGCCTTTTGAAAAATGGCGAGGACTTAAAGCCAGTAGAGAATTAGGCATCTTGCCACCAACTCATACCTGCCCCTGACCTTAACCACAATAGAGATTAGGCTCATCTCTATGATCATAGATACTAATGCCATAAAACGCATCATTAGCAAAGGAAAACCACTGTAATGAGAGGTTGTTCCCAATTTATGTCAAGGATAGCCCCTAA
Source organism: Magnolia kwangsiensis (assembly GCA_037074715.1). NCBI lineage: Eukaryota > Viridiplantae > Streptophyta > Magnoliopsida > Magnoliales > Magnoliaceae > Magnolia > Magnolia kwangsiensis. The sequence continues at coordinate 107,682,985 of CM073576.1, read as the reverse complement.
GTTGCACCTCGTTCCGATATACGGAGCGATGCATAGATTCTTGAATTTAAGTAAAACCAAGTTTTAAGGGGGGTAGAACGTATGGAGTCCAATCCGGTTAGGTTAGTCAACGCTCCCGTTCGATTAGAGTGGCGCAGCGGAAGCGTGGTTAGGCTCTTCCCCACTGGCCCAAGATCGAAACATTTGATTTAGGTTATATGTACGGTTAGGTTATTAAGTAGGATTTGAACCTTCCTTAGAATGTCAATACTAAAGTCCCTCTAGGTACTCCTTGCCGTTCGCCAATGTCGGGGACGACATTGTGTTTTAAGGGGGGTAGATTGTAACACCCCGGATTTTGGCCAATCTGAGATTTGACGTTCTTAGGCAATGGGTCAATTAAAACACCTGGAAAATTGCTTAGAAACCAATTCCATAGCCAAAGAAACCACTTAGAATCAATTCCTTTAGAAAATATGACTAAGTTAGCTAGTGCAACGTTAGAATAGCTGGGAAATGGTCCCTAATCACTTTAAATACGTTCTACAAGGCCCAAAGCGAGTGGAACCAAGGGTGCTATAATGCTCTAAAGCCTCGGATCAAACTCTAAGCCGGTTTATTCTCGGGACCTCCTTGAAACTTTGTATTGGATCTAGACCGCGCGTCGTAAGTCAGATGCCTACCATCTTAGACCGTTATGACCACTTAGCTGGGCTTGGCAATCATTTCGAATATCAAGTCCAACTGACGATCACAGGCTATTTCATTGAGCCCGGACCGAAGAGAGTGTGAATAGGGACATAGTTGGAATTTCAAATTCAATCTGGCACACAAATTTGACGCATCAGTATTAAGCATTCTGACCGTCAGAATACAACCAAATTACACCCTTGGATCAGGAAAAATTTCTATTACATATCACGAGACTTATAGGCCTGATCTTGGTGCGGTGACCGTTAAACTGAAACTGGGCCGCCATGTGCGATCTGGGAACCCTACCGGCCTGAAAACTGGATGTGTGCTAGATCCAGTATGCATGAGCTTAAGTCCGACCGCATTTGGCCAGGGGACCTTCAGAAATGCCCTTTTGGACCGAAACGGCCCCGATTTGGTTAGGCACCAAGTAAACATTGTTCCCAAGCCTATTTTGGGCATGTTGTAGGCTATAAAAGGGGTTGAAACCCTCACTCCTCTCTTCCATCCGAATTTGAGAGAAACCCTAGCTTGGGAGAGAGAAAAAGGTGGGAGATTGTGGGAGTGTGGGAGAGTTCTTCCTGCCACTTGTACTACGCGTTGCACGTGCTTAAGCAACACACCTCTACCGCTTTCCCGGCGATTCCACCGCGATCCTAGGTAAGTAGAAACCCTAAATAGTTGTTGATTTGAGTTTCCCTTGTTTCCATAGCGATGTAGCTTATGAATCTTGTGTATTAGGTTCCTTATTCGCCGTAGACGAAGCGTATACGCTCCGTTTCAATTTTCGAGTCTACAAGACATAAGGTGCGGATATTAGACGCTTTGATTGACTGTTTCCAAAGCTTTCAATGTCGTTTAATAGTAGATTCTTGACGGCAACGCCGTTTGACATGTACAAAATGCTCTCCGTTTCCTGTTTCGTAAATTAACGAAGAATATGAGATTTAGGGTATTTTAGTCATTTGTAGGAAGTACAGTTTACATTCATATTTTGCTGATGTGATTGACATGGTTTGTTGTCGCATTAGGAAGTTAGGAATGCGTGCATAATTAGTTTGGCGAAGAGATTCGCCTAAATGCGCACGTCGGATCGACATACTATATGCAGACTTAAGTGTGTAGTGTAAGTGTTTGTATAAATGCTTGTATTAGTATGTATTGGCTTAAATGGTGTTATGGATTAGTTTGAGATTGATTTCTCAATGAATATGTGGATGTGAATGATTTCCTACATGTTAGCCATATGTACGATTTCATTATATGTATGAAATGCATGTGCTTAATGATTCATTTAAGTGGTATGTTATAACATGTGCTAGATGATTTTCTTATGACTTAGTTAGAGATTGAATTCTCAATTAATACGCTGATGGTGATGATTTCCTATATGTTGGCGATATGTATAATTTCATTATATGTATGAAAGGCATGTGTTTGAAGACTTGCTTAAGTTGTATGTAATGACATGTGTTAACATGCTCACATGGTTCCATTTCATTTCCATTACCCTTACACAACTACTGATGTGATTCTATGATTGTTTGGGACTATGCCTAGTCCAGGCAGTCGGTAACCGAAAGAATTCGTGGTTAGCTTATCTTGGCCACGAAGGACGTGTCGATGAACGCGAGTCGTGTTGGAGTTGACGGCAGTGGTTAGGCCACGCGAAGTGTTTTACGCACTTCATGTCGTTCGACTTGCGATGCGCTCGTGCCAGTCGAGCTCGTCAAGTAACCCGACTGGCCGTTGTATGTTCACCTTGTATGAGTCATAACTGCTTGAACCTAGGGTACTGAACTTACCATTGTAAACCCTGTTAACCATGGTACCTTGATCCATAAAGACTCATGAGCCGGGCATGGTGGTATGGGACACCGTGGTCGAGCTGTCGGCCTACGCTGGGGCCACAAACCTCCCCGTAGTGACCAGTGAGCACCTAGACTCGTGAGCAGATTATGGTGGTATGGGACACTATATTCTAGCTGTCGGCCTACACTGATCAGGCGACGAGCCCTTTGTAGTGACCGCGAGCGTATTCTGAGCCCACGGGAGGCGACGACCCTTCTGTTGCAGTAGAGTACAGTAGGCCTGTATTGATAAGGTGATGGGGGAGCAGTGCAACGAGTGCGAGCAACAGCCCTGGCAGCCCTTGCAGCGACCTACAAAATATACATCGTATGAGATTACTAGGAGTGACGACCCAAGACAGGATCTGTGTTGGGATTGATATAAGGGAAGTACCTTAGTTTCCCAATCCTGCTGTTTGAATGGACTAATAACAACTTGGAATTCATATCACCATAGCATTGCATGTGCCTGGAAGATGTGGAGCACTCTAGGGAGTGTGGCATGCCGCGGTCGTAAGATGTTGCCGCATGAGGGTGATCGTCGGTGAGGGCATACATCACGTCATGTCATAATTGCATTAACAACAGTATTAGGATTGTTTGATTTATTGCTTTACTATTATCGCGTGATTGATTTGAGAACATGTTAATCCTTGCTCTATTATCCCACTGAGTTAGCTACTCACTCCCACGTTACGGGACGGTGTTCCTGGACACCCACCAGACCTTTTTGTGATTGCAGATGATGGCGCGGCCTGCGAGGCGGAGCTGGACTTGATGATGATGAGGAGGATCCCTCCTTTATGTGTGTTCTGATCGACGGGATTACAGGGAGGTTGATTAGATGCCTTGACACTTGTCATTTTATAATTTTAGAGCACTCATGTATATTCTTTTGTTTACCTTTGAAGTATACATGTATGTATATAACCCGGTAACATATTCACACTCTAGAGACATACAACAGATTATATATGTTATACATACTATCACAGTCTTCCGCTTGTAAATTTAACTGTCTCTGGAGCGTGGTATGCTGTTTTAGCTTAATCTCACTCATGTTTAATACATTATCATAGACAACATTCAATCATACATATCTATGTTGCATAAATAACATTTTGGAACTCGGGAGTTGGGTTTTTGCTCGACCCCCCGATTTTCGGGATGTTACAGACTATTTTGACATTTGATTTCTATTATTTACATGTATATGAGACTCAGAGAGGTATTCATACTTTGGAGACAGTTGAGATCTACTCTGTTTTCCATACAGTGATATATATATCCTTTAGTCTTCCGCTTGCTTTTATCACTGAATCTGGAGTATGAATTGCAGTTTTGGTATACTTTTACTCATGTGAATAATTTAACTCAGACAACATTGAATCATAATCATTTTTGTTGCATAAGTGACGGTCTGGAACTCAAGAGTTGAGTTTATACACGACCCCCGATTTTCAGGGTGTTACATCCAACATTCCAATGGGCTACACCACATGGACCCACCTGATGTGCATGTCGCATCTAGACCGTCCAGACGCTGGGTCAAGATGGAGGGAAAACACAAATATCAGCTCGATCTAATATGAGTGGCCCAACACATGGGACCACCATGATGCGTGTGAATTATCCACATCATCCAGCTCTTGGTCGGTGTGAGCCACCTAAAGCATGTTTTTTCATCCAGGCCGTCCAGGGCTTAGATGTTGTAAAATAATAATAATAAATAAATGATATTATATATTATAATATATATATATCTCGTGGGCCCCACGTGGGACCCACCTAGTGTGACAGAGGATTGGCTGGTGAGCCTCATACGAGCTATATAGCTGCTACAAGTGATGTCACCAAGTTCTGTGGATCCCGCTGTCGTGTGTGGATGTCATCCACACCGTTCGTCCATATGGACGGGACCCACCTGATGTGTGGGTGGAATCCACGCTGTCTGTTCATATGGGCCAACAGCCTGCTGGACCCACAATAGCTAATTTAGTGATTCCGCATGGTGTATTTGTTTCATCCATATCGTCTAACATTCTGGATGGATGGGACCCAATCTGTATGAGTTATATCTGCACCGTCCACACCATAGGACAGTGGGACCAACTTTAGATGTATGTGTTTCATCCCTACCATGTGGGGGCTACCTGCATGGAAATTGATTGGTTGGAGTACCGTACACCAGCTCTATAGCTGCTCGTTGAAGCAAGAAGATTTGTGGGTCTTGTAATGCTCCGAAAATTGGGGGTCGAGCAGAAGCTCAGCTCTTGAGTTCCAATGCATCACTTATGCAATATAGATAATGATGATTAAATGTCGTCTATATTTGTGCATTAAACATGAGTGGGATTACACCAAAAAAGCCTATCATACTCCAGAGTTAATGTAATTAAGCAAGCAGAAGATTGAATTTAATATAAAAAGTATAGGTGCATGTTTCATAACCTCCAGAGTTTGATCATGTAGCTGGGCTGAATATATATACAAGTGTTATTTCAAACTTACAAAATTCCAAAAATGTAAATGTTCAACTAATCCAGTATCCCTGTAATCCCATCGAAGTAGCACGAGGTGTACATAGACCCGCCAGAGAGTTGCACGTAGGAGAACTCCTCCTCCTCGTCTATTGTAACATCCCAAAAATCGGGGGTCGGGTAAAAACCCAATGCCCGAGTTCCAAAATGTCACTTATGTAACATAGATAAAGATAAATGCATGTCATCTGTAGAATGACATTAAACAAGATTGAGACTAAGCCAAAACAACATACCATACTTCAGAGACAGTTAAATTAGCAAGCGGAAGACTGTGATGAATACATAAAATATATAATTAATTGTAAATATCCAGAGTGTAAACATGTTACTAGGTTAATTAAATACATGTATACTCAAAAAATGGAAAGAAAAGAATATACATGAGTGCTACAAAAATATAAAATGACGTGTCAAGGCGTCTAATCAACCTCCCTGTAATCCCATCGATCAGAACACACATAAAGGAGGGATTCTCCTCATCATCATCAAGTCCGGCTCCGCTTTACAAACAGCGCCATCATCTGAAACTAAAATAGAGACTGGTGGATGTCCAGAACACCATCCCGTAACGTGGGAAGGAGTAATCAACTCAGTGGAATCATAGAGCAAAGATTAGAATGTTATCAAATCAATCACGCGATAATAGTAAAGCAAACAATCAAACATTCCTAGATACTATTGTTAATGCATGCATGAATGACATGATGGATGCCCTCACCAACATACTCCCTCATACGACACCATCTTACGCCCGCGGCATGCTTTCTTCTCGCAGTGCTCCACATCTTCCAAGCACATGCAATGCGATATGGATAATGATTATTAAGTTGTTATTAGTCCTTTTCATATAGCAGGATTGGAAAACTAAGGTACCTTCCTTATATCAATCCCAACACAGATCCTGTCTAGGGTCGTCACTCCTAGTAATCTCATACGATGTTATATTTGTAGGTCGCTGCAAGGGTTGCCAGGGCTGTTGCTTGCACTCGTTGCACCGCTCCCCCATCACCTTATCAATACAGGCCTAATGTACTCTCATCGCTACGGAAGGGTTGTCGCCTCGTATAAACTCAGAATATGACGCCCGTGAAAAATCCATACTTGGGCTCGAGTACCAACTCGACCCGAAATTGCGTAGAATTCATTCCTTTAGAAAATATGACTAGGTTAGCTAGTGCAACGTTAGAATAGCTGGAAAATGGTCCCTGATCACTTTAAATACGTTCTACAAGGCCCGAAGCGAGTGGAACCAAGGGTGCTATAATGCTCTAAAGCCTCGGATCAAACTCTAAACCGGTTTGTTCTCTGGACCACTTTGAATCTTTGTATTGGATCTAGACCGCACGTCGAAAGTCCGATACCTCCTATCTTAGACCGTTAGAACCGTCTAGCTGGACTTGACACTCATTCCAAAAATCAAGTCAAACCGATAATCACAGGCTATTTCATTGAGCCCGGACCGAAGAGAGTGAGAATAGGGTTAGAATTGGAATTTGAAATTCAAATCTGGCACACAATTTGACGCATCAGTATTGAGCGTTCTGACCGTCAGAATACAGCCAAATTACACCCTTGGATCAGGAAAAATATCTATTATATATCACGAGACTTATAGGCCTGATCTTGGTGCGGTGACCGTTAAACTGAAACTGGGCCGCCACGTGCGATCTGGGAACCCAACCGGTCTGAAAACTGGATGTGTGCTAGATCCAGTATGCATGAGCTTAAGTCCGACCGCATTTGGCCTGGGGACCTCCAGAAATGCCCTTTTGGACCGAAATGGCCCCGATTTGGTTAGGCACCAAGTAAACATTGTTCCCAAGCCTATTTTGGACATGTTGTAGGCTATAAAAGGGGTTGAAACCCTCACTCCTCTCTTCCATCCGAATTTGAGAGAAGCCCTAGCTTGGGAGAGAGAAAAAGGTGGGAGAGTTCTTCCTGCCACTTGTACTACGCATTGCACGTGCTTAAGCAACACACCTCCACCGCTTTCCCGGCGATTCCACCGCGATCCTAGGTAAGTAAAAACCCTAAATAGTTGTTGATTTGAGTTTCCCTTGTTTCCATAGCGATGTAGCTTATGGATCTTGTGCATTAGGCTCCTTATTCGCCGTAGACGAGGCGTATACGCTCCGTTTCAATTCCCGAGTCTACAAGACATAAGGTGAGGATTTTAGACGCTTTGATTGACGGTTCCCAACGCTTTCAATGTCGTTTAATAGTAGATTTTTGACGGCATCGCCGTTTGACATGTACAAAATGCTCTCCGTTTCCCGTTTCGTAAGCTAACGAAGAATATGAGATTTAGGGCATTTTAGTCATTTGTAGGAAGTACTGTTTACATTCATATTTTGCTGATGTGATTGACATGGTTTGTTGTCGCATTAGGAAGTTAGGAATGCGTGCATAATTAGTTTGGCGAAGAGATTCGCCTAGTTGCGCACTTTGGGTCGACATACTATATGTAGACTTAAGTGTGTAGTGTATGTGTTTGTATAAATGCTTGTATTAGTATGTATTGAATTAAATGATGTTATTTGATAGTTTGTGATTGATTTTTCAATTATTATGCTGACCTAAATGATTTTCTACATGTTGACTAAATGCATGATTTCATTACATGTATGGAATTTATGTGCTTGGGGATTTGCTTAAGTTGAATGATATAACATGTGTTAACATGCTCACATGATTGTATTTCAATTCCAATGCTCTTACATAACTTGTTGATGTGATTCCATAAGTGTGTGGGACTAGACTTAGTCCAGGCAGTCGGTAACCGAGCGAATTCGTGGCTGACTAGTCATAGCCACGAACGACGCGTCGATGAACGTGATTCGTGTTGAGAGTTGGCGGCAGTGGTTAGGCCACGCGAAGTGTTTTACGCACTTCATGTCGTTCAGCTTGAGATGCGATCGCGCTAGTCGAGCCCGTCAAGTAACCCGACTGGCCGATGTTTGTTCACCTTGTATGTATCATAACTGCTTGAACCTAGGGTACTGAACTTACCATTGTAAACCCTATTAACCGTGGTACCTTGATCCACGAAGACTCATGAGCCGGGCATGGTGGTATGGGACACCGTGGTCGAGCTGTCGGCCTACGCTGGGGCCACAAACCTCCCCGTAGTGACCAGTGAGCACCTTGACTCGTGAGCAGATTATGGTGGTATGGGACACTATATTCTAGCTGTCGGCCTACACTGATCAGGCGACGAGCCCTTTGTAGTGACCGCGAGCGTATTCTGAGTCCACGGGAGGCGACGACCCTTCCGTGCAGTAGAGTACAGTAGGCCTGTATTGATAAGGTGATGGGGGAGCGGTGCAACGAGTGCGAGCAACAGCCCTGGCAGCCCTTGCAGTGACCTACGAAATGTACATCGTATGAGATTACTAGGAGTGACGACCCTAGACAGGATCCGTGTTGGGATTGATACAAGGGAAGTACCTTAGTTTCCCAATCCTGCTGTTTGAATGGACTAATAACAACTTGGTAATCATATCACCATAGCATTGCATGTGCCTGGAAGATGTGGAGCACTCTAGGGAGTGTGGCATGCCGCGGTCGTAAGATGTTGCCGCATGAGGGTGATCGTCGGTGAGGGCATACATCACGTCATATCATCTTGCATTAACAACAGTATTAGGATTGTCTGATTTACTGCTTTACTATTATCGCGTGATTGAATTGTGAACATGCTAATATTTGCTCTATGATTCCACTGAGTTGATCACTCATTCCCACGTTACGGGATGGTGTTTGCAACACCCACCAGACCCTGTTGTAGTTGCAGGTGAGGACGAGATCCAGGAGGTGGAGCTAGATGATGACGAGGACCAGGATGAGTTCTCGTATATGCAGTATCATGACGGCTTCCCGTAGGCGACCTGGATCGAGGGGACATCAGAGGGACTTTTCTTTTTGAACATTATTCTTTTGTTATGTATATGTACATGAGACTCAGTGATGTAGTCATACTTTGGAGACAGATGAGATTACTTTGCTTTTCCATACAGTGATATATACATTGTTTAGTCTTCCGCTTGCTTTTATCACTGGATCTGAAGTATGAATTGCAGTTTTGGTATACTTTTACTCATGTGGATGCTTTAAATCAGACAACATCAAATCATAACCATTTTTGTTGCATAAGTGACGGTCTGAAACTCGGGAGTTGAGTTTATACACGACCCCCAATTTTCAGGGTGTTACAAGTTGGTATCAGAGCATGAATGAGAGTATACTGGGCCTGGGTTATGGTCTTGCGACGTATGCTGTCACTTCCTTTGACTTAGGTGGGTGCGAGAAGAGTCTAGAAACACTTCTAGGATCACAGATTCGCCGATAGGCGAAGTCTATAAGGACCGATCGCAAGATCGAGTCTGTAACGTATCTCGGGTCGCGTAAAGCGACCCGAATCACTTCTTAGCTTTAGGAAGTCGGGTGGAGACGTCCTATGAGCAGATTTAAACCGAAAAAGTGAATCCTTGGGCCGTGGGATGACCACGACTCCAGTAATCAATCGCCGGGGCTTAAAAACCCCGTTTTGCCAAAAATTCTCAAAATTCCTTCTCTAAACACTTCAACCTTCAGTTATTTCTTATCCATCTCATGTTAGGCATCAAACCTAATGTGAAAATAACACAAATTAGTACATTCACCAAATTTTACAGTGAATAGTAAAATTTCATGAAAAATGGCCATAAGGCCATTCTAACTTCACTTTCTTTAGTAACTAAGGAGCTAGATAGGTGTACTGGCTCCTTCTACCCCAAATTCATATTCTGAATCATATGTTTTGGTATTCGGGATTGCAATGTGGACCCGGAAAGCCCCGAACACATGTTTGGGCTTATACAGACCAAAATACCATGAACCAAGGGGTGGGACCTGACTTTTTGGGACCCTGGGACCATGGGGGACCAGACCCATGGGGTCCCACTGGTCAACTTGCGAGTTGACCGGCGATGCCATCGCCGGCCGGGCGATGCATCGCCGGCCGGCGAGCTCCGTTGGTGCTGTCCTTCGGGCGCACTCCCTTAAATGGGGTCCACATCACCCCTATGTACCTCCCACATCATGAAAACCCCCAAATCCTACCTCTCCTTCACAAACAGCCCCCTTACATACCCTAGATTCGATTTTCAGCAACCTATTCCAAACCCCAGCGTCTCACACCAACTCTAAACCCTTCCTTGGCCAAAACCGACCACCACCCATCAGTTATTGGGTGTTGGCAGCCTCTTTCCTTGAAGATTTCCCCATTTGGAGCTCCAAAATCCCCCAAATATAGCTGAAATCGTGAGCCGCTCCATCCCATCTTTTTGTTCGTATTTTTCCCTGAAACTACAGCCTTGGGAAGCTTGAAGCACCCCTCTACGACGCCTAGATTTCTTTTTTTCAGATTGGGCAGCCATTTCTCTGCATCTTCGGCGTTTTCCATGGCTTTCGTGGAAGCCATTTTGGGTCTTTTGTCACTCTCATCCATCCTGTCTTTGATGGGTAATAGGAAAACTGCAACAGACGAGGCTGGGCCGAGCCGCCCTGCTCGATTGAGAAGACCGTGGGGTGGTGCCGCAAGTTCAAGCACCGCCGCAGGTCCAGCTGCAGTCCTGGAGTGCCGTACAAAGCGGGATTTGGATCCCCATGCACACCTTGGACGAACCATTCTATCAGATATGCCTCATGGTGAATACACTGATCGTAGAGTGTTATTTGAGGCGGACGTAGATGGGCGATTGTTCGGCGAATATCTGTTGTTCGAACGCATTGAAGCTACGCGTCAGAGATGAGGACGTGCAGAAGACAGCATTCAGGACCAGTTTTGGTCACTACGAGTTCCTCGTGATGTCGTTCGGTCTCACGAACGCACCGGCCGTGTTCATGGATTTGATGAACCGGGTATTGCGGCCTTTCCTCTATCGATTCGTCGTTGTCTTCATCGACGACATTTTGGTATACTCTAGGAGTCGAGAGGAGCATGAGGAGCACTTGCGTTTGGTCCTTGATACGCTCAGACAGCATCGGTTGTTCGCACAGTATAAGAAGTGCGACTTCTGGAAGCAGGAGGTGAAGTTTCTGGGACACGTGGTGTCCAAGGACGGCATGGCAGTTGACCTGTCTAAGGTAGCTACGGTGCAGGACTGGGAGCAGCCTGGTTCTGTCACTGAGGTGAGGAGTTTCTTGGGTCTCGCTGGCTATTATCGGCGCTTCATTCAGGATTTCTCGAAGATCGCGAGACCCTTATCTCAGTTGACACGGAAGGACGTGAAGTTCGCCTGGAATGATAAGGCGGAGTCAGCTTTTCAGGAGCTGAAGGACAGGCTTACGTCCGCCCCTGTGCTAGTATTGCCAGAGCAAGGGGTTAAATACACTATATACACTGACGCGTCTAGCGTTGGTTTGGGTTGTGTCCTTATGCAGAGGGACAGGGTAATTTCGTATGCCTCGAGACAATTAAGGAAGTACGAGGAGAATTACCCTACACACGACCTAGAGTTGGCAGCCGTTATATTCGCACTGAGACTCTGGAGACATTACCTCTACGGAGAGGAGTTCGAGTTCTTTTGCGACCACAAGAGCCTCAAGTACATATTCACGCAGCGAGACTTGAATATGAGGCAGCGGCGATGGATGGAGACGTTGAAGGACTTCAAGTTTGAAGTCTCTTACCATCCTGGGAAGGCGAACCTTGTGGCTGATGCGTTGAGCCGCAAGAAGGCGATAGAGTTTGCGGCTCCACTGATGGTTGCCGAGTGGGATATGGTTGAGTTTTTGCGAGACTTTGAGCAGAAACTCACTATAGAGGAGCCATTCGAGTTCATCGCACATGTACAGGTGCGATCTCAGATCGATGACCGAGTCATCGAGGCGCAGAGGGACGACGCGCATCTTACTGAGCTTCGAGAGCAGGCCAGTGATGATGCTGACGCCGACTGGCGAGTTGGTATGGATGGGGTCTTACGTTACCGTGGCCGCCTATGCGTTCCTGATGTCCCTGACTTGAGACGAGAGATTCTCGAGGCTGCGCATTCTACTAGACTCGCGATGCATCCAGGCAGTACGAAGATGTATCGTGACGTGAAGAGGACGTATTAGTGGGAAGGTATGAAGACCCACATTGCTGAGTTCGTGTCCCGTTGTCTCACTTGTCAGCAGGTGAAGGCAGAGCATCGCCGACCACCTGGACTTTTGCAGCCTATGCCGATTGCAGAGTGGAAGTGGGATTTCATTTCCATGGACTTCATTTCTGGGTTGCCGAAGACGAGGAAGGGGCATGATTCCATTTGGGTGATCGTCGACCGATTGATGAAGTCGGCGCACTTCCTACCGATCAGAGTTACGAACTCTGCAGACGAGCTGGCTAGATTGTATATTAGAGAGATCGTGCGTCTGCATGGAGTTCCGTTGGAGATCGTGTCGGACAGAGACACGCGGTTCACTTCTATTTTCTGGACTCGCATTCAGGAGGCTATGGGTGTGAAGTTGAAGTTCAGTACTGCCTTCCACCCACAGACGGACGGACAGACGGAGCGAGTGAACCAGATCCTGGAGGACATGTTGCAAGCTTGCGCATTGGACTTCAAGGACAGTTGGGATGACTGTCTTGCATATGCGGAGTTTGCGTACAACAATAGCTTCCAGGCGAGTATCGGCATGGCACCTTATGAGGCGCTGTATGGGCGACCTTGTCGCGCACCGCATTGCTGGTTAGAGGTCGGTGAGCGCAGCTTGATTGGCCAGAGTTGGTGCAGGTGACGTCAGAGAAGATCGATATTATTCGACGTCGGCTCCTTACAGCGCAGAGCAGACAGAAGAGCTACGCCGATACGAGGCGGAGGCCACTAGAGTTCACAATTGGGGATCATGTGTTTTTGCGAGTTTCCCCTATGAAGGGAGTCCTTCGGTTCGGGAAGAAGGGGAAGCTGGCACCGCGATTCATTGGTCCATTCCAGATCCTCGATCGTGTGGGAGCGGTGGCTTACCGATTGGCTTTACCCACGCCCCTCGTGAGCGTCCACAACGTATTTCATGTTTCTATGCTGAAGAAGTACGTTGCTGATCCTTCCCATATCATCAGATGGGAGCAGGTGCAGTTAGGAGAGGATGTTACTTATATCCTGCGACCGACACGCATCTTAGACCGGAAGGAGCAGGTACTGCGTAGCAAGGTGATTCCCCTTGTGAAGGTACTATGGACGCATCATACTGAGGAGGAGGCTACTTGGGAGACAGAAGCCGAGATCAGAAAGAACTACCCACAGCTTCTCGAGGAGTACGAAAAGGTACAAAATTTCGAGGACGAAATTATTTGTTAAGGGGGGTAGATTGTAACGCCCGTGAAAAATTCATACTTGGGCTCGAGTACCAACTCGACCCGAAATTGCGTAGAATTCATTCCTTTAGAAAATATGACTAGGTTAGCTAGTGCAACGTTAGAATAGCTGGGAAATGGTCCCTGATCACTTTAAATACGTTCTACAAGGCCCGAAGCGAGTGGAACCAAGGGTGCTATAATGCTCTAAAGCCTCGGATCAAACTCTAAACCGGTTTGTTCTCTGGACCACTTTGAATCTTTGTATTGGATCTAGACCGCACGTCGAAAGTCCGATACCTCCTATCTTAGACCGTTAGAACCGTCTAGCTGGACTTGACACTCATTCCAAAAATCAAGTCAAACCGATAATCACAGGCTATTTCATTGAGCCCGGACCGAAGAGAGTGAGAATAGGGTTAGAATTGGAATTTAAAATTCAAATCTGGCACACAATTTGACGCATCAGTATTGAGCGTTCTGACCGTCAGAATACAGCCAAATTACACCCTTGGATCAGGAAAAATATCTATTATATATCACGAGACTTATAGGCCTGATCTTGGTGCGGTGACCGTTAAACTGAAACTGGGCCGCCACGTGCGATCTGGGAACCCAACCGGTCTGAAAACTGGATGTGTACTAGATCCAGTATGCATGAGCTTAAGTCCGACCGCATTTGGCCTGGGGACCTCCAGAAATGCCCTTTTGGACCGAAATGGCCCCGATTTGGTTAGGCACCAAGTAAACATTGTTCCCAAGCCTATTTTGGGCATGTTGTAGGCTATAAAAGGGGTTGAAACCCTCACTCCTCTCTTCCATCCGAATTTGAGAGAAGCCCTAGCTTGGGAGAGAGAAAAAGGTGGGAGAGTTCTTCCTGCCACTTGTACTACGCATTGCACGTGCTTAAGCAACACACCTCCACCGCTTTCCCGGCGATTCCACCGCGATCCTAGGTAAGTAAAAACCCTAAATAGTTGTTGATTTGAGTTTCCCTTGTTTCCATAGCGATGTAGCTTATGGATCTTGTGCATTAGGCTCCTTATTCGCCGTAGACGAGGCGTATACGATCCGTTTCAATTCCCGAGTCTACAAGACATAAGGTGAGGATTTTAGACGCTTTGATTGACGGTTCCCAACGCTTTCAATGTCATTTAATAGTAGATTCTTGACGGCATCGCCGTTTGACATGTACAAAATGCTCTCCGTTTCCCGTTTCGTAAGCTAACGAAGAATATGAGATTTAGGGCATTTTAGTCATTTGTAGGAAGTACTGTTTACATTCATATTTTGCTGATGTGATTGACATGGTTTGTTGTCGCATTAGGAAGTTAGGAATGCGTGCATAATTAGTTTGGCGAAGAGATTCGCCTAGTTGCGCACTTTGGGTCGACATACTATATGTAGACTTAAGTGTGTAGTGTATGTGTTTGTATAAATGCTTGTATTAGTATGTATTGAATTAAATGATGTTATTTGATAGTTTGTGATTGATTTTTCAATTATTATGCTGACCTAAATGATTTTCTACATGTTGACTAAATGCATGATTTCATTACATGTATGGAATTTATGTGCTTGAGGATTTGCTTAAGTTGAATGATATAACATGTGTTAACATGCTCACATGATTGTATTTCAATTCCAATGCTCTTACATAACTTGTTGATGTGATTCCATAAGTGTGTGGGACTAGACTTAGTCCAGGCAGTCGGTAACCGAGCGAATTCGTGGCTGACTGGTCATAGCCACGAACGACGCGTCGATGAACGTGATTCGTGTTGAGAGTTGGCGGCAGTGGTTAGGCCACGCGAAGTGTTTTACGCACTTCATGTCGTTCAGCTTGAGATGCGATCGCGCTAGTCGAGCCCGTCAAGTAACCCGACTGGCCGATGTTTGTTCACCTTATATGTATCATAACTGCTTGAACCTAGGGTACTGAACTTACCATTGTAAACCCTATTAACCGTGGTACCTTGATCCACGAAGACTCATGAGCCGGGCATGGTGGTATGGGACACCGTGGTCGAGCTGTCGGCCTACGCTGGGGCCACAAACCTCCCCGTAGTGACCAGTGAGCACCTTGACTCGTGAGCAGATTATGGTGGTATGGGACACTATATTCTAGCTGTCGGCCTACACTGATCAGGCGACGAGCCCTTTGTAGTGACCGCGAGCGTATTCTGAGTCCACGGGAGGCGACGACCCTTCCGTGCAGTAGAGTACAGTAGGCCTGTATTGATAAGGTGATGGGGGAGTGGTGCAACGAGTGCGAGCAACAGCCCTGACAGCCCTTGCAGTGACCTATGAAATGTACATCGTATGAGATTACTAGGAGTGACGACCCTAGACAGGATCCGTGTTGGGATTGATACAAGGGAAGTACCTTAGTTTCCCAATCCTGCTGTTTGAATGGACTAATAACAACTTGGTAATCATATCACCATAGCATTGCATGTGCCTGGAAGATGTGGAGCACTCTAGGGAGTGTGGCATGCCGCGGTCGTAAGATGTTGCCGCATGAGGGTGATCGTCGGTGAGGGCATACATCACGTCATATCATCTTGCATTAACAACAGTATTAGGATTGTCTGATTTACTGCTTTACTATTATCGCGTGATTGAATTGTGAACATGCTAATCTTTGCTCTATGATTCCACTGAGTTGATCACTCATTCCCACGTTACGGGATGGTGTTTGCAACACCCACCAGACCCTGTTGTAGTTGCAGGTGAGGACGAGATCCAGGAGGTGGAGCTAGATGATGACGAGGACCAGGATGAGTTCTCGTATATGCAGTATCATGACGGCTTCCCGTAGGCGACCTGGATCGAGGGGACATCAGAGGGACTTTTCTTTTTGAACATTATTCTTTTGTTATGTATATGTACATGAGACTCAGTGATGTAGTCATACTTTGGAGATAGATGAGATTACTTTGCTTTTCCATACAGTGATATATACATTGTTTAGTCTTCCGCTTGCTTTTATCACTGGATCTGAAGTATGAATTGCAGTTTTGGTATACTTTTACTCGTGTGGATGCTTTAAATCAGACAACATCAAATCATAACCATTTTTGTTGCATAAGTGACGGTCTGAAACTCGGGAGTTGAGTTTATACACGACCCTCGATTTTCAGGGTGTTACAATCCAGTATCCCTGTAATCCCATCGAAGTAGCACGAGGTGTACATAGACCCGCCAGAGAGTTGCACGTAGGAGAACTCCTCCTCCTCGTCTATTGTAACATCCCAAAAATCGGGGGTCGGGTAAAAACCCAATGCCCGAGTTCCAAAATGTCACTTATGTAACATAGATAATGATAAATGCATGTCATCTGTAGAATGACATTAAACAAGATTGAGACTAAGCCAAAACAACATACCATACTTCAGAGACAGTTAAATTAGCAAGCGGAAGACTGTGATGAATACATAAAATATATAATTAATTGTAAACATCCAGAGTGTAAACATGTTATTAGGTTAATTAAATACATGTATACTCAAAAAATGGAAAGAAAAGAATATACATGAGTGCTACAAAAATATAAAATGACGTGTCAAGGCGTCTAATCAACCTCCCTGTAATCCCATCGATCAGAACACACATAAAGGAGGGATTCTCCTCATCATCATCAAGTCCGGCTCCGCTTTACAAACAGCGCCATCATCTGAAACTAAAATAGAGACTGGTGGGTGTCCAGAACACCATCCCGTAACGTGGGAATGAGTAATCAACTCAGTGGAATCATAGAGCAAAGATTAGCATGTTATCAAATCAATCACGCGATAATAGTAAAGCAAACAATCAAACAGTCCTAGATACTATTGTTAATGCATGCATGAATGACATGATGGATGCCCTCACCAACATACTCCCTCATACGACACCATCTTACGCCCGCGGCATGCTTTCTTCTCGCAGTGCTCCACATCTTCCAAGCACATGCAATGCGATATGGATAATGATTATTAAGTTGTTATTAGTCCTTTTCATATAGCAGGATTGGAAAACTAAGGTACCTTCCTTATATCAATCCCAACACAGATCCTGTCTAGGGTCGTCACTCCTAGTAATCTCATACGATGTTATATTTGTAGGTCGCTGCAAGGGTTGCCAGGGCTGTTGCTTGCACTCGTTGCACCGCTCCCCCATCACCTTATCAATACAGGCCTAATGTACTCTCATCGCTACGGAAGGGTTGTCGCCTCATATAAACTCAGAATATGCTCGTGGTCACTACAAAGGGCTCGTCACCTGATCTGTATAGGCCGACAGCAAGAATATAGTGTCTCATACCATCATAATCTGCTCACGAGTCATAGGTGCTCACTGGTCACTACGGGGAGGTTTATGCCCCCAGCGTAGGCTGACAGCTCGACCACGGTGTCCCATACCACCATGCCCGGCTGTAACGCCCTGAATAAATCAGTACTTGGACTCGAGTACCAACTCGACCAGAAATCGCGTAGGATTAATTCCTTTAGAAAATAAGTGTAAGTTAGCTAGCGCAACGCTAGAGTCGCTGGGAAATAGTCCCTGATCACTTTAAATACGTTCTACAAGACCCAAAGCGAGTAGAACCAATGACGCTATAATACTCTAAAACTCAGATTAAACTCTAAACCAGTTTGTTCTCTGGACCTCTTTGAAACTTTGTATTGTATCTAGACTTCGAAAGTCCGATACCTACAATCTTAGACCGTTATAACCGCCTAGCTGGACTTGGCAATCATTTCGAAAATCAAGTCCAACCGACATTCACAGGCTATTTCATTGAGCCTGAAGTGAAGAGAGTGAGAATAGGGTTAGATTTGGAATTTGAAATTCAAATCTGGCACACGACTTGACGCGTCAGTATTAAGCGTTCTGACCGTCAGAATTCAGCCAAATTATACCCTTGGATCAGGAAAAATTTCTATTTCATATCATGTGACTTGTAGACCTGATCTACATGCGGTGACCGCTGAACTGAAACTGGACCGCCACGTGCGATCTACGAACACTACTGGTCTGAAAATGGGATGTGAGTGACATCTGACGTGCATGAGCTTAAGTCCGATCGCGTTCGGCCAGGGGACCACAAGAAATATCTTTTTAGACCGAAACAGCCCCGATTTGGTTAGGTATCAAGTAAACATTGTTCCCAAGCCTGTTTTGGGCAAGATTTAGGTTATAAAAGGGGCTTAAACCCTCACTTCTCTCACCCATCCGAATTTGCTAGAAACCCTAGCTGGTGTGAGAGAAAAGGTGAGAGATTGTGAGAGAGAGTGGGAGAGAATTTCCTGTTACTTGTGCTACGTGTTGCACGTGGTTAAGCAACGCACCTTAATCACTTTTTCGGTGATTTCACCACGATTATAGGTAAGCGAATACCCCAAATACTTGCTGATTTAAGGTTCCTTAGTTTCTTTAGCATGGTAGCTGATGCATCTTGTAAAATAGGTTCCCAGTTCACCGTAGACGAAGCGTATACGCTCCGTTCGAATTGATACGCTTATAGGATAAAAGGTGCAGATTTTAGATGCTTTGATTGACTGTCTCAAGCGTATACTCTGGAGACATTACCTCTATGGAGAGGAGTTTGAGCTCTTTTGCGACCACAAGAGCCTCAAGTACATATTCACGCAGCGAGACTTGAATATGAGGCAGTGGTGATGCATGGTGACGTTGAAGGACTTCAAGTTTGGGGAATATGTATTTTTGTGAAACTGGACCGCCACGTGCGATCTACGAACACTACTGGTCTGAAAATGGGATGTGAGTGACATCCGACTTGCATGAGCTTAAGTCCGATCGCGTTCGGCCAGGGGACCACCAGAAATATCTTTTTGGACCGAAACAGCCCCGATTTGATTAGGTATCAAGTAAACATTGTTCCCAAGCCTGTTTTGGGCAAGATTTAGGTTATAAAAGGGGCTTAAACCCTCACTTCTCTCACCCATCCGAATTTGCTAGAAACCCTAGCTGGTGTGAGAGAAAAGGTGAGAGATTGTGAGAGAGAGTGGGAGAGAATTTCCTGCTGCTTGTGCTACGTGTTGCACGTGCTTAAGCAACGCACCTCAATCACTTTCCCAGTGATTTTACCGCGATTCTAGGTAAGCGAATACCCCAAATACTTACTGATTTAAGGTTCCTTAGTTTCCTTAGCATGGTAGCCGATGCATCTTGTAAAATAGGTTCCCAGTTCACCGTAGACAAAGCGTATACGCTCCGTTCGAATTGATACGCTTCTAGGATAAAAGGTGCAGATTTTAGACGCTTTGATTGACTGTTTCCAACGCTTTCAATGTCGTTTAATAGTAGATTATCGACGACAATGCCGTTTGACATGTACAACCTGCCGTCCGTTTCCTGTTTCGTAAGCAGACGAAGAATATGAGATTTAGGGCATTTTAGTCATTTGCAGGAAATACTATTTTCATCCATAATTTGCTGATGTGATTGACATGGCTTCTTGGAATACGTGCATAATTAGTTTGGCGAAGAGATTAGCCTAAATGCGCACTTTGAGTTGACATACTATGTGTAGACTTAGGTGTGTAATCTAAGTGTTTGTGTGTAGTCTAAGTGTTTGTATAAATGCTTGTATTAGTATGTATTGAATTAAATGGTGTTATGAATTAGTTTGAGATTGATTCCTCAATTAATATGCTGATGTAAATGATTTCCTACATGTTAGCTATATGCATGATTTCATTATATGTATGAAATGCATGTGTTAGATGTTTTACTTAAGTTGTATGTTATAACATGTGTTAACATGCTCACATTGTTGTATTTCATTTCCATTGCTCTTATATGATTGCTGATGTGGATTCATAATTTTTTGGGGTTATACCTAGTCTAGGTAGTCGGTAACTGAGTAAATTCGTGGTTGGCTTATCTTTGCCACGAATGACGCGTCGATGAACGCGAGTCGTGTTTTGGAGTTGGCGGCAGTGGTTAGGCCACACGAGGTATTTTACGCACTTCATGTCGTTCGACTTGAGATGCGATCGTGCTAGTCGAGCCCGTCAAGTAACCCGACTGGCCATTGTATGTTCACCCTGGATGAGTCATAACTGCTTGAACCTAGGGTACTGAACTTACCATTGTAAACCCTGTCAACCATGGTACCTTGATCCATAAAGACTCATGAGCCGGGCATGGTGGTATGGGACACCGTGGTTGAGCTGTCGGCCTACGCTGAGGCCACAAACCTCCCCGTAGTGACCAGTGAGCACTTATGACTCGTGAGCAGATTATGGTGGTATGGGACACTATATTCTTGCTGTCGGCCTACACCGATCAGGCGACGAGTCCTTTATAGTGACCGCGAGCGTATTCTGAGTCTACGGGAGGCGACGACCCTTCCTTAGCAGTGAGAGTACAGTAGGCCTATATTGATAAGGTGATGAGGGAGCGGTGCAACGAGTGCGAGCAACAGCCCTGACAGCCCTTGCAGCGACCTACAAAATATACATCGTATGAGATTACTAGGAGTGACGACCCTAGACAGGATCTGTGTTGGGATTGATATAAGGGAAGTACCTTAGTTTCCCAATCTTACTGTTTGAATGGACTAATAATAACTCGGCAATCATATCACCATCACATTGCATGTGCCTGGAAGATGTGGAGCACTGTGGGATGAAAGTATGCAGCGGGCGTAAGATGGTGCCGTATGAGGGAGATCGTCGGTGCGGGTATCCATCATGTCATATCATATTGCATTAACAACAGTATTAAGATTGTTTGATTTACTGCTTTACTATTATCACATGATTGATTTGAGAACATGTTAATCCTTGCTCTATTATTCCACTGAGTTAGCTACTCACTCCCACGTTACGGGATAGTGTTTGCAACACCCACCAGACCCTGTCTTAGATGCAGGTGAGGCAGCAATTCAGGAGGCAGAGCCGGACTATGCTGAGGACTAGGACGAGTTCTCATATATGCAGTACCACGACGGCTTTTCTTAGGTGGCCTGGATTGGCGGGACTACTCAGTGGGACTATTTTGACGTTTGATTTCTGTTATTTACATGTATATGAGACTCAGAGATGTATTCATACTTTGGAGACAGTTGAGATCTATTTTGTTTTCCATACAATGATATGTATATCTTTTAGTCTTCCGCTTGCTTTTATCACTGAATCTGGAGTATGAATTGCAGTTTTGGTATACTTTTATTCATGTGAATGCTTTAACTCAGACAACATTGAATCATAATAATTTTTGTTGCATAAGTGACGGTCTGGAACTCGGGAGTTGAGTTTATACACGACCCCCGATTTTCAGGGTGTTACACCGGCTCATGAGTCTTTATGGATCAAGGTACCATGGTTAACAGGGTTTCCAATGGTAAGTTCAGTACCCTAGGTTCAAGCAGTTATGACTCATACATGGTGAACATACAATGGCCAGTCGGGTTACTTGACGGACTCGACTAGTACGAGCACATCTCAAGCTGAGCGACATGAAGTGCATAAAACACTTCGTATGCCCTAACCACTGCCGCCAACCGAAAACACGACTCGCATTCATCGACGCATCCTTCGTGGTAAATAGAAGCCAACCACGAATTCAATCCATTACTAACTGCCTGGACTAATGTATAGCCCCAAACACTTGAACATCAACATCACTAATCATATGAGAGTAACAGAAATGAAATACAACAATGTAAGCATGTTGACACATGTAATAACATACAAGTTAAGCAAATCATCCAACAAATGCATTTCATGTATATAATGAAATCAATACATATAGCCAACATGATGGAAATCATTTACATCAGCATATTACTTGAGAATTCAATCTCAAAACTCATTCACAATACCATATACTCAATACATACTAATACAAACATTTATACAAACACTTAGCCTACACACTTTAGTTTACATAGCGTATGTCGACTCAAAGTGCGCATTAGGGCGAATCTCTTCGCCAAACAAATCATGCATGCATTCCTAATATCATAACCTGACAAATAACCATGGCAAACATTTCAGCAAAATATGGATGTAAACAGTATTTCCTACAAATGACTAAAATGCCCTAAATCTCATATTTTTCATACGTTTACGAAATGGAAAATGGACAGCATGTTCTACATGTCAAACGACGTTGTCGTCGATAATCTACTATTAAACGACATTGAAAGCTTTGAAATCAGTCAATCAAAGCGTCTAAAATCCTCACCTTTTGCCCTAGACGTGTATCGATTCGATTTGAACGCATACGCTTCATCAACGGCGTTAAGGCGACCTAATACATAAGATATATATAAGCTACTTCGCTATTTAAATCGAAAGAATCCTAAAACAATAAGTGGTTAGGATTTTTCTTACCTAGAAGTGCGTTGAAAATCACCGGGAAAGTGATTCAAATGCGGTGCTTCGGTACGTGCAATAGCTGGTGCAAGTGGCAGGAAATTCCTCCCACAACTCTCTTACAATCTCTTACTTTTTCTCTCTCTTTCTAGGGTTTACTCTAAATTTGGATGGGAGAGATATGAAGGGGTTGAAGGCCCTTACATAGGCTAAAACCTAACCTAAATAGACTTGGGAACAAGCTATACTTGGGTTATAGCCAAATCAAGACTTTTTCGATCCAAAAGAGCATTTCGGGAGGTCCCCTGTCCGAACGCGGTCGGACTTAAGCTCATGTGTATCGGATCCTGCTCACCCAAAGTTTTCAGCCCGGTAGAGTTCCTATATCACACGTGGCGGTCCAGTTTCAGTTCAGCGGTCACGGAGAATCGATCGAGGATTCCAAGTACACTGACCTGAATGAGAAATGTTTCCTGGTCCGAGGGTGTAATTGGGTCAGATTTCGACGGTCTGAATGCTTATACTGATCTTGCAAACAAAACGTGCTAGATTTATTTAAATCCCATTTAATTTTAAATGAATTTTACTCTTTCTCACACTCCCTGCTCCAAGCTCAATAAAATAGCCTCAGAGCATCGGTTGGGCTTGATTTTCGAAACGATTGTCAAGTCCAGCTAAGCGGTCATAACCGTCTAAGATTGTAGATATCAAACTTTCGACGCGCGGTCTAGATCCAATACGAAGTTTCAAAGGGTTCTTGAGAACAAACCGATTTAGAGTTTGATCCTGGATTTTAGGGTAACGTAGCGTCAACGATGCTAGAGGTTTTGGGTCTTACAGATCGTATTTAAAGTGGTTGGTGCTTATTTCACAGGTATTCTAGTGTAGCGCTGGCTAATTCTCATTAAATTCTAAAGAATTTGGTTCTACATGATTTCTTTGGCTTTGGAATTGGGTTTTGAGAGGTTACTAAGGTATTATGGTTGGCCCATTGCCTAAGGACGTCTAATCCCAGGTTGGTAAAAATCTGGGGTGTTACATCTATGAAGACTGGCTCCATCACGCAGACCTCGCAAGAACCTACATCTAAATCAGATTTTGGTTAGTGTTTTAAAACACCATCCTAGGTGGGAATGAGTAGCCAATTCAGTGGAACTATAAAGTAAAGGTTAACATGTTATCAATTCAGTCAAGCAGTAATGATAAAGTAATACATCAAACAGTCCTAGCTGCTCTTATTAATGTAGGGATGATATGCTATAATGATGCATGCCCTCGCCTGCACTCCCTCAGTGACATCATCTCACGGTCACGCATGCAACACTCCCGCTGTGCTCAACTCCAAATCCAAAGGCACATGCGATGCAGTGCATGTGCGTATTAGCCAAGTTCTTAATTAGACCTATTCATATAGCAGGTTTGGGAAGCTAAGGTACCTCCCTTTATATCATTTATCTAAACATTGATCCATCTAGGGTCATTAATCCTAGTTAATTGCATGCGATGGGCAGTTCCAGGTCACTACGAAGAGGCTCGTCACCTTAGCACAGGCCTAGTTTATACTCAAGGTTACTAGAGAAAGGCTCGTCACCTTAGCGTAGTCCTAGTGTATACTCGAGGTCACTCCACTAACGCCTTACCAACTGACAGTATATTTTCGAAGGCTCGTCATCAACCCGACTGGGGACCATACCAGGCTGTGCCATTGTAGGCCAACATCTCGAATACAGTGTCTCATACCATCGTATTCAGCTCACGAGTTTAGGTTGCTCACTGGTCACTACTGGAGGCTCGTCACCCCCGTGTATGCCAAAAGCTCGACCACGGTGTCCTATACCACTATGCCCGACTCATGAGTCTTAGAGGATCATAGTACTAAGGTTAAACGGGCTTTACATTGGTAAGTGGTACCTTAGATTCAAGCAATAACGTCCATACATTCTGAACATACGTTGGGCCAATTGGGTTACTTGACAAGCTCGACTGGTATGAGCGTACATTGAATGATTATGTATTGATTGTAAAGAAGAAGGACGGTTCCCTGCGATTGTGTATTGATTATCGCATGTTGAACCAGGTGACAGTGAAGAACAAGTATCCCTTGCCCAGGATTGATGATCCGTTTAATCAGTTGAAGGGGGCACAGTATTTTTTGAAGATGGATTTACAGTCAGGGTATCATCAGTTGCACGTCAGCGATGAGGACGTATAGAAGACAGCCTTCAGGACTAGTTTTGGTCATTACAAGTTCCTTGTGATGTCGTTTGGACGCACAAACGCTCCGCCCGTGTTCATGGATTTGATGAACAGAGTGTTTCGGCCATTTTTGTTCCAATTCGTCATTGTGTATGTTGATGACATCCTGATATATTCCAAGAGTCGGGAAGAGCATGAAGAGCATCTGCGAGCAGTCTTCGACACTCTTAGGAAGAACTAGTTGTTTGCGCAGTATAAGAAATGTGAATTCTAGAAAGAGGAAGTCAAGTTCCTGGGACATGTGGTGTCCAAGGAAGGTATAGTAGTCGACCTCGATAAGGTAACCGCGGTTTAGGATTGGAAGCGGCCCAGTTCAGTTACTGAGGTGAGGAGTTTTCTTGGTCTGGTAGGGTACTATCGACGATTCATTTAGGACTTTTTCAAGATTTTCAGATCGCTGTCTCAGTTGACACGGAAAGATATGAAGTTCTCTTGGAATGAGAAAGTAGAAGCAGCTTTTCAGGAGCTGAAGGACAAGTTGACATCCGCCCTTATGCTAGTATTACTAGAGTAAGGGGTTAACCATACTGTATACACTGACGTGTCTCCCGTTGGTCTGGGTTGTGTACTTATGTAGAAGGACAGGGTGATTGCTTATACCTCAAGACAGTTGAGGAAGCACGAGGAGAATTACCCTACACACGATCTAGAGTTGACAGCTGTCATTTTCACACTGAAGCTCTGGAGACATTACCTCTATGGAGAGGAGTTCGAGCTCTTTTGTGACCACAAGAGCCTTAGATACATATTCTCTCAGCGAGACTTGAATATGAGGCAATGCCGATGGATGGAAATCTTGAAGGACTTTAAGTTTGAGGTCTCCTACTATCCGGGCAAGGCAAACCTTGTGGCAGACACGTTAAGCCGTAAGAAGACCATAGAGTTCGCGGCTCTGCTAATGATAGCAGAATGGGATATGGTAGAGTTTCTGCGAGACTTTGAGCAGAAACTCACGGTGGAGAAGCTTTATGAGGTTATCATACATATTCGAGTATAGCCCCTCACTGACGATAGGATTATCGTGGCTCAGGCAGACAATGAGCTATTGGTGAAGATGAGAGAGCGGGTTAGTACAGATGAGGACTCCGAGTGGAGTGTTGGTTCAGATGGGGGCTTACGTTATCATGGCCGCCTATGTGTCCCAGACGTTCCTGACTTGAGATGGGAGGTTCTCAAAGTAGCCTACAGTTTGAGGTTTACGATGCAACTTGGTAGCACAAAGATGTATCAAAACATGAAAAGATCATACTGGTGGGACAATATGAAGGTTCACATTGCAAAGTTTGTATCCCGTTGTCTCACATGCTAACAGGTCAAGGCTGAGCATCGCCGACCTCCTGGACTGCTTCAGCCCATGCCCATAGCCGAATGGAAGTGAGATTTTATCTCTATGGATTTTATTTCAGGGCTACCGAAGATGAGGAAGGGAAATGACTCCATTTGGGTGATCGTTGACCGATTGACGAAATCAGATCATTTCCTACCGATCAGAGTTATGAACTCTGCAGGCGAGTTGGCTAGGTTGTACATCAAGGAGATTGTACGTCTGCATGGAGTTCCCTTGGAGATCGTGTCAGACCGAGACACTCGATTCACATCTATCTTCTAGACTCGTATCCAGGAAGCGATGGGTGTGAAGTTAAAGTTCAACACCGCGTTCCATCCACTGACAGACGGGTAGATGGAATGAGTGAATCAAGTGCTAGAAGATATGTTGTGAGCTTGTGTGTTGGATTTCAAGGACAGTTGGGATGACTGTCTTCCTTATGCAGAGTTTGCGTATAATAACACCTTTCAGGCGAGTATTGCCATAGATCCCTATGAGGCACTGTATGGTCACCCGTGTAGAGCACTTCATTGCTGGGTAGAAGTGGACGAGAAGACTCTGATTGGCCCAGAGTTAGTTCAGGCGACCTCAGAGAAAATTGACATTATTAGGCGTCGACTTCTATCAGCACAGAGCAGGCAGAAGAGCTACGCCGATACGAGACGGCGACCGCTTGAGTTTGAGGTTGGGGACCATGTATTCCTTAAAGTTTTTCCCATGAAGGGAGTCCTTCGGTTTGGTAAGAAAGGAAAGCTCACACCAAGATTCATTGGTCCTTTTCAGATACTTGATCGAGTGGGGGCAGTAGCTAATCGCCTTTCTTTACCCACACCACTCGTAGGCATGTATAACGTATTTCATGTGTCCATGTTGAAGAAGTACGTTCCTGATCCTTCGCACATTATCAGTTGGGAGTAGGTGCAGTTGAGCGAGGATGCTACCTATGTACTGTGACCAATGCGTATTCTGGATAGAAAGGAGCAGGTATTGTATAACAAGGTTATCCCATTTGTGAAGGTACTGTGGACGCATCACAGTGAGGAAGAGGCTACTTGGGAGACCAGAGCTGAGGTCAGAAAGAACTAACCTCAGATCCTCGAGGAGTACGAGAAGGTACAAATTTCAAGGATGAAATTTTTCTTTAAGGGGGGTAGATTGTAACGTCCTGAAAAAATCCATATGAAGGCCCGAGTACCACCTCAAGTAGAAATCACTTAGGACCAAATTCCTTAGAAATTTAACGAGAATTAACTAGCGTTAAACTAGATTACTTATGAAATTATCACCAATCACTTTAAATACGATCTGTAAGACCCAAAACTTGTAGAATTGTTAACGCTACATTACCCTAAAATCTAGGTAAATATCTAAACCCAGTTGCTCTCGGGAGCACATTGAAACTCCGTATCGGACCTAGACCGCACGTCGTAAGTCCAATAGCGACGAACTTAGACAATTATGATCGCCTTGTTGGACTTGACAACCACCTCGAAAATCAATCCCAGATGATGTCTTGGGACTATTTTCTTAAGTCCGAAGCGAAGTGTGCGAGAAAAGTGAATATTTTTAGAAATTAAATTTGAATTTAAGTGATCTGAGTCGTGTCTCTTATGGGCCAATTATAAGCATTCAGACCGTCAGAATGTGACCCAAATACACCCTCAGATCAGGGAAGATGTCCCACACATGCCAATATACTTGTGGCCTTAATCGAGTATCGGTGACCGTTGAACTGAAACTGGTCCGCCACGGTTGATCTGTAAACCTGATCGGACTGAAAACTTAGCTTGATCAAGATCCAATTTCTGTGAGCTTAAGTTCGACCGCATTCAGCAAAGGGACCTCCAGAAATGCTTCGTTAGATCGGAACAAGCCCGATTTGGATATAACCTAAGTATACCATGGTCTTGGGACTATTTTCGTCAGTTTTGGGCCTATATAAGCGTCTTAAACCCCCTCTCTCACAATCCATACGAATTCCAAAACCCTAGCTAAGAAAAAGAGAGAGTAAAGAGAGAGAAAGAGAGAGAGAAGTTGGTGATTCATCCTGGAATTCTTCCCAGCTACACTACATACCAAATCCGCCTATTCGTATCGCTATTTCGGCGACTCTAATTCCATACTTGGGTAAGAAATCCTAACCCTAATCCATTCTAGAGTTTCAAATAGTCTAAGTAATGATGTAACTAACCTACTTTGTGTTCTAGGTTGTAAATCTGCCGTTGACGAAGACTTAGCGTCTAAATCATATCCGTTACGCATTTTCCAGTTTAAGGTGCGGACTAATATGTTTAGGTTATGGTTTTCAAGACTTTCAATGTCAGTTAATGATTTATTACTGACGTGGGTGCCATTACACATGTCAAATGCGATATCTGTTTCATTTTACATAAATGTATGACCTATGTTATGAATTGAGTATTTCATGTGTTTGTTGAAATGTTTGTATGCATTTGAAATCTGATGTTTTGATTGCCATGATTAATTGTCGTAGGGACATGGTTGTTATGTATGCGACAACTCCTTGGCAAAAGGATTTGCCCTAATACGTAATATGGCCAACATACGTGATGGATGTTGAAAAGTGTAGTCTAAGTGTTTATGAAAATGTCTGAATGAGTTAGTAGTTAGTAAAGTGTGAATTATAAGGGAGTTGAGATATGAATCCCAACTACCTTAGTTGTGTGTATGATTTCTTCCATGAACTGTATAATCTGCTTATTCATGTTTAACTGTGTGTATGATTTCCTCCATGTACTGTGTATTCGTATTTAAGTTATAATCCATAACATGTTCATATGATTGTAGGATTGATTTAAATATTCATCATTGTGATTGTACGTGGTTGGAACTATATCACAGTCTAAGTAATCGGCAACAGTCCTTGAACTAGTGGTTGAGGTTGTTTTCGCCACGCAGGATGTGTTCGACGAATCTGAGCCGTACTTGGGATGTCGACAGTGGTTAGGCCACACGGAGTGCTTATGCATTTCATGTCAGTCAACTCAACGTGCACTCGTCTTAGTCAAGCATGTCATATAACTCGATTGACTCGATGTATGTTCACCATGTTTGGACGCGACTGCTTGGATCTAAGGTACCAAACTCACCGGTGAAACCATGTTAACCTTTGTACCTCGATCCGCTAAGACTCATGAGCCGAACATGGTGGTATGGGACACCGTGATTGAGCTGTCGGCCTACGCTGGGGCGACGAACCACCCCGTAGTGACCAGTGAGCAACCCAGACTTGTGAGCTGAATACGGTAGTATGAGACACTGTATTCGTACTGACGGCCTACACTGATTGGTGACTAGCCCTCTGTAGTGACCTCGAGCATACCCTGCAGCTGCATTGAGGCGACGAGCCTTATTGTAGCATCTAGGGTATAATTAGGCCTGCATTGATTGGTGACGAGCCCTTTGTAGCGACTTAGAACCATAACATCGTATGAGAGTTACTAGGACTGACGACCCTAGAATGGATCATTATTTGGGAATTGATATAAGGGAGGTACCTTAGCTTCCCAATCCTGCTGTATGAAAAGGACTAATAAGAACTTGGTAATCACGTCTATGCACCGTATTGCATGTGCTTGGGCGAGGAAGAGCACTTTCGGGTGGTTGTCATGCGCGCTATAAGATGAAGACGTTGAGGGAGTGCAGGCGAGGGCATGCATCATTCCTTCATACATTCTTACATTAACTAGAGTAATTAGGGATGTTTGATTGTATTGCTTTATCATTACTGCTTGACTGAGTTGATAACATGTTAACCTTTGCTGTATAGTTCCACTGAGTTGATCACTCACTCCCATGTTCTGGGACAGTGCTTAAACACCAACCAGACTCTGTCTTAGTTGCAAATGATGATGCGACTCTAGAGGTAGAGCCGGAGTTCCAGGATGACGAGGAGGTATTCTTATGCATGCAGTATTCAGGTAAGTTCCCTTAGACCGTTCTGAATCATCGGGGCTTCAGGGTTTATGCTTTGTAGAGGACTATTACATTTTGACATTTGTATTTTAAAACAATACTTGTAACTATTGACCTGACAGAGCTTACATATTTTGGAGACTTATATCGGTTTATATATTTGTTTCAGTCTTCTTCTTGCATATTATAAGTGTCCCTGGATTATGTTTTGCTGATTTGACTTAATCTACTTCATATTTTATGCACTAATACAGACAACATACACCCATCATTTAAAATATTGCATAAGTGATGTTTTGGAACTCGGGAGATGAGTTATACTCGACCCCTGATTTTCAGGACGTTACATTAACACTTCTTAAAGGCAAAGTAATAAAATTTTGGTTGTAAGTGGTCGGGCCAACACGTAAAGAAAGTTGTGTAGTGGGTTTGAGCTGGATACACAAACCTTCTGCCTAGCTATGACAGAAATTTTGTCATATCAGTTCTTAATCCTAGTTGATCACGATCTTCTGCTTGATTAGAGCATTGAGTTCATTGGTAACTATCAGGATTTAGAATTCGATTCAAACTGCGAATACTTCGCTTATATATAGTTCCTCTACTCCATGTTCCTGATTGTAATAAGTCCTTAGAAAGTCAATTCTAAGGGATGTGTTGACTTGACCTAATGTTCAATCCGAGGGATATATAAGTTTTCTCTGAGCATGACTAGTTTCAAAGTTAAAACAACTTTCCTAAAAGTTATTAAAGAAGCATATAAGTATCAAGGGAATCCAACGAAAGAATGAGGTCTCACTCCAACCTAATCAAGCTGACTCACTAAGTCTATCATTCAATTATCTTAACATAATTAGTCTTTTACATTCTTTAGTATAACCAGTAGCCTAGTCTTAATTTAGGAGTAGCGGTAATCCAATAGTTGTAATCCAAAGTCTATGCTTATACGCTAGATGATTTCATACCATTTCTAATACAAGAAATTATTTTATCACTTAGGGTCAAAAGTTGTCTGATTGGAATTGAGTTACCTGAACTTGAATTTAACTACGCTTGAGTAATTCATGTATGCTCATACCAGCTATAGAAGTCCTAGGGTTCACGTTATTAATTTATTGGGTTTCCTATACTACCAGATTTTATATAATCCTCATTCCCAAGGTCCTAGGGTAGTTTTATACCCTTTTCTGGCACTTTCAGTTAGTATATTATTTTAATTATTTTTCTAGTAGTTCCTCATCAAGTTTAATTAATCTCCATCAAATTTCATTAGATTTCGTGTTGTATAAAAATTCTAAAAATTATAAAAGCAGCAACTATCTAAACTAATATTTTTCAAATAGTTTTCACAATGACCTATATTTAACTATATTAAAATTTTTATTATATTTTTTACATATTTTTATATGAAACTAGACTTATCAAGCTTCAATCTAATTTTTGAATCACCTAAATTGGAGTTATTTTAAGGGATTTATGACTTTTTGAAGTCGGGTAAATATTGTAGAAAATGGAAAAATTACAGAAAACAGACCGCCCGGCCCGCTGGACGGCGAGGCCTTGTTGTTGTGGTGATGGCATCACCACTTGCTAGACCCTGGGGTGATGACATCCCCCCCAGGGTGCCGAAAATGTGTGGTACCCACCACGGGTCCCCCCGTTTTGCGTCGTTTGTTCCCCCGAGTCCGTTTAATGTGGTTTTGGGTTTCATCTCGTGTATATTCACACTTTTCATATCTTTTGAGTGTGTATTACACTAAATTATCATCTAAACCTATCGATTAATAGTCTATAATGGAATTAAGATCATCTCACATGATCACAGGCGCATACCAGTCATACTTCAACTGTCAATTTCGCTTCAACAGTCATATGATCACCGATGGGCGAAACTTGGGATCTTAATATGGTTTTTAGATTCCATCGCCCTCTCCTAATTTAGAGTGCATTAAAGTGCATTGTATTAATATAACCTAGGTCCATTTTAATCCAAATCATGCTCTGATACTCTCTTGTAACACCCCAAAAATCGGGAGTCGAGCAAAAGCTCAGCTCCCGAGTTCCAATGTATCACTTATGCAACATAGATAATGATGATTAAATTTTGTCCATATTAGTTTATTAAATATGAGTGGGATTACACCAAAACAGGCTATCATACTCTAGAGTTAATGTAATTAAGCAAGCGAAAGACTAAATTTAATATAAAAAGTATAGGTACGTGTTTCATAACCTCCAGAGTATGATCATGTAGCTGGGTTGAATATATATACAAGTGCTTTTTCAAACTTATAAAATGCTAAAAATATAAATGTTCAACTAATCTAGTATCCTTGTAATCCCATCGAAGCAGCATGAGGTCTATATAGACTCGCCTGAGAGCTGCACGTAGGAGAACTCTTCGTCTATGAAGATTGGCTCCGTCGCACAGACTTCAGCAGAACCTGTATCTAAATTAGAGTCTGGTTGGTGTTTTAAAACACCATCCTAGGTGGGAATGAGTAGCCAATTCAGTGGAACTATAAAGTAAAGGTTAATATGTTATCAATTCAGTCAATGATAAAGTAATACATCAAACAGTCCTACTTACCCTTATTAATGCAGGGATGATATGCTATATTGATGCATGCTCTCGCCTGCACTCCCTGAGTGACATCATCTCACGGTCGTGCATGCAACACTCGTATTCAGGCATTTTATCAAACACTTAGACTACACATATCGACATACATGTAATAAAGTAGTTATAACGTATATTATGGCAAATCCTTTCACAAAGGATCTGTCACGCATACAACAATCATGTATTCTTAATCAGTAGTCATGGCAAGCATAAATTTTATTTCCATATTCATTCAAACATTTCAACAAACACATGGAATGCATTAAAATTAATAAGTTTATATATATGTGTAATATACGGAAAAGATCGCATCTAGGCACATGTGACAGTAATCAAATCAATTATAAATCATTAACTGACATTGAAAGCCTTGAAAACCATAACTTAAACGTTTATAGTCCGCACCTTTTATCCGTAAACTCATATCAGGCACAATGGCTACCTATAACATGAAATAGGTTAGCTATTTCACCATTTTCTCTATTTGGATCCCTAAAAATATTAGGGTTAGGATTTCTTACCTAAGAACTGAGTCGAAATCGCCGGTGTAGCAATACGGGTAGGATGATTCGGCACGTGGAGTGGTGGGATCGAATCCCAGGAATGATCTCTCACTCTCTCTCTCCTCCTCACTCTTTCCTTCTTTTTTTCATCTCTTCTCTCTCTTAGGGTTTGAAATTCGTATGGAATGAGAGAGGGGTGGGTTTAGGTCCTTATATAGGCCCAAAACTGATGAAAATGGCCCCAGGGCCATGATATACTTATGTTATAACCAAAGAGTGGCTGTTTCGGTCTAATGGAGCTCATATGGAGGTCCATTGTCTACATACGGTTTGGAAAAAGTTTCCTACCATTGGATCTAGGCCAGGTTAAGATTTCGGTTCGATTAGATCAGTGGATCGACCATGGAAGACCTGCTTCAGTTCAAAGGTCACTGCTACTCGATCAGGGCCACAAGTACGTTGGCATGTGTTGAAAATTTTTTCAGATCTAAGGGTGTAGTTGGGTCAAAATCTGATGGTCTAAAACTTTAAAATTGGCCTGTAAGCGAACAACTCAATTTACTTAAGTTTCAGTTCATTTTCTAAAGATATTTACATTTCTAACGCACTTTGCTTCGGTCTCAAGTTGTGCATTTTGGAATACTATTTGGACTTGATTTTCGAGATGGTTGTCAAGCCCAGTAAGGCGGTCATAAACATATAGTCTCGTGGTAATCGGACTTTTGACGTGCATTCCAGGTCCGATACGGAGTTTCAAGATGCTCTCGAGAGCAACTGGTTTTTGAGATTGATCCTAGATTTCTAGGTAATGTTGGGTTAGTGATTCTAATGGTTTTGGATCTTACAGTTTGTATAAAAAGTGGTTCAAGCCAAATCTGTCAATTATTTAGTTTCGTACTTAACTAAAATTTACCCTAATTACGACAGAATAAGGTCCTAGGGTAGGAGAAGCTGATCTATCTAAACAAACTATTTATTTTGTGATATTCCCTAAGGTTAATAGTAAAAAGCCCATTTTATTTATATATTTACTATTTACAGTAATTTTTAGTTTAAGTATTGTTTTCCATCATTAAAACTTTAGGATTAGTGTCTAATATAAAAGTACTTAGAAAAATTTGAAGAATAAGGTGGTGAAAGGTGAGATTTTTGAAGGAAATGAGTTGAAAGGAGATTCGAGACTTTGGGATTGAGTTTTGAGAAGTTAATAAGGTGTTAGGTTCAACCCATTGGCTAAAGATGTCTAACTCAAAGTTGGTAAAAATTTGGGATGTTATAGCCCTGCTGATGTATGTGTTACATCTAAACCGTCCATCCAATTGGCAAGATCGTCTCAAGTCCCGAGACTACAAATGAGGCGAATCTATCAGGTGGACCACACTGCAGAAATAATGGAGAGTTGAAAGCCCACCATTGAAATCCTTTTGGGACCACCGAAGTTCTGGATCAATATGATATTTATTTTTGTGACTTATGAACAGACTGGATGGAAAATAAATGTGATGGTGGGCCCTGTGAAGTTTCAACAGTAGAAATGATTATCACCACTACTATTTCTGTTATGGTCCAGATGATCTTTTGATATGATTCATTCTTTTAGAAATGCTCTAGAATGATCTAAAAAAAGGTGAATGGTGTAGATGGAGTGGCCCCCTTGATGTATATGAGGCCCATTGGTGCGGCCCATTGATGCAGCTC
Organism: Magnolia kwangsiensis; assembly: GCA_037074715.1. Lineage (NCBI taxonomy): Eukaryota > Viridiplantae > Streptophyta > Magnoliopsida > Magnoliales > Magnoliaceae > Magnolia > Magnolia kwangsiensis. Next base: position 107,647,931 of record CM073576.1, on the reverse strand, counting down.
ACTTGATGTATATGAGGCCCATTGGTGCGGCCCATTGATGTGGCCTACTTGGTGTATATGAGGCCCATTGGTGAGGCCCATTGATGCGGCCCACTTGATGTGTATGAGGACCATTGGTGCGGCCCATTGATGCGGCCCACTTGATGAATATGAGGCCCATTAGTGCGTTCCATTGATGTGGCCTACTTGATGTTTATGAGGCCCATTGGTGTGGTCTATTGATGTGGCCCACTGATGTATGTGAGGCCCATTGGTGCGGCCCATTGATGGGGCCCACTTGATGTATATGTGGCCCATGGGTGCGGCCCATAGATGCGGCCCACTCGATGTATATGAGGCTCATTGGTGCGGCCCATGTGATGCCCAACTTGATAAGGCCCATTGTGATGTATTTGATGGCCCATGGGTCGAGACCCAATGTGATGTATGTAAGGACCATGAGTGAGGCCTAATGAGATGTATGTGAGGCCTTTATGTGGGGCCGAATGTGATTTATATGAGGTTCGTTGCGATGTGTGATTCCACCATGATGTTTATGGTGGGCCATGCCATGAGAGCAATGATGGTTTGATGTCCACATTGTAAAAGCAGTAATGGTTAAATGCTCGCATTGTAACTCTTCCTAGGACCCATTGTTAGGCCTATACTTGTGTGTAGGCCATCTAGGCACATCTTCATTATGAAGATAGTTCATCATCATATAACATGCTTAGTATAACTCTATGATTCATGCCCATACGCATCATATGTATGCTTGATATGAGGAGTGTTTGATCATAACATATGTCATTGGGCTGAGACATTTATGGGACTCCTTTTGAGATGGAGTGCCCCATGTGATCGCGCGGTACGCGCAGGACTGAAGTAGGATTGGATGGTATGACTAATGCATCTCGCATTTATGTGATATAATCACTGTACGCCCTAGTGACATCAGGGTTGTGGCCTTCACTGACACATCATGGATGGTTAGATTGGATACCAAAAATATTACCTCTAGCATTGTGGGCACATAGGATGTCCTTGGGTGAAAGTCGCAGAACCTTTTTGGTACCAGGTGATGCTTCAACATTTAGACCAAGTGAATACATGAGTGCACAAGTGCTGAATACCAGTAGGCTGCGTCTCTCACTGTGTCATGGTCGGTTGGAAGGGGGTATGACCTTATCAGCCCCAGTGAGGGGGCTGTAAGCTAGATTGAGTTTGACCAGCTCACAAATGGGTCCGCTATTGACGAGCTAGGTAGGTATTGGCAGACTGCTGGTCAGGGGGATAGTGTGGTCTCTTCCACTCACTAGGTTGTGTGGCTAGGGAGGCGGCAGTCAGTGTGGAGTGTACTAGAGCCTGGTGATATTCCAGAAATGAGCTGTATTTTTATGTGGATTCAGATGAGGACTGGCATGCTTACGTTGCATCTTGCATCTGACATTTGGCTACATAGGCCTCGCATCGCATGGCCTTGGTATGGCTGATAGCATTCATGCCTTGCATCGCATGGCCTTGGTATGGTCAATAGCATTTATGCCTTGCATCACATAGCCTTAGTATGGATGATAGTATTCATGGACTTACCAGCATATTTCCATATTACTCTGATATTGCATACTTGACACTTACCTTGCGCACACACTTACACTAGCCTCTAAGCTTTTCGTAAGCTTATGTACGACCATTGTGTATAGGTGACGTTGGATCGCAGCAGCGTTGAGGCAGAAGCGCGAAGCGCGTGGTAAAATATTTAGAGTTCTTTTGATCATCTTGTATTTCACTTTCCGCAATGTACTCAAAGATTTTGATATAGTGGATATGTGGTGATGTTGCTTTGTGACTTGGTTATGCTTGTGGTTATGCTCCATTATAAAAAAAATTCATATTAAAAATCCTCCTTGTAGGATCCTAGAATCAGAATCTGGCATATGGGGGCCAGGAACCGAGAATGGGGTATTACGAAGGCTGTCAGCGTTGGATTTGGCGATCAGGAATTCTATGAGCCCCGTTTTCGAGTTTGGGGCGTGATAGAACAAGCAAAACCAGAATAAAAGGTTTCGATATCAGACACCATATCCCCCTGAAATAGAAGAAATGTCATTTCCCGCTGATTTCAAACACCCAGACTTTCAGAAATTTAATGGGAACGGATCACCAGAAGAACATATGATGCATTTCATAACAAAGATGGGAAATTTCTCTAGAGTTCCTCAATGTTGTTTATGATTATTTGGATCTTCTCTGACAAGAAGAGCTTTCAGATAGTATTCGGGTTTAATCCCAAGATCTATTCATACTTGGGAGTAGATACAGGATGCTTTTACGTCAAACTTTTTCTCTTCTGATAGAGTAGTTTGACCGAACTGGCCTCTATTCACCAAGAAGAAAACGAATCAGTTGAAGAATTCATCAGTCGATGGAGGGACTTAGGGGCATCATGTCGACATCCTCTGTAGGATTCAGAGCAAGTAAAATTATGTTTAGAAAGCATGAGCCCCGAATTAGCATGCCACCTGATGAGTAAAGATTGGAAAACCTTTTGTGATCTTGTTACGAAGGCCTATGCTCTTGAAAAGATGATTGAAAGAATGTCTGCTTTTCAGCCATCATCAACCAACATCACTCGAAAAAAGGAAAATAAAGAAGATTATCAGGATGTTGAAAGAGACAGCGATGAAGAATATAGAAATGGTTGGGCGATTATAATGACATATAAAAGGTCCAGGCGAAATAAAGATCATATGAAGTATTCATTTGTAAGAAAAGACATACTTCCTATGCTAAAACAATTGTTGGCTATGAAGAGTATTGAATTACCCCGGCTAAGACATCTCGAAGAAATTGAGAATACAAGAGGAATTAATTATTATCATTATCACCGCACATTTGGACATCATACAAAAAATTGTAATGCCCTTAGAAAAAAGCTACAAGAGATGATTAATAAGGGAGAAATTGTGATGGAAGAATATGAAGAAAAGGAAGAATGACAATTCCAAAACATTGATAATCTTTCGAGAAAGGGAACGAGATTTTAGTGTTCATATGGTACATCGTGCTTATGCGCAAGAAGAAAAGAAGAAGAACTATGTAACAACACAATAAAACAATTAATCTTAATATAGAATAATCTTCAGTCATATATCTTCATGGGTTTTTATCTCTCAGTGATGCAAAGATGAAGAATGACTAGCAAACGAAGGAGTTGAAGAAGTACAATTTCTAAAATCCATCCATATACTTTCTCAATCCACCTAATCCTAAATGGGGTAATTGTTGATTCCCTAAGATGATAATTGTCGATACCAATTTTTGCAGGTCAAAATTGGGCCAAAAATTATTACAACGATTGAATTATTATATATTAAAGCTCAAGCCTAGAATTGTTATTTTAATTGGATTATTGCTACGGTCGATGAAAGTGGCTCCGAAATTATATATATTTTGAAAAGGAGGCCATTGCAAGATTATTTCTGGCCATTTATCTACAAAGATTTATGAAGCGACAATTATATCTAGATTATCGACAATTATTAGGCTTATAATGTCAGTCAAGACATAAAGAGATTTAATATTCAGGAAGGGTGACATATTGCAGTTTAAAGATAAAGAAATTTTAATTGTAAAGATTCTCAGAGAAAATCTTATCCAATCGAAAGGGGCCATGACAAGTAGAAAGATTAAAGGCTACAAAAGGCAAGTCATGTGCTCCTCTTCATGTGAATGAATAAAAGGCTCAAATTTTCAAACAAACCTTCTTAAATATCAGGCATATCAAGGTCAAGCGTTGATGATTCCTACCAAGCACTGACGATTTCCGTCGACGTTGATGATTTTCATCAAATTCGCCAAGTGTCGATGATTATCGCCAAAATTAACGACTATCATTGTCGTCATCTATCGCTCATATAAACTCATTTTATCAAAATTTCTATCATCGCCAAGTTGATACACTATTTTAAACATGATAAGAATATTCTCAAAACATTATCAGCAGTGGCGAAATATCAATTATTGATTCACTAATTTTGGTAGTGGAATAAATTATATGGCCAACCGCATATAAAATTGATGGCAGTGATGGTAGCTTATCAGTATTTAAGGCAGCCTAGCCAAGTCCTCAGCGGCCAACTACGCATAAAACCTATTATCATCGACGCTATATATATTATTTGGGTAGCAGTGAGAAGCCAGTGGCCCTAAAAAGCTCATATAGGCCATCACATGCATACCCATGCGGGCAGCAGATGGAGCCAATGACAAAAAGTCCACAACGGCCAGTCACGTGTGTGACCAATGCTGCCTGTAGAGATTCTGATAGCATCATGGGGAAGGATGAAGATACCCTCTCGCGAATGGGTCTGACCTTACATGCGAGGATAAAATCTATCTATGCTCTCTTAAGCCTTTGCTCTTTGAGCCCTGCTCTCTTGAGCCTTTGCTCTTTGAGCCCAGCCCAAAATTGGTAGTAAACTATAATTGCTCTTTGAGCCCAAGTCTTGTCCAGTCAAGTTGTGTCCAGTTTAGTCCAGTTTGGTTAGGTCAAGTTCAATCCAAGCATGGTAGCTTTAATACTCAAGAGCTTAAAACTATGCGAGCATCAAAATACTGTAAAAATACATGATCATCTATTTACTTTAGATATGCTCAAATATGTAATTGCTTGATGAAAAACTCAAATCTTGATTAAATAATATGCAAAAAAATGTATATATATATATATATATATATATATATATATATATATATATATATATATATATATATGCGCGTTTCTTTTGAATTAGGTTCAAGTTACAGCAACAACAAATGCCTTCAAAATATTGGAAGTTCTCTATTTAAAGAAAATATGGGCAGTTCTCTATTCAAAAGTTCAAATCTTCAAGATCAATTAAGATAATGACAAGAGCCATGAGGTCTTTTGCCTTCTTGATGATAAAGCAGTATTATCTCATAAAATTCTCAAAGGTGGCAGAGAATAAACTAGCGAAGAATTATCGTTCTCTTTCGGTCGATTTAAAGATTTAGTTATTTTCTTTAGATTTGTTAAAAGAGTAATAAAGATTAGCCATCCTTCAAGGGTATCAGCAAGCTTTACTTCGAAAATATTATCTTTTGAAGAAATCTTTATGTGAAGATTGGCCTGGACAGGGGGCATGATTTATTTTCCTAAAGTAATCTATGCCTTAGTCTTTCTGATAATTTCTAATACATGGTGGAGGAATCAATATGACATAATCAGCTGGACAATAATCACACACTAAGTAATATTGACGACCCCACCAACACACTCAACTATAAGAAGTATGAATTGGAGAATTATGTCGAGAATAATGAAGCATAATCCAGCATGAACTTTCAAGAGTTGTTTTTTATATCAAGGCCCGGTTATATGGTTTGATGCCATAACTTCTTACTGTTCTAATAATAATATCGCATGACCCCAAGTATCAGATCTGATGGAGATAAGGAACAAATGTCTATCAAAAGAGACAGAATCATCGTCAATAACTTAAATGAAATTGAGAGAAGTCTTATCTATTTTTCTGAATAAGCAAAGGTTTAGAAAAAATATACTCTTAGCCAGTCTATGAAGAAATGCTAAGGAAGCACAAACTAGAAAAGACTCAGTAATTAAATTTATAGAGCAAAAAATAATGTCTCTAAAAGCATGATATAATGTGAAGCACAATGACAAGCACAAAGTGAAGACGACTCAATCATTATCCTATTGCAAATATTACAAATATTCTAAAAAGTTTTTCAATATATACTTCATAAAACTAAATTTAAAAATTAAGATATCGTGAAGTACTAATTTTGATTAATTTGGTAGGAAAGATTACCATTCAAAAGCTTGGGTTGTGGAAATCATGAATAAAGGAGACAATCGAAAAAGTTGTTCCAGTAGGAGCAACATTAAAGAACAACTCTTTAAACGTAGAGTTCAAAGAAAGAGTTGTAGAAATTAATCAAAGAGACTGTTGTAGCAGTAACATTGAAGGATAGTTCTCTGGCCAAGATACTCAAAGACGAAGTCGTCACAGTTGTTACAGTGACGGGTTTCGATGAAAAGAGAATTTAGCCTCCCTATTGAAGCATCTACTCAACACTGCTGGCTGGGGGCAATTAATCTTCTGGTTGAGTGTGATCATTTAGTTTTTCATCCAGTCATCCTTTAATTGTAATTCATTCGGTTATTCGAAGAAGATCGATCCTTCATTTAATTTCATAAATCAATCAAAGAAGGATCGAGGGGGCATCTATTGGGGCGCGCACATACACACACACACACACATATATTTCTCTCTCTAGAAGTTCAATGCGCATCCATTGCCTCAGTGAGGAAATTTCATTGTGATCCTTATTAGAGTATAGAAGCCCTTGCTGAGAAGCCCCTGGTTGTGTGCCCCTGGTTATGTGCCTAAGGTTGTGCGCTCCCTACCTGGACTCCTGTTGTGTGCCCCCTACCTGGATTCCTGTTGTGTGCCCCCTACCTGGATTCCTGTTGTGTGCCCTTGCTTGGACTCCTGTTGTGCGCCACCCCTGCTAAAGACCTACTGTGCACTGGAAGCTATTGTGCACTAGAAGCTATTGTGCGTTGGAAGCTGTTGCACACTGGAAGCTGTTGTGCACTCGAAGTTGTTGCTCACTGGAAGTTGTTGCGCGCTGGAAGCTGTTGTGTGCTGGAAGCTGTCGTGCGCAAATAGCCATCTCACATGTGTGAGAAGTCTATAAATACCACACCCCTCTGTTCATTTGGGGGCGGACTCCTCATTTGTTGGGGGAAGAAGTTAGAAGAGAAGCTTGTCTGCCCCTCAGTAGTGTTGCGCGTTGGAAGGCGTTGCGTGTTGTAAGTTGTTGCATGCTGGAAGCTGTTGTGTGCATCTTATTGTGCGCAGATAACCTTTACACATGCGAGACGCCTATAAATACCCCTCTCCCATCTTCATTTAGATAGACAGAAGTTGGAGGGTCTCAAGGAACTCCTAGAGGAGAGAGGAAAGTGGAGCATGATGGAATATCCGCACAACAGAATTATGGCATATTATAATTATGACACAATGAATTATGACACAACAAAATAATGGCACAATGAATCATGGCACAACAGAATTATGGCACAACCCAAGTTCATGAAGGTTCCATCCCTTCTTAGATTGTGCACCAATATTCTTGCCCCAAATGCCCATTCCTTGATCAAGTGCGCCAGATGCCGGATTCATAAAGAGAAAGTAAAGGAAATGTGAAGCACAGAGAAAGAGCTTCAGGAGAAAGAAGAGTATGTCCGTACGACTGAAAGGATTAGTGGAAGAACAATCAATGCCTATCACACAACCAAATCAAGGGCTTTAAGTCTGCATGACTCATTTACCTTTGCGATGAACAACAAAAGCGTCGAAATGCTGCTAAAATTGCCATTGAACTATCTTTCTCTTTCATTCATTATAATCTATCTTAGAATCAAGGGAAATCTAAAGATGTAAATGAACTCAGAATAAATAGAATACTTTATGATAATTGTTCTCTCGTTCATTTTTTGTTATCATTGATGGAATCCCCCAAATCAAATACATTTGTTTCTTCTTCGAAACAGCTTAATATAAAATAAATTCATGTTAAAAATTATTCTTGTAGGATCCCAAGATCAGAACCTGGTATATGGGTGCCGAGAGCCGGGAATGGGGTACTACAGAGGCTGTCGGCGTTGGATTCGGCGATCGGGAACTTTGTGAGCCCAATTTTTGAATTTGGGACGTGACATGCACTGTTGCTAGCTATATAACTGAATGACAAGATATTTTTATGGAGAGAGAGGGAGAGGGAGTGGAAACCCTAGATTGAATCCAAGCCATCTAAATCTCATCCAACAGCCTAGAAGGGTTAGGTTTTTCTATAAGGAGGAGGAGAAAAGGGCTCGTTTCCATCCCTTGCAAAGAAATTTGAAAAACTAGCCACTACCTTCAACGTCTGAACCCACTGGCCCATCCTCCTCCAAGCTTCAATGAAGCTTGTATACAAGCTTTCAAGGGTCCCCCCGAACAATTTGCAAGAGGTATATTGGAGGAGGAAGCTTCCGTTTGAGATCTGCCATTAATGGCCATCACCATCTTCATTAAGAAGAGACTATCATTGAACTTGGTTATGACCTATCTCACTCCTGGACGTCTTTGAAGAAGAAAGGGAAAGAAAGAAAAGAAAGAAAGGAGAGACAAAGATAAAGAGATGAAGATCGAAAGAGGAAGAGAGAGGATGTGGGTGTTGGAGATGCAGTTCGAGTTTGGACGAGTTGTGATGTGATTCTATTGCCAAGTCGAGTCAGATTCAGCAGCATTGAAAAGATGTCACAGAAGGAGAGAGAAAGAGAGAAGGAGAAGAAAGAAAAAGAAGGAAGAGAGAGAGAGTGTGTGGTTGAGTTTGCCACTTGGTGCCGCACCGAGTTAGGTTCTAGGCGTGAGAGCAATGACTCGGTGAGTCATTGGGTTTATAGATCCTCAGGTATTTCTGAGTTTGGGCTATTGGGTTTGTCTTCTAAAGAAAGAAAAGAGAATTGATAAAGAAAATAGGAGGAAGAAAGGGAGTTTCTCCATGCTGATAGGGTCCTTGTCACCCAACCAAGTTAACTCGGTTAGTTGCTGACCTTCAACTCAGCTAAAACTGAGTCCAGCTAGGTCAGGTTATGCTTGGGTCTTGTTCAGGCCTGACTGGAGTTCTAGTAGATGGAAGTGAGAGCACAAGAAGAAAGGAAAAAAGAAAGGAGAAGAAGAAGAGAGAGAGAGAGGGCTGTCGGTTTGTTGCCACAACTGAGTCATTCGACTCAGATTAAATCACAGTGAGATGGGTCGGGATCGTTAAGTCCAGTTGCTAGACATTAACAACATAAAAGCAGGAGAAGGAAGGAAAGGGAGAAGAAGAAAGAAAAGAAAAATAGAGAGAGAGAGAGAGAGAGAGAGAGAGAGAGAGAGAGAGAGAGAGAGAGAGAGAGAGAGAGAAGAGGACTACTAGCTTACTTAGTCGACTCATTGAGTTAACCAGCTAGTTCGTAGCAAGCTAAGTAAGGTCAATTAGGTTAGTAACTTTTCCCAAATACAGAAATTCAAGCAAATGTAATTTCAAGGAATGAGAGTTTATTATGTAATTTTAATTTCACTTTGGATAATCCTTAAATTCATATTTAATGTGTGGAATCTAAATCTTCTAAGTATAGATCATTTGTGAGGAATTGATTAAAATTAACTTAGGTTGGATTAGATCTAAGGTTTCCTAAATTCAAGATCGAGTGTTGGTGAGAAATGTGCCCACATCTAAGGTGAGGAATTACCCCCATTGCTTCTTTCATTCACAAATTTCCATGTTAGTTTAAACCTAAAGTGTAGAGAATTTTAGAGTATTGTGAACATAGATTTCATTCCTTTTATTCCTAAATTGTGTTAATGATCATGAAGTAATGTTTTAATTCCTATTACTCTAATCTTACATTAATTAATCATGTGTATAGAATTTAGACATGCATTCTTTATATTGCATTAGTTATTTCTTGAGTTGAGTATACTTCTAATAATCATGTCATGAGCCTTGAGAATTCATTTCATCTTACAGTGTAAATTGTATGGTGAAGAATATGTGTGGAATGTCTTCTTTGGTAAGAAAGGTAGAATGAACTTTAAATTGTTTTTAATGGGTTAATTATGCTTGATTTTGATATGCCACATTTGTGGATACTTGTTGAGCTTAGAGAAATTATAAAGATCTGTGTTAAACTCATGGTTGGATGTTTAATATTTTGCTAAGAACCTTATGATTTGATTATGTTTATAATTTGGGGAGTAACCTTGTCAAGTTTAAGGAATGTACATAGATACCATGGTGCATAACATCCACGCATGACATGTGAGCTTTATCGGGTGCTCGTTATAAGCCACGTTTTGTTAAGTTTACTAAGAGATCTATTACTTTTGTTAAACCCTCAGATTATGTGCATTTGCACCACTATGGGCCGCTCTCTCTTTACATGAAGCTTTTCTAGGATTTTAGGACTTCCTCGGGTGTATCCCGAATATTTTTCTAGGAGGTTAGTCATCCTTGGGTGCACTCACATACATGGTCTTTTCCATGTAGTCAGTCTACCATGGGCGACCCTTTTCTTTTGACGGCTGGATGTGCATCCCCAGATCTGTGACTTGAGCATACATTCATATATCCATTCATTTACATACAAGTCCATATTATTCTCTTTATGAATTGCTAAGTTGGTTTAAACTATATTGGAATTATTTGATATGCATGAATCTTTGAGAAAAATTTCCACTGAGTTTATCACTCACCCTATCATACGGTTGCACCAAATAGATGTAAGTTTAATGATGGAAGGAGACCCCTTTGATAGGATCATAGGGACGACTGAAGAGGAGTTCGACGAGGAAGGATTCTATGTGAAGGTAGTTGAGCCGTTGGAGCTCAACTGACATTTTAAGATTTACATATTTTCATGTTTCATACTTTGCATTTTACTTGAATTGTAATATAAAAATTCCCCGCTGAGGGATTTTACTTTGCTTCCATTTACTTGTATTAAACTTTCTTGTTATTACTCTTGATATCCTTAGTTTATGCAGTAGTTATCTTATTTGGTGTTATGACTATTGCTAGTAATTAGATGTATATTAGTTCACTTTATGACGTAACCCTTGGGTTATCGTACTTGAGCGCTCATCCTCGGGATACGAGAACCAGGGTGTTATAATAAAAATCAAATATATAAGAATGAAACATTGATGATATAGAGCTTAATATCACTAGTAAAAAATTGAACTTAGTTCCCTTTCAACAAATTAATCAATAAAATGCATCTAAACATCAAGTTCCTACTGAGCTTAGTGGAACTCAACTAATAATCTGTAAGAGTTAGCCTTCTTGTAACACCCCGGATTTTGGCCAATCTGAGATTTGACGTTCTTAGGCAATGGGTCAATTAAAACACCTGGAAAATTGCTTAGAAACCAATTCCATAGCCAAAGAAACCACTTAGAATCAATTCCTTTAGAAAATATGACTAAGTTAGCTAGTGCAACGTTAGAATAGCTGGGAAATGGTCCCTAATCACTTTAAATACGTTCTACAAGGCCCAAAGCGAGTGGAACCAAGGGTGCTATAATGCTCTAAAGCCTCGGATCAAACTCTAAGCCAGTTTGTTCTCGGGACCTCCTTGAAACTTTGTATTGGATCTAGACCGCGCGTCATAAGTCAGATGCCTACCATCTTAGACCGTTATGACCACTTAGCTGGGCTTGGCAATCGTTTCGAATATCAAGTCCAACTGACGATCACAGGCTATTTCATTGAGCCCGGACCGAAGAGAGTGTGAATAGGGACATAGTTGGAATTTCAAATTCAAATCTTGCACACAAATTTGACGCATCAGTATTAAGCATTCTGACCGTCAGAATACAGCCAAATTACACCCTTGGATCAGGAAAAATTTCTATTACATATCACGAGACTTATAGGCCTGATCTTGGTGCGGTGACCGTTAAACTGAAACTGGGCCGCCACGTGCGATCTGGGAACCCTACCGGCCTGAAAACTGGATGTGTGCTAGATCCAGTATGCATGAGCTTAAGTCCGACCGTATTTGGCCAGGGGACCTTCAGAAATGCCCTTTTGGACCGAAACGGTCCCGATTTGGTTAGGCACCAAGTAAACATTGTTCCCAAGCCTATTTTGGGCATGTTTAGGCTTATAAAAGGGGTTGAAACCCTCACTCCTCTCTCCCATCCGAATTTGCAAAAAATCCCTAGATTGGGAGAGAGAAAAAGAGTGAGAGATTGTGAGAGAGTGGGAGAGTTCTTCCTGCCACTTGTGCTACGTGTTGCACGTGCTTAAGCAACACTCCTCTACCGCTTTCCCGACGATTCCACCGCGATCCTAGGTAAGTAAAAACTCTAAATAGATGTTGATTTGAGTTTTCCTTGTTTCCATAGCGATGTAGCTTATGGATCTTATGTATTAGGCTCCTTACTCGCCGTAGACGAAGCATATACACTCCGCTTCAATTCCCGAGTCTACAAGACACTAGGTGAGGATTTTAGACGCTTTGATTGACGGTTCCCAACGCTTTCAATGTCGTTTAATAGTAGATTCTTGACGGCATCGCCGTTTGACATGTACAAAATGCTCTCCGTTTCCCGTTTCGTAAGCTAACGAAGAATATGAGATTTAGGGCATTTTAGTCATTTGTAGGAAGTACGGTCTACATGCATATTTTGCTGACGTGATTGACATGGTTTGTCGCCGCATTAGAGAGTTAGGAATGATTGCATAATCAGTTTGGCGAAGAGATTTGCCAAGTTGCGCACTTTGGGTCGACATACTATATGTGGATTTAAGTGTGTAGTGTATGTGTTTGTATAAATGCATGTATTAGTATGTATTGAATTAAATGATGTTATGTAGTAGTTTGAGATTGATTTCATGATTAATATGCTGACCTAAATGATTTCCTACATGTTGACCTTATGCATGATCGCATTACATGCATAGAAAGTATGCCTTGAGGATTTGCTTAAGTTGAATATGCATGGGAAGTATGCTTTGAAGATTTGCTTAAGTTAAATGTTATAACATGTGCTAACATGCTCACATGATGTATTTCAATTTCAATACCTTTGTATAGTGTTAATGTAATTCCATAGATGTGTGGGACTTGACTTAGTCCAGGCAGTCGGTAACCGAGCGAATTCGTGGCTGACTGGTCATAGCCACGAACGATGCGTCGATGAATGTGATTCGTGTTGAGAGTTGGCGGCAGTGGTTAGGCCACGCGAAGTGTTTTACGCACTTCATGTCGTTCAATTCGAGATGCGATCGCACTAGTCGAGCCCGTCAAGTAACCCGACTGGCCGATGTTTGTTCACCTTGTATGTATCATAACTGCTTGAACCTAGGGTACTGAACTTACCATTGTAAACCCTGTTAACCATGGTACCTTGATCCACGAAGACTCATGAGCCGGGCATGGTGGTATGGGACACCGTGGTCGAGCTGTCGGCCTACGCTGGGGTCACAAACCTCCCCGTAGTGACCAGTGAGCACCTAGACTCGTGAGCAGATTATGGTGGTATGGGACACTATATTCTAGCTGTCGGCCTACACTGATCAGGCGACGAGCCCTTTGTAGTGACCGCGAGCGTATTCTGAGTCCACGGGAGGCGACGACCCTTCCGTGCAGTAGAGTACAGTAGGCCTGTATTGATAAGGTGATGGGGGAGCGGTGTAACGAGTGCGAGCAACAGCCCTGGCAGCCCTTGCAGTGACCTACGAAATATACATCGTATGAGATTACTAGGAGTGACGACCCTAGACAGGATCTGTGTTGGGATTGATACAAGGGAAGTACCTTAGTTTCCCAATCCTGCTGTTTGAATGGACTAATAACAACTAGGTAATCATATCACCATGACATTGCATGTGCCTGGAAGATGTGGAGCACTTGAGGGAGTGCGGCATGCCGCGGTCGTAAGATGTTGCCGCATGAGGGTGATCGTCGGTGAGGGCATACATCATGTCATGTCATAATTGCATTAACAACAGTATTAGGAATGTTTGATTTATTGCTTTACTATTATCGCATGATTGATTTGAGAACATGTTAATCCTTGCTCTATTATTCCACTGAGTTAGCTACTCACTCCCACGTTACGGGACAGTGTTCCTGGACACCCACCAGACCTTTTTGTGATTGCAGATGATGGCGCGGCCTGCGAGGCGGAGCTGGACTTGATGATGATGAGGAGGATCCCTCCTTTATGCGTGTTCTGATTGACGGGATTACAGGGAGGTTGATTAGATACTTTGACACTTGTCACTTTATATTTTTAGCCCACTCATGTATATTCGTTTTGTCTACTTTTGGAGTATACATGTATGTATATAACCTGGTAACATGTTCACACTCTGGAGACATACAACAGTTTATATATGTTATACATACTATTACAGACTTCCGCTGGTTAATTTAACTGTCTCTGGAGTATGATATGCTATTCTGGCTTAATTTCACTCATGTTTAATACATTATCACAGACAACATTCAAACATACATATCTATGTTGCATAAATAACATTTTGGAACTCGGGAGTTGGGTTTTTGCTCGACCTCCCGATTTTCGGGATGTTACAGATGGTATCAGAGCATGATTTGGATTAAACCGGGCCTGGGTTATGGTCACGCGACGTACGCTGTCGCTTCCTTTGACTTAGGTGGGTGCGAGAAGGGTCTAGAAACACTTCTAGGATCGCAGATTCGCCGATAAGCGAAGTCTATTAGGATCGATCGCAAGATCGAGTCTGTAACGTATCTCGGGTCGCGTAAAGCAACTCGAATCACTTCTAAGTTGTAGGAAGTCGGGTGGAGACGTCCTATGAGTGGTTTTAAACAGCAAAAGTGAATCTTTGAGCCGTGGGATGACCACGACTCCTGTAAGCAATCGCCAGGGCTTAAAAACCCCGTTTCACCAAAAATCTTCAAAATTTCTTCTCTAACCACTTCAACCTTCAGTTTTTTCTTATCCATTTCATGTTAGGCATCAAAACTAATGTGAAAATAACACAAATTACTACATTCATCAAATTTTACAGTGAATAGTAAAATTTCATGAAAAATGGCCATAAGGCCATTCTAACTTCACTTTCTTTAGCAAATAAGGATCTAGATAGGTGTACTGGCTCCTTCTACCCCAAATTCATATGCTGCATCATATATTTTGGTATTCAGGATTACGATGTGGACCCGGAAAGCCCCGAACGCATGTTTGGGCTCATAGAGACCAAAATGCTATGAACCAAGGGGTGGGACCTGATTTTTTGGGACCCTGGGACCATGGGGGACCAGACCCATGGGGTTCCACTGGCCAACCTGAAGGTTGGCCGGCGATGCCATCGCCGGCCGGCGATGCCATCGCCGGCCGGCGATGCCATCGCCGGCCGGCGACCTCCGTGGGTGCTGTCCTTCGGGCGCACCCACTTAAATGGCCTCCACATCACCCCTATGCACCTCCCATCCCACGAAAACCCCCAAAACCCACCTCTCCTTCACAAACAGCCCCCTTGCATACCCTAGATTCGATTTTCAGCAACCAATCCCAAACCCCGGCGTCCCAAACCACCTCTACAACCTTCCTTGGCCAAAACCGATCACCACCCATCAGTTATTGGGTGTTGGCAGCCCCCTTCCTTGAAGATTTCCCCATTTGGAGCTCCAAAATCCCTCAAATATAGCTGAAATCGTGAGCTGCTCCATCCCATCTTTTTGTTCGTATTTTTCCCTGAAAGAACAGCCTTGGAAAGCTTGAAGCATCCCTCTACGACGCCTAGATTTCCTTTTGTCAGATTGGGCAGCCATTTCTCCGCATTTTTGACATTTTTCATGGCTTTCGTGGAAGCCATTTTGGGCCTTTTGTCGCTTTCATCCGTCATATCTTTGATGGGTAAGAGGAAATCTGCGACAGACGAGGCTGGACCGAGCCGCCCTGCTCGATTGAGAAGACCGCGGGGTGGTGCCGCAAGTTCAAGCACCGCCGCAGGTCCAGCTGCAGTCCTGGAGTGCCGTACAAAGCGGGATTTGGATCCCCATGCACACCTTGGATGAACCATTCTATCAGAGATACCTCATGGTGAATACACTGATCGTAGAGTGTTATTTGAGGCGGACGTAGATGGGCGATTGTTCGGCGAGTATCTGTTGTTCGAACGCATTGAAGCTGCGCATTGGGGACCGATCTTTGAAGCTCGCGCTCATGCTAATGTGAGCACTGTTCGTGCCTTCTATGCTAGCATCCAGAGTCCTACCTTGGAGCCCTTACAGTTCAAAATCCCTTTTGGTAGAGATCGGATGGCTACGATCGACGTCCGGTTGGTTGCGCGACTTCTCAACGTGCCACTAGGTGATATACATCCAAGTGAGAAGAATTTGAGGACTAGACGTGAACGAGATCGCCGCACCAGGTTTCTGTGCGGTAAGTTGGTTCCATGGCAGCCTAATAATAGCCTCAAGGTGACGTACATGTCTGAGGATTTGCGTCTGCTGCATCATATCTGCACGTTCAATGTTTATCCTAGGTCGACAAACCGCATTGAATGTACACGTCTTATGGTCGATTTCTTATTTCTGGTGGCCCAGGGAGAGAACGTATGTATGGCCACTTTCATCTTACGGCAGATAGTTCTCATAGCCAGGTCGAGGAGAACGTCCGAATCCCTTCCCTTTGGCCGACTCATTTGCAAGATTGCACTTGAGTTTGCCTATAGACTTGGACCCGAATTGCCGGTATCGATTCACACCATCGATGAGTCGACAATGGTTAAGATGAAGATTGGGTCGCAATATCGTGAAAATCAACTTGAAAGGGATAGTGGGGACGACTTTGATGAAGAGGAAGATCAAAGCGAAGAAGAACCTAGTGCAGAGGTTCAGGAAGAGGCTCAGGAAGAAGCAGAAGAGGAGGCTCAGGATACTGATGAGAGCCCTCCTCCTGCGCAGACTACTATCGACGACCGCATTGCTCGGATGGAGGAGAGTCAGACCGCTTTGCGTAGGGAAGTCCAAGAACTTCGAGCAGAAGTCGCTGATGCCAAGGCCGTTACAAAGAAGAAGTTTGGCAAGGTGACTCGCACCTTGAAGGCAATCCTGTGTTGCTTACAGGATAAGGGTGCTCCTCCTCCATCACCAGACTCCGACTAGCGATGCGATCTTTGATGTTATTATTAGTAGTTAGTCATTTCCTGTTTTAAGTTGTGTTTTGTAAGCCTGATAAGGCTGGTAGTTTACCTATGTTACTGTAGTAGCTGACTGACATAGCTCCCATGTACTTTTTGTCATGATACTTATAGGGAGATATCCCTTGTATTATGACAATTTTGGTTTAATGAAATGTATGATGCTTTTCGACTTGTTATGTGAATGTTTGTGTTGTGGTTTGGGCTTAATGTAGCCAAAATTTGTGGAATGGAGTGCATGCCGTCTCATTTCACTGTAAGCTATTGTCCCTGAATCGGGAGTATTGTAACTCCCGGGATTCAGCCTACAAATTAGTTTTTATCCCACCCCACCCTCCTACCAAGCATGCCACTTCCGATCCCACTACGGGACTAAGAACGCGGTTCTATTTAATACAACTGAATGTTACTGGCCACATAGGCCCTTGGCGTTTTGGATCTAGTGTTAGCACTCGTAGATTTGAAGGATCTGACGACATAAGAAATCCAATTCCAGTTAGACAAATCTTGACCCTAAGCGATAGAAGAATTCCCTGTAGTAGAAATGGAATAGAAAGCCATTTACTGTATAATCTTAGGCTCTGGATTATAGCTACAGAGTTACAGACTAGGCTACTAGTTGTCTTAGGCAGTGTAAGGCCTATATATGCTAAGGGATAGTAGGTTAGATTTGGTTGGAATGGGACTCCCTTCCTTCGGTAGATTCCTTTATGGCTTATAGACTTTTGTTGTTGCCCATAGGAAGGAACCATACACTCTAAGGGAACATTTATAACTCCCTCAGATTGAACTTAGAATGTACAAGCACACCCCTTAGAATTGCCTTCCCCAAGGACTTATTGCATTCGGGAACGCAGAGTAAAGGAACTACATGTAAGCGATGTATTCGCGGTTTGAGTCGATTTCTTACTCCTAGTGGTTACCAATGAATCCAATGCTCTAATCAAGCAGAGGATCGGCATCGACTTGGATTAAGAACTGATACAACGCATTTTCTGTCCTGATTAGACAGAAGGTTCAACGTATCCGGCTTAGACCCACTATACAACCTTTCTTCTGTGATGGCCCAACCATCTACAACTAAACAGGATCACATTGTCTTTGGGAAATGGCGAGGACTTAAAGCCAGTAGAGAATTAGACATCTTGCCACCAACTCATACCTGCCCCTGAATTCAATCATAATAGAGATTAGGCTCATCTCTATGATCATAGGTACTAATGCCATAGAACGCATCATTAGCAAGGAAGACCATATAGAGAAAGGCTGTTTCCATTTTAGGTTAAGGATAGCCCCTAAGTTGCGCCTCGTTCTGATATACGGATCGATGCAAATATTCTTCAACCTTAAGTAAAACCAAGTTTTAAGGGGGGTAGAACGTATTGAGTCCAATCCAGTTAGGTTAGTCAACGCTACCGTTTGATCAGAGTGGCGCAGCGGAAGAGTGGTTGGCCTCTTTCCCACTGGCCCAAGATCGAAACCTTTGAGTTCAGATATACATATGATTAGGTTATTAAGTAGGATTTGAACTTTCCTTAGAATGTCAATACTAAAGTCCCTCTAGGTACTCCTTGCCGTTCGCCAATGTCGGGGACGACATTGTGTTTTAAGGGGGGTAGATTGTAACACCCCGGATTTTGGCCAATCTGAGATTTGACGTTCTTAGGCAATGGGTCAATTAAAACACCTGAAAAATTGCTTAGAAACCAATTCCATAGCCAAAGAAACCACTTAGAATCAATTCCTTTAGAAAATATGACTAAGTTAGCTAGTGCAACGTTAGAATA
The DNA here is from genome assembly GCA_037074715.1 of Magnolia kwangsiensis. Taxonomy (NCBI): domain Eukaryota; kingdom Viridiplantae; phylum Streptophyta; class Magnoliopsida; order Magnoliales; family Magnoliaceae; genus Magnolia; species Magnolia kwangsiensis. Next base: position 107,629,383 of record CM073576.1, on the reverse strand, counting down.
GCTAGGAAATGGTCCCTAATCACTTTAAATACGTTCTACAAGGCCCAAAGCGAGTGGAACCAAGGGTGCTATAATGCTCTAAAGCCTCGGATCAAACTCTAAGCCGGTTTGTTCTCGGGACCTCCTTGAAACTTTGTATTGGATCTAGACCGCGCGTCATAAGTCAGATGCCTACCATCTTAGACCGTTATGACCACTTAGCTGGGCTTGGCAATCGTTTCGAATATCAAGTCCAACTGACGATCACAGGCTATTTCATTGAGCCCGGACCGAAGAGAGTGTGAATAGGGACATAGTTGGAATTTCAAATTCAAATCTTGCACACAAATTTGACGCATCAGTATTAAGCATTCTGACCGTCAGAATACAGCCAAATTACACCCTTGGATCAGGAAAAATTTCTATTACATATCACGAGACTTATAGGCCTGATCTTGGTGCGGTGACCGTTAAACTGAAACTGGGCCGCCACGTGCGATCTGGGAACCCTACCGGCCTGAAAACTGGATGTGTGCTAGATCCAGTATGCATGAGCTTAAGTCCGACCGTATTTGGCCAGGGGACCTTCAGAAATGCCCTTTTGGACCGAAACGGCCCCGATTTGGTTAGGCACCAAGTAAACATTGTTCCCAAGCCTATTTTGGGCATGTTTAGGCTTATAAAAGGGGTTGAAACCCTCACTCCTCTCTCCCATCCGAATTTGCAAAAAATTCCTAGATTGGGAGAGAGAAAAAGAGTGAGAGATTGTGAGAGAGTGGGAGAGTTCTTCCTGCCACTTGTGCTACGTGTTGCACGTGCTTAAGCAACACTCCTCTACCGCTTTCCCGGCGATTCCACCGCGATCCTAGGTAAGTAAAAACCCTAAATAGATGTTGATTTGAGTTTTCCTTGTTTCCATAGCGATGTAGCTTATGGATCTTATGTATTAGGCTCCTTACTCGCCGTAGACGAAGCATATACACTCCGCTTCAATTCCCGAGTCTACAAGACACTAGGTGAGGATTTTAGACGCTTTGATTGACGGTTCCCAACGCTTTCAATGTCGTTTAATAGTAGATTCTTGACGGCATCGCCGTTTGACATGTACAAAATGCTCTCCGTTTCCCGTTTCGTAAGCTAACGAAGAATATGAGATTTAGGGCATTTTAGTCATTTGTAGGAAGTACGGTCTACATGCATATTTTGCTGACGTGATTGACATGGTTTGTCGCCGCATTAGAGAGTTAGGAATGATTGCATAATCAGTTTGGCGAAGAGATTTGCCAAGTTGCGCACTTTGGGTCCACATACTATATGTGGATTTAAGTGTGTAGTGTATGTGTTTGTATAAATGCATGTATTAGTATGTATTGAATTAAATGATGTTATGTAGTAGTTTGAGATTGATTTCATGATTAATATGCTGACCTAAATGATTTCCTACATGTTGACCTTATGCATGATCGCATTACATGCATAGAAAGTATGCCTTGAGGATTTGCTTAAGTTGAATATGCATGGGAAGTATGCTTTGAAGATTTGCTTAAGTTAAATGTTATAACATGTGCTAACATGCTCACATGATGTATTTCAATTTCAATACCTTTGTATAGTGTTAATGTAATTCCATAGATGTGTGGGACTTGACTTAGTCCAGGCAGTCGGTAACCGAGCGAATTCGTGGCTGACTGGTCATAGCCACGAACGACGCGTCGATGAATGTGATTCGTGTTGAGAGTTGGCGGCAGTGGTTAGGCCACGCGAAGTGTTTTACGCACTTCATGTCGTTCAATTCGAGATGCGATCGCACTAGTCGAGCCCGTCAAGTAACCCGACTGGCCGATGTTTGTTCACCTTGTATGTATCATAACTACTTGAACCTAGGGTACTGAACTTACCATTGTAAACCCTGTTAACCATGGTACCTTGATCCACGAAGACTCATGAGCCGGGCATGGTGGTATGGGACACCGTGGTCGAGCTGTCGGCCTACGCTGGGGTCACAAACCTCCCCGTAGTGACCAGTGAGCACCTAGACTCGTGAGCAGATTATGGTGGTATGGGACACTATATTCTAGCTGTCGGCCTACACTGATCAGGCGACGAGCCCTTTGTAGTGACCGCGAGCGTATTCTGAGTCCACGGGAGGCGACGACCCTTCCGTGCAGTAGAGTACAGTAGGCCTGTATTGATAAGGTGATGGGGGAGCGGTGCAACGAGTGCGAGCAACAGCCCTGGCAGCCCTTGCAGTGACCTACGAAATATACATCGTATGAGATTACTAGGAGTGACGACCCTAGACAGGATCTGTGTTGGGATTGATACAAGGGAAGTACCTTAGTTTCCCAATCCTGCTGTTTGAATGGACTAATAACAACTAGGTAATCATATCACCATGACATTGCATGTGCCTGGAAGATGTGGAGCACTTGAGGGAGTGCGGCATGCCGCGGTCGTAAGATGTTGCCGCATGAGGGTGATCGTCGGTGAGGGCATACATCATGTCATGTCATAATTGCATTAACAACAGTATTAGGAATGTTTGATTTATTGCTTTACTATTATCGCATGATTAATTTGAGAACATGTTAATCCTTGCTCTATTATTCCACTGAGTTAGCTACTCACTCCCACGTTACGGGACGGTGTTCCTGGACACCCACCAGACCTTTTTGTGATTGCAGATGATGGCGCGGCCTGCGAGGCGGAGCTGGACTTGATGATGATGAGGAGGATCCCTCCTTTATGCGTGTTCTGATTGACGGGATTATAGGGAGGTTGATTAGATACTTTGACACTTGTCACTTTATATTTTTAGCGCACTCATGTATATTCGTTTTGTCTACTTTTGGAGTATACATGTATGTATATAACCTGGTAACATGTTCACACTCTGGAGACATACAACAGTTTATATATGTTATACATACTATTACAGACTTCCGCTGGTTAATTTAACTGTCTCTGGAGTATGATATGCTGTTCTGGCTTAATTTCACTCATGTTTAATACATTATCACAGACAACATTCAAACATACATATCTATGTTGCATAAATAACATTTTGGAACTCGGGAGTTGGGTTTTTGCTCGACCCCCCGATTTTCGGGATGTTACACTTCTCTTCATAACATTAACCATAATCATTACTTCAAAGTGGACAGATCAACACAAGTTACTAATTCCGAATCTCTCATTTTCACTTATTTTTCTAGCTTTTCAATTTTATATAGATGGCTTTCATACTTATTTTCATTCTTCTTTTCCTTCCGTTTCATTTTGTATTATGTTATCAATTTAAACACATACAATACGTAGCCATTTTCGATTTCAGTATTTTTTAGCTAGGCATTTTCTTCTCTTTTTATACTTAAGGCAGATAAGCATCTCCAAACTTGGTTCCTAACACTTTTAAGTAATCATCATACTAAAATTAGGAGTTTAAGTAAACTTCACATAATATGAGTTAAATGTGAATTGTGAACTAGACTCAATTGATGTTTAAATTTTATATTAATCAATTCATTCAAAGATCTTTTTTAAGAATCTACTAATTAATCAGACTCTAGATTTTTAAAAGTTATTCTATATCCTATCATAATACTTAAATGTATTCAATTACATAGAATATCAATCTTAAAAAAATATTTTGAATTGAGAGAAATGCCATTTCATAGTTCCCAAGGGAATTGTTCTTGAACACACAATTTCGTGTAAGGGAATTGAGGTATTCAAGGAAAAAATTAATCTTATCTCTAACCCACCTCCATGCAAGGGCATACGTGACGTGCGATCCTTCTTAGGACACGTCAGATTCTATAAATGATTCATAAAAGGACTTCAGTCATTTCTCTCATCCTTTCTGCAATCTACTTCAAAAGGATGTACCATACGAGTGGACTGAACAATGCGAAGATGCTTTCACTAAGCTCAAGGGCATGTTAACTACTACACCTATCATGCAATCACTTGATTAGAGCATACCTTTTGAGATTATGTGCGATGCATCTGAGTATCTTATTTGGGTGGTGTTAGGCCAAAGAAAAGAAAAGAAGCCCTATGTGATTCATTATGCAAGTAGAACTCTAAATTCGGCCCAAGTAAACTAACTACTATGGAGAAGGAACTCTTAGCCATAGTGTTTACTTTAGACAAATTTAGGTCCTGCTAGATCGAATCCAAATCATCATTTATACTGATCATATGGCGCTAAAGTACCTTCTTTCTAAGAAGGATGCCAAGCCACGCCATACAAGATGGATCCTTCTACTCCAAGAATTTGATATTGAAATATGAGATTAAAAAAGAGTAGAGAATGTAGTGGCTGACCCCTTTCTCGAATTAACCTTGCTGATTCCCTTGAACCTATTAATGATATTGTCATGCCTCAAACTTAAAAACCGGGCTTACAAAATTCCCAATCATCGAATCCAGCACTGATAGCCGCCGTAGTACCCCATTCTTGACTCCTGACACCCATATACTAGGTTCCGATCCTGAGATCCTATAAAGAGAATTTTTAAAATATTTTTTATTATAAAGGAGCACAACCAAGTTGCAAAACAACATCACCACATATCTAATATTTTAAAACTTTGAGTATAATATGGAAAGGGAAATACAAAGATAGATAAAAGCTCTAGAAGTCGGCTGTACGCTCCATGCTCAAGGTAAGTGGCACATATGCAATATCAGAGTAATGTGGAAATATGCTGGCATGCTCATGAATGCTATTAACCGTACTAAGGCTATGCGATGCAAGGCCTACCTAGACAAATGTCATATGCAAGATGTAATGTAACTCAAGCGTGTCAGTCCTCATCAGAATCCATATGTCAATACAATTCATCTCAGGAATATCACCGGGGTCTAGTACAGTACAAACCAAATTGTCGCCACATTGCGCGCAATAAGGTGTGTGAAAGAGACCTCACTATCTGCCTCACCAGTAGTCTGCCAATACCTACCCGGCATGTTGATAGCGGACCCATTCTTCGAGCTGGTCAAACTCAGCCTAGCTTTGTCCCCCCCTCTCAGGCGGATAAGGCTGCACCCCCTTCCAACCGATCACGACACAGTGAGAAGTGCGGCCTCCTGGTATTCAGCACTCTATGCTCAAAGCATCCACTCAGTTTAGACATTGGAACGACCTCCTGGTACCATAAGGGTTTACCCAGGGACATCTTTTGCACCCCATGTAGAGAAAAGATTTTTGGTGTCTGATCATGCCATCCACGATATGCCTGTGAAGGCTTCGACCCTGATATCTCTAGGGCGTGTAGTATTCATGTCACACAAATACGAGATGTATGAATCACACTATCTAGTGATGCATTAATCCTATGCGTATCGCGCGCTCATGTGGGAAACTCCTCCTATCAGGGAGTCCCATAATAATCTGCCTAATGCCATATGTTGTGATCAATCACTTATATCAAGTATTCATATGATGCACATGTGCATGAATCATGGAGCTATACTAAGCATGTTATACGATGATGAACTCTCCTCACAATAAGGATGGGCCTAGATGGCCTACTCATATTAAGAATGGGCCTAACAATTATGGGGGCCCAATAGTTTGGGTTAGTCCACTAAGGGGAGATGACAATGGGCCTAACAATGGGCCCTAGGGAGAGTTATAATGTGGACATTTAACCATCATTGTCCTTATAATGTGGGCATTAAATCATCATTGCTTCTAAGGCATGGCCCATTTAGATCCAACTAGGACGATGAATGGGCATCATAAACATCATTACATACATCATAGTAGAATCACACATCATATCGGGCCTCATATACATTGCGTTGGGCCTCACACAAGGGCCTCACATAGATCACATTGGGCCTCACTCATAGGCCTCACATGCATCACATTGGGCCTCATACAAGGGTGTCATATACATCACATTGGGCCACAACCCATGGGCCTCAAATACATTACAATGGCCCACAACCCATGAGCCTCAAATACATCACAATGGGCCACATCCCATGGGCCTCAAATACATCACAATGGGCCTCATAGCAGGTGGACCCTGCACAACTAGCAGGTGGCCCACCCCAACAGATGGACGGCTAGGATAAAATACATATATCATGGTGGCTTCCACCATCTAGACAATTAGATGGTGTGGATACAAAATACATACATCACGTGGGTCCCACAGATTCACGGTGTGGATCAAAACATATATCATGGTGGTTCCACTGTCAGGACTAGACAGTGTAGATAAAATACATACATCACGTGTGGAGTCCCACGTCCGGATGGACGGTGAGGATAAAACTCATACGGTGGGTCCCACTTGAAATTTAGATCTATCTCATTCTCTTTGTAATGCCATAAAATGATCTCTACATATGATTGGATGGTATGGATACAACACATACCTCAAGGTGGGCCCCACCCCACACGTGCAGCATGTGTGGGTGGGTCCCACAGTTCAGATAAAAATGGATGGATAGTCTAGATATAATACATACTTCATGATCAGACCTTCGGAACTTGCTGACGTCAATACAACAACTATATAGATGTGTAAGGTACACTAGCCAATCCGTTTTACCACAACAAGTGGGTCCCACGTGGGTGGGGTCCATGCCCCATTAGATGGACAGTTGAGATATAACACATACCTTAGATCAGACCCTCTTACTCACGTCATTACAACAACTATATAGCTGTGTAAGCTACACTAGCCAATCCACTCACAGTAGGTGGGTCCCATGTGGGGTCCACCACATATAATATTATAATATTTTTTTGAAGTTGCTACTAGTCTGTTGTCTAGTGTCCAGCGTGCTAGATGGCCTAGACACGAACGTCATCAAGTGGGGCCCACGGATGAACGGAGCTGATAAAAAACTTACATCAAGGTGCCCCAGCACCGTCCTTTGCTGGACAGTGTGGGAGCAACACATACATTAGTGGGCGGGTCCCACAGATGGATGGTGTTGATAAAACACATACACCATGGGTGGTACCCACCGTCCCACATGCTGGACAGTGGTGTGCTCCACTAGAGATTCGAATATGCCTCATTTACCAGGCCAGACCTAGATGGACGACATTAGATACAACACATCAAGGTGAGTCCACGTGGTGGCCCACCACAACTCTGGATCAGCTGATATTTGTGTTTTTCTTTCATCCAGGCCTGTCTAAATGGACAAGCAGTGAAGGGGGGCCCAACACATGGACGGTTTGGATCAAGTGGGCCACATTTCATCACAAGAGACAGAGAGACGACGTGGTGAAGGGAGGAGCTCCGTCACTATGAGCTACTCTTAGTTTACAACACATACATCAAAATGGGTCCAACCACAAGTGGGCCCTCAAATAGAAATCAAGGGTGAAAATCCTAATATCACCCACCGTTGGTCTTCTTCCTTAACTCCTTAGACTTCTTAGCTCCTAGGCTTTCTCATTGACAGTGGATGATGAAGTTTGGATGGTTGGAAGGTGAGATTGGGTGGTAGGGAGATGGGTCCTCTCTTGGCTTCTTTTCTCTCCTTAAGACTTTTCTCTCATAGTAACTTGGGAAATTGTAGAGAGAATGAGAGAGAGATGAGATGTAAGGAGAGAGGGATAATGTTGTAAGAAGTATGGGATGAGAGGGATGGGTGTGTGTAAGAAAAGGGATGGGTGAAGAGAGAGAGAGAGAGTTGACTTTGGGGATGGCTTGTGTAAGAGAGGGATGGGTTGTGTACTTGACTGGTGATTGATTAATTGATGTGATGGTTAGGTAGAGATTCTTTCAAGATTCACAACACGTGACGTTTTCCTCAAAATAAATAGGGGCCCACAACTTCTAGCTTGGGTATCACATCGGTGCGCAAGTCACAGCATTGGAACCGCGCTGATGATGCGGTCGTAATAGTACAAGTTTCGAGTCGAGTCGACTCAAATCTACGGATGCGACTTAAGGTCACGTGTAAACGTCGATTATTGGTTGTGGGTTGCCAAAATTCGATGGGGAGGATCGCGGGAGTCTATGAAATGGTACGGAGTAGGACAGGGGCCTTAATGATATGTTCCCTGACGAAAAATTGCTTAAACTCTACAATTACCTTAGTTTGCTGACATTGTGAATTATCTTGCTACATGTTTTACACCGGCGTATTTGACTGCACAAGTATTCACAACCCCAAGTGTAGGGTCACGATGTAGTAATAATCTTGGTGAGACCGAGGTCGAATCCACAAGGACTAATCTTGTAAGTATTCTGAAAGCAATTAGAAGTAGAACTAGAAAAAGATGTGAATCTAAATCTGAAATAAAAGGAAGTAATTTTAAGAGATTTAATTAGAAACTTAAGAAATTCAAAGGTGGGAACTAGGGTTTCCAAGGAACCACTTGTAATAATCAGGGTGATACTATGCTTGATTCAAGGACACAACTAGAATTGGAGTCCTATCCTATCCAATTGGAAGATATAACAATTAAGATTAAATCTGAACTTCTTTTGACCTAATTCTCAAAAGAGGAGAGTTGTGAGGATTGAAAGTGATTCCATTATTTAGCCATGCCTTGGAGACAATGGAAAATAATAGGATATGCTAATTCCACAAATATAGGAGAATTATGAAGATTATAAAGGATTCCATCATCCAACCATGCCTAAGAGACGATGGTGAACAACAGGATTTCTTAATTTCATAATCTCAAAGCATGAAAAGAAGATACTCAATGCTATTGCAGATCTACTGTAATTTGAGTCATAATAAATATTAAAAATTAAAAGTATTCCTTAAATATCAAACTAGAATCAAAGTAAGTTCAACATAAACATGAATCAAAGCAATAGAAACATTCCAAGGGACGATGGTGAACAAAAAGACTTACTAATTTCACAATCTCAAATCAGAAAACGAAGATACCCAAAGCTATTGCAGATCTACTATAATTTGAATCACAACAAACCATTGAAAACTGAAAGTATTCCTTAAATATCAAATTAGAATCCATGGAGTTTAACATAAACATGAATCAAAGTAATAGAAACATCCCATCATGCTACAAGCTTCACCTCTTAGCCCTAGTTAAGAGGTTTAACCAACCATAGACATGATTGGATCTAAAACCCTAGAAGAAAACATGAAAAACTAAAGAAGAAAGAAGAAAAATGCTTGGCGACGACTCTCTACCCTTATGCTTTGCTCCTCCAAACCCTAGATGATGCCCAAGGATGCCCTGGAAACTCTTATTTATAGTTGTGCAGCACTTGCTTTCCCACTGACTTGGAAAAATCTAGAAACTACCTTAAATTTATGCAGTTTTGATTCTATCGAAGTATCTTTGATATGTCCTTCGATTCTGTCGAACAGTCTTCGATTGTATCGAAGGTCATTTCAGAACTGTCTAGTGAGTTTGGCTTAAAATCCTAAAATTCTCGATTCTATCGAAGCGTCTTCAATATGTTCTTCAATACTATCTAACAGTCTTCGATATAATCGAAGTCTATTCTGGCAGTTTTTCAGAATTAGAATTTTTTAGTCCCTAAATCTGTTTTTAGGATTCCTTTTCTTCACTTCAAGTATTCGATTCTCTTCCTTCATCACTTGGTTTCCATGGATCTTTGGCATGCGAATTCTTCAATCTTGGTCTCCTAAGATCCATCCCTTACCTTGGTGATATTTGAGCATCAAATTCATACTTTTAACACCTTTTCCAATCCAAGCTCTTAAATTCACCTTGCTACTCAAATATGAGTAAAATAGGACATTAAGCATTATCATGTTCATAAAACCAAGATATAAATGGTGAGATAATATGCAATATTTGACCCTCAACAGAAAGATAAGAAAAAATTCTTTACCAAAGTACATAAGTTCTTCTGGGATGATCCTTATCTATTTAAATATTGCCCAGACCAAATTCTAAGGAGATGTGTTCCAAACAATGAACATTAGAGTGATATCTCTTTTTGTCACTCTCATGCCTGTGGTAGTCACTTTTCTACTAAAAAAATCACGGTTAAAATTCTGCAGTATGGCTTTTACTGGCCCATTATGTTCAGAGATACATATGAGTTTTTCAAAATTTATGAGCGTTGTCAGAAATTGGGAGGATTGACCTGTCAAAATATGATGCCACTAAACTCAATTCTTATCATTGAAGCATTTGATTGCCAGACCATCGATTTCATGGGACCATTCCCTCAATCCTTTGGAAATATTTACATATTGTTGGCAGTAGACTATGTTATTAAGTAGGTCGAAGCAATCCCGTGCTAGAATAATGATCATCGAATGGTCATTAGATTCCTAAAAGAAAACATCCTTTCTCGGTTTGGAACGCCTCAGGCCATAATTAGTAATGGATGGTTACACTTTTGCAATAGGTCATTTGAGAACTTAATGAAGAAATATGACATATCTCATAAAGTGATCACTTCATACCACCCACAGACAAGCAGCCAGGCTGAGATTTTCAACAGGAAAATTAAACAAATTCTTAAAAAAATGGTTAACCTTGATCGTAAGGATTGGTCAATCCACTTGACCGATGCTTTATGGGCTTACCATACAGCTTTTAAGACTCCCATTGAAATGTCTCCCTTTAGACTCGTCTTTGGGAAAGCTTGTCACTTGCCTATGAAATTTGAACATTGAGCCTACTGGGCTATCAAAAATATGAACTTTAACTTAGATAATGCTGGCTCACTGCGCAAGCTTCAATTAAATGAACTTGAGAAAATCCAAAACAACACATACGAGAACTCAAGAATTTACAAGGATAGAATGAAGGTGTTCCATGACCGGAACATCCTTCGGAAATTGTTTACACCAAATCAAAAAGTTCTTTTATACAATTCTCAATTGCATCTTTTTCTGGGAAAACTTTGATCTCATTGGACCAGCCCTTTTATTGTTAATAATGTCTATCCTCATGGGGCCGTCAAGATAAAGAATCTAACAAATGACAATGTTTTCAAAGTGAATGGACATCGTCTAAAGCCATTTGTTGAGAAATTTGATTCAGAGGATATGTCCATACCTTTGATTGATCCTTTGTATCAGGACTGACCTCCAAGTTTGATGGGGGTGTAGTTAGGTTTATTGCTTTCATAGAATTTAGGTTTAAGATAGTTTTCTTTCAGTTTATTTAGTCTTCATTAAACCCATTTGATGTTGAGAACTTTGGAAAGCTTTAATTTTTCTTCTTCTGGTACTACCTTTCCATCACTTCTCCTTTCTTTTCATTGTCTCATGTGCATTGCATGCTTATATCTTTTACATTGAGGACAATGTAGGTTTTAAGTTGGGGGGTGTGGATTAGGTAAACTAATCAGTGTTTTCCTAGTCTTTGAACAATTTTTTTTTAAAATTTTTAATTTCTTAAATTAAAAAACTATTCGAAAAATGATAGTTTATGTAATTAAGAATGCCTTGAGTATGATGATAAGATGGAGAATTGAACTTTGAATTGTTGGATTTTGATCAAGCGAGTAGACTATAGTCTAAGTTCTTGTATTTAATTAAATAAGAGGAAGTTTGAATATCATGTTAATCTAAGTCACAAGCCACATTTAAATTACTTTCTGTGAATTGTACTAGAATTTCTAATTGTTAGTATGTGAATCATTGATAAATGTTTAGAATTAAGTCTGGAGAATTTTATCCACTTTAAAAAAATGAAAAGAGCCAGTTACAAATAGTGAGATCAACGAAAAGGTCATGAATGATGAAAGGACTGAAAAAGAATGAAAAGTCTGAAAAGAATGAATAAATAAAAAGGATCATTGATATAAAATCAAAAACTGGAAAAAGAAGAAAAAGGGGATAAGTTCAGAATCAATACTTAATTATTCAATTAATCCTGAAGTGATGAGCATGGCTAACATTATAAAATAATAGTATTTTTATGGAAAGTAAATTGAAATTCACTAAGCACATTGGAAAAACTTGATATATGAATTGATGCTTTTAAATGATTGATAAAGAACATATCTGATTGATTGCTCATGTGATTCAGCTCTAGGTTTTAAATTTTCACTCTCACATCTTTGGATTATACTCATTCATACTTGTTTACACAAAAGATTATTTTCCGAAAGAGGATTACTATTCGAGAATGAAAGATTATATCATGCAGGTTTTGCTCGGGACTAGTAAAATACTGGTTGGGCGGTGTGTTGAGACTTAAATATTTCATATTTAACCCTTCAGTTACATTAGTTTTCCTGGCACATAATTGATAATTTGATTTAATTATATACGTTTTTCTCATGCGAGGTGATTGGGGAGCTTATGATAAATATACGCTTAAAATGATGGATTTAAAGCTCGAAAAAAGATAATGAAGAATTGAAGATTTGGAAGTCATTAATGAAGAATTCACATGCCAAAGATTTAAGGAAACCAAGTGAGGAATGAAGAGAATCGAAGATTTGAAGTGAAGAAAAAGGAATCTTGAAAATTGTCCTAAAAAAATATATTCTAAAATTCTAGGGCCAGAAAAGCATAGTTCTGAAAAAGTTTCAGAATAGACATTGATTCAATCAAAGACACTTAGATAGCATTGAAGGTGCAATCGAAGCTAGTTCGATGCAATCAAGAATTTTAAGATTTCTCAAGCCAAACTCGCTGGACAGTTATGGATGATATTTCAATGCAATCGAAGATACTTAGATAGCATCGATGGTGCGATCGAAGTTGCAATCGAAGACACTTCGATAACATCGAAGGTGTACATAAATTTTACACGAAGTGCATAAATTTAAGGAGGTTTGCGGATTTTTCTCACTTGGTGTGAAAGTTGGAGTTTCACAACTATAAATAGGAGTCCCTAGGATGTTTCAAAGCATTTTTAAGGGTTTAAAAAGGTTTCAAGGAGCAGAGCAAAAGGGTGGAGTACCCACCAAATTTTTTTTCTTCTTCCCTGGTTTATTTTTTATGCTTTGTTTAAGAGATTTATTTTCAATCATATCTATGGTTGGCTAAACCTCTTAGCTAGGGCTAAGAGGTGAAACGTATAGCGTGCTTGGATGATTAGCTTGCTTTGATTCTTATTCTTGTTGAACCTCTTTGATTTCTAGTTTGATATTAAAGGAATATTTTCAACTTTTTATGATTTATTGTGACTCAAATTACAATACATACTGTGATAGCTTTGGATATCTTCTTTTCCTATTTCAAGATTGTGAGAATGGTAAATCCTGTTATTCACCATCGTCTCCTGGGCATGGTAGGGTGATGGAATTCCTTGCAATCATCATAATTCTCATCCATTGAGAATTAGGTCAGTGAAAAGTTCAGATTTGATTTTAATTACTTTATCTTCCAATTGGATAGGATAGGACACCAATTCCAATTGTGTTCCTTGAATCAAGTAAGGTAGCATCTTGATACCTACAAGTGGATCCTTAGCACCCTAGGTCCCACCTTTAAATTCATAAGTTTTAACTAACATCATTCACCATTACTCTCGATTATTCAAATATTATTTAGATCTGTCTCTATTTTTAGTTCTAGTTATTTTCAGAACACGTACAAGTTTAATCCCCGTGGATTCGACATCGGTCTTACCGAGTTATTACTACATCGCAACCCTACACTTGGGGTTGTGAATAATCTTAACTTGTTTTAGAACCTCCAAAATACCTTGGGAGTTAGATAGAGGTTTTGTGTAATCAACCAATAGGGGAATAGCGCAACCGGCTTATCTCATGTAGGATGTCAGTAAGTCCATCATTCTCAACTTCTTCTGAGTCCCTAGGTTTTTTAGCCCTTGCCTGAATAGTTTTGTCGATTTTCTTTCCACTTCTAAGAGTGGCAATAGGCTTCGCTTCTTCCACATGTTAATTGGAAGAGCTCGGGTCACTGAATTCACATTGTGGTTTCGGATTGGGGAGAAGTTGGGCGGGAAAAGTCCCTTTTGAAAGTGCCTTGGTTTGTCAATTAGCATGAGGGTTGAGTCAGTGAGTCAAGTGAGCCCCATATGAAGATCATTCAAGACATTGCCTCAACCGGATGTGTGTTTCGAGCTCGTCAAAGGTAAATTAAGTCTCACATCCCATGTCTTAAAATACCCAGGTGAATAAACCCTTAAAAGCCTTAGAACAACATAGAAATAAAAAGTAAGAAAACTAATTTTTAAACAGGAAATTTTTTCAAGTTTTCTGCTTAGTACGATGTCATCGAGTTGGAGTCAATGACATCGAACACTCATGTTCAATGACATCGAACTGGAGTCAATGACATTGAAATAAGATCTTTTATGTTTAGTAACCATAAAGTATTTTGGAAAGAATATTCGATGAATCGAACATACTCTCGATAACATTGAACATCGTTATCGATGACACCAAGGATGTGTCGATGATATCGAAGGACTTAGAGCATTATCCAACAAATCTTCTTGGAAAATATTCTGACAATGCTCGAGGAATCGAACGAGCTTTGATATCATCAAAATTTAAATTTCGATGACATCGAGCAAGGTTCGATAACATCGAAAAGGACAAAGAAGTGTCTAGCGAGCTTTCAAGGAATATCTTCTAAAAAGAGCGATGAATCGAACTAGGACTCGATGACATCAAAATTTGAATTTTGATGATATCGAAGCTCGTTCGATAACATTGTAATTAACATTTAATTTGTCCAACAAGCTCTTGTGTTTATAATGTCGAGGAATCAAATTGTGATTCGATGACATCGAAGTTTAAATCTCGATGACATTAAATCAGGTTCGATGACATTAATCATCTATCAAAAAGTTTCAGGAATGTTTTACAGTTGAGTTCGTATCATCGAATCGAGATTTGATGGCATCGAAAGTATACATTCGATGACATCGAATTGAGTCAGAAATTGATAGTTTTATTTCTGTCGGAGCTTTTTGCCTTTATAAGGAGAGCTTGTTCTTGGTTACTGTATTGAGAAAAAGAGAGAGAGCTTCGAGAGAATACTTGTGTATCACCTACCCTAGCCCTTTTTCTCATGGGAGTTCATGCTTTAATTCACCCTCGTCATTGACATTCAATAGAGTGTATTGGTGAATGAACTTCCTCATTAAAAGATCATCTAGCTACCATCTTAATGGAAAATCATTGATCTGGGATCCCTTGAATGCTTAAGAACTTAAAATCTCTCTATCTCTCAAATGACTAACATTCATTAGAGTAGATTCCAACATAACCTTGACCCAACCCATCACCTTATATTGGAGCATATCAGTGTTGCGGATTAAGGAAGCTGAAGAATCTCCGTCATCAAGGGAGATCGTCTTCATCAACGCCAGGATGGGGCTCATCTACTTATCTGTAAGTCATTAGAGTCCAGAGACCTTGTTGATCATTCCTTGTGTAGGATTGGGTCACAGGTGCATCTCACCCCTTTAAGCCCTCATAGTAGGCCTCCGACGGGAGAATACGTTTAGGTGCTTAGTGTAGGACCTTTTCTCTTATGTAGGGCATAAACTTGGATCCTTTGTTAGCCTGTGTGGCCTAAGCTAGGGTTCTAGTGTGGATCCTTGACCTGTGTGGTCTAAACCAGGTTCCTTGTGTGGATCCTTTACTCCTGTGTAGGGCATAAAACCTAGGTGCTTTGTGTAGGACCTTTGCTCTTGTGTAGAGTATAAACATTTATCTTGTGTAGTCATGTCTAGGTACCTTATGTAGGTCCTAGAGTCAGCCTTATGTAGGTTGTAAAGGTTAGAGGTGAACTTGACTTGAAACCTCCAATAGTGAAATCTTGTACACTTAAGGGTTGAGTGCGTTCGTCGGGAGTGGAGTAGGCACATAGCCGAACTACTATAAATGACTGTGTTTAGAATTGCTATTTGTGTATTCTTTTAATGTGTTTATCTTGAATGTTCATTTAAAGCATGATAACATGAATATCTAGAACTGAAAAGAATCACATCCCACACACTGTCACATAGTTCATTCATCATAGACTAATTGTTATATCTTATTTAAATATTGAGTAGTCATATGATTAGATCCTCTACTTGGCTTGGAAGCCATTAGAGTTATAATGAGTATATCTTGATAGTTGCACATTAAATCATGGTTAATAAGATTTTAAATTGGCATAAAATTCTATAAAGTCCTATTCACCTTCCCTCTAGGACACTTTAACCTATTACTGCTTTTACTATAACGGTCCTTACCTCAATTTCAATTGGTATCAGTGTGGGTCTCTCTTAAGGGTTTAATTGCCTAGAGAGTGATCTTGACTAAAGTTGTGAAACTATGGCCAATAGTGTGGGACTAGAGGGTGGAAAAGATAACATTGTAAATATCCAAAACCAACTGTACACTGGAACTCTTAAACTACTAGGTAGTATCAAATGTAGAAATAGTCAGAGCAATTGTCTAGTAATTCATACTGCTCTTAAGGTTAACAATTGTTCTAAGTGGAAACTTCACAGTAGATGCTCCAGACACATGATCGGTGACCAAACTCACTTTTGTGAGTATTCAGAGTTTGATGGTGGGTCAGTCACATTTGAAGATGGGAGCTCCATCAAAATAATTGGGCATGGAACAATAGTCGGCCTAGGTCTTCCCACAATAAAAAATGTTCTTTATGTTGAAGGTTTAAAACATAATCTTCTCAGTATCTCTCAAATTTGTGACAAAGAACACCTGGTTACTTTTTCAAAAGATGTATGTAGAATCCATTTCATAATAGGTGTTTGCGCATGACCCTAAGTTGCATCCCGTATATCAGAGTCGACTCGACCCGAGATTTGTACCATTGCAACCGCATCATCGCTGCGGTTCTAACGCCACGACTTGCGCACTGATGCGATGCCTAGGCTAGGAGTTGTGGTCCAGCGTATATTTCTAGAAAACGTCGTGCATTACGAATTACGAGAGAATCTCTACCATCCATCACATCGATTCATCAATCAATCAATTACACATCCCATCACAAGTTAAGTACCAACCCATACCCTACTCATCCCTCTCTCACCCAAAAGTCAACAACACCCATAACTTTTCATCCTATCTCTTACACAACACCACTCCACCCATCACTCACACATCAATCATCCATCTCCTTTCATCCCATCACCTCTCTCTCTCTCTCTGTCTCTTTCTCAATCCATTTCCCAAGCAAACCAAGAGAGAGCAATCATCCAAGCTCTTCCCAAAGAGATCTAAGTGTGGCCCAATCCCTACCATCCAATCTCCCATCCTAGCCATCCATACTTCATCAACCTCCATCAAAGAGAGAGCTTAGGAGCTTAGCATTCCAAGGATCCTAGAAGGAGCAAAATCGGTGGGTGTTCATAGCATTAGATCTTAATTTTTGATATAAGGCCCACTTGTGATAGGACACATTTTCATGTATGTGTTGCAAGCAAAGAGGGGGCCATAGTGGCGAGGTACCTCCATCACACTGTCTCTCTCTCTCTCTATCTCTTTCCCATCTTGTGACCCACCTTGATGAATGGGTTTTATCTCCACAGTCCAACCCATCTGGCCGTCTGTCCTGGATAGGTCCTGGATGAAGGCAAAACACAAATTTCAGCTTGATTCAAATTAGGTGGGCCACGTACATGTGGACCCACCTTGATGTATTATCCATGCCGTCTATCCAAGCTTCCCAGGCCATGGGCATGGGAATGAGGCAGATGCAAATCCTAGGTGGAGCACACCGTGCTATATCTTGCATGTGGGACCACTATGACATGAATGTTTTATCCACGCCATCCAGTCCATTGGACGTGGACCCCACTTTGATTTATGTATTAAATCCACGCCGTCCATTCAATTTTTCAGCTCATTTTAGGTCTTAAGTTGAAAAATGAAGCCAATCCAACTCTCTGGTAAGCCACACCATTAAAAGGATTATTTTAATAGTGATAAATCTGTTAGGGCCCACTGTGATGCTTCTATATGTCAAAACATATCGAATATTGGGTTCATTGGACCCATCATGAACCACAAAATCTGACTAATGGAGTGGATCATCTTGATGTGGGTCCCACTTATGAAAAACCTTTAGAAAATAAAAAAATTAAGAACACAACAGCTCTGGATGCTGCAGCAAGCAGCATCTTGCTGCTTGGAATGGGCAAGGTCAGTGGACCCCACCAAAAGTCTCACCATGATGCATGTCAACCATCCACACTGTGCATTTAATGGGTCCCCTCTTAAAAATGGGGTACACTAAAAATTAGCCGTACACGGAACTCAGGTGGTCCACACTACAAGAAACAGTGGGGGGTGATCATCTACCATTGACACCCTTTTTGGGTCACAAAAGTTTTGGATAAATATGAAATTTGTTTTTCCTCTTAATCCAGGTCTTTGTGACCTTATAAATAGATGGGATGGAAGATAAACGTTATGGTGGGCCCTACGTGGGACCCACCTATGTGGAAAAAAATTGCCTAGTGTACCTCATGCAGCTATATAACTACTATAAATGATGTCAGCAAGTTCTGTGGGTTTGTGTTTATCCACACCGTCCATTGACAGTGGGACCCACCTTTAATGTATGTGTTGTATCCACCATCCATTTCTGGATGGTGGGGATCATCGTTATATATGTGCTTTCTCCTTGTTGTCTAGAGGTTTAGGACAGTGGGGCCTGATGTATGTGTGTCTGTCCACGCTGTCCACACGTTGACAGTGGGACCTACATGATATAAGTATTATATCCACACTGTCCACCCTATTTCTAGATTATTTTGAGGCCCACCATGATATGTATGTTTTATCCTTGCCGTCCATCAGTTTTCAGGCCCATGAGTGAGGCCCAATGTGATGTATTTGAGGCCCATGTGATGCGGCTCATTGTGATGTGTATTAGGCCCATGAGATGTGGCCCATTGTGATGTATTTGAGGCCCTTGTGATATGACCCATTGTGATGTGTATTAGGCCTATGAGATGCGGCCCATTGTGATATATTTGAGGCCCAAGTATGAGGCTCAATGTGATGTATTTGAGGCCCAACTATGAGGCCCAAAGTGATGTATTTGAGGCCCATGAGTGAGGCCCAATGTGATGTATTTGAGGCCCATGTGACGCGTCCTATTGTGATGTGTATTAGGCTCATGAGATGCGACCCATAGTGATGTATTTGAGGCCCATGGGATGTGGTCCATTGTGATGTATTTGAGGCCCATGGGATGTGGTCCATTGTGATGTATTTGAGGCCCATGAGTGAGGCCCAATGTGATGTATGTGAGGCTCTTATATGAGGCCTAATGCGATGTATATGAGGCCCAATTGTGATGTGTAATTCCACCATGATATATGTAATGATGTTTATGATGCCCATTCATCTTCCTAGTTGGTTCTAAGTGGGTCATGCCTTGGGAGTAATGATGGTATAATGTCCACATTGTAAGAGCAATGATGGTTAAATGACCACATTGTAACTCTCCTTAGGGCCCATTATTAGGCCCATTCTCATTTCCCCTTAGTGGGCTAACCCAAACCATTGGGCCCCCATAATTGTTAGGCCCTATCTCATCTCCCCTTATTATGGGCTAACCTAAATTGATGGGTCCCCACTAGTACAAGTATGATCCATCTCACCCTTTTTGGGCTATCCCAAACTATTGGGCCCCATTAATGCTAATAAAAGTACCCAAACCTTGAAGCCCACCTTGTGTTCACACGAGGCCTTTCATAGGAAATGTGGGCCACCTAGATTTGTGTTTTTCCCACACTCAGTGACCATAACTGTAAGACCCATATCCTAGCCTGTACTATTTCGTCAACTCCCGCAATCCTTCCTAATGAATTTTGACGACTTGTGACCTATAATCGATGTTTGTGAACTACCCTAAGTCGTATCACGTAGATCTCAGTCGGCCTAATCTGAGGCTTGTGTCATTGCAACCGCACCGTCATCGTGGTTCCAACCCCGCGACTCATGCACCGATCCAATACCCTGGCTAAGAGATGTGAGCCTGCATTTATTTCAAGAAAATACCGCACATTGCAATCCCAAGAGAATCTTTAGAACATGTCAAATTAATCTCATCAATCACCTCTCATATTAAGTACAAACCCAATCCCCAAGCAACCCCAAAGTCAAAGCAACTCGTCCCTCACATGTCAAAGTACACATCATACATCACTCACCCATCACCTCACATCACTCACCTCATATCCATCACCCATCTTTCTCTCTCCTTACAACCCTCTCTCTCTCTCTCATTTCTCATCACACTTCCCAAGTAAGAGCAAAATAAAAAGTGGACGTCCAAGCCTTCTAATGGAGAGAAAAGAGTGATTTTGGTGGCCCACTTTTCCATCCTAAAATCCTTCATCCTAGCCATTCATCTTTCATCATCTTCCATCAACGTGAAGCATAAGGATTTCGGCGTTCCATCGGACCAAGAAGATCGAACGGTGGGTGCTTATTAGACTAGATTTTTCATGTCTTGATGATGGGCTAAGTGAGGCCTACCGATTGATGGTATGGATCTTACTTTGGACCCTAGGTGTAGTCGATGGCCCACCTTAATCCTCATGATCATTCCATGATGGGGCCATTTTTCATGGACCCCATCATGATTTTTATTCTCCTTGCATGAATAGGGTCATCTAGACCTTACATTTTGGTGGAGAAAGGATCTCCATCGTTAATTTTTGAGTTGATGGGCCCACGTGTATTGGGACGCACTTGATGCATGATTGAATACAAGGGAGGGATCATAGTGGCGGAGCCCTCCATCACACATGTCCATCTCTCTTTCTCTCTCTCTTCCCCTCTCTTTTTCATATTTTTTTGTGTGATGATGTGGCCGTGTGGCCCATTCGGATGGACCCCACATTGATGTATGTCTTACCCATACCATCCATGCATATGGTGGCCCACTTAGACGACACGTCTGAAGGTGGGGCCCACCTTAATATGTGTTGTATCAAAGACCGTCCAGCGTCCCCGGACAACGTTACTGGGATGAGAATAAAAAAACATTAGCTTGATTCAAAATTTTGGGAGGGTTATTCATGTAGGCCCCACCTCGATGTATAAATCCGATCCATGCCATCCATCTCATTCCCTAGATCATTTTAGGCGTTGAGCTAAAAAATGAAGTTAATCTGCTCATCGGGCGAGCCATACCTTTCAAAATAGTCATTCTCATCGTTTAAATTCACTTTAATTTTGCTACACGTCAAAATATATTCAATATTGGACTTGTTTGGCTTGTCTTAAGCCATGGAGTGCAATGGTTGCAGTGGATTCACTTGATGAGGGCCCCACGTATAAAAATCCCCAAATTTTTTTTTTTAAAAATAGGTAATACATGCAATGCCTGCTGCTGACGCTGCAGCAGGACACTGCTGCATTGGTGGGTGGGCAGGGACCACGGTCCCAACCATGGGCCCCACCATGATGAGTGTTGATCATCAACACTATGCAGTTGTTGGGTCTCCTTTGGGGCAGTGGGCTCCTCAAAAATCAGCTATATATGGTTCTTAAGTGGCCCACATCACAGGGGACAGTGGATTGAACGTCTGCCATTGAAACTTGGGTGTCACAGAAGTTTTGGATGACTATGAAATTTGTTTTCCCCTTTTCATTTAGGTCTGTGTGACCTTATCAATGGTTGGATGACATATAAACGTTATGGTGGGCCCCACTTGGAACCCACCTCTTTAGAAGTAGATTGACTTGTGTACAACAGCTGTATAGCTGTTATATTGACGTAAGCAAGCTTACGGGGCTGCTGCATGTATGATGGTCCACACCAACCAGTCCACTGGATGTGGGCCCACTATATTTATGTGCTGTATATGCAGGTCGTCCATCCATGGGGTAGTGAGACCCATCAGACGTGTCTCATCCAGACCAAATTAAGTGGGGGCCCGTCATGGTGTATGTGTTGTTATGACACTATCCTGCCACGTGGATATGGGGCCCACATAATGTAAGTGTTCTTTCACCATGATCCAGATAGGCTAGACAGTGGGACCCACATGATGTGTATATGAAATCCATACCGTTCATCCCTTTCCAGCCCACTGTGGCTGTATGTAAGGCCCACCATATGCATGTATTTTATCCAGGCTATCCAGCTGTTGGGCACCTAACCTGGGCTAGCAGCAGGTGGGCTGACCATCCAGCAGACAACCCACCATGTTGTAGGTGTTGTATATTCATGCTGTCAATCTACTATGGGGCCCATTGATGATGTGTGGGGTTCTCACACCATCCTTCAAATCCTCCCAGGCCCACACTAGGATGAGGGCCCAGTTTTCCCTTAGAACGGACTCAAATTTTAGGTGGACGCCCCCAGCAACAGTTGGGTTGGGGCGTCCCACCATTGGGCTGCATTATTAGGTTCACCATGCTATATGTTTTAGATACAACTGTCCATTCTGTTTTGGGAGCATGCGGGCTATCACATGAGGCCCACCTTGATGAATTTATGGCCCGTCCGTTGAGGGCCACCTTGATGTATAAGGGCCCGTGGGTTGAGGCCCATTGTGCTATATTTGGAGCCCATGGGTTAAGGCCTATTGTGATGTATTAGAGCCCGTGGGTTGAGGCCCATTTGATGTATTTGAGGCCCATGGGTCAAGGCTAATGGGATGTATACAAGGTCTATTACATTGTGTGATTCCACCATGGGTTATGTAATGACATTTATGGCGGGCCATGCCTTGGGAACAATGTTGGTTTGATGTCCACATTGTAAGAATAATGTTGGTTAAATGTCTGCATTGTAAGTCTCCCTAGGGCCCATTGATAGGCCTGTACTTATTGTGCGTAGGCTGTCTAGGCTCATCTTCGTTGTGATGATAGTTCATAAAATGCTTAGTATAACTCCATGATTCATGCCCATATGCATCATATGTATGCTTGATATGAGGAATGTTTGATCATAACATACACCATTAGGTAGACCATTTATGGGACTCCTTATGAGATGGAGTGCCCCACATTTCGTACAATACGCGCAGGATTGTTGCATGACTGGTTAGTATGACTCATGCATCTCGCATATGTGTGACTTGATCATTGTACACCCTAGTAACATCAAGGCCGTAGCCTCCACAGGCACATCATGGATGGCTAGATGGGACACCAAAAATAATTAGTTCTAGCACTGCAAGCACTTAGGATGTCCTTGGATGAAAATCCCAGAACCTCCTTAGTACTAGGAGTTGCTCCAACGTTTAGAACGAATGAAATATGAGCACCGGTGCCTATACCATGAGGTCGTGTCTCCCACTATGTCGTGGTCGGTTGGGAGGGGGTGTGGCCTTACCTGCCCGGGAGGAGGGGATAATGCTAGGCTGAGTTTGATCAACTCGAGGAATAGGTCCACTATCGATGAGTCGGGCCTGATATTGGCAGGCAGATAGTGAGGTCTCTTCCACTCACTTTGTTACACGCGATGGGGCGACAATCTAGTTTGGAGTGTAATAGACCTAGTGATTTTCCAAAGAGGAACCGTACTGATATGTGGACCTACTGAGTGGGAGTTACATACTCATTCATTCATTCATTCACTATCCACTCGGGCTGGTGATGCGTAACTATTTATTACGTGTCTCTTCGCATGGCCAGGATTTCAGTTGGGCACGCGACTAACCTGTGGTTAGGAGTTTACCACATTGAGTCTAACTATCCAAATTTATGTATGGGACTGGTTGGATAGAAGTCCCTTGTGGTGGACCCCGTAGCTTGTGATACTACGTACTATCATCCCGACTTTACATTCCAACATGGTCATTTCATTCGCACTATTACATTGCATCTGTAGTACTTAACATTTTGGGTTACTATGTTTTGCACGTATATGACCTAGACGGACTTAGCAAGATTTGCATATTGCATTATATCATCGGCATCTGATATTTGGCTTTTGTATTTTCATAGCCGATCCACATTGTGTATTCTGTTATTGAATGCTTCATTGACTTACCATTATATTTTTGCTTACTCTGATATCGTATGATTCATAATCTTGTCATTATTCCTGCTCATCTCGATGATGTATGATTTATGAGATTTATTGTATACTTGGCACTTACCTTATGCACACTTTCACCACCCTTTATGCTTTTATAAGCTTATGCGCCATAGATGCATGTAGGTGGCGTTAGGTTGTAGCAGCGTTGAGCTTGGAGCTGACAGCTGTCTTCTGAAGCTTTGATTTCGATATCTGTATTTTCCTTTCAGCATTGTATTCAAATGATTATATTAGTAGATATGTGATGATGATGTTGCCTTTATGATTTGGGTAAACTTGTGGTTATGCTTTTTATGAGACAAATATAAGTTAGAAAATCCTCCTTGTAGGATCCCAGGATCGGAACCTAGCGCATGTACGCTGGGGGCCAAGAATGGGGTACTATGGAGGCTGTTGGCACAGGGTTCAGCGATCAAAATTCCTATGAATCCGATTTCTGGGTTTGAGGCATGACAGAAGTTGGTATCAGAGCATAACTTGGGAATACCTGAGGATAACGTCACATATCTGCTGATAGCTACACTACACCATGTGATTATTGAGAACTTAGAATGGCTAGATCCCTGAGTTCAAATAACATAGAGATTTTCGGATATAGCTCCCTACCGTTGAGATTGTGAGGTTGTATATTATTCTAGTTTCGATCATTTCTGATCCAGGATTCGAGGTCCAGTTAGATCATCGTAGTGTTGACGAGGCATTTTGGGAGCAGAAGGCTGAGATTCACAGACGTTGTCCCTATCTCTTATGTGTTTGATTATGTTGTCATGTTGTGTTCGGATAAGGATTTCTCTCCCTTGGTTGAGCTCTGTATTGGTTGTGTTATGTTTTAAATTTCGTGGACAAAATTTTTATTAGGTGGTGAGAGCTGTAAGACTCGTATCCTAGCCTATACTGTTCCATCGACTCTCGTGATCCTTCCTGATAAATTTCGGTGCCTTGCGACCATAATTGATGTTTGTGAATGACCTTAAGTCGTATCCCGTAGATCTGAGTCTGCTTAATCCGAGACTTGTGCCATTGTGACCACACCGTCAATGGGGTTCCAATGTAGCGACTCGCGCACCGATCTGATATCCTGGATAAGAGATGTGAGCCTACGTTTATTTCAAGAAAACACCGCGCATTTGCAATCCTAAGAGAATCTTTAGAACATGTCAAATTAATCCCATCAATCACCTCTCATATCAAGTACAAACCCAATCCCCAAGCAACCCCAAAATCAAAGCAACCCATCCCTCACATGTCAAAGTACACATCATACATCACTCACCCATCACCTCACATCACTCACCTCACATCCATCACCCATATTTCTCTCTCCTTACAACCCTCTCTCTCTCTCTCATTTCTCATCACACTTTCTAAGAAAGAGTAAAAAAAAAAGTGGACGTCCAAGCCTTCCCATGGAGAGAAAAGAGTGATTTTGGTGGCCCGCTTTTTCATCCCAAAATCCTTCATCCTAGCCATTCATCTATCATCATCGTCTATTAAAATGAAGCACAAGGAGCTCGGCGTTCCATCGGACTAAGAAGATCGAACGGTGGGTGCTTATTAGACTAGATTTTTCATGTATTGATGATGGGTAAAGTGAGGCCTACCGATTGATGGTATGGATCTCACTTTGGACCCTAGGTGTAGCAGATGGCTCACCTTGATCCTCATGATCATTCCATGATGGGGCCATTTTTCATGGACCCCATTATGATTTTTATTCTCCTCACATGAAAAGGGTCATCTAGACCTTACATTTTGGTGGAGAAAGGATCTCCATCGTTGATTTTCGAGTTGATGGGCCCATGTGTATTGGGACCCACATGATGTATGATTGAATACAATGGAGGGCTGAAAGTGGCAGAGCCCTCCATCACACGTGTCCATCTCTCTTTCTCTCTCTTCCCCTCTCTTTTTCATATTTTTTCGTGTGTGATGAGGTGGTCATGTGGCCCACTCGGATGTACCCCACATTAATGTATGTCTTACCCATACCATCCATGCATATGGAGGCCCACCTAGACAACACGCTGAAGGTGGGGCCCACCTTAATATGTGTTGTATCAAAGACCATCCAGCGTCCCTGGACGACGTTATTGGGATGAAAATGAAAAAAACATTAGCTTTATTCAAAATTTTGGGAGGGTTATTCATGTAGGCCCCACCTCAATGTATAAATCCGATCCATGTCGTCCATCTCATTCCCTGGATCATTTTAGGTGTTGAACCGAAAAATGAAGTTAATTCGCTCATCAGGCAGGCCATACCTTTCAAAACAGTGATTCTCACCATTTAAATTCAGTTTAATTTTGTTACACGCCGAAATATATTCAATATTAGACTTGTTTGGCTTGTCTTGAGCCATGGAGTGCAATGGCTGCAGTGGATTCACTTGATGCGGGCCCCACGTATGAAAATCCCCAAAATTTCATTTTTTTCAAAAAAATAGGTAATACATGCAGCGCCTACTGCTAACGCTGTAGCAGGAGGCTGCTGTGTTGGCGGGTGGGTAGGGACCACGGTCCCATTTTTGGGCCCCACCATGATGGGTGTTGATCATCAACACTGTGTAGTTGTTGGGTCCCCTTTGGGGCAGTGGGCTCCCCAAAAAATCAACTATATATGGTTCTCAGGTGGCCCACATCACAGGGGACAGAGTGGATTGAACGTCTGCCATTGAAACTTGGGTGTTACAGAAGTTTTGGATGACTATGAAATTTGTTTTCCCCTTTTCATCTAGGTTCGTGTGACCTTATTAATGGTTAGATGACATATAAATGTTATGGTGGGCCCCACTTGGAACCCACCTCTGTGGAAGCAGGTTGACTTGTGTACAGTAACTATATAGCTGCTGTATTGACGTAAGCAAGCGTACATGACTGCTGCATGCATGAGGGTCCACACCGACCAGTCCACTGGACGTGGGCCCACCATATTTATGTGCTGTATATGCAGGCTGTCCATCCATGGGGCCGTGAGACCCATCAGACATGTCTCATCCAGACCGTCCAAATTATGTGGGGGCCCGTCATGGTATATGTGTTGTTACCACACTGTCCTGCCACGTGGATATGGCGCCCACATAATGTAAGTGTTTTTTCACCATGGTCCAGATAGGCTGGACAGTGGGATCCACATGATGTGTACATGAAATCCAGACCGTCCATCCCTTTTCCAGCCCACTGTGGCTGTATGTAAGGCCCACCAAATGCATGTATTTTATCCAGGCTATCCAACTGTTAGACGCCTAACCTAGGCTAGCAGCAGGTGGGCTGACCGTTTAGCAGACAACCTACCATGTTGTAGGTGTTGTATATTCATGCTGTCTATCTACTGTGGGGCCCATTGATGATGTGTGGGGTTCCCACACCCTCCTTCAAATCCTCCCAGGCCCACACTAGGATGAGGGCCCATTTTTCTCATGAAACGGACCTGAATTTCAGGTGGACGCCCCCAGCAACAGTTGGGTTGGGGTGTCCCACCATTGGGCTGCATTATTAGGTTCACCATGCTATATGTTTTAGATACAACTGTCCATTCTGTTTTGGGAGCATGCGGGCTATCACATGAGGCCCACCTTGATGAATTTATGGCTCGTTCGTTGAGGGCCACCTTGATGTATAAGGGCCCATGGGTTGAGGCCCATTGTGTTGTATTTGGAGCCCATGGGTTAAGGCCCATTGTGATGTATTAAGGCCCGTGGGTTGAGGCCCATTTGATGTATTTGAGGCCCATGGGTTGAGGCTAATGGGATGTATACATGGTCTATTACATTGTGTGATTCCACCATGGGTTATGTAATGACATTTATGGCGAGCCATGCCTTAGGAACAATGTTGGTTTGACTTCCACATTATGAGAATAACGTTGGT
Source organism: Magnolia kwangsiensis (assembly GCA_037074715.1). NCBI lineage: Eukaryota > Viridiplantae > Streptophyta > Magnoliopsida > Magnoliales > Magnoliaceae > Magnolia > Magnolia kwangsiensis. Next base: position 107,601,625 of record CM073576.1, on the reverse strand, counting down.
TAAATGTCTGCATTATAACTCTCCCTATGGCCCATTGATAGGCCCGTACTTGTTGTGTGTAGGCTGTCTAGGCTCATCTTCATTATGAAGATAGTTTATAAAATGCTTAGTATAACTCCATAATTCATGCCCATACGCATCATATATATGCCTAATATGAGGAATGTTTGATCATAGCATACACCATTGGGCGGACCATTTATGGGACTCCTTATGAGACGGAGTCCCCACATTTCGTGCAATATGCGCAGGATTGTTGCATGACTGGCTAGTGTGACTCATGCATCTCGCATATGTGTGACTTGGTCATTGTTCGCCCTAGCGACATCAGGGCCGTGACCTCCATCGGTACATCGTGGATGGCTAGATGGGACATCAGAAATAATTAGTTTTAGCACTGTGGGCACTAAGGATGTCCTTGGGTGAAAATCTCAGAACCTCCTTGGTAATAGTAGTTACTCCAATGTCTAAATCGAGTGGAATATGATCACCGGTGCCTATACCATGAGGTCGTGTCTCCCACTGTGTCGTGGTCAGTTGGGAGGGGGTGTGGCCTTACCTGTACGGGAGGAGTGGGCGATGCTAGGATGAGTCTGACCAGTTTGATGAATGGGTCCGCTATCGACAAGCCGGACCTGATATTGGCAGGCGGATAGTGAGGTCTCTTCCACTCACTTTGTTGCACGCGATGGGGCGCCAATTTTGTTTGGAGTGTAATAGACCCTGGTGATTTCCTAGAGAGGAACCATACTAATATGTGGACCTACTGAGCAGGAGTTTCGTACTCATTCATTCATCCATTCACTATCCACTCGGGTTGGTGGTGCGTAACTATTTGTTACGTGTCTCTTCGCATGGCCAGGATTTCGGTTGGGCGCGCGACTAACTTATGGTCAAGAGTTTACCACATTGAGTCTGACTATCGAAATTTAGGTATGGGACTAGTTTGGATAGAAGTCCCTTGTGGTGGACCCTGTAGCCTACGATACTATGTACTATCATCCTGACTTCACATTCCAGCATGGTCATTTCATTCGCACCGCATATTACATTGCATCCGTAGTACTTAGCATTTTGGGTTACTATATTTTGCACTTATATGACCTAGACGGACTTAGCAGGATTTACATATTGCATTGCATCATCGGCATCTGATATTTGGCTTCTGCATTTGCATAGCCAATCCACATTGCGTATTCTGTTATTGAATGCTTCATGGACTTACCAGTATATTTTCGCTTACTCTGATATCGTATGATTCATGATGTTGTCATTATTCCTGCTTATCTCGATGATGTATGATTTATGGGCTTTATTGTATACTTGGCCCTTACCTTACACACACTTTCACTACCCTCTAAGCTTTTATAAGCTTATGCACGATAGATGCGTGCAGGTGGAGTTAGGTTGCAGCAGCATTGAGCTTGGAGCAGGCAGCTGTCTTCTGAAGCTTTGATTTCGATATCTGTATTTCCCTTTCAGCATTGTATTCAAATGATTATATTAGTAGATATGTGATGATGATATTGCCTTTATGATTTAGGTAAACTTGTGGTTATGCTTTTTATGAGATAAATATACGTTAGAAAATCCTCCTTGTAGGATCCTAGGATTGGAACCTGGCGTACGTATGCTGGGGGCCGAGAATGGGGTACTCCGGGGGCGGTCGGCACCGAGTTCAGCGATTGGGATTCCTGTGAATCCAATTTTTGGGTTTGAGGCATGATAATAACCAAGGCCCATTTATGTGTTGAGCGGGCTACCCAATTCATTTGGAAGGACACATAGTTATATGGACCCTACCAAGCCACTTTGTGTACTTATTGAGCTTCCCATAGAAAAGCCTAGTTTATTACATGATATAGAGATTTAGAAAGCCCAATTGTTCACCCTGTTAGCTCACCCTATGAACTCACCTTGTCATATACCCACTTGACTCACCACGAGAGGTGTATCCAACCCTTATACCCTATTTGCTAGGACCTCTTAACATGTACATATCATCCGCACTGTCCATCTCTTTGTTGAAACAAGTGTGATGGCCATCATTGACATTGGTGTAACATCTAGGCCATCCGTTTCTTACTACACCATCACCTCTTACCGTAGATGGAAGAATACGTAGTGCCAGATTTAGTATATCCAGTATGTAGAGCCTATTTCTATGTATGGGTTAGATCTGCAGTCCTTCAAGTGGACCCCGTCTTAGGATATATGCTATATTAGTGCCTTAGGAGGTTAATGTTAGTCTAACATAGGACATACCACATGGACTCTCATAGTTGTAGAAGGGGCATGTCGTTTAGCTCCTACTCTCTATATGTGATATCACAGTGATGGTCGATTGTGGATTATTATTGTTTGCCCAATTATATAATCATGCCATGTACTTTATTACATCATGATACATGCCCATACACATCATATACATACTTGTTATGAGGAGTGATTGAGCATAACATGTGCCATTGGGCTGATTGATTATGGGACTCCCTGAGAGACAGAGTTGCCCCACATGAGCGCGCAGTACGTGGAGGTTTGATGCATGACTGAATGGTATGACTCATGTATCTCACATTTTGTGATATAACCACCGTACACCCTAGTGACATCAGGACCGTGACCTCCATAGGCATATCGTGGATGGCCAGATGGGACACCAAAAATACTTAGTTCTAGCATACGAGTGCAATAGATGTCTCTGGATGAAAATTCCTAAACCCTCAAGGCTAGGGGATGCCCCAACATCTAGAACGAGTGGATATATATGAGCGCATGAGGGCCGTATATTAGTAGGTTGCATCTCCCACTGTGTCGTGGTCTGTTGGGAGGGGGTGTGACCTTACCTGCCCGAGGGAGTTGTCAATGTTAAGTTGAGTCTGACCAGCTTGTAAATGGGTCCGCTATCAACAAGCCAGGTCGATATTGGTAATCGGATAGTGAGGTCTCTTCCACTTACCCAGTTGTGTGCTTGATGAGGGCGACAGGTGGCGTAGAGTGTACTAGACCCTAGTGATGATCCTGAAGAAGTACAATACTGATATGTGGACTTACTGAGCAAGAGTTGCATACTCAACATTTTACTCATTCATTCATTCATTCACTATCCACTCAGGCTGGTGTTGCGTAACTAGATCATTATGTGTACCCTCGCAATGGCCATGATTTCGGTTGGGCGCGCGACAACTTGAGATCAAAAGTTTACCACATTGAGTCTAGTTATCCAAATTTAGGTATGAGACTGGTTTAGATAAAAGTATTTTGTGATGGACCCCATAACTTGCGATACTACATACTATCATCCCGACTTCACACTCTAGCCTGGTTATTTCATTCGTAACACATATTGCATTGCATCTTTAGCACATAAAATTTGATTTACTATGCTTCTATATTGCATATCCTAAATGAGGTTGATGGTATTATGGACTCGCCATGTATATTGCATTACATCTGCGGCATATGACATTTGGGTTGCTATGTTTCTACATTTATATGGCCTAAATGAGTCTGATGGTATTCGTGGCTCTTCAGAATTGTATATTGTATTACATCCTCGGTATCTGATATTTGGCTCATTATGACTCTGCATTGCATAGCCAATCTGCATTGCATACTTTGATATTGAATGAATTATACCCTTGCCAGTATTCCACTTATGTTGATATTTATGTTCTTGACACTTATCTTGTGCACACACGTACACTACCTTCTAAGCTTTCTATAAGCTTATGCAGGATAGATGCGTGCAGGTGATGATAGGACGTAGTTGAGCTGAGGAAGGAGCGTGTGGCAGAGCTTTTGGAGCTTTTAGCATTTATCTTATATTTCCCCTTCATGTATTGTACTTAAGATTTTAATACTAGTGGGTATGTGATGATGATTTTGCCTTTGTGATTTGGGTACACTTGTAGTTATGATCCTTTATTTATATAAAAAAAATTCACACTGAAAAATTCTCCTTCTAGGATCCTAGGATTGGAACCTGGAGTATGGGCACTGGGAGCCGAGAATGGGATACTACGGAGGCTGTCAACACCGGATTCGGCAATCGAGAATTCTATGAGCCCATTTTCCAAGTTTGGGGTGTGACAGAGAAAAATATGATGCTTTTAATGAATTTGTAGTTATAGAAAAATGACTCGAAAATGAGAAATGATACTGCATAAATTGTATCAGGAGTGATCATGGTGGTGAGTTTGAAAATGATCGATTTCAAAGTTACTGTGATGAGAATGGAATTCAACATGAATTCTCAGCCCCCAAAAACTCCACAACAAAGTGGAGTTGTTGAAAGAAAGAATCGAGTACTGTAGGAAATGAGCTCAGTTATGCTGAATGGAAAAGATATGGCCAAAAGCTTCTGGACCGAAGCAGTCAATACTGCCTGCTATATAATTGCTTAGAAACGTACGTATAACCATGTGGAGCCATTAGATTTCTCAAAACTCACAGATCAATAATAATTACGAAAATTCCATCGACTTATACCCATAATCACTTCGGAAACCCACTTTGTATTCATCCATTCACAAAACTGACCATACATCCACCCAATACATAGTTAGAGTGCTAACCATAAAGCTTCCTTATTTTTAACAAGTCACCTGACCATCCATTAGGTTTGGATCCGCCAAATGGGCCATCCGAATATCAGGATGAATTGGTCATTATGAAGATCTTCGGGTTTAGTCTAAACTACCTAGTAACTTGTCAATCAGAGGTGTACAAATGTTATTTTGAATTACGGAGTGTGTAAGCTACTAAAGGAGCATCTTAGACATCCTTGGGAGAACGAGGCCCAAATGGACCAATGGAAAGAACACGAAAAATGAAGAATGCCCGCCAAATTTTAAGAAATTCAAGCGGCGCATTCCAACATAATGGACGTCGGAAGCTGGTTGAGAAATGGATGGTAAGATTGTAAACATTGAATGTCATTACATACCATCGTTGAAGCTAAAACATACCGTGCGGCCCACCCAATCAACGGATTTGTTCTATTTTCAGACCCTTATCCTAGCAGGGTGTGTTCGATGTAATGAATAGAGCAGATTGTGAGACTAAAAATAGTACAATTCACTCCACGCAAAATAAATTAATTCATGTAGAATAACAAATTCTCACAGAGACGTGTATGAGGTTTCAATGGTGTGAGTCATTCACACACTTATTGAAGGTGTGGCGCACCTACGACTCTGATCTGATTTGTACTTTGACCCATGTGCCAATACATTATGACAAAGGTGGTGAAGGGAGTAGATTTTCTGGAAAGCAACCACAAATGGACCCCACCTATTTTGAATAGCAACATGGAGAAACATTCGTCCGCACACTGTAACCAGGGACGATGAAATCGAAAGTGACGGTGGTTTTCACCCTCGTGGCCCTACAAAATGTGGCCTACCTAGGACTTAGATCCACCCCATACATGCCTGAAGCTCCTAATCAGGCCAGAAGAACCTTCTGGACGGTGTGGATTTCACAGATGAAACCCATGGACCCACCTTTTGATAAATGTGCACATGGACTGGGTGCACTCGATGTGCACCTGACCAAGGAATTCGGTCAACAACGTCTGACTCGACCTTCTGTCGGATTTTCTTCCGCCCACAAGTAGCTGAACGGATAATGTCCATTTGGGATGATTTGTGGGCCATCTTGAAGGATCTATCAGACGATCTGAACTGTCCATCTTGATAGGCTCTCAAAACTGACCAAAACCCAATTGATTTCACGGGCTTTCCTATATGTCTGGGCACACAAACTCAGCCCAAACTAGAGTCGCACATGGTAATTTCTAAAAATGAAAATCATTTTCACCTTGCCAGCTTGGCAATCTGTGTGATCTCCTCTCCCTTGATCCTAGCTGTTCGTCTCATGCAATCCTAGCTCTTCAATGCTAGGGTTTTACAAAGAAAGAGATGGAGAGATAAAAAGAGCAGCCGTGGGAAGGTATATCATACGCTGGCACGATCCCAACTCATTCATTGTTAAAGAAACCCCTCAAATCAATCTGGGCCATCCATCCATAGTCTTTTATGTATAGGAAAACCCTAGTTTCAAGGCGAAAAATAGCAGCCGTAACAGTTCTTCCTTTTTTTCCCAAAATCAAGTCGAGAGCTTCTAATCTCGAAACCACCATGAGAGATGTTATGAAGCTTGGATTCCCTGCACTCGCAAGCTCCATATGGCCCACGTGAACATCCCACAATGATCATTAGGAGAATGATGGCCCACATCCGAATCCACCATTAGAGCCGATCTTCTTCCTTGTCATCCTCTCGCTGCCACACCATCTCAAATTGGGTTGTGTTCAGTCTGAGTTGGGTTGCAGACCTTGCTGGTCGAATGCAAGAGAAAGGGGGAAGAGAGGAAGAAAATGGAAGAAGGAAGAAAGAAGATAAAAGAAGGTAGAGTCGAGAGAGGGAGAAAAATCTGTCCAGCCGGACTGATTTGAATCTGATTCATGTTTGGGTTGCCAACAGCGTGCCAAAGAGGAAGAAGAGAAGTTGGAGAGAGTGAGGAAGGAGAGGAAGGATGCTGCAGAACTTTCATTTCGAGTTCGGGTCAAGTTAGTTGGCAGAATCTAACTCGCTGACTTGTGAGTTATGGCGAGTTAACTTGTTCCAATACCGAGTCAACTCTCTGACTCATTAACTGGTCAAGTCCAGACCCTTGTAGGAGAAACAAGATGATATAGGGAAAAGGATGAAGAAAGGAGGAGAGCAAGAAGTGAGAAAGCGAGGGGTTCCCACTGTTTCAGGGTCAACTCACTGAGTTGACTCAGCAACCCACTGAGTTGGCCAAGTCTGGCCGACTACTGGTGCATCCTCACTCAGCTGAATGAATTATGTTTTGTAAATGGTGGAGCTATTATTGCTAATTCTGCAAGAATCGAAGAAAACTCAGTTTAGAGTCGGTTTGACTTGAAGGATGACTTGATCGCTACACATCCTTGCTAACAAAGTGACAATTTGGGTTGATTTCAGTTCTGATGGACTGTGTGTTGTTGTGAAACCCCACGGATTAGATGTGTCAAGGAGAGTCTGAAAGTGCTCTTGCTAATGCCCTAGTTTGTCAATTAGCATGTGTGTTGAGTCAGTCGGACTGCAGAGCCTCACAGGAAGATTTATTCAAGTGTCTGCCTCAACCGGATGTGTGGAAGCTCACCATAGGTAAATCTAAGCCTCACATCCCATGTCCTAAAACACCAGGTGATTAAAACCCTTAAAAACAAGTTAAAACATATGAAGGTTTTTGGGTAAGAGAACTTCTTTAAACATCAGAAAATCTCTAAGTTTTCTTGCCTTGTCGATTGAATCGATACACATATCGATATAATCGACCTGCGCCGTCGATGTCCTTGGAAGCTGAATCAATCATATCAAATGAGGACTTAATATGTCCAGCAACCAAATACATATATGGACAGAATTATCGATATATCGATACACCTATCGATATCATCGATATTTGAATCTCGAGTCAATCAGAAGTGACTCGATAATATCAACAGGTAGTTTTCTGGCATCCCTATTTTTCAAAGAAAATCTCAAAATCCTTCGATATATCGATGCTCTCCCAATAAGATCTTAAATCAAATCTCGATAATATCGGAAGTCCATCGATGATATCGATAGTGGGCATGCATGTCTTCCAGCAAATATTTCAGGTCACTTTTTATCTTTGATCGAGGGCCACTCGAGAAAATCCATATTTATATGTCGATAATATCGAGGCCGTGTCGATTGCATCGATACTGGACACAAATTGTCCAGTGAGCTTACTGAAAAATCTATGGGATTTATCGATGCATCGACACTGCCTCCGATATTATCGATTTACAAATTCCGATGACATCGGTTGACCCTCGATCATATCCTAAAACCTGAAATATTTCTTAACTAGTCTCTCACATTTTTCAAATGTCGATAGATTGATCTAAGTATCGATAGAATCAAAGTTCAAAATTCGGTGATATCAACACCTGATCGATCCCATCGACCAGCTAGCAAGAGGTTTCAAAAGCGTATGACATGTGAGTTTGTGTCATCGAGTAGACCGTCGATACTATCAAGAGTATATGCTCGATGATATCGACACTGCTTGATGATATCGAACTCTGTTATAAATGTGACCGTTATATATCCGTTCGAATCTTTTGCCTATATAAAGAGAGACTTGTTCATATTGCTGGTAGAGAAAGAAGAGAGTGCTTTTGTGTGTTTTACCTTTAGATCATATACCCAAAGCCCTTTCTCTCATGGGAGTTCATCCTCCAATCCACCCTCATCATTGATATTTAATAGAGTGGATTGGGGAATGAACTTCTGCATTCAAGGATCCTTCAGCTACCATCTTAATGAAAAATCATTAAACTGGGATGCCTTGAATGCTTAGATGATTGGAATTGCTCTATCTCCTTTATAGGAAAACATTTAGAGAGTAGGTTTCCATTATAACCTTGACCCAACCCGTAGCCTTATATTGGTACATCATTTGTTGAGGATCAAGGGAGCTGAAGACTCTTTATCAACAAGGAGGAGATCTTTGCCACGGTGCTGAATGAGACTCATCAACTTATCTATAAGTATCTAGAGTCTAGAGGACCCTTTGATCATTCCTTTGTAGGATTGGGTCTAAGGCGTTTCTCACCCTTGAAGTCCTCAAGGAGGCCTTCGGTGGGACTGTACGTGGTGGGTTCGTTGTGTGGACCCTTGCTCTGTGGAGAGTATAAACCTCTAGTTTGAGGTGAACCAGTAAAACCTTCAGTTTGAGGTAATCTGGGTAAAACCTTCGGTTTGAGGTGAACCGGGTAAAACCTTGGATTTTGAGGTGAACCGAGTAAAACCTCTGTTAGGGTCTTAGGAAAGATCCTTAGCCAGTGTGCCTAAATGTGGATACGATGTATTGACCCTTGCTCGTGAGAGTATAAACAGTCAGCCTCAGTGTAGGTTGTGAAGGTTGAAGGTGAACCTGATTTAAAACCTTAGGTTAGAGGTGAACCATGTGAAACCTCCTTAGTGAAATCTGGTACACTCAAGGGTTGAGTGCGGTTACTGGGAGTGGAGTAGACAAGTAGTCGAACCACTATAAAAATGACTATGTTTGCAATTGCTTTTCATATATGTGTGTGTCTGTTTTTTCTTTCATTTTTACTTATCTGAGCACACCTCACACACAAACACAGTTATATCCATCATGAACTAAGCTGTATTTTATTATCTCTTGAGTAGTTTATGATTGGATCCTCTACCAGGTTTGGAAGCCAGTAGAGTTACATTTGAGTAATCCTGATAATTGTATATCTGTAAGGATTAACGTAATAGAATTTTTAAATACACTGTAAAACTTTAAAAAGTCCTATTCACCTCCCTCTAGGACATATTGGCATATTCCTACTTCAACTCAAGCGATCTTCACCGCTATTTCATAGTCGGGCTGGAAACAAGTTGGGTCGAATCAATCGGGTTCGATTTGGGAGCAAGTGGAGTTGAGGAAGGTGATTGAGGTATGTTACTCTTCTATAATTATTGGTGAGTTTAGTGCCTTGTACATGCATGATTAAAGCTGTTCATCTTATAATAGAAATTGAATTGAAGGCTAGTTGAATTAAGAGAGTTAATAGCTAAGTGAATAAAACTTGGTTGTAGGATCACATTTGATCAAGTTTAATTAAAGTTAATTAATTCTAGAACCTTTCCTTAGATTGAAATTTTCCATGTGTAGATTACCCTAAATTCGAGTAGATGCAGAAATGAGTTCGAGTTGGAACTAAGTGAAATTGGACTAGTAAAGGAATTGGAGTCTCCAACCATCTAGTACAAGATAAGCCGAATTAAGCGATTCGATCTAAAGGTGAGGATTACCTTCAAGCACTTCTACATCATGATAATTATCTTAGTTCAGTTATTTCATTATTTATTTGATTTAATCTTTAGTAAATATGATGAGGAATGTTAGTTTCTATCTGAGTGAATTCTTCCTAAATGATTAATTTGGATTTACATTCAAGTGTTTGAACATGCTATAGATCGTAAATTCTCTATCCTGGTTTAAATGAAATATTTCATATGAATTAGTCGTCATTTATGAAATGATTAAATGAAATTATATAGTGGACTTACTATCTTATGAATCATATGTCGCCTAAGTGGCTTTTGGGAAAATCCCCTTTTTTACCACATCCTTGGGATGAATCGCTTGCACTATGCGGCTTGATTTAATATTTGCCTTATGTGGCTTTAATGAACCATCTTCATATAAGCTTGCGATGGTAAGTTCCACTTGTACAACTACAACTGGCCACTAGTTGAGTAGGTTACCTTTAAACATCTTATTTGTTAGCCTCATGAGCCAGGGATGGTGGAATGGGACACTATGCTTGAGCTGTCGACCTATGCTGGGTGACAAACCCCCCATAGTGACCACTACCAAAAAATCGAGCAACAGCTATGGAGGTTAAAAGCTTTTAGCCACGGATTAAATCCGTAGTAATATAGCTACGAATTTAATCCGTAGCTATAGCCTAAGTGCTATGTAGCTAAAGCGTACCTCCTCACCTAAAACATATTAAATATAAATGGTGCTTAAGGGGATCCATGAGGTCCATTGGAATATATGTGTTTGATCTAAGCCGTCTAAAAATTTTGATATATAATTTTAGTGCATGAGCCCAAAAATTATGTAGATTAAATGTCTAAGTGGACCACACCATAAGAAATAACATAAATTAAATTTTTACTGTTAATATATTGTGTGGTCTCCTTATAGATTCGATCTAACTCATTTTTTGTGTCAACACTTAAAATAATAATTTAAAATTAATGGATGAAGTGGATATATGAAATACATCACAGTGGGCCCCACGTCCTGAAACCATAAAACATCCATGGAGCCGTCCATCATGCGCCCCTCCAAAATCCCAAACCCCTCCAAAAATAAAACCCTCCCGTCTGCCATTTTCTCCCGCGCGCTGACGAAACCCATCTCTTAAGATCTCTCTCCATCTCTCTCTCTCGCACTTAGTCTTTCTCTTTCCCTTGCCCTCCCTCGATCTCCCGATCTCCCTCACCCTCTCTTCCTATGTCTTCGCCGCATTCCCCTCTCTTTGTTTTCAAAAATCCCTTTCGCTGTAAGAAGGAGAAGAAGGAGCACATATGGTTAATTTCTCTCTTTCTGTCTCTTTATCTGTTTCTCAAATCTGTTGTGTTTGGATGCTCAATCCTTCAATCCCTATGCTCAATCTTTCAATCCTTCAATCTGCATTCCCCTCTCTATTTCTGAAATCTAAGGGCCCGTTTGGCTGGTCGGATTTGAAGGGATTGGATGTTATTGAAAGGGATTGGAAGTTAAATCCTGGGATTAGCCGAGTGTGCCAAACAGAGTCGGTGATCTGATCCCAATCCCTGAGACGTGTTTGGCTCGAGGGATTGGAAGGGATGGGAAGGTTTAATCTTGGTATTAGCTGGACGTGCCAAACAGACTGGATATAGAAATCCCATGTATCTCAAGACAATCCACTTACAACACCATCAATACCTAGAAATCCATGCCATCCACCCTAATACCATTCAATCCCTTTCAATCCACCCGGCCAAACGGGCCCTAAAAATGCTTTGTGGGCTCCACCATAATATGTGTATGCGGGCCATTCATTTTTTTCAGCTCATTTTAAGGCCAAATCTCAAGTGGAACACACCATAGGAAACTGTGGTGATTGAACGCCCACCGTTAGGGCCTGTTTGGCCGAGCAGATTGGATGGAATTGGATAGTATTAGAGTGGATTGCACAGATTTCAAGGTAATGATAGCTGCATTAGTGGATTGGTGCAAGATCTATGAGATTGCTATATCCCAGGATTGCTATTTCCGATATGTTTGGGATGCCCAGCCAATCCCGGGTTTAAACCTTCCAATCCCTTTTAATCCATTGAACCAAACACGTCCCAAGCAATTTTGAAGAGATTAGGGTGGATTGGATGGGATTTAATGTAACACCCCGGATTTTGGCCAATCTGGGATTTGACGTCCTTAGGCAATGGGTCAACTAAAACACCTGAAAAATTGCTCAGAACCCAATTCCATAGCCAAAGAAATCGCGTAGGATTAATTCCTTTAGAAAATAAGTGTAAGTTAGCTAGCGCAACGCTAGAGTAGCTGGGAAATAGTCCCTGATCACTTTAAATACGTTCTACAAGACCCAAATCGAGTAGAACCAATGACGCTATAATACTCTAAAACCTCGGATTAAACTCTAAGCCGGTTTGTTCTCTGGACCTCTTTGAAACTTTGTATTGGATCTAGACCGCGCGTCGAAAGTCCGATACCTACTATCTTAGACCGTTAGAACCGCCTAGCTGGACTTGACAATCATTTCAAAAATCAAGTCCAACCGACATTCACGGGCTATTTCATTGAGCCTGGACTGAAGAGAGTAAGAATAGGGACAGATTTGGAATTTGAAATTCAAATCTGGCACACGACTTGACGTGTCAGTATTAAGCATTCTGACCGTCAGAATTCAGCCAAATTACACCCTTGGATCAGGAAAAATTTCTATTTCATATCATGAGAATTGTAGACCTGATCTACGTGCGGTGACCGTTGATCTGAAACTGGACCGCTACTTGCGATCTGCGAACCCTGCTGGACTGAAAACGGGATGTGAACGACATCCGACATATATGAACTTAAGTCCGATCGCGTTCGGCCAGGGGACCACCATAAATGGTCTTTTGGACAGAAACAATCCCGAATTGGATATACATCAAGTAAACTTTGTTCCCAAGCCTATTCCGGGCATTTTTATGCTTATAAAAGGGGTTGAAACCCTCATTCCTCTCTCCCATCCGAAATTAGAAAAATCCCTAGATTGAGAGAGAGAAAAGGTGAGAGTTTGTGAGAGAGAGTAGGAGAGAATTTTCCTGCTGCTGCACTACCTGTTGCACGTGCTTTAGCAACATGCTCCAATCACTTCGCCGGTGATTTCTCTGCAATTTCAGGTAAGAAAACAACCCTAATAGTAGCTGATTTAGTGTTTCTTCGTTTCCATAGCGAGATAGCTGATGCATCTTGTAAATCAGGTCGCCTGATCGCCGTAGACGAAGCGTATACGCTCCGTTCGAAACGATACAATATAAAGTGAAAGGTGCGGATTTTAGACGCTTTGATTGACTGTTTTCAACACTTTCAATGTCGTTTAATAGTAGATTATCGACGACAATACCGTTTGACATGTACAACATGCTATCCGTTTCCTATTTCGTAAACCGACGGAGAATATGAGATTTAGGGCATTTTAGTCATTTGTAAGAAGTACTGTTTTCATTCATATTTTGCTGATGTGATTGACATGGTTTATTGTCACATTAGAATGTTAGGAATACGTGCATAATTATTTTGGGCGAAGAGATTCGCCAAAATGCGCACTTTGAGTCGACATACTATATGTAGACTTAAGTGTGTAGTGTAAGTGTTTGTATAAATGCTTGTATTAGTATGTATTGAATTAAATGGTGTTGTGAATTAGTTTGAGATTGATTTCTCAATTAATATGCTGATGTAAATGATTTCCTACATGTTAGCTATATGCATGATTTCATTACATGTATGGAATGCATGTGCTTGAAGATTTGCTTAAGTTGTATGTTATAACATGTGTTAACATGCTCACATGGTTGTATTTCATTTCTAATACTCTCACATGATTTGCTGATGTGATTCCATAATTGGTTGGGACTATACTTAGTCCAGGAAGTCGGTAACCGAGCGAATTCATGGTTGGCTTATCTTGGCCACGAACGACGCGTCGATGAACGCGAGCCGTGTTTTGGAGTTGGCGGCAGTGGTTAGGCCACACGAAGTGTTTTACGCATGTCATGTCATTTGACTTGAGATGCGATCGTACTAGTCAAGCCCGTCAAGTAACCCGACTGGCCGTTGTATGTTTACCCTGCATGAGTCATAACTGCTTGAACCTAGGGTACTGAACTTACCATTGTAAACCTTGTTAACCATGGTACCTTAATCCACGAAGACTTATGAGCCAGGCATGGTGGTATGGGACACCGTGGTCGAGTTGTCGGCCTACGCTGGGGCCACAAACCTCCCCGTAGTGACCAGTGAACACCTAGTCTCGTGAGCAGATTATGGTGGTATGGGACACTATATTCTTGCTGTTGGCCTACACTGATCAGGCGACGAGTCCTTTGTAGTGACCGTGAGCATATTTTGAGTCTACGGGAGGCGACGACCCTTCCGTAGCAGTAGAGTACAGTAGGCATGTATTGATAAGGTGATGGGGGAGCGGAGCAATGAGTGCGTGCAACAGCCCTGACAGCCCTTGTAGTGACCTACAAAATATACCTCGTATGAGATTACTAGGAGTGACGACCCTAGACAGGATCTGTGTTGGGATTGATATAAGGGAAGTACCTTAGTTTTCCAATCCTGCTGTTTGAATGGACTAATAACAACTCGGCAATCATATCACCATTACATTGCATATGCCTGGAAGATGTGGAGCACTGAGCGGGATGCACGCATGCCGCGGACGAAGATGGTGCCGTATGAGGGAGAATGTCGGTGAGGGCATCCATCATGTCATGTCATATTGCATTAACAACAGTATTAGAATTCTTTGGTTTACTGCTTTACTATTATCGCATGATTGGTTTGAGAACATGCTAATCCTTGCTCTATTATTCCACTGAGTTGATCACTCACTCCCACATTACGGGATGGTGTTTTCGGACACCCACCAGTCCCTATTTTGGTTGCAGATGATGGCGTTGCTTGAGAAGCGGAGCTGGACTTGATGATGATGAGGAGGATCTCTCCTTTATGCGTGTTCTGATTGACGAAATTACAGGGAGGTTGATTAGATGCCTTGACACTTGTCATTTTATATTTTTAGAGCACTCATGTATATTCTTTTATTTACGTTTGAAGTATATATGTATGTATATAACTTGGTAACATGTTCACACTCTGGAGACATACAACAGTTTATATATGTTATACATATTATCACAGTCTTCCGCTTGTAAATTTAACTGTCTCTGGAGTATGATATGCTATTCTGGCTTAATCTCACTCATGTTTAATACATTAACACTGACAACATTCAATCATACACATTTATGTTGCATAAGTGATGTTCTGAAACTCGGGAGTGGAGTTTTTACTCGACCCCCCGATTTTCGGGATGTTACATTTAAAGGTAATGATGCTGATGTCAGTGGATGGTCTTAAGATCTATGGGATTGCAACATCCCGAGATGCAGACTCATTTGTAATTGAATTGTTTATTATTGCCTTGAGAATTTGCATGGCTTGTCCCACTATTTTAAGTTGTAGTGCATCATCAATTTACATGCTAGAATTATTTATGGCAATCTAAAGTGCCAAAAAATTGTAGGCTCCATTGTCAGTGTAGCATACCTTAAAATTCACAATTCACATTGATAGGTGATCATGACAGTCTGATTTTTCTCACTAAATTAGGACAACTGACCATTTTATTTTTGGAACCACCGAGCAATTGGATGGTTCTGGTGCCTGCCTTATCCATTGTACATGTGGCATCCATGTATTGCAGTCTAGACTACCAAGCTTGTGGGGTTGCATTGTGCAAGAAGCATAGTTCAGAATGCTATTAACCATCTGATTTTACTTGTTGAATCTGGACTGCTAGTTAAGGAAGCAGCTTTGGATTATATGATCATGTGATTGGTTGATAAAGTGCCTAGTTAAAGTGTCCTATTGCTTTTGTTTTAGCTGAATCTGTGCTTTTAGGTTTCTTACAAAACTCTTAAATTTGTGGAGATCGCCATCTCAACAATAATTGCTTTAGCAGTTCCCCTGCTAATATTGAGTGAGATCTTATTGTGAACTAGCGATTAGGAATTCTTGTAAGGTTGTAACTTGTACTTAGCTTTATGCTGTTTTATTTCATGTTTCTTCATGAAAAATGATGAAATTATGAACCATATTTGATCATGAGTGAGCTAAACTTTATTTCAGCATGTAACTAATTGGATGATGAAGTTCCCATTCAACTAGCTTATAATTAGCAACATGTCATGTGTGAATGATGTCCAACCTATCTATGCCATCCATCTGTTTTTTGAGCTCATTCTAGGTCATCATGGTCCCAAAAAGAAGATCCAAATCTCAAGTGGACCACATAGTAGGGATTGAATCCTAACATTGAAAACTTCTTAGGGTCGCAAAAGTTTAAAATCAAGTTGATATTTGTGTTTTCCCTTCATCTATGTCTTTGTGGCCTAATCAGCAGATTGGATGACAAATAAATGTTACGGTGGGCCCTAGGAAGTTTTTAATGGTGGGCATTCAATGATCTCTGTTTCCTGTGGTGTGATCCACTAAAGATTTCTACCTACTTCATTTTTCGGATCATGTCCTAAAGTGAGCTGGAAAAACTGATGGATGGAGTGGATATACAATACATACATCAAGGTGGACCCCCACGGTGTAGGAAACACCTGCTAACATGTTACCCGGATAACACCTAATCAGCTCCCTGGAGAAACAGTTATTGTACTTGTAAACTATGAATTACAGAAGCCTGAAGCAAACTCCAGTACAAACAACCCATTTCTCCTACCTATTTTTTCTTAGTTTTTTTTTTTTTTATTACAGAAAGGATGAAAAATGTCCAGTGATATAAGTGAAAAGTGATTTGCATCAAGGGGAATGGAGGCCTGAAGTTTCGTACTGGAATCTACTGATTACTTTGCCTACTGGAGCCCAGAGGACATGTATTATAAAGCTACATGTAGAATTGACTTCTTTTTAAGAAAAATTTCTGCCCAGCTTGTTATAAACTGGAATTTTGAGTGGGTCTTATTACAATTTGGTTTTTGTTGGTTCTTTCATGCTTTTGGATCCACTTGTAATGGTAGCATAAGATTATACCAACATTGATGTTATAAATTTTTCAGCACAGAACTGTGTCATTTCGGTGGTGCTAAGATATACCCAGGAAAAGGTATCAAATTTGTGCGACCCGATTCCCAGGTAAACATCCTAAATGACTGAATTTGGAACTGAGTTTTTCTTATTTTAATCCTGAACTCCCTTTATTCTTCTTTCTCACAGGTGTTCTTCTTCTCCAACTCAAAATGCAAGCGCTACTTCCATAACCGATTGAAGCCTTCCAAGCTTACTTGGACGACTATGTACAGGAAGCAACACAAGAAGGTAATTTTGCTTGGCAGAATTTAAAGTTTAGGATCCTAATGCAAATTGCATTTACTAATTCTTCCACAGTCTTTAGCCTCAGTGATCACAATAGTAGGCTACCATTCTAATCTCTAACAATTCTATTGGCACCTCAAGTCACTGGCACCTCAAGAAATCGTGGAACCAGTGTCCACCATGACAAGAACGGGAGTACCTCCGATATGGCCCGTGACCTCGAAGGCTGAATGCTGGAAAGTCGGCGTCGTAGCTGCCTCAGCGGTCAGTGCATGAACTCGAGCCTGCTGTGGCCGGTTCGGCCGCTGTGTCAAGGGCCGTGGGGGCTGTCGAATCTGCGATACTGTGGGTCTGAAAGAGGACTGCGCAGGAGCTGACCGTATAGGCGGTGCTGATATCGCCTGTGGACGTACACGATCAATCTTCTGCGGCGGCGAGAACCCACTGTCCCGCATCCTCGCAAAGCAACTCGGCGCTAGGTGGCCCGTCCTCCCACAGTATGTGCATGATAGATCAGGGCGCCGAAACGGTCCTACTGGCGCCGTGGTCCTGGTAGGAGGATCAATGCGAGGCCTCTTGCCCGCGAAGGGCCTATCTGGCAACTCCGGTCGCGGCCTAGAAGTAGTCGGGCCTCGTGATCGCGCAAGTCGATCCACGTCCTGCTCTGCCCGCATGGACATGTGAACCAACTCCGCATAGGAGGAGAAACTGATGCAGCACATCTTCGACCGAATATCCGGTCGCAAGCCCTCCAAAAAGCGCCGTATGCGCATCTGCTCATCAGCTAGAATCGTCGGGACGTACCTGCCCAACTCTGTGAACCGATGCTCATACTCGGTGACCGTCATCGCTGCCTGCCTGAGACGGAGAAACTCATTCTCCCTCTCGTGTCTGTAGGTCTGAGGATAATACTTCTCATGGAAGCGAAACTCGAATGCTGCCCATGTCCATACGAAGTCTGCGGTAACAGTCCGCAATACACTATCCCACCACATACTGGCCTCTCTCTCAAACTGGAAGGTAGCCAGCTCTACCTGCTCTGCCTCAGTACAGTGCAACATGCGCAGAATCTTCGACACTCGGTCGAGCCAAAACTCAGCCTCCTCGGGTCTGTGAGAACCCGTGAAAGTAGGAGGCCGCAAGCGCTGAAATCGCTCCAGAAGGCCCCGTGTGTCGGCAGGGTTCCCCGCAGGGAAAGCAGGCTGCGCAGGAAGTGCTACGCCCTCATCCTGGGTGTAAGCATAGGCATCCTCAGCTGGATGCGCAGGTGGTGTAGGCGGAGTAGGTGCAGTCGCACCCCCACCCTGGGCTAAAGTCCCGACTATGGTAGTCAATAGCTGCTGCTGCTGTAGCATCATAGCCATCATCTGCTCGAATCTATCAGGTGGTGGAGCAGGCTGTGGCGGATGAGGTGCGGAAGTAGATGCGCGCTGTGGCTCTCTAACTGATGGTGTAAATGGCGGTGGTCCATCTGTAGGACCAGTAGCAGGCTGAGACGATCGAACAGTCTCAGGAATCGGGCCCACAGCAGGGTCCGGACGAGTGCCAGACTGAGAAGGAGCCTGATCCATCTGCTCTAACAATGAAAGCCGAACCGCGCTCCTCGTAGTCTTAGGTGGCATTCCCTATATTCAAAATAGGGCGCAACCTTGTCAGTCTCAATTGCACAAATACACCACAATCATTCACTAAAGAGTCAAGGCATTCCATGCACTTCAATTAATCAAAATTGTCACAATACAAGGGATATATCCTTACAAGCCTCATGACTAGAATGACATGGAAATTAAGACAGTTAAGCAACAGCGACAAAAGCAAGGCACTAGCCCTAATAGGCTTTACACACATGAAACAGAAAATAGCTAACTACTCATAACAACATCAAAGATCGCGTCGCTAGTCGGAGTCTGGCGACGGAGGAGGAGCACCCTTATCCTGTAAGCAACACAGGATTGCCTTCAAGGTGCGAGTCACCTTGCCAAATTTCTTCTTCGTAACGGCCTTGGCATCAGCGACCTCTGCTCGAAGTTCTTGGACTTCCCTTCGCAAAGCGGTCTGACTCTCCTCCATCCGGGCAATGCGATCGTCAATAGTAGTCTGCGCAGAAGGAGGAGGACTCTCATCAGTATCCTGAGCCTCCTCATCTGCTTCTTCCTGAGTCTCTTCCTGAACTTCTGCACTAGGTTCTCCTTCGCTTTGATCTTCCTCTTCATCAAAGTCGTCCCCACTATCCCTTTCAAGTTGATTTTCACGATATTGCGACCCAATCTTCATCTTAACCATCGTCGACTCATCGATGGTGTGAATCGATACCGGCAACTCGGGTCCAAGTCTATAGGCAAACTCAAGCGCAATCTTGCAAATGAGTCGGCCAAAGGGAAGGGATTCGGATGTTCTTCTCGACCTGGCTATGAGAACTATCTGCCGTAAGATGAAAGTGGCCATACATACGTTCTCTCCCTGGGCCACCAGAAATAAGAAATCGACCATAAGACGTGTACATTCAATGCGGTTCGTCGACCTAGGATAAACATTGAACGTGCAGATGTGATGCAGCAGACGCAAATCCTCAGACATGTACGTCGCCTTGAGGCTATTATTAGGCTGCCATGGAACCAACTTACCGCACAGAAACCTGGTGCGGCGATCTCGTTCACGTCTAGTCCTCAAATTTTTCTCACTTGGATGTACATCACCTAGAGGCACGTTGAGAAGTCGCGCAACCAACTGGACGTCGATCGTAGCCATCCGATCTCTACCAAAAGGGATTTTAAACTGCAAGGGCTCCAAGGTAGGACTCTGGATGCTAGCATAGAAGGCACGAACAGTGCTCACATTAGCACGAGCGCGAGCTTCAAAGATCGGTCCCCAGTGCGCAGCTTCAATGCGTTCGAACAACAGATATTCGCCGAACAATCGCCCATCTACGTCCGCCTCAAATAACACTCTACGATCAGTGTATTCACCATGAGGCATCTCTGATAGGATGGTTCGTCCAAGGTGTGCATGGGGATCCAAATCCCGCTTCGTACGGCACTCTAGGACTGCAGCTGGGCCTGCGGCGGCGCTTGAACTTGCGGCACCACCCCGCGGTCTTCTCAATCGAGCAGGGCGGCTCGGCCCAGCCTCGTCTGTTGCAGTTTTCCTCTTACCCATCAAAGACAGGATGGATGAGAGTGACAAAAGACCCAAAATAGCTTCCACGAAAGCCATGGAAAACGCCGAAAATGCGGAGAAATGGCTGCCCAATCTGACAAAAGGAAATCTAGGCGTCGTAGAGGGATGCTTCAAGCTTCCCAAGGCTGTAGTTTCAGGGAAAAATAAGAACAAAAAGGTGGAATGGAGCTGCTCACGATTTCAGCACTATTTGGGGGATTTTGGAGCTCCAAATGGGAAAATCTTCAAGGAAAGAGGCTGCCAACACCCAATAATCGATGGGTGGTGGTCGGTTTTGGCCAAGGAAGGGATTAGGATGGGTTTGGGTCGCCGGGATTTGGAATGGAGCGCTGAAAATCGAAGATAGGGTTATGTAGAGGGCTGTTTGTGAAGGAGAGGTGGGATTTGGGGATTTTCGTGAGGTGGGAGGTGCATAGGGGTGATGGGGGGTGTATTTAAGTGGGTGCGCCCAAAGGGCAGCACCGTCCGAGGTGGCCGGCCGGCGATGCATCGCCCGGCCGGCGATGGCATCGCCGGCCAACCTCCAGGTTGGCCAGCGGGACCCCATGGGTCTGGTCCCCCATGGTCCCAGGGTCCCAAAAAGTCTAGTCCCACCCCTTAGTTCATAGTATTTTGGTCCCTATGAGCCCAAACATGTTTTTGGGGCTTTCCGGGTCCACATCGCAATCCCGAATACCAAACCATATGATGCAGCATATGAATTTGGGGTAGAAGGATCCAGTACATCTTTCTAGCTCCTTAGTTGCTAAAGAAAGTGAAGTTAGAATGGCCTTATGGCCATTTTTCATGAAATTTTACTATTCACTGTAAAATTTGGTGAATGTACTAATTTGTGTTATTTTCACATTAGGTTTGATGCCTAACATGAAATGGATAAGAAAGAACTGAAGTTTGAAGTGTTTAGAGAAGGAATTTTGAGAATTTTTGGCAAAACGGGGTTTTTAAGCCCTGGCGATTGATTACTGGAGTCGTGGTCATTCCACGGCCCAAAGATTCACTTTTGCGGTTTAAAACCGCTCATAGGACGTCTCCACCCGACTTCCTACAGCTTAAAAGTGATTCGGGTCGCTTTACGCGACCCGAGATGCGTTACAGACTCGATCTTGCGATCGATCCTTATAGACTTCGCCTATCGGCGAATCTGTGATCCTAGATGTGTTTCTAGACCCTTCTCGCACCCACCTAAGTCATAGGAAGCGACAGCGTACGTCGCAAGACCATAACCCAGGCCCAGTATACTCTCATTCATGCTCTGATACCAACTTGTAACACCCTGAAAATCGGGGGTCGTGTATAAACTCAACTCCCGAGTTCCAGACCGTCACTTATGCAACAAAAATGGTCATGATTCAATGTTGTCTGATTTAAAGCATTCACATGAGTAAAAGTATACCAAAACTGCAATTCATACTTCAGATCCAGTGATAAAAGCAAGCGGAAGACTAAACAAGATATATATCACTGTATGGAAAAACAAAGTAATCTCAACTGTCTCCAAAGTATGACTACATCTCTGAGTCTCATATACATGTACATAACAAAAGAATAATGTTCAAAAAGAAAAGTCCCACTGATGTCCCCTCGATCCAGGTCACCTACGGAAAGCCGTCATGATACTGCATATACGAGAACTCATCCTGGTCCTCGTCATCATCTAGCTCCACCTCCTGGATCTCATCGTCACCTGCAACTACAACAGGGTCTGGTGGGTGTTGCAAACACCATCCCGTAACGTGGGAATGAGTGATCAACTCAGTGGAATCATAGAGCAAAGATTAGCATGTTCACAATTCAGTCACGCGATAATAGTAAAGCAGTAAATCAGACAAGTCCTAATACTGTTGTTAATGCAAGATGATATGACGTGATGTATGCCCTCACCGACGATCACCCTCATACGGCAACATCTTACGACCGCGGCATGCCACACTCCCTAGAGTGCTCCACATTTCCAGGCACATGCAATGCTATGGTGATATGATTACCAAGTTGTTATTAGTCCATTCAAACAGCAGGATTGGGAAACTAAGGTACCTCCCTTGTATCAATCCCAACACGGATCCTGTCTAGGGTCGTCACTCCTAGTAATCTCATACGATGTACATTTCGTAGGTCACTGCAAGGGCTGCCAGGGCTGTTGCTCGCACTCGTTGCACCGCTCCCCCATCACCTTATCAATACAGGCCTACTGTACTCTACTGCACGGAAGGGTCGTCGCCTCCCGTGAACTCAGAATACGCTCGCGGTCACTACAAAGGGCTCGTCGCCTGATCAGTGTAGGCCGACAGCTAGAATATAGTGTCCCATACCACCATAATCTGCTCACGAGTCTAGGTGCTCACTGGTCACTACGGGGAGGTTTGTGGCCCCAGCGTAGGCCGACAGCTCGACCACGGTGTCCCATACCACCATGCCCGGCTCATGAGTCTTCGTGGATCAAGGTACCACGGTTAATAGGGTTTACAATGGTAAGTTCAGTACCCTAGGTTCAAGCAGTTATGATACATACATGGTGAACAAACATCGGCCAGTCGGGTTACTTGACGGGCTCGACTAGCGCGATCGCATATCGAATTGAACGACATGAAGTGTGTAAAACACTTCGCGTGGCCTAACCACTGCCGCCAACTCTCAACACGAATCACATTCATCGACGCGTCGTTCGTGACTATGACCAGTCAGCCACGAATTCGCTCGGTTACCGACTGCCTGGACTAAGTCAAGTCCCACACATCTATGGAATCACTATAAAAGTATTGGAATTGAAATACATCATGTGAGCATGTTAGCACATGTTATAACATTCAACTTAAGCAAATCTTCAAGGCATACTTCCCATGCATATTCAACTTAAGCAAATCCTCAAGCACATACATTCCATGCATGTAATGAAATCATGCATTTTGTCAACATGTAGAAAATCATTTAGGTCGGCATAATAATTGAAAAATCAATCACAAAGTATCAAATAACATCATTTAATTCAATACATACTAATACAAGCATTTATACAAACACATGCACTACACACTTAGGTCTACATATAGCATGTCGACCCAAAGTGTGCAACTAGGCGAATCTCTTCGCCAAACTAATTATGCACGCATTCCTAACTCCCTAATGCGACAACAAACCATGTCAATCACATCAGCAAAATATGAATGCAAACAGTACTTCCTACAAATGACTAAAATGCCCTAAATCTCATATTCTTCGTTAGCTTACGAAACGGGAAACGGAGAGCATTTTGTACATGTCAAACGGCGATGCCGTCAAGAATCTACTATTAAACGACATTGAAAGCATTGGGAACCGTCAATCCAAGCGTCTAAAATCCTCACCTAGTGTCTTGTAGACTCGGGAATTGAAGCGGAGTGTATATGCTTCGTCTACGGCGAGTAAGGAGCCTAATACATAAGATCCATAAGCCACAACGCCATGGAAACAAGAAAAACTCAAATCACCAACTATTTAGGGTTTTTACTTACCTAGGATTGCGGTGGAATCGCCGGGAAAGCGGTAGAGAAGTGTCGCTTAAGCATGTGCAACACGTAGCACAAGTGGCGGGAAGAACTCTCCCACTCTCTCACAATCTCTCACTCTTTTTCTCTCTCCCAAGTTAGGGCTTCTCTCAAATTCGGATGGGAGAGAGGAGTGGGGGTTTCAACCCCTTTTATAGCCTAAAACATTCCCAAAATAGGCTTGGGAACAATGTTTACTTGGTGCCTAACCAAATCGGGGCCGTTTCGGTCCAAAAGGGCATTTCTGGAGGTCCCCAGGCCAAGTGCGGTCGGAATTAAGCTCATGCATACTAGATCTAGCATACATCCAGTTTTCAGACCGGTTGGGGTCCCAGATCGCACGTGGCGGCCCAGTTTCAGTTTAACGGTCACCGCACCAAGATCAGGCCTATAAGTCCCGTGATATATAATAGATATTTTTCCTGATCCAAGGGTGTAATTTGGCTGTATTCTGACGGTCAGAATGCTCAATACTGATGCGTCAAATTTGTGTGCCAGATTTGAATTTAAAATTCCAACTATGTCCCTATTCACACTCTCTTCGGTCCGGGCTCAATGAAATAGCCTGTGATCATCGGTTTGACTTGATTTTTGGAATGAGTGTCAAGCCCAGCTAGACGGTCCTAACGGTCTAAGATAGGAGGTATCGGACTTTCAACGTGCGGTCTAGATCCAATACAAAGATTCAAAGTGGTCCAGAGAACAAACCGGCTTAGAGTTTGATCCGAGGCTTTAGAGCATTATAGCACCCTTAGTTCCACTCGCTTCGGGCCTTGTAGAACGTATTTAAAGTGATCAGGGACCATTTCCCAGCTATTCTAACGTTGCACTAGCTAACCTAGTCAAATTTTCCAAAGGAATGAATTCTACGCAAATTCGGGTCGAGTTGGTACTCGAGCCCAAGGATGGATTTTTCACGGGCGTTACAATCTACCCCCCTTAACAAATAATTTCGTCCTCGAAATTTTGTACCTTTTCGTACTCCTCGAGAAGCTGTGGGTAGTTCTTTCTGATCTCGGCTTCTGTCTCCCAAGTAGCCTCCTCCTCAGTATGATGTGTCCATAATACCTTCACAAGGGGAATCACCTTGCTACGCAGTACCTGCTCCTTCCGGTCTAAGATGCGTGTCGGTCGCAGGATATAAGTAACATCCTCTCCTAACTGCACCTGCTCCCATCTGATGATATGAGAAGGATCAGCAACGTACTTCTTCAGCATAGAAACATGAAATACGTTGTGGACGCTCGCGAGGGGCGTGGGTAAAGCCAATCGGTAAGCCACTGCTCCCACACGATCGAGGATCTGAAATGGACCAATGTATCGCGGTGCCAGCTTCCCCTTCTTCCCGAACCGAAGGACTCCCTTCATAGGGGAAACTCGCAAAAACACATGATCCCCGACTGTGAACTCTAGTGGTCTCCGTCTCGTATCGGCGTAGCTCTTCTGTCTGCTCTGCGCTGTAAGAAGCCGACGTCGAATAATATCAATCTTCTCTGACGTCGCCTGCACCAACTCTGGGCCAATCAAGCTGCGCTCACCGACCTCTAACCAGCAATGCGGTGCGCGACAAGGTCGCCCATACAGCGCCTCATAAGGTGCCATGCCGATACTCGCCTGGAAGCTATTGTTGTACGCAAACTCCGCATATGCAAGACAGTCATCCCAACTGTCCTTGAAGTCCAATGCGCAAGCTCGCAACATGTCCTCCAGGATCTGGTTCACTCGCTCTGTCTGTCCGTCCGTCTGTGGGTGGAAGGCAGTACTGAACTTCAACTTCACACCCATAGCCTCCTGAATGCGAGTCCAGAAGATAGAAGTGAACCGCGTGTCTCTGTCCGACACGATCTCCAACGGAACTCCATGCAGACGCACGATCTCTCTAATATACAATCTAGCCAGCTCGTCTGCAGAGTTCGTAACTCTGATCGGTAGGAAGTGCGCCGACTTCGTCAATCGGTCGACGATCACCCAAATAGAATCATGCCCCTTCCTCGTCTTCGGCAACCCAGAAATGAAGTCCATGGAAATGAAATCCCACTTCCACTCTGCAATCGGCATAGGCTGCAAAAGTCCAGGTGGTCGGCGATGCTCTGCCTTCACCTGTTGACAAGTGAGACAACGGGACACGAACTCAGCAATGTGGGTCTTCATACCTTCCCACCAGTACGTCCTCTTCACGTCACGATACATCTTCGTGCTGCCAGGATGCATCGCGAGTCTAGTAGAATGCGCAGCCTCGAGAATCTCTCGTCTCAAGTCAGGGACATCAGGAACGCATAGGCGGCCACGGTAACGTAAACCCCCATCCATGCCAACTCGCCAGTCGGCGTCATCATCATCGCTGGCCTGCTCTCGAAGCTCAGTAAGATGCGCGTCGTCCCTCTGCGCCTCGATGACACGGTCATCGATCGGGGATCGCACCTGAACATGTGCGATGAACTCAAATGGCTCCTCTACGGTGAGTTTCTGCTCAAAGTCTCGCAAAAACTCAACCATATCCCACTCGGCAACCATCAGCGGAGCCGCAAACTCTATCGCCTTCTTGCGGCTCAACGCATCAGCCACAAGGTTCGCCTTCCCAGGATGGTAAGAGACTTCAAACTTGAAGTCCTTCAGCGTCTCCATCCATCGCCGCTGCCTCATATTCAAGTCCCGCTGTGTGAATATATACTTGAGGCTCTTGTGGTCGCAAAAGAGCTCGAACTCCTCTCCATAGAGGTAATGTCTCCAGAGTCTCAGTGCGAATATCACGGCTGCCAACTCCAGGTCGTGTGTAGGGTAATTCTCCTCGTGCTTCCTTAATTGTCTCGAGGCATACGAAATTACCCTGTCCCTCTGCATAAGGACACAACCTAAACCAACGCTAGACGCGTCAGTGTATATAGTGTATTTAACCCCTTGCTCTGGCAATACTAGCACAGGGGCGGACGTAAGTCTGTCCTTCAGCTCCTGAAAAGTTGACTCCGCCTTATCATTCCAGGCGAACTTCACGTCCTTCCGTGTCAACTGAGATAAGGGTCTCGCGATCTTCGAGAAATCCTGAATGAAGCGCCGATAGTAGCCAGCGAGACCCAAGAAACTCCTCACCTCAGTGACAGAACCAGGCTGCTCCCAGTCCTGCACCGCAGCTACCTTAGACAGGTCAACTGCCATGCCATCCTTGGACACCACGTGTCCCAGAAACTTCACCTCCTGCTTCCAGAAGTCGCACTTCTTATACTGTGCGAATAACTGATGCTGTCTGAGCGTATCAAGGACCAAACGCAAGTGCTCCTCATGCTCCTTTCGACTCCTAGAGTATACCAAAATGTCGTCGATGAAGACAACGACGAATCGATAGAGGAAAGGCCGCAATACCCGGTTCATCAGATCCATGAACACGGCCGGTGCGTTCGTGAGACCGAACGACATCACGAGGAACTCGTAGTGACCAAAACTGGTCCTGAACGCTGTCTTCTGCACGTCCTCATCTCTGACGCGCAGCTGATGATATCCTGACTGAAGGTCAATCTTCGAGAAGTACTGCGCTCCTCTCAACTGATCAAACAAGTCATCGATCCTGGGCAAAGGGTACTTGTTCTTCACTGTGAGTTGGTTCAGCCTGCGATAATCAATACACAATCGCAGCGAACCATCCTTCTTCTTCACGAACAAGACCGGTGCTCCCCAAGGAGATACGCTAGGCCGTATAAGGCCAAGCTCTAGTAGACCATCAATCTGCGTCCTCAACTCCTCCATCTCACATGGTGCCATGCGATACGTCGGCAGTGAGACGGGTGTAGAACCAGGAATCAGATCGATAGTGAAATCGATCTCACGTCTGGGCGGCAAACCAGGGATCTTCCTGAATAGATCCCCGAACTCAGAAACAACTGGCGTCTGCTCAAGTACCTGGGCACCAGCGTCGCGCAACAGGGTGGCGTAGCTAAGAATGCGGAAAGGAAGATTTACCCGCACTGAAAATGTGAAAGGCGTGCCCTCAGGCTCGTACACCGTCACCACACGAGCCTCGCAGTCAATCTCGGCTCTCGCTGCAGTCAACCAGTCCATGCCAAGGATGACGTCGAGATATACGAGCGAGGGATCGACGACCAAATCAAGAGTCATCGTCCTGCCTCCCAGATCAAGTAAACAACCCTCACACATCTGGGTGACATCCGAATAATCTCCATGAGCTGCAAGGACTCGCACGCTATCCATAGTAATAGTCTGCAACCCAAGACGTCTGACTACGGCACGCGATATCAAAGAAATCGTGGAACCAGTGTCCACCATGACAAGAACGGGAGTACCTCCGATATGGCCCGTGACCTCGAAGGCTGAATGCTGGAAAGTCGGCGTCGTAGCTGCCTCAGCGGTCAGTGCATGAACTCGAGCCTGCTGTGGCCGGTTCGGCCGCTGTGTCAAGGGCCGTGGGGGCTGTCGAATCTGCGATACTGTGGGTCTGAAAGAGGACTGCGCAGGAGCTGACCGTATAGGCGGTGCTGATATCGCCTGTGGACGTACACGATCAATCTTCTGCGGCGGCGAGAACCCACTGTCCCGCATCCTCGCAAAGCAACTCGGCGCTAGGTGGCCCGTCCTCCCACAGTATGTGCATGATAGATCAGGGCGCCGAAACGGTCCTACTGGCGCCGTGGTCCTGGTAGGAGGATCAATGCGAGGCCTCTTGCCCGCGAAGGGCCTATCTGGCAACTCCGGTCGCGGCCTAGAAGTAGTCGGGCCTCGTGATCGCGCAAGTCGATCCACGTCCTGCTCTGCCCGCATGGACATGTGAACCAACTCCGCATAGGAGGAGAAACTGATGCAGCACATCTTCGACCGAATATCCGGTCGCAAGCCCTCCAAAAAGCGCCGTATGCGCATCTGCTCATCAGCTAGAATCGTCGGGACGTACCTGCCCAACTCTGTGAACCGATGCTCATACTCGGTGACCGTCATCGCTTCCTGCCTGAGACGGAGAAACTCATTCTCCCTCTCGTGTCTGTAGGTCTGAGGATAATACTTCTCATGGAAGCGAAACTCGAATGCTGCCCATGTCCATACGAAGTCTGCGGTAACAGTCCGCAATACACTATCCCACCACATACTGGCCTCTCTCTCAAACTGGAAGGTAGCCAGCTCTACCTGCTCTGCCTCAGTACAGTGCAACATGCGCAGAATCTTCGACACTCGGTCGAGCCAAAACTCAGCCTCCTCGGGTCTGTGAGAACCCGTGAAAGTAGGAGGCCGCAAGCGCTGAAATCGCTCCAGAAGGCCCCGTGTGTCGGCAGGGTTCCCCGCAGGGAAAGCAGGCTGCGCAGGAAGTGCTACGCCCTCATCCTGGGTGTAAGCATAGGCATCCTCAGCTGGATGCGCAGGTGGTGTAGGCGGAGTAGGTGCAGTCGCACCCCCACCCTGGGCTAAAGTCCCGACTATGGTAGTCAATAGCTGCTGCTGCTGTAGCATCATAGCCATCATCTGCTCGAATCTATCAGGTGGTGGAGCAGGCTGTGGCGGATGAGGTGCGGAAGTAGATGCGCGCTGTGGCTCTCTAACTGATGGTGTAAATGGCGGTGGTCCATCTGTAGGACCAGTAGCAGGCTGAGACGATCGAACAGTCTCAGGAATCGGGCCCACAGCAGGGTCCGGACGAGTGCCAGACTGAGAAGGAGCCTGATCCATCTGCTCTAACAATGAAAGCCGAACCGCGCTCCTCGTAGTCTTAGGTGGCATTCCCTATATTCAAAATAGGGCGCAACCTTGTCAGTCTCAATTGCACAAATACACCACAATCATTCACTAAAGAGTCAAGGCATTCCATGCACTTCAATTAATCAAAATTGTCACAATACAAGGGATATATCCTTACAAGCCTCATGACTAGAATGACATGGAAATTAAGACAGTTAAGCAACAGCGACAAAAGCAAGGCACTAGCCCTAATAGGCTTTACACACATGAAACAGAAAATAGCTAACTACTCATAACAACATCAAAGATCGCGTCGCTAGTCGGAGTCTGGCGACGGAGGAGGAGCACCCTTATCCTGTAAGCAACACAGGATTGCCTTCAAGGTGCGAGTCACCTTGCCAAATTTCTTCTTCGTAACGGCCTTGGCATCAGCGACCTCTGCTCGAAGTTCTTGGACTTCCCTTCGCAAAGCGGTCTGACTCTCCTCCATTCGGGCAATGCGATCGTCAATAGTAGTCTGCGCAGAAGGAGGAGGACTCTCATCAGTATCCTGAGCCTCCTCATCTGCTTCTTCCTGAGTCTCTTCCTGAACTTCTGCACTAGGTTCTCCTTCGCTTTGATCTTCCTCTTCATCAAAGTCGTCCCCACTATCCCTTTCAAGTTGATTTTCACGATATTGCGACCCAATCTTCATCTTAACCATCGTCGACTCATCGATGGTGTGAATCGATACCGGCAACTCGGGTCCAAGTCTATAGGCAAACTCAAGCGCAATCTTGCAAATGAGTCGGCCAAAGGGAAGGGATTCGGATGTTCTTCTCGACCTGGCTATGAGAACTATCTGCCGTAAGATGAAAGTGGCCATACATACGTTCTCTCCCTGGGCCACCAGAAATAAGAAATCGACCATAAGACGTGTACATTCAATGCGGTTCGTCGACCTAGGATAAACATTGAACGTGCAGATGTGATGCAGCAGACGTAAATCCTCAGACATGTACGTCGCCTTGAGGCTATTATTAGGCTGCCATGGAACCAACTTACCGCACAGAAACCTGGTGCGGCGATCTCGTTCACGTCTAGTCCTCAAATTTTTCTCACTTGGATGTACATCACCTAGAGGCACGTTGAGAAGTCGCGCAACCAACTGGACGTCGATCGTAGCCATCCGATCTCTACCAAAAGGGATTTTAAACTGCAAGGGCTCCAAGGTAGGACTCTGGATGCTAGCATAGAAGGCACGAACAGTGCTCACATTAGCACGAGCGCGAGCTTCAAAGATCGGTCCCCAGTGCGCAGCTTCAATGCGTTCGAACAACAGATATTCGCCGAACAATCGCCCATCTACGTCCGCCTCAAATAACACTCTACGATCAGTGTATTCACCATGAGGCATCTCTGATAGGATGGTTCGTCCAAGGTGTGCATGGGGATCCAAATCCCGCTTCGTACGGCACTCTAGGACTGCAGCTGGGCCTGCGGCGGCGCTTGAACTTGCGGCACCACCCCGCGGTCTTCTCAATTGAGCAGGGCGGCTCGGCCCAACCTCGTCTGTTGCAGTTTTCCTCTTACCCATCAAAGACAGGATGGATGAGAGTGACAAAAGACCCAAAATAGCTTCCACGAAAGCCATGGAAAACGCCGAAAATGCGGAGAAATGGCTGCCCAATCTGACAAAAGGAAATCTAGGCGTCGTAGAGGGATGCTTCAAGCTTCCCAAGGCTGTAGTTTCAGGGAAAAATAAGAACAAAAAGGTGGAATGGAGCTGCTCACGATTTCAGCACTATTTGGGGGATTTTGGAGCTCCAAATGGGAAAATCTTCAAGGAAAGAGGCTGCCAACACCCAATAATCGATGGGTGGTGGTCGGTTTTGGCCAAGGAAGGGATTAGGATGGGTTTGGGTCGCCGGGATTTGGAATGGAGCGCTGAAAATCGAAGATAGGGTTATGTAGAGGGCTGTTTGTGAAGGAGAGGTGGGATTTGGGGATTTTCATGAGGTGGGAGGTGCATAGGGGTGATGGGGGGTGTATTTAAGTGGGTGCGCCCAAAGGGCAGCACCGTCCGAGGTGGCCGGCCGGCGATGCATCGCCCGGCCGGCGATGGCATCGCCGGCCAACCTCCAGGTTGGCCAGCGGGACCCCATGGGTCTGGTCCCCCATGGTCCCAGGGTCCCAAAAAGTCTAGTCCCACCCCTTAGTTCATAGTATTTTGGTCCCTATGAGCCCAAACATGTTTTTGGGGCTTTCCGGGTCCACATCGCAATCCCGAATACCAAACCATATGATGCAGCATATGAATTTGGGGTAGAAGGATCCAGTACATCTTTCTAGCTCCTTAGTTGCTAAAGAAAGTGAAGTTAGAATGGCCTTATGGCCATTTTTCATGAAATTTTACTATTCACTGTAAAATTTGGTGAATGTACTAATTTGTGTTATTTTCACATTAGGTTTGATGCCTAACATGAAATGGATAAGAAAGAACTGAAGGTTGAAGTGTTTAGAGAAGGAATTTTGAGAATTTTTGGCAAAACGGGGTTTTTAAGCCCTGGCGATTGATTACTGGAGTCGTGGTCATTCCACGGCCCAAAGATTCACTTTTGCGGTTTAAAACCGCTCATAGGACGTCTCCACCCGACTTCCTACAGCTTAAAAGTGATTCGGGTCGCTTTACGCGACCCGAGATGCGTTACAGACTCGATCTTACGATCGATCCTTATAGACTTCGCCTATCGGCGAATCTGTGATCCTAGATGTGTTTCTAGACCCTTCTCGCACCCACCTAAGTCATAGGAAGCGACAGCGTACGTCGCAAGACCATAACCCAGGCCCAGTATACTCTCATTCATGCTCTGATACCAACTTGTAACACCCTGAAAATCGGGGGTCGTGTATAAACTCAACTCCCGAGTTCCAGACCGTCACTTATGCAACAAAAATGGTCATGATTCAATGTTGTCTGATTTAAAGCATTCACATGAGTAAAAGTATACCAAAACTGCAATTCATACTTCAGATCCAGTGATAAAAGCAAGCGGAAGACTAAACAAGATATATATCACTGTATGGAAAAACAAAGTAATCTCAACTGTCTCCAAAGTATGACTACATCTCTGAGTCTCATATACATGTACATAACAAAAGAATAATGTTCAAAAAGAAAAGTCCCACTGATGTCCCCTCGATCCAGGTCACCTACGGAAAGCCGTCATGATACTGCATATACGAGAACTCATCCTGGTCCTCGTCATCATCTAGCTCCACCTCCTGGATCTCATCGTCACCTGCAACTACAACAGGGTCTGGTGGGTGTTGCAAACACCATCCCGTAACGTGGGAATGAGTGATCAACTCAGTGGAATCATAGAGCAAAGATTAGCATGTTCACAATTCAGTCACGCGATAATAGTAAAGCAGTAAATCAGACAAGTCCTAATACTGTTGTTAATGCAAGATGATATGACGTGATGTATGCCCTCACCGACGATCACCCTCATACGGCAACATCTTACGACCGCGGCATGCCACACTCCCTAGAGTGCTCCACATTTCCAGGCACATGCAATGCTATGGTGATATGATTACCAAGTTGTTATTAGTCCATTCAAACAGCAGGATTGGGAAACTAAGGTACCTCCCTTGTATCAATCCCAACACGGATCCTGTCTAGGGTCGTCACTCCTAGTAATCTCATACGATGTACATTTCGTAGGTCACTGCAAGGGCTGCCAGGGCTGTTGCTCGCACTCGTTGCACCGCTCCCCCATCACCTTATCAATACAGGCCTACTGTACTCTACTGCACGGAAGGGTCGTCGCCTCCCGTGAACTCAGAATACGCTCGCGGTCACTACAAAGGGCTCGTCGCCTGATCAGTGTAGGCCGACAGCTAGAATATAGTGTCCCATACCACCATAATCTGCTCACGAGTCTAGGTGCTCACTGGTCACTACGGGGAGGTTTGTGGCCCCAGCGTAGGCCGACAGCTCGACCACGGTGTCCCATACCACCATGCCCGGCTCATGAGTCTTCGTGGATCAAGGTACCACGGTTAATAGGGTTTACAATGGTAAGTTCAGTACCCTAGGTTCAAGCAGTTATGATACATACATGGTGAACAAACATCGGCCAGTCGGGTTACTTGACGGGCTCGACTAGCGCGATCGCATATCGAATTGAACGACATGAAGTGTGTAAAACACTTCGCGTGGCCTAACCACTGCCGCCAACTCTCAACACGAATCACATTCATCGACGCGTCGTTCGTGACTATGACCAGTCAGCCACGAATTCGCTCGGTTACCGACTGCCTGGACTAAGTCAAGTCCCACACATCATGGAATCACTATAAAAGTATTGGAATTGAAATACATCATGTGAGCATGTTAGCACATGTTATAACATTCAACTTAAGCAAATCTTCAAGGCATACTTCCCATGCATATTCAACTTAAGCAAATCCTCAAGCACATACATTCCATGCATGTAATGAAATCATGCATTTTGTCAACATGTAGAAAATCATTTAGGTCGGCATAATAATTGAAAAATCAATCACAAAGTATCAAATAACATCATTTAATTCAATACATACTAATACAAGCATTTATACAAACACATGCACTACACACTTAGGTCTACATATAGCATGTCGACCCAAAGTGTGCAACTAGGCGAATCTCTTCGCCAAACTAATTATGCACGCATTCCTAACTCCCTAATGCGACAACAAACCATGTCAATCACATCAGCAAAATATGAATGCAAACAGTACTTCCTACAAATGACTAAAATGCCCTAAATCTCATATTCTTCGTTAGCTTACGAAACGGGAAACGGAGAGCATTTTGTACATGTCAAACGGCGATGCCGTCAAGAATCTACTATTAAACGACATTGAAAGCATTGGGAACCGTCAATCCAAGCGTCTAAAATCCTCACCTAGTGTCTTGTAGACTTGGGAATTGAAGCGGAGTGTATATGCTTCGTCTACGGCGAGTAAGGAGCCTAATACATAAGATCCATAAGCCACAACGCCATGAAAACAAGAAAAACTCAAATCACCAACTATTTAGGGTTTTTACTTACCTAGGATTGCGGTGGAATCGCCGGGAAAGCGGTAGAGAAGTGTCGCTTAAGCATGTGCAACACGTAGCACAAGTGGCGGGAAGAACTCTCCCACTCTCTCACAATCTCTCACTCTTTTTCTCTCTCCCAAGCTAGGGCTTCTCTCAAATTCGGATGGGAGAGAGGAGTGGGGGTTTCAACCCCTTTTATAGCCTAAAACATTCCCAAAATAGGCTTGGGAACAATGTTTACTTGGTGCCTAACCAAATCGGGGCCGTTTCGGTCCAAAAGGGCATTTCTGGAGGTCCCCAGGCCAAGTGCGGTCGGACTTAAGCTCATGCATACTAGATCTAGCATACATCCAGTTTTCAGACCGGTTGGGGTCCCAGATCGCACGTGGCGGCCCAGTTTCAGTTTAACGGTCACCGCACCAAGATCAGGCCTATAAGTCCCGTGATATATAATAGATATTTTTCCTGATCCAAGGGTGTAATTTGGCTGTATTCTGACGGTCAGAATGCTCAATACTGATGCGTCAAATTTGTTTGCCAGATTTGAATTTAAAATTCCAACTATGTCCCTATTCACACTCTCTTCGGTCCGGGCTCAATGAAATAGCCTGTGATCATCGGTTTGACTTGATTTTTGGAATGAGTGTCAAGCCCAGCTAGACGGTCCTAACGGTCTAAGATAGGAGGTATCGGACTTTCAACGTGCGGTCTAGATCCAATACAAAGATTCAAAGTGGTCCAGAGAACAAACCGGCTTAGAGTTTGATCCGAGGCTTTAGAGCATTATAGCACCCTTAGTTCCACTCGCTTCGGGCCTTGTAGAACGTATTTAAAGTGATCAGGGACCATTTCCCAGCTATTCTAACGTTGCACTAGCTAACCTAGTCAAATTTTCCAAAGGAATGAATTCTACGCAAATTCGGGTCGAGTTGGTACTCGAGCCCAAGGATGGATTTTTCACGGGCGTTACACGAACCCATTCTCAAATCCCAAAACCTATAACCTAAACCTAAACCTTAACCTAAACCTATAACCTATAACCTATAACTTAAACCAAAACCTATAACCTAAACCAAAACCAAAACCTATAACCTAAACTCGAACCCATTCTCAAATCCCAAAACCTATAACCTAAATCAAAACCTATAACCTAAATCTAAACCTTAACCTAAACCTATAACCTATAACCTAAACTAAAACTAAAACCAAAACCTATAACCTAAACCTGAACCCATTCTCAAATCCCAAAACCTATAACCTAAATCTAAACCTTAACCTAAACCTATAACCTATAACCTAAACCAAAACCAAGACTATAACCTAAACCAGAACCCATTCTCAAATCCCAAAACCTATAACCTAAATCTAAACTTATAACCTATAACTTAAACTAAAACGAAAACCTATAACCTAAACCCGAACCCATTCTCAAATCCCAAAACTTATAACCTAAACCTAAACCTAAACCTATAACCTAAACCAAAACCAATAACCTAAACCAAAACCAAAACCTATAACCTATAACTAAAACCAAAACCTATAACCTATAACTAAAACCAAAACCTATAACCTAAACCAAAACCAAAACCTATAACCTAAACTCGAACCCATTCTCAAATCCCAAAACCTATAACCTAAATCGAAACCTTAACTTAAACCTATAACCTATAACCTAAACCAAAACCTATAACCTAAACGAAAACCAAAACCTATAACCTAAACCTGAACCCATTCTCAAATCCCAAAACCTATAACCTAAACCTAAACCTATAACCTATAACCTAAACCAAAACCTATAACCTAAACCAAAACCAAAACCTAAACCTAATCCTAACCTAAACCTAAACCTAATCCTATAACCTAAACTCAAATCCCTAAACCTTAACCTATAACCTAACCTAAACCTATACTTATAACCTAAAACTATTCTCAAATTCCAAAACCTATAACCTAAACCAAACCTTTCCCTAAACTTATAACCAAAACACAATTCCCTAAAACTAAACCTAAACCTATAACCTAAACTCAAATCCCTAAACCTTAACCTATAACGTAACCTAAACATATACTTATAACCTAAAACTATTCCTAAATCCCAAAACCTATAACCTAAACCTAACATTTCCCTAAACCTATAACCTAAACTCAATTGCATAAAGCTAAACCTACACCTAATCCTAATCTCAACTCCCTAACCTAAACCTAAACTTGAAATCCTAAACTTAAACCAAATCTCGAACCTGAACCCGATTTCCTAAACCTAAACCATAACCCATTCTCAAATGCAAAAACCTATAACCTAAACCAAAACCAAAACCTATAACCTAGACCTGAACCCATTCTCAAATCCAAAAACTTATAATATAAACCAAAACCAAAACCAAAACCTATAACCTAAACCTGAACCCATTCTCAAATCCCAAAACCTATAACCTAAACCTAAACCTTAACCTAAACTTATAACCTATAACATAAACCAAAACTTAAACCTATAACCGAAACCTGAACCCATTCTCAAATGCTAAAACGTATAACCTAAACCTAAACATAAACCTTAACCTAAACCTATAACCTATAACCTAAACCAAAACCTATAACCTAAACTAAAACCAAAACCTATAACCTAAACCTTAATCCATTCTCAAATCCCAAAACCTATAACCTAAACCTAAACCTTAACCTAAACCTATAACCTATAACCTAAACCAAAACCTATAACTGTAACGTCTCGGAAAAATCCGTACAGAGACCCGAGTACCACCTTAGACAGAAATTACTTAGGATTAATTCCTTTAGAAATTAAACGTAAGTTAACTAGCGCTATGTTAGATTAGCTGTGAAATTAGCACTGATCGCTTTAAATACATTCTACAAGACCCAAAACTTGTGGAATCGTTAACGCTATAACATCCTAAAATCTAGGATCCAACTTTAAAGCCAGTTGTTCTAGGGCATGTTTGGTAACTTTGTATTGGATCTAGACCGTGCGTCGAAAGTCTGATATCTACAATCTCAGATCATTATGACCGCTTAGTTGGACTTGACAATCATTTCAAAAATCAAGCCCAACTGAAGTCCTGACACCATTTTACTGAGTTCGGAGTGAAGAGAATGAGAAAAGGAAAAGATTTAGAAAATTAATTCAATTTTTATGAAATCTGGCACGTGTCATTTGCGCGTTATTTTTAAGCGTTCTGACCATCAGAATTCAACCAAATTTCACCCTCGGATCAGGAAAATTGGTCCTTTCATGTCATGAAACTTGTAGTCCTAATTTAGGTTCGGTAACCGTTGAATTGAAACTGGTCCGCCACGGACGATCTGAAAATCTGATCGGACTGAAAACGTAACTAATTAAAGATCCGATGCTAGTAAGCTTAAGTCTGACTGCAATTGATAACAGGACCTCCAGAAATATTCTTTTGGATCGAAAAAGACCCGATTTGGTTATAACCCAAGTATACCTTGGTTTAAAGTCTAAATAGGTGAGTTTCTAACCTATTTAAGGATCTTAAACCCTCTCACATCCCTCTCATACGAATTTACAAGAAACCCTAGGAAAGAGAAGAGAGAAAAGAGAGAGATTGTGTGAGAGTTGTGAGGGAAAGTTCCTGCCACTCGATCCTGCTACTACACGTGCTTAGCCATCGTGTTCTAATCACTCTTCCGGTGATTCTGACGTCATTCTAGGTATGAAAACTCTAACCTTAACCTGTTTTAAGAATTCTATCGATACAAGTAGCGAAGTAGCTGACTTATCTTGTAATATAAGTCGTCATATTGACGTTGACGAAGCATAGAGTTTTTATTCGATTCGTTACACTTCTACGGCGTATGGTGAGAATTTTAGATGCTTAGGTTACCTGTTTTCAAAGCTTTCAATGCCATTTAATGGTAGATTATTAACAAGGACACTGTTTGACATGTAGAATATGCTGTCTATTTTCCATTTCAAATACGTACGAAGAATATGAGATTTAGGATATTTTAGGTATTTATAGGATATACTGTATACGTACGTATTTTGCCGATATGATTACCATGAGTATTTGTCGTATTCCTATACTGGTTATGCGTGTATGATCTGTTTGGCGAAGAGATTCACCCTAATGCACACTTTTGGTCGATATATGCTATGTAGACAAATGTGTGTAGATTAAATGTTTGTATAAAAGTATGTATTAGTAAGTATTGAGTGAATGGGGTTGTAGATTAGTTTGGAGATTGGATTCTCAACTAATATGATGATGTACATGATTTCCTCCATGTTTGTTATATTGAATTGATTTCCTTATATATATGAAATGCTTGTGTTGGGTTGAATTGCTTATGTTGTATGTTATAACATGTTGCTAACATGCTTGGATTATTTTTGTTTCATTTCTGTCACTCTCATATGATCATTGATTTAGATTACAAGTGCTTGGGGCTATTTTCTAGTCCAGGCATCGGTAACAGATTTAAATTCGTGGTTAGCTTCTATTCGCCACGAAGGACGCGTCGACGTACCGGGGTCGTGCTTTGGTTGACGACAGTGGTTAGGCCACACGAGGTGCTTATGCACTTCATGTCGTTCATCTTGAGGTGCGCTCGTACTAGTCGAGCTCGTCAAGTAACCCGACTGACCATTGTATGTTCACCTTGTATTGGTCATAACTGCTTGAACCTAGGGTACTGAACTTACTGGTGAAAACCCTGATAACTATGGTACTTTGATCCATTAAGATCATGAGCCGGGCATAGTGGTATGGGACCCCGTGGTCAAGCTGTCAGCCTACGCTTTGGCGACAAGCCTCCCCATAGTGACCAGTGAGCACCTTAGACTCGTGAACCGATTGTGGTGGTATGGGACACTACATTCGAGCTGTCGGCCTACTCTGATTGGTGACGAGCCCTTTATAGTGACCTCGAGCATATTCTGAGTCTACGTGAGGCGACGACCCTTCTGTAGCAACAAGAGTACAACTAGGCTTGTATTGATAAGGTGATGGGGGAGCGGTGCAATGAGTGCGAGCAACAACCCTGACAGCCCTTGCAGTGACCTAGAAATATATTATCGTATGAGACTACTAGGAGTGACGACCCTAGACAGGATCTTTGTTGGGAATGATATAAGGAAAGTACCTTAGTTTTCTAATTCTGCTGTTTGAAAGGACTAATAACAACTTGGTAATCATATCCATATCGCACTGTATGTGCTTGGAAGATGTGGAACACTGAGGGAAGAAAGCATGCTGCGGACGTAAGATGGTGTCACATGAGGGAGTATGTCGATGAGGGCATGCATCATTACTGCATCTCATACTTGCATTAATAACAGTGTTTAGGAATGTTTGATTGCTTGCTTTACTATTATTGCGTGATTAATTTGATAACATGTTAATCTTTGCTCTATGATTCCACTGAGTTGATCACTCACTCCCACATTACGGGACGGTGTTTGCAACACCTACCAAACTCTGTCTTAGATGCAGATAGCGAGGCGATTTAGGAGCTGGAGCCGGACTACTATGAGGACTAGGACGAGTTCTCGTACATGCAGTTTTCTGATGGCTTCCCATAGGTGGCCTGGATCAGCGGGATTTTGCTAGTTGGACTATCGCATGACTTTTGATTTTTGGGTTGGTATATGTATATGTGACTTAGAGATACATTCATACTTTAGAGACAGATCGAGATTGTTTTGTTTTACAAATAGTAATATATATATCTTCTAGTCTTCCGCTTGCATTTTATCACTGGATTTGGAGTATGAATTGCAGTTTTGGTATAATCTCACTCATGCTAATGCACTGACTCAGCCAACATTTAATCATCATTATTTATGTTGCATAAGTGATGGTCTGAAACTCGGAGGTTGAGTTATTACTCGACCCCCGATTTTTAGGGCATTACAAGTTGGTATCAGAGCATGATTTGGATTAAACTGGACCTGGGTTTTAGTCACACGACGTACGCTGTCACCCTTTTGACTTAGGTGGGTTCAAGAAAGCCATAGAAATACCATTAGAATCCTAGCTTCGCCAATTGGTGAAGTTCACTCAAATCGATCATTTTGATCAAATTCGTGTGCATCCGTAGTCGCATGAAACGACCCTGGAACACTTCTAGATAATTTATTGATGGGTCTAGACCTCTATTGATCCTATCCCAGCTGTTAAACATCACTAAATGTGGATGTGCAACAGTTAGTACCTGAAACGACCCAAAATGGTTCGAAACGGAGTCGTGGGCCTACCCACGATAATCCAGAATGATCCAAGGTGGGACCCACATGCATTTGGGGTCCTTAGGGTAGGAGGACCTCACCCAAATGGTAAGGCATCGCCGAACATCACAGAGGTCAGTGAGGACCTCACCGATTCAGCGAGGCCTCGCTGGTTGGCGGGCTTTTCGGGCCGGGCCGATCACTTTTAGGGTTAAATGGGGCCCCTTCATACAGGGTTCACCCCTTAGTTTATTCAAAAATACCTACATCCTTCACAAAATGGCCTTCCAAGCTCTCCTTTCCCTCTACATTTGCTATTTTCTCTCTCCAACCTCCCTTTCAATCGTCCCTTCTTTCATTTTCTGTTATTTCCTTTAGCCCTCTACTGTTCTCCACCATATCCAGCAGTCACTTCACCCATTTTCTGTGATTGGAGCTCCCAAGCTCTCATTTGAGGCTCAAAATCATGTGAGCTTCTGTAACATCCCAAAAATCGGGGGTCGGGTAGAAACCCAACTCCCGAGTTCCAGAACGTCACTTATGCAACATAGATAATGATAAATGCATGTTGTCTGTAGAATGGAATTAAAAAAGATTGAGACTAAGCCAAAATAACATATCATACTCCAGAGACAGTTAAATTAGCAAGTGGAAGACTATGATAAATACATAAAATATATAATTAATTGTAAGTCTCCAGAGTGTGAACATGTTACCAGGTTAATTAAATACATGTATACTCCAAAAATGAAAAGAAATGAATATACATGAGTGCTCCAAAAATATAAAATGACAAGTGTCAAGGCGTTTAATCAAGCTCCCTGTAATCCCATCGATCAGAACACGCATAAAGGAGGGATCCTCCTCATCATCATCAAGTCCGGCTCTGCTTCATAAGAAGCGCCATCATCTGAAACTAAAATAGGGACTGGTGGGTGTCCGGAACACCATCCCGTAATGTGGGAATGAGTAATCAACTCAGTAGAATCATAGAGCAAAGATTAGCATGTTATCAAATCAATTACGTGATAATAGTAAAGCAAACAATCAAACATTCCTAGATACTGTTGTTAATGCATGCATGAAATAACATGATGGATGCCCTCACCGACATACTCCCTCATGCGGCACCATCTGCGTCCGCGACATACTTTCTTCCCGTAGTGCTGCACATCTTCCAGGCACATGCAGTGCGATATGGATAATGATTACTGGGTTGTTATTAGTCCTTTTCATACAGCAGGATTGGAAAACTAAGGTACCTTCCTTATATCAATCCCAACACAGATCCTATCTAGGGTCGTTACTCCTAGTAATCTCAGACGATGTTGTATTTGTAGGTCGCTGCAAGGGCTGCTAGGGCTGTTGTTCACACTCGTTGCATCGCTCCCCCATCACCTTATCAATACAGGCCTATTTATATCCTTAAGACTGCATCAGGACTCGTCATCCCCATGCAGTGTCAGGATAAACTCAAGGTCACTACAAAGGGCTGCCAGGGCTGTTGTTCGCACTCGTTGCTCTACTCCCCCATCACCTTATCAATGTAGGCCAACAATAAGAATATAGTGTCCCATACCACTACAATCTACTCAGAGTAGGGTGCTCACTGGTCACTACGGGGAGGTTTGTAGCCCCAGCGTAGGCCAACAGCTAGACCACGGTATCCTATACCACCATGCTCGGCTCATGAGTCTTTATAGATCAAGGTACTATGGTTGACAGAGTTTTCAATGGTAAGAGTACCCTAGGTTCAAGCAGTTATGACTCATATATGGTGAACATACAATGGCCAGTCGGGTTACTTGACGGGCTCGATTAGTACGAGCGCATCTCAAGATGAGCGACATGAAGTGTATAAAATACTTCGTGTGGCCTAACCACTGCCACCAACCCAAAACATGACTCGCGTTCATCGACGCGTCCTTCGTGGCAATTAGAAACCAACCACTAATTCAATCCATTACCGACTGCCTGGACTAGGTCATAGCCCTAAGCATTTGTGTATCAACATCAGTAAGCATATGTGAGTAATAGAAAAGAATGTAAACATTGCAAGCATGCTGACACATGTTATATCATACTACGTAAGCAAATCAACAAACACATGCATTCCATATATGTATAATGAAATCGATTCATATAGCCAACATGTGGAAACCATATACATCAGCACATTAACTGAGAAATCAATCTCAAAACTAATTCACAACACCATTTACTCAATACCTACTAATACAAACATTTATACACATACTTAGTCTACACACTTTAGTCTACATAGCGTATGTCGACTCAAAGTGCGCCTTAGGGAGAATCTCTTCGCCAA
This sequence comes from Magnolia kwangsiensis, assembly GCA_037074715.1. Lineage (NCBI taxonomy): Eukaryota > Viridiplantae > Streptophyta > Magnoliopsida > Magnoliales > Magnoliaceae > Magnolia > Magnolia kwangsiensis. The sequence goes on along the minus strand of CM073576.1, from coordinate 107,558,417 downwards.
AAAGATCATGCACGCATTCCTAATATCATAACACGATAAATAGCCATGACAATCATTTCAGCAAAATATGGACGTATACTGTATTTCCTACAAATACCCAAAATGCCCTAAATCTCATATTTCCCGTACGTATACGAAATGGAAAATGGACAGCATGTTCTACATGTCAAGCGGCGTTCTCTTCGACAATCTACTATTAAACGACATTGAAAGCCTTGAAATCAGTCAATCAAAGCGTCTAAAATCCTCACCTTTTGCCTTAGACGTGTATCGGTTCGAATAGAATGTATACGCTTCGTCAACGGCGTAAATGTTACCTAATGCACAAGTACATAAGCTACTTTGCATTTGAATCGAAGGAATCCCTAAAAGAGCAAGTGGTTAGGGTTTTTTTTAACCTAAAAGTGCATTGGAAATCACCGAGAAAGTGATTTGAATGCGTTGCTTTGGTACGTACAATTGATGGAACAAACGGCAGGAAGTTCTCTCACAAAGTCTCTCACAATCTCTCATTTTCTCTCTCTCTCAATCTAGGGTTTCAAGCAAATTTGGATGAGAGAGATATGAGAGGATTTAAAGCCCTTATATAGGCTAAAAACTAACCTAAATAGACTTGGGAACAAAGTATACTTGAGTTATAACCAAATCGAGACTTTTTCGATCCAAAAGAGCGTTTCGGGAGGTCCCCTGGTCGAACGAGGTCGGACTTAAGCTCATGGTCACTGGATGTTGTCCAAACTAAGTTTTCAGACCGATAGAGTTCCCAGATCGCACGTGGCGGACCAGTTTCAGTTCAGCGGTCACGGAGAATCGATCGAGGATTCCAAGTACATTGACCTGAATGAGAAATGTTTCTTGATCCGAAGGTGTAATTGGGTCAGATTCCAACGGTCTGAACGCTTATACTGATCCCACAAACGAAACGTGCCAAATTTATTTAAATTCCATTTAATTTTAAATGAATTTCACTCTTTCTCACACTCCCTGCTCTAGGCTCAATGGAATAGCCTCAGAGCATCGGTTGGGTTTGATTTTTGAAACGATTATCAAGTCCTGATAAGCGGTCATAACGGTCTAAGATTGTAGATATCAGACTTTCGACACACGGTCTAGATCCAATACAAAGTTTCAAAGGGTTCCTGAGAACAAACCGGTTTAGAGTTTGATCCTGGATTTTAGGGTAACGTAACGTCAACGATTCTAGAGGTTTTGGGTCTTACAGATCGTATTTAAAATAGTTGGTGCTAATTTCACAGGTAATCTAGTGTGGCGCTGTCTAATTCACGTTAAATTCTAAAGAATTAGGTTCTACATGATTTCTTTGGCTTTGGAATTGGGTTCTGAGAGGTTACCAAGGTGTTATGGTCGACCCATTGCCTAAGGACGTCTAATCCCAGGTTGATAAAAATCTGGGGTGTTACAGCTTCTAACCCCTCACATTTCTTCCTTTTTCCTTTGCAATCCTAGCCTTTTAGGGCCTGTTTCCCTCCTCTCTTAGACCTAGATTCGTGACAGCCCATTAGGTCAGCCCTTTCTCTCCCCTTCATCATTTTCCCATGGCCTTTATAGAAGCTATTGTAGCCTTTTTCTCCCTTTCCACTGTCCTCCCTCTCATAGGAAAGAGGAAGAGTGCCGCTGATGAAGCTGCGCCTAGTCGCCCTTCACGTTCAAGAAAGCCAAGGGGTGGCGTCGCTAGTCCAAGTGTTGGGAGAGAACTATACACGAAGCAGGATTTAGATCCCCATGCTCCAATAGGGAGAGCACTGTTGGCAGACTTGGCCCATGGCGTGTATGCGGATCGCAGGGTTCTTTTTGAGGCATAGGTGGATGGGCGACTTTTTGGTGAATTTCTGTTGTTTGAGCGCATCGAAGCTGCCGGGTGGGGTCCGCTCTTTGAGGGCGAGTCTCGTGCTAATGTGAGCACTATTCGTGCCTTTTATGCTCATATTTGGGACCCTACGCTGGAGCCACTGTAGTTCAGGATTCCCTTTGATAGAGATCGGGAAGCCATGATCGATGTTCGGTTGATAGCTTGACTTCTGAACGTGCCTCTTGGCAAGGTACATCCAAGTGCTAAGAATCTAAAGAGTGTTCGTGAGAGAGATCTCCGCACCAGGTTTCTATGTGGTGGTTTAGTTGAGTGACAGCGTAATAAGAGCCTCTTAGCGACCCACATGTCAGATGATTTTCGTCTGCTTCACCATATCTGCACGTTTAATGTTTATCCTAGGTGGAGCAATCGCAGTGAATGCACACGTCTCATGGTAGATTTCCTGTATCAAGTGGGCCAGGGAGAGAACGTGTGCATGCCCACGTTTGTACTGCGATAGATCATCCTCGTAGCGAAATCGAGAAGAACGTCTGAGTCACTTCCCTTTGACCGGCTCATATGCAAGATTGCACTTGAGTTTTCTTACAGACTTGGGCCGGAGTTGCCTGTGCCGACTCATTACATCAACGAGGCTACTATGAACTAAATGAAGATAGGGCCTCGACAATGTGAGGCTCAGCTTGATGATGACAGCGAGGGTGAATATGATAGTGAAGATGATGAAAGTGAAGAAGAAGGTGAGGCAGAAATAGAGGAAGAAGGCCAGGAAGAAGAAGAGGAGGAGGCTCAGGATACTGATGAGAGTCCGCCTGCGACTCGGGCTGCTAGGGATGCTCACATAGCCCGACTTGAGGAGAGTTAGGTTGCTTTACGATGGGAAGTCCAAGAACTCCGGGCCGAGGTAAAACAAGAGCTTGAGGATACCAAGGCCATCATGAAGCGGAAGTTTGGCAAGGTGACTCGCACCTTGAAGGCCATCCTGTGTTACCTGAAGGATAAGGGTGCCCCTCCTCCCTCGCCAGACTCGGGCGAGTGATCGTATCACATATGTAGTTGGTTGTATTCATGTTGTTTTCTGTTCTCTGTATATGAGCCTTAGAAGGCTTAGTAGTTAGTTTGTGTTGCAGTTGAAGGTTTCACTAGCTTAGTTTCCCGTGCGCTTCCTGTCATGATGCATGTAAAGTGATCTCTTGTATTGTGACAAATTTTGATTAAATGAAATGCATGGAGTTTCTTCAGTTTGTTATGTGAATGATTGTGTGGTGTGTTTGTGCTATTGCTGAAACTGACTGGGTTGCACCCTATTTTGAATATAGGGAATGCCACCTAAGGTGGCATGGAGCACGACACGTCTTACGCTGGGTGAGTCGATGGATCGAGTCCCTCCCCAGAGTGATGATCATATGGACCCTACTGTGGGCCTGATTCGTGAGACTGCACCTGAGTCTCAGCCTTCTGCGGGTCCTGCAGTCGGACCACCACCTTTCACACCACCAGTTCACAAGAAGTACCGTGCGTCTTCCTCGACACAGTATGTGCCTCAGCCTGCTCCATCTCCTGATAGGTTTAAGCAGTTGATGACCATGATGCACTAACAGCATCGGCAGCTTTTGACTAATATCGCAGGGGTCTTAGCCCAGGGTGGGAGTGCGACTCCACCTGCGCCATCTATGCATCCAGCTGAGGATGCTGGGACTTCGACTCAGGATGAGGGTATTGAAATAGCGGTGAAGACCGCTTAAGTTGAAGTAAGAATATGTCAATGTGTCCTAGAGGGGGGTGAATAGGACTTTTTAAAGATTTATAAGTTATTTTTCATTCCTATCACACTAATCCTATCACAGAGTACAGATTAGGATTACTCAAAAATTAACTCTACTGGCTTCCAAGCCTGATAGAGGATCCAATCACAACTACTTGTAAGATAAACAAATTTATGAATTAGATTGTGATGGATATGACTGTGTGTGCATAAGATGTGATTTCAGATAATCATATATAAAGGCATGTAAGACAATCACATAAATGAAAGACAATATCAATCTAAAAAACAGTCATTTTATAGTGGTTCGACTACTTGTCTACTCCACTCCCGGCTTCCACACTCAACCCTTGAGTGACCGGATTTTACTAAGGAGGTTTTCCATGGTTCACCTCAAACCTAAGGTTTTAAATCAGGTTCACCTTTAACCTTTAAAGAGGTTTCTACTCGGTTCACCTCAAACCCTAGAGTTTTGCTGGCGTACTCCTAACCAGATGTTTATACCCACATAGGGCCACACAACGCACCCGAAGGTTTCTACTCGGTTCACCTCTAACCCTAGAGTTTTGCTGGCGTACTCCTAACCAGATGTTTATGCTCTCCATAGAGCAAGGGTCCACACAACGCACCCCGCACGTACACTCCCGTCGGAGGCCCCCTTCGAGGACTTCAAAGGGTGAGCAACACTTAAAACCCAATCCTAGAAAGGAATGATCATAAATGTCCTCTGGACTCTAGATACTTACAAATAAGTTGATGAGTCCCATTCAGTGCAATGATGAAGATCTCCTTCTTGTTGATGAAGAGTCTTCAGCTCCCTTGATCCGCAACACAAAGGTATATCTATGCTAGGCTTTAGGTTGGGTCAAGGTTATGATGGAATACCACTCTCTAAAGATTTTCTTATAAGGAATATAGAGTGGTTCCAATCATTTATGCATTCAAGGCATCCTAACTTAATGATTTACCATTAAGATAGTAGCTGGAGGATCCTTGAATACGAAAGTTCATTCCCCAATCCACTCTATGTGATATCAATAATGAGGGTGGATTGGAGGATGAACTTCTTGAGAGAAAGGGCTTAGGTAAATGAAAGGAAGTTTAAAACTCTCAAAAGCACTCGTTTCTTTCTCTGCCAGCAATAAAGACTAATCTCTCTCTATATATAGGCAAAAGGTTCCAACGGATATAAACGGTCATATTTATGACAGAGTTCGATATCATCGAGCAGTCGTCGATATTATCGAGCGTATACTCTCGATTGTATCGGCAGACCTCTCGATGATACAAACTCAATTGTCATTTCGCTTTTGGAAACCTTTCGCCAACTGGTTGATGGGATCGAGACACACATCGATGTTATCGGATTTCAAACTTCGATTCCATCGAGAGATGGATCGATCTATCGACAGTTGAAAACAAGAGAGAAGCCTTGAAGAACTTCAGGTTCTACAGATATGATCGGAGAACAGTCGATGTCATCAGAATTTGTACATCGATCATATCGGAGATCTTGTCGATGGGATCGATAAATCGTATAGATTTACCTATAAGCTTGCTGGACATTTTATGTTCGGACTTGATCCAATCGACGAGGTATCGATATGATCGATATATGAATATCGATTTATCGATTGGCACCCCGATCAACATTAAAAACAACCTGAAATTCATGCTGGTGAAAACATGCGCCTACAATCGATATGATTGACTGACTTCCGATATGATCAATATTTAAGTTTAGATTGAATCAGACAGTCATCGATATATCGACGCTTATGTTATTTTTCTTTAGAAAAACAGGAGCGCCGAAAAACAGTCTATCGATAGTATCGATCTTCTTCTGATAGGATCGATATTCGAATATCGATGATATCGACTCACCTGTCGATATATCGATAAATCGTCCAGATGATTGTTTGATTGCTGGACGCTTTTTGTCCTCACTCGATTGTATCGATTTGAGATGCTGAGGACATCGATAGAGCTGGTCGATCATATCGAAGGGGTAATCGATATAATCAACAGTGTAAGAAAAACTTTAAAGATTTTTCTTTTTGATAAAATGTTTTCTTACACAGAAACCCTAAGATGTTCTAGTTCTTGTTAAGGGTTTTAATTACTTAGTGTTTTGGGACATGGGATGTGAGGCTATGATTTACCTATGGCGAGCTTCCACACATCCATTTGAGGCAGACGCTTGACTTGATCTTCCTATTAGGCGTTGTTGTCCGACTGAGTCAACTTACAACGTAATTGACAAACCAGGGCACGTAGTAGGTGCACTTTCAGGTATGGCTCATCCTGCACAATTTTCTTACCCTACGGGGAATGCTGCTGATACTAGAGGCCTACTTGAGTGATTCCAGTGCTTGCGGCCTCCTACTTTTGTGGGTTCTCATAGACCCGAGGAGGCTAAGTATTAGCTCACCTACATCTCGAAGATGTTGAGGATGCTGCACTGCTCGGAGTTTGAGCAGGTTGAGTTGGCCACTTTCATGTTCGAGAGAGAGGCCAGTTTATGGTGGGATAGTATACTGCAGACGGTTGTAGTTGGCTACATATGGACTTGGGCAGCATTCGAGTTCCGTTTCCATGAGAAATACTATCCGCAGACCTACCGACACGAGAGGGAGAATGAGTTTTTGTGCCCCAGGCAAGGAGGCATGTCAGTTACGGAGTACGAGCATCGATTTACAGAGTTGGGCAGATACGTCCCTACGATACTTGCTGATGAGCAGATGTGAATACGATGTTTTTCTGAGGGCTTACGACCTGACATTCGGTCGAAGATGTGCTGTGTCAGCATACCCTCTTATGTCGAGCTGATACACATGTCTATGCGGGCAGAGCAGGATGTAGATCGCTTGACACGTTCTCGTGGCCCTATGGTTGCTAGGCCACGACCAGATACCCAGATCAGGCCATTCCTCAGCAAGAGGCCTCGCATCGACTCTCCTCCTTGGATCACAACGCCAGTACTCCCGATGAGACGCCCGGGTGTGACCTATACTTACTGCGGGAAACAGGGTCACACTGCAGAGAGCTGTTTTGCTCGGATGAGAGATAGCGATTTTTCAACACCGCAGAAGATTGACCGTCCTCGCCCACATGCGTTATCCGCTCCACCGTTACAGTCAGCTCCTGTACATCCTTCCTTCAGACCTCCAGTACCTCAGTTCTGGCCACCTCAACGGCCCACAGTACCGCGACCGAATCGACCACAGCAGGTTCGGGTGCATGCGCTCACAGCTGAGGCATCCGAGGTATCAGAAGGTAGTCCTATGGCTTTCGAGGTTACGACACAGATTGCAAGTATTTCCGTTTTCCTACTGGTGGACACTGGGTCCACTACTTCCCTCATTTCATGCACAGCAGTCAAGAGACTGGGATTGGCTACAGCCCCGCGAAGGGGACGACTCTCATTACGGCTACAGGAGATTTTTCCAACATTACTAGAGTCTGTGAGAGTTGTTTGATAGACTTGGGTAGTAGGACAGTGACTGTTGACCTGTTAGTTGTCTCCCTATTCAACTATGATGTCATACTTGGTATGGATTGGCTCACCGAGATACGAGTTGAGATTGACTGCGAGACTAGGTTGGTGACAACTTATGGACCTGAGGGCACAACTTTCACCTTTCCAGTTCAGGTTAGTCATCCTTTTCGACTGAGTTGTTACACTGCTCTGTTGGATTATGATGATGATCTGGGGATGAGAGACATCCCTGTAGTAAGATATTTTGATGATGTATTCAGGTTGATCCCGAGGCTACCTTCACGGCGTGAGGTCGACTTTACTATCGATCTAATGCCCAATGCGACACCCATTTTGCTACCAACGTATCATATGCCTCCATGTGAGATGGAGGAACTGAGGAGGCAGATTGATGAGCTGCTAGAGAAGGGTTTCATACGCCCTAGCGTGTCTCCTTGGGGAGTGCCTGTGTTGTTTGTAAAGAAGAAGAATGGTACTCTGCGATTATGTATTATTATCACAGGCTAAATCAGGTGACGATAAAGAACAAGTATCCCTTGCCCAGGATAAATGATTTGTTTGATCAGTTGAGAGGGGCGCAGTACTTCTCAAAGATTGATCTTTAGTCAGGGTATCACCAGGTGCGCGTCAGGGATGAGGACGTTCAGAAGACAACTTTCAGGACCAGCTTTAGCCATTATGAGTTCGTCGTGATGTCATTCAGTCTTACGAACGCACCAGCCATGTTCATGGACCTGATGAATCAGGTATTTTGGCCATTCCTCTATCGATTCGTCATCGTATTCATTGATGACATCTTGATATACTTCAGGAGTCAAGAGGAGCATGAGGAGCACTTGCACTCAGTCCTGGATGCTCTTAGACGGCATTTGTTGTTTGCTCAGTTCAGGAAGTGTGACTTCTGGAAGGAAGAAGTCAAGTACCTGGGACACGTGGTGTCTAAGGAAGGCATATCGATAGACCTCGCCAAGGAAGCCACAGTTCAGGGCTGGGAGCATCCTGGTTTAGTCACTAAGGTGAGGAGTTTTCTGGGATTGGCAGGCTACTATCGACGTTTCTTTCGAGATTTCTCAAAGATCACCAGACCTCTATTTCAGTTGACACGAAAGGATTTGAAGTTCGCTTGGAATGAAAAGGCGGAGGCAGCTTTTCAGGAGCTGAAGGATAGGCTGACGTCCACCCCTATGCTAGTATTGCCAGAGCAAGGGGTTAAGTACACTATATACACCGACGCGTCTAGCATTGGTCTGGGTTGTGTGCTTATGCAAAGGGACAGGGTGATTTCATATGCCTCGAGACAATTAAGGAAGCACGAGGAGAATTACCCTACACATGACCTTGAGTTGGTAGCTGTCATTTTCGCATTAAAGCTCTGGAGACATTACCTCTACGGAGAAGAGTTCGAGCTCTTTTGAGACCATAAGAGCCTCAAGTACATATTCACGCAGCGGGATCTGAATATGAGGCAGCGGCGATGGATGGAGACTTTGAAGGACTTTAAGTTCAAAGTTTCCTACCATCCGGGTAAGGCGAACCTTGTGGTTGACGCGTTGAGCCACAAGAAGGTGATAGAGTTTGCGACTCCGCTGATGGTCGCCCAGTGGGACATGGTTGAGTTTTTATGAGACTTTGAGCAGAAACTCACTGTGGAGGAGCCATTTGAGGTTATTGCACACGTTCAGGTGCAACGTCTTATCGATGACAAGGTCATCGCGGCGCAGAGGGATGATGAGCGTTTGACTGAGCTTCGAGAGCAGGCTAGTGACGATGCAGACACCGAGTGGTGAGTTAGAACGGATGGGGGTTTACGTTATCGTGGCTGCCTATGCGTCCCAGATATCCCTGACTTGAGACGAGAGATTCTCGAGGCTGCGCACAGTTCTAGACTTGCGATGCATCCGGGCAGCACAAAGATGTATCGTGACGTGAAGAGGACCTATTGGTGGGATGACATGAAGACCCACATCACAGATTCCGTGTCCTGCTGTCTCACTTGCCAGCAGGTGAAGACAGAGCATCGCTGACCTCCTGGTCTCCTTAGCCATAAGTCTATTTCCATGAGTTTTTAGCTTATAAAAAGGCCTTAAACCCTCTCCCATTCAGCCCATACGAATTCGAGAGAAACCCTAGGAGAGAGAAGAGAGAAAAGAGAGAGAAAGTGTGAGAGAAGTGGGAGAACCTTCCTGCTTTCTTCCCTGCCAATCTACATGCTTACCCATCGATTTACAATCTCTATCCCGGTGATTCTGGCGTCGTTCTAGGTAAGGAAACCTTAACCTTAACCTATTTTAGGGTTTCTATCGATACAAGTAGTGAAGTAGCTGACTTCCCTTGTGTAATAGGCTGTCATATCGACATTGACGGAAGCGTAGAGTACCTATTCAATTCGTTACACTTCTATGGCGTAAGGTGCGGATTTTAGATGCTTAGATTACCTTTTTTCAAAGCTTTCAATGCCGTTTAATGGTAGATTATTGACAAGAATGTTGTTTGACATGTAGAACATGCTGTCTGTTTTTCATTTCGAATACGTACGAAGAATATGAGATTTAGGATATTTTGGGTATTTGTAGGAAATACTGTATACATACGTATTTTGCTGATATGATTGCCATGAGTATTTGCCGTGTACCTATACTAGTTATGCGTGTATGATCTGTTTGGCGAAGAGATTCGTCCTAATGCACATTTTGGCCGACATATGCTATGTAGACTAATGTGTGTAGACTAAGTATTTGTATAAATGTTTGTATAAGTAAGTATTGAGTAAATGAGGTTGTAGATTAGTGTTGAGATAGGATTCTCAACTGTTTTGATGATGTATATGATTTCTTCCATGGTTGTTATATTTGAATTAATTATCTTATATATATGAAATGCTTGTGTATGGTTAAATTGCTTATATTGTATCTTATAACTTGTTACTAACATGCTTGAATTACTTGTTATTTTAATTTTGTTTATCTCATATGATTACTGATTCACATTATATGTGCTTGGGGTTATACTATAGTCCAGGCAGTCGGTAACAGATTAGGATTCGTGGTTGGATTCTATTCACCACGAAGGATGTGTATGACAAACCCGAGTTGTACTAGAGTTGTCGGCAGTGGTTAGGCCACACGAAGTGCTTGTGTACTTCATGTCGATCGATTCAACGTGTGCTCATGCTAGTCGAACTCATCAAGTAACCCGATTGACCACTGTATGTTCACCTTGTATTGGTCATAACTGCTTGAACCTAGGGTACTGAACTTACTAGTGATAACCCTGATAACCATGGTACCTTGATCCACTAAGACTCATGAGCCGGGCATGGTGGTATGGGACAAAGTGGTCGAGCTGTCGGCCTATACTGGGGCCACGAGCCTCCCCATAGTGACCAGTGAGCAACCCAGACTCGTGAACCGATTATGGTGGTATGAGACACTATATTCGAGCTGTCGGTCTATACTAATAAGGTGATGGGGGAGCGGTGCAACGAGTGTGTGCAACAGCCCTGACAGCCCTTTGTAGTGACCTCGAGCGTACTCTGAGTCTACGTGAGGTGACGACCCTTACGTAGCAACAAGAGTACAACTAGGCCTGTATTGATAAGGTGATGGGGGAACGGAGCAACGAGTGCGTGCAACAGCCCTGACAGCCCTTGCAGCGACCTAGAAATATATCATCGTATCAGACTACTAGGAGTGACGACCCTAGACAGGATCCTTGTTGGGAATGATATAAGGGAAGTACCCTAGTTTCCTAATCCTGCTGCATGAAAAGGACTAATAACAACTCGTTAATCATATTCATATTGCACTGCATGTGCTTGGAAGATGTGGAGCACTGAGGGAAGAAAGCATGCCGCGGATGTAAGATGGTGTTGCATGAGGGAGTATGTTGGCGAGGGCATCCATCATGTCATTTCATTCTTGCATTAATTACAGTATTTAGGAATGTTTGATTTGCTTGCTTTATCATTATCGCTTGATTGATTTGATAACATGTTAACCTTTGCTCTATGATTCCATTGAGTTGGCCACTCACTCCCACGTTACAGGACTATGTTGTACACACCAACCAGTCCCTATTTTAGTTTCAGGTGATGACGCTGCTTGTGAAGCGGAGCCAGACTTGTTTGATGATGAGGAGGATTTCTCATATAGGCGGTTATCAGGCGGGTCTAGGTAGACCGTGTTCTGATCGACGAGATTACAGGGAGGTTGATTAGACACCATGACACTTGTCATTTTATATTTTTAGAGCACTCATGTATATTCTTTTTGATCATTTTTGGAGTATACATGTATATGTTTAACCTGGTAACATGTTTACACTCTTGAGACTTACAACAGTTCATATATTTTATATATCTATCACATTCTTTCTCTTGCTAATTTAACTATCTCTGGAGTATGATATGCTGTTTTGGCTTAATCCACTTCATGTTTTATGTACTATTACAGCTGACATTCATTCATCATTGAAAATGTTGCATAAGTGATGTTTTAGAACTCGGGAGTGGAGTTTATCCTCGACCCCCGATTTTTGGGATGTTACAGATGGTATCAGAGCATGATTTGGATTAAACTGGACCTGGGTTATGGTAACACAACACACACTGACACACTCTGACTTAGGAAGGGGGCGATGGAATCTATAAACCACATTAGAATCCCAAGTTTTACCGACCAGCGAGATTAACTGTCATAGTATAGCTCATACGTAACCGAGACCATGTAAAATGATCTCACATCCCCACTTCTATTCGCTCAAGCTTCCATCTTCTTTTACATCTTACACCCATTAACCACCATTACCCAAAAACTACTCTGTATGACTTTCCACCTTCATTATACCCTCTCATATGGGCACCAAACTCACATTTTTGTGTCCCATAACCTGCACATTTCCAAATGATGGGACATTTAGGGCCCATTCGACCAACTGCATTAGGTGAGATTAGGATAGATAGAAGTGTAAAAGTAACAATAAATGCATGTGTAAGGTATTATCCTTAGATTTGGGTGTAACCCATGGTTTCCAATGCCATGGTTGGAATGTATGTAATTAACAATAAATTCCGGGATTTCCTTTCAAATTATACTTAGAATTTCATCATCATGGGATTGAAAATCCCATCTCACACTCTCCAACACAAGGCTCATTTTTTAAAGCCTATGAAATTGATTTTAATCACATCTCACCCTCCTTCCAAACATGTCATTCCCAATCCCGAGGTGAGATTAGCGATGCAATCCATTTAATACAGCCTTATACCACTAGCCAAACAGGCCCTTAGAGTTTTGGACCTAGAGTGGGTATTCTTAGATTTAGAAAGATCTGACCATATAGGAAAGCTAGTAAATTAAAAACGTAAACCCTAGGACCTCCTTAGCTAGTATAGACATATGTGAAGTGCTTGAGCGTCATTAAATTTATTAAGACTAGACTACTGGTTTTGTTAAGGAATGTAAAAGACTAATTTTGCTAAGGTAATTGGAATATAGACGTAGTTAGTTGTCTTGATTTAGTTAGAGTGAGATCTTGTTCTTTTGTTGGATTCCCTTGATACTTATAGGCTCCTTTATTAACTCTTAGGAAGCTTGCTTGACTTAGAACTAGTTACGCTTAGAGAAAACTTATATACCCCTCAGATTAAATGATAGGATAAACCAGCACGCCCCTTAGATTTGCCCTCCCAAGGACTTAGTACAATTGGGTACACGGGGTAGAGAAATTATATATAAACGATGTATTCGCTGTTTGAATCGACTTCTTAATCCTGGTAGTTACCAATGAACTCAATGCTCTGATAAAGCAGAAGATCGAGACCAACTAGGATTAAGAACTGATACGACAAGTTTTTTGTCCTAGCTAGACAGAAAGTCTATGTATCCGGCTCAGACCCACTACACCACTTTTCTTCCGTGTTGGCCTGACTACCTATAACCAAAAGTTATTGCTTTACCCTTAGGAAATTTAAGGACATATAGCCAGTAGAGTAGCCAGTAGAGAATTAGATATCTTGCCACTAAGTCACACCCGCCCCTGAAATCAACCGTAATAGAGACTAGGCTCATTTCTATAACCATAGGTGTCAATGCCATAATATACATCGTCAATGAAAGAAAGACTAATGTACTGGGAGATTGTATCCCATATCATGTCAAGGATAGGTCCTAAATTATACCTCGTTCCGACATACGGATCGAGACATAGAATCTTGTGCTTTAAGAGTAGAAATAATTTTTAAGGGGGGTAGAACCTTATGAGCCCAATCTAGTAAGGTCAGCTAATACAACAATTGAGTTAGAACTGCGCAGCGAAGCATGGTTGGCCCTTTCCCCACTGGCCCAGGATCGAAGAAAGTGATTCATGTTATACGTAAGGTAAGGTCATTAAATTAGGATTTTAAATCTTCCTTAGAATGTCAATAGTGAAGTCTTTATAGGGAAACAATTAGGGCTTTAGGGTTGAACCCATTCATATTAAATCATAGGCCTAACCGTGGGAGTGAGCGAAGGTTAGTGTATCTATAAACCTAGTCGTTAAATACAAACATAATAGAAGCCTTGGCCAACTCTATACGATTAGAAATCCTTTTAGGATGATCTATTAGGGTACATATTAACCCCTATCTTGGATATAGATTCAGACGAGGACTCCCTTAGACCAAGACCCAAAGAACAACCTTATAAATAGGAAATTGAAGCCTTTCAATGATGGGCATTCCCTAAGCTTTGGAGTAATCGGATTATATGGAGTTACTGAAATGTACAATAACGAAGCATTCGTGGCTTGACTCATTTCTCAATCCTGGGAGACTACCAATGAACTCTCTGCTTTGACCGGCCAGAAGACCAGGATCTATCAGGACTAGGAAGGGATACGATGAGCCTTCTACCCTGGTCAGGTAGATTTTCAACGTATCAGGATCGATCCCACTACAACCATCTCTCCGTACTAGTCAACCACTGAAAAAATATATATTACTCTAAGTAGTTGAGACTCATTGTTGAGATTCTAAATAGATAAAGAAATCAATTGTAGCCAGCCATCAGGGTATAAGCAAGAGATAAAGAGTAAATTTTTAAGGAGGATAGACAAAAATGCGCCAGACTAGTATAGATGTATTATCCCACCATACATATAAACTTAAAATCAGAACAGTTTAGGTAAAAGGCATAATAGAATCATTACTCATTACCCTTCGCCAATTTCGGGGACGAAATTATTTTTAAGGGGGGTAGATTGTAACACCATGAATTTTTACCAACCTAGAATTAGACGTCCTTAGGCAATGGGTCAACCATATCACTTTTAAAGCTCAATCCTAAAGTCTAGAAACAACTTTTCAACCCATTTCCTTCAAAATCTCACCTTTCACCACCCCATTCTTCAAATTTCTCCAAGTACTTTCATATTATACACAAACCTAAAGTTTAAAAGGTGAGGAACTATACTTAAACTAAAACTTACTATAAATGGTAAATACATACGTAAAATAGGATTTTAACTATTTAATATTTAGAATTTCATGATGTAGATAGGTTATTTGGATGGATTAGCTTCTTTTACCCCAAAATCATATATTTTACGTTGCGTAACTCATTCCAATTTGCAAATGAGACTCGATAAATGTCTCGACGGACTCGTGGGCCGAAACGACTCAATTTGAGGGGATCCAAGGTGGGCCCCACATATTTTTAACATCCCTGGGGGGTGAGGACCTCAATCATGGGGTGATTCCTCACCAAATAAGTTAGTGACCGGCGAGGCCTCGTCCGTACAGCGGACAGGCAGCCCGGTTTCTGCATTTTTTTTGCACATTTTATCAAACTTTGAAAAATCATATCTCCTTCGTTATAAATCTGATTTAGGTGATTCAAAAATCATATTTAAGATAAATGCATCTAGTTTTATATAAACATATGTAAAAAATATAATAAAATATTTAATATAGTTTAAAGTAGGTCGTTGTGAGCAATTGTCCGATAATCACTTGTTATACAGCTGCTACTTCTGGAATTTTTAGAATTTTTCTACAAGTCAAAATCTTAAGAAATTTGGTGAAGATAGGGAAAACTTTATTATGAACCACTAAAAAAATAATTAAAATAATACGATAACTAGAAGTACCCAAAATGGGGCATAAAATGGCCCTAGAACTGTATTCTGCCATAATTAGCTAGAATTAGGTTAAGTACCAAACTGAATACTCTGTAGAATTAACTTGAACCACTTTAAATATGATCTATAAGACTCAGAACCTTTAGAATCATTGACGCTACCTTACCCTAAAATTCAGGATCAATCTCTAAACCCGGTTGCTCTCGGGAGCACTTTGAAACTTCGTATCGGATCTATACCGCACGTCGAAAGTCTGATATCTATAATCTTAGACCATTATGACCGCCTAGTTGGACTTGACAATCATTTCAAAAATCAAGCCCAAACGATATCCTGAGACCATTTTACTGAGTCCGGAGTGAAGAGAGTGAGAAAAGAAAAATATTTAGAAAATTAATTCAATTTTTAAGAAATCTGGCACGTGTAGCTTGTGTGACATTTTTAAGCATTCTGACCATTAGAATTTGACTAAATTTTACCCTCGGATCAGGAAAGTTGGCCCTTACATGTCATAGCACTTGTGGCCCTGATCGAGTTTCGGTGACCGCTGAACTGAAACTGGTCCACCACGGACGATCTGAAAATCTGATCAGTTTGAAAACTTAACTTACTAAAGATTCATTGCTAGTGAGCTTAAGTCCGACCGCATTTGATAAGAGGACCTCCAGAAGTGCACCGTTGGATAAGAACAGACCCGATTTGGTTATAACATAAGTATACCTTAGCCATAAGTCTATTTCTGTGAGTTTTTAGCTTATAAAAAGGGCTTAAACCCTCTCCCATTCAGCCCATACAAATTTGAGAGAAACCTTAGGAGAGAGAAGAGAGAAAAGAGAGAGAAAGTGTGAGAGAAGTGGGAGAACCTTCCTGATATTCTTCCCTGCCGATCTACCTGCTTACCCATCGATTTACAATCTCTATCCCGGTGATTTCGGCGTCGTTCTAGGTAAGAAAACCCTAACCTTAACCTATTTTAGGGTTTTTATCGATACAAGTAGTGAAGTAGCTGACTTCCCTTATGTAATAGGCTGTCATATCGACGTTGACGGAAGCGTGGAGTACCTATTCAATTCGTTACACTTCTATGGCGTAAGGTGCAGATTTTAGATGCTTAGATTACCTGTTTTCAAAGCTTTCAATACCGTTTAATGGTAGATTATTGACAAGAATGTTGTTTGACATGTAGAACAAGCTGTCTGTTTTTCATTTCGAATACGTACGAAGAATATGAGATTTAGGGTATTTTGGGTATTTGTAGGAAATACTGTATATGTACGTATTTTACTGATATGATTGCCATGAGTATTTGCCATGTACCTATACTAGTTATGCGTGTATGATTTGTTTGGCGAAGAGATTCGCCCTAATGCACATTTTGGCCGACATATGCTATGTAGACTAATGTGTGTAGACTAAGTGTTTGTATAAATGTTTGTATAAGTAAGTATTGAGTAAATGAGGTTGTAGATTAGTGTTGAGATAGGATTCTCAACTGTTTTGATGATGTATATGATTTCTTCCATGGTTGTTATATTTGAATTGATTATCTTATATATATGAAATGCTTGTGTATGGTTAAATTGCTTATATTGTATCTTATAACTTGTTGTTAACATGCTTGAATTATTTGTTATTTCAATTTTGTTTATCTCATATGATTACTGATTCACATTATATGTGCTTGGGGCTATACTCTAGTCCAGGCAGTCGGTAAAAAATTAGGATTCATGGTTGGATTCTATTCACCACGAAGGATGTGTATGACGAACCCGAGTCGTACTAGAGTTGTCGACAGCGGTTAGGCCACACGAAGTGTTTGTGCACTTCATGTCGATCGATTCAACGTATGCTCGTGCTAGTCGGACTCATCAACCCGATTGACCATTGTATGTTCACAATGTATTGTTCATAACTGCTTGAACCTAGGGTACTGAACTTACCAGTGTAACCCTGATAACCATGGTACCTTGATCCACTAAGACTCATGAGCCGGGCATGATGGTATGGGATACCGTGGTCGAGCTGTCGGCCTATGCTGGGGCCACGAGGCTCCCCATAGTGACCAGTGAGCAACCCAGACTCGTGAGCCGATTATGGTGATATGGGACACTATATTCGAGCTGTCATCCTACACTGATAAGGTGATGGGGGAGCGGTGCAATGGGTGCGTGCAACAGCCCTGACAGCCCTTTGTAGTGACCTCGAGCATACTCTGAGTCTACGTGAGGCGACGACCCTTCTGTAGTAACAAGAGTACAACTAGGCCTGTATTGATAAGGTGATGGGGGAGCGGAGCAACGAGTGCGTGTAATAGCCCTGACAGCCCTTGCAGCGACGTAGAAATATATCATCGTATGAGACTACTAGGAGTGACGACCCTAGATAAGATCCTTGTTGGGAATGATATAAGGGAAGTACCCTAGTTTCCCAATCCTATTGCATGAAAAGGACTAATAACAACTCGGTAATCATATTCATATCGTACTGCATGTGCCTTGAAGATGTGGAGCACTGAGGGAAGAAAGCATGCCGTGGACGTAAGATGGTGTGCATGAGGGAGTATGTTGGGGAGGGCATCCATCATGTCATTTCATTCTTACATTAATTACAGTATTTAGGAATGTTTGATTTGCTTGCTTTATCATTATCACTTGATTAATTTGATAACATGTTCACCTTTGCTCTATGATTCCACTGAGTTGGCCACTCACTCCCACATTACGGGATGGTGTTGTACACACCAATCAGTCCCTGTTTTAGTTTCAATGATGGTGCTGCTTGTGAAGTGGAGCCGGACTTATTTGATGATGAGAAGGATTTCTCCTATAGGCGGTTATCAAGCGGGTCTAGGTAGACTGTATTCTGATCGATGGGATTACAGGGAGATTGATTAGACACCATGACACTTGTCATTTTATATTTTTGGAGCACTCATATATATATTCTTTTTTATCATTTTTGGAGTATACATGTATATGTTTAACCTGATAACATGTTCACACTCTGGAGACTTACAACAGTTCATATATTTTATATATCTATCACATTCTTTCGCTTGCTAATTTAATTGTCTCTAGAGTATGATATGCTATTTTGGCTTAATCCACTTCATGTTTTATGCACTATTACAGCCGACATTCATTCATCATTGAAAATGTTGCATAAGTGATGTTCTGGAACTCGGGAGTGGAGTTTATCCTCGACCCCCGATTTTCGGGATGTTACATATAATCTCACTCATGTTAATACACTGACTCAGCCAGCATTTAATCATCATTATTTATGTTGCATAAGTGATGGTTTAAAACTCAGAGGTTGAGTTATTACTCGACCCCCGATTTTTTAGGCGTTACAAGTAAACCAAAACCAAAACCTATAACCTAAACCCGAACCCATTCTCAAATCCCAAAACCTATAACCTAAAACTAAACCTAAACCTTAGCCTAAACCTATAACCTAAAACCTGAACCAAAATCTATAACCTAAACCAAAAATAAAACCTATAACTTATACCCAAACTCATTCTCAAATCCCAAAACCTAAACCTTAACATAAACCTATAACCTATAACCTAAATCAAAACCTATTACCTAAACTAAAACCAAAACCTTTAACCTAAACCCGAACCCATTCTCAAATCTGAAAACCTATAACCTAAACCAAAACCAAAACCTATAACCTAAACCCGAACCCATTCTCAAATTCCAAAACCTATAACCTAAACTTAAACCTTAACCTAATCCTATAACCTAAACTCAAATCCCTAAACCTTAACCTATAACCTAACCTAAACCCATACTTATAATCCTAAACTATTCCCAAATCTCAAAACCTATAACCTAAACCTAACCTTTCCTAAACCAATAACCTAAACTCAATTCCCTAAAGCTAAACCTACACCTAATCCTAATCTCAACTCCCTAACCTAAACCTAAACCTAAACTTGAAAACCTAAACTTAAACCCAATCCCGAACCTGAACCTGATTTCCTAAGCCTAAACCATAACCCATTCTTAAATCCAAAAACCTATAACCTAAACCTAAACCAAAACTAAAACCTAAAACCTAAACTTGAACCCATTCTTAAATCCTAAAACCTATAAACTAAACCAAAATCAAAACCTATAACCTAAACCCGAACCCATTCTCAAATCTCAAAACCTATAACCTAAACCTAAACCTTAACCTAAACCTATAACCTATTACCTAAACCAAAAACTATAACCTAAACCAAAACCAAAACCTATAACCTAAACTTGAACCCATTCTCAAATCCCAAAACTTACAACCTAAACCTAAACCTAAACCTATAACCTATAACCTAAACCAAAACCAAAACCTATAACCTAGACCCGAACTCATTCTCAAATCCCAAAACCTATAACCTAAACTTAAACCTTAACATAAACCTATAACCTATAACCTAAATCAAAACCTATAACCTAAACCAAAACTAAGGCCTATAACCTAAACCCGAACCCATTTTCAAATCTAAAAACCTATAACCTACACAAAAACTAAAACTTATAACCTAAACTCGAACCCATTCTCAAATCCCAAAACCTATAACCTAAACCTAAACCTTAACCTAATCCTATAAACTAAACTCAAATTCCTAAACCTTAACCTATAACCTAACCTAAACCTATACTTATAACCTAAAACTATTCCCAAATCCCAAAACCTATAACCTAAACCTAACCTTTCCTAAACCTATAACCTAAACTCAATTCCCTAAAGCTAAACCTACACCTAATCCTAATCTCAACTCCCTAACCTAAACCTAAACCTAAACTTGAAAACCCAAACTTAAACCCAATCCCGAACCTGAACCTGATTTCCTAGGCCTAAACCATAACCCATTCTCAAATCCAAAAACCTATAACCTAAACCTAAACCAAAACTAAAACCTAAAACCTAAACCCAAACCCATTCTCAAATCCTAAAACCTATAACCTAAACCAAAACCAAAACCTATAACCTAAACCCGAACCCATTCTCAAATCTCAAAACCTATAACCTAAACCTAAACCTTAACCTAAACCTATAACCTATTACCTAAACCAAAAACTATAACCTAAACCAAAACCAAAACCTATAACCTAAACCTGAACCCATTCTCAAATCCCAAAACTTATAACCTAAACCTAAACCTAAACCTATAACCTATAACCTAAACCAAAACCAAAACCTATAACCTAAACCCGAACTCATTCTCAAATCCTAAAACCTATAACCTAAACTTAAACCTTAACATAAACCTATAACCTATAACCTAAATCAAAACCTATAACCTAAACCAAAACCAAGGCCTATAACCTAAACCCGAACCCATTTTCAAATCTAAAAACCTATAACCTAAACCAAAACTAAAACTTATAACCTAAAATCGAACCCATTCTCAAATCCCAAAACCTATAACCTAAACCTATAACCTAAACCCAAACCTTAACCTAATCCTATAAACTAAACTCAAATTCCTAAACCTTAACCTATAACCTAACCTAAACCTATACTTATAACTTAAAACTATTCCCAAATCCCAAACCTATAACCTGAACCTAACCTTTCCCTAAACCTATAACCTAAACTCAATTCCCTAAAGCTAAACCTACACCTAATCCTAATCTCAACTCCCTAACCTAAACCTAAACCTAAACTTAAAAACTCAAACTTAAACCCAATTCTGAATATGAACCCGATTTCCTAAACCTAAACCATAACCCATTCTTAAATCCAAAAACCTATAACCTAAACCTAAACCAAAACCAAAACCTATAACTTAGACCCGAACCCATTCTCAAATCCCAAAACTTATAACCAAAACCAAAACTGAAACCTACAACCTAAACCCAAACCCTTTCTCAAATCCCCAAACCTATAACCTAAACCTAAACCTTAACTTAAACCCATAACCTATAACCTAAACCAAAACCTATAACCTAAACCAAAACCAAAACCTAGAACCTAAACCCGAACCCATTCTCAAATCCCAAAACCTATAACCTAAACCTTAACCTAAACCTATAACCTATAACCTAAACCAAAACCTATAACCTAAACTAAAACCAAAACCTATAACCTAAACCTGAACTCATTCTCAAATCCCAAAACCTATAACCTAAACCTAAACCTTAACATAAACATATAACCTATAACCTAAATCAAAACCTATAACCTAAACCCGAACCCATTCTCAAATCTAAAAACCTATAACCTAAACCTATAACCTATAACCTAAACCAAAACCTATAACCTAAACCTGAACCCATTCTCAAATCCCAAAACCTATAACCTAAACCTAAACCTTAACCTAATCCTATAACCTAAACTCAAATCCCTAAACCTTAACCTATAACCTAACCTAAACCTATTCTTATAACCTATAACTATTCCTAAATCCCAAAACCTATAACCTAAACTCAATTCCCTAAAGCTAAACATACACCTAATCCTAATCTTAACTCTGTAACCTAAAACTAAACCTAAACTTGAAAACCCAAACTTAAACCCAATCCTGAACCTAAACTCGATTTCCTAAACCTAAACCATAACCCATTCTCAATTCCCTAAAGTTATAACCTATAACCTATAACCTAAACCTAAACCTAAAACTAAACCTAACCTAAACCTATAACCTTTCCCTAAACCTTTAACCTAAACCTAAACTTAAAACCTAAATGTATTTTCAAATCCTTAAACCCAAACCTACACCTAATCCTAATCTCAACTCCTTAACCTAAACCTAAACTTGAAAACCCAAACCTAAACCCGATCCCGAACCTAAACCCGATTTCCTAAACCTAAACCTTAACCTATAATCAAGTTCCCA
Source organism: Magnolia kwangsiensis (assembly GCA_037074715.1). Lineage (NCBI taxonomy): Eukaryota > Viridiplantae > Streptophyta > Magnoliopsida > Magnoliales > Magnoliaceae > Magnolia > Magnolia kwangsiensis. Next base: position 107,536,375 of record CM073576.1, on the reverse strand, counting down.
AAAGCTATAACCTATAACCTAAACCAAAACCTATAACCTAAACCTTAACCTTAACCTTAACTTAAACCAAAACCTATAACCTAAACTTTAACCTAAACCTAAACCTTAACCTATAACCTATAACCTAAACTTATAACCTATAGCCTAACCTTAACCTAAACCTAAACCAAAATCTATAATCATTTGGTGAGACCATTTCTTTTGAGTCAATTTCATTCCTCTTTGAGTTTTTTTTTATTTTAATTCATTAAGAAAATAAAGTGGTTATACATGATGCACTTCTTTCACTTTGTCTTTCTTTTTCCCAATAGGCATTCTAATTTATGAATGACATGACTGTTTGTAGGATGATGGAATATACGAAGCTGTTAAAATTTTAGGGTGAAGTTGAGCACATTTTTCTTATGAAGCCAAAGATTTATATTTTTAGCATTATTATAATTGTAATTAATTGAATGAATTGGATTGTAATTGATTATAATTGTAATTGATTGAATGAAGGATTGTAATTGTAATTGATTGAATGAAGGATTGTAATTGATTGTAATTAAATGAATGAATGATTGTACAAGTGGTAATTGAATGAACAAATGATTATATATAGTTTTTTAATGTACAAAATAGCTACAAATATTGACATTAGCCACTAATCTAACAGGTGTAGCCTTTTCAATTTTTGCATATTGTTACGGACTTTTAGCTACAAATAATATCCGTAACTGTTTGAAGTTTTCGCTACAGATAAATTACTACGGATTATATCTGTAGCTATTAGACCCTACAGCTATGGATTAAATCCATAGCCATAGGTTCAAGACCTAATGTTATGGCACCTACGGCCAAGGTCAAGCTACGGACCATAACCGTAGCCATAGGTCTATGGCTACAGTTTTTATCCGTAGCCTTAGCCCTATTTTTTTGGTAGTGGACCTTTGAGTTTTCTTTTTTTAAATGATTGTTTGAAATTGAAATAATAATGGTTGGGCTAATCATGCATTTTCATGGCATATGGTCTTTTCTGGGTGACTAGTTCTCCTTAGGCGTACCTTGAGTACTTTTCCGGTGGCTAGATCTCCTTGGGCGATCTATATATTATTATGATCTTTTCTGAGTGGTTAGTTCTTGGGCGTACCTTTGTGTACTTCTGGATGACTAGTCCTCCTTGGACAATCAATATATATTATTATGATATTTTCTGGGTGGTTAGTTCTACTTGGGCGTACCTTTGTGTACTTTTTCGGGTGACTAGTCATCCTTGAGCGATTTATATATTATTATGGTCTTTTTTAGGTGGTTAGTTCTCTTTAGGCGTACCTTTGTATACTTTTTTGGATGACTAATTCTCCTTGGGTGACCTATATATCATAGTCTTTTCTAGGTGGCTGGTTCTTCTTGGGCATACCTTCAAGTACTTTTCCAGGTGGCTAGTTTTTCTTGGGTGACTTTTTACCAGCTGGATGTGCATCCCCAGGTCTGTGAGCATGTGCATACATCCATGCATTTAAATAAGATTATCTTATATGATTTATTTAATGAATGCGTATCCGATGAACCTTATCTGATTTTCATGATAATCATTGTGTAATATTTGTTATACATTACCTTTGTTAACTATACTTAATTATCTTGATGATACGATAAATCTTGAGGGGTATATGTAAGACCCGTATCCTAATCCGTACTGTTTCGTCAACTTCCGCGATCCTTCTCATCAAATGTTGACAATCTGCGACCTGTAGTCGACGTTGCGCACGACCGTAAGTCGTATCCTATACATTTGAGCTAGCTTAATCCGAGACTTGTATTATTGCGACCGCACCGTCGCCGCTGTTCCAACGCTGCGACTCACGCACCGATCCGATACCCTGACTAAGAGATGTGGGTCGGCGTTTATTTCAAGAAAATGCCATGCGTTTACATTTCCAAGAGAATCTCTACAAAGTGTCAAATCAATCCCATCAATCACCTTTCATGTCAAGTACACACACCCATGCTTCCTTTCTCCACAAGTCAAGCAACCACCAAAAGTCAACCAAGCTCTCACCTCACCCATCACTCACATCACACATCACTCACCTCACCCTTTCACCCATCACCCATCCCTCTTTCCTTACAACTCTCTCTCTCTCCCTCATTTCCCAACACCATTTCCAAGCAAAGGAGAGGCTCTCACATCCAAGGCTTCCCATGAGAGAAAAGAGCATTTGTGAGGCCCACTTTCCCCTTCCAAAACTCTAATCCTAGCCATCCATCTCCCATCTCCACCATCAAAGTAAAGCTCTAGGAGACCGGCATCCCGACGGACCAAGAAGATCAAGTGGTGGGTGCCTCCATAGTCTAATTTTCATGTTTTTAAGAAGGGCCAAGTGAGGCCAACCGATCAATGGTTTGGATCTCACTTGGGACCCTAAGATGTGGCCATCTTGATCATCAAATCATTCCATGATGGGGCCATTCTCCATGGACCCCATTATGATGTTTACTTTTCTTGCATAAAGAGGTCATCCAGACCGTTCATTTTGGATGGGGAGGGATCTCCACCGTTGATCTTTTATTTGGAAGGCCCATATACAATGGGACCCTTTGATGTATGATTTGATGATTGAAATGGAGGGCCCATACTGCCGGGGTCCCTCCATCACGCGTGTCCCACTCTATCGCTCTCTCTCTCTCTCCCCCTCATTTTTTTTGTATTTATTTTCTTATAAGTTGATAAGGCCATGTGGCCCACTTGAATGAGCCCCACCATGTAATATGTATTTTATCCAAGCCGTCCATGGGTGGGGCCCATCTTAAATTTACATCCATTTTTGGTGGCCCACCTAAACAAAAAAAAAAGAAAAAAAAAAAGAGACGTCCATCGTCTGGACGCTGGAAGGAAAACACAAATAGGGGTTTGTTTCAAAAGCCTTTTGGAAAGGGCTGCTTGTATAGGCCCCACCTCGATATATGTATCCAATCCCAGCCGTCCATCCTCTTCCCTGACCCATTTTAGGCGTTGAGCTGAAAAATGAGGTTGTTCAAAGTATCTGGTGGGCCATAGCATCAAAAACTGTACCATCACCATTGAAATCTACCTAGATCCTTTTTACACGTTGAAAATGGGCCGATATTGGTCTTGACGGGTTTGTTGTAGGCTTGGGAATACAATGGACGGAGTGGATGCACTTCGAGCGGGCCCCGCATATGAAAAACTGCAGAAAAAGGTTTTTCCAAAAAAAACACAAGCAAAGCAGCAGCAGAGCTGCTGCCGTCAGAGCCGCGGGCGGTCGGACAGCAACCCATGGCCCTTGCCGTGGGCCCCACATGATGTATATTTTGTATCCACGCCGTCCATGAGGTGGACCACCCTCTGAGGTGGGCCCTCCCCAAAAATGAGGCCCATCTAAAGCTCAGGTGGCCCACACCACAAGAAACAGTGTGAATTGAACTCTACCATTGAGAACCTCTGTGGGTCCACAGGAGTTTTGAATCCAGCTGAAATTTGTATTTTTCCTTCAACCAGGTCTGCGTGACCTTATCAATGGGTTGGATGTCATATAAACATTATGGTGGGCCCCACATAGGACCCACACTGATAAATGGATTTGGTACCACCGTCCATACGGACGGTGGAGGCCATAGTAATGTTTGTATTTCCACGCCGTCTAGCGGACGGTCAGTGGAACCCCACCATGGTACGTGTGTTTCATCCGCACCATCCACATCCCTGGACGGTGGGACCCCTTTAATGTATGTTTTTTATCAAAGCCGTCCAGCCATCTGGAGGGTCAGTGGACCCCCCACCATGATGCATGTGTTGCATCTCACTGTCTATCCATTTTGAAAACTCATTTCTTGAGTTAAAAATGAGCCAGATCTATGGTTCAAATGAGCCCACTTTGGTATGTATATAGGGCCCATGTTGATCCATTTATGGCCATTCATTTAGGCCCACCTTTGTGCACATCTAAGACCATGGGTTTAAGCCCATTTGGCATATGTAATGCCCATGGGTTTGGACCCATTTGACAGATGCAATGCCCATGGGATCTGGCCCATTTATTCTATATAAGGCCCACGGAATTCATGTCCATTTGATACATATTAAAGCCCATGGGATCAAGCCCATTTGATGTGCATGAGGCGCAAATGGAGTGGCCCATTTGATATATTTAAAGCTCATGTGTGTAGGCCCATCTGATATATTTAAGGCCTAAGTTGTGAGGCCCACTTTGATGTATTTCAAGGCCCATGGATCATGGACCATTGCAATTACATAAGGCTCATTGGTGAGGCCCATTAACGCAGCCCATTTGATGTATCTAAGGCCCATGGGTTGAGGCCCAACGGGATGACCTTAGGGTCCATTGCAATGTGTGACTTCCCATGTTCATGTAATGATATATATGGTGGGCTGTGCCTAGGGAACAATGTTGGTTTGACGTTCATATTGTATGTACAATGTTGGTTAAATGTCTGCATTGTAACTCCCCTTAGGGCCCATTGATAGGCCCATGCTCGTTGCTATCCATCACCTTATAACATGCTTAGTATAATCTCATGACTCATGCCCATACGCATCATATGTATGCTTGATTTGAGTAGCGACTGATCATAGCATATGCCATTGGGCAGACCACTTATGGGACCCATTATGAGACGGAATGCCATACATGATCGCGCAGTACGCGCTGGATTTCTGCATGATTTGACATGTGATTCATGCATCTCGCATACATGTGACTTGATCACTGCACACCCTAGTGACATCAGGGCCGTGGCTCTACAGGTACATTGTGGATGGCCGTATCGGATACCGAAAATACTTATTCTAGCACTGTGGGCACTTAGGATGTCCTTGGGTGAGAGTCCCAGAACCTTTTTAGTACCAGGAGATGCTCTAACGTCTAGACCGAGTGGATACACGAGCGCACGAGTGCCGAATACCAGTAGACCATGTTTCCCACTGTGTCATGGTCGGTTGGAAGGGGGTGTGGTCTTATCCACCTGAGAGGGGGCTATAAGCTAGGCTGAGTTTGACTAGCTCACAAATGAGTCCACTATGGACGAGCCGGGTAGGTATTGGCAGACTACTGGTCAGGCGGATAGTGAGGTCTATTCCGCTTTCTTGACTGTGCAGCTAAGGAGGTGGCAGTCACTGTGAAGTGTATTAGACCCCGGTGATATCCAGAGAGGAATTGTACTGATATATGTACTTGATGAATACCGACTTGCTTGGATTGCATTTCACATATGACATTCGGCTATGTAGGCCTTGTATTGCATCGGTGTGGCCGATGGCATTCATATCTCGCATCATGCCTTACATTACATAGCCTTGGTATGATTGATTTTATTCATGGGCTTACCGCATACTTCCTCATTACCTGATGTTGTACACTCGGCGTTTGCCTTTCGCACACACTTACACCACCCTCTAAGCTTTTGTAAGCTTATGCATGATAGTTGCGTGCAGGTAGCGTTGGACAGCAGCAGCGCTGAGGCAGGGGCGCGTACCAGGACCCTTTTGGAGTTTCTTTTGATCACCTTGTATTTTCCTTTCCTCATTGTACTAAAAGTTCTTGATATAGTGGATATGTGGTGATGCTGTTTTTTAACTTAGTTATGCATGTGGTTATGCTCCATTAAAGAAAAAAATTATTCTGAAAATCCTCCTTGTAGGATCCCAGGATCGGAATCTGGCATTTGATTGTCAGGAGCCAAGAATGGGACACTACGGAGGCTGTCGACACCAAATTTGGCAATCAGGATTCATATGAATCCGATTTTTGGGTTTGGGGCGTGACAGTATACCTCACTGTGATAGCCATTGACGATATCGAACCGTATTCAGTGTGCAAGAGACATACATGATGCACATACTAGTGTACATGTGGATTAGGAGGAGCCAAAGGACCTTTCGACTCTCTTTCCTGACTTCAGTTCAGTTTAATTTGTACTGTCATGTTTATAATAAGTTAAGACATTGATTTGTATAAGTTTTTGAGTAACCACTTGAAATTTCGGTTACGTATATTTGGACTCTCTCTTATACTTGATTTGCTTCTCCCGATAGTTTATTAACTCTAATAAAAAGAAAAAAACGAATGTGGAATTTAGGATATTTAAAGGCTAACACTCAGGTTTTTGGAAAATGAGTAGTGTACTCGGGTTCCGAGAACCGAGATGTTACATTAGAGATCCTAATGATGGTGTAAGAACTTGACGTCAAATAGAAAGCATTTATAGCCATTTCTACTACACCTCAAAGATTGAGCCCAAAAATATTGTAGAAGCTCTTCAAGATGAATATTGGATCAATGCTATGCAAGAAGAGCTTCAACAATTTAGGAAAAATGAGGTATGACAACTGGTTCCTAGACCACTTGATACAAATATCATTGGAACCAAATAGATCTTCAAAACTAAATCTGATGAATTAGGGAATGTGATTAGAAATAAGTCAAGACTGGTAGCACATGGATATTCACAAATAGAGGGCATTGACTTCGATGAAACCTTCGCTCTTGTAGCTTACCTCGAGTCAATTAGGATTCTCATGTTTATTGCATGTGCGTTAAAATTTAAACTATTTCAAATGGATGTCAAAAGTGCATTTCTGAATGGGGTACTTGAGGAAGAAGTATATGTAGAACAACTTAAGGGATTTTCAGACCCCAAGTATCCTCAACATGTTTATCGGTTGAGAAAAGCATTTTATGGCCTCAAACAAGCACCTCATGCATGGCATGAACATTTAGAGAATTCATTGCTTATTGCTCAAATCTATGTGGATGATATAGTCTTTGGCTCTACATGTGAAGATACTGCTCATAGCTTTGCCGAACTCATGAAATCTTAATTTAAAATGAGTATGTTCAGTGAGTTGAATTTCTTTTTAGGAGTACGGGTGAAGTAAATGCACAATGGAATATTTATATGTCAGTTCAAGTATGTAAAAGATTTAGTAAAGAGATTTGAACTTAAATCGGGCCATACCTATCATACCCCCATGAGTACCACACTCAAACTTTCTAAAGATATAAATGGCAAGAGTGTGGATCAACATCTGTACCGAAGCATGATAAGAAGCCTACTATATTTCATAGCCAACCATCCAGATATATCATTTAGCGTGGGTGCATGTGCACGATATCAGGCAGATCCAATGGAATCACACCTATCAATAGTTAAGGGAATCATCAAATATGTGGCTAGAACAACCACCTTCAGGTTATGGTACCCATTCGAAACATCTACCATCATTGTCGAATACTCTGATGCCGACTGGGCTGGAAATATAGATGATCGCAAATCAACCAGTGGTGGCTATTTCTATATCGGAAATTGTTTGGTATCTTGGAAGAGCAAGAAACAAAAATTGATATCCCTGTCCACTACCGAGGCCGAATACATTGCAGCAGGTACTTGTTGTCACAACTCCTCTGGATAAAACAAATGTTGCTGGACTACGGGATTGATTAATCCACGATAACTCTTTTTTGTGATAATACAAGTGCCATTAATATTTTAAAAAATCCAGTTCAATATTCAAGGACTAAGCATATTGACATCCGATACCATTTTATTCGAGAACTTGTTGAAGACAAAATCATTGTACTGGATTATGTGTCCACAGAAAGGAAACTTGCTGATATCCTTACAAAACCTATTGATGTGAATAGATTTGGTGATCTCCAAAAATCCATCGGATTATGTGCAATTTGATAAAATGCACAGCCAGAATGAGCCAATTAGGCACATCTGAGGACAAAGGTCCTCCTTTTTTAAATTGCCCTTGTCTTGGTCAAATGTACATATGCAAAATAGGCATATTTTCATGTACTAACCAATGCTCACTTGATATGTCAAAGAAGATCAAAATTCATTTTTTTTAAAAAAAATTGACATATTCGATGACATCGAGTCAATATCAATGTCATCAAAGTTGTCTGGAATGTGAACCGTCCCTATGGAAAATGAAACGTTCAAACACGCTTCGATGACATTGAAACCACTTGATGTCATCGAAGACTCTCGGGAATATAAAACGTTGTATCTCGGGGAGGTCATTGGTTCCTTCGAATGGTCAACGGAATAGACTTCGATGCCATTATGAGTCTATATTCGATGACATCGAATCAGATTCGATGTCATCGATGATATTTGTTATAAAAAGACAACGAGAGCGTGAAAAATCCAGAACTGTTTCCTCTCATCTTGTAACGCCCCAAGTTTTCAGGACCCGAGTATACGACCCATTTCCCAAAAACTTGAATGTTAACTTATAAAGAGCCAAAGTCCATAGTTTTTTTTATCAGAGTAAGCAGATGAGCGTAGTATGGACAAATCAAACATAGAAGATTTTTTTATTTTTTATTTTTATTTTTATTTTTACATTTGAAACATACAAGAAACTGCCTATAATGACTTATACAAACCAATGTCCCCACTCTTACAATACAAAATGAAATAATATTACAAGTGAAATAAAGTAAATTACAACACTCTTGGGATGTGAAACCTTGCAGCAACCCTATGAACAACATCGGCTTGCTTTACACCTACATCAACTGTTACGGTTTGATAGCATTAATGGCTATCGCAGTGAGGAACACCCTCTAAGATTACACACCCATCATTCATAATCCAATACAGATTGCAAGTCATGAGGATAGATATATTAAACAAGACAATTCATAGTTATAATCACCTACTAAAAAATTAAGCCAATCAACATAATCTTATCATAAGTAAAATACAATAACAATCACAATGCGAGGGAATATGTTCAAAAAATAAAATAATCAACCTTACAAACTCCATAAAATGGTTTGAAAATCGAGCTTTAAACCTCTACTTCACCCAGAACTCAAATTGTACGTGAACACCGCAAGATGGCTAGGAAATCGCTAAGTGAACACCTGCTCCACCCGAAAATCATAGTATGACTGAACATTGCAAGATGAAGAGAGAACAACATACCGACGTCTACTTCACCCAAAAATCATATCGTACGTGAACACCACAAGATGGCTAAGAAATCGTTAAGTGAACACCCGCTCGACTTGAAAATTATGGTACGACTGAATACCGCAAGATGAAGAGAGAACAACATACCGACGTCTACTTCACCCAGAAATCATATCGTACATGAATACTACAAGATGGCTAGGAAATCTCTAAGCGAACACCCGCTCCACCCAAAAATCATGGTATGACTGAACACCGCAAGATGAAGAGATAAACAACACACAAACTCTAGACCACCCAGAAATCATATCGTATGTGAACATCGCAAGATGGTTAGAAAATCGCTAATCGAACACCCGCTCCACCCAAAAATCATGGTACGACTGAACACCGCAAGATGGATAGAAAACCAACATATAAACTCTAGACCACCCAAAAATCATATCGTACGTGAACACCATAAGATGGATAGGAAATTACTAAGAAAACACCTGCTCCACTTGGAAATCACAATACTATTGAACATCACAAGATGAATAGGAAACAACAAGATATGCAAATATCACCATCAAGCCACAAAAGGGCACCAATGACCTTTCAAAGTCACGAAGGGAAAATAAATGATCCAAGCCACGTAGGGTAAATATATGGTCCAAGACATGTAAGGATGCGTCATCCAAGTCGTGTAAGTCAAATATGAACCGCAAGATGGTGAGTTCATGACAGGTCTCATTCATTACATCACTCAATCATAAACGACAAACATACAGTTAATTTACAATGCACTACTAAAGATCGCATGTTACCACCAAATCATTTATGCATGTTATAATTAAAGAGAGATGTCTACCATCTAATACAACAATTTAACTATTCATTAGTAAGGTAAGTAATTCAATTAGAGGAATCATGTCATCATCTATATCCAGATTGATGAAATTAAGTGGGAAGCTCAAAGGGTGAGTCCCCACCTTACATGTTGAGTCACCCATTAGTGTCACTAGGAAATGCAAGTATCATTAGAACCAAATCCTACCATACATTGTAAAATTCTATGGTTAGAACCAAGCTTAACACAATATTTATGGTTTAAAGTCCCAACTTAAGGTCTAGGTTACTTAGATTTAGGGTTTTATCCTTAGGGTTTATATCTAGGTGTTGTACTATGATGTATGTGTGGTTTAGACACAATGTAATAATATGGTTAGTTATAATTTAATGTTAATGATGTATTTTAATTTTTGTGACCCTGGTAATAATGAGTGTTACAGTGGTAGTAAAATAGTAAAATCTATTATTAAGGATAGTATTTTCAAGTGATGGATACCATGCTAATATCATTAATAATTTCATGGTAATGATATAATTAATATTAGTTAATAGGATCACACAAATAATCATTGCAATGAGAGCAAATAGTGTCCTCTACTATTTAGGATGATTTTTAAGAATAAGGAATAAAACACTTTTATTTAACCGTTAAAATCTGTATGTAATAGCTGATATTAGTATAGGTAATTCACTAATGGCTATTAATAATCCTAATAAACACTAATTCAATAGTTGTAAGATATTTATTAACATTAATGTTATGATTAATGTTAGCTAATGTAGCAATAATAATCATCATTATTAGTACAATCTACTTCCAAAATAAATATTTAAGATGATAAATAAAATACTACCATTTATTAATTGCAATTTGTTTATAATAATTAATTCTAGCATAGTGGTCTACTAATGGATAATTACCTTTAATAATTGAATGTTTATAGGAACACAAACGATAATGCTAAATCAAACCATTTATTTTAGGAGAGAAAACTTACTCACCTCGTTGACTCGGCTTGAAACCGAGTTGACTCGGCTTCACCTTCTCTCCTCTTTTATTCCTTTTTCTTTCTTTCCTTCTTCTTCTTTCTCACTTCTTTTCTTTTGCTAGTACACCTAGCAGCCATCCAGCCTAAAACAGGGCTCTCAACCTTACTCAGTACCTGACTGGGTCAGGTCAGTAAGTCGACTCGACCTGCTAGTGCACCTCCTTCTTCTCTCCCTTACATACTCTCTCTCCCTTTTTCTCTTCTTCTCTCTTTTCTTTCTTCCCCTTTTAGGGGTTTTCCCTAACAAAACGTCCAGCAAGGTGGCTGAGACAAGCCCGATCGAGTATGCCAGGCGCACCAGACCCAACTTGCCTTTGGGCGAACTGAGCCGAGTCGGTGCATCACAGTGTCTTCTCTGCTTCTCTTTTGCTGCTGCTGGAAGCATCCAGCAGCACTCGAACCAGGCCTAAACTGGCCCTTTTGTTGGCATGGATCGGACCCAACTCGAATTGAACTCGGCGTGGTTTGGCTGAGGAAGACGGTCGGGGTCCATGACAGACTCCTAACCACTGTCCCTTTCTTCAATCCGACTGCCTGGGATGGTCCATAGAGGTGAAATGGAGCTCGTAGATGTCGAAAACTGGAGGTCCGATGGTATTTTCCCTATGGGTTTGGAGGGAGGAGTGGGCCCATTTTCTCCCAACAACCACAAGCAATGATAAGGAGGGCACTGCTATTGGATTGATTCTTCTTCCCTGGGTTTCCCTAGCAGATCCTAGACTTTTGGATGGAGAACGGGTGGTCCATATCACACTAGTTTTGAAGCCATTTTCAGATACTGCCCCTAGGACCGAAACCGACCACAGTTTTGGTTGTTGATTTTCTCAGAAAACCATGATCCTTGTAAATAACAATGGACGGTTGATACTTCTCCATTTTGAACGGTAGAGATGCAAGAATAGGACTGTAACATCCTAAAAATCGGGGGTTGAGCATAAACTCCACTCTCGAGTTCCACAACATCACTTATGCAACATTTTTAATAATGGATGAATGTTGTTCATATTAGTGCAGAAAACATGAGGGGATTAGACCAAAATAGCATATCATACTCCAGAGACAGTTAAGTTTCTCAACCGGAAGACTGTGATAAATTTATATAATGTATAATTGATTATAAGTCTCTAGAGTGTGAACATGTTACCAGGTTAACTAAATACATGTATACTCCAAAAATGGAAAGAAAAGAATATACATGGGTGTTTAGATAAAAGGCAAAATACCACGTGTATTAGCATCTAATCAGTAACCCTGTAATCCCTTTGATCAGAACCTGCATATAGGAGAAATCCTCCTCATCACCATAAAGACCGGCTCTACTTCACAAGCATCGCCATCATCTGAAACTAAAATAGGGACTGGTTGGTGTGGCCAACACCGTCCCGTAATGTAGGAGTGAGTGATCAACTCAGTGAAAACTATATACAGCAAAGGTTAATATGTTATCAATTCAATCAAGCAGTAATGATAAAGCAGTACAATCAAACATGTCCTAGATACTCTTTTTAATGCAAGAATGATATGAGGTAATGATGCATGCCTTCACCATAAACTCCCTCATGCGACATCATCTAACGATCGCGGCATGAATCACTACCACTGTGCTCTCACACCAACGCCAATGGCACATACAGTGCGATGTCATGAGTATGATTACCAAGTTCTTATTAGTCCTTTTCATACAACAGGATTAAGAAGCTAAGACACCTCTCTTGTATCATTTCCCAACGTTCATCCATTCTAGGGTCGTCAGTCCTAGGGAATCTGATACGATATTATGGTTCTAAGTCACTGCAAGGGCTGTCAGGGCTATTGTGCGCAATCATTACACCACTCTCCCATCACTTATCAATACAGGCCTACTTATATCCTCAAGACAGCAACAGGACTCGTCGCCCCTATACAGTATCAGGATAAACTTAAGGTCACTACAGAGGGCTCGTCACCAATCAGTGTAGGCCAATGGCAAGAATATAGTATCCCATACCACCATAATCTGCTCAGAGTACGGTGCTCACAGGTCACTAAGGGGAGGTTTGTGGCCCCAGTGTAGGCCGACAGCACAACCAAGGTGCAGTTAGGAGAGGATGTTACATATATCATGCGACCGACGCGTATCCTAGATAGGAAGGAGCAGGTACTGCGTAGCAAGGTGATTCCCCTTGTGAAGGTATTGTGGACGCATCGCTCTGAGGAAGAGGCTACCTGGGAGACAGAAGCCGAGATCAGAAAGAATTACCCACAGCTTCTCGAGGAGTACAAAAAGGTACAAATTTTGAGGATGAAATTTTTTGTTAAGGGGGGTAGATGGTAACGCCCTGGAAAAATCCGTACTTGGACTCGAGTACCAACTCGACTAGAAATCGCGTAGGATTAATTCCTTTAAAAAATAAGTATAAGTTAGCTAGCGCAACGCTAGAGTAGCTGGAAAATAGTCCCTGATCACTTTAAATATGTTCTACAAGACCCAAAGCGAGTAGAACTAATGACGCTATAATACTCTAAAACCTCGGATCAAAATCTAAACCCGTTTGTTCTCTGGACCTCTTTGAAATTTGTATTGGATTTAGACCGCGTGTCGAAAGTTCGATACCTACAATCTTACACCGTTATAACCGCCTAGCTGGACTTGACAATCAATTCAAAAATCAAGTCCAACCGACATTCACAGGCTATTTTATTGAGCCTGGAGTGAAGAGAGTGAGAATAGGGTTAGATTTGGAATTTGAAATTCAAATCTGGCACACGACTTAACGTGTCAGTATTAAGCGTTCTGACCGTCAGAATTCAGCCAAATTACACCCTTGGATCAAGAAAAATTTATATTTCATATCATGAGACTTGTAGGCCTGATTTACGTGCGGTGACCGCTGAACTGAAACTGGACCGCCACGTGCGATCTACGAACACTACTGGTCTGAAAATGGGATGTGAGCGACATCTGACATGCATGAACTTAAGTCCGATCACGTTCGGCCAGGGGACCACCAGAAATGTCCTTTTGGATCGAAACAGCTCCGATTTGGTTAGGTATCAAGTAAACATTGTTCCCAAGCCTGTTTCGCGCAAGTTTTAGGTTATAAAAGGGACTTAAACCCTCACTCCTCTCACCCATCCGAATTTGCTAGAAACCCTAGCTGGTGAGAGAGAAAAGGTGAGAGATTGTGAGAGAGAGTGGAAGAGAATTTCCTGCTGCTTTTGCTACCTGTTGCACGTGCTTAAGCAACGCGCCTCAATCACTTTGCCGGTGATTTTTCCACGATTCTAGGTAAGAAAATACCCTAAATTCTTGCTGATTTGTTGTTCCCTCGTTTCCATAGTGAAATAGCTTATAGATCTTGTGTATTAGGTTGCCTATTCGCCGTAGACGAAGCGTATACGCTCCGTTCGAATTGATACGCTTTTAGGAGAAAAGGTGCGGATTTTAGACACTTTGATTGACTGTTTCCAATGCTTTCAATGTCATTTAATAGTAGATTATCGATGGCAACGCCGTTTGACATGTACAACATACCGTCCGTTTCCTGTTTCGTAAGCAGACGAAGAATATGAGATTTAGGGCATTTTAGTCATTTGTAGGGAATACTGTTTTCATCCATAATTTTCTGATGTGATTGACATGGCTTGTTATCGTATTAGGATATTAGGAATACGTGCATAATTAGTTTGGCAAAGAGATTCGCCTAAATGCTCACTTTGAGTCGACATACTATATGTAGACTTAAGCGTGTAGTTTAAGTGTTTGTATAAATGCTTGTATTAGTATGTATTCAATTAAATGGTGTTATGAATTAGTTTGAGATTGATTTCTCAATTAATATGCTGATGTAAATGATTTCCTACATGTTGGCTATATGTATAATTTCATTATATGTATGAAAGGCATGTGTTAGATGATTCGCTTAAGTTGTATGTTATAACATGTGTTAACATGCTCACATTGTTGTATTTCATTTCCAATACTCTTACATGATGGCTGATGTGGATTCATAATTGTTTGGGACTATACTTAGTCCAGGTAGTCGGTAACTGAGTAAATTCGAGGTTGTCTTATCTTTGCCACGAACGACGCGTCGATGAACGCGAGCCGTGTTTTGGAGTTGGCGGCAGTGGTTAGGCCACACGAGGTGTTTTATGCACTTCATGTCGTTCAACTTGAGATGCGCTCGTGCTAGTCGAGCCCGTCAAGTAACCCGACTGGCCGTTGTATGTTCACCCTGTATGAGTCATAACTGCCTGAACCTAGGGTACTGAACTTACCATTGTAAACCCTGTCAACTATGGTACCTTGATCCATAAAGACTCATGAGCCGGGCATGGTGGTATGGGACACCGTGGTAGAGCTGTCGGCCTACGCTGGGGCCACAAACCTCCCCGTAGTGACCAGTGAGCACGTATGACTCGTGAGCAAATTATGGTGGTATGGGACACTATATTCTTGCTGTCAGCCTACACTGATCAAGTGACGAGTCCTTTGTAGTGACTGCGAGCGTATTCTGAGTCTACAGGAGGCGACGACCCTTCCGTAGTAGTGAGAGTACATTAGGCCTGTATTGATAAGGTGATGGGGGAGCGGTGCAACGAGTGCGAGCAACAGCCCTGGTAGCCCTTGCAGCGACCTACAAAATATACATCGTATGAGATTACTAGGAGTGACAACCCTAGACAGGATCTGTGTTGGGATTGATATAAGGGAAGTACCTTAGTTTCCCAATATTGTTGTATGAAAAGGACTAATAATAACTCGGTAATCATATCACCATCACATTGTATGTGCCTGGAAGATGTGGAGCACTGTGGGATGAAAGCATGCCGCGGGCGTAAGATGGTGCCGTATGAGGGAGATCGTCGGTGAGGGCATCCATCATGTCATGTCATATTGTATTAACAACAGTATTAGGATTGTTTGATTTACTGCTTTACTATTATCGAATGATTGATTTGAGAACATGTTAATCCTTGCTCCATTATTCCACTGAGTTAGCTACTCATTCTCACATTTCAGGATGGTGTTTGCAACACCCACCAGACCCTGTCTTAGATGCAGGTGAGGCGGCGATTCAGGAGGCAGAGCCGAACTATGATGAGGACCAGGACGAGTTCTCATTTATGCAGTACCACGACGGCTTTGCTTAGGTGACCTGGATTGGCGAGACTTCTCAGTGGGACTATTTTGACATTTGATTTCTATTATTTACATGTATATGAGACTCAGAGATGTATTCATACTTTGGAGACAGTCGAGATCTACTTTGTTTTCCGTACAGTGATATATATATTCTTTAGTCTTCTGCTTGCTTTTATCATTGAATCTGGAGTATGAATTACAGTTTTGGTATACTTTTACTCATATGAATACTTTAACTCAGATAACATTAAATCAAAATCATTTTTATTGCATAAGTGACGGTCTGGAACTCGGGAGTTGAGTTTATACACGACCCCCGATTTTCAGGGTGTTACAAGTTGGTATCAGAGCATGAATGAGATTATACCGAGCCTGGGTTATGGTCACGTGACATAGCTGTCACTTCCTTTGACTTAGGTGGGTGCAAGAAAGGTCTAGAAACACTTATAGGATCGCAGATTCGCCAATAAGCGAAGTCTATTCGTATCGATTGCGCGATCGAGTCCGTAACGCATCTAGGGTCGCGTGAAGCGACTTGAGTAGCTCCTAGGTTGTAGGTAGGTGGGTTGAGACGTTCTCGAATGATTCTAAATCCGTAAATGTGAATCCTTGGGCTGTGGGACAACCTCAACCCTTACATTCAATCGCTAGGGCCTAAAAACCCCGTTTCACCTAAATTCTTCAAAATTCTTCCTCTCACCACTCCATTCTTCAATTATTTCTTTGAATTTTCATGTTAGGCATTGATCCTAATGTGAAAATGATATAAAATTATACTTTGATAAAATTTTACAGTGAATAGTAAAATTTCATGAAAACTGGCCATTAGGCCATTCTAAGTTTGCAATATTTAGCAAATAAAGGTCTAGATGGATGTATTAGCTCCTTCTACCCCAAAATAATATGCTGCATGATAGGGGATTGCATTCAGGTTTATAGATTGGCCCTAAAAATCCCTGAATGGAAGTTTGGACCTCCCTAGGTCAAATTACAATGATCTGGGGTGGGGACCATACATATTTGGGGTCCCTAGGCCAGGGGGGACCCGACCCATGTGATCCCACTGGCCACCTTGCGAGATGGTCGGCGATGCCATCGCCGATCCGGAGATGCATCGCCGTCCGGTGGGGCCCACTTGATGTGAAACTTGGCGCATGTAGTTTTTTTGGGTAGTACACCCCTCCCACGTGTGGTCCGTCCATAGAAAACCCCTAAAAAGGGTACTTTCTTCACAACATCCCCCTTCCCAAGCTCCTTCTCACGTTTTCTTGCTACCCTATCTCAAAATCGTGATCCTAAATCACTCTCAAATCCTCCCATTGCTGAAAACGACCCCATCCCATACCTCCAACGTGATCAGCAACCCTCTCCCTCTCCGATCTCGTCCGTTGGAGCTCCTACAATTCCTAAAACGTGCTGAAATAGTGTGGAGCTCCATTTCCCTTTTTCATTCTCTTTTCTTTTTAAAAATCCATCCTAAGGGAGCTTGAAGCATCCCTCTATAACAACTAGATCTCCTTTTTTCAGTTTGGGCAGCCATTTCTCTACATTTCTCCCATTTTTCATGGCTTTTGTTGAAGTCATTTTGGGTCTTTTATCTTTCTCCACCATCCTCTCTTTGATGGGAAAGAGAGACCGTAGCAGATGAGGTTGGGCCTAGTCGCCCTACGTAATTAAGAAGATCGAGGGGTGGCACCGCTAGCTCAAGCACCACCGTAAGTCCAAGCACAGCCCGAGAGTTCCATACAAAGTAGAATTTGGATCCCCATACTCAACTTGGGTGAGTGATATTAGCAGAGATGCCTCATGGTGAATATATTGACCGTAAGGTGTTGTTTGAGGTGACCGTGGAAGGACGACTCTTCGGCGAATTCCTGTTATTCGAGCGCATTGAAGCTGCACATTGGGGTCCACTATTTGAAGCTCGTTCTCGTGCTAATGTGAGCACCGTTCGTACCTTCTACGCTTGTATCCAGAGTCCTACATTGGAGTTATTACAATTCAAGATTCCCTTTGGTAGAGACCGGATGGCTATGATCGATGTTCGGTTGATAGCGTGACTTCTGAACGTGCCCCTTGGTGATGTTCATCCCAGTGCGAAGAATTTGAGGAGTAGGCGTGAGCGAGATCACCGTACCAGGTTCCTATATGGTAGACTGGTTCCATGGCAGCCTAACAATAGCCTCAAGGCATCTTATATGTCTGATGATTTGCGCCTATTGCACCACATTTGCACATTCAACGTGTATCCCAGGTCGACAAATCGCATTGATTGTACGCGCCTTATGGTTGATTTCTTGTATCAGGTGGCCCAGGGAGAAAATGTGTGTATGGCCACTTTCGTCTTGCGACAGATTATCCTCATAGCGAAATCAAGAAGAACGTTTGAGTCGCTTCCTTTTGGCCGACTTATATGCAAGATCGCGCTTGAGTTTGCTTATAGACCTGGGCCGGAGTTGCCAGTTCCGATTCACTGCATTGATGAGTCTACCATGGTCAAGATGAAGATCAGGTCTCGGTACCGTGAGACTTAGCTTGAGGAGGATAGCGAGGACAATTTTGATGATGTAGAGGATCCAAGTGAGGGAG
The DNA here is from genome assembly GCA_037074715.1 of Magnolia kwangsiensis. Classification (NCBI taxonomy): domain Eukaryota; kingdom Viridiplantae; phylum Streptophyta; class Magnoliopsida; order Magnoliales; family Magnoliaceae; genus Magnolia; species Magnolia kwangsiensis. Next base: position 107,517,823 of record CM073576.1, on the reverse strand, counting down.
AACCTGGAGCAGAAGTTGAGGAAGAAGTCCAGGAAGAGGTAGAAGAGGAGGCTCAGGATACAGATGAGAGCCCTCCTCCTTCTGCTCAGGTTACTGGTGATGATTGCATTGCCCGAATTGAGGAGAGCCAGGTCACCTTGCGAAGGGAAGTTCAAGAACTTCGGGCTGAGGTCGAGGATACCAAGGCCGTTATGAAGAGGAAATTCGACAAGGTGACTCGCACCTTGAAGCCGATCCTGTGCTGCTTGCAGGATAAGGGTGCTCCTCCTCCATCACCCGACTCTAACTAGCGATGAGATCTTAGATGTTGTTGATAGCAGTTAGTTGTTTCCTGCTTTATGTTGTGTAAGCCTGTTAAGGCTAGTAGTTTACTTATGTTGCTGTTGTAACTTTAACTGTCTTAGTTCCCATGTACTTCTTGTCATGATGCTTGTAAGGAGATGTCCCTTGTATTGTGACAATTTTGATTAAATGAAATGCATGGAATGCCTTTGACTCTTTATGTGAATAATTGCGGTGTGGTTGTGTTATTGAGACTGACAAGGTTGCGCCCTATTTTGAATATAGGGAATGCCGCCAAAGGCTACACGGAGCACAGCTCGGCTTACATTGGGTGAGCCTATGGATCAGGCTCCTTTGCAGTCTGATGCTCATGTGGACCCTGCTGTGGGCCCGATTCCTGAGACAGTATGTGCGTCTCAGCCTACTACTAGTCCTGTAGTTGGACCACCGCCTTTCACACCGCCCGTCAGAGAGTAGTACCGTGCGTCTTCTTCAACGCAGTACATACCACAGCCTGCTCCACCTCTAGATAGATTTGAGCAGATGATGGCTATGATGCAGCAGCAGCAGCAGCTCCTAACTACGATTGTGGAGGCTCTAGTCCAGGGTGGGAGTGTGCCTCCACGTGCACCACCTGTGCATCCAGCTGAGGATGCCGATATATATGCTCAGGATGAGGGCATGGTTCATCCTGTACCACCTGCTTACCCTGCGGAGAATGCCGCAGACACACGGGGCTTGCTAGAGTGATTCCAGCACTTACGACCTCCCACTTTTATGGGTTCTCATAGACCCAAGGAGGCCGAGTATTGGCTCGACTGTGTCGAAGATACTGCGGATGCTGCATTGTTCAGAGGCTGAGCAGGTCGAGTTGGCTACGTTCTTGTTCGAGCGGGAGGCCAACTTATGGTGGGACAGTGTGTTGCGGACCGTTGCCACTGATTACATATGGACCTGGGCAGCATTCAAGTTCCACTTCCATGAGAAATACTATCCCTAGACGTATAGGCATGACCGGGAGAACGAGTTTCTACGCCTCAGACAGGGAGGCATGACAGTGACTGAGTATGAGCATCGGTTCACTGAGTTGGACAGATACGTCCCGACTATACTGGCAGATGAGAAGATGCGCATACGGCGCTTTTATAAGGGTTTGCGACCAGATATTCGGTCGAAGATGTGCTGCGTGAGCATTCCCTCCTATGCAGAGCTGATTCACATGTCCACGCGGGCAGAGCAGGATGTGAATCGACTTACACGATCTCGTGGCCCTATTGCTCCTAGGCCACGACAAGAGTTGAAGGACAGGCCCTTTACAGATGCCACCCTGATGTGTGAGGGCCGTTTGGTGGATCTGGGGGGCAAGACGATGACTCTTGATCTTGTCGTCGACCCCTCTCTTGTTTATCTCGACGTCATTCTTAGCATGGACTGGTTGACTGCAGCGAGGGTCGAGATTGACTGCGAGACTCGTATAGTGACTGCCTACGAGCCAGAGGGCGCATCCTTCACATTCCCAGTGCGGGTAAATCTCCCCTTCCACATACTTAGCTACGCTACTTTACTACGGGACGCTGGTGCCTAGATGCTTGAGCATACGCCAGTCGTTTGTGATTTTGGGGATCTGTTCAGGAAGATCCCTGGTTTGTTGCCTCGACGAGAGATTGATTTTACTATCGATCTGGTGCCTGGTTCCACGCCCGTCTCACTGCCGAGGTATCGCATGACACCTTGTGAGATGGAGGAGTTGAGGACGCAGATTGATGGTTTGCTGGAGCTTGGCCTTATACGGCCTAGTGTGTCTCCTTGGGGAGCACCAGTCCTGTTCGTAAGGAAGAAGGATGGTTCGATGCGATTGTGTATTGATTATCGCAAGCTGAACCAGATTACGGTGAAGAACAAGTACCCTTTGCCCAGGATCGATGACTTGTTTGATCAGTTGAGAGGAGCACAGTACTTCTCGAAGATTGATCTTCAGTCAAGATATCATCAGTTGCGCGTCAGGGATGAGGACGTGTAGAAGACAACATTCAGGACCAGCTTTGGCCACTACGAGTTCCTTGTGATGTCGTTCGGTCTCATGAACGCACCAGCCGTGTTCATGGATCTGATGAACCGGGTATTTCGGCCTTTCCTCTATCGATTCGTCGTTGTGTTCATTGACGACATTTTGGTATACTCCAGGAGTCGAGAGGAGCATGAGGAGCAGTTGCGCTTGGTCCTGGATACACTCAGACAGCATCAGTTGTTCGCACAGTACAAGAAGTACGACTTCTGGAAGCAGGAAGTGAAGTTCCTGGGACACGTGGTGTCTAAGGATGGCATGGCAGTTGACCTGTCTAAGGTAGCTACAGTTTATGACTGGGAGCAGTCTGGTTCTGTCACTGAGGTGAGGAGTTTCATGGGTCTCGCTGGCTATTATTGACGCTTCATTCGGGATTTCTCGAAGATCGCGAGACCTTTATCTCAGTTGACACGGAAGGACGTGAAGTTCGCCTGGAATGATAAGGTGGAGTCAGCTTTTCAGGAGCTGAAGGACAGGCTTACGTCCGCCCCTGTGCTAGTATTACTAGAGCAAGGGGTTAGGTACACTATATACACTGACGCGTCTAGCGTTGGTCTGGGTTGTGTCCTTATGCAGAAGGAGAGGGTAATTTCGTATGCCTCGAGATAATTAAGGAAGCACGAGGAGAATTACCCTACACACGACCTAGAGTTGGCAGCCGTCATATTCGCAATGAGACTCTGGTGACATTACCTCTATGGAGAGGAGTTTGAGCTCTTTTGCGACCACAAGAGCCTCAAGTACATATTCACGCAGCGAGACTTGAATATGAGGCAGCGGCGATGGATGGAGACTTTGAAGGACTTCGAGTTCGAAGTCTCTTACCATCCAGGGAAGGCGAACCTTGTGGCTGACGCATTGAGCCGCAAGAAGGCGATAGAGTTTGCGGCTCCGCTGATGGTTGCTGAGTGGGATATGGTTGAGTTTTTGCGAGACTTTGAGCAGAAACTCACTGTAGAGGAGCCGTATGAGTTCATCGCACATGTACAGGTGCGATCTCAGATCGATGACCGGGTCATCGAGGCACAGAGGGACGATGCGCATCTGACTGAGCTTCGAGAGCAGGCTAGTGATGATGCAGACACCGAGTGGCGAGTTGGCATGGATGGGGGCTAACGTTATCGTGGCCGCCTATGCGTCCCAGATATCCCTGACTTGAGACGAGAGATTCTCGAGGCTGCGCATTATACCAGACTCGCGATGCATCCAGGCAGTACGAAGATGTATCGCGACGTGAAGAGGACCTATTGGTAAGAAGGTATGAAGACCCACATAGCAGAGTTCATGTCCCATTATCTCACTTACCAGCAGGTGAAGGCAGAGCATCGCCGACCACTTGGACTCTTGCAGCCTATGCCGCTCGCAGAGTGGAAGTGGGACTTCATTTTCATGGATTTCGTTTCAGAGCTGCCGAAGACGAGGAGGGGACATGATTCCATATGGGTGATCGTCGACCGTCTGACGAAGTCGGCGCACTTCCTACCGATCAGAGTCACGAACTCTGTAGACGAGTTGGCTAGACTGTACATCAGAGAGATCGTGCGTCTGCATGGAGTTCCGTTGGAGATCGTGTCGGACAGAGACACGCGGTTCACTTCTATTTTCTGGACTCGTATTCAGGAGGCTATGGGTGTGAAGTTGAAGTTCAGTACTGCCTTCCACCCACAGACAGACGGACAGACAGAGCGGGTGAACCAGATCTTAGAGGAATGTTGCGAGCTTATGCATTGGACTTCAAGGACAGTTGGGATGATTGTCTTGCATATGCGGAGTTCGCGTACAACAACAGTTTTCAGGCGAGTATCGGTATGGTACCTTACGAGGCGTTGTATGGGCGACCTTGTCGCGCACCGCATTGCTGGGCAGAGGTCGGTGAACGTAGCTTGATTGGCCCAGAGTTAATGCAGGCGACGTCAGAGAAGATTGATATTATTAGATGTCGGCTTCTCACAGCGCAGAGTAGACAGAAGAGTTATGTCGATACGAGACGGCGGCCGCTAGAGTTCACAGTTGGGGATCATATATTTTTACAAGTTTTCCCTATGAAGGGAGTCCTTCAGTTCGGGAAGAAGGGGTAGCTAGCACCGCGATTCATTGGTCCATTCCAGATCCTCGATCGTGTGTAAGCAGTGGCATACCGTTTGGCTTTACCCACGCCTCTCGCGAGCGTTCACAATGTATTTCATGTTTCTATGCAGAAGAAGTACGTTTCTGATTCTTCCCATATCATCAGATGGGAGCAGGTGCAGTTAGGAGAGGATGTTACATATATCCTGTAACCGACGCGTATCCTAGACAGGAAGGAGCAGGTACTGCGTAGCAAGGTGATTCCCCTTGTGAAGGTATTGTGGACGCATCACTCTGAGGAAGAGGCTACCTGGGAAACAGAAGCCGAGATCAGAAAGAACTACCCACAGCTTTTCAAAGAGTACAAAAAGGTACAAATTTCGAGGATAAAATTTTTTGTTAAGGGGGATAGATTGTAACGCCCTAGAAAAATCCGTACTTGGACTCGAGTACCAACTCGACCAGAAATCGCGTAGGATTAATTCCTTTAGAAAATAAGTGTAAGTTAGCTAGCGCAACGCTAGAGTAGCTGGGAAATAGTCCCTGATCACTTTAAATACGTTCTACAAGACCCAAAGCGAGTAGAACCAATGACGCTATAATACTCTAAAACCTCAGATCAAACTCTAAACCGGTTTGTTCTCTGGACCTCTTTGAAACTTTGTATTGGATCTAGACCGCGCGTCGAAAGTCCGATACCTACAATCTTAGACCGTTATAACCGTCTAGCTGGACTTGACAATCATTTCGAAAATCAAGTCCAACCGATATTCACAGGCTATTTCATTGAGCCTGGAGTGAAGAGAGTGAGAATAGGGTTAGATTTGGAATTTGAAATTCAAATCTGGCACACGACTTGACGCGTTAGTATTAAGCGTTCTGACCATCAGAATTCAGCCAAATTACACCCTTGGATCAGGAAAAATTTCTATTTCATATCATGAGACTTGTAGGCCTGATTTACGTGCGGTGACCGCTGAACTGAAATTGGACTGCCACGTGCGATCTACGAACACTACTGGTCTGAAAATGGGATGTGAACGACATCCGACATGCATGAACTTAAGTCCGATCGCGTTCGGCCAGGGGACCACCAGAAATGTCCTTTTGGACCGAAACAGCCCCGATTTGGTTAGGTATCAAGTAAACATTGTTCCCAAGCCTATTTCGGGCAAGTTTTAGGTTATAAAAGGGACTTAAACCCTCACTCCTCTTACCCATCCGAATTTGCTAGAAACCCTAGCTGGTGAGAGAGAAAAGGTGAGAGATTGTGAGAGAGAGTGGAAGAGAATTTCCTGCTGCTTTTGCTACCTGTTGCACGTGCTTAAGCAACGCGCCTCAATCACTTTGCCGGTGATTTTACCGCGATTCTAGGTAAGAAAATATCCTAAATACTTGCTGATTTTTTGTTCCCTCGTTTCCATAGCGAAGTAGCTTATGGATCTTGTGTATTAGGTTGCCTGTTCGCCGTAGACGAAGCGTATACGCTCCGTTCGAATTGATATGCTTTTAGGAGAAAAGGTGCGGATTTTAGACGCTTTGATTGACTGTTTCCAACGCTTTCAATGTCGTTTAATAGTAGATTATCGATGGCAACGCCGTTTGACATGTACAACATGCCGTCCGTTTCCTGTTTCGTAAGCAAACGAAGAATATGAGATTTAGGGCATTTTAGTCATTTGTAGGGAATACTGTTTTCATCCATAATTTGCTGATGTGATTGACATGGCTTCTTGTCGCATTAGGATATTAGGAATACGTGCATAATTAGTTTGGCAAAGAGATTCGCCTAAATGCTCACTTTGAGTCGACATACTATATGTAGACTTAAGCGTGTAGTTTAAGTGTTTGTATAAATGCTTGTATTAGTATGTATTCAATTAAATGGTGTTATGAATTAGTTTGAGATTGATTTCTCAATTAATATGCTGATGTAAATGATTTCCTACATGTTGGCTATATGTATAATTTCATTATATGTATGAAAGGCATGTGTTAGATGATTCGCTTAAGTTGTATGTTATAACATGTTTTAACATGCTCACATTTTTGTATTTCATTTCCAATACTCTTACATGATGGCTGATGTGGATTCATAATTGTTTGGGACTATACCTAGTCCAGGCAGTCGGTAACTGAGTAAATTCGAGGTTGGCTTATCTTTGCCATGAACGACGCGTCGATGAACGCGAGCCGTGTTTTGGAGTTGGCGGCAGTGGTTAGGCCACACGAGGTGTTTTATGCACTTCATGTCGTTCAACTTGAGATGCGCTCGTGCTAGTCGAGCCCGTCAAGTAACCCGACTGGCCATTGTATGTTCACCCTGTATGAGTCATAACTTCTTGAACCTAGGGTACTGAACTTACCATTGTAAACCCTGTCAACCATGGTACCTTGATCCATAAAGACTCATGAGCCGGGCATGGTGGTATGGGACACCGTGGTTGAGCTGTCGGCCTACGCTGGGGCCACAAACCTCCCTGTAGTGATCACTGAGCACCTATGACTCGTGAGCAGATTATGGTGGTATGGGACACTATATTCTTGCTGTCGGCCTACACTGATCAGGCGACGAGTCCTTTGTAGTGACCGCGAGCGTATTCTGAGTTTACGGGAGGGGACGACCCTTCCGTAGCAGTGAGAGTACAGTAGGCCTGTATTGATAAGGTGATGAGGGAGCGGTGCAACGAGTGCGAGCAACAACCATGGCAGCCCTTGCAGCGACCTAAAAAATATACATCGTATGAGATTACTAGGAGTGACGACCCTAGAAAGGATCTATGTTGGGATTGATATAAGGGAAGTACCTTAGTTTCCTAATATTGCTGTATGAAATGGATTAATAATAACTCGGTAATCATATCACCATCACATTGTATGTGCCTGGAAGATGTGGAGCACTGTGGGATGAAAGCATGTCACGGGCGTAAGATGGTGCCGTATGAGGGAGATCATCGGTGAGGGCATCCATCATGTCATGTTATATTGCATTAACAACAGTATTAGGATTGTTTGATTTACTGTTTTACTATTATCGCATGATTGATTTGAGAACACGTTAATCTTTGCTCTATTATTCCACTGAGTTAGCTGCTCATTCCCACGTTTCGGGATGGTGTTTGTAACACCCACCAGACCCTGTCTTAGATGCAGGTGAGGCGGCGATTCAGGAGGCAGATCCGGACTATGATGAGGACCAGGACGAGTTCTCATATATGCAGTACCACGACGGCTTTGCTTAGGTGGCCTGGATTGGCGGGACTTCTCAGTGGGACTATTTTGACATTTAATTTCTGTTATTTACATGTATATGAGACTCAGAGATGTATTCATACTTTGGAGACAGTCGAGATCTACTTTGTTTTTCATACAGTGATATATATATTCTTTAGTCTTCCGCTTGATTTTATCACTGAATCTGGAGTATGAATTGCAGTTTTGGTATACTTTTACTCATGTGAATGCTTTAACTCAAATATTGAATCATAATCATTTTTGTTGCATAAGTGACGGTCTGAAACTCGGGAATTGAGTTTATACATGACCCCCGATTTTTAGGGTGTTACAAACGACTTGGAATGCATAAGCACTCCGTGTGGCCTAACCACTGCCGAACCTCCCAAGTACGAGTCAGATTCGTTGAACACATCCTGTGTCGCGAAACAACCTCGACCACTATTTACAGAAAGATTATCGATTACCTGGACTGTAGCACAACCCCAATCACATACAAATTCCATAACAAGCATATGAGGCATATTCTACAATCATGTGGACATTTATGAAGTATAACTTAAATGTAAATACAGTACATGGAAGAAATCACATACACCTTTAACATGATTTATCTAAGTTAATCAATTCATGGAGGAAATCATATACACAGTTAATACAAATAATCTAAGTTACACAATGCATGGAGGAAATCATATACTCAAGTAATGTGATTGAGATTCATATCTCAACAACCTTAGCAATCACATTTTTACTAACTACTAACTCATTCAGACACTTTTACATACACTTAGTCTACATATTACATCATACATATTGTGTATTCATTAGCATACGTATTAGGGCAAATCCTTTGGTCAAAGGGTTATCACCCATACAACAATCATATATCCATGACAATTAGTCATGGTGAGCATGAAAGCAAATTCCATACTCATTCAATCATTTTCACAAACACTTAGGCTACAAATACTAACTATATATCGTATGTTGATATATCATGTATTTGACCAAATCCTTTCACTAGGGAGTTGTCCCATATATCACTTGCATATACCCACGACGGATAATCATGGCATGCATGAATCCAGGTTCCGTATTCATTTAAACATTTTCACAAACACGTGAGCTACACACTTTTACATATATAGAGTATATTGGCCGTGGCGTGATTTAGGACAAGTCCTTTCGCTAAGGAGTTGTCACACATGTAACAAGCATATATTCACGGCAAATAATCATGTTAATCACAAATCTAAATTCTATACGTATACGGTATTTTCTACAAATACGAAGAATACAGTATATTCAACATAGTTAACGTATAACTGAAAAACGAAACGGACAACACTTTGTACATGTGAAATAGCATCCTAGGCCAGAATAAATCATTATCTAACATTGAAAGTGTTGAAAACCATAACCTAAACGTATATAGTCCGCACCTTAAACCAGAAAATACGCATTCGATATGATTCAGACGATATGTCTTCGTCAACGGCGAATACGGTACCTATGGCATGAAACAGGTTAGCTAGAACTTCATGTAAATGATTCTAAGCTTCAAAGAAAGTTATGGTTAGGTTTTCTTACCTAAGAATGAGATCAGAAATGCCAGAATAGCTATACGGATAGGTGGATTAGGCACGTAGCAAAGCTGGGAAGAATTCCAGGAAGAATCACCAACTTCTCTCTCACCTTCTCTCTCTTTTCTCTCTCTTGGAAAGCTAGGGTTTGGAAATTCGTATGGGATTTTTGAGAGAGGGTTCAAGGCCTTTTTATAAGCCCAAAAGTGATGAAAATAAACTTGGGGTTAAGGTATACTTAGGTTATAACCAAATCGGGTCTATTCCGATCCAACGGAGCACTTCTGGAGGTCCTGTTACTAAATGCGGTCGGACTTAAGCTCTCTAATATTGGATCTAGGTCAAGCTAAGTTTTCAGTCTAGTCGGGTTTCTAGATCGACCTTGGCGGACCAGTTTCAGTTCAGCGGTCACCGAAACTCGATCAGGGCCACAAGTACTATGACATATAAGGGCCACCTATCCTGATCCGAGGGTGAATTTGGGTCGAAATCTAACGGTTAGAACGCTTAAAAATAATACGCAAGTGAACCATTCCAGATTACTTAAAAATATATTTAATTTTCTAAAAATCTTCATTTTCTCACTCTCTTCACTCCGGACTCAAGGAAATGGTCTCAGGACATCGTTTGGGCTTGATTTTTGAAATGATAGTCAAGTCCAACTAAACGGTCATAATGGTCTAAGATCATGGATATTAGATTTTCGACGTGTGGTCTAGATCCAATACGAAGTTACAAAGCATTCCCGAGTGCAACTGGGTTTAGAGTTGGATCCTAGATTTTAGGGTAACATAGCGGTAACACGTCTATAGGTTTTGGGTCTTACAGATCATATTTAAAGTGGTTGGTGCTAATGTCGCAGGAAATCTAGTGTAGCGCTAGTTAATTCACTTTCAATTTTTAAGGAATTTAGTCCTAAAGGGTTTCTTTGGCTTTGGAATTAAGTTCTGAGAGGTTACCAAGATGTTATGGTTGACCCATTGCCTAAGGACGTCTAATTCCAGGTTGGAAAAAATCTAAGGTGTTACAATCTACCCCCCTTAAAAAATAATTTTGTCCCCGAAATTGGCTAAGGGTTATGACTAAAGATTCTATGCTAGTCTGGCGCATCTTGTGTATCCTCCTAAAAAACTTACTCTTTACCTCCTGCTTATACCCTGATGGTTTGCTCCAATTTATTTCCTCATCTATTTGGAGTCTTGACGATGGTTCCCAACTACTTAGAGTAAGATATATATTTACAATGGTCGACCAATACGGAGAGACGGTTGTAGTGGGCTTGATCCTGATACGTCGAATGTCCGCCTGGCCAGGGTAGACAACGTTGTATCCCTTTCCTAATCCTGGTGGATCCTAGTCTTCTGCCCGATCAAGCAGTGAGTCTATTGGTAGTCTGCCAGGATTAAGAATTGGGTCAAGCCGTGAATGTTTTGCATTTGTACATTTCAGTAATCCGTAGTCTGATCACTCTAAAAGCTTAGGGAAAGCCAATCACTAAAAGGTTCAAAATTCCTATTTATAAGGTTGAGCTTTGTGTCTTGATCATCCTATCTAGGAGAGTCCTCATCTGAATCAATGTCCAAGGTAAGGATTTATAAACACTTTAATAGATCATCCTAAGGGTTTTCTAATCATATAGAGTCGGCTAAGGTTTCTATTATGTTCATATTTAAACGAGTAGGTTTATGGATACACTGACCTTCGTCCTATTTGTTTCTCTGAATTTCCTTCGATCCTGGGCCAGTGAGGAAAGGTCAACCACATTTTCGCTACGCATATCTAATCTAACGGTTGTATTAGCCAACCTAACTAGATTGGGCTCATAAGGTTTTATCCCCCTTAAAAATTATTTCTACTCTCAAGGCTCTAAAATCTGTCCTAATCCGTATGTCAGAACGAGGTGCAATTTAAGACTTATCCTTGACATGAAATGGAAACAACCTCTCACTACATTGGTTTTCCTTTGTTAATGATGTGTTCTATGACATTGGTACCTATGGTTGTAGAAATGGGCCTAATCTCTATTGTAGTTGAGTTCGGGGGCAGGTATGAGTCGGTGCAAGATGTCTAATTCTACCCAATAAGGACTCTCACTACGGTCCCGAGTTACCCTCTTTAATACCATAATATAATCTATACATTCTTAGCACATAAGGAAGTTGGACAAAGCAGCTTGACGGGCAAACTATCTCTCTAAGTTCATAAGCACAATATGTATGCCAGAATAGTCTATGATTTGGGACCTAATTCCTAACTGTCTATTGCCCATTAGAAAATTCTCCATTGGCTATAGGTTCTTAACACTTCTCAAATATGTAGTAATAAACTTTTGGTTGTAGGTGGTCGGGCCAACACGGAAGAAAAGTTGTGTAGTGAGTCTTAGCTGGATACATAGACTTTCTGCGTAGCTAGGACAGAAAATTTGCCATATCGGTTCTTAATCCTAGTCGATGCCGATCTTCTGCTTGATCAGAGCATTGGATTTATTGGTAATTACTAGGATTGAGAATTCGATTCAAACCGTAAATACTTTGCTTATATATAGTTTCTCTACTCCGTGTCCCCGATTGTACTAAGTCCTTGGGAGGGCAATTTTAAGGAGTGTGCTGGTTTGACTATGTATGAATAGTCTCTAAATCGAAACAGCTTTCCTAAGAGTGATTACAGATGCCTCTGAGTATTACGGGAGTCTATCGAAGGAATGAAGTTCTACTCCAACCAATTCTAACCTACTATTCCTTAACATATACAGGCTTTACACTGCTTAATACAACTAGTAGCCTAGTCTGTAACTCACTAGCTGAAATCCAAAGTCTAAACTTATACACTAAATGGTTTCATACCATTTCTACTACAGGAAATTATTCTATCGCTTAGGGTCAAGATTGTCTAATTGAACTTGGATTTCATATATCGTCAGATCTTTCAAAATCTAGGAGTACTAACTCTAGGTCCAAATCTCTAGATGTCCTAGCACTAGATGGTCACTGTTTATGGACTAAGCTACTATGTTTGGTCTCGCCCGTCGGTAGAAGCATAAAGATCAAGAAGATGGCTATAACTAGCTCAAAAAGAGCCACGAAAAATGAAGAGAATGAAGGGAAGGGCTGAGATCTTTGGGACTCCACATATTTGGACCTAATATGAGAGTGAAAAGGGTCTAATGAAAGGGAAACAAGAGGAAGAATAATGAAAGAGGATGGGTTAGAGGACTTACATGAATTTGAGACTCAAATGGGAGATGTGAGAGCTCAAATCAAAGAAAATGGAAGGAGTAGGTGATGAGTATGGCTGAGGATGGTAGAGGAACGTGAACCTTGAAGAAAAATAAGAGAAAGAGAGATTGGAAGGGCGATTTGAAGGAGAATGAAGTAGTTTTGAAGAAAAGGGAAAGCATGGGAGGGTGGTTTGTGAAGGAAGTAGCAGAATGAGGATGAAATAAGAGTCGAACCCTATACCATAGGGTCCCACTAAGCCCCAAACTTGATCGACCCGAACGGCCCAGCCCGCCGAGCCCGTTGACTGGCAAGGCCTCGCCGACCAATGGACAAACTGGTGAGGGCTCACCATTTGGGCAAGGACCTCCTCCCCCTCAGGCCCCAAAAAGTCTGGGTCCCACCCTGGGTCCTCTTATAAGTGCTCCGTTTGGCCCCCGACTCCATTTGAGGCATTGTTGGGGCCAATTTGCAAACTGAAATGAGTTTATGTGATGTTTAACATATGATTTTGGGGTAGGAGATGCTAATCTATCCAACTAACCCATTTATTCCATGAGATTACATAATTTAAATGGTTAAAAGTCCAATTTATACATATATTTACTATTTATAGTAAATTTTTATTTAAGTATTATTCTCCATTATTTATACGTTAAGATTTATGTCTAGTATGAAAGGACTTAGAAAATTTTGAAGAATGAGGTGGTGAAAGGAGAGATTATGAAGGAAATGGGTTAGACTTTAGGATTGAGTCCTGAGAAGTTATTTTCAATACCTTGGTTGATACTTCATGAGAGTGGTGAGATTGATGAGGGATGTTAGGATGGATGAAGTGGATATGTGCCTTTGGACTTTTATGTGATAGCCGCATACCAAATCAACTAATGGCGAGATCTTCTAGGATAGCTATAAGACCATTCATGCTTTATGGACCAGAATCTTAGGCTATCAACCGACAACATGTTCATAGGATGTGTAGTTGAAATAGGGATGTTGAGATGGATAGGTGTCAAGATGAGGAATGACAGATATAGAAATGAATGCATTTGAGGGAACTTTGGGGTATCATTCATAGGTAAAGTAGGCATTGATGCTTTGGTCATATGAGATGGAGACCAAGAACAACACCGGTTGGGGGTGAGTTGGCTTTAAGTTGAAGGTTCTAAAAGTGTAAATAGAAGGCCCAAAAGGATGTGCTTGGAGGTAAAAAGAAATGATTTGATGATCTATGGTTTAACTGAGGATGGTCCTAGATAAAGTACAATGGTGGAACATATGAACTTAAACGTTTTCTTTCCTTTGTGGTCCTAGATTTTATTATTGTTGCGATCTTTTATGTGGCCTACTGAATTACTTAGTAGCAATAGAGATCCGGTCTGTGGTGGTGAGATTGGGGTATATCTGGGTATATGAATCTCAACAAAACAAATTAGAAGAACTGTGGACTAAATTACAATATTCAGTCTTGCCTGTCGACGAAACTTGAGATTCTAATGTGGTTTCTAAGTTTTATCACCCCTTTCGTAATTTAGAGTGCGTCAGTGTATGTTGTGTTACCATAACCCAGGTCCAGTTTAATTCAAATCATGCTCTGATACCATCTGAAACATCCTGAAAATTGGGGGTCGAGCATAAACTCCACTCTCGAGTTCCAAAACATCACTTGTGCAACATTTTCAATGATGGATGAATGTTGTTCATATTAGTGCAGAAAACATGAGTGGGATTAGACCAAAATAGCATATTATACTCCAGAGACAGTTAAGTTTCTCAAGCGGAAGACTGTGATAAATATATATAATGTATAATTGATTGTAAGTCTCCAGAGTGTGAACATGTTACCAAGTTAAATAAATACATATATACTCCAAAAATGGAAAGAAAAGAATATACATGGGTGTTTAGATAAAAGGCAAAAATACCAAGTGTATTGCCATCTAATCACTAACCCTGTAACCCCGTTGATCAGAACCTGCATATAGGAGAAATCCTCCTCATCACCATAAAGTCCGGCTCTGCTTCACAAGCATCGCCATCATCTGAAACTAAAATAGGGACTGGTTGGTGTGGCCAACACCGTCCCGTAACGTGAGAGTGAGTGATCAACTCAGTGGAAACTATATACAGCAAAGGTTAACATGTTATCAATTCAATCAAGCAGTAATGATAAAGTAGTACAATCAAACATGTCCTAGATACTCTTGTTAATGCAAGAATGATATGAGGTAATGATGCATGCCCTCACCAAAAACTTCCTCATGCAACATCATCTAACGATTTCGGCATGAATCACTACCACTGTGCTCTCACACCAACGCCAATGGCACATGCAGTGCAATGTCATGAGTATGATTGTCAAGTTCTTATTAGTCCTTTTCATATAGTAAGATTGGGAAGCTAAGACACCTTCCTTGTATCATTTCCCAACGTTGATCTATTCTAGGGTTGTCAGTCCTAGGGAATATCATACAATATTATAGTTCTAGGTTGCTGCAAGGGCTGTCAAGGCTGTTGCGCGTAATCATTACACCACTCCCCCATCACCTTATCAATACAGGCCTACTTATATCCTCAAGACTGCAACAGGACTCGTCGCCCCTATGCAGTGTCAGGATAAACTCAAGGTCACTACAGAGGGCTCGTCACCAATCAGTGTAGGCCGACAACAAGAATATAGTGTCCCATACCACCATAATCTGCTTAGAGTAGGGTGCTCATAGGTCACTACGGAGAGGTTTGTGGCCCCAGCATAGGCCGACAGCATGACCACGGTGTCTCATACCACCATGTCCGGCTCATGAGTCTTAGGGGATCATGGTACCACGGTTAACGGGAGTTTCACTGGTAAGCTCGGTGTCTTAGATTCAAACAGTAGCGTCTAAACATGGTGAATAAACATCGGTCAATCGGGTTAGTTGATAAGCTCAACTAGGCCAAGTGCATGTTGAGTTGAACGACGTGGAATGCATAAGCACTCCGTGTGGCCTTACCACTGCCGAACCTTCCAAGTACGACACAGATTCATTGAACACATCCTGTGTGACGAAACAACCTTAACCAGTATTTACAGAACGATTACCGATTATCTGGACTGTAGTACAGCCCCAATCACATACAAATTCCATAACAGGCATATGAGGCATATTCTACAATCATGTGGACATTCATGAAGTATAACTTAAATGTAAATACAGTACATGGAAGAAATCATATACACCTTTAACATGATTTATCTAAGTTAATCAATTCATGGAGGAAATCATATACACAGTTAATACAAATAATCTAAGTTACACAATGCATGGAGGAAATCATATACTCAAGTATTGTGATTAAGATTCAAATCTCAACAACCTTAGCAATCACATTTTTACTAACTACTAACTCATTCAGACACTTTTACATACACTTAGTCTACACATTACATCAAATATATTGTGTATTCATTAGCATACGAATTAGGACAAATCCTTTGGTCAAAGGGTTATCGCCCATACAACAATCATATATCCATGACAATTAGCCATGGCGAGCACGAAAGCAAATTTCATACTCATTCAGTCATTTTCACAAACACTTAGGCTACAAATACTAACTACATATCGTATGTTGATATATCATGTATTTGACCAAATCCTTTCACTAGGGAGTTTCCCTATATATCACTTGCATATACCCATGACGGATAATCATGGCATGCATGAATCCAAGTTCCGTATTCATTTAAACATTTTCACAAACACGTGAGCTACACACTTTTACATATATAGCGTATATTGGCCGTGGCGTGATTAGGGCAAGTCCTTTCGCTAAGGAGTTGTCACACATGTAACAAGAATATATTCATGGCAAATAATCATATTAAGCACAAATCCAAATTCTATACGTATACAGTATTTTCTACAAATATGAAGAATACAGTATATTCAACATAGTTAACATATAACTGAAAAACGAAACGGACAACACTTTGTACGTGTGAAATAGCATCCTAGGCATGAATAAATCATTATCTAACATTTAAAGTGTTGAAAACCATAACCTAAACGTATATAGTCCGCACCTTAAACCAGAAAATGCGCATTCGATATGATTCAGACGATATGTCTTCGTCAACGACGGATACGCTACCTATGGCGTGAAACAGGTTAGCTAGAACTTCATGTAAACGATTCTAGGCTTCAAAGAAAGCTAGGGTTAGGTTTTCTTACCTAAGAATAAGTTAAAAAATGCCGAAATAGCTATACGGATAGGTGGATTAGGCACGTAGCAAAGCTGGGAAGAATTCCAGGAAGAATCACCAACTTCTCTTTCACTTTCTCTCTCTTTTCTCTCTTGGAAAGCTAGGGTTTGAAAATTCGTATGGGATTTGTGAGAGAGGGTTTAAGGCCTTTTTATAAGCCCAAAAGTGACAAAAATAGACTTGGGGCCAAGGTATACTTAGGTTATAACCAAATCGGGTCTGTTCCGATCCAACAGAGCACTTTTAGAGGTCCTGTTACTAAATGCGGTCGAACTTAAGCTCTCTAATATTGGATCTAGGTCAAGCTAAGTTTTCAGTCCAGTCGGGTTTCCAGATCGACTGTGGCGGACCAGTTTCAGTTTAGCGGTCACCGAAACTCGATTAGGGCCACAAGTACTATGATATGTAAGGGCCACCTATCCTGATCCGAGGGTGAATTTGGGTCGAAATCTAATGGTCAGAACGCTTAAAAATAACGCGCAAGTGAACCGTTCTAGATTACTTAAAAATATATTTAATTTTCTAAAAATCTTCATTTTCTCACTCTCTTCACTCCAAACTCAAGGAAATGGTCTCAGGACATCGTTTGAGCTTGATTTTTGAAATGATAGTCAAGTCCAACTAAACGGTCATAATGGTTTAAGATCATGGATATCAGATTTTTGACGTGCGGTCTAGATCCAATACGAAGTTACAAAGCATTCTCGGGAGCAAATGGGTTTAGAGTTGGATCTTAGATTTTAGGGTAACATAGCGGTAACATGTCTATAGGTTTTGGGTGTTATAGATCATAATAAAAGTGGTTGGTGCTAATGTCGTAGGAAATCTAGTGTAGCGCTAGTTAATTCATGTTCAATTTCTAAGGAATTTAGTCCTAAAGGGTTTCTTTGGCTTTGGAATTGAGTTCTGAGAGGTTACCAAGATGTTATGGTTGACCCATTGCCTAAGGACGTCTAATTCTAGGTTGGAAAATATCTGGGGTGTTACAAGGACGTTACACGGATCGCCTCGTTGGCAGTAAGGATAGACTGTAATTTCAAAAATTTTGGTTTTGTAGGAGCCCGTTTGTGCCATAAATTGTGCCCACGCACATGCAACCCAACGTGCGAGATGAGCAAAGTTTTGGTCGAGCCCAAGCCCTGATCACAATGGACGGTTTGGATTGTCCCAACAAAGTAAGGTGGTGGGCCAATGATCAGAGAAACGGACGTGCATCCGTTGGCTACAGAAACAGAGGAGAGAGGAATTTCCTCCCATTTTTGGCTAGGCACGGGTCAGCGTGCTCTGACCGGCCTCCCAGTGCCCATGCACGGTGAGTGCACCACCCATGGTGCACACACAACATTTGTGTAGGGTCCATTGTGATTTTTGTGGGAAATCCACTCCATCCATTTACTTTGGAGGGCCCAAAAAATGTCCTTGACCAAATATGGGCCAGGACCAAGGCCTGGGTGGGCCATGTCACTTGATCTACATTCATTTAGTGTTGATTATGTTGATTCAATGGTCGGATCAACTTCCATCTGAGCATCAACGATCAAAAGTCCTAGTGGGTCATTTGTAAGACCCATATCACTTGATTATTATATTAATTACTTGTTGGACATGGGAGAGGCCCACTTGTGGACGACCATTAGTGGGTAGGTCCCACATTAGTTTTTCTCCTTTTATATATATATATATATATATATATATATATATATATATATATATATATATATATATATATTTGTAATTTGAAGTTGAATATTTAAATGTTTTATTTTCAAATTTAATTTTAAATTTAAAAGTAGAAATAACGTAAGATTAAATGAAAGGGATAAGAGGATTTTGTAAAGAGGAAAAAAAGAAAAGAGTATATCTACAGATTTTATTTATCTGGGGTGATTTTAACCATTGAATCGGACTTTTCGACTCCCACATTAGATAAGTGAACCATCCCACGTACACCATTCATTTTCAACTTCTATAAAGGTTCCAGGATCGTCTAAACCGTTGGATCTGCAGGCCCACCCATCTAAGCCATCTTTCACTATCCAATATTTTACATACAATCCATCCACAAGGTTCAATTCCATAACACCAAACCTATTTTGAGTGAAAACATCGAATCTAAATTTTAAAATTTTAAGATCTTTAAACATTTAAACTTTTTTGAGAAGAGATCTCATAGTGCATGACTTCAAGTGGACCACACATGTACTCACTCACCTCTAAGAAGTTGGAAATCATATGCAACTACCGGTAGGCATCAAGTTGACTTGGATTGAGTTAGGAATGACCCGAATGGATTTAGTTTTGAAATAGACCTGACCAGAACTTGAGCCAACTTAGTACTGAGTCTAACATGCTTGACCTTATCCAAGTCCAGGTCTGGCCTCGACTAATCTAGATCGAGTCCGCCTAGTCACAAGTTAGGCTAGGATGCATGTAAATGTATACTTAACTAGGTTTGTATTTATACTAAGCTTGGTTATATGGTAACACCAGAGTACTGAAAAGTACGAGATGTTACACATCTTCTCTGGATTCTGACTTCCTTCAATCCTTCTATCTTAATGAAACTTCTCATCTAAGGAAGAAAGCGTGGTGAAGGGTAAAGGTAAGGAACTGCCTTGTGGTAAATCTTCTAAAATAAAGAAATCCAGAAGTGACAAACCGGTGGCATGTGGCTCTCCTCCCAAATGCCCAGATTAGGAGCAAGTCACAATAGCTGATCGTATTGTCCTCAACAGTGTTATTGAACCATATGGGGTGGACCTCATGTTAGCGACAATCGGATGGCAAAATATACTTAATCTTGGTGGTCCATACCAATATTATTTGATTCACCAGTTCTTCAATTGTTGTCACACCATCCGTGAAGATCCACCATGTATTAGCCCAGAGTTTATGCATCAAACCAAACTCATCACTCCAGTGTTGCTTGGACGTCTTCTGAGTGTGGAGGTTACATGGATACCGATCACTAAGCAAAATTTGAATGCTCTAGGAGTATGGGGGGAAGTGACACGTGCATTGTGCAAAGGGGCCACTATTCCTCGGAATGAAGGGAATGTACTTCTTGTTAAATATCTTGAGACCACATTCAAGATTATCAATGATATTTTCAGTACAAATGTGTATCCCTACGACGTAATGGGAAAGGATCTCCCTCCGTTTATGCTGAATGTCTTATACGACATTTACCGAGAAGTTCCCATTTACTTGCCAACCCTAATCCTAGGGTAGTTGACTCGAATAGTCAAGGAGGAACACCTTGATACATTCCCTTTCCCATCCCTCATATGCAAGCTAGTACACTTTGTGGGATTGCCACCTACATCTGATACAATGTAACCGAAAGTTTGGTTCGATGATGCTTTGCTTCAGCACTTGTGCCTGACCACCTCCTACTAACCGGACATCCCTCATCCTCTGACCCATGGCACAAAAGACAGTCACCGCCCATTGTAACGTCTCAGAAAAATTCATACAAAGACCCAAGTACCACCTCAGGCAGAATCACCTAAGGATCATATTCCTATCGTAATTAAAGAAAAATTTAGTTAAGTACTAAACAGAATAATCAGTGGATTATGCTTAGGCCACCATTTTCATAAATGAGAAGACCTAAAACGACTAATACCACTAGCTCAACACTACAGAAAAACCTAGGAAAAATCCCAAGAGCCTGTCGCTCTCGGGAGTACATTGAAACCCTGTATCGGACCTAAACCGCACATCAAAAATTCGATGACCGTGAAACTATAGGTTTATGCCCGTCCTGTTGGGCTTGATAACCTTTGTAGGAATCGAGCCCAAATAGTATCCAGATACGTACAACTTGAGTCCTGAGTAAAGTGTGTGAGAAACGCGAATACCTTTAGAAAATATATTGAAACTTAAGTGAATTGAGCCATTTGGTCACATGCTAAATTGAGGATTTTGGACCATCGGTTTCTAACCAAACTTCACCCATGGGAAAAGAAAATTTTCTTGCACATATCCGTATACTTGTGGCCCCGATCGAGTAAATAAGACTGTTGATTTGACATAGGTCCCCTACGGTTGATCGGCTTGTCCGATCGTGCCAAAATCACATCCTGGTATAGATCCATTGTCAGAGAACTTACTCTATGACGTATGTGAGTTGTGGACCTCCTTATGTGCCCTGTTTGTCAAAAACAGTCACCTTTTGGAAATGACTTAAGTATACTATGGCTATGGGGCCATTTACATCACTTCTGGGCCTATATATAGCCCATATACCACCCCACCTCTCTCTCATACGAATTTTTCCAAACCTTAGGAGAGAGAAGAGATAAAATAGTAAGGAGAGAAGAGAAATCTTAGGAGATTTCTGCAGTGTTTCTCTCCCACTACTCCATGCTTCAAATCACCTTCCCATTTCACTATACCATCGGTTTCAGCTACGATTTGGGTAAGAAACCCTAACCCTAATCTTGATTTAGAGATCCAAATAGAGTAATCGACAAACTAGCTAACCTATTTCATTGTTTAGGTGCCTGACGTTCCATTTTTAGGAACGTAGAATTCAAACTGAGTCCGAATCGAGTATTCTGACGAAAGGTGTGGACTATAAATGTTTAGGTTATGATTTTCAATGCTTTCAATGTCGGCTAATGATTTGTGTCTGACTTGATTGCTACCATATCATCTTAGACACATCGATTTCGATGTATTATACGTGTATGAACTATGTTGAAAAAATATGCATCCTACGTGTTTGTTGAAATGTTTGAATGAACATGTAAACATGATTTGCATTTGCCATGACTATTAATCTAGGATTCATTGTTACTGTATGCATGATGACATCTTTCTATAAGGATTTGCTAAAAAATATGTTGTAACTAACCTAGTCTATATATTTGGTGAAGCATTGCCTAAGTGTTTGATAAATTGTCTGAATGAGGAAATGTTGATGATTTGTATTTATTAAGAGTATTAAGTTAGGATTCTCAATTATCTTAATTATATGTATAGTTTCCTTCATGTAATCATATTTGTCGTTATGAAATTTATGGATAAAATGCAAGGGTTATATAATATGATCAATGTGTTTGATGAAATGCTCAAGTGAGGAATTGATATGGATTGTTTGTTGAGTGCTGATATGATTATCACATGTATTTACCTATTACATCTGAGTAAGATTGAGGCTACAACGTAGCCCAGGAAATTGGTAACAGTCCATGTACAGCTGGTTGAGTTAGTCTTGCCACATTGGGTAACTCGACGAATCTAGGTTGCATGACAATTGCCGACAATGGTTAGGCCACAAGGGGTACTTATGCGCTTCATATTGGTTAGGTCAACGTGTGCTTGTACTAATCGAACTTGCCAAACAAACCGATTGGCCTATTTTGTGTTTACCATGTATGGACATCTCTGCTTGAATCTAAGGTACTACTTACCAATGTAAAAGCTCGTTTCAACCATGATACCACGATCCGCTAAGACTCATGCGTGGGGCATGGTGGTATGGGACACCGTGGTCGATCTGTCGACCTATGCTGGGGTGACGAGCCTACCCATAGTGACCAGTGAGTAACCTAAACTCGTGAGCCAGGCATGGTGGTATGGGACACCGTGTTTGAGCTGTCGGCCTACGCTGAGGTGATGAGCCTTCTCGTAGTGACCGTGAGTATAAACTTTTGAATTTGCCAGTCGACTGCTTTTTATTAGGGGTGACGGCCTACAACTTGCCTATCGTATGTGATTAACTAGGATTAATGACCTTAGATGGATCCTTTATTTGGGTTAATGATATAAAGGGAGGTACCTTAGCTTCCCAGACCTGCTTATGAATAAGCTTAATTAAGTATTCGGCTAACACGGCCATGCATCTCATTGCATTAGCTAGGATTGCTTTTGGCGAGGAAGGTGCACTTTAAAGAGTGTTGACATATGTGAAATTGGTTGTCAGAGTCATTTGTAAGGGAGCTTTGTGTGAGGGTATACATCATTACTTGCACTTTATTCTTGCATTAACAAGAGTAGTTAGGAAGTGATTATTATATTGCTTTATCATTACTGCTTGATCGACTTGATAACATATTAACGTTTACCTTATAGTACCACTGAGTCGATCACTCACTCCCACCCTGGGACAGTATTTTAAAACACCAACTAGACTCTGGTTTAGATGTAGGTGATGGAAAAGCCTATGCAGTGGAGTTGGACTTCATAGATGAGGAGGAAGAATTCTCCTACGTTCAGCTCTCAGGCGGGTCTATGTAGACCTCATTCTGATTCGACGAGATTATAGGGACATATGGATTAGTTGGACACTTTACATTTTGATATTTTATCAATTTTAGAACAATACATGTATATATTCAGCTCGGTAACATATACTCTGGAGGTTGTGAAACACTTACATATTTTAACATATATGTTTTAGTCTTTCACTTGCTTAATTTAATTATATCTGGAGTATGATATGCTGTTTTGGTATAATCCCACTCAGGTTTAACTCATTAATATGGATGAAATCTGAATATCATTATCCATATTGCATAAGTGATGTGCTGGATCTCAGGAGTAGAGCTTTGCTCGACCCTCAAAATTCAGGGCATTACAAGTTGGTATCAAAACATGATTTGGATTAAACTAGACCTGGGTTATAGGTAACACGACGTACTCTGATGCACTCTGACTTAGGAAGGGAGCGATGAAATTTAGAGACCATGTTAGGATGCTAAAGTTTTACCACTTAGCAAGACCAAACGCTATAGTTTAGTCCACAACGTATTTTAGACCACGAATTGGTCTCAGTCATCTTTAGGCCGTCAATCGATGGGCCTGAACCGTTAGTCGACAAATATAAAACCTGAAATAGGCCAAGAGGCATGAATACGTGCACGTGTAGCTAGGAAAATAGACCGTGCGGGCTTAAAGACCCAAAGCACAAAATATAATGGGCCCCAGGGGGTGCCACGCACACATACGGCACCTCGGGAGGGGGTGGCCACTACCACAGGGCGGAGCCACCATGGGACACCTTAGAGGGGCGCGACGGCATCACCCGGGCAGCGGCACACCACCCGCCTCCACAGCGGGGCGCGGCGGCAAGGACGACGCGCCACCGACCGACCACCCATGTGGGGCCACTCCCACGTGTGGGACCTCCTACTAACCCCTTTTGGCTCCCCTTGCTCGTTTCACCATACTTCTACCTCAAAAACACCCCCAAACCCTCCAAAACTCTCCTTCCCTCTCAAATCTCCTTCTTCATAGATTCAAACCTCTCTTTTCTTCTACATCCTACACCCATCCACCACCATTCCTCAAAAACTACCCTTTTCATCTCTCCATCTCCATTATTCTCACTTATTTAAGCACAAAAAAACACTCTTTTTGTGTCTCATTACTCCCAATCTTCAAACCCACTTCATTCCCAAAGCTTTTTTAACTCAATGGCTCTCTTTGAGCTAGTCACCTCCATTTTCTCCATCTCAACGCTTCTCTCCCTTAAGGGAAAGAAGAGAGTGGCCTCAGATGAAGCCAGGCCTAGCCGTCTAAGCCATTCTAGGAAGAAGGTGAGCACTGAGACTAGTGCAAGCACCGAAAGAAGGTCGAAATGGGATCTCAACTCTCGAGTCCTGATAGAAAGGTCGCTACTGGCAGGTGCCGAACTTGGTAAGTTCCGTGGTCGTAAAGTTGTGTTTGAAGCTCATTCTGGAGAATGGGTGGTGTCCCATATTTGAAGGAAAAGCTCACGCAAGTGAAGGCACCGTACGAACCTTCTATGCTCACATACGGGACCCAATTCTGGTGTCTCTTCAATTTATCATACTGTTGGGAAGATCTCACACCAAGGTTGATGTGGATGTTATGACACATATTATGGGAATAGAACGTGGAGTTGTACATGCAAGTGAGACAAATCTCGCTAGTGAGAGGGAGAGAAATCGACACACTCATTTTCTTTACGGCCAACTTGAGCAGAGGCGAGGAAATAGCCTCGCATCGACTCACATGACGGCAAATTTTTGCCGACTCCATCATATATGCACGTACAACGTGTATCCTAGGTGGAGTATCCGCACAAAATGCACTCAATTCATGGTGGATTTCCTGTACAGGGAGACAAGCTGTGCCTACCTACTCTCACCCTGACTCGGATAATCAACACTATACAATCTACTAGGGGAGACGCCTCACTCCCTTTCGGCTCTCTCCCTGATAGGTTGGAGCAGATGATGCTCCTAATGTAGTAATAACAACAAGTTTGGGCTACTATTGCGGGGCTATTGCCCAAAACATGAATGTGGTCCCGCCTATACCACCCGTGCAGCCTGCTGGAACTATGAATACAAGTGGCCTATTTAGGCGCTTTCAGCGCTTTCGTCCTCCCACTTTTATGGGTACTCATAGACTCGAGGAGGCTGAGTACTGGTTGGATCGCATATCCAAGATGTTGAGGCCATTGCACTGTATTAAAGCAAAGAAAGTTGAGCTTGTTACTTATATGTTTGAAAAGGAGGCCAGTCTTTGGTGGGATAGCATCTTACGAACCGTTCCGCAGGATATGCATGGACGTGGGACGAGTTCGAAACCCGCTTTCACAGAAATTACTTCCCCCTCACTTACTGTAATGAAAAACGGGGCAAATTTCTCCGCCTTCGACAAGGGGGGATGACAGTGGCAAAATATGAAAATCGGTTCATGGAGCTAGCCAGATATGGTCCTTTGATCTTGACAAATGAGCCGATGAGAATGTGGCCATTTTCAGAGGGACTGCGGGCTGATATCCTCACCAAGATGTGTTGTGCTAGCATTCCCAACTATGTTGTACTAGTGAACATGTCCCTACAATTTGAGAAGGATGGTGAGAGAGTCTCTCAGACATGCACGCCGATGGGTTCGAGGCCTCGGTTTGAATTAATGAACCAACCGTTTCTCGGTAAGATGTCGCGGGAAAATTTACCTCCCAGACAACTGGCTCCGCCAGTCCAGCAGAGGTGATATGATCTTTGGTGTCATGTCCCAAACTCGAAAAATGGGCTCACAAAATTTTTGATCGCCGAATCCGGTGTCGACAACCTCCGTTGTGCCCCATTCTTGGCTCCTGACACTCGTATGCCAGATTCCGATCCTGGGATCATACAAGGAGGATTTTTAGTATATATATATTTTTTGTAATGGAGCATAACCACAAGCATAATCAAGTCACAAAATAACATCACCACATATCCACTATATCAAAAACTTTAAGTACAATGTGGAAAGGGAAATACAAGGTGATCGAAAGACTCCAAAATAATCTGATGCGCCCTCCTGCCTCAAAACTGCTGCGATCCAATGTCACCTGCACGTAATGGTCGTGCATAAGCTTACAAAAGCTTAGAGGGTGATGTAAGTGTGTGCGCAAGGCAAGTGTCAAGTATGCAGTATCAGAGTAATGCAGAAATATACTAGTAAGTCTATGAATAGTATTATCCATACCAAGGCTATGCAATGCAAGATATGAATGTTATCGGCCATACCAAGGCTATGCGATCGAGGCCTACGTAGCCAAATGTCATATGTGAGATGCAATACAAGTATGTCAGTCCTCATCAAGTATACATATCAGTACAATTTCTCTCTGGGATATCATCGGGGTTTAATACACTTCACACTGACTGCCGCCTCCCTAGCCGCACAACCCAACAAGTGAAAGAAAACACACTATTCACCTGACTAGGAGTCTGCTAATACCTACCCGGCTCGTTGATAGCAGACTCATTTGCAAGCTGGTCAAACTTAGCCTAGCTTATAACCCCCTCATTCGGGTAGATAAGGGCACACCTCCTTTCAACTGACCCCGACATAGTGGGAGACGCGGCCTACTGGTATTCAGCACTCCTGCACTCATGTATTCACTCGGTCTAGATGTTGGAGCATCTCCTGGTATCAAAAAGGTTTTGAGATTTTCACCGAAGGACATCCTATGTGCCTATAGTGCTAGAACCAAGTATTTTTGGTATCCAATACGGCCATCCACAATGTGCCTGTGGAGGCTACGACCCTGATATCGCTAGGGCGTATAATGATCATGACACACAAATACGAGATGCATGAATCACACTGTCCAGTCATGCAACAATCCTGCTCATACCATGTGCTCATGTAGCTAACTCTTAATAGTGAGTCCCATAAACAATCTGTCTGATGACATATGCTATGATCAGTCACCCCTCATATCAAGCATACATATGATGTGTATGGGTATGAATCATGGAGCTATACTAAGCATGTTATATGGTGATGAACTATCCTCACAACAAAGATGGGCCTAAACAGCCTACACACAACCAGTATGGGCCTATCAATGAGCCCTAGGGAGAGTTATAATGCGGACATTTAATCAACATTATCCTTACAATGTAGGTGGCAAATCATCATTGCTCCCAAGGCATGGCCCGTCATAAACATCATTATGTACATCACGGTGGAATCACACATTGTGATGGACCATGTATACATCTCATTGGGCCTCAACCCATGGGCCTCAAATGCATTCAATGGGCCGTATCACATGACCTATATATATCAAGGTGGGCCTCAACGGACGGGCCACAAATACATCAAGATGGGCCTCATCACATGGGCCTCATATATATCAAGGTGGGCCTCAATGGACGGGCCACAAATACATCAAGATGGGCCTCATAATGCAGCCCATGATTTGGTAAAAATAGATGGACAATGGGTTAAACACATACATCATGGTCAGTCCCACGTGCTATGGTAGACGGCGTGGATAAAACATGCATCATGAGGGCTCCACAGCCGCTAGACGGTGTGGATATATACCACATAAATCAATGCAGGCCCCACAGACCTTGGTAACGTCACTCCAGCAGCCATATAGCTGGAGTGAGGTCCACCAACCATCCCACCTCCTACACGTGGGGACGGTGTGGATAAAACACTTACATCAGTGGGTCTCACGTGGGGCCCACCATAACGTTTATTTCCATCCCAACTGTTCATGAGGTCACAGGACCTAAAAAAAAGAGGAAAGATAATTTCATATTGATCCAAGACTTCCATGACCCAAAGGGGTGCCCCACAGTTTAAAGGGGCCCCATCATATGTACGGTGGTGATGTCTAGCCCATATCATGGTGGGGCATGCGGTTGGTACCCACGTCCGTGCCCCTTCCATCTATAGTAGCATAGTAGGACATTGCTACAGCGTCCTCTGGATGTCAGCAGCAGTAGCACCCGCTGCATGAAATTTTATATTTTTTTTTGGTTTTTTGTGCTTTTTCCTAGGTGAGGCCTACATTAGGAAGATTCACTCCTTCTATTGGATTCTATGGCTCATGACCGACCAAATGAGCTCAATATTCTGTGTTTTGGTGTATAGAAACATCAGAGTGGGCCTTAACAGATTTTAACGCTAGAAACCACTATTTTCTATGACATGGCCCACCAGATAATCGGATTGGCCTCATATTTTGGCTTAACGCCTAAAATGAGCTGGGGAATGGGATGGACGGTGTGGATTAGACCCATACTTCAAGGTGGGGCTTGCATAAGAGGCCCACCCAAAAAGTTTAGAATCAAATTGAAATTTTTTTGTTAGTACATCCCACTGTCTGTTCACACTTCACTACACAACGTCCATCATCCAGGAACGCTGGATGGACGGTGTGAATATATACCATTAAGGTGGGTCCCACATGGACATGGGCCACCTGATTTGGATCAATTTGATATTTGTGTTTTCCATCACCATTATGATAGGGTCCACATGGCCTGGATGGTGTAGATCCAACACGTCCATCAAGTGGGTCCCACAAAGGTGAACGACATGGATAAGTTACATACATCATGGGGCCATCAACAAGGGAAAAGAGAGAGAAAGAGAGAAAGATTGAGTGATAGAGGGACCCTGACACTATGGGCCCTCCCTTCCATATATCACAACATGCATCAAGTGGGTCCCATTACATGTGGGCCCATTGATCAAAATCAATGGTGGAGATCCTTTCTCCACAAAAATGCAAGGTCTGTATAACCCTATTCATGCAAGGAAATTAAACAACATGATGGGTCCATGGAGAATGGCCCCATCATGGAATGATCATGAGAATCAAGGTGGGCCATTGGCCACACCTAGGGTCCAAAGTGAGATCCATACCATCAATTGGTAGGTGTCACGTAACCCACAAACAATAACCACAAGAACACCATCACAAAATCCATTATGATAAAAACTTGAGTATAATGCATCTGAAGGGAAATACAAGATAATGAAAATAACAGAAAATCCAAAAGATCGACTGTGTACTCCAAATTACGTACTGTATGCTCCAACTACGGTAAGACTATGACTACATCCTGGCGTCACCTGCACGCATCGATCGTGCATAAGCTTATAGAAAGCTTAGAGGGTGGTGTAAGTGTGTGCGCAATATAAGCGTGCTCAGAATGTAAGTCAGAGTAATGCAGAAACATGTTGATGAGTACATGAATGCAATTAACCGTACCAAGGCTATGCAGTGCAGAATATAAATGCTTTTGGCTATATCAAGGCCATACGATACATAATGCAAGTTAAGCATGCCAATCCTCATCCATATATCAATGCAACTTCTCACTATTACATCAAATCAGTACGGTTCTCAGTCTGGATAATCATCGAGGTTTAGTACACTCTAAATGGCACTACCACTCTCCCAGCCGCATAGTCCAAGTGAGCTTAAGAAACCTCACTATTCACCTAGCCAATAGTCTGCCAATACCTATCTAGCACGTCGATAGCAGACCCATTCACGAGCTGGTCAGAATTAGCCTAGTATTGCCCCCTACCCTCGGGCGAGTAAGGCCACACACCTTTTCAATCGGCCACGACACAGTGGGAGATGCGACCTCCTGGTATTCAGCCCTCGTGCGCTCATATATCCACTCGGTCTTGATGTTGGAGTCATCCTCTGGTACCATCGGGTTTAGGGATTTTCACCCAGGGACATCTATGGTGCCTCGATTCTTAATAACAATATTTCTGGTATCCGATCCTGCCATCCACGATGTGTCTGTGGAGGTCATAGCCCTAATGTCGCTAGGGCGTATAATAATCATGTCATACAAATGTGAAGTGCATGAATCACACTATCAATTATGCAGTAATCCTGCGCATACTACGCGCTAATGAAGGGAAACTCCGCCTGTCAGGGAGCCCATAAACCATCTACTCGAAGGCATATGCTATGATCAGTCACTTCTCATATCAGGCATACATATGATGCGTATGATCATGAATCATGGATCTATATTAAACACGTTATGTGGTGATGGGCTCTGATAAAAATGAAGATGGGCCTAGACGACCTACACATTACAAGTATGGGCTTATCAAAGGGTCCCTAGGGAGAGTCATAATACGGACATTTAACCAACATTATCCTTACAATGTGGATATCAAATCATCATTGCTCCTAAGGCATAGCCTGCTATAAAGGTCATCACATATGCCATGGTGGAATCATACTACAATGGGCCTTATGTACGTCCTAATGCGCCTCGACCCATGGGCCTCCAGTACATCAAATAGGCCTCATAAGATGGGTCTCATATATATATCAAAGTGGGCCTCAACATCGGGCCACAAATACATCAAGATGGGCCTAATTACGTGGGCCTTGCATACATCACAATGAGCCTCATAATATGGGCCTCATATTTATTAAGGCAGGCCTCAACAACGGGCCTTATATAAACCAAGGTGGGCCTCAACAATGGGCCATAAGTATGGTAAGTGGGCCACACCACGTGGACCATGTGTATATCAAATGGGCCACACTTAAACATAAGTGGTGATAAGTATTTCCACCATTAAAATTCTTAAGGCCCGCCATAACATTTATTTCCCATCCAATACCCAAAGGATTTCAATGGTAGCCGTTCAATCTTTACCGTGCATTGTGGTCCACCTGATACCAAGATCTGCCTCATTTTTAGTCTTAAGTCGTAAGATAGGCTTTCAAAATGGTTGGACGGTTTGGGTTCAATACATGCATCATGGTGGGTCTTATAGGGATGGAAGGGAAGGACGACATAGATGAAGTACATACCTCATGGTGGGGCTCACACTAATGGAGGGCGTGGATTATAATACATACATAAATGGGTCCCATGTGGGGCCCACCATAATGTTTATTTTCCATCCAGCCTGTTGATAAGGTCACACATTCATGGGGGCCCACCATAATGTTTTTTTTCCATCCAACCCATTGATAAGTTCACACGTGACCAGGGTCCACTGTAATGTTCATTTTTCACCCACCCTGGGCCCACTGTAATGTTTATTTGCACCTAATCGGACTAGGGTCCACTGTAATGTTTATTTTCGACCCAACTTGGGCCCACTGTAATGTTTATCTGCACCCAACCGGACCAGGGTCCACTATAATATTTATCTGCCATCCAAACTGTTCATAAGGTCACGTGGACCTGTATGAAGAAGAAAAATAAATTTCATATGGTCCAAAACTTTTGACCAAAAGGGTTTCAATGGTAGACGTTTAATGCAACTGTTCCCTGTGATGTGGGCCACTTGAGTTCCAAATATGGCTGATTTTTGGGTGTGGCCCCTGATCAGAAGGAGGCCATCAGAATGCCCGGTGTTGATGTTCTAAAACATCAAGGTGGGGTCCATGGCTGGGACCTGTGGCCCAGCCCACTTCGCCCGCCCGTTAGCGCAGGCGCTGCCTGCGTCTGCAGCAACAGCATCAGCGCTGCTTGCTTAAACATTTTTAAAAAAAAAAAATTTATTTTTTTTTCCATGATTTTTCATAGGTGGGGCCTGCATCAAGAAAATCCATCCCGCCCATTGGCTTCTACAGCCCAAGACAAGCCAAACAAGACCAATATGCAACATATTTGAAAATAAAAACATCAAGATGGGTTTTTTAACGGTAACTACTACTATTTCCTACGGTATGGCCCGCTTGATTATCAATTAGCCTCATCTTTTGGCTCAATGCCTAAAATGGGCGGAGAAGTGAAATGGACAGTGTGGATTATATACATACATCAAGGTGGGGCCTGCATGAGCAGCCCACCTCAAACTTTAAATTTATTTATTTTTGTTCGCCGTTAGTACACGCACCCCATGTTAGCCTCCCGTAACACGTCCACCGTCCAGAGACACTGGACGGCAGGGGTATACGGAAACCATTGTGGGTCCCACATATACGTGGCCCACCTGTCCTAGATCATCGTGATATTTACGTTTTCTCATCATCCAGGCCCATAAAATGGCGTGGATAAGGCAGATGGACGATGTCAATAAAATACATCCATCATGGTGGGTCCATGATCGGTGTGGATCTAGTGGACCACACCCATAACAAAAGAGAGGGAGAGAGAGATAGAGATTGAGAGAGAGAGAGACAAGAGACGGTGATGGAGGTGCCTCGCCCCTATGGGCCCCACATGATACAACTCATACATCAAAATGGGTCCCACCAATAAGTGGGCCCTAAAATAAGAGTTTAACGGTGGATGACCCACCTTTTGCACTCCTCCTTGATCCCTTGCACTCCTATGCTCCTTATCTTCACTTTTGATAGAGGTTGATGGGGTTTTGATGGTGTAGATGAGAGATGAGAGGGTGGGGAAAGTGGGCCACACTTGTTGTTGTTGTTTGGGAGAGAAGAGAGGTTGGACATGGGATACTTGGGAGAGTGTTTGAGAATTGAGATAAAGAGAAAATAAAGAATAAAAGGGATGGGTGGAATGGTGGTTGTAAGGAAGGGTGATGGGGAGGCATGGGTTGTGGTTGAAAATTGTAAAAAGAGGGGTGGTTAGGAGAGAGAGAGTTGACTTATGGTAAAAGAAGTGTGGCCATGTGTACTTGTTGTTGGGTGAGGTGACATGGAGGTAAGGTAGTGTACTTGACTAGATTTGATGGGACATGTCATAGAAATTCCCTCAAAATTCGTAACGCGTGGTGTTTCTTCGGAATGAACGTGGACCCACAACGTCTAGCCTGGGTATCAGTTCGTTGCACGACTCATGATGACGGTGCGGTCACTATGATACAAGTTCTGGTTCGAGCTAACTTCGGTATGGGGGATCAGGCTCAGGATCACGCGTAAACATCGGATACGGGTCAAGGATTTCCAGAATTTGACCGGAAGGACCGCGTAAGTCAACTGAACGGTACGGACTAGGATATGGGTCTTACAGTAGGCCTCACTTAGCCCATCATCAAAGCATTAAATATAGGCCTATAAACCACCCACTGTTCGATCTTCTTGGTCTGATGGAATGCCAATCTTCTTATGTCTCACTTTGATGGAAGGTGATGAGAATTGAAGGGCTAGGATGATGGATCTTGGAATAAGAAGTGGGCCACACACAAAACACTTTTCTCTCTTAGAAGTGCTTGGACGTGCACTTCTTAGTTGCTTGGAAAATGTGAAGAGAAAGAAAGAGAAATGGTGGTTGTAAGAGAGAGGTGATGGTTGTGAGTGATAGATGTGAGTTGCTAAATGTACTTGACTTGAGAGTTGACTTAAGGTACGTTGATTGACTTGGGGAGAAAGAAAGCATAGGTTGTGTGCTTTAATTGATTGGTTGATGGGATGGGTTGTAGAGATTCTCCTGAGTTTGTAAATGTGCGGAGTTTCTTCGAGATAAACGTGAGTCCATATCTCCTAGCCAGGGTATCAGATTGGTGTGTAAGACATGACGTTCGAACCGCGGCAACGGTGCAATTGCAATGGTACAAGTCTCAGATTTTTTCAATCATAACCTATTTTCCTTTAAAGGGAGAAGCTCGGCTACCTCCTGGTTGAGAGTCTTTATTAACTAGAATAGAAGAAGACAGAGAAGCCTGACTACCTCCTTCTTGAGGAATAGACGACAAAGCTTGCAAACGCGCCAGAGACCTAATCATAGGAGAAGATAAGCTAGGAGGAGTAGGTTGTGAAGAAGGAACTGGTTCATCTTGAATTACAGTTGTATCTGCCGGAATGGGAGAAGATGTTCCTTCAACATCATCTGCAGCCCTATTAGTAAAGTCGTGAGGGACTTTTTGCAATTCCGCAACACCCCAAGTGCAATCCATCCTTCCAAGGTATTGATAGCCTTCTTTTCACAGATTGGATCTTCTAAAGATATTCTTCTGCAAATCTGGCCGTGAAAAGGTGCGCGGCTCTTCTCTGGTATATAGCTAATTCCATGTTTAAGCTTCCTACCTCTTAGCATGGGC
This sequence comes from Magnolia kwangsiensis, assembly GCA_037074715.1. Classification (NCBI taxonomy): domain Eukaryota; kingdom Viridiplantae; phylum Streptophyta; class Magnoliopsida; order Magnoliales; family Magnoliaceae; genus Magnolia; species Magnolia kwangsiensis. Next base: position 107,483,905 of record CM073576.1, on the reverse strand, counting down.
GGGGGAAGCTAGATGGGTTCATCTACTTTCAAACGATTGTTGACCAATTACGATTGGTGATCCCACCATCGCATCCACCTATAAGAAGCATGAACTATACGATTACAAACTGAGATTACGAAAGTGGAATCAACACGACTGCCTAGTAGTTATTTCCATACCATGGCCCAATTATAAGGACTAGTGCCATAACAACGCATTCTTCTGGTAACTAATCCACATTCCTCTAGAATAGCCTGGTCAAAATCGAACTGATGAGAAAAATGACTGGGATAGTATGGCTCTCTCCAAAACTCTGTTCCTTCCCGTAGTGGCAAACTATAAGAGCGTATGGAGAGGAAGAATGTCCTTTCCCCTATAGTGAGTGCCGCGGTGTCTACCATATCAGTATCCTCGATATAGCGATAAAGGCCAAATTGAAAGAAATTAATATAATCAGTGTCCCGAATCTTGTTGGGTACCCAGTTGCATGTTCTTTTTGTCATAGCCTTTGCTAAAAGAACCAGAGTGGAAGATGCGAAGGGTGAACGTATGCCTTCTCTGGGGCTTCAAAAGTCTAAGGAAAGTAGACCTCCATCCAGCCAGCAATATAATGCCATGGAGTATATGTCGAAGAAGCTCCAATGGTTTACATGTGTGGCTATCTCCCCGAGGGCTCTATAAATAGAGCATAAAACTGGAGGTGCAAGTGAATTTTTTTGGCCTTTTGACAAGGCCCTAGCAATAGCAAAGACCATGGGGTGAATAACATCTGCCCATTTCGAACTAGGAAGTACCACAATGCTTAGTCAATAAGCTAAGAAGGCCACTAGCTCCCCATATAGACTGTACTCTACCCGCTCTTTAATGTTGGCACAAAGCTCCGTTAACTCTAGAGAATGACAATCACGGAATCTGTAGGAAAAGTAAAAAATGAGTGAAGAAAGATGCAATCGAAGAAAATAGTTGATTTATGACTTAAAATTACCTGAGGGCCCTGGAAAAATACACAAGCCATTGCAGGGGAGAGATCTTGTGAATGTTCAGAAATCTCGACATTTCCTTGAAAAGTTTGATGGTGGTTTCTGAGATGGAAGGCATCCGGTCAGGTGAAGAAACGAATGTCAACTCCTTATTAGTTGGGACGAACTCATCATAGAATTTCCCTGTTAACGGAAGGCTCGTGATTCAGTGGAGATCTCAGAGTGTGATGCTTATCTCGCCCACTGGCAAATGAAAAGAATTGGTGGTGGGAGACTAGTAGTTTAGAAAACCTTTTATCACATTCAACTCTCTGTAGAAGTACTGGGATGTAGCTTCTATGGCATTATACAAGCCTATCTTGATCAGCATCTTCGGGTGTTTAGTCAAGATAGCTTCCGCCTAATCTAAGTAATAACGGCATGAAGTTAAGAGACCCCTCGTCTGAAATTCTTCTTGGAAACACTGGTGCACCGTCTCATAAAAGTATGTGGGGAATAGTTGTGGGGATTGTGAAAAGGGGCGAGCAAATTCATTGGGTAAACATCTGTAGCGTCTCGAAAAAATCTGTACAAAGACCCGAGTATCACCTTAGGCAGAAATTGCTAAGGACTGAATCCTTTAGAAATTAGACAAAAATTAATTAAGTACTAAACTGAATTAATCAGCGAATTAGCTCGAATCACTTTCTATACGAACTGCAAGACCCAAAACTATTAGAATCGCTAACCCAACATTACCTAAAAACTTAGGATCAATCTCAAAACCCAGTTGCTCTCGGGAGCACATTGAAACTCCGCATCGAACCTGGACTGTGCTTCAAAAGTTTGATTACCATGAAACTATACGATTATGACCGCCTTACTGGGCTTGACAAGAATTGTGGTAATTAAGTCCAAATAGTATCCAAAAATGCACGAGTAAAGTGTGTGATAAATGCGGATATCTTTAGAAAATAAACTTAAACTTAAGTGATTTGCATCGTTCGCTTGCAAGCCAAATCTAAGGTTTCAGGCCATCAGAATCTGACCCAACTACACCCTTGGATTAGGAAAATTTTTGTACAAAGGTCAGTGTACTTGTGGCCCTGATCGAGCGACAATAACCGTTAAACTAAAACTGGTCCTCCACGGTTGATCTACAAATTCGATCGGACTGAAACTTTAACCTGGTGTAAATCCATTGTCAGGGAACTTTCTTCAGATCGTAGGTGAGCAATGGACCTCCAAATGAGCTTCATTGGCCCGAAACGGATGACTTTTGGCTATAACCTAAGTATACCATGACCCTAAGGCCATTGACATCAGTTCTGGGCATATATAAGAGCCTTAACCCACCATTTTCTCATTCCATACGAATTTTCAAACCCTAGGAGAGAGAAGAGAGAAAAGAGAAGGAAAGACTGAGGAGAAGTGAGAGAGAGTTGTGGTTTGTTGCTGGGATTCATTCTCACCACTCCACGTGCTGAATCATCTCTCCCATGTCTCTATACTGAAAATTTTGACTTCATTTTTAGGTAAGAAATCCTAACCCTAATATTTTTTAGGAATTCAAATAGAAGAATCAATGAAATAACTAACTTATCTCAATGTATAGGTACCCGTTATTTCATATTCGGGAATGTAGTGTACAAACTGAGTTCAATACGAGTATATCAATGAAAAGTGCAGACTATAAATGTTTAGGTTATGGTTTTCAAGGCTTTCGATGTCAATTAATGATTTATGACTGACTTGATTGCTGTCACATGTGCTTAGATGCGATGGTTTCCGTGTAACACACATATATATGAACTATGTTGAATATAATGCATTCCATGTGTTTGTTGAAATGTCTGAATGAATATGAAATTATGATTTGTGCTTGCCATGATGTTTGAATGAGAATACATGATTATTGTGTGTGTGATAACTCCTTATGAGAGGATTTGCTATAATATATGTTATAACAAATTTATTACATGAATGTTGATATATGTAGTCTAAGTGTTTGATAAAATACCTGAATGAAAAATACTTGTTGAAATGTATTTAATGAGGGTGTTGAGATAGGATTCTCAATTACCTTATCTATAGATACAGTTTCCTTCATGTAATCTATCTTGCTACTACGTGATTTATGGATGAAATGCCTATTTACTATAATATGTATGCTATGTGTTTGTTAAAATGCTTAAATGATATTTCTATTTTAACTAGTTGTCACATGTGGTTTGACCATCACATATGAATTCCTATTGTGCTTGAGTTGGTTTAGGACTACTATGTAGTCTAGGTAATCGGTAATGATTCCCGAATAAGTGGTCGAGGTCGTTTTGCCCCACAAGACACATTCGATGAATCCGAGTCATACGTTGTTTGTCAATAGTGGTTAGGCCACACAGAGTGCTTATGCGCTCCATGTCGATCAATTCAACGTACACTCGTACCAGTCAAGCTTATCAAGTAACCTGAATGGCCTAATGTGTGTTTACTATGTATGAATGCTACTACTTGAATCTAAGGTACCACTTACCAAAGTAAAGCCTGTTTCAACCTTGGTACCATGATCCGCTAAGACTCATGAGCCAGGCATGGTGGTATGGGACACCGTGGTCGAGATGTCGGCTTACGCTGGGGTAACGAGCCTCCTCGTAGGGTCCAGTGAGCAAACCAAAATAGTGAGCCGAGTATAGTGATATGGGACATTATATTTGAGTTGTCAGCCTATGTAATGTAACACCCCAAAAATTGAGGGTTGGGTAGAAACCCAACTCCCGAGTTCCAGAACGTCACTTATGCAACATAGATAATGATAAATGCATGTTGTCTATAGAATGACATTAAACAAGATTGAGACTAAGCCAAAACAGCATATCATACTCCAGAGACAGTTAAATTAGCAAGTGGAAGACTGATAAATACATAAAATATATAATTGATTATAAGTCTCCAGAGTATGAACATGTTACCAAGTTAATTAAATACATGTATACTCCAAAAATGGAAAGAAAAGAATATACATGAGTGCACCAAAAATATAAAATGACTAGTGTAAAGGCGTCTAATCAACCTCCCTGTAATCCCATCGATCAGAACACGGAGGAGAAGTCCTCCTCATCATCATACAAGTCTGGCTCCGTCTCACAAGCAGCGCCATCATCTGCAACTACAATAGGGATTGGTGGGTGTCCGGAAACACCGTCCCGTAATGTGGGAGTGAGTGATCAACTCAGTGGAATAATAGAGCAAAGATTATCATGTTATCAAATCAATCATGCGTTAATAGTAAAGAAAATAATCAAACATTCCTAGATACTGTTGTTAATGCATGCATGAAATGAAATGATGGATGCCCTCACCGACATACTCCCTCATGCGGCACCATCTGCCTCCGCGACATGCTTTCTTACCACAGTGCTCCACATCTTCTAGGCACATGCAACGCGATATGGATAAGGATTACCGAGTTGTTATTAGTCCTTTTCATACATCAGGATTGGGAAACTAAGGTACCTTGCTTATATCAATCTCAACACGGATCTTATTTACGGTCGTCACTCCTAGTAATCTCATACGATATTATATTTATAGGTCGCTGCAAGGGCTGCCAGGGCTGTTGCTCGCACTCGTTGCACTGCTCCCCCATCACCTTATCAATACAGGCCTACTTGTACTCTTGTCGCTACGGAAGGGTCGTTGCCTCCCGTAGACTCAGAATACGCTCGAGGTCACTACAAAGGGCTGCCAGGGATGTTGCTCGCACTCGTTGCTCCACTCCCCCATCACCTGATCAGTGTAGGTCGACAGTAAGAATATAGTGTCCCATACCACCATAATCTGCTCACGAGTCTAGGTGCTCACTAGTCACTACGGGGAGGTTTGTGGCCCCATCGTAGGCCGACAGCTCGACCACGGTGTCCCATACCCTCATACCCGGCTCATGAGTCTTTATAGATCAAGGTACCATGGTTAACAGAGTTTCCAATGGTAAGTTCAGTACCCTAGGTTCAGGCAGTTATGACTTATACATGGTGAACATACAATGGCCAGTCGGGTTATTTGACGGGCTCGACTAGTACGAGCGCATCTCAAGTCGAACGACATGAAGTGCATGAAACACTTCGTGTTGCCTAACCACTATCGCCAACTCAAAACACGACTCGCGTTCATCGACGCGTCTTTCGTGGCAAATAGAAGCCAACCACGAATTCAATCCATTACCGACTGCCTAGACTAACGTATAGCTCCAAACACTTGAATTTCAACATCAGTAATCATATGAGAGTAGCAGAAATGAAATACAACAATGTAAGCATGTTGACACATGTTGTAACATACAACTTAAGCAAATCATCCAACACATGCATTTCATGTATATAATGAAATCAATACATATAGCCAACATGTAGGAAATCATATACAACATCATATGGATTGAGAATTCATTCTCAAAACTAATCTACAATACCATTTACTCAATACATACTAATACAAACATTTATACAAACACTTAGTTTACACACCTTAGTCTACAAGCGTATGTCGACCCAAAGTGCGCATTAGGGCGAATCTCTTCACCAAATAGATTATACACACATACATAATATCATAACACGATGAATTTATATGTCAAGAATTTCAGCAAAATACGGACGTATGCGGTATTTCCTATAAACGCCTAAAATACCCTAAATCTCATATTTGCCGTACGTTTACGAAACGGAAAATGGACAGCATGTTGTACATGTCAAACAGCATTGCCGTCGATAATCTACTATTAAATGACATTGAAAGCTTTGAAATCAGTCAATCAAAGCGTCTAAAATCCTCACCTTTTACCCTAGACGTGTATCGTTTCGAACTGAACGTATACGCTTCATCAACAGCGTAGCGGCGACTTAATGCACAAGATGTATAAGCTACTTTGCTATTTGAATCGATGGAATCCTAAATCAGCAAGTAGTTAGGGTTTTTCTTACCTAGAAGTGTGTTGAAAATCACCGGGAAAGTCATTGGAGTGCAGTGCTTTGGCACATACAAAAGCTGCAGCAAGTGGCGGGAATTCTCTCCCACTACTCTCTCACAATCTCTCACTTTCTCTCTCTTTCAATCTAGGGTTTCTAGAAAATTCGGATGGGTGAGATATGTGAGGGTTTAAGGCCCTTATATAGGTTAAAACCTCACCCTTTTAGACTCAGGAACAAAGTATACTTGGGTTATAACCAAATCGGGGCTATTTTGGTCCAAAAGAGCATTTTGGGAGGTCCCCTGGTCGAACACAATCGGACTTAAGCTCATGGTCACTGGATGTTGCTTACACCCAGTTTTCAGTCCGGTAGAGTTCGTAGATCGCACGTGGCGGTACAGTTTCAGTTTAGCGGTCATCGTACCTAAATTAGGTCTACAACTCTCATGATATGAAAGGGAAATTTTTCCTGATCTGAGGGTGAAATTTGGCTGAATTCTAACGGTCAGAACGCTTAATAATAACGTGCCAAGTCACGTGCTAGATTTGGATTTAAATTTCCAAATCCAACCCTTTTCTCACTCTCTTCACTCCAGGCTTAATGAAATAGCCTCTGAACGTCGGTTGGGCTTAATTTTCGAAATGATTGTCAAGTCCAGCTAAGCGGTCATAACGGTCTAAGATTGTAGGTATCGGACTTTCGACGCGCGGTCTAGATCTAATATAAAGTTTCAGAGAGTTCCTAAGAGAAAACAGGTTTAGAGTTTCATCCAAGATTTCTAGGAAACATAGCGTTAGCGGTCATACTCATTTTAGGTCTTGTAGTTTATATTTAAAGTGATTCAAATTAATTCTATTGAGTATTCAGTTTGGTACTAACCAAATTCTACCCTAATAGGGTAGAATATGGTCCTAGGGACATTCTATGCCCCATTTTGGGCACTTCTAGTTATTATATTATTTTTATTATTTTTTTGGGGGTTCATCATCAAGTTTACCCTGACTCCACCAAATTTCATAAGATTTTGAGTTGTAGAAAAATTCTAAAAATTTCAGAAGCAGCAGCTATCCAATAAGTGATTATCGGATAGTTGCTCATAATGACCTACTTTAAACTATATTAAATATTTTATTATATTTTTTACATATTTTTATATAAACCTAGACTCATTTATCTTCAATTTAGTTTTTGAATCACCTAAATCAGAGTTATAACGAAGGAAATATAATTTTTCAAAGTTGGAAGAAATGCGCAGGGAAAAGTGCAGAAACCGGCCTACCAGACCGTTGTACGGACGGGTTCGACGATGCCTCACCAAACCGGCGATCCCCTGGCCGCTCGCTGACCTGTTTGGGGTGGTTTCACCATCTGATATTTAAAATGGGTGTATTTTAGAATCTGGAATGAGTTGTTTGACTTGCAATATATGATTTTGGGGTAGGAGAAGCTGATCTATCCAAATAGCCTACTTATTTCATGAGATTCTAAAATGTTAATGGTTAAAAACTATTTTTATTTATTTATTTACTATTCATAGTACTTTTTAGTTTAAGTATTGATCAACATCACCTAAACTTTAAGATTTGTGTCTAATATGAAAGCTCCTAGAAAATTTTGAAGGATAAAGTAGTGAAAGGTGAGATTTTCGAAGGAAATAGGGATTTGAGACTTTTGGATTGAGTTTTGAGAAGTTAATCAGGTGTTAGGATTGACCCATTGCCTAAGGATGTTTAAATCTCCAGGTAGGCAAAAATTCAGGGTGTTACAACTAAGGTGACGAGCCTTTTCCATAGTGACCTCAAGTATAAACTAGGCCTACGTCGAGGTGACAAGCCTCCCATAGTGACATGAACTTTCTTGTCCATTACTTTTAAATTAGAAGTGACGTCGCCCTATAACTTGTTTATCGTATGTGATTAACTAGGATTAACGATCCTAGATGGATCATCGTTTGGGTAAATGATATAAAGGGAGGTACCTTAGCTTTCTGAACCTGTTATATGAATAAACCTAATAAAGTATTGGCTAACACGACCATGCATTGCATCGCATCTGCTTTGGCGAGGAAGCGCACGTTTAGGGAGTTTTCTATGCATGATCGTGAGATGATGTCGCTGAGGGAGTGCAGGTGAGGGCATGCATCATTATAGCATACCATTCCTACATTAACAAGAGTACTTAGAATATGAGTGTTGCATTGCTTTATCATTATTGCTTGATTGAATTGATAACATGTTAACCTTTACCTTATAGTACCACTGAGTTGATCACCCACTCTCACTCCGGGACAATGTTTTAAAACACCAACCAGACTCTGTTTTAGCTATAGATGATGACAATGCTTATAAAGTGGAGCTGGACTTTTATCATGACGAGGAGTTCTCCTACATGTAACTCTCTGGTGGGTCTATGTAGACCTGGAGTTGCGCCGACAGGGTCACAGGGATACGGATTAGATGCCATTACATTGTATCATTTTATGAATTTTGGAACTATATATGTAATTATTTAACCTGGAAACATGTTCATACTCTGGGGACTTATAACCACTTATATGCTTCATATATCTATCACAGTCTTCCGCTTGCGTAATCTAATTATCTCTGGAGTATGATATGCTAATTTAGTGTATTCTCATTCATGTTTAGTGTACTAATATAGACAACATTTAATCATCATTATCTATGTTGCATAAGTGATCCGTTGGAACTCAGGAGCTGAGCTTTTGCTCGACCCCCGATTTTCAGTGCATTACAACATCGCCGATTCATTACCGCGACTTGTACGCTAATTGGATCCCCTCAAGGATGTGTGATTCTTTTAATATCTAGGAAGAAGTATACATTAGTCTCTCCCCATTTATATGATCTCTTAGCTCGCAGTCAATCATGGATTGATGATAATGAAGACTGAGGGGAATCACAGTCATACCCTCCAAATGCGGGTTGTCAAATTTTATGATAACTTCAATGACTCTGATCATTTCCCATGAGTTATGAAGCTTCTTTTTATTATGTTCCCGTATCTTTCTTGAAACTCTTCAGCCTTATTGCGGTGGGTTTTCTACGACTGAGACATGGGGGGTGTATCCTCTTGGGCAGGAGGTCTTTAGCTGTCAGTATGTATATGGGCAGTTGATTTTAGCCATTCATCCCAGTCGTATTCTCGACCGTGTTTCAGGGGTCGTTTTATGTCTCCCATTGAAATTGCCCGATGAATAGGAGATGGCAGTGAGGAAATGTGATTAGAAAAATCAAAGGTTGGGAGCACAGGCTCCTTGAAGTAAGGAGGATGTCGAGCAGTGGTCTTTGTGCATTTGGTTGGGACTGGTCAGGGGATGGAGAAGGGTTGGAAGTTTGAAAAGAAGACGAGTTTGACAGATCTTGGTGAGAAGGTTGTGCAGTAGGAGGGTCAACAGCATGAAATGTTCGCTTAATGTGGGCCATGATGAGAAAGGTTTGAGTTTTGAATATATATTTTAAGAAAGAAAAATTAAAGTTTGAAAAAATTCTCTAAGTATTGGTTGTGCGTATTCACGCAATCAAAGTCAGTTGCATGGAATAATGTAATGACCAAAGGCTTTGTGCAAATAGGGAATCTGTTGCGTGAGTTCGCGCAAGCGAAGTTGGTTACATGAAAGTTCAATGGAAAAGCGAAGGTTCGTTACAACTGAAGCAGGTGCAGAATGAGTAGAAGTTCGGGGTATTTGTAGTACATGTGGCCAAGTACGGTACACGGGTGCCAGTTGCGTGGGTCCACGCAAACCATTTTAGGGTTAGATTGATCCTGATTCTTTGACTTCTGGAGAAATAAAGAAAGGATCAAGGGGGCATCTGTTGAAGCATAAAAAAAGAGAAGGAAGAATTGAAGATTAAGAAGATAAATATTAAAAAGAAAGAAGGAAACAAAAGATGAAGAAGAAAGAGTATCTTTTTAGAGGGTTTTATGGGTTCGCGTAAACCATGTTAGATGCACGGGTTCGCGTAACCAGTGACACCAGTTGTGTGAACCTACGCAACTGATTTCAGGCCTTGTTATCCATAAATGATCAGAATGGATGAAAGGTGGGTCCCATGGCATGAAGATTGAGAGTTCGCATGTGTGGAGGTCTATAAATACCCCCTCCCCCTCTCATTTGAGAGGATTGAAGAATTTTTGAAGGAGTGCAGAGCTGCAGAGAAGACTAAAGGTAGGAGTGAAGAAAGGCCTAGGGTTTGTACAGACCCATGTAAACCATGTTGGTTGCGATAGTCTGCGCAACCAGACTGCCATGCACTCAGTAATGATAAAGGGTCAAAATGCTGCCGAAATGATCAGGCTTCAGTTCTTCTTTTGTTCAAGTTTCAGAAAGAGGAATCAGCTGATTGAATCCGCATGGTATTCCTCTTAAAGAGATGATCAAATCATGAGTCGACGTGCTGCCAAATTTGATATCCAGATTCAACATTCGAACTCTGTCAATTTCTGTATCTTAAATAATCTATCTCAGAATCAAGGGATATTCGAGGATGTAAATGAATTCAACATTTATAATACAATGCTAATTCTTGACGTACTCTATCTCTGTTATATTTGAATAAGATAATCTCCCAAATCGAATGCATTTTTTTCTTGTTCGAAACAGCCATTCCCGGCTGTCCCAAAAATCTTTCATGTTGAAGCCAGCGCAAAATACTCGAAGCCGATTGAATTTTACACCTCTTCAGAAGTAAAGATAGAAGAAAGAACTGAGAATAATGTATATCACAAGAAGCTGACATCTCACAATCTCGAGAAATACAATACGGTAAACAGAGGAGTGATGAAAAGGATGGGTTTTGATGATGAACAACCGATTGGTTTAAATCATGGGAAATGAATTCAGGTCCCTATCGGAGTTGGTCAGAAGAGACAAGAAAAATTTTAAGGATTGGGGGCAGAGTTTTTAGTAAATATGGTCACAGTCGATCAACTATCAGAGACAGAACTCGAAATAGTCAAACATCCTGAGACAGCTCTGAAGTAGATGGAAGACGGGGGGCAATAGACAATCGATAGTTTACAATAAGTAAATTTGGGCACAAAAGAAGAGCCGATAAATACATTTATAAGCGCTGGTCTTCTTGAGCAAGAAGTCGAAGAATATGTCCAACCGCTGAAAGAAAATAAAGATGTCTTTACCTGGATGTATGTGGAAATGCCGGGTTTGGAACCCGCAGTGGTAATGCATCGATTAAATATTTCTAAAGACAAATGGCCGATTAAAAAGGGCAAAGGCAATTTCACCCGGACTTGATTCCTCTAATAGAAGAAGAACTGAGCAAGTTGATAAAAGTCAGGTTTATCATAGAGGTCAAATATCCTAAGTGGATATCGAACATTGTCTCGGCAAAGAAGAAAAATGGACAAATCAGGGTGTGCGTAGATTTCAGGGATTTGAATGAAGCTTGCCCGAAGGTCGACTTTCCTTTCCTGATAACGGAACTGCTGATTGACAGTATGACACAATATGCTGTCATGTCTTTCATGGATAGATATGATGGTTAAAATCAAATTAGGATGGCTCTTGAAGACGACGAAGCAACAACATTTAAAACCTCGTTAGGAATTTACTGCTACAAGGTCATGTCATTTGGTCTCAAGAATGCTGGGGTGACATACCAAAGGGCGATGGAAAGTATCTTTCAAGATATGATACACACACATGTTGAATGTTATGTAGATGACCTCATGGTTAGGTCGGGTAATCATCAGGAGCATTGCGAGCATTTAACATTGGTCTTCCGTTGGCTTAGAAAGAAGTAGCTAAAGATGAACCCAACTAAATGTGCTTTCGGAGTGTCGTCAGGAAAATTTCTCGGCTTTATTATCAGGCATAGGGGTATCGAAATTGATCAAGGGAAAGTCAAGGCCATCTAGGATATGTCGCCTCCGAAAACATTGAAGGAATTGAAGGGCTTTCAAGGAAAATTGGCATATATTCGCCGATTTATTTCAAATCTAGTAGGGACATGTCAGCTATTTTCTCATTTGATGAAAAAAGGAACAGAGTTTGTATGGGATAAAGCCCGTTAGAACACATTTGAATCAATAAAAGAACCGCTGAGATAGCCTCCGGTATTGATAGCTCCTATAAAGGGTAACTGCTTATCTTGTACATATCTTCAACTAAAAATTCGTTGGGAGCCTTATTAGTGCAGGTGAATGAAGATGGAAAAGAAATAGCTCTTTATTATCTGAGTCGAACTCTGATAGGCATAGAATCCAATTACTCCTCGATCGAGAAACAATGTCTGGCATTGATATTTGTAGTACAAAAATTGAGACATTATTGCCTCTCTCATGATATAATTTTGATCTCAATGGTAGATCCGATAAAGTTTTTAATGACGAGGCCAATGTTATCGGGAAGATTGGCCAAATGGATGCTGTTACGTTCAAAATATATGATTACCTATGAGTCTGTGAAAGTAGTGAAGGGACAAGCAATGACAGATTTCTTGGCAACACATCCCGTGACGGAAAGTGAGATCATTAGCGATGATTTTCCCAATGAGTAGGTTATGATGACTAAATTGCAAAATCCATGGCAGATGTGTTTCGATGGTACTTCTCGAGCATTAGGAGCAGGGGTAGGAGTTATTTTCATCACTCCTCAGGGTGATCTATTATTGTAACATCCCAGAAAAATCCGTATAAAGACCTAAGTACAACCTCAGGCAGAAATCTCTAAGGACTAAATCCTTTAGAAATTTAATGCGAATTACCTAGCGCTAAACTAGATTACCTGTGAAATTAGAACTAATCACTTTTAATATGATTTTTAAGACCTAAAACTTGTGAAATCGACAACGCTACATTACCCTAAAATCTAGGATCAATCTCTAAACCTAGTTGCTCACGGGAGCACATTAAAACTTCATATCAGACCTGGACTGCATGTCGAAAGTCCGATAGCTACGAAACTATACAATTATGACTGTCTAGTTGGACTTGACAATCACCTCGAAAATCAAGTCCAGATGATGTCATGGGACTATTTACTTGAGTCCAGAGTGAAGTGTGTGAGAAATGTAAATATCTTTAGGAAATAAATCCGAATCTAAGTAATCTGAGTCATGTCACTTGCGGGCCAAATATAAGGATTATGTCCATTGGAATCTGACCCAAATACACCCTCGGATCAGGGGAAATGTCCCACACATGGCAATGTACTTGTGGCCCTAATCGAGTGACGGTGACCGTTGAACTGAAACTGATTTGCCACGGGCGATCTATAAATTCGATCAGATTAAAAACTTAGCTTGACCAAGATCTAGTGTCAAAAAGCTTAAGTCCAACCGCGTTCAGCAAAGGGACCTCCAGAAATGCTCCATTGGATCGGAACAAACCCGATTTGGACATAACCTAAGTATATCATGGCCCTAGGGCTATTTTTATCAGTTCTAGGCCCATATAAGGGCCTTAAACCCCCTCTCAGATATTCCATACGAATTCTAAAACCCTAGCAAAGAAAGGAGAAGAAAAGGAAAGGAAAGAGAGAGAGTGAGTTGGAAGTTCATCCTAAGGTTCTTCCCAGCTACACTACGTGTCAAATCCATCCATTCATATCGCTATACGGGCGATCTCGATTTCATACTTGGATAAGAAAACCAAACCCTAACCTGTTTTAGGGCTTCATATAGCATAAGTGATGAAATAGCTAACATAACTCATGCTATAGGTTACCAATCCGCCGTTAACAAAGACTAAGCGTCTAGAACAAATCTGTTACGCATTTACTGGCGTAAGGTGCAGACTATATACGTTTAGGTTATGATTTTCAAGGCTTTCAATGTCAGTTAATGATTTATTACTGACATGGGTGCCATTAAACATGCCAAATACGATGTCTGTTTCGCTTTACGTATACATATAAACTATGTTATGTATAGGGTATTTCATGTGTTTATTGAAATGTTTGTATGTATTTAGAATCTGAATTTATGATTGTCATGATTAACTGTCGTAGGTACATTATTGTTATATATGCGACAATTCCTTGGCAAGAGGATTTGTCCTAATATGTATTATAAGCAACATATGTTATGTATGTTGAAATGTGTAAGTTAAGTGTTTGTAAAAATGTCTGAATGAGTAAGTAGTTAGTAAATTGTAATTTATATGAGGGTTGAGATATGATTCTTAACTACCTCAATTATGTGTATGATTTCCTCCATGTATGATATATTGTTGTGTCTGTATTTTTGAGATGCATATTTATGAATTTATGCTTAAGTTATATTTCCTAATCTTCTTAAATCATTATAGGAATTGAACTATTTATTCATTATTGCTTTCACTGCATCATATGATTAAATTGTTGTAAATAAATGTGTTGGGGCTATAGAATAATCCAGGCAATAGGTAGTTAGCCTCGAATTGGTGGCTGAAGTTATTTCGCCACACAGGATTTGATTGATGAATCCGTGCCGTACTTGGGTCGTCGACAGTGGTTAGGCCACACGGAGTGCTTACACACTTCATGTTGATCAACTCAACATGCACTCGTGCTAGTCGAGCTCGTCAAGTAACCCGATTAGCCGGATGTATGTTCACCATGTTTGGACGCTACTATTTAAATCTAAGGTACCAAACTCACCAGTGAAAACCTTGTTAACCTTGGTACCTCAATCCGCTGAGATTCATGAGCTGAGCATGGTAGTATGGGACACTGTGGTCAAGCTGTCGGCCTACGCTGGGGCGACGAACCTCCCTGTAGTGACCAGTGAGCAAACCAAACTCATGAGCTGAATATGGTTGTATGGGACACTGTATTTGAGTTGTCAACCTATACTGATTTTGTGACGAGCCCTTTTTAGTGACCGCGAGCATACTCTGAGTCTACATGAGGCGATGAGCCTTTTCGTAACAACTAGAGTATGAACTAGGCCTACACTGATAAGGTGACGAGCCCTTTGTAGTGACCTAGAATCACAACATCGTATGAGATTGACTAGGACCGACGACCCTAGAATGGATCATTGTTTGGGAAATGATACAAGGGAGGTACCTTAGCTTCCCAATCCTGTTGTATGAAAGGGACTAATAAGAACTTTGTAATCATGAACAAAACATCACACTGCATGTGCCGTTGGCATTGGTGTAGATCATAGTGGGAGTGATTCATGCCACGATCGTTAGATGTTATCGTAAGAGAGAGTGTAAGTGAGGGCATGCATCATTACTTCATATCATTTTTGCATTAACAAGAGTAACTAGGACATGTCTGATTTATTGCTTTATCATTACTGCTTGATTGAATTGATAACTTGTTAGCCTTTGTTGTATTGTTCCACTGAGCTGATCACTCACTCCCACATTCTGGGACGGTGTTTAAACACCAACCAGACTCTGTATTAGTTATAAATGATGATGCGATCCACGAGGCAGAGCCGGAGTTCAAGGATGACATGGAGGCGTTCTCCTATATGCAGAATTCAGGCGGGTTCATGTGAGTTGTGTCTTGATTTGACGGGGATTCAGGGTTATGTTTGTAGTGGGCTACCACATTCTCTTTTTTTACATTTTATATTTTGACACAACATTTGTAATTATTGACCTGACAGTGCATAATATTTTGGGGACTTATACTAGTTATATATTCATTTCAATCTTCCACTTGCATATTCCAACTGTCTCTGGATTATGTTTTGTTGATTTGGTTTAATATAATTCATTTTTATGCACTAATACAGACAACATACATCCTTCATTAAAGATGTTGCATAAGTGATATTTTGGAACTCGGGTGTTGAGTTATGCTCGACCCCCGAATTTCATGGCATTACAAGTTGGTATTAGAGCATGATTTGGATTAACCTGGACCTGGGTTATGGTCACATGATGTACGCTGACGCAAATTCGACTAGGAGGGTGCGAGGAAACATAGAAATAGACTTAGGATTTCCAATTTTGATAGACGCGAGATCGACCGAAATAAACCGTAGAAATTGAGCCGTAGGCATGCTCGATCACGTTAAATGATCCCGACATCATTCTAGTCCGTCAATCGATGGGTTTAGATGAAATTTTCGTGGGTCCCACACTCAACAAATTGAAAATACGTGAATATACGCTAGTTCGAACCCGAAATGACTCGAAATGAAGTCGAGCCCAAATCGACACGATTCGGGGGGACCCACAGTGGACTCGGTACACCATAGGCACCCCAAGAGGGGGGTGGCCACTGCGCCACCATGGGCTGACGTCGAGCCAACCCCTAGACACGTGTGGGGCCCACCAAATCATGTGGGGACCCCCATAAAGCTTCGATTTGCCCTATTCTCCCCCCTTACACACCCCCAACCTTCCCCTTTTCCCTAAAAGTCTATTTTCTCCTCTCAAATCTTTCCCCCATTCTCCCATTTTCTCATTTTTCTTCTAGACTTGTTCCTCTTCACCGTTTTTACTAAACCTCACCTTCCATTCCCTTCACTTGTCCCTTTTGAATATTCAAAAAGCTAGAGTTGTGTCTCATCTATTTCCAAATCCACCAATCCATTTTGTTTCCCCTTATTCTTCCACTCCAATGGTCCTCTTTGAGTTCGTTACGGCCATTTTCTCACTCTCCTCGATACTTTCTCTCATGGGAAAGCGAAGAGCACCCTCAGATGAAGCTGGGCCTAGTCGCCCAACCGGTACAAAGAGGAGAGCGGGCGTCGAAGCTAGCACTAGCACCGCCCAAGAGCATAGGTCGAAGCGGGACCTAGATCCACAAATCCCACTCGAGAGAGCACTACTGATAGGCTTTGAATACGGCTGATTTGGTGGCCGTAGGGTTGTACTTGAAGCTCACGTAAATGAGAAGCTGTTCGGGCTACACCCGATTATGGACCTCTTGGTGGATTTTAGGTGGGGTCCCATGTTCGAAGGCAAGCCTCACACATGTGAGAATACGGTTCGTGCCTTCTACGCCCATATTCGTGATACATTGCTGGAACCTCTCCAGTTCACAATTATTGTAGGGAAGCGGGAGCACCTAATCAATGTGGATGTGGTGGCCTGGATTATGGGGATTCCATGTGGTAAGGTACACGTCAACGAGAATTTCTTTAAGAGTGTGCGGGAAAGAGATCACCATACACGATACCTGTGTGGTCAACTGGCTCCCTGGACCCGAGGCAATTGCCTCCCATTGACGAGTTTGACAGATGATTTCCGTTTGCTTCACTATATTTTCATGTACAATGTGTATCAACAGTGGGGCAATCGTACTGAATGCACTCGTTTGATGGTAGACTTTTTGTATAGGGTTGGGCATGGGGAGAAGTTATGCCTACCCACGTATGCCCTACTACAGATAATCCAGACCGTATGAGTTGTCAGGAACGACGTCTCACTCCCGTTTGGTTGGCTGATATTCATGTTTGAAAAGGAAGCCAGTTTGTGGTGGGACAGTATTCTCCTCTCTGTTCTGAAAGGACATGTTTGGTCATGGGCCGCATTTGAGACCCATTTTCACTAGAAGTATTTCCCTATCATGTACCGTCATGAGAAGGAGAGTGAGTTCGTCTGCCTTTGACAGGGAGGCAAGACAGTGGGGGAGTATGAGAACAGATTTACGGAGTTGGGAAGGTATGCTCCATTGTTACTGGGTGATCAGCCGATGCGGATGTGGAGATTTTTTGAGGGTCTACGACCCGAGATCTGCTTGAAGATGTGCTATGCTAGCATATCTACTTATGCTGAGTTAGTGGGCATGTCCCTGCGAGCTGAGAAGGATGGGGACAGGTTGTCCCATATGCGAGCACCTATGGCCCCTAGGCCCTAACCTGATCTTTCAAGTGGATCATTCCTCAGTAAGAGGCCACGTGTAGACTCACCGCCGAGGCTTATGACATCACCTGCCCTGGTGAGATGACCTGACGTGTGGTGTACCTACTGCAAGAAGCCTGGCCACATAGAGATAACTTGTTTCACCAGGATGAGGGATCGTGGTTTTTTGCTGCCTAAGAGGATCAACCGTCTGATGCCTCAGGCCACTTCCGCTCCACCCCTACAGACAGCACCAGAACACCCATCTTTCAGGCCACCAGCTCCTCGCTTCAGGCTGCCACAATGGCCTATGGTACCTGAGCCCAACCGCCAGCAGCAAGCACTAGTCCATGCACTGGCAGCAGAGGTGCCTGACTCTACCGCTACAGTACCTTTGGCCTTCGAGCTCACAACACATATCAAAGGTACCCCTATATTTCTATTGGTGGACATGGGATCCACTATCTCGGTGATTTCATATTTTGCAATCAAGGCTTAGGGCTGAATAAAACTCCGATGATTGGGGTGCGAGTTATCTCAACACCAGAAACTTTTACAGATGCCACCAAAATGTGTGAAGGTTGCTTGATAGATCTAGGAAGCAGAATGATATGCATCGACCTGATTGTCACCACGATATACCATTTAGACGTCATCCTTGGTATGGATTGGCCAACGGAAGTGAGGGCCGAGATTGATTGTGAGACCTGTCTAGTTACAGCTTACGGGCCTGAGGGTTAGACCTTTACGTTTCCCATGCAAGTCAGTTGCCCTTTTCGAGTTCTTTATTACACTTCCTTACTGAAGAATGTTGATGGTCGATAATTGAAAACACAGCTGTAGTTCAGGAATATGAGGAGGTGTTCGCGACGATTCATGGTTTTCCTCCGCGGCGTGAGATCGATTTTACCATTGATCTTATACCTGGTGCGACGCCTATCTCATTGCCGACTTATCACATGCTTCCATGTGAGATGGAAGAGTTGAGGAAGCAGATTGATGACCTATTAGGGGCCAGTTTTATATGACCGAGTGTGTCCCCTTGGGGAGTGCCTGTATTGTTTGTGAAGAAGAAGGACGGCTCCCTGAGATTATGTATTGATTATCGTAGGTTGAACGGGTGACAGTGAAGAAAAAATATCCCTTGCCCAGGATTGATGATCCGTTTGATCAGTTAAAGGGGGCACAATATTTTTTAAAGATAGATTTACAGTCAAGGTATCATCAGCTCCGCGTCAAGGATGAGGACGTGCAGAAGACAGCCTTTAGGACTAGTTTTGGTCATTACGAGTTCCTTGTGATGTTATTTTGACTCACAAACGCACCGGCCGTGTTCATGGACCTGATGAATAGGGTATTTCGGCCATTTCTGTTCCAATTCTTCATCATTTTTATAGATGACATCCTGATATATTCTAAGAGTCAGAAAGAACACGAGGAGCACCTGCGAGCAGTCTTTGAAACTCTCAGGAAGAACCAATTGTTCACACAATATAAGAAGTGTGATTTCTGAAAGAAGGAAGTTAAGTTCCTGGGACATGTGGTGTCCAAGGAAGGGATAGCGGTTGACCTTGCTAAGGTAGCTGCGGTTCAGGACTGGGAGCAGCCTGGTTCAGTTACTGAGGTGAAGAGTTTCCTTGGTCTGGTAGGGTACTATCGACGTTTCATTCGGGACTTTTCCAAGATTGCCAGACCGTTATCTCAGTTGACACATAAGGATTTGAAGTTTGCTTGGAATGAGAAGGTGGAAGCAGCTTTTCAGGAGCTGAAGGACAAGTTGACGTCTGCCCTTGTGTTAGTTTTACCAGAGTAAGGGGTCAAGTATACTATATACACTGATGCATCTCGCGTTGGTCTGGGTTGTGTCCTTATGCAGAAGGACTGGGTGATTGCTTACGCCTTAAGACAGTTGAGGAAAAATGAGGAGAATTATCCTACGAACGACCTAAAGTTGGCAGCCGTCATTTTCACACTAAAGCTTTGGAGATATTACTTCTACGGAGAGGAGTTCGAACTCTTTTGTGACCACAAGAGCCTTAGATACATATTCACTCAACGGGACCTGAATATGCAATAACGACGGTGGATGAAAACCTTAAAGGACTTTAAGTTTGAGGTTTCCTATCATCCGGACAAGGCAAACCTTGTGGCAGACGCGTTGAGCCGTAAGAATACCATAGAGTTTGTGGCTCCGCTAATGATAGCAGAGTGGGATATGGTAAAGTTTGTATGAGACTTTGAACAGAAACTCATGGTGGAGGAGCCATACGAGACCATCACACATATCCGAGTACAACCCCTCCTTGACGGCAGGATTATTGCAGCTCAGGCAGATGATGAGTTATTGGCGAAGATGAGAGAGCAGGTTAGTGCAGATGAGGACTCAGAGTGGAGTGTTGGTACGGATGGAGGCTTACATTACCGTGGCCGCCTATGCGTCCTAGATGTTCATGACTTGAGACGGGAGGTTCTCGAGGCATCCCACAGTTTGAAGCTTGCGATGCATCCTGGTAGCACGAAGATGTATTAAGACATGAAGAGATCGTACTGGTGGGACAATATGAAGTTTCACATTGTAAATTTTGTGTCCCATTGTCTCACGTGTCAGCAGGTCAAGGCAGAGTATCGCCGACCTCCTGGACTACTTCAGCCCATGCCCATAGTGGAATGGAAGTGGGACTTTATCTTTATGAATTTCATTTCTGGGCTACCAAAAATGAGGAAGGGACATGACTCCATTTGGGTAATCATTGACCGATTAAGGAAATCGGCTCATTTCCTTCCGATCAGAGTTACGAACTCTGCAGACGAGTTGGCCAGGTTATACATCAAAGAAATTATATATATACATGGAGTTCCCTTGGAGATCCTGTTAGACCGAGACACGCAATTCATATCTATCTTCTGGACTCATATCTAGGAAGAGATGGGTGTGAAGTTAAAGTTCAGCACTGCGTTCCAACCACAGACGGACAGGCAGACGGAACGTGTGAATCAGGTGCTAAAAGATATGTTGCGTGCTTGTGTGCTGGATTTCAAGGACAGATGGGATGACTGTCTTCCTTATGCAGAGTTTACGTATAGCAATAACTTTCAGGCGAGTATTGGCATGACTCCCTATGAGGCACTGTATGGTCGCTCGTGTAGAGCACCGCATTACTGGGCAGAAGTGGGCGAGAAGAGTCTGATTGGCCTAGAGTTGGTTCAGGCGACCTCAGAGAAGATTGACATTATTAGGCGTTGACTTCTAACAGTACAGAGCAAGCAGAAGAGCTACGCCAATGCGAGACAATGAGTACTTGAGTTTAAGATTGGGGACCATGTATTCCTTGGTAAGAAAGGGAAGCTCACTCCGAGATTCATTGGCCCATTCCAGATACTGGACTGAGTGGGGGCGGTAGCATATCACCTTACTTTGCCCACACCACTCATAGGTGTGCAAAACGTATTTCATGTATTCATGCTGAAGAAATACATTCCTGATCCTTCTCACATCATCAGATGGGAGTAGGTGTAGTTGAGCGAGGATGCTACATATGTACTGCGACTAGAGCGTATCCTGGACAAGAAGGAGCAGGTATTGTGTAGTAAGGTTATCCCACTTGTGAAGGTACTGTGGATGCATCATAGTGATGAAGAGGCTACTTGGGAAATGAAAGTTGAGGACAGAAAAAACTACCCTCAGATTCTCGAGGAGTACGAAAAGGTACTAATTTCAAGGACGAAATTTTTCTTTAAGGAGGGTAGATTGTAACGTCTCGAAAAAATTCGTAGAAAGACCCAAGTACCACCTCAGGAAAAAATCTCTAAAGACTAAATCCTTTAGAAATTTAACGCGAATTACCTAGTGCTAAACTAGATTACCTGCGAAATTAGCACTAATCACTTTTAATACGATCTGCAAGACCCAAAACTTGTGAAATTGATAATGCTACATTATCCTAAAATCTAGGATCAATCTCTAAACCTAGTTACTCATGGGAGCACAGTGAAACTTTGTATTAGACCTGGACTGCATGTCGAAAGTCCAATAGCTACGAAACTATATAATTATGACTGTTTAGTTGGACTTGACAATCACCTCAAAATCAAGTCCAGATGATGTCCTGAGACTATTTACTTAATTCCAGAGCAAAGTGTGTGAGAAACATAAATATCTTTAGGAAATAAATCTGAATTTAAGTAATCTGAGTCGTGTCGCTTGTGGGCCAAATATAAGGATTCTGACCATAGGAATCTGACCCAAATACACCCTCGGATCAAGGAAAATGTCCCACACATGACAATTTATTTGTGGCCCTGATCGAGTGTCGGTGACCGTTGAACCGAAATTGATCTGCCACAGGCAATCTGTAAATCTGATCAGATTGAAAACTTAGCTTAACCAAGATCCAGTGTTAGAAATCTTAATTCCGATCGCATTCAGCAAAGGAACATCCAAAAATGCTCCGTTGGATCGGAACAAACCCGATTTGGACATAACCTAATTATACCATGGCCCTAGGGCTATTTTTATCCGTTTTGGGCCTATATAAGGGCCTTAAACGCCCTCTCACATATTCCATACAAATTTTAAAACCCTAGCAAAGAAAGGAGAAGAAAAGGAAATGAAAGAGAGAGTGAGTTGGAGATTCATCCTGGGGTTCTTCCCAGCTACACTACGTGTTAAATCCGTTCATTCGTATCACTATACGGGCGATCCTGATTCCATACTTGGGTAAGGAAACCAAACCCTAACCTGTTTTAGGGCTTCATATAGCATAAGTGATGAAATAGCTAACATAAGCATCTAGAACAAATTCGTTACACATTTACCGGTATAAGGTGCAGACTATATACATTTAGGTTATGGTTTTCAAGGCTTTCAATGTCAGTTAATGATTTATTACTAACATGGGTGCCATTACACATGCCAAATGCGATGTCTGTTTCACTTTACGTATACATATAAACTATGTTGTGTATAGGGTATTTCATGTGTTTATTAAAATGTTTGTATGTATTTGAAATCTGGATTTGTGATTGCCATGATTAACTGTTGTAAGTACATAGTTGTTATATATGCGACAATTCCTTGGCAAGAGGATTTGTCCTTATATGTATTATAACCAACATATGTTATGTATGTTGAAATGTGTAAGTTAAGTATTTGTAAAAATGTCTAAATGAGTAAGTAGTTACTAAATTGTAATTTATATGAGGGTTAAGATATGATTCTCAACTACCTCAATTATGTGTATGATTTCCTCCATGTACGATATATTATAGTGTCTATGTGTTTATGAGATGCATATTGTAAGTGCTATAGTTTTAGGCCCCTTGTTATTGTCAAATTTATGGTGACAAAGACACTACTTTGAAGTTGCAAGATCTTAGAAATGTTCAAGTTCAAGAAGCTTTCAAGATCTCAGAAATGTTTAAGTTCAAGAAGCCTTCAAGTTTAAAGATCTCAGGCTTTGTTATACTCAAAGGTCACTTGTCTTCAAGTTTCAATGTCCTTGCTTCACTATTGAGGTAAGACTGACCTTAGGTTGACCTTTAGAGTCGAACATTTTGGATACATAATCCATATGTGTTTTATACGTAAATTTGGTCTGTTCTAAGACTAGTCCTGGACTTTGTTCGACTAGTCGTAGCACTGGTTCGACCAGTCCAAGAAATTCCACGACCAGTCCTAAGTTGTTGAGGATTTTCAAAAATTTTTGGTTACTCTTCGACCAGTCCTGGTGACTGTTCGACCAGTCATAGGAACAGTGTTGAGTTGTTCTTCGACCAGTCGTAGACCTTCGACTCAAAGTCTAGTAATGAATTTCATAAGTCTACGACCAGTCGTGTGGAACCTACGACCGGTCGAAGGTGATCTATGACCAGTCGTAGGGTACCCACGATTTGTCGTGAAACCGTCTTATCTTATTCTGCTCGAAATTTTAAATGTTTGTTAGTTCTAAGACCAGTCGTAGGGGTCTTAAGACCAGTCAAAGACGTGATTTGCTTACCTATAAATTGAACATGAATTTCAGAGGTTTGATATGTAATTCAAGTATATTCAAAGCTCCACTCTAAGTTAAGTTAGTGTTCATTTTAAGCTACATTATGCGTAATTTCTATTCTCTTTTGTTAGCTTTCATTATTTGATTTTGTTCCTGAATTCCAATCTAATTTGAAAAGAGGAATTGTTTTATTCCTTCTTCTTGGAATTAAAATCAAATAGAGCTACACCCAATTTGATTTAATTTAAAATCAATTAGAACTAGAACCATTGTAAAGTGAGTTTGGACATTGAACTTGGACATTCAATCATCTACTCTGACTTGGTTCTTTTGGGCTGCTACAACGAAGGAGATATTCAGGTATTTTATATTTAATTATAAATTCCTATTTATTTTTGGTTTTGTTTGGGATTTACTAAAAAAATCTCATTGTATTGGTTATCTGAGGAGAGCCAGGAAAACTTAGAAGTGGTTTTTTTTTTAATTGTGTAAGCCCACATAGAAAGACATAAGGTTTTGGGTGAACCTGTAAAAACCTAACTTGATAGTGAACACTAATATCCCCTATGTGAGGATATTAGGAGTGGAGTAGCATTCTGTGTGGCTGTTATTGAATAGTTGGTGAACACACAGGAGAACCACTATAATCCCTTCTGTCTCGTGGTTAAATGGTTTATATTTCATATCTTTTATTATTCATTTGTGGGATGTATATGTGAATGTGAATGTTGTAATCATTTATTTCAAGCATTATGGGAATGTTGTAATAATTTAGCAATTATATCTTTCGATTCCTTTATTAGCATTCTTATTTTTTCTAGTAAGGTTGCCCTGCCATTTTTATGGTGCATGGTTGTCCTTAGAACAGTATATAATTGATTGCAATTTATTCTTCTATACTGTTTACATTTAATTTTCTTTTCCTCTTCGATTTGAGTTTTGATACAAAGACCTTTCTAGAAATAAGGTTGTCCTATCATAAACTCTAGTTTTTGGTGTAAGGTTGTCCTTAGAATAACATTTGTATCCACCTCTCAAGATTTAAATTTTGATGTTGCTTTACATTCTTTACATTCCTGCATTGGGATTGGTTTACTTTAATTGTTGGCTATCGTATTTGTTTAATTTTCGCTGTTACAAATTAAATTTGGCATTTTCCTATTCACCCCCTTTAGGACATATAGTTAGGCCTTTTCACATATGTATGAATTTATGCTTAACTTATATTTCCTAATCTGCTTAAATGATTATAGGAATTGAACTGTTTATTCATTACTGCTTTCACTACCTCATATGATTAAATTGTTGAAAATAAATGTGTTGGGGCTATGGTATAGTCCAGGAAATCAGTAGCTGGCCTCGAATTGGTGGCTGAAGTTGTTTCGCCACAGAGGATGTGATCGATGAATCCGTGCCATACTTGGGTCGTCGACAGTGGTTAGGCCACACGGAGTGCTTACGCACTTCATGTCGATCAACTCAACGTGCGCTCGTGCTAGTCGAGCTCGTCAAGTAACCTGATTGGCCCGATGTATGTTCACCATGTTTGGACGCTACTGTTTGAATTTAAGGTACCGAACTCACCAGTGAAAACCCTGTTAACCTTAGTACCTCGATCTGCTAAGACTCATGAGCCGGGCATGGTGGTATGGGACACCGTGGTCGAGCTGTCGGCCTATGATTGGGCGACGAGCCTCCTTGTAGTGACCAGTGAGCAAACCAAACTCGTGAGCCGAATATGGTGGTATGAGACACTATATTTGAGCTGTCGGCCTACACTGATTTGGTGATGAGCCCTTTGTAGTGACCGCGAGCATACTCTGAGTCTACGTGAGGTGACAAGCCTTTCCGTAGCAACTAGAGTATGAACTATGCCTACACTGATAAGGTGACAAGCCCTTTGTAGTGACCTAGAATCACAATATCGTATGAGATTGTCTAGGACTGACAACCCTAGAATGGATCATTATTTGGGAAATGATACAAGGGAGGTACTTTAGTTTCCTAATCCTGCTGTATGAAAGGGACTAATAAGAACTTGGTAATCATGCTTATAACATCGCACTGCATGTGTTGTTGGTGTTGGTGTAAAGCACAGTGGTAGTGATTCATGCCACGATCATTAGATGTTTCGTAAGAGGGAGTGCAGGTGAGGGATGCATCATTACTTCATATCATTCTTGCATCAACAAGAGTAACTAGGACATGTCTGCTGTATTGCTTTATCATTACTGCTTGATTGAATTGATAACATGTTAACCTTTGCTGTATAGCTCCACTGAGTTGATCACTCACTCCCACGTTCTGGGACGGTGTTTAAACACCAACCACACTCTGTCTTAGTTGCAGATGATGATGCGACCCATGAGGTAAAGCCAGAGTTCGAGGATGATGAGGAGGCGTTCTCCTATATGCAGTATTCAGGCGAGTTCATGTGAGACGTGTCCTGATTTGACGGGGATTCAGGGTTATGTTTGTAGTGGGCTATCACATTCTCTTTTTTTACATTTTATATTTTGACACAACACTTGTAATTATTGACCTGACAACGCATACATACTTTGGGGACTTATACTAGTTTATATATTCATTTCAGTCTTCTGCTTGCGTATTACAACTATCCCTGGATTATGTTTTGCTGATTTGGCTTAATCTAATTCATGTTTTATGCACTAATACAGACAACATACATCCATCATTAAAGATGTTGCATAAGTGATGTTTTGGAACTCGGGAGCTGAGTTATGCTCAACCCCCAAATTTCAGGTCATTACAATTACTCTATTCTTTCAACTGGGTACTACGTACATGAACAATGAAGCCGAATATCAAGCTCTCATAATCGAAATGGAAATTTCCCAAGAAATGAAGATAAAGATGCTGCAGATTTTTGAAGATTCCAAGCTGATTACAAATCAACTAACAACTGAGTTTGAATTAAGAAAGTAAGAACTCTTACCGTACTGTTAAAAAGCACAGTAGTTACTAGAGCAATTCTACCATGTCAAAATCAAGCACATATCTCGATCTGAAAATGCAAAGGCAGATGCTCTGGCTAGTCTAGTAGCAGCCCTATCTTGCCCGAACTGAAGTCCACTTCAAATAACTATAGAAGGAAGGAGATTCCTACCCTCTTCCAAAGTTATCCATGAAGTCTTTGAGGCATTTTCCATATCATGTTTAGAAGTGATGACAGATGATTGGCGACAACCGTTCATAGATTACCTTAAATTTGATATCTTACAGAAAGATTCAGTACAAAGGCAGCAAATCAGGCAGAGATCAAGCAGGTTTATAATTTGTAGTGAAGTGCTCTACAAAAAATCTTATAATGGGATGCTGCTACATTATCTTGATGAACAAGAAGCAGGTCAGATGTTACGAGAAGCTCACTCTGGGGAATGTGGAGCACATCAGGCTGGCCAAAATTTATTTCATCGGATACATCAAATGGGGTATTACTGGCCTACAATGTTCAAAGATGCAATAGATTACGCAAGACGATGCCATGAGTGTCAGATCCATGGAGATGCCATACACATTCCCCCTGAAGATCTTCATCAGACGGTCACTTCTTAACCTTTCACCGCTTGGGGACTTGATGTTATTGGTCCCATAAATTCGCCTTCATCTAAAGGGAAGCAATATAAGTGGACAGAAGCAATTGCATTACGAAATATCAAAGAGAAAGATGTGGTCAATTTTATTCGACACGCGATAATATATCACCATGGAATCCTGAAGAAAATTGTTACTGATAATGGTACGCCTTTCAAGAATATAGGCATGGAAAAACTGTGTCAAAAGTTTGGTATCCACCACTCATTTTCAACACCTTACTATCCACTGGAAAATGGATTAGCAGAGGCATTTAACAAAATGATTATGAAAATATTGAAGAAGACAATGACAGGAAACAAGCATGACTAGGACGAAAGGTTGTAAGAAGCATTATGGGCGTACAGGACTACCCACTGGACAACAACAAGAGCAACACCATATTCATTGGTTTATGGCGTAGAGGCGGTCATCCCGATTGAAACATAGGTCGTGTCACTCAGAATTGCAGTGCATCAGTCAATTACAGATGATGAAAATGTAAAGATAAGGTTGAAAGAACTAAACTGCTTCAACGACAAAAAATAAATGCGTTTGATTTGGGGATTTATTCAATGATAATAAAGAAAGAGTGAGAGAACAATGATCATAAGATATCTATTCATTCTGAGTTCATTTACATCCTTGGATTCCCTTAATTATAAAAATAGAGTACAATCAATGCAACGTAATAAATGAAATAGAAAATAGTCCACTGGTAATTTCGGCAACATTTCGACACTTTTGATGTTCATCGCAAAGGCGGATGGGTTGTGCAGACTTGTAGCCCTCGATTTGGTCGTGCAATAGGTTCTGATCATCTTTTCATTCATCCTTCTAGTCGCACAGACAGATTCTTCTTCCTTCTGTAATTCTCTTTCTATACTTCAGATTTCCTTCATTTTCCTTGAAAGGTGGAGCACACAACCCTTGAAATGTGGAGCAAACAACCTTTGAAATGTGGAGTCAAACCCTTGAAATGTGGAGCCCAAACCCTTGAAATGTGAAGTGTAAAACCCTTGAAATGTGGAGCGCAAACCCATGAAATGTGGAGCGCAAACCCTTAAAAAGTGAAGCGTACACCCTTGAAATGTGGAGCGCACAACCCTCGAAATGTGGAGAGCAAACCCTTGAAATGTGGAGCGCAAAACCCTTGAAATGTGGAGCGCAAACCCTTGCAATGTGGAGCGCACACCCTTAAAATGTGGAGCACACAAGCTTCTTTTACATAAGGTGACGTATGGAGCATTTGTTAGGACAAGGAAAGCCTGACATTAGGACAAAGTAGAGAGAGAAGTGGTGCATGGAGTATCCATTAAGACAATAAAATCCTGGCATTAGGACAAAGTCCACATGAAGTGGCGCATGGATTATCTATTAAGATAACAAAAGCCTTGTGTTAGGACAAGGTTTACATGGAGTGGCGCATGGGGCTTTTTACAGGAGTGGTTGCATGACCCCGCGTAATAAGTTTCTTTGAAAAAGTGGTTGCGCGACCCCGCACATAAAATTCCTTTGCAAAAGTGGTTGCGTGAGCCCATGCAATGGATTTCTTCATGAGTGTTTCTGTAAAGAGGCCTTCTATTAGGACAAGAAAAGCTTGTCTTCAGGAGAAGCAGAGAGAGAAGTGGCGCATGAATTTTTTCCTCTTATTTCAGTTACGCAGGTTCGCGCGACCCATTTCAGTTGCATAGATTCATGCAAACCCTCTCTTTCCTCTCTCTCTCTCTCTCTCTCTCTCTCTCTCTCTCTCTCTCTCTTGTCTTCCTTCTTGTCCCCCTTCCTTCTTGTCTTTCAACCAACAACAACCCTTCAAATGTGGCATGAGGAGGGGTATTTATAGGCATCCCTCTCTTACATAGTGGTGATCACCACCACTTCTTTCTTTATACAACTTCCACCCTCCTTCCTTACATAGTGGTGTTCACCAACCTCTTCCTTTTATAGTGGTGATCACCAACCTCTTCCTTAATACACAACAATGTCCATCCACTCCTTTTTAATAAGATAACTCTCTTCACTCCTTTTTACCAAAATACCCCTCTTTGCTCATTTTTACCAAAATACCCCCATTCACCCATTTTTACCAAAATACCCCTCTTTGCTCACTTTTACCAAAATACCCTCATTCACTCATTTTTACCAAAATGCCCCTATTCACTCATTTTACCAAAATAAATAGTGCACAACCCTTGAAAAGATCCACACCATGGAATTCTTTGACCAATGCAACGGACATGCAATGAGATGGAATATTTTTTATGCCTCAACAGATGCTCCCTCAATCCTTTGATTGAATCATAAAATCAAATGGAGGATCGATCTTCTTTCAACCGAAGAACTGATTGAACTGCAATTGAAGGATAACTGGATGATCATGCTTGCATGAAAGACTGAATGATCATACTTGACTAGAAGATTGAATGATCGCGCTCGAATGGAAGACTTGAATGATCGCGTTCAGATGAAAGACTTGAATGATTGTGTTCAAACGGAAGACTTGAATGATCGCGTTCAAACAGAAGACTTGAATAATCACGCTCGAACAGAAGATTTGAATGATCGCGCTCGAACGAAAGATTTGAATGATCGCGCTCGAACGAAAGATTTAAATAATCATGCTCGAATGGAAGATTTGAATGATCGCGCTCGAACGGAAGATTTGAATGATTACGTTCGAATGGAAGATTTGAATGATCACACTGCCAGCAGTGTTGAGCAAATGCTTCACTAGAGACGATAAAATTCTCTTTTCATTGAAACTTGCCATCATAACAGTTGTAGCGACTTCATCTTTGAGTAACTTGACCAGAGAACTATCTTTCAACACCGTTACTACTGCAACGGTCTCTTTGATCAACTCCGGTGACTCTTTCCTTTAACTCTGTGTCTAGGGAGTTGTCTTTAATGCTGCTCCTACTGCAACAACTTTTTCGATTATCTCCTTTATTCATGATCTGCATGACCCAAGCTTTTGAATGATAGTCTTTCCTGCCAAATTAATTGGAATTAGTATCTCAAGACATTATAATTTTTTAATTTAGCTTTATGAAGTATTGATAATTTTAAAATATATTGAAAGATTCTTTTCTTTTTAGGCCGATTGAGATATTCACAATATGATAATGATTTAATCATTTCATCTTTGCGCTTGTCATCGTGCTTCGCATTGTATTCTTTGCTCATTATATTATACTTTTGGAGATGTCATCTCCAGCTCCAAAGGTTCAACCGTTGAGTCTTTTTATTGAGTTTTTTCTAGCTTATGTTCCTTGGCATAGACTTTTCCTTAGATCTTTGTTGATTCTGAAAAATATATAAGACTTTTTTCAATTTTCATTTAATAACTTTCTGAAGGCCATAGAAGTTACTGATGATGATTCCGTTTGTTCTTTGTCTCCATTAGATCTAGTACTCGGAGACTTGTGATATCATTACTAGAACAATGAGAAGTTACTACATTGGACCATATAACTGGGCCTTGATATAAAAATAACTCTTGAATGTTCACGCTAGATCATGCTTCATAATTCTCGGCGTACGAATTCCTTCGTTGCGCATAAAAGATTATTAAAAGACCAAGGCATAGATTACTTTGAAGACATAGACCATGCCTCCTTTTTCAGGTCAACTTCGTCGGAATATGAATTCATCTGTCATGCATAAAATATTATTAAAAGACTAAGGCATAGATTACTTTGAAGACATAGATCATGCCCCCTTTCCAGGTCAACTTTGTATAAAGATTTCTTCAGAAGATAATACTTCTGAAGTGAAGCTTGCTGATACCCTTAAAGGATGGATAATCTTTATTGCTCCTTTAATGAATCGAAAGAATATATCTGAATCTTTAAATTTTATGGGAGAGAATGATGATTCTTCGCTAGTTTATTCTTTGCCACCTTTGAGAATCTTGTGCGATAATATTTCTCTATCATCAAGAAGGTAAGAACAAAAAGACCTCATGACTCTTATCAATATATTAATTGATCTTGAAGATTTAACTTTTGAGTAGATAATTACCAATATTTTGAAGGCATTTGTTGTTGCTGTAATTTGAACCTGATTCAAGAGAAATGCATTTTTGCATGTTGTTTACTTAATATTTAAAATTTTCATCAAGCAATTGCATATTTGAGCATATCTAAAGTGGAATGTGTATCTGCAGCTTTTTGAATGCGACACAGTTTTTGCTTTTTGAGTAGTGGAGCTATGTACTTTTGACTACCTTGACTTGACTGGACTTGACTAGTCTAGATTGAACTAGACTGAACTAGACTGAACTGACACCTACACACATAGTTTAGGCTTTTGAGTAGTGGAGCAAGCAGTTTCTTAGACTCATGCGTGAGTTGAGTCTTACGTGAATGGTTTCTCTAATTCTCATGAGTTCGCTGGACTTATTGCGGTTGGGATTTACGCACAAGGTTGGCCACAGTAACTCTCTAGAGTTTATAGGGCGCGCAAACCTTTGACCAAAACCAGGATTGCCAGTCCATCAATGAGTAGGTTTAGGCCCTTCCTCATAAGTTACTACCAAAATCAAGCCCAGGATATGGGTTTTCTACTTTTGGGGTACCAAATTCGATGCCGCCAGTCCATCAATGAGTAGGTTTAGGCCATTCCTCATGAGTTACTACCATAATCAAGACCGGATTGGGTTTTCTTCGTCTACAAGGCCGGACCCATTCACGAGAGAGAAATTTCATCTATTCCCTGTGACGCTGTCAGAAAGATATACAAACGGCATTGGTGTTATGCATGACTGGCCGTTGAGGACTATTTGGCCTTTTAGGGCTTTTAGTTGCTGGCTTCATCCGCTGCCCACATGGGTATGCATGTGATGTGGCCTATACGATCTTTTTAGGGCCACTAGCTCCACACTGTTGCCCGAATAATATATAGGTCTTATGTGTAGTTGGCTGTATGGGGCTTGGCATGGCTAGGCTGCCTTGAATGATAAACTATTATTGTTGACGTGATAGTTGATCGTACAGGCTTTGCTGATGATAATAGATCAATGATTGATATATCGCCCCATCTTTGTTGATGATATTATAAAATTTGGTCCAAATGGAGCTTCAGCTTGGTAATAATATCAATTCTGATAAACTTTGATAATAGAATAATCTTTACATCAGCGATATGGCGATCACAATGGTAACTACTACTAATTTGGTAATAACTGTCAGCGCTTGAATATAATATGCTTGAACTTGATGTGCTTGAAAGTATGCCTTTTCTTCATGTATGGCATCGACATTCTGAGATTTGGCATTCCTGACACTTTACATTCCTGAGACTTTGGTTATCTGAAACTTTGGATTCTGAGACTTTAGTTTCTGAGACTTTAGTTATGTAAAACTTTAGCCTTCTTGGTATTTTACTTATCTTGCCCCCTTTTGATTTGGAAGTATTATGCTAATAATCTTCAAAATCAAAACTATAATTTATCTTCATGGATAATGTATTTTGTATGCTTTTATCTGCCCCCTGAATAATTATACTGTGAATCTTCTGAGTCAAAACGTAGTGAATCTTTTGAGTATTAAGGGATGATATATTTTGCTAATTGGTAGGTATATTGATGAAAGTTTGCCCCCATGATAAATATACTTGTCTTGCTTTCTTCTTGCCTGTTCTTCTGTAGAGTGAATATCTTTAATCGGGGCCATATGTCATTACTTTCTCACTTATTTCATATGTCCTCTCTATGACAATTTTATTATCGATGGTCATCTTCGGTAGAAGACCTTTTTTTCTTTGCTTCATTTCCTTTGAATACTTTGGATGATACCCCTAGGGTTCTCTATTGACTAATGAATTTGTTAATTCGTTAATTGATTCTTCTACTTATTGGCGAGCAGCGCCTGATTCAGTCGAACTAACTTCTCATCTGAAGGCTTTCCTCAAGGTTTACTGCTGTTCATATTAGTTGTTGTTGGAAAATTAGGGATTTCTTCAATAACATGCTCATCTGATGCAGATTGATTAACATTTGCTGGCAAATTTTCTTTTTTCTATACACTTTGAATGCATTAATATTGAAGGAGAAAGTGAAAACTACATTGCTAACACTGTCGAGGAGGATGAACTGAGGTCAAACCATGCCTCATAGTACTGCACATGATTGATCCGTTAACCATCCTTGGCAAATCAAACCCTTCATTTTTTGGATGTTTACCATCATCCGTCCTTTATCATCTTGTTACGCTATTAGTGTAACACCCTGAAAATCGGGGGTCGTGTATAAACTCAACTCCCGAGTTCCAGACCGTCACTTATACAACGAAAATGATTATGATTCAATATTGTCTGATTTAAAGCATTCACATGAGTAAAAGTATACCAAAACTGCAATTCATACTTCAGATCCAGTGATAAAAGCAAGCGGAAGACTAAACAATATATATATCACTGTATGAAAAAACAAAGTAAATCTCATCTGTCTCTAAAGTATGAATACATCTCTGAGTCTCATATACATATACATGAATAAAAGTAAATGTTCAAAATGGTCCCACTGAAGTCCCATCAATCCAGGTCGCCTACGCAAAGCCATCATGATACTGCATGTACGAGAACTCATCCTGTTCCTCGTCGAAGTCTGGCTCTGCCTCCTGGATCTCAGCCTCACCTGCATCTACAACAGGGTCTGGTGGGTGTTGCAAATACCATCCCGTAACGTGGGAGTGAGTGATCAACTCAGTGGAATCATAGAGCAAAGATTAGCATGTTCACAATTCAATCATGCGATAATAGTAAAGCAGTAAATCAGACAATCCTAACACTGTTGTTAATGCAAGATGACATGAAGTGATGTATGCCCTCACCAACGAGCTCCCTCATACGGCAACATCTTACGACCGCGGCATGCAATCGACCCTCAAGTGCTCCACATCTTCCAGGCACATGCAATGGCATGGTGATATGATTTCCGAGTTGTTATTAGTCCATTCAAACAGCAAGATTGGGAAACTAAGGTACTTCCCTTGTATCAATCCCAACGCAGATCCTGTCTAGGGTCGTCACTCCTAATAATGTCATCCGATGTATATTTTGTAGGTCACTGCAAGGGTTGCCAGGGCTATTGCTCGCACTCGTTGCACCGCTTCCCCATCACCTTATCAATACAGGCCTACCGTACTCTATTGCAATGGAAGGGTTGTCGCCTCCCGTGGACTCAGAATACGCTCGCGGTCACTACAAAGGACTCGTCGCCTGATCATTGTAGGCCGACAGCTAGAATATAGTGTCCCATACCACCATAATCTGCTCACGAGACTAGGTGCTCGCTACGGGAAGGTTTGTGGCCCCAGTGTAGGCCGACAGCTCGACCACGGTGTCCCATACCACCATGCCCGGCTCATGAGTCTTCGTGGATCAAGGTACCATGGTTAACAGGGTTTACAATGGTAAGTTCAGTATCCTAGGTTCAAGCAGTTATGACTCATACAGGGTGAACATACATCGGCCAGTCGGGTTACTTGACGGGCTCGACTAGCGCGATCGCATCTCAAGTCGAACGACATGAAGTGCGTAAAACACTTCGCGTGGCCTAACCACTGCCGCCAACTCCAAACACGAATCGCGTTCATCGACGCGTCGTTCGTGGCTAAGACCAGCCAGCCACGAATTCACTCAGTTACCGACTGCCCGGACTAAGTATAGTCCCAAACAATTATGGAATCACATCAGCAATTCATATAGGAATATTGGAATTGAAATACAATCATGTGAGCATGTTAACACATGTTATAACATTCAACTTAAGTAAATCTTCAACCACATATATTTCATGCATGTAATGAAATCATGCATATAGTCAACATGTAGGAAATCATTTAGGTCAGCATATTAATTGAGAAATCCATCTCAAACTAATTCATAATATCATTTAATTCAATACATACTAATACAAGCATTTATACAAACACATACACTACACACTTAAGTCTACATATAGTATGTCGACCCGAAGTGCGCAATTAGGCGAATCTCTTCGCCAAACTAATTATGCACGTATTCCTAACTTCCTAATGCGACAACAAACAATGTCAATCACATCAGCAAAATATGAACGTAATCTGTACTTCCTACAAATGACTAAAATGCCCTAAATCTCTATTCTTCGTTAATTTACGAAACAGGAAGCGGAGAGCATGTTGTACATGTCAAACGGCGATGCCGTCGATAATCTACTATTAAATGACATTGAAAGCGTTGTAAACCGTCAATCAAAGCGTCTAAAATCCTCACCTAGTCTCTTGTAGACTCGTGAATTCGAACGGAGCATATACGCTTCGTCTACGACAGTAGGAGAACCTGTTTTACGAAGTACGTTAGCTAACACGCTACGAATCCAAGTAATCCCTAAATCAGCAACTTTTAGGGTCGTTTCATACCTGAAAAAGTGGAGAAATTACCGGCCAGGTGATTGGGAAGAGTTGCTGAAGCACGTGCAATCAGCGACACGAAGGCGGGATTAATCCTTCTACTATCTCTCTCAAACTCTCTCCTTTTCTCTCTCCCAAAGCTAGGGTTTTGCAATTTTCGGATGGGAGAGAGGAATGAGGGTTTCAACCCCTTTTATAAGCTTAAAAATGCCGAAAACAGGCTCCGGAACGAAGTTTACTTAGTGCATATCCAATTCGGGGCTGTTTCGGTCCAAAAGATGCTTTCTGGTGGTCCCCTGGTCGAATGCAATCGGACTTAAGCTCATGCGTACCAGATATAGCACGTATTAAGTTTTCAGTCTGGCAGGGTTCGCAGATCGTGCGTGACGGACTAGTTTCAGTTCAGCGGTCACCGCACGTAGATCAGGGCTGAAAGTCTCAGGATATAAAATAGAAATTTCTCCTGATCCGAGGGTGTAATCTGGATGAATTCTGACGGTCAGAATGCTTAATACTGACGCGTCAAGTCGTGTGCCAGATTTGAATTTCAAATTCCAATTATGTCCCTATTCGTACTCTCTTCAGTCCGGGCTCAATGAAATAGCCTGCGATTGTCGGTTTGACTTGATTTTCGAAATGAGTGTCAAGTCCAACTAGGCGGTTCTAACGGTCTAAGATAGGAGGTATCGGACTTTCGACGTGCGGTCTAGATCCAATACAAAAATTCAAAGCGGTCCAGAGAACAAACCTGCTTAGAGTTTGATCCGAGGTTATAGAGTATTATAGAGTCGTTTGTTCTACTTGATTTGGGTCTTGTAGAACGTATTTAAAGTGATCAGGGACTATTTCCCAGCCACTCCAGCGTTGCGCTAGCTAATTTAGTCATATTTTCTAAAAGAATTAATTCTATGCAATTTCGGGTCGAGTTAGTACTCGATCCCAAGTACGGATTTTTCACGGGCGTTACAATCTACCCCCCTTAACAAATAATTTCGTCCTCGAAATTGGTACCTTTTCGTACTCCTCGAGAAGCTGTGGGTAGTTCTTTCTGATCTCGGCTTCTGTCTCCCAAGTAGCCTCCTCCTCAGAGTGATGCGTCCACAATACCTTCAAAAGGGGAATCACCTTGCTACGCCGTACCTGCTCCTTCCTGTCTAGGATACGTGTCGGTTGCATGATATATGTAACATCCTCTCCTAACTGCACCTGCTCCCATCTGATGATATGGGAAGGATCAGCAACGTACTTCTTCAGCATAGAAACATGAAATACGTTGTGAACGCTCGCTAGAGGCGTGGGTAAAGCCAATCGGTAAGCCACCGCTCCCACACGATCGAGGATCTGGAATGGACCAATGAATCGCGGTGCCAGCTTTCCCTTCTTCCCGAACCGAAGGACTCCCTTCATAGGAAAAACTCGCAAAAACACATGATCCCCAACTGTGAACTCTAGTGGCCTCCGTCTCGTATCGGCATAACTCTTCTGTCTGCTCTGCGCTGTAAGAAGCCGACGTCGAATAATATCAATCTTCTCTGACGTCGCCTGCACTAACTCTAGGGCAATCAAGCTACGCTCACCGACCTCTATCCAGCAATGCGGTGCGCGACAAGGTCGCCCATACAATGCCTCATAAGGTGACATACCGATACTCATTTGAAAGCTGTTGTTGTACGCAAACACCGCATATGCAAGAAAATCATCCCAACTGTCCTTGAAGTCCAATGCGCAAGCTCACAACATGTCCTCTAAGATCTGGTTCACCCGCTCTGTCTGTCCGTCTGTCTGTGGGTGGAAGGCAGTACTAAACTTCAACTTCACACCCATAGCCTCCTGAATATGAGTCCAGAAAATTGAAGTGAACCGCGTGTCTCTGTCTGACACGATCTCCAACGGAACTCCATGCAGACGCACAATCTCTCTGATGTACAGTCTAGCCAGCTCGTCTGCAGAGTTTATAACTCTGATCGGTAGGAAGTGCGCCGACTTCGTCAGACGGTCGACGATCACCCAAATGGAATCATGTCCCTTCCTCATCTTCGGCAACCCAGAAATGAAGTCCATGGAAATGAAATCCCACTTTCACTCTGCGATTGGCATAGGCTGCAAAAGTCCAGGTGGTCGGCGATGCTCTGCCTTTACCTACTGACAAGTGAGACAACGGGACACGAACTCAGCTATGTGGGTCTTCATACCTTCCCACCAATACGTCCTCTTCACGTCACGATACATCTTCGTGCTGCCTGGATGCATCATGAGTCTAGTACAATGCACAGCCTCGAGAATCTCTCGTCTCAAGTCAGGGACATCTGGGACGCATAGGCGGCAACGATAACGTAAGCCCCCATCCATACCAACTCGCCAGTCGACGTCTGCAGCATCACTGGCCTACTCTAGAAGCTCAGCCAGATGCGCATCGTCCCTCTGCGCCTCGATGACTCGGTCATCGATCTGAGATCGCACCTGTACATGTGCGATGAACTCAAACGGCTCCTCTACGGTGAGTTTCTGCTCAAAGTCTCGCAAAAACTCAACCATATCCTACTCGGCAACCATCAGTGGAGCCGCAAACTCTATCACCTTCTTGCGGCTCAATGCATCAGCCACAAGGTTCACCTTCCCAGGATGGTAAGAGACTTCAAACTTGAAGTCCTTCAACGTCTCCATCCATCGCCGCTGCCTCATATTCAAGTCTCGCTGCGTGAATATGTACTTGAGGCTCTTGTGGTCGCAAAAGAGCTCGAACTCCTCTCCGTAGAGGTAATGTCTCCAGAGTCTCAGTGCGAATATAACGGCTGCCAACTCTAGGTCGTGTGTAGGGTAATTCTCCTCGTGCTTCCTTAATTATCTCGAGGCATACGAAATTACCCTGTCCCTCTGCATAAGGACACAACCCAGACCAACGCTAGATGCGTCAGTGTATATGGTGTATCTAACCCCTTGCTCTGACAATACTAGCACAGGGGCGGACGTAAGTCTGTCCTTCAGCTTCTGAAAAGCTGACTCCGCCTTGTCGTTCCAGGCAAACTTCACGTCCTTCCATGTTAACTGAGATAAGGGTCTCGCGATCTTCGAGAAGTCCTGAATGAAACGCCGATAGTAGCCAGCGAGACCCAAGAAACTCCTCACCTCAGTGACAGAACCAGGCTACTCCCAGTCCTGCACCGCAGCTACCTTAGACAGGTCAACTACCATGCCATCTTTGGACACCACGTGTCCCAGGAACTTCACCTCCTACTTCCAGAAGTCGCACTTCTTGTACTGTGCGAACAACTGATGTTGTCTGAGCGTATCCAGGACCAAACGTAAGTGCTCCTCATGCTCGTCTCAACTCCTGGAGTACACCAAAATGTTGTCAATGAATACAACGACGAATAGACAGAGGAAAGGTCGAAATATCCGGTTCATCAGATCCATGAACACGGCTGGTGCATTCGTGAGACCAAACGACATCACGAGGAACTCGTAGTGGCCAAAACTGGTCCTCAATGCTGTCTTCTGCACGTCCTCATCCCTGACGCGCAACTGATGATATCCTGACTGAAGATCAATCTTCGAGAAGTACTGCGCTCCTCTCAACTGATCAAACAAATCATCGATCCTGGGTAAAGGGTACTTGTTCTTCACCGTGACCTGGTTCAGCCTGCGATAATCAATACACAATCGCATCGAACCGTCCTTCTTCCTCACAAATAGGACCGGTGCTCCCCAAGGAGACACACTAGGCCGTATAAGGCAATCTGCGTCCTCAACTCCTCCATCTCACATGGTGCCATGCGATATGTCGGCAGTGAGACGGGCGTAGAACCAGGAACCAGATCGATAGTGAAATCGATCTCTCATCGAGGCGGCAAACTAGGGATCTTCCTGAACAGATCCCAGAACTCAGAAACGACTGGCACATGCTCAAGTACCTGGGCACCAGCGTCGCGCAATAAAGTGGTGTAACTAAGTATGTGGAAAGGGAGATTTACCCGCACAGAAAATGTGAAAGATGTACCCTCTGGCTCGTACACAGTCACTATACGAGTCTCGCAGTCAATCTCGGCCCTCGCTGCAGTCAACCAATCCATGCCAAGAATGACGTCGAGATAAACAAGAGAGGGGTCGACAACAAGATCAATAGCCATCGTCCGGCCTCCCAAATCAACCAAACAACCCTCACACATCTGGGTGACATCTGAATAATCTCCGTGGGCTGCAAGGACTCGTACCCTATCCATGGTAATGGTCTGTAACCCAAGACGTATGACTACAACACGCGATATCAAAGAAATCGTGGAACCAGTGTCCACCATCACAAGAATAGGAGTACCTCCAATATGGGCTGTGACCTCGAAGGCCGAATGCTGAAAAGTCGGTGTCGCAGCTGCCTCAGCTATCAATGCATGAACCCGAGCCTGCTGTGGCCGGTTCGGCGGCTGTGTCAAGGGCCGTGGAGGCTATCTGATCTGCGATATCGGAGGTTTGAAAGAAGGGTGCGCAGGAGCTAATCGTATAGGCGGTGCTGATATCGCCTGTGAACGAGCACGATCAATCTTCTGCGGCGGTGAGAACCCACTGTCCCGCATCCGAGAAAAGCAGCTCTGCGCCAAGTGGCCTGACCTCCCACAATATGTGCATGATAACTCGGGGCACCGAAATGATGGTGCTGGCGCTATGGCCCAAGTAGGAGGGTCGACGCGAGGCCTCTTGCCCGCGAAGGGCCTGTCTGGCAAGTCTGGTCGTGGCCTAGAAGCAACAGGGCCACGAGATCGCACAAGTCGATCCACATCTTGCTCTGCCCGCATAGACATGTGAATTAACTCCGCATATGAGGGAATGCTCACACAGCACATCTTCGACCAAATATCCGGTCGTAAACCCTCCAAAAAGCGCCGTATGCGCATCTGCTCATCAGCCAAAATCGTCGGGACGTATCTGCCCAACTCCGTGAACTGATGCTCATACTCTGTAACTGTCATGGTTGCCTGTCTGAGGCGAAGAAACTCATTCTCCCTGTCGTGCCTGTAAGTCTGGGGATAATACTTCTCGTGGAAGCGGAACTCAAACGCTGCTCATGTCCATACAAAGTCGGCCGCAACGGTCCGCAGTACGCTATCCCACCACAGGCTGGCCTCTCGCTCAAATAGGAATGTAGCCAGCTCTACCTGCTCAGCCTCTGTGCAATGTAACATCCGTAAAATCTTCGACACACGGTCGAGCCAGTACTCAGCCTCCTCGGGTCTGTGAGAACCCGTAAAAGTGGGAGGCCGTAAGCGCTGAAATCGCTCTAATAGGCCCCGTGTATCTGCGGCATTCCCCGCAGGGTAAGCAGGTGGCGCAGGATGAGCCATGCCCTCATCCTGGGCATATATATAAGCATCCTCAGCTGGATGCGCAGGTGGTGCAGGTGGAGCCACACCCCCACCCTGTGCTAATGTCCCCACGATGGTAGTCAGAAGCTGCTGCTGCTGCTGCATCATAGCCAACATCTCCTCGTAACCTTGTCAGTCTTAATAGCACAAATACACCGCAATCATTCATACAAGGAGTCAAAGGCATTCCATGCATTTCATTTAATCAAAATTGTCACAATATAAGGGATATATCCTTACAAGCATCATGACGAGAAATACATGGGAATTAAGACAGTTAAAATTACAACAACAACATAAACAAAGTACTAGCCCTAACAGGCTTATACAACAAAAGCAGAAAATGACTAACTACTAACAACTACATCAAAAGTTGCATCGCTAGTCTGAATCAGGTGACGGAGGAGGAGCACCCTTATCCTGCAAGCAACACAGGATCGCCTTCAAGGTGTGAGTCACCTTACCGAATTTCTTCTTTATAATGGCCTTGGCATCCTCGACTTCAGCGCGAAGTTCCTGAACTTCCCTTCGCAAGGTGATCTGACTCTCCTCGATCCGAGCAATGTGATCATCGCTAGTAGCCTGCACAGAAGGAGGAGGGCTCTCATCTATATCCTGAGCCTCCTCTTCTGCCTCTTCCTGAA
Source organism: Magnolia kwangsiensis (assembly GCA_037074715.1). Lineage (NCBI taxonomy): Eukaryota > Viridiplantae > Streptophyta > Magnoliopsida > Magnoliales > Magnoliaceae > Magnolia > Magnolia kwangsiensis. The sequence continues at coordinate 107,442,241 of CM073576.1, read as the reverse complement.
CTTCTTCCTGAATCTCTGCTCCAGGTTCTTCTTCGCTTTGATCTTCCTCTTCATCAAAGTCATCCTCGCTGTCTTCCTCAAGCTGATTTTCACGGTACTGCGACCCAATATTTATCTTGACCATAGTCGACTCATCAATGGTATGAATCGAAACTGGCAATTCCGGCCCAAGTCTGTAGGCAAACTCAAGCGCAATCTTGTAAATCAGTCGACCAAAAGTAAGCGATTCGGATGTTCTTCTTGACTTGGCTATGAGGATTATTTGTCGCAAGATGAAAGTGGCCATACATACATTCTCTCCCTGGGCCACCAGATACAAGAAATCAACCATAAGGCGTGTACATTCAATGCGATTCGTCGACCTGGGATAAACATTGTACGTGCAGATATGGTGCAACAGGCGTAAATCATCAGACATATACGTCGCCTTTAGGCTATTATTAGGCTGCCATGGAACCAACTTACAGCACAGAAACCTGGTGCGGCGATCTCATTCACGCCTACTCCTCAGATTCTTCTCACTAGGATGAACATCACCAAGAGGCACGTTCAGAAGTCGCGCAATCAGTCGCACATCAATCGTAGCCATCCGATCTCTACCAAAAGGGATTTTAAACTGCAATGGCTCTAAGGTAGGATTCTGGATACTAGCGTAGAAGGCACGAACAGTGCTCACATTAGCACGAGCGCGAGCTTCAAAGATCGGACCCCAATGCGCAGCTTCAATGCGCTCGAACAACAAAAATTCACCGAACAGTCGCCCTTTCACGTCTGCCTCAAATAACACTTTGCGATCAGTGTATTGGCTGTGAGGCATCTCTGATAGAATTACTCGCCCAAGGTGAGTATGGGGATCCAAATCCCGCTTTGTACGGCACTCTCGGGCTGTAGCTGGACCTGTGACGGCGCTTGAACTTGCGGCACCACCCCGCGGTCTTCTCAATTGAGCAGGGCGACTTGGCCCAGCCTCGTCTGTTGCAGTTTTCCTTTTACCCATCAAAGATATGATGGATGAGAGTGATAAAAGGCCTAAAATGGCTTCCACAAAAGCCATGAAAAATGAAGAAAATGCGGAGAAGTGGCTGTCCAATCTAGAAAAAGGAGATCTAGGTGTCGTAGAGGGATGCTTCAAGCTTCCCAAGGATGTATTTTCAAGGAGAAATGGAAATGAAAAAGTGAAATGGAGCACCTCACGATTTCAGCTCGATTTGGGGGTTTTTGGAGCTCCAAATGATGAAATCTTCAAGATGGAGGGCTGCCAACTCCAAAGGAATGATGGATGGTGGTCTTTTTTGGCCAAGGAGGGATCTAGGGATGATTTGGAATCCCAGATTTTGGAGATGGTTGCTGGAAAATGAAAATAGGGCTATGGGGAGGGCTGTTTGTGAAGGAGAGGCATGTTTTGAGAGTTTTCGTTGGACGGGACACCTATGGAGAGGGTGTACATGTCATTTAAGGGCGTGCGCCCAAAAATTGCAGCAAATGGGCCCACCTGTACTGCGATGCATCGCCGGATCGACGATGGCATCGCCGACCGGTGATGCATCCGGTTGGTGGGGCCAGATGGGTTCGGTCCCCCATGGTCCAAGAACCCCAGATATGTATGGTTCAACCCCTGGTTCATTGTAGTTTGACCTATGTAAGCCCAAACATGTGTTCGGGACTTTTCGAGACCATTCCGTAATCCTGAATACCAAACCCTATGATGCAGCATATGATTTTAGGGTAGAAGGATCCAGTACATCCATCTAGATCCTTAGTTACTAAATAAAGTGAAGTTAGAATGGCCTTATGGCCATTTTTCATGAAATTTTACTATTCACTATAAAATTTTGTGAAAGTATTATTTTGTATTATTTTCACATTAGGTTTGATTCCTAACATGAAATGGATAAGAAAGAAATGAAGATTGGAGTAGTGAGAGGAAGAATTTGGAAGATTTTTGGTGAAACGGGGTTTTTTAAGCCCTGACGATTGAATACAGGAGTCGTGGTCATCCCACGGCCCAATTATTCACTTTCACGGGTTTAAAATCATTCACAGAATGTCTCAACCCGACTTCCTATGGCTTATGAGCTATTCGGATTGCTTTACGCGACCCGAGATGCGTTATAGACTCGATCGTGCGATCGATTCGAATAGACTTCGCCTATTGGCGAATCTGCGATCCTAGAAATGTTTCTAGATCCTTCTCGCACCCACCTAAGTCAAAGAAAGTGACAGCGTACGTCACGAGACCTTAACCCAAGCCCAGTATACTCTTATTCATGCTTTGATACCAACTTGTAACACCCTGAAAATCGGGGGTCGTGTATAAACTCAACTCCCGAGTTCCAGACCGTCACTTATGCAACAAAAATGATTATGATTCAATGTTGTCTGATTTAAAGCATTCACATGAGTAAAAGTATACCAAAACTGCAAATCATACTTCAGATCCAATGATAAAAGCAAGCGGAAGACTAAATAATATATATATCACTGTATGGAAAAATAAAGTAAATCTCATCTGTCTCTAAAGTATGAATACATCTCTGAGTCTCATATACATATACATGAATAAAATTAAATGTTCAAAATGGTCCCACTGAAGTCCCATCAATCCAGGTCTCATACGCAAAGCCATCATGATACTGCATGTACGAGAACTCATCCTGGTCCTCGTCGAAGTCTGGCTCTGCCTCCTGGATCTCAGCCTCACCTGCATCTACAACAGGGTCTGGTGGGTGTTGCAAACATCATCCCGTAACGTGGGAGTGAGTGATCAACTCAGTGGAATCATAGAGCAAAGATTAGCATGTTCACAATTCAATCATGCGATAATAGTAAAACAGTAAATCAAACAATCCTACTACTGTTGTTAATGCAAGATGACATGAACTGATGTATGCCCTCACCGACGAGCTCCCTCATACGGCAACATCTTACGACCGCGGCATGCAATCGACCCTCAAGTGCTCCACATCTTCCAGGCACATGCAATGGCATGGTGATATGATTTTCGAGTTGTTATTAGTCCATTCAAACAGCAAGATTGGGAAACTAAGGTACTTCCCTTGTATCAATCCCAACACAGATCCTGTCTAGGGTCGTCACTCCTAGTAGTCTCATACGATGTATATTTTGTAGGTCACTGTAAGGGCTGCGAGGGCTATTGGTCGCACTCATTGCACCGCTCCCCCATCACCTTATCAATACAGGCCTACCGTACTCTATTGCAACGGAAGGGTCGTCGCCTCCCGTGGACTCAGAATACGCTCGCGGTCACTATAAAGGACTCGTCGCCTGATCAGTGTAGGCCGACAGCTAGAATATAGTGTCCCATACCACCATAATCTGCTCACGAGACTAGGTGCTCACTGGTCATTACGTAGAGGTTTGTGGCCCCAGCGTAGGCCGACAGCTCGACCACGGTGTCCCATACCACCATGCCCGGCTCATGAGTCTTCGTGGATCAAGGTACCATGGTTAACAGGGTTTACAATGGTAAGTTCAGTACCCTAGGTTCAAGCAGTTATGACTCATACAGGGTGAACATACATCGGCCAGTCGGGTTACTTGACGGGCTCGACTAGCGCGATCGCATCTCAAGTGGAACGACATGTATTGGAATATAGGAATATTGGAATTGAAATACAATCATGTGAGCATGTTAACACATGTTATAACATTCAACTTAAGTAAATCTTCAAACACATATATTTCACGTATGTAATGAAATCATGCATATAGTCAACATGTAGGAAATCATTTAGGTCAGCATATTAATTGAGAAATCCATCTCAAACTAATTCATAACATCATTTAATTCAATACATACTAATACAAGCATTTATACAAACACATACACTACACACTTAAGTCTACATATAGTATGTCGACCCGAAGTGCGCAATTAGGCGAATCTCTTCGCCAAACTAATTATGCACGTATTCCTAACTTCCTAATGCGACAACAAACCATGTCAATCACATTAGCAAAATATAAACGTAATCTTGACTTCCTACAAATGACTAAAATGCCCTAAATCTCATATTCTTCATTAATTTACGAAACAGGAAACGGAGAGCATGTTGTACATGTCAAACGGCGATGCCGTCGATAATTTACTATTAAACGACATTGAAAGCATTGTAAACCGTCAATCAAAGCATCTAAAATCCTCACCTAGTCTCTTGTAGACTCGTGAATTCGAACGGAGCATATACGCTTCGTCTACGGCAGTAGGAGAACCTGTTTTATGAAGTACGTTAGCTAACACGCTACGAATCCAAGTAATCCCTAAATTAGCAACTTTTAGGGTCGTTTCATACCTGAAAAAGTGGAGAAATTACCGGCCAGGTGATTGGGAAGAGTTGCTGAAGCACGTGCAATCAGCGACACGAAGGCAGGATTAATCCTTCTACTATCTCTCTCAAACTCTCTCCTTTTCTCTCTCCCAAAGCTAGGGTTTTGTAATTTTCGGATGGGAGAGAGGAATGAGGGTTTCAACCCCTTTTATAAGCTTAAAAATGCCGAAAACAGGCTCTGGAACGAAGTTTACTTAGTGCATTCCAATTCGGGGCTGTTTCGGTCCAAAAGATACTTTCTGGTGGTCCCCTGGTCGAATGCGATCGGACTTAAGCTCATGCGTACCAGATATAGCACGTATTAAGTTTTCAGTCCGACAGGGTTCGCAGATCGTGCATGACGGACCAGTTTCAGTTCAGCGGTCACCGCACGTAGATCAGGGCTGAAAGTCTCAGGATATAAAATAGAAATTTTTCCTGATCCAAGGGTGTAATCTGGATGAATTCTGACTGTCAGAACACTTAATATTGATGCGTTAAGTCGTGTGCCAGATTTGAATTTCAAATTCCAATTATGTCCCTATTCGTACTCTCTTCAGTCCGGGCTCAATGAAATAGCCTGCGATTGTCGGTTTGACTTGATTTTCGAAATGAGTGTCAAGTCCAACTAGGCGGTTCTAACGGTCTAAGATAGGAGGTATCGGACTTTCGACGTGCGGTCTAGATCCAATACAAAAATTCAAAGCGGTCCAGAGAACAAACCTGCTTAGAGTTTGATCCGAGGTTATAGAGTATTATAGAGTCGTTTGTTCTACTTGATTTGGGTCTTGTAGAACGTATTTAAAGTGATCAGGGACTATTTCCCAGCCACTCCAGCGTTGCGCTAGCTAATTTAGTCATATTTTCTAAAAGAATTAATTCTACGCAATTTCGGGTCGAGTTGGTACTCGAGCCCAAGTATGGATTTTTCACGGGCGTTACAATTAGTGAAGTAGAAACTATTCCGAACATTTCCTGGCATTGTCTGTCCTTGATCGCAGTTGATTTAATCTTCTCTGATACTTTCTATTGGAAATCCATTGGATGTGAAGTAGGCAACCATGTTAGTCGGGAGAAAGGCCGTTGTGGTATACCTGTCATTCGAAATTGAGTATTAGTTATTTTATTTAAATAAAATTATACTTTATTTTTTGAGATGAAGGGGAGGATGTTCCCACTAAGACTCGCCATTTTGGCATCTATACAATGTCAAAAAGTGATAAATGTTCTCTGAATATTTTCTAAGTTATCATTGAAAAGAAATCCCCAGTAGTGTCGCCATCTTGTTTCGACAAGAAAACAAATGCGTTTGATTTAGGGAATTTATTCAATGATAATAAAGAAAGAGTGAGAGAACAATGATCACAAGATATCTGTTCATTCTGAGTTCATTTACATCCTCGGATTCCCTTGATTCTGAAAATAGTACAATCAATGTAACGTAATAAATGAAATAGAAGACAGTCCGATGGCAATTTCGACAGCATTTCAACGCTTTTGATGTTCATCGTAAAGGCAGATGGGTTGTGCGGACTTAAAACCCTCGATTTGGTCGTACAATAGGTTCTGATCATCTTTCCATTCATCCTTCCAGTCGCACGGATAGATTCTTCTTCCTTCTGTAATTCTCTTTATGTACTTCACATTTCCTTCATTTTCTTAAAATGTGGAGTGGTCAACCCTTGAAATTTGGACTGTAAACCCTTGAAATGTGGAGCGCACAAGCTTCTTTTACATGAGGTGACGTATGGAGCATTTGTTAGGATAAGGAAAGCTTGACATTAGGACAAAGTAGAGAGAGAAGTGGCACATGGAGTATCCATTAAGACAACAAAAGCCTGGCATTAGGACAAAGTCCACATGAAGTGGCGCATGAATTATCCGTTAAGACAACAAAAGCCTTGTGTTCGTACAAGGTCCACATGGAGTGGCGAATGGAGCTTTTAGTAAGAGTGGTTTCGTGACCCTGTGAAATGGGTTTCTTTGCTAAAGTGGTTGCGCGACCCCGTGTAATGGATTCCTTTACAACAGTGGTTGCGCAACCCCGTGCAATGGATTTCTTCATGAGTGTTTCGGCAAAGAGGCCTTCTATCCCGACAAGAAAAGCTTGTCTTTAGGAGAAGTAGAGAGAGAAGTGGTGCATGGATTTTTTTTCCTCCTATTTCATTTGCGCAGGTTCGTGCAACCCATTTTAGTTGCGTGGATTCACGCAAACCCTCTCTTTCCTCCCTCTCTTTACTCTCTCTCTCTCTCTCTCTCTCTCTCTCTCTCTCTTTCTCTTGCCTCCTATGAGGACTTGCAAGGGGTGAGAAACACCTTAGACCCAATCGAACAAAGGAATGATCACAAGGGTCCTCTGGACTCTAATGACTTACAGATAAGTAGATAAGCTCCATTCAGTGCGTTTGTTGAAGATCTCCTCCTTTGATGATGAAGAATCTTTTACTTCCTTGAACCATAACTCAGAAGATGTACCATCACATGACGATGGGTTGGGTCAAGGTTATAATGGAATCCTACTTTATTAAATATTTTCCTTCAAGGGAGATAGAGTGATTCTAATCATCTATGCATTTAAGGCATCTCGACTTAATGATTTTCCATTAAGGTGGTACTTGAAGGATCCTTAAATGCAAAAGTTCATTCCCCAATCCACTCTATTAAATATTGATGATGAGGGTGGATTGGAGGATGAACTCTCATGAGAGAAAAGGCTTAGGGTATATGATCTAGGGTTAAACACACAAAAACACTCTCTATTTTCTCTATCCAACAACCAAGGGCAAGCTCTCATTAAATAGGCAAAAGCTTCCAATGGATAGAAAATGGTCACATTTTTTACAAAGTTTAATATCATCAAGCAGGGTCGATATCATCGAGCGTATACTCTCGATAGCATCGACTGGCCGCTCGATGACACGAACTTAAAAGTCAAACGATTTTGAAACCTTTTGCTAGTTGCTCGAGGAAGTCGAACATGCATCGATGTCATCAAATTTTAAACTCCGATTTTATCGACACGAGGTTCGATTCCTCAACATTTCAAAATGTGAGAGACTTACCTTTGAGGATTTTCAGGAAAAAATATGGTCGAGCATCACTCGATATCATCAAAATTTAAAATTTGATGATATCTAGGACAGTGTCGATTCATTGATAATTCTAAGGAATTTTCTTATAAGCTTACTAGATAGTTTGTGTCCGTCTTCAATGATATTGACCATGCCTCGATATGATTGATATTTGAATATCGATTTTATCAAGTGACCCTCGATCCGAGAAAAATAATCCTAAAAAACTTGTTGGATATAAATGTGTTCTAATCCGATATCATCGAAGGGCTTCTGATATCATCGAGATTTGAATTTTGAGGATATCGAGAAACTCTTCGATATATCGAAGATTACATGATTTGACTTAGCAGAACTTTGGACACAACAGACTTGATGTCAATTTTATCGAGTCCACTCGATGAACTTGAGATCTAAATTTTGATGATATCGAACCCTCTATTGATGCATCGATAATTTCATCCAGATATCTCTGTGGTTGCTGGACAACTTATGTCCTCATTCTGATAATATCGAGTGAGCTTCGAGGACATCGACAGTAGTGTTCGATTTCATCAAACCAATTATCGATAAATCGACGAAGGCAAAAAACTTAAAGATTTTTCTGAGTTTGAGAAAAAGTTTTCTAACCATAATTCCTTAAGGTGATCTATCCAATTTTAAGGAGTTTAATTACCTGGTGTTTTGGGACATGGTATGTGAGGCTAAGACTTACCTATGGTGAGTTCTAGCATACATCCAGTTGAGGCAAACGTTTGATCAATCTTCCTATGGAGCTCTTCCATCTAGCTGACTCAACGCTCATGCTAATTGACAAACCAGGGCACTTTCAATTTATAGGCATCCCTTTCTTACATAGTGATGATCACCACCACTTCTTTCTTCATATAACTTCCACCCTCTTACCTTACATAGTGGTGTTCACCAACCTCTTTCTTAAATAGTGGTGATCACTAACCTCTTCTTTAATATAAGGCAATGTCCATCCACTCCTTTTCACCAAGATAACCCTCTTCACTCATTTTTATCAAAATACCCCTCTTTGCTCATTTTTACCAAAATACTCCCATTCACTCATTTTTACCAAAATACCCCAATTCACTTATTTTTACCAAAATAAAGAGTGCACAACCCTTGAAAGGATCCACACCATGGAATTCTCTGAAGATGGTTACAATTTTGATTCAGAAGATTATCGGCATAATGCTTATATATCAAAAGGGTGCAAGGACAAGTGAAGTCATGTTCATATAATCTTTTTAAATGATTGAATAAAGGAGGAATTGCAAGCATATCGTCAAAGATTATATATAAGTGATTTCTTAAAAGAGAGTAACCATCGTTGTCGTCATCAAACAAGCTTCGCTGAAACTCGTTGAAATTGGTATTATCATCAGGCTGATATATTATTATGAGCATAGTGTGAATATCATTAAAAACATTATTAGTAGTGGTGATATATCAATCAAGACGCCTATTACTATTATGATAACAATGGCAGCTTATCATCATTTAAGGCAGCCTAGCCAAGCCTATACGATCAACTACGCATAAAGCCTATCACTATCACCATTCGACAGTAGTGAGAAGCCAGTCGCCCTAAAAGGCCTGTGAAGGCCATCATATGCATACCCATGCCGGCAGTGGATGGAGCCAGTCATTGAGAGTGTTAAAAGGCTAAAAAGTCCTCAACGGCCAGTTATGCGTAACAGCCATGCCGTTTGTATAGCTTTCCAACAGCATCACGGGGAACGGATGAAATTGCTCTCCCATGAATGGGTCCGACATTACAGACGTAGAAAACGTGGGTTATAGTGTGTGCTCATTGGCCATTATCCATAGATAGGCTAACCATGCATAAGACCCCCCCAAATTCTTAGCTTGATTTCAGTAGTAACTCGTGAGGAAGGGCCTAAACCTACTGATTGATGGACTGACGACCGTAGATTTGGTACCCGAAAGGTCGCCTTATGCGCCCCGTGAACTTGAAAGAGTTGCTGCAGCCAACCCCGTGTGCAAATTCAATCGAGTTCACGGCCCTGGTAGCTTTACTAGGCCCCTCTGATAGATTGCGGTTTGTGAACTCACCAGGCTGTGAGAACTTCTATGAACTCATAAGAGTTACAAAGACTATCAGGTGAGACTTGACTCCACTACTTAAGAGTCTAAAAAACTGCATTGCTCCACTACTCAAGAGCTTAAACTGTGTGTGATTAGCTAACTAAATTGAAATCTAGTGCTGCCTATCAAAAAAAAGAAAATCATATAGGAAATTTCATACTAACAATTATAATATGTTAATATTTTTATCTCATTCTTCATTAAATATCATGTCAAGACTATTGCATAAATGAACATGCTTGAAATGATCCATGATTTAGAAATTTATGAAGGAGAAAAATATCTCAAGATATCATTATGTCTTCATTAATATATGTTGAGAATCAAAAGAAATTACATGTTCTAAAAAACATACACAAATAAAATAAAGTCTTTATAGCTCATATGTAATTCCTAATATTCCCATATACTTTTGCAAGTCTTCCTTCAACTCAATTTGAGCTGCTACATGCTTTGACTTCTCTTCAAGAATGATCTCCAGATAGCTTATTCTCCAAGGATGCGATTATCTCTTCATTTTTGAATAATTTAGATTTCTCAACATCAGGAGATTGAATACTGATTCGCATCTTCTCTTAGATCTCCTTCATTGTTGATTCCTTTGTATGGTCTTTCAATTCCAATGCAAGATTTCCTCTTTTAGGATAGCTATGTGGTTCTGAATAATCACTCTATCATCAGCACAAGCCTTCAACTGTTCTTGAAGAGTTGATTGTTCTTAATTAAACTCAGAAATAACATAAATAATGAGGGAAGCCTTCTCCTTGGAAAGAGCTAGTTGTTTTCCATATTCCAATATCTCAGGAGTGAAGTGACATTTTCTGCTGATGCTAGAGATATTATGGAATCACGAAATCTAAGAAGAGAGTCACGTAGAATAAAAATATTAATCTTCTCCATCCTTGCAGTGCTTTTTAGGATTTTGATAGCAATGTCCAGATCCAACCATTACTTGGGATTGTTGAAAATGTGAACTATTGCTGACATAGAATTCCTCATCAAAAGCAGTTTATGTGTGGGAATCTTATTAAAAGACAATAGATCAGAAGCAGTGGCTACAGATTCAGAGTTTGCTACACCGCCATAAGGAGTTCCTGTAATATATAGAAGAAAAGAAGTTAAAATAATGATAACAGAGCTAGAGAATATGGAAAATTTAATAAAGTAACTGATATATATATATATATATATATACCTACTGTAGAAGTACGGGTGATAGGAGGTTGAACTTCCTGAACAGAAGGACATTCTCTTAACATATCAGCAAAGGACGGCACTTTGGCCTCCGTGCTCGAATCTCTAGTAGTCAGAGTTGGTAGATCGGTGGTCTTCACTTGAAAAACAATTTCACGAGCTACCACCTTTGGTGCCACCAAAGGAACCAGAGGGACCCTTGGTGAAATCAATGGTACAGTTAGAGGAAGATCCACAGGAGGAGTATCACCCATCCTAGCATTGACAATATGAGCACTTGAAATAAAAATATACTAATGATGAGATAACTATTGTAGTGTGTGTGTGTGTGTGTGTGTGTGTGTGTGTATATATATATAATTTTGTAAAAATAGAGAGAAAATTCCTTACTTGGTGAATATCCATATTCTCCATAATCTAGAGGCTCATCTTATTCCTCCTCTACTACTGAAGGGGTCTTTGCAGGAATATTGGTACTAAGAAAAGCCTCGGAGGTTGGTGGGAGATGTTCTTTGTTAGTACTTTCTGCAATGACATCTTCCTTGCCATCGGTGTCAACTTCTTCTTCTTCGAAATTATTATCGTTTTCATCATTTTCATCATCTTCATCATCTTCATACTCAGCAGAAGCGGTACTTTCAGATGAAGAGGCTGAATTTTCATCGTCTAAGTCTTCTTCGTCAACTTCTTTAATCATAACATGTTTCCCTTTAGAGGGAGAAGCTCAGCTACCTCCTAGTTGAGAGTCTTTATTAACTGGAACCAAAGAAGATGGAGAAGCCTGGCTACCCCCTTCTTGAGGAATAGATGGCGAACCTTGCAAGCGCGTCCGAGATATAGTCATAGGGGAAAGTGAGATAGGAGGAGTAGGCTGTGAAGGAGGAGCCAGTTCATCTTGAGCTACAGCAGTGTCTGCTAGAATGGGAGAAGATGTTCGTTCAACATCATTTGTAGCCCGGTTAGTGAAGTCGTGAGGGACTTTTTCAAATTCTGTAATAACCCCATGAGAAATCTAGCCTTCTAAGGTATTAATAGCCTTCTCTTCATGGATTGGATCTTCTAAAGATATTTGTCTACAAATCTGGCCATGAAAAGGTGCACGACTCTTCTCCAGAATATAGCTAATTCCATCTTTGAGCTTCCTACCTCCTAGTCTGGGCGGGGGAAGACAGATGGATTCATCTATTGGTAAGCGATTGTTGACCAAATATGATTGGTGATCCCACCATCGCATCCAGGTATGAGAAGCACAAACTATACGATCACAGCCTAGGATTTTAAAAGTGGAATTGACACGACCGCCTAGTAGCTGTTTCCATGCCATAGCCCAATTATAAAGGCCATTGCCATAACAACGCATTCTCCTGGTAACTAATCCACAGTCCTCTGGAACAGCTTGGTCAAAATCGAACTGAGGAGTAAAGAGATTAGGATAGTACGACTCTCTCCAAAACTCTGATCCCTCTTGTAGTAGAAAACTACAAGAGTGTATGGAGAGGAAAAATTCCCTTTCTCTTGCAGTGAGTGCCATGGTATCTACCATATCAGTATTCTCGATATAATGATAAAGGCGGAATTGAAAGAAATCAATTTGATTGGTGTCTCAAATCTTGTTGGCTACCTAGTTGTATGATCTTTTTGCCACATCCCTTCGCTGAAAGAACCAGAGTGGAAGATGAGAAGGATGAACGTATGCCTTCTCTGGGGCTTCAAAAGTCCAAGGAAAGTAGATCCCCATCCAACCAGTAATATAATGCCATGGAGTATATGTTGAAGAAGCTCCAATGGTAGGGTGCTTGATATGTGTGGCTATTTGCCCGAGGGCTCTATAAATAGAGCATAAAACTGGAGGTGCAAGTGAATGTTTTTAGCCTTCCGACAAGGCGCCAGCAACGACAAAGATCGTGGGGCGAATAACATCTGCCCATTTCAAACTTAGAAGTACCACGATACTTAGTCGATAAGCCAAGAAGGCCACGAGATCCCCATATAGACTGTACTATGCCCCCTTCTCACAATGTTGGTGCGAAGCTCCATTAACTCTGGAGAATGACAATCGCGAAATCTGTAAGAGAAGGAAAAAGTGAGTGAGAAAAGATGTAATTGAAGAAAATAGTTGATTTATGGATTTAAAATTACCTGAGGGCCCTGGAAAAGTGCGCAAGCCATTGTAGAGGAGAGATCTTGTGAATGTTTGGAAATTTTGACATTTCCATGAAAAGTTCGATAGTGGTTTCTGAAATAGAAGGCTTTCGATCAGGTGAAGAAACAAACGCTAACTCCTTATAATTGGTGGTGGGAGACCAGTAGTCAAGAAAACCTATTAGATGGGACAACCTCATCGTAGAATTTCCCTGTTAATGGAAGACCCGCGATTCGGTGGAGATCCCAAAGCGTGATGCTCATCTCACCCGCTGGCAAATGAAAAGAATTGGTGGTGGGAGACCAGTAGTCAAGAAAACCTTTTATCATGGTTGGCTCTTTGTAGAAGTATTGGGATGTAACTTCTATGGCATTATACAAGCCTATCTTGATCAACATCTTTGCGTGTTTGGTCAAGATAGCTTCCACCCAATCTAAGTAATAGTGGTGCGAAGTTAAGAGACAACTCGTCTAAAATTCTTCTGGCCCCAAAAGCGGCTCACGGTCTCGAAAATGCTGTTGGACTGTCTCATAAAAGTATGTGGGGATTGTGAGAAGGGATAAGAAAATTCATTGGGTAAACATCACCGATTCATTACCGCGACTTGTGTGCTCACAAGATCCCCTCAAGGATGCATGGTTCTTTCAGCATCCAAGAAGAAGTATACATTAGTCTATCTCCATCCATATGATCTGTTGGCTCATAGTCAAGCATAGACTGGTGACGGTGAAGACTGAGAGGAATCATAGTCATACCCTTTGAATGTGGGTTGTCGAATTTCATGATACCTTCAATTACTCTGATCATTTCCCACGAGTTATAAAGCTTCTTTTTATTATGTTCCCATATCTTCTCTTAAAATTCTTTAGCCTTATTGCGGTGAGTTTTCTTCGATCAAGAAGTAGGAGGTGTATCCTCTCGGGCAGGAGGTCTTTGGCTGTCAGTATGTATTATGGGTAGTTAATTTCATCCATCTCAGTCGTACTCGCGACCGTGTTTCGAAAGTCGTTCTACGTCTCCCATTGAAATTACCCGATGAATAGGAGACGGCAGTGAGGAGATGCGATTAGATAATCGAAGGTTGGGAGTACAGGCTTCTTGAAATAAGTAAGATGTCGAACGGTGGTCTTCGTGCATTTTAGTTGGGATTGGTCAGGGGATGGAGAAGGATTGGAAGTGTAAAAAGAGGACGGGTTTGGCAGATCTTGGTGAGGAGGGTCAATGACATGAAATGTTCGCTTAATGCGAGCCATGAAGAGAAACCTTTGAGTTTTGAATATATTTTTAGAAAGAAAAAATTGAAGTTTGAAAAATTCTCTAAGTGTTGGTTTCGCGGACTCGTGCAATCAAAGTTTGTTATGCGGAGCAGCATAACGACCAAAGGCTTTGCGCGAATAGGAAACCTGTTGCTCGAGTTCACACAAGCGAAGTTGGTTGTGCGGAAGTCAAGTGGAAAACTAGAGGTTCGTTACGACTGAAGCAAGTGCAGAATGAGCAAAATTTTGAGGTGTTTATAGTGCATGTGGCTGAGTACGATACACGAGTGTCGGTTGCGCGGGTCTGTGCAAACCATTTTAGGGTCAGATTGTTCCTGATTGTTTGATTTCTAGAGAAATAAAGAAAGGATCAAGGGGGCATCTGTTGAGGCATAAAAAAGAGAAGAAAGAATTGAAGATTATGAAATAAATGTTAAAAAAAAAAATAAGGAAACAGAAGATGAAAAAGAAAGAGTATCTTTAAGGGGTTTACGTGGGTCCACACAAACCATATCTGTTGCCCAGGTTCGTTCAAACTGTGATACTAGTTATGCGGGTTCGTACATCTGGTTTCAGGACATGTTGTCCATGAATGGTCAGAATTGATGAAAGGTGAGTCCCATGGCAACAAGATCAAGGGTTTACACATGTGGAGGTCTATAAATACCCCCCTCCCCCTCTCATTTGGAAGGATCAAAGGCTTCAAAAGGAGTGCAGAGCTACAAAGAAGATCAAAGGTAGACTGAAGAGAAGCCCAGGGTTTGCACGGACCCACGTAAACCATATCAGTTGCGCAGGTCCGCGTAACCAGACTGCTCTGCAGTCAGTAATGATGGAAATTGAAATGTTGTTGAAATGATCAAGCTCCAGTTCTCCTTTTATACAAGCTTCAAAAGGAGAAATTAGACGATCTAATCTGCACAATATTCCTCTTAAAGAGATGATCAAATTAGAAGTCGAAGTGCTGGCGGATTTGATATTCAAATTCATAATTTAAACTCTGTCAATTTATTGTATTTCAAATAACCTATCATTTTATTTTTTGTTCGAAACAAACTCAATAGATTATTTGTAAAATTGTGTAAAGTTCATGTACACACAATTTAGGATGTTGTTCTAGGTACTATTCTAGGTGTTTTTTCACGTAATTGAGAAAGGGAGAGATTGAAAGTGTATTGGTTTGTTAATTAGCGTGAGGGTTGAGTCGGTAGTTAAGTGAGCCCCATATGAAGATTGTTCAAGACATCGCTTCAACCGGATGCGTGTTCCGAGCCCGTCAAAGGTAAATTAAACCACACATCCCATGTCATAAAACACCCAGGTGAATAAACCCTTAAAATCCTTAGAACAACATACGAGTAAAAAGTGAGAAAACTTGTTTTTAAACAGGAATTTTTTTTTAAATGTTTTCTTCTTAGTTCGATGTCATCAAATTGGAGTCAATGACATCGAACACTCATGTTCAATGACATCGAACTGGAATCGATGACATCAAAATAAGATCTTTATGTCCAGCAACCACAAAGTATTTTGGACAGAATATTCGATGAATCGAACATACTCTCAATGACATTGAACACGTGTCGATGATATCGAAGGACTTAGAGCATTATCCAACAAATCTTCTTGGAAAATATTCTGACATTGCTCGAGGAGTCAAACGAGCTTCGATATCATCGAAATTCAAATTTCGATGACATCAAGCAAGGTTCGATAACATCGAAAAGGACGCCATTGCCAATAATTGAGTTATTGATCAATAGTACACGAAATAAGCCGTCATGTCCTTCATGGATGGTTATGCTAGTTATAACCAAATAAGAATGGCTCCTGAAGATGAAGAAGTAACAATATTCAGAACTTTGTTGGGAATTTATTATTATAAAGTTATGCCATTTAGTCTCAAGAATGCCAGAACAACGTATCAGAGGGCGATGCAGAATATCTTTTTGGATATGATGCATAAGCAAGTCGAATGTTATGTCGACAATTTGGTAGTTAGATCGAACAATCATGAAGAACATCATGAGCATCTGGCTGTAGTCTTCAGTCAGCTCTGAAAGAAACAGCTAAAGATGAACCCGGTTAAATGTGCCTTCGGGGTATTGTCGAAAAAATTTCTCAGCTTCATCGTTAGTCATAAAGGGATTAAAATTGATCCAGCATCCAAGATATGCTGCCTTCAAAAACATTGAAAGAATTGAAAAGCTTGTAAGGTAAATTAACATACTATCACGCCCCAAACTCGAAAACCGGGGTCACAAAATTCCCGATCGCTAAATCTGGCGCCGACAGCCTCCGTAGAACCCCATTCTTGGCTCCTAGCTCCCATTCGCCAGGTTCCGATCCTGGGATGCTACGAGGAGGATTTTAAATACCAGTTTGATTCGTAATAAGCATAACCAAAGGCATAACCCACAAACAACAACCAAGCACTCCATTACATTTCCACTATGATGAAAAACTTTACAAGTACAATGAGCATAAAGGGAAATACAATGGTAAAGAATAAAAAACTCCAAAACGATCAGCAACGTGCTCCTGCCTCAGCACTGCTGCGATCCAACGTCACCTGCACGCAACGGTCGTGCATAAGCTTACAAAAAGCTTAGAGGGTGGTGAAAGTGTGTCCGCAAGGTAGTAATATGATCATGCAATGTTAGAGTAATGCGAAAAATACAGATGGAACCATACATCATGAGCCGTACCAAGGCTATACAATGCAAGACATGAATGGTATCGGCCACCCAAGGCCATGCGATGTGCAACGTAACTCAAGCATACAGATCCTCATCTATGTCCACACATCAATACAGCTCAAATATGGAATATCGCCGGGGTCTAGTACACTCTAAACCAGATTGCCACCATATCGCACGTAATAAGATAAGTGGAAGAGACCTCACTATCCGTCTGCCAATATCGGGCGCGACTCGTCAATAGCGGACCTATTCCTCGAGCTGGTCAGACTCAGCCTAGCATTGCCCCCTACTCTCGGGCGGATAAGGCCGCACCTCCTTCCAACTGACCACGACACAGTGGAGAGCGTAACCGTCTGGTAATCGGCACTCAACACTCATCTACCCACTCGGTCTAGACGTTAGAGCAACCTCTTGGTACCATAAGGGTTTAGGGACTTTCACCCAGGGATATCTATAGTACCCCATGTAGAACAAGATTTTTGGTATCCAATCCTGCCAACCACGATCTATCTGTGGAGACTACGACCCCGATGTCGCTAGGGCGTACAATAACCATGTCACATAAATGCGGAATGCATGAATCACGCTATCCAATCATGCAACCAATCCTGCGCATACCGTGCGCTCATTAGGGCAACACCGCCTAATCGGGAGCCCATAAACAACCTGTCCGAAGGTAAATGCTATGATCAAACAATTCTCATGTCAAGCATACATATGATGCATATGATCATGAGTCATGAAACTATACTAAACATGATATAATAAATGAACTATCTTACAATGCAGATGGACCTGGACGGCCTATACACGATAAGTACGGCCTAGTAATGGGCCCTAAGGAGAGTTGTAATGTGGACATCCAACCAACATTACACTCGCAATGTGGACGTCAAACCAACATTGCTCCCAAGGCACGATCTTTGTAAACGTCAGTACTTAGTCTGTAATGGATTTACACATTGCAATGGACCGTAGGTTGTCCCCATTGGATCTTACATATATATCAAATGGGCCATATCCTATGGGCCTTTTATTCATCAGATGGGCCACATAAATGGGCCACACCAATGGGTCTTATGTGCATTGCAATGGGTCAAACCCATGGGCCTTGGATTGCATCAAATGAGCGTAGTCTCATGAGTCTAATATATGACCAATGGGCCACACCAATTGGGCCCCAAATGTATATCAAATAGGCCTCAACCTAGAGGCCTTATATGAGTCGAATAGGCCTAAATCCCTAGGCCTTAAACAATTCAAATGGGCCTAATCCATGAGCTTGCATGCATATCAAAGTGGGCCTAATCCCATGGACTTGCAACACATCAAATGGGTTTAGTCCCATGGGCCTTACAATATATCAAATGGCCTACTTCCATGGGCTTTAAATTTTAACAAAAGGGTCCAATTACATGGGCCTTGAAGTACATCAAATGGGCCTAGTCCTATAGACTTGCAACACATCAAATGGGCCTAAGTTCTTAGGCCTTAAATGAATCAAATGGGCCTAGCCCATAAGCATTTTATAAATCAAATGGGCCTAGCCCATGCCCTTTTGAAATTCAAATGGGCCTAGCCCATAGGCCTTAAATATCAAGTGAGCCTAAGCTCATAGGCTTTACATATCAAGTGGGCCCAAATTCTTAGGCCTTAAATGAATCAAATGGGCCCAGCCCATAAGCATTTCATAAATCAAATGGGCCTAGCCATATGTGAGTGGTCCACCCAACTAACAACCCATGCTTTAAAATGATCTCACCAGGTGGATGGACGGCCTAGATGCACCACATGCATCATGGTGGGTCCCACTGTCCAGTGGACAGTGAGGTTGGAGCACATACATGACAAAGGGCCCCACCGTCCAGCCACATAATACATAAGGTGGGTGCCACCGTCCACTTGGACGGTGGCCATTGAAAACACGTACAACATTGTGGGTCCCATGTGGGACCCACAGAAATGTCTATTTGCCATCCAAGCCATTCATAAGGTCCCTCGGGCCTGGATGAAGGGACAACATAAATTTCAGCTTGATTCAAAACTTCTGTGGGCCCCAAAAATTTTTCAATGGTAGGATTCAATCCACACTGTTTCACGTGGTGTGGGCCACCTGAGTTTTGGATCTGTCCCATTTTTGGAGGGGGGCCCACCACTGGGGCGGCCCACTTCATGAGCCGGTTGGACGGCAAACAAACATTACGGTGGGGACCACACGCAGGGCCGTGGGCCCCTGCTGGACGTCCGCCCGCCGTCTGCACGGCTACACGCAACAGCGTGCAGCGCTGCCGCTGACCGTGGCAGGAGCAGAGGCTCTGCCTCTTTCAAAATCCATAAAAAAATTATTTTCCTGCGGTTTTTCGCATTTGGGGCACGCTAAAATGAAATCTTCTCCGGCTATTACGATCAGTGGCTCGAGGCCATCCAAATGAGTCCAGAGTTCAAATTTTAAAATGCTTCGAAAGTGAAATAAAATAAGAAATTAGTGTTTGAATCGTGAGGACGCAATATTTGGCGCTATGGCCCACCAGGTGCTCCGTTCAATCTCATTTTCTGGATCAACGCCTAAAATGAGATGGTGAAAGGGATGGACGGCTTGGATTAGAGCAATACATCAGGGTGGGGCCTATACAAGTGAGCCACCAAAAAGTCCCTTTCCTCCTTTCCCCCCTTTTTTTTTTCTTTTTATGAAACGTCCAACGTCCCAGAAGCTGGATGGTTTGCTCTTCAAAAAAAATAGTTGTGGTGGGCCCTGATGAAGTGGGCCACCACGGATGGGTGATGTGTGTACAACGCATATGGTGGGCCCCACTTGAATAAAAATTTGCATAAAATAACTCTCAAGGTGGGATCTATTCAAGTGGGCCACACAATCCTCTTGCATAAAAATAAAATAAAATAAAAGAGAGAGAGAGAGAGATATGGAGAGTGGGACACGCCTTGTGATGGAGGGACCCCGACACTATGGGCCCTCCCTTGCAATGAATCATACATCAAGTGGGTCATTTAGCACATGGGACCATCAAAACTTAAAATCAACGGTGGGGATCCTTTCCCCACCAATATGGATGGTCTACATGACCTTTCAAAAGAAAATAAACATCATGATGGGGTCCATGGAGAATGGCCCCATCATGGAATGATCATGATGATCTAAGTGGTCCATTGGCCACATCTTATGGTCCCAAGTGAGATCCACACCATGGATCGGTGGGCCTCACTTGGCCCATCATAAAAACAAAGAGAAACTACCCTATAGAGGCACCCACCGTCCGAACTTCTTGCTCCTAGGGGTTCCTTGGCACCTTGGCTTCAACTTCAATGGAGGAGATGGAGAATGGAGGGTTGAGATGGGAGATGATGGGGTGAAGAGGTGGGCCACACTTGAAGCTTGGGAATTTTGAAAAATTCCATACGTATGGACTCTTGTTGCTTAGAATTTTTTGAAATGAGAAAGAGAGAAAGAGAGAGAGAGAGTGATGTAGAGAGGGATGGATGGATGGATGAATGATGGTTGTGTAAGAAAAGATTTGACTTTTGAGGCTTTTGTGTAAGAGAGGTATGGGAGATGAAGACTTTTGTGGCTTTTTGTGTAAGAGAGGTATGGGAGATGAAGACTTTTGTGGTTGCTTGGGAAAATGGAATAAAGTGATGTGTACTTGACATGTGATGGCTTGATGGATTGATTGATTGATGGGATTGATGTGATTGATGTGACACATCATAGAGATTCCCTTGGTTTTCACAACGCGCGGCGTTTTCTCGCACCGAACGTTGGCCCACATCTCTTGACTGGGGTATCGCCTTGGCGCGCGAGTCGCGGCATTGGAACCGCAACGACGGCGCGGTCGCTATGGTATTGGTCTTGGGCTGAGTCGACTCGGGTTGTCGGTACATGAATCAGGGTCGTGCGTCGATATCGTTTAAGGGTCGAAGGTTACCGAAATTCGACCGGTAAGACCGCGGAAGTCTACGGAAAGGTACGGACCAAGATACGGGTCTTACACATACATTCACCGTTTTATTTCAAATTTGACAGGGAGATGTCAGCCATTTTCTCATTTGATGAAGAAAGGAATAAAGTTTGTATGAGACAAGTCCTGTCAGGATGCGTTCGATTCTATTAAGGAATTGTTAAAACAACCTCAAGTGTTAGCAGCCCCTAAGAAGGGAAAACCGCTTATTCTATACATATCTGCAGCTAAAAATTCACTTTATTATCTGAGTTAAACTCTGATAGGTGTAGAATGCAATTATTCTCTGATTGAGAAAGTGTGCTTAGCGCTGATATTTGCAGTATAGAAACTGAGACATTACTGCCTTTCGCACGATATAATCTTGATCTCGTGGGTGGATCCTATAAAGTTTTTAATGATAAGGCTGATGTTAGCTGGAAGATTGGCTAAATGGATGTTGTTACTTTCAGAGTATACGATTACATATAAGCCAGTGAAAGTAGTTAAGGGGCAGGCGGTGGCAAATTTCTTGGCAGCCCATCTCGTGGCAAACAATGTGGTTGTTAATGATGAGTTTCCCGATGAACAGGTAATATGGCTAAATCATCAAACCCGTGGCAGATGTACTTTGATGGCGCTTCTCGAATGTCACGAGCCGACGCTGGGGTGATATTCATTACTCCTCGGGGTGACTTGTTGCCCTATTCTTTCACATTAGGAGCAGCATGCACAAATAATGAAGCTAAATATAAAGCTCTTATTAATAGAATGAAAATAGCATAGGAGATGAAAATAAAGATGCTCCAGATCTTTAGGTATCCAAGTAAATAATAAATCAATTGACAACAAAGTTTGAAATAAGGAAGAAAGAACTCTTGCCATATTGTCAGAAAGCACAAAAATTACTAGTGCAATTCTATGATGTCGAAATCAAACATGTGTCGCGATGTGAGAATGCAAGGGCAGATGCTTTATCCTGTCCAAATTGAAGTCCTCTTCATGTAACAATTGAAGAAAGGAGATTCTTGCTATCTTCAGAGATTTTAATGAAGTTGCTGAAGCAGTCCCTATATCATGTCTGGAGGTGGCAAAAGATGATTGGCGCTAGCCTTTTGTAGA
The DNA here is from genome assembly GCA_037074715.1 of Magnolia kwangsiensis. Classification (NCBI taxonomy): domain Eukaryota; kingdom Viridiplantae; phylum Streptophyta; class Magnoliopsida; order Magnoliales; family Magnoliaceae; genus Magnolia; species Magnolia kwangsiensis. Next base: position 107,420,351 of record CM073576.1, on the reverse strand, counting down.
TTGCCTCAAATATGATATTCTGCCAGAGGATTTGGCACAAAGACAACAAATTAAGCAGAGATCGAGTAGGTTCATCATATGCAGCAAAGTATTGTACAGAAAATCTTGCAACAAAATGCTTTACGTTGTCTAGATAAATAGGAAGCAAGCCAAGTATTGCAAGAAGTTCACTCTAGATAATGCGAGGGACATCAAGCTGACCAAAATTTATTTCATTGGGTGCATCGAATGGGGTACTACTAGCCCACCATGTTCAAAGATGCTATAGATTATGCGAAGAGATGCCACGAGTGTCAGATTCATGGAGACGTCATACATATGCCCCCTGAAAATCTGCATCAGACAGTCACTTCTTGGCCTTTTACTGCATGGGGACTCGATGTTATTGGTCCTATAAACCAACCTTCATCCAAAGGGAAGCAATATATATTAGCAGCAATAGACTATTTTTCTAAGTGGATGGAGGCAATTGCAATACAAAATGTCAAAGAGAAGGGCATTGTCAATTTCATCCGACATACGATAATATATCACCACATATCCAGAAAATAATCAACACCGATAATGACACTCCTTTCAAGAATAGGGGCATGGAAAAGTTGTGTCTAAAATTTAGTATTCATCACTCATTTTCGACACCCTACTATCCACCAGCCAATGGATTAGTAAAGGTATTCAACAAGATGATTGTGAAAATACTGAAGAAGACGGTGGTAGGAAGAAAGCGTGACTGGGATAAAAAGTTGCAAGAGGCTCTATGGGCTTACAGGACCACTCATCGGACAACGACGAAGGGCACGTCATATTAGTTAGTTTACGGTGTAGAGGCTATTATTCCGATTGAAATACAAGTCACATCACTCAGAGTAGCAGTGCACCAGTCGATTAATATTGATGAGAATGTAAAAATAAGGCTGGCAGAATTAGATTTACTCAATGAAAAGTGACTAGCAGCTCAACTGTAATTGCAATTATATCAAACAAGGATTTTCACTGCATTTGATAAGAAAGTCAAGCATCGCTCTTTTGATATGGTCTTGATGTTGAAGAGGCCGATAGTGGCCACCCGCAAGATAGGGGGCAAGTTCGACCCTAAATGGGATGGGCCATATATCATAACCAAAAATATTCCAATGCGGCACACGAAATTAGTATATCAGTTAATGCTCACTTCCTTAAGAAATATCATCCTTGACGGTGGAAAAGATTTTGATCCAGAAGATTATCAAGATAATACTTCTATATCAAACAGGGGCAATTATGAAGTGAAATGATGAAACCGCCTTAAAAGGGAAAAAACCTTGTATTCTTTCTTTCATATATGAATAAAGGGAGAATTCTCAAGCATATTAAGATCAAACATCAACAACTATTGCTGAAATTATTAGCGGTCATTGCTATAATTGATTGCTTATATGAAGTTGCTTTATCAAAGTTGTTGTCATCACCAAGCCGATTCACTATTATTTTTTTAAAATGAAGACGGATGTTTTCAGAACATCATCAGCAATGGAGATATATCAATTATTAATTCACCGTTCATAACCAACCACGTGCAAATTTTATGACAGCAATCGCAACTCATCATTTAAGACCGCCTTGCCAAGCCTATATAGCTAACTATGCATGAGACTCACCGCTGTCGGTAATATATATATCATTCAAGAAGCAGTGAGAAGCTAGTGGCCTTAAAAAGCCCATATAGGTCATCACATGCATACCCCTTCAGGCAACGGATGGAGCCAATGACTAAAAGCCCCTAAGCGGTTAAAAAGTCTACAATGGCTAGTCACGCGTGAGACCAATGCCATCTGTATAGTTTTCGACAATGTCACGAAAAAAGGAAGAAAGTGCCCTCCTGTGAATGGGTCCAACCTTGCAGATGAAAGAAAAATGGGTTGCAGTGTCCGCTCTTTGGCCATTGTCCATAGATAGGCCAACCATGGATAAGACCCCCCCATATTCCTAGCTTGATTTCAGTAGTAACTCTTGAGGACATGGCTACTATAAAATACCCCCTCATTAATGGACTGGTGACCTTGGATTTGGTACCCTAAGGTAGCCTTGTGCGCCCCATGAACTCTAGAGAGTTACTGCGACCAACCCTGTGCATAAATCCCACTGAGTTCACGGCCCTGGTAGCTTCATTGGGCCCCTCTGATGGATTGCATTTGTAAACTCTCCAGCTATGATAAGTCTAATGAACTCATAAGAGTTAAAGAGACCATTCACGTGAGACCTAACTTCAACTACCTATGAGTCTATAAAACTGTGTTGCTCCACTACTCAAGAGCTTAAACTACATGGCTATCTAACTAAACTGAAACCTAGTCCTGCCTATCAAAATAAAATCATATAGGAAATCCTGCACTAACAAGCATGATAAAAAACTTTCAAAAGAAATAATTATTTCAAAAATTGTAATGCATTTATATATCTTGTAGTTCAAAAGAAAATTACATGTGATCACAAAAGAAAATAGGACAAAGTATTTACAGTTCTTCTGCCATGCCTAATGCTGCCAAATATTTTTGCAACTCTTCTATGAGTTAAACCTGAGATGCAACATGCTTTATTTTAGCCTCAAAGATAATTTTTGCGTGATCAAGAACATCAACTAATTTCCTCTTCAAAGAGGCAATCAATTCTTCATTTTTGATCAATTCAGATCGATCAACATTAACTGAATGAATATTTGCTTGCATCTTCTCTTGGATGTTCTTTATATTCAACTCCTCTTGTTGAATTTCCTTATTCAGAAGAGCAATTTGATTCTGAATAGTTGTTATATTATCAATGGAAGTTTTCAATTGATCTTGGAGGGATAACTGCTCTTAATCATATTTGGAGACAACAGAAGCAATTTGGGAAGCCTTCTCCTTGGAAGAGGCTAGCTGTCTTCCGTATTCCAGAATCTCTGGGGCAACAACTACACTCTCTGCCAATTTTTAACATAATTACTGAATCATGAAATCTTAAGAGAGAGTCACGAAAGGGAGAAACATTAATTTTGGCCACCCTTACGGCACTATCCAAGACCTCTATAACAATGTTTAGATCCAACCATTGATCGGGATCTTTAAACATGTGGAAAGCTGGTGACATGGAATTCCTCATTAATGTTAATTTATACGGTGAGATTTTCTCAAAAGATAATAGATCAAAAACCGTGGCAATGGAATCAGAGCTAGTTGCGCCACTCCGAGGAGGATTTCCTACAAAATAATAGAAGAAGGAAGTTGTAATACAAGCCATGAAAGCAAATGACATAAAAGTACAAATGAAAGAAGGAACAAATATACCTTCTGCCTGAGTCTGAGTAGTGGGAGATTGCGTCTCTCTAACAAAAGGACTAGGCCCTATCATATTAGCAAAAGAAGGGGCTCTGACCTCAGTACTCGAATCTATACTTATTGAAGTTGCTAGATTAGTGGGCTCTGTTGGAAAGATGATTCCACGGGCCACTACCTTTGATGCTACAAGGGGAGCCAAAGAAATCCTTGATGGAACTGATGGTGCAACAAGAAGAAGATCTTCAGGAGGAGTATCGCCTGTTCTACCACTAGTAGCATGAATACCTAAAACAAAGAAAATAATAATAATGATAAAATAGTAATGGCAAGCAAAAGATTAAATGATAAAATTGCAGGAGAGTTTTACCTGGTGAATATCCATATTCACCATAATCTAAATGTTCCTCATCTTCCTCTTCTATTGTTGGGACTTTTATAGGAACATCAGCAGTGGAAGGATCTTCGATCTAAATGTTTTCAGGAATCCATGAAGGATGTCCTTCGCCAGCGGAAACACCTTCCATAGTAGCATCATCATCCTCATCATCAATATTAACTTCTCCCTCTTCAAAATCCTCATCATCATCATCAGATCCTTCATCACCTTCCTCAGTGTCATATTTGACAGAAGCAGTATCTTCAGATGATGAGGGTGAACTCTCTTCCTCTAATTCTTCTTCTTCTATTTCTTCAATTATAATTTACTTCCCTTTAGAAAGGGAAATTTTACTAATTCTTGTATGAATGTCTTCATTAGTTGGGACCAGAGAAGTCGAAGCAGTGATTCCTTCTTGAGGAGAAGGAGGAGAAGCCTAAGAACGCAATCGAGATCTTGTCATTGGAGAAGGTGGAATGGGGCGAGCAGATTGAGGAACAGGGGAAGGAACTGGAACGTCTTGAATGACAACAATATTCTCTTGAGCAGGAGAGGGAACTTCCGTCGCATCTTCAATTACTCTGTTGGAGCGATCTTGGGGAACTTGTTCAAAATCCATGACAACCTCGTGGGCTATCCATCCTTCCAAGGTATTGGCTGGTTTTCTCTCACGAATTGGTTCTTCAAGAGATATTTTTCTACAAATTTGGCCAGGAAAACCTGCATGACTCTTCTCCGATATAAAGCTTATTCCCTCTTCAAATCTATGACCTTTGAGCTTTGGTGGCTGTTCACAAACCCAAATATAGGGCTGCGATGTAGTAATAATCTCGGTAAGACCGAGATCAAATCTAAAGGGACTGAACTTGTACGTATTCTAAAAGTAACCAGAACTAAAACTAGAAGAAGATGTAATCTAAATCAAGAGAATGTAAGAGAGTAATGGTGGATTATTAAACTAAAATTTATAAAATTCAAAGGTGAGAAACTAGAGTTTTCGAGGATCCACTTGTAGAGATCAGGGAGATCTATGCTTGATTCACGAACAAAACTGGATTTAGAGTCCCATCTTCATCAAGTTGTAAGATATATAATTAAAAACCAAATTTGAACTTCCTTTGATCCAGTTTCCAAGAGATGAGATGTAACATCCCGAAAATCGGGGGTCAGGTAGAAACCCAACTCCCGAGTTCAAAAATATTATTTATGCAACATAAATAATATTAAATGCATGTTGTCTGTAAACAGGCGCTAGACAAGAATGAGATTAAGCCAAAACAGTATATCATACTCCAGAGACAATTAAATTAGCAAGCGGAAGACTGTGATAGTATGTATAACATATCTAACTGTTGTATGTCTCCAGAGTGTGAACATGTTACCAGGTTAAATACATACATGTATACTTCAAAAATGAAAAGAAAAGAGTATACATGAGTGCTCTAAAAATAGGAAATGACAAGTGTCAAGGCATCTAATCAACCTCCCTGTAATCCCTTCGATCAGAACACGCATAAAGGAGGGATCCTCCTCATCATCATACAAGTCCAGTTCCGCTTCACAAGCAACGCCATCATCTGCAACTAAAATAGGGACTGGTGGGTGTTGCAAACAGCATCCTGTAACGTGGGAGTGCGTAGCTAACTCAGTGGAATAATAGAGCAAAGATTAGCATGTTCTCAAATCAATCAAACGATAATAGTACAGCAATCAATCAAACATTCCTAGATACTGTTGTTAATGTATGCATGAAATGATATGATGGATACCCTCACCGACATACTCCCTCATACGGCACCATCTGCGTTCACGGCATGCTTTCTTCCCGCAGTGTTCCACATCTTTCAGGCACATGCAATGCGATATGGATAATGATTACCAAGTTGTTATTAGTCCTTTTCATACAGTAGGATTGGGAAACTAGGGTACCTTGCTTATATCAATCCCAACACAGATCTTGTCTAGGGTCGTCACTCCTAGTAATCTCATACGATGTTATATTTGTAGGTCACTGTAAGGGCTGCCAGGGCTGTTGCTCGCACTCGTTGCACTGCTCCCTCATCACCTTATCAATACAGGCCTAATTATCCTTAAGACTGCATCAGGACTCGTCGCTCCCATGCAGTGTCAGGATAAACTCAAGGTCACTACAAAGGGCTCGTCACTTGATCAGTGTATGCCGACAGCAAGAATATAGTGTCCCATACCACCATAATCTGCTCAGAGTAGGGTGCTCACTGGTCACTACGGGGAGGTTTGTGGCCCCAGCGTAGGCCGACAGCTCGACCACAGTGTCCCATACCACCATGCCCAGCTCATGAGTCTTTATGGATCAAGGTACCATGGTTAACAGGGTTTCCAATAGTAAGTTCAGTACCCTAGGTTCAAGTAGTTATGACTCATATAGGGTGAACATACAATGGCCAGTCGAGTTACGTGACGGGCTCGACTATCACGAGCGCATCTCAAGCTGAACGACATGAAGTGCATGAAACACCTCATGTGGCCTAATCACTGCCACCAACCCAAAACACGACTCGTGTTCATCGACGTGTCCTTTGTGGTACCTAGAAACCAACCACGAATTCGATCCATTACTGACTGCATAGACTAGGTCATAGCCCCAAGCATTTGTGCATCAACATCAGTAAGCATGTGTGAGTAACAGAAATGAAATACAACATTGTAAGCATGTTGACACATGTTATGACATACAACTTAAGCAAATCATCCCACATTTGCATTTCATGTATATAATGAAATCAATACATATAGCCGACAAGACAAAAATCATTTACATCAGCATATTACTTGAGAATTGAATCTCAAAACTCATACACAACACCATTTACTCAATACATACTAATACAAACATTTATAGAAACACTTAGACTACACATTTAGTCTACATAGCGTATGTCGACTCAAAGTGCGCTTAAGGGCGAATCTCTTCGCCAGACCAACCATGCATGCATTCCTAATATTCTAACACGATAAATAGCCATGGCAAACATTTTATCAAAATATGCATGTATACAGTATTTCCTATAAATGACTAAAATGCCCTAAATCTCATATTTTCCATACATTTATGAAACAGAAAATGGACAGCATGTTGTACATGTCAAATGGCATCGCCGTCGATAATCTACCATTAAATGACATTGAAAGCATTGAAATCAGCCAATCAAAGCGTCTAAAATTCTCACCTTTCACTTTAGATGTGTATCGTTCCGAACGGAGCGTATACGCTTCGTTACTGGAGAACAGGCGACCTAATACACAAGTTGTATGAGCTACTTTGCTATTTGAATCGACAGAATGCTAAATTATCAAGTGTTTAGGATTTTACTTACCTAGAAATGCGTTGAAATCACCGACAAAGTGATTGGGATGCGTTGCTTTAGCACGTGTAGCAGCTGCAGCAAGTGGCAGGAGAATCTCTCCCACACTCTCTCACAATCTCTCACTTTCTCTCTCTCTTTTCCTAGGGTTTCAAGAAAATTCGGATGGGAGGGTTGTGAGAGGGTTTAAAGCCCTTTTATAAGCTAAAACCTTTCCAAATTAGGCTTGGAAACAAAGTTCACTTGAGGTATAACCAAATCGGGGCTGTTCTGGTCCAAAAGAGCATTTCGGGAGGTCCCCTGGTCGAACACGGTCGGACTTAAGCTCATGGTCACTGGATGTTGTTCACACCCAGTTTTCAGTCTGGTAGAGTTCCCAGATCGCACGCGACGGTCCAGTTTCAGTTCAGTGGTCATCGCACCTAGATCAGGTCTACAAGTCTCATGATATAAAAGAAAAATTTTTCCTGATCCGAGGGTGTAGTTTGTCTGAAATCTGACGGTCAGAACGCCTAATAATAACGTGCCAAGTCACGTGCCAAATTTGGATTTAAATTTCCAAATTTAACCCTTTTCTCACTCTCTTCACTCCAGGCTCAATGAAATAGCCTCTAAACGTCGGTTGGGCTTGATTTTTGAAATGATTGTCAAGTCCAGCTAAACGGTCATAACAGTCTAAGATTGTAGGTATCGGACTTTCGACACGCGGTCTAGATCCAATACAAAGTTTCAAAAGGTTCGTGAGAGTAAACGGGTTTAGAGTTTGATCCAAGGTTTTAGGATATTATAGCGTCATTGATTCTACAAGTTTTGGGTCTTGTAGAATGTATTTAAAGTGTTCAGGGACAATTTCGCAACTACTCTAGCGTAGCGCTAGCTAACTTACACTTAATTTCTAAGGAATTAATCCTAAGTGATTTCTTTGGCGCTGGAATTGGGTTCTGAGAGGTTACCAAGGTGTTATGGTTGACCCATTGCCTAAGGACGTCTAATCCTAGGTTAGTAAAAATCCGGGGTGTTACATGAGATTTCTGAGAATTAGAATTGATTCCATCACAAAACCATGCCTATGAGACAAAGCAAATAATAGAATTTAACCAATCCACAACCAATCTAAACGAGTTATGAACGTTAGGAAGGATTCCATCATCCAACCATGTCTATGAGACGATGGTGAACAACAAGGCTTCCTAACTTCACAATCATAATAATGAAAAGAACATACTCAAAGCTATCACGGATCCATTGTAATTTAAGTCACAATAGACCATTAAAAACTATAAATATTCCTTCAGAGTCCAAGAGAGTTCAATAAAGCATGAATCAAAGCATAGAAACAACCCATCACACTACACGCACCTCTTAGCCCCAGCTAAGAGGTTTAGCCTGTCATCACCACGATCAAACTAAAGTCTTAAAGGAAAGAAATAAACAAAACCAGGAAGGAAGAAGGAAGAAGCTAGCCGACTCCACGTCTCTTTCTCTCTCTATGCTTCTCACGTCCAAGCTCCCAGGTTTTTCCTTCAAGCTCTCTCTATTCTCTCCTTTTATAGGCAACAAGGGGCAGTGGAGGGAGTGCGTAAGGACAGGTGGTGGCTGGAGAACGTGCGCATCACCTTTTCATGCGATAGAAAAATGTAAAAAGTTGCATGTGAATTGAATTTTTGGGGTGCTTACTATCCAAAACTTGAATTTTTCTTCATGGCTAGGGTCGTGGCCACTCTCTAAAGATTTTGAACGGTTTGGATTAGCCATCCGACCATGATCATGCACGCACAATGCCCTAGAAATCCCAATTTTCCTAGATGTGCATTACATGCGACTTCTTGCGCTGAGATGTTTGGTGGGCCCCATAGTGGTGTTTTCAGAGGAATTCACCCCTGTGCATTAGATTCCTAGAGAAATTTTGGTCGAAAAGGGGTGGTTTTGGTCGAGTTTTATTACGACCCGCTGTATCAAATCACCCTGCCGCTCATCCTATGTTTGACGATGATCTACGAGTGCACGCGTGCATGGGACTAAGAAGACACCATGAGTACGGTCGTGGTCACCCCCTGAGTTGAATGGATGGTCCCGATCATCCATTGGGACCATGATGGTGGCCCACTATGGGTCACAGGCGAGACAACATGTGGACACTATTTCCATTTTGAAAAAAGATCAGGTCTTGCGTCTTTAACTGGTCTACGCAGTCCGGTGCGCTGGGAGATTATGTGTGCTGGTGCTCACTCAACCCAAGGTGGGTCTCATCATGATGTTTGTGAGAAATCCGCTCCATCCATCCATTTTTTCATCTCATTTAAAGGGTTGAGACCAAAATTGAAGCATATCCAGATATTAGGTGGGCCCCATATGAGTGATTTATGAGCTGATCTGGCCATTGGACCACTTCTACAAGGATTCGATGAGTGAAATTTTACGTGTACAATTAATTTAGGGTCCTCAAGCTAAAAATAAAGTTTCAAGACAAATGGATGGTGAGAACCTTGTGATCTTGCATTCAAGACGATTTTCAGGCCTTTTTATCGTTAATTTCTTAATTTTCTCGGATCTTTGGCATGTGAATTCTTCAATCTCGGTCCCCTAAGATCTGTCCCTTGCCTTGGTGATTTCTGAGCATTAAATCCATGCTTTTAATACCCTTTTTCAGTTCAAGCTCCTAAATTCACCTTGCAACACAAACATGATTAAAAGAGGGCATTAAAAAGTTTCACGTTCGTAAAATCATGTAATAAATGGGGTCTCATATGTAATATTTGACCCTCAACACAATCCTTAACCAGCATTTTTCTAGTCTCGAGGAAAGTATGCAAAAAATAATTTAAGAATTACAGGACAATTCCTATAAACCTGAGTGATTTTTGAAAAACAATCCAGATACTAGAATTCCAAGATACATCAATGTTGGGTATTTTCTTCTCCTAAACTCAAGTGCACGGTAAACTTCATGGTCAAGTTCGAAGTATTAATCCATCGATTAGAATAACTCTAAACATTGAGTTCCATGGGCATATAGTGCAATTTCGACTTATCATGATTAAAGGTCCAATTCTTAACTTTCATGATATCATTGGTAATTAACAAAAGCATTCCAAATAGCCAAACCTAAATGGAAACTTGCCTTAGATTGTAGTCTTTTTATTCCTCCAGCTTTTGATTTTTCCATCGATGGCTTCATACTGTGTTAACCTTTTTAAAGATCTTTAACAGGTAGCCGTTTTCGATGACAACTATCATAAAATAACTAGAAAGCAAACTATCCTAACAGCATAAAGCTGACTATCCTAGAACAACATAAAGAAAACTACACTAGTCTTATGAAAGCAGTAAACCTACCTATACCTCCATCAGACTAGGAGATCAATCCTAATAAACAAGATCATTTAGAGGCATGGACATGTCCTTTGAATCAAATTTCTCAACAAATGGCTTTAATCGATGTCCATTTACTTGAAACTCATTTCCATTGTCTGGATTTCGAATCTCGACAGCCCCATAGGGATAAACATTGATAACCATGAAATGGCGGGTCTAATGAGATCGAAGCTTACCCGAAAGTGATGTAATTGAAAATTATATAAAAAGACTTTCTGACCTTGAATGAATGATTTCCGTAGAATATGTTGGTCATGAAACGCATTCATCATGTCCTTGTAAATTCTTGAGTTCTCGTACGTATCGTTCCAGATTTCTTCAAGTTCATTTAACTGAAGTTTACGTAGCCAACCAGTGCTGTCCATATTAAAGTTCAAATTTTTGATCACCCAGTAGGCTCTATGTTCTAACTCCACAAGTAGGTGGCAAGCTTTCCTATAGACAAGTGTAAATGGAGACATTCCAATAGGGGTTTTAAATGTAGTCCGGTAAGCCCATAAAGCATCAGTCAATAGGATTAACCAATTCTTACAATTAGGGTTAACCATTTTCTCCAAAATATATTTGATCTCCCTATTGAAAATATCAGCTTGCTCACTTGTTTGTGGGTGGTATGAAGTGCGCACCTTATGAGAGATACCATATTCTTTATTAAATTCTCGAATGGCCTATTATAAAAATGTGAGCCCCCATCACTAATGATGACTCAAGGCATTCTAAATCAGGAAAGGATATTCTCTTTTAAGAATTTAATGACCGTGCGATGGTCATTGCTCTGGCACCGAATCGCTTCGACCCATTTAGTGACTCTTTCAAACAAAAAATAAATGCATTCGATTTGAGGGGTTTATTTAATGATAACAAAGAAAGAATGAGAGAATAATGATCATAAATTTTATTCAATTTAAGTTCATTTACATCCTTGTATTCCCTTGATTCTGAAAACAGAGTACAATCAATGCAACATAATGAATGAAAGAGAAGGTAGTCCAGTGGCAATTTTAGCAGCATTTCGACGCTTTTGATGTTCTTCGCGAGGATGGATGGGTTGTACAGACTTGAAGAGACTTGATTTGGTTGTACAATAAGTTCTAATCATCCTTCCATTCATCCTTGCAGTCATATGGATAGATTCTTCTTTCCCCTCTGTGAGCTCCTTGAGACCTTCCATTATAAGTGGGGTGCACAAACTTTAGCCAAGGTGAAGTGCACAAGGCTTACTTCAAGATAGACTTCCATGGAGAATGACACACAATGCTTGCATTAAGACAAGAAAACATGAAATATGGTGTAGATGCCATGCATTAGGACATGATCCCATGCAAAGAGGCACACCAAGGCATCCATTAAGACATGAAAAGTCTTGCATTAAGACAATCTCCACAAGGAGTGGCGCATGGAGGCTTCCATTAAGACATGAAAAGCCTTGCATTAAGACAATATCCATAAGGAGTGGTGCAGAGAGGCTTCCATTAAGACATGAAAAAGCCTTGCATTAAAACAATCTCCTCACAAAGTGGCACAGAGAGGCTTCCATTAAGACATGAAAAGCCTTGCATTAAGACAATCACCTCGCAAAGTGGCACAGAGAGGCTTTCATTAAGACATGAAAAGCCTTGTGTTAAGACAAATCTCCAAGAGAAGTGGCATATAAGCTTGGGCATTTAGACAATGGAGCACATAAAGTGGCGCACAATGGGATTGCACACAATGGTGTCTTCCTTCATCATCGCACAACCAACTTCCTTCGGACAAGAGGCTCACAACACCTCCTTTATAAGTGGCACACAAGCATCCAGTGCACAATGGAAAGTTTTAGGACATAGCACCATAGGAAGTGGCGCGTAATGGACGGTTTCAGGGCATGACATCTATTTCAAATAAGAAACAAATGCATTCGATTTGGGAAAATTATCTTATTCGAACATAACAAAGAGGGCATATAAAGAACAATCATCATATTATTAATACTGAGTTCATTTACATCCTTTAGTATCCCTTGATTCTAAGATAGATTATTTCAAATACATAAATTGAAATTAACAAAGTTCAAATTTTGAATCTTAAATTCGGCAGCATTTTGACAGTTGCTTCAGTCATCTCCTTAGGATAAATGTTATGTTGATTTGATTATTTAACTTCTCCCCTTTTGAGCTTGTCCTTGTGCAAAAGGAGAGCTTGGAGCAATGAAGATCGAACTGGACAATTTCGGCAACATCTTGACCCTTTTTATAATTGGCCATATGGTGACTTGGTTGCGCGGGTCACGTAACCAATCTCTTACTTCCCTTCTCACCTTTAGTCTTCCTTCAGAGCTTTGCTCCTCTTCTAAAACTCTTCTCTCTCTCAAATGAAAGGGGGAGTGAGGTATTTATAGGCCTCCACATGTGTGAACCCTCGATTATTATGCCATGGGGCCCACTTTGCATCAGATATGACTGTCAATAATAATTGCTATCAGATCTTGGTTACGCGACCCACGTAATAGGGAAGTCACTTGTGCGGACCACGCAATAGAGAACATATCATGTAACTCGCATAATGAAGGAAATTGTTTGCGCAGCCTGCGTAATCAATTACTAGTTGCGTGACCCGCATAACTGTTATACATGATATTTTGATTTACTTCTATTTTCCTTATTCCTTCAACTCCTCTTTTGATCTTCTCCTTTTCAAGCTTTCTTCATTTTTCCATGCCTCAACAGATGCCCCATTGATCCTTTTCTTTGTTTGTAAATAAAAATCAAAGAATTAGGATAAAAAAGTCTTGTTTGTATGAACAAGTTGCACGAATCGCGCAACGGCCTCCCGAATACTGTACTCGGCCCCTTTCCCTATAAATAGTCAGTTATACCTCATTTCCTCACTTTCCAGTTTATGGTGAAACTCTGCTTCTCCCTTTCTGCCTAGTGCAACGAATATCAGTTACGCGACCCGTGCAATGGACATCCTATTTGCACAAGGTGTAAACCCATCGTGTGACTCGCTCAACAAACTTTGGTTGCGCACCCGCGCAATTGAACCTTTGATCATTTTTCAGACTTAGCTAATTTTCTCCTTCATTTTCTCCTTCATGTATCACCCTCAAACCCCTTTTCCAAAAAGAAAGAGCCACACATCCTCTTCAAAACTCGAACAACCTCTTCGCCACTCTTGGAAAGATGTAGAAATATACGAAGAAACTTTGGATCTTCATAACCCCTTCACTAGCGATCAAACTATTATCCCATAAATCTGCAACGTCATTGGTCAATTCTGCATAGTGAACCTTTTAATCATCAAAATATCTTTATCTCTATAGACATTGGGTTAGGAAAGAACTCAAGATATTGATGAGATAGTTGGAAGAAAATGGACCCCACAAAAGAGCAGGCAAAATTCATAAGATGAGATTTTTACGTCCATATTATGCTCCTCAACAACCTTTCCCTACTCATTATTTTGAGACAGCTCAACAACTATTCTTCTCTGAGAGATTACCCTAGAATATGGAGAACTTCTTAACTACAAGACTCCTACCTCTTCGTAATTTCCATAGTGCCTAGGCTCGTGCTGTTGTTCGGAAGCATACTGCCATTATGGAGAAAATTTCTCTTTCTGATGCAATCATAGCCACATTTGAACATTTTCAAGCAGATGCTACTATCTTCAGATGCTTTCTCAACCATTAGTATCCGATTATTAATTCATTTCACCTTTGGGTAAAATGAGCATTACCCTATGGGATCTACTTTGCATAGCGGGTCTTCCCATTACGGGCAACATTTTTTATGCATATTTGCCTTCTAATGGAGAACTTACTCTAGCACTTACGGGAGGAGATATATCCAAAATTTTTGAAACCACCCTTGAACTTTTTAGTGCATTACCCAGTTTCTCCCATCCTGATTGCATTACTTTTCTCGAATGGTTAGCTTATTTTTCTCAAAAGCTGCGGTATGTTATTCCCCTTTCGACTTCTATTTTCATAATTTTAATATTAAATTTTTTTACCCTTATCATCATATCTTCATCTTGGTATCTTTGAAAATCATAACCATCCAGCACTCAAGGCCAATCGTAAGAAATTAAACACACTGCAGAATACAGTTCTTCTTGTGAACTAGCTGCCTTCTTAGCTTAATGGTTAAGCTTGGTGATATTCCTAAATTCTCATCAAATGGATATCATCAGACCTTCCTTCTTTGTAGTTGTAGGTGCAATGACGGAAGGTCAAAAATATTCATTAGCTCATTCAATTCTATGTTCCCTTTATCGTGCTTTTGGAGATGTCGTTCTTGGTCTAAAAGATCCTGTCTCTAAATCTTTTCCTATTTTCTCTCCATGGAACTTCTTCGTAGGTTGGCTAGGAGTATACTTTCCTTAGACATTTGCTGATTTTGGAAGAGCATATTCAAACCTTAACTGATTTCCTCTTCAACATTATCAATTGAGAGAAATGATTAAGAAATCAAATGGATGGATCTCTACGAAAATAGAAAGCAATGATCCCATCAACTTTCATCAATTTCCATTGTTTAGCTATCCTGAAGACGTCGAAGGTATTGACGATGATTCCATCTCATCTGGTGAGCATTCTTTCCTTATTTCCATCAGATCCAGTACTCTTTCTTTGAGGGAGAGTAACGTATTCTGGCATGAACCATATTATCCTAGTAGGTTCGCTCGCCAAGTTGGATTTGATCAAACTGTATTAAAGACTTCTGATAATGTTACCAAAGTAATGAGAAGTTACGGCGTTGGGCCGTATAATTGGGCCCTAATATGGAAGAAACTTTATAATGTTCACACTAGATCACATTTCCTCCTTCCCGGTTACAATTATCAAGTTAGTGCTTCTTATTGTTGGATGCGCTAGTGGGTTCATCAATATTACTTGGTAGACCAATGTTACTTAGTAAATCATGTTATATGGATCCTTCCTTCTTGCCTGAAAGATTACCAGAAAGACCAAGGTATCGACTATTTTGAAGAAATGGATTGTGCCCCCTCTCCAGGCCAACTTTGCATAAGAATCTCTCCTGAAGACGACATTCATTAAGTAAAGCCTGCTGATGTTCTTGAAGGATGGATAGCTTTTGGTACTCCTTTAAGGGACACCCACAAATTTTTGACAGAGAATGATGATTCCTTGCAGTTCTACCCTCCTCCTCCTTTACGAATATTATGAGATAATTCTCCTTTATCGTCAGAAGGTAGAAAGCGGAGGGACATCGTTTCCCACCTCGGAAAGATAAACATATTGTTATTGAAGACTCATCCTCTTCAGAAGAATAAACATATTTTGAGACATTTGACTTAGTACAGAAGGTTTTGAGTATCAAACATTTTGACTAGACTTAATGTAATCATAGTCTATATTGCATGCTTGTTTGTTCTAAAACATGATATTTTCATGATTTTTGTCAGTATATTAAACAATCGACATATTTAGGAATATTCTATATAGTCATGTATTCTTGCAGTATTTCAATATTACAAATCTTCTATATATTTCTTTTAGAACATGTAACCTCTTTTAAAAGCATCATGATATCTCGAGACAGTTTGTCCTTTTTATAAATTTTCAAGTCATTAGTCATTGCAAGCATATTTATTTACTCACATATAAAATATTCTGAAAGCATCGTGACATATCCTAATATTTAACCGAACATAATAGATAAAAAAAAATATCGACATATTACGATCGTTAGTATGGGATTTTCTATGTGATTTTGATTTTAATAGGCAGTACTAAATTTCAATTAAGTGAGATGATCACACACAGTTTATCCTCTTGAGTAGTGCAGCCACATAGTTTTTTAGACTCTTGAGCAGTGGAGCCGGGTCTCACTTGATGGTCTCTTTAACTCTTAGGAGTTCACTGGACTTTTTATAGCCTGATGAGTTCACAAACCGTGATCCATCAGAGGGGCCCAGTGAGCTACTGGGGCCATGAACTCGGTTGGATTTACGCACAGGGTTGGCCACAGTAACTCTCTAGAGTTCACGGGGCTCATAAGGTAACCTTTGAGTACCAAATCTAGGGCCGTCAGTCCATCAATGGGTAGGTTTAAGCCCTTCTTCATGAGTTAATACTGAAATCAAGCCAAAGATCTAGGGGGTCTTATGCATGGTTGGCCTATCTATGGACATGGCTCAATAGCTCACACTGCGGCCCATGTTTTCTTCGCTTGTAAGGTCAGATCCATTCACGGGAGGGCATTTTCATCTGTTCCCCGTGACGCTGTCGGAAAGCTATATAGATGGCATTGGTCTTACGTGTGACTAGCCGTTGAGAACTTTTTGGCCTTTTAGGGCTTTTAGTCACTAGCTTCGTCCGTTGCCTGCATGGGTATGCATGTGATGACCTTCACATGCTTTTTAGGGCCACTGACCTCTCACTGCTACCTGAATGATAATGGTGATAGGCCTTATGCATAGTTGGTCATATAGGGCTTGGCTAGGCTATCTTAAAAGATAATAGTAGGTGGTCATCATTGTTGGCCATCATTGTCGCGAGAATGAGACTAAGATTGCTATCTCACCACTTCTGCTAATATCTTCAATGATATTCATGTATTTTTCACAATGTATCAGCTTGGTGACGATACCAATTTCAACAAAATTTTATAGAGAGCTCGTTTGATGATGATAATGATGGTCATTTTCCTTTTGTAACACTTATTGGTATATAGTCTTGATGCGCTCGCAAATTTCTTCTTTATTAATTCATCTGACAATACATAGTTGTGGTCTTGCCTATTCTTGTCCCCTTTTGACATAGAATCATTATTCTGATAATATTCTGGATAAAAAATCAGCAATATCATCAGGGAGGATATCTTTTGAAGAAGCGAGCATTGATTGGTATACTGATACCTTGTCCATCTTGATCTACGACTCTATACGCTCCATTGGAGTATACTTCTTTTATTATATATGGCCCGTCCCATTTGGGCTCGAATTTGCCCCCTGTTCTGTGGGTGACCACTATAGGTCTCTTCAACATTAACACCATATCCCTTTCTTGAAAGAGTGATATTTGAATCGTTTATCAAAGGCGGCCGATATCCTTGATTGATACGATTGCAATCGTGTTGCACTGTTAGGTGTTTCTCATTAAGTAAATCTAGTTTATTCAACCTTATTTTTACATTTTTGTCATCTGTAACGGACTGATGTACTGCCACTCTGAGTGACGCTACTTGTATCTCAATCGAGATCACTTCTTCTACACCATAAACCAGTAAGTACGGTGTTACTCCTGTTGCTGTCCAGTGGGTAGTTCTATATGCCCACAATGCTTCTTGTAATCTCTCATACCATTCTTGCTTGTTTCCTGTCACCATTTCTTTAGTATCTTGACTATCATTTTATTAAATGCCTCAGGTAATCCATTGGCTGGTGGATAGTAAGGTGTTAAAAAAATTATGAATGTTGAATTTCTGACATAGCTTCTCCATGCCTCTATTTTTGAAAGGAGTGCCATTATCTATAACAATTTTCTTTGGAATACCAAGGCGGTATATTATTGCATGTTGGATGAAATTAACCACATCTTTCTCCTTGACACTGCATAATGCAATTGCTTCTGTCCATTTAGAGAAGTAATTTATTGCTACCATGATTTACTGTTTTCCTTTGGACAAAGGCAGATTTATAGGACCAATAACGTCAAGTCCCTAGGCAGAAAAGGGCCAAGAGGCGACTGACTGATGTAGATCTTCTAGAGGAATGTGTATAACATCTCCATGAATCTGACATTCATGACATCGCTTCGCATAATCTATGCATCTTTGAACATGGTAGGCCAATAATATCCCATTCGATGTATTCGATGGAATAAATTTTGGCCAGCTTGATGTGCCCCACATTTTCCAGAGTGCACTTCTCGCAACATCTGGCCTACTTCCCATTCATCTAGGAAATGTAGTAGCATTCCATTGTAAGGTTTTCTATATAGTACTTCACTACATATGATGAATATGCTCGATCTTTGCTTGATTTTTTATCTCTACGCTGAGTCTTCTGGCAGGATATCATATTTGAGATAATCTATGAAAGGTTGATGCCAATCATCTACCATTACCTCTAAACATGATATAGGAAGTGTTTCAACATTTTTATCAATGGCCTCTGAAGATGGTAAAAATCTCCTTTCTTCTATAGTTATCTAGAGAGGGCTCCGATTCGGGCAAGACAGAGTTGCTGCTAGGCTGGCCAAAGCATCTGCTTTTGCATTTTCAGACCGTGGTATATGCTTGATTTTAACACGATAAAACTACTCTAATAACTATTGCACTTTCCAGCAGTATGGCAAGAGCTCTTGTTTTCTTATCTCGAAATCAGTTGTCAATTGATTTATAATCAATTTAGAATCTCTGAAGATATGCAGTGCTTATATCTTCATCTCCTAAGCAATTTCCATTCCGATGATGTGAGCTTCATATTTGGCTTCATTATTTGTACATGCAGTTCCCAATGTGAAGGAATAAGGTAACAAATCACAATGAGGTGTGATGAAAATAACTCCTGCCCCCACTCCTAGCACTAAAGAAGCACCATCGAAATACATTTCCCATGGGCTTTGCGACTCGACCAACATAACCTGTTCATTGGGAAAATCACCACTAATGGTCTCGCACTCTGCTACAGGGTGTGTTGCAAGGAAGTCCGCCACCACTTGCCCCTTTACCACTTTTGCTGGCTCATATGTAATATTATATTCTGAAAGTAGCAGCATCCACTTGGCCAATCTCCCAGATAACATCAATCTTGACATCAAAAACTTTATCGGATCTGCTCTTGATATCGAAGTTATGTCATGAGAGTGACAATAATGTCTCAATTTCTGCACCTTGAATATCAGCGCCAGACATTCTTTCTCGATTGGAGAGTAATTACATTCTCCGCCCATCAGAGTCCTGCTTAAATAATAAAGGGCAGTCTCTTTCCTGGATTCATTCACCTGTGCCAACAAAGCTCCTAAGGAATTTTCAACTACAGATATGTACAAAATAAGTGGCTTCCCTTTTATTGGAGCTGTCAATATCGGCGGTTGTTTCAACAATTTCTTTATCGAATCGAATGCGTTCGGACAGGCTTGTTCCCATACAAAATCTGTACCTTTCTTCATCAGATGAGAAAATGGGTGACACCTCCGTGCCAGATTTGAAATGAAACAGTGAATGCACGCCAGCTTTCCTTGTAAACTTTTCAATTCTTTTGATATCTTTAGTGGCGGCATATTTCGAATGGCTTTAACTTTCCCTGGATCGATCTCAATGCCCCTGTGCCTGATAAAAAAACTAAGGAATTTACTTGAAGACACCCCAAATGCGCATTTAGTTGGATTCATCTTCAGTTATTTCTTCTTGAGTTGACGAAAAACTGATGTCGAATGTTCGCGATGCTCCTCATAATCTCCTGACTTGACCACCAAGTCATCAACATTACATTCAACATGTTTGTGCATAATGTCTTGGAAAATATTCTGCATCGCTCTCTGATATGTCACCTCAGCATTTTTAAGACCAAATGGCATAACTTTATAACAATAAATCTCCAATGAAGTTCTAAACGTTGTTGCTTCTTCATCTTCAGGTGTCATTCTAATTTGATTATACCTTACATAGCCGTCCATGAAGGACATGATAGCATACTGAGTCGTATTGTCAATCAGTAATTCGATTATCGGGAGAGGAAAATCATCTTTCGGATAGGCTTCATTTAGATCTTTGAAGTCAATGCACACCCTGACTTGTCTATTTTTCCTTTTCACTGGGAAAATGTTCGATATCCATTTGGGATACTTGACCTCCTAATAAACCTGACTTTTATCGAGTATCCCAAATGGATATCGAGTATCCCAAGCTATCTATCGTTGGCTTCCCCTTGTCTTTCATTTGATTTGGAGCAATTTCAGGATGCTCGATTATTTTAGGATCTTCTTTCGATAACTGCTCAGTTGTAACCATGTTCACTGGTGATTTTGCCCCCAATCCTTAAAATTTTTCTCACTTTTCCTGACCAACCCCAATAGGAATTTGAATTCCTCTCCTATGATTCAGGCCAGAAGGCTGTTCGTAATCAAAACTCATGTTTATCATGATTTTCTTGCTTGTTGGGCTATATTTTTTAAGATCTTACGGCGTCAACTTACCGCAATACACATTATGCTTGGCCTCTTCCCCTAATTTTTGCTACCACTGGGGCGTAAAATTCTATCGGTTCTGGGTATTTTGCACTAGCCCTGACCTGAAATCTTCCCGGAACAATCAAGAATGGCTTATTTCTTTCAACATACGGCAATTGCACTGTATAATTAGACTGTAAAATTTTCAACTGTTCAGGTGATAACAGGGTTAGTGGCGGCTGCCCTAGTTATCTCAAATATTTCGGCACAAAATAGAATTTCTTCTTTGCTTCTACACCTCTGGATGATTCTGTCTTTTCTATTTCTTCTTTCATCACCTTTACTTGAATGTCCTTTAGGACTTTATTTTCATCATTCTTTCTTTCTTCTTTAGAGAACCCCTTATAATAACTGGCGTCTACAAAGAAGCCTCAACTTCTGTATATGGCTTTGCATCAGCCATTACTTTATACTATATCCTATCTTTACAGCATTTGAAGCATTGATGCAAAGTAGAGGGTACAATGCCATACTGATGTATCCATGGTCTTCCTAGGAGAAGATTGTATGTCGTTACTGCGTTTATAATATGACACACTACATCAGTAGTTAACTTACCTATTTCCAACGACATTGTAATTTTTCTAAGTGCACGTTGCCCATCTTGATTGAAGCCCTGTATCATCATTCCACTAGGGTGTAGATCAGAATGACGATAACCCAATTTACTCAACATTGAGAGTGGTAAGAGGTTCATTGCAAAACCATTATCTATCATATTCCGTATAACCTTCTTTCCACAGATAATGACCTTCTATCATTAGCAGCCTGTTATGCCCTATATCACATATCAGATCATCATCGGAAAAGGAAAAAGTTGGCAAGCAGTCTTCTTGCTCTCCATATTCTTTGTGTTCCATCTCTGCTAGCAAGGTTTCTCTAACATCATGATAGGATAACGCTTGAACCAAACTCTACTGAAATTCCTCTGACAACTTAAGCGCGTCATACTAACATGATGCCACACAGAGGCCAATTCCGTAATACAAACATCATGCTCTGAAGAGAAGAAGTTTGACATGAAGGTGTCATGCATTTGCTCCTAAGTATGTATCGACCCCGGGGCTAGACTGGAATACCATTGGAATGCTTTGTTTGTTAGAGATTATCCAAACAATCGTAAGCAATACTACGGTATTGTAGAAAAGCCCATTCATTGTGTCCATCATCGGGGGAGCCGCTATATGGGTTACATTATGTGTGAGAGTCGCTAAGGCTTCTCTGGGATTTCCGCATTCTTCAATTAGTGCTCTTTGTGCTTCCGCCATTTCATTCATATGGTGCTCTGTAGTCGGCGTATCTTCCTGGTTTGTTCCAGCCATATGTACTGCAGCTTCTCCACTCTTCGATGGAGCTGTAGTCAGAGTGGGATAAAAATATGTCAACATAATAGGACTTACGAAGAGGAGGGAAGATGAGGTTTCATTCGAATTTTCTGTGCCCCCGTTGCCATTAATTGATTGGGGTGAAACAGACACCGGTGAACTCACTAGCAGTGCTTTGCCCTTTTACACTTTTGTCCATCTGGCTCTCGGGGCCACCAAAGCCAGGAAATTGTAAGATGTTAGCTACGAAATTGTTCGCCCGAGATATATCGCAGGAGGGGCGAGTTCAGGATTTCTCCTAACAGCATTATGTGTTATCTGTCCGCTAACTCTTGACAAAGGCAGATTCATTCCGTGGCTTCCTATATTCCGTACTCTTGCCCTGCGAGACATTAGAACAGTGTAATCTTTGTCACCTTCTGGTGCTTAAGGCGAAGCAGATACAACTCCAGCTATTGCTCGAGTCGGGTTGCTTTTGCTTATAGGAAGTCGAGCCATGTGTTCCGGCGGTTGGTTCGATGCATATTCTACCATAAATCTAGTCGCAGTGAAATGAAAGCTCACTTTCCTTGTAGAAATTGTCATTGGTTGTAATTTATAGTTGGATTCCTTCAAATATAAAACATAGATTTAAGTTATAGTTAATATTTGAATAATCAAATAATCTATCTTAAAGATGAAGGGGAGGATGTTCCCACTTTCGATGCCAAACTACAATGAGAATTCTAAAATACTCTTAATGTTAATGTCAAATAACAAAGTCCCCAGCAAAGTTGCCGTTTTGTTTCGAACAAGAAACAAATGCATTTGAATTGGAGAAATTATCTTATTCGAACATAACAAAGAGAATATATGAAGAACAATCATCGTATTATTAATACTGAGTTCATTTACATCCTTTAGTATCCCTTGATTCTAAGATAGATCATTTGAAATACATAAATTGAAATTAACAAAATTTGAATGTCGAATATCAAATTCGACAGCATTTAGACAGTTGCTTCGGTCATCTCCTTAGAAGAAATGTGTACTGATTTGATCATTCAACTTCTCCCATTTTGAGCTTATCCCTTATGCAAAAGGAGAGCTTGGAGCAATGAAGATCGAACTGGACAATTTCAGAAGCATCTCGACCCTTTTTATAATTGGCCATGTGGTGACTTGGTTGCATGACCCACGTAATAAGTTGTTGGTTACGCTACCCGCGCAACCAATCTGTTGGTTGCATGGCCCACGCAACCAATCTCTGACTTCCCTTCTCACCTTCAGTCTTCCTTCAGAGCTCTGCTCCTCTTCCAAAACTCTTCTCTGTCTCAAATGAGAGAGGCAGTGGGGTATTTAGAGGCCTCCACATGTGCAAACCCTTGATTATTGTGCCATGGGGCCCACTTTGTATCAGATCTGACTATCCATAATAATTGCTATCTGATCTTGGTTGCACGACCCGCGCAATGGGGAAGTCACTTGCGTGGTCCACGCAATAGAGAACATATCGCGCAACTCGCATAATGAACAAAATTGTTTGCATGGTCCATGCAATCAATTACTAGTTACACGACCCACACAACTGTTATACTTAATATTTTGATTTACTTCTATTTTCCTTATTCCTTTAACTCCTCTTTTGATCTTCTCCTTTTCAAGCTTTCTTCATTTTTCCATGCCTCAACAGCACCATAGGAAGTGGCGCAGGAGAGGCTTTTTCCTCCTTGAGATCAGACCCACTTAAAGTGGCGTTGCGTGCCACCTAGGTTGTGCGCCGCACACCCCCTCTAGTGTACAATGGAGATTGCACACAAGGAGTTGGCGCACAATGCAAGGGCAGATGAGCTCCTCTCCCTATTTATCTCTAGATTCTCTCTCTCTCTCTGTCCAAATGAAGAGTGAGGAGGGGGTATTTATAAACTTCCTAGGCTTCTCCCTTCCTTAAATAGTGGTGATCACCACCACTTTCTCCTTCATACAACTTCCACCCTCCTTCCTTATATAGCGGTGTTCAACCACTTTTCCTTAAATGATGGTGTACCTCCCTTTCTAAGACAAAAACCTCACTTCCTCCCCTCATATAAGGCAATGCCCATCCACTCCTTTTTACCAAAATAACCATATCCACTCCTTTTTACCAAAATATCCCTATCCACTCCTTTTTACCAAAATAAGGATTGCACAACCTTAGGAAGGATCTACACCATGGAATTCTCTGACCAATGCAATGGACATGTAATGAGATGAAATATTTTTTATGCCTCAACAGATGCCCCCTCGATCCTTCTTTGATTATTTTAATAAGAAAATAAATGCATTTAATTTGGAGAATTTATTCAATGATAACAAAGAAAGAGTGAGAGAACAATGATCACAAAATGCCTATTCATTCTTAGTTCATTTATATCCTCGGATTCCCTTAATTCTAAAAACAGAGTACAATCAATACAACATAATAAATGAAATAGAAGACAATCTGATGGTAATTTTGGTAGCATTTCAACGCTTTTGATGTTCATCACAAAGGTGGATGGGTTATGCAGACTCGAACCCCTCGATTTGGTCATGTAATAGGTTTTGATCGTCTTTCCATTCATCCTTCCAGTCACACGGATAGATTCTCCTTCCTTATGCAATTCTCTTTCTGTACTTTACATTTCCTTCATTTTTCTTGAAATGTGGAGCGCACAACCCTTGAAATGTGGAGCGCATGTTGGGGTAAAAAAAATTATTAAAGAAGAGAGAGTTAGAGAAAGGCATGAAAAAGAGAAGGAACCTAGTACAAGTTGTGTGGGACCTGAGTTACGCGGGACTGGAGTTGCACGAGACCTGAATTACCTAGGACCCGAGTTGCTTGAGACCTGAGTTGTGGGGGACCCGAGTTGCGCGAGACCTGAGTTATGTGGGACCTGAGTTGTGCGGATCCACACAACTCACCCGAGTTGCACTGGGGCATGCAGGTTTCATCAGAGAAGAAGGATCTAGTGATGTGAAGTGGGGCCCATAGCACAGGAGTCAAGGGCTCACACATGCGGATGCCTATAAATACCCCCTTACCCTCTCATTTACGGGATCGGATGTTCAGGAGGTCAGCCCCTTTGAGAGGTATTGAGGGCAGAGAGAAGGAAGGAAGGAGGGCTATGCTAGCAAGTTGCGTGGGACTGTGCAACTCGTCATCCGCACAACTCATATATGAGTTGCGCAGGTTATCTTTGAGAGCAGTCATTATGGTGAAATTTTAGACAGACGATCAAGCTATTTCAGATATTTCCAAGGGATCCTAGCATGGGAAACCTGCACAACTTGTCTCCCCTAGAGATTTGATAAAAATGCAACGGTATGCTGCCAAAATTTACAATTTAATTATGTTTGACTTATGTATTTTTCTCTTTATTAAGAGATTCTATCTTGGAATCAAAGGATCAAGAGGATGTTAATGAACTTAGCATATAAATAAAATTAATGAACATTCTCTTTGTTCTATCTTTATCGACGTTAAATAAGAAATTCTCCAAATCAAATGCATTTCGTTTCTGGTCGAAACAGAATGACGACTCTGCTGGGGAAATTCTTATTTAATGATGATTTAAGGATGTCTTAGGGGATTTTATCATTGTTTGGCGTCATATAAGATGCCAAAATGATGACTCTCAGTGGAAACATCCTCCCTTTCATCTCCAAAATAAAATTTATTTACAGATAAATACTAACTAATGTTACACATGATATTTGGCAGGAACATACGCATTCAAATCACGCTAGAAGGATGGTTGACCATTATTCTCTTGAACAAATGGGTAAAGCTGCAGTGGTGACATTATGTTCTGAAAAGAGGGTAAAGAGTCCCTACCGGCAGATCACAGAGGTAATAAGAAAGGAGATACACAAAGAATGTTATGATGGTACCAGAGAAAAAGGGAAGGATAAGGCGGAAGGGATGACATATGATGTAATGAGTCATTTAAAAGGCATACCAGCTTGGCTAAGCGTATATGATGCACTACGGCTGTCTGAAGATTCTATAAACAGTCTAATACAGGCCCTATCTGATAGTAACGTTAGGAGAGCATTGCTTACAGAGATGGAACACGATGAACGAAATAATTGTATGTTGATCGTTTCTTTCTCTGATGAAGGCTTAATCTGTGGTGAAGATCATAATAGACCACTAATGGTTGAAGGCCATGTTGGTAATAAACAAATAAAATGAATAATGCTAGATAATGGATCTGCAGTGAATCTGTTGCCACTAATGATGCTAAGTGAACTCGAATTTCACCGCTCTCATCTGCGTCCCAGTGGAATGATGATACAAGGGTTCAATCAAGATGGACAAAGGGCACTTGGTAAAATCATGACGACATTAGAAATCGGGGAGCTGATAATGAATGTTATTTATCATATTATCGATGTAGTAACAACATATAATCTCCTTCTGGGAAGACCTTGGATGCATTAATATGGCATCGTACCGTCAACTCTTCACCAATGCTTTAAGTATTGTAAAGACGAGATTTAGTGTAAGGTGATGGTTGACGCAAAATTGTATATAGAGGCAGAATCTTTCTTCACTAATGCCAGTTATTATGATAAATTTGCTATAGGAAATAACGAGAGAAGCAATAATACTGAAATGGTGAAAGATAATACTATCACGACACAAAACAAATTGCAAAGATAGCGATGTTCGAGAAAGAGAAGGTGAAATAGAAATTCTATTTCGTACCAAAACATCTAAGATGACCAGGACAACCTCTGCTGACATTATTATCGCCCGAGCAGTTAGAAATTTTACAGGCAAATTATACAATGCCTCTATTGCAAGCTGAAAGGAAGAAACCATTCTTAGTTATGCCTAAGAGGTTCCATGTCGAGGTGTAATGCCCTGAAAATCGGGAGTCGAGCAGAACTCAACTCCCGAGTTTCAACACATCACTTATGCAACATAGATTATGCTGATGATCATGAGTGCATGTGAACATGAGTGAGATTATACCAACACAGCATATCATACTCCAAGGAAGACTAAATTAAGCAAGCGGAAGACTGTGATAAATATATAAAGAACATAAGTGGTTTTAAATCCCCAGAATATGAATATATAACAGGGCTGAATAGATAGATGTCTGGTGTCAAATTATACTAATTACCAGGAGATATACCAATTACCAGGAGATAAAGTGTTCAACTAAATCATATAACCCTGCGACCCCGTCGAATCAGGACAAGGTTGAAGAAGACCCGCCTGAATACTGCATATAGGAGAATGCCTTCTCATCATCCTCGAAGTCTGGCTCCATCTCGTAGGCTGCGCCATCATCTGAAACTACAACAGGGTCTGGTTGGTGTGTACAACACCGTCCCGTAACATGGGAGTGAGTAGCTAACTCAGTGGAATAATAGAGTAAAGATTAACATGTTATCAAATCAGTCAAGCGGTAATGATAAAGTAAACATAGCAAACATTCCTAAATACTGTAGTTAATGCAAGGATGAAATGACATGATATATGCCCTCACCAACATACTCCCTCTGCGACACCATCTTACGTTCGTGGCATGCTTTCTTCCCTCAGTGCTCCACATCTTCCAAGCACATGTAGTGCGATGTTATGAGTGTGATTACCGAGTTATTATTAGTCCTTTTCATACAGTAGGATTGAGAAGCTAAGGTACCTCCCCTATATTAATTCCCAACAATGATCCAGTCTAGGGTCGTCAGTCCTATCATATCTCATACGAAGTGCGGTTCTAGGTCGCTGCAAGGACTACTACACGCAATCGTTACACCACTCCCTCATCACCTTCTCAATATAGGCCTAGTTTGTACTCTTGTTGATACGGAAGGGTCTTCGCCTTCCCGTAGACTCAGAGTACGCTCGAGGTCACTACAAAGGGTTGTCAGGTCTGTTATACACAATCGTTACACCACTCCCCCATCACCTTATCAGTGTAGGACGACAGCTCGAATACAGTGTCTCAAACCATCATATTTAGCTCACGAGTCTGGGTTGCTCACTGGTCACTACGAGGAGGCTCGTGGCCCCAGCGTAGGCCGACAGCTCGACCACGGTGTCCCATACCATCATGCCCGGCTCATGAGTCTTAGCGGATCGAGGTACCATGGTTAACGGGATTTCCACTGGTAAGTTTGGTACTTTAGATTCAAGCAGTAGCGTCCATACATGGTTAACATACATCGGGCTAATCGGGTTACTTGACGAGTTCGACTAGTGCGAATACCCCTTGAGTTAATCGACATGAAGTGCATAAGCATCTCGTGTGGCCTAACCACTGTCGACAAGAAACACACGGCTCAGGTTCGTCAAACACGTTCTGCGTGGCGAATCCAACTTAGCCAAGAACTCAAGTCCGATTACCGATTGCCTGGACTATTCAATAGCCCCAAACACATTCAATTACAACATGACGTCCTATGAGATAGTCAAAGCAGTAATGGATCAAGATTACAAATCATTCAATCATATGAACATGTTCTGAAGTGTATTGTAAACATGAATTTATACACATTCAATTCATAATTAAGCAGACATCAAAATTAGTCATACATGGAGGAAATCATACACATTATTAATGTGGTTGAGAATCATATCTTAACCCGCATACAGGTACATCTTGCTAACTACTAACTCATTCAGACACTTTTATAAACACTTAGCCTACACATTACATCATACAAATTATGTATTAATTTGCATACGTATTAGGGCAAATCCTTTTGTCAAAGGGTTGTCGCCCATACAACAATCATATATCCATGATAGTTTTTCATGTCGAGCACGAATACAAAGTCTATTCTCATTCAGTCATTTTCACAAACACTTAGGCTACACATACTAAATACATATCGTATGTTGGTATATCATGTATTTGGGCTAAACCTTTAGCCCAGGAGTTGTTACACATACATCTAGCATACATAGATGACAATTAATCATGGCAAACACACTTTCATATTTTGTACGTATACGGTATTTTCTATGAATACAGAGAATACACAAAATTCCATATTCTTCGTATTTAACCGAAATGAAAAACGGATAGCATATTCTACATGTAAAATATCATCCACGTCAAGAATCTATCATTATTTGACATTGAAAGCTTTAAAAAATGACAACCTAAACGTCTAAAGTCCGCACCTTATGTCGTAGAAGCGTAAAGAAGTCGATGGAATTTCTAAGTCTTCGTCAACGTTGATATGACGACCTATAATACGAGGTAAGTCAGTTATTTCGCTACTTGCAACTATTGAAACCCTAAAACAGATTAGGGTTAGGTTTCCTTACCTAGAAACGAAGTCAGAATCGCCAGAATAGTGATTAGATCGTGATGGTTAAGCACGTGCAACAGTAGGATAGAGTATCAGGGAGATCTTCCCACTTCTCCCACACTTTCTCTCTCTTTACTCTCTCCTCTCTCCTAGGGTTTTCTCAAATTCGTATGGGAGGAATGAGAGAGGGTTTAAGGTCCTTATATAGGCCCAGAACTCACGAAATTAGACCTCAGGCCATGGTATACTTAGGTTATGTCCAAAGGGAGGTTGTTCCGATCCAACGGAGCACTTCTGGAGCTCCTTTTACTGAATGCAGTCGGAATTAAGCACACAAATATTGGCTCTTGATCAAGTTAAGTTTTCAGTCCAATCGGGTTTCCAGATCGACCGTGGTGGACCAGTTTCAATTCAACGGTCATCGAAACTCGATCAGGGCCACAAGTGCTTTGACATGAATGGGCCACCTTTCCTGATCTGAGGGTGAATTTGGGTTGAAATCTACCGGTCAGAACGCTTAGAAATAATGCGCAAGCGACACGTTCCAGATTACTTAAATTGTATTTAATTTATAAAGAAATCCATGTTTTCTCACACTCTTCGATTCGGGCTCAAGCGAATAGCCACGGGACATTATCTGGACTTGATTTCTGAGATGGTTGTCAAGTCCAGCAAGGCAATCTTAATTATATAAATTCGTAGTAATCAGACTTTCGATGTGCGGTCCAGGTCCGATACGGAGTTTCAAAGTGCTCCCGAGAGCAAATGGGAATAGAGATTGTTTCTAAGTTTTAGGGTAACCTAGCGTCAATGTTTCTATAACTTTTGAGTCTTGCAGATCATATTTAAAGCGATTAGTGTAAATTTCACAAGTAAACTAGTTTAGCACTAGCTAATACTCGCCTAATTTCTAAAGGATTTGATCCTAAGAGATTTCTGCTCGAGGTGGTACTCGGGTCTTTGTAGTTTGTATAGATAGTGATTCAGGCTATTTATTTCTTAATTAAATTATGCCCTAATTATGACCGAATATGACAGAATAAGGTCCTAGGGTAGTTCTATGTCTAAGGACGTCCATTGCCAAGTTGAGAAAAATTCGGGATGTTACACGAGGCTAATAAGAAGAACCCTGAACCTATTGAATTCTATGTAGCGTTAGAGGGAGAGGTAGAAGCAAAGAGAGATAATAAGGTGAGATCAGTAAAATTGACACCTGAAGATTTGGAAAGGTATAACTCTGCTAGCAAAAGAATAATGAAGAATATGGGCTTCGATTGTGAAGAGCCAGTTAGTTTAAATGGTGGAAAAGGTATTTTGATCCCGATTGGGGTTGATGAAAAGAAAAGGGAAAGATTTTGTGGATTGGGAGGGGAATCCTCAGTAAACACAATCATTGTAGAGGTAATAGAAGAAGAGGAAATCAAAGTGATAAAACATCCTAAAGTAGTTCCCAAGAAAATGGAAGATGGGGGGCAACTGACGATTGATAGCTTGTGAGAAATAAACATAGGAACAGAAGAAGAACCCCGAAACATATTCATAAGCACTGGTCTTTCTGAATAAGAAGTTGACCGATATGTGAGACTTTTGAAGGAGAATAAAGATGTATTTGCCTGGACATATGTTAAAATTCTAGGTCTAGAACCATCAGTGGCAATGCATCAATTAAATATTTCTAAGGACAAAAGGACAATTAAGCAAGCACAACGACGATTCCATCTAGAGCTAATTTCTCTGATTGAAGAAGAAGAAGTGAGCAAACTCATTAAATTGGGTTCATCGGGGAAGTCAAGTATACAAAATGGATATCGAATATCGTACTAGTGAAAAAGAAGAGTAGACAAATCAGAGTATGCGTCGACTTCAGGGACTTGAACAAAGCCTGTCCCAAGGATAACTTCCCGTTGCCAATTACAGAGTTGTTAATTGATAGTACGACAAAATATGCTATCATGTCCTTTATGGATGGTTACAGGGGATATAATCAGATAAGAATGGCTCTGGAAGATGACGAAGCTACGACATTCAGAACCTCGTTAGGGATCTACTGTTACAAAGTCATGTCGTTTGGTCTCAAAAATGCTAGTGCAACAGATCAGAGAGTAATGCAAAATATATTCCAAGATATGATGCACAAACATGTCGAATGTTATGTAGATGATTTAGTGGTTAGATCAAATGTCCATGATGAACATTATGAACATTTGGTTTCAGTATTCCGCCGTCTCAGAAAGAAGAAACTGAAGATGAATCCGTTTAAATGTGCGTTCGTCGTTTCATCAGGTAAGTTTTTCAGTTTTATCATTAGACATTGAGGAATTGAAATTGACCCAAGAAAGATTAGAGCTATACAGGAAATGCCACCTCTAAAAACACTGAAAGAATTAAAAAGTTTACAAGGAAAGTTGACATATATTCATCGTTTCATTTCAAATCTTGCAGGAAGGTGTCAACTGTTTTCTCATCTAATGAAGAAATGAGTAGAATTTGCATGGGACCAGTGATGTCAAAATGCATTTGATTCAATCAAAGAGTTGTTGAAGCATCCCCCAGTATTGGCAGTGCCTGTGAAAGGTAGACCCCTCATTCTCTATATTTTTGCCCTAGAAAATTCATTAGGGGCCTTGTTAGCACAAATGAACGAGCAAGGGAAGGAGTCACACTGTATTATCTGAGCAAAACTTTAGTTGGAGCTGAATGCAACTATGTACCTATCAAGAAAGTGTGTCTAGCTCTAATTTTTGCAGTACAGAAATTAAGACATTATTGTCCCTCCCAAGATATAATTTTGATTTCGCAAGTGGATCCATTGAAATTCTTAATAACAAGGCCGATGCTATTTGGGAGGTTGGCCAAATGGATGCTTTTACTGTCAGAATATGCGATCACGTATGAACTGACAAGAACAATAAAAGGACAAGCAGTGGCATATTTCTTGGCAACCCATCCTATGTTGGAAGGTGAAATGATAAATGATGATTTCCTAGAAGAACGGGTGATGATGACAGAATTATGTGGCCCGTGGCAGATGTATTTTGATGGTGCTTCCAAAACTTCAGAAACTGGTGCTGGGATAATATTTATTAGTTCACAAGGTGATTTATTACCATATTATTTCACATTAGGCATGACATGCACCAATAATGAGGTTGAATATCAAGCCCTCATTATGGTGGGGATGGAAATAGCTCAGGAAATGAAGATAAGGGTATTGCGAATTCTCGGCGATTCTAAGCCGGTAATAAACCAGCTCACAAAAGAATTCGAAGTTAGGAAGCAAGAGCTCCTCCCATATTATCGCCGCACGCAACAACTTTTGGAGCAATTTCAAGATGTTGAAGTCAAACACATACCCAGGTCAAAAAATGCAAGGCCAGATGCTTTGGCCAGTCTAGCTGTGGCCTTAGCTTGTTCTAATCGGAGCCCTTTACAAGTAACAATCGAAGAAAGAAGGTTCTTACCGCTTGTTGACGATGTCGAGACTGCTGAAGTACTTCCCGTATCATGTTTAAAGATCACAATTGATGATTGGCCCCAACCTTTTGTAGATTATCTTAAATATGATATCCTACCAGAGAATCCCGCACAAAGGATGCAAATAAGGTAAAGAGCAAAGAAGTTCATTATGTGTAATGAGGAACTTTATAAGAAATCATACAATGAGGTACTGTTGCGGTGTTTGATACGAAGGAGGTGAATCAAATATTAGATGAAGAGCATTCCGGAGAATGTGGAACTCATCAGGCTGGTAGAAATTTGTTTCATCGAATACGTTGAATGGGGTATTACTGGCCTATGATGTTCAAAGATGCAATTGATTATGCATGATGATGTCATGAATGTTAAATACATGGTGATATAATACATGTACCCCTTACAGATTTACATCAATCAGTAGCTTCTTGGCCCTTTGCAGCATGGGGACTTGATGTTATTGGTCACATAAACCCATCATCATCGAGAGGGAAATAGTACATCTTGGCAACCATGGATTACTTTTCCAAATGGACTGAAGCTATTGCTTTGAGAAGCATCAAAGAGAGAGTTGTTGTGAATTTCATACGACATGCAATAATATATCATTAGGGTGTTCCAAAAAATATTATCACTGATAATGAGATGTCGTTTAAGAATAGTGGAATGGAGAATTATGCTAGAAATATGATATTCGGCATTCATTTTTGACACCTTACTATCCACCAACTAATAGGTTAGCCGAAGCTTTTAACAAGACAATTGTGAAAATATTGAAGAAAACTGTTGCAGGGAACAAACGTGATTGGGACGAGAAGCTGTAAGAAGCTTTATAGGCTTATCAAACTACTCACCGTACTGCCTTGAAAGCCACATCAAACTCTTTAGTCCACGGGGTTGAAGCTGTTATCCCTATAGAAATACAAGTTGCCTAGCTCAAAGTGACAATGCGTCAGTCGATGACTGATGATGAGAATGCTAAGATCAGGCTAGCTGAATTAGATCTGTTGGATGAAAAGTGGTTAGCAGCTCAACAGCGGTTATAGTTGTATCAAGCAAGAATCTCCGCCACTTTTGATAAAAGGGTTAGGCATCGTTCCTTCAAAAAGGGTGATATGGTATTAATGATGAAAAGACTGATAGTGGTCACTCACAAGACAGGGGGCAAATTTGACCCTAAATGGGATGACCTATATATAATATCTGAAGTGTATTCCAATGGGGCATATCGAGTAGTAGATCAAGATGGACAGGGGGCAAATTTGACCCTAAATGGGATGATCTATATATAATATCTGAAGTGTATTCCAATGGGGCATATCTAGTAGTAGATCAAGACGGACAAGGTATAAGTATACCAGTGAATGCCCATTTCTTAAAAATATACCGTCCATAAATATGCATGTAGTTTTAATTCAGAAGACTTGCAACGTAACTCAATAGTTCTTCTCAATCAAAAGGGGGCAGGTAAGAGTGTAATCAAAATGGATCTCTATATTCATTTTTAGCGTTGTATTCTCTTTCTTTGAGTACTAATGAAATGCAGACTTTCGAGGTGTACCAAAAGCATCAGCCATACCATTAGGTGAAAAGCGCCAAATATATATGTTGCTAATCGCAAATGCCAATGACAACGCTGATGATTATCGCCAAGTGGTTAGCGCCAATGATTATCACAAGAATGGGTCGTCGGACGGAAAAGCTAAATGTAAAGATCACGATGGACTATAATAGCAATGATGATCTGTCATGTATGATAGTAAGAAAGAATTGCTATAAAATTGAACTATTACTACTATGCGATCAAGTCAAGACCAAGCATCGAGGATAAGTGCCAAAAGTCGATGGATATCGCCATAATTGCCAAAATTGCTATTGTCACCAAGCTAATATTATCTTAAATATAATATGAATATTGGCGGAACATTATCAGCGATGGTGAAATATCAATTATTGATTAACCATTTTTTTGTAGTGGAATAAGACTACATGGCCAACCACATATAAATTCGATGACAACAACGGCAGTTTATCATTTAATGCAATGCAACCAAGCCTTATACGGCCAACTACACATAAGCTCTATCATCGTTGGTGACATATATATATCACTCGGGCAAAAGTGGAGTCTGTGGCCCTAAAAAGTCCATAGAGAGCTTCATATGCACCCATGCAGGCAATTGACGAAGCAGTCATGTAAGACCCGTGCCATCTGTATAGTTTTAGGCAACATCATGAGGATGGCCAAAGAGCGCCCCTTGTGAATGGGTCTAACCTTGCAGGCGAAGGAAGAGTGATTTTTCGAAGCAGGATGACTCCCCAGATCCCTGGTTTGATTTCAGTAGTAACGCATGAGGGCAAGTCTCTAAAGCAGGAGACCCTCCTTTAATAGACTGGCAGCCTTGGATTTGGTACCCCGATGGTAGCCTTGTGCACCCCGTGAACTCTAGAGAGTTACTGTGGCCAACCCTGTGCGTAAATCCTATCAAGTCCTCGACCTTGGTAACTTCATCGGGCCCCTCTAATGGACCATGGTTTATGAACTCCTGGCTGCGATAAGCCCTGTGAACTCTAGAGAGTTACAACGGCCATTCGCGTAAGACCAACTCCAACTACTTATGAGTTTAAACTATGGTTACTCTAACTACTTATGAGCCTAAACTATGTGTATGACTAACTAGAATTGAAAATTAGTCCCGCCCATTCTGAATATCATTTAGGCAACATTATTCTAACCATTATTATAACTCATTACTCAAGTTCCACGTGTCTATTAAACATACTTGTGAGAATTGGTCAAGTTCAAAAATGATGCAATGATAAGATAAATGCATGCCACATGAAGATATGATGCAATGATAAGATAAATGCATGCCACATGAAAATATGACAATAGGGTAGATAAGTTTCATATGAAGTATAAAAAGGGGAGGAAGTTATATTTCTTGTACAAGATGTATTTTCTGCTCAAAAGGTACTCTTGTTAAACTTAACCGATATATATTTACTATTGTCCTATTCTGAAGAAGGCAAGTTTTCGATGATGATATACTTGTTCTTTCAAAGAGAATGACGGTGCCTATCTATCTTTTGTCTTCTTAACGCCTCAGGAATAATGTCTTTCACAATTTACAAAGGATGAGGAGGGTGAAATTGTACAAAATTATCTTCTCCTTATGAAAAATTTAGAAATTCATGGGTACTTTGTAGAGATACTCCAAAAGCTATCTAACCTTCAAGAGCATCGAGCAATTGTGCTTCATAGGAAATGTGTTTCGAGGAGATTGTTGCACAGACTTGGCCAGAACAGGGGAAATTGTTAGTCTCCATCAAATAACCAATGCCTTGGTCTTCTTGATAACTCCTTAGTCGAGGTGGAGGAATAAATATGGCATGGTCAGCTGAATGATATCTACACACTAAATAGTATTGGTGGGCCCACCAGCGCATCCAGGCATAAGATGAGTGGACTGGGTATCCTTGACCCGGGAGTATAAAACGAGATCCAATGTTAACACTTAAGAGTTGCCTCCATATCAAAGCACAGTTATATGGCCCGATGCCATAGTTCCTCATAGATCTAGTAACAATATCACAAGTCACCGGCACGATTTGATCAAACTCAAATTGAAGGGCAAATTTGTTTAGATAATAGGTTTCATGCCAAAACATGCTGCCTTCTCTTAAGGGAAGAGTACTAGATCTGATGGAAACAAGGAACAAGTGCTCACCAAGAGAAATAGAGTCATTATCAACCGCTTCTATACCTTTTGGATGAATAGTGAAAGGAAAATGATGAAAGTCAACAAGATCGCCGTCTTCTATTTTACAAGTAACCCAACCATTTGATCTTTCAACCATCTTCTTCAGTTGGTAGTGTTGGAGAGGGAGCCGATGAGGATCTGAATATGCTTTCGGTGGGTCATCAAAAGTCCAAGGGAAATATACTCCCAGCCAACCTATAAAGACATGCCAAGGAGCATAGATCGAGAAAGGTTGGAGTGATGAATCTATGGGCCCAAAAATTATATCATCAAAAGCACAATATAAGGAACATAGAACTGGAGGAGCTAATGAATGCTTTTGACCCTCATCCATAGCACCAGTAGCTACAAAAAGGGATGGTTTGATGCCTTGCTCTGAACTAAGGAATATTACCAAGCTTAACCAATAAGATAGGAAGGCAGCTAATTCACAAGAGTGACTGTATTCGGTGGTGCTTGTAATATTGTCACAGATGGTTTTAAGATTCTGATGATTATAGCCTGTAAAGCTGTCAAGGTAAAATAAAAAGGTTATTTCAAAAGAAAGATGAAGATTCAAAGAGAAAAGATTAAGAGAAGAGAAGTGTACCGTAGAAATGAGCCAACCATTCAAGAGGAGTGATGTGTTCGGGATGGGGAAAGTTAACTAACTCACTGTAATGTTCCAGAGTAGTCTTCGAATTCCCGGACTTACTACTTTCTGTAAAAGCACAAGACAATTCTTCATTCGAAGGAATATAAATATCAAGGATGTCACCCATGATGGGAAGACCTGCTATACAACAAAGGTCCCATAAGGTAATACTCATCTCACCTAGAGGAAGATGGAATGAGTTGGTTATTGGGGACTAAAAGTTAAGAAAGCCTCTGAAGATAGCTGTGTTTTCATAAAAATACTCTGATGTAGCCATGATGGCATCACAGAGATTAATTTGTTCCAAAATGACCGTATATTTTCGAGTAACAACATGGGCCTAGACACTATCAAAATCTTGAAATAGGAGACCCTCGATTATGAAGTCATCTGTCCTCCAGGGGACACGATTGATAAAGAAATGTTGATGAGCAGTCTCGAAGAAATGAGTTAGAAAAGGCCGATGAGGATCATGGCAAGGGCGTCGAAATCGCACTTTGTATATCATACCAGCTTTCTGGTGAAAATCCTTTCCTTCTATACGACCTTCCGGGATTCATGGTTCTCTCATGATCCAATTATCTATAAAGACAAGGTGGCTTTGGTAGGTGCAAGGTTCACTATGAGGGATTGACCAATGCTGTTGAAGATTCATGGGATAAGAGATAATTTTATCCGAGTAAGAGTGGTGGAATTCTAGTAGTTTTCATTAATTTCCACACAAGTCCAAATATGGTGAGGGAATTGTTCACATTTGGAAGAAAGCAAAGAATTCCTTTCTCTCGAGGATGAAACCTTTGAAGGATTTATGGTGACAAGGAAGAGAAAAGTTAAAAGAAATTTCGACAAAGTTTCGGGATAGATGTATTGCACCAATGGCGAATGACTTGCGCGGCTGAGTTGCACGCACAAGTAGCACGGATAGCCTACGCGCAAGGTGGGTTTGGTTGGAGGATTGAATTTTTAAGTGAGGAACAGTTGAATGGACTAGTATTTATGGGCTCAAGGCATCGTCAGAGAGCTGCGCATGTAAGAGAACTACGCGGGCGAGAGAGCTGCGTAAAGCCGCGCAACTCAGGTTCTCCATAGTAAGTTTGATCCTTAAAATTGATTCAACAAAAATCAAATTTTGGATCAAGGGAGCATTTTTTGGGGTATCAAAAATGATTAAAGAAGAGAGAGAGAGAGTTAGAGAAAGGCATGAAAAAGAGAAGGAAAGTTGTACAAGTTACGCGTGACCTGAGTTGCACAAGACTCAAGTTGAGAGAGACCTGAGTTGCGAAGGACCTAAGTTGTGCGAGACCTGAGTTATGCAGGACCCGAGTTACACGAGACCTGAGTTATGTCAGACCTGAGTTAAGCAGATCGACACAACTCACCTGAGTTGTGTTGGGGCGCGTAGGTTTCATTAGAGAAGAAGGATCTAGTGATTCGAAGTAGGGCCCATGGCACAGGAGTCAAGGGCTCACACATGCGGATGCCTGTAAATACCCCCTTACCCCCTTATTTGGGGGATCAAATGTTCAGGAGGTCGGTCCCTTTGACAGGTATCGAGGGAAGAGAGAAGGAAGGAGGGTGCAGGACCGTGCAACTTGTTAGCCTCGCAACTTATATATGAGTTGCACGGGTTATCTTTGAGGGCAGTCATTATGCTGAAATTTTAGATAGACGATCAGGCTATTTTGGATATTTCCAAGGGATCCTAGTATGGGAAACCCGCACAACTTGTCTCCCTTAGAGATTAGATAAAAATGCGTCTAAATGCTGCCAAAATTTAAAATTTGATTATATTTGATGTCATGCCCCAAAATTAAAAATCGGATTCACAGGAATCCCGATTGTCGAATCTGGTGCCGACAGCCTCCGTAGCACCCTATTCTCGGCTCCCAGCACCCATATGCAAGGTTTTGATCCTGGGGTCCTACAAGGAGGATTTTCCAACGTGCATTTATCTCATAAGAGGCATAACCATAAGTTTACCCAAATCACAAAGGCAACATCATCATCACGTATCCACTAATATGACATTTGAATACAATGCTGAAAGGAAAACACATATATTAAAATCAAAACTCCAGAAGTCAACTAAATGCTCCAAGCTCCATGCTACTGCAACAAAACATCACTTGCACGCATCTATCATGCATAAGCTTATAGAAATCTTAGAGGGTGGTGAAAGTGTGTGCGCGAGATAAGCGCCAAGCACATAAATACAATGTCACAATCATACAATGTCAAAAAATATAGGTACGATCACGAATCATACGATATTAGAGTAAGTGGAAATACTGACAAGTCCATGAGTCAAATAATATCAGAGTACACAATACAGATCAACTACGCAAATGAGGAGTCATAAACAACCAAAAGCAGATGTCATATCTAGACCATATAAATACAGAAACACAATAACCCAAAATACCATTTACCACGGATTAATGCAATATGGGTGCGAATGGAATGACCATGCTGGAGTGTGAAGTTGGGATGATACTAGGTAGTATCGCAAGCTATGGGGTCCATTACAAGGGACTTCTATCCAAACTAGTCTCATACTTAAATTTGGATAGTCGGACTCAATGTGGTAAACTCCTGATCTTAGGTTAGTCGCACGCCCCAACCGAAATCCTAGCCATTGCAAAGGCACACATAATAAATAGTTGCGCACCATTAGCCCGAGTGGATAGTGAATGAATGAATGAATGAGTATGCAACTCCTGCCTAATAAGTCCACATATCGGAACTGTTCATCTCTGAGATCATCACCAGGGTCTAGTACACTCTACACCATCTTGTCGCCCCATCAAGCGCACAATTGGGTAAGTAGAAAAGACCTCACTATCCACAAGGCCACACCCCCTCCCAATCGACCACGACACAGTGAGAGACCGGCCTACTGGTATACGGCCCTCATGCGCTTATATATATCCACTCAGTCCCGATGTTGGGGCGTCCTCTGGTACTAAGAGGGTTTAGAGATTTTCACCCAGGGCCATCTATGACAGCCCAATGCTAATAATATATTTTCGATATCCCATCTGGCTATCTACGATATGCCTGTGGAGGCTACGGCCCTGATGTCGCTAGGGCGTATAGTAATCATAATACACAATGCCAGATGCATGCATCATATTATCCAGTCATGCATCAATCCTGTGCATATATACCGTGTGCTCATGTGAGACAATCTCCGCCTATCAGGGAGTCTCATAACAACCTGCCTAATGACATATGCAATGGTCAACCACATCTCTTAACAAACATGTAGATGATGCATTTGGGCATGTATCATGATGCTATGTTGTCACATATTCATAATCGGCATCAATAACCGGCATCGACAATCGGTCTCTATAATGTGGACATTTAACCAACATTGCCTCTAAGGAATGGCCCGCATAGATCCTAACATATAGTGTACCCATGGCCTCACATAAGGGCCTAATATACAACAACATGGGCCTCACTTAAGAGTTTAATATACATCATGATGGGCCTCTCACATGGGTATAATATATAACACAACGGGCTCCATTGCCTGGCCCTCAAATGCACCACAATGGGCCTCATCACATAGGCCTCACATACATTACATAGGCCTCAAATGCATCAAGTCGAGGCCGAATGCTCGTAAGAATGGGCCTCAAATATGGACCGCATATACATCACAATGGGCCTCGGTAATCGACATCGATACCCAGCCTCGATAATTGGCCTCGACAATCGGAGTCGGCCTCGATAATCAGAATTGGCCTCAATAATCGGAATCGGCCTTGATAATAATCAGAATCGCCCTTAACAATTGGATCGATAATCAGTACCAATAATCAACATCGATAATCGGCCTATAAGCAAGGCGGGGTCCATATATGAATAGCCGATCGAACCATAATATAAAGATCGTCCTTTGGCCATGGTTATATCAAACATGAT
Organism: Magnolia kwangsiensis; assembly: GCA_037074715.1. NCBI lineage: Eukaryota > Viridiplantae > Streptophyta > Magnoliopsida > Magnoliales > Magnoliaceae > Magnolia > Magnolia kwangsiensis. The sequence goes on along the minus strand of CM073576.1, from coordinate 107,379,375 downwards.
AATGTGAAACCATCCATCTATGGCTAATGGGGCCCACTGATTAGGGTTAACCCATGAGAGAATGATAAGGAAGGGCCTAACAAGGCCTAAGGGAAGGTCACAATGTGGGTGTCCAAACATCATTGCCCATCAATGTGGACCTTTAACCAACATTACTCCCAAGGAATGGTGCTCAAGGGTCAATCGTATAATGGGACCACGGTCTCATATAAGGGTCTAATACACATCATCATGGGCCTCACTTATGGGGCATATATGCATCACATTGTGTAACATCCCGAAAATCGGGGGGTCGAGCAAAAACCCAACTCCCGAGTTCCAAAATGTTATTTATGCAACATAGATATGTATGATTGAATGTTGTCTGTGATAACGCATTAAACATGAGTGAGATTAAGCTAGAACAGCATATCATACTCCAGAGACAATTAAATTAACAAGCGGAAGACTGTGATAGTATGTATAACATATATAAACTGTTGTATGTCTCCAGAGTGTGAACATGTTACCAGGTTATGCACATACATGTATACTCCAAAAGTAGACGAAACGAATATACATGAGTGCGCTAAAAATATAAAATGACAAATGTTAAAGTATCTAATCAACCTCCCTGTAATCCCGTCAATCAGAACACGCATAAAGGAGAAATCCTCCTCCTCATCATCAAGTCCAGCTCCGCCTCGCAGGCCGCGCCATCATCTGCAATCAAAAAAAGGGTCTGGTGGGTGTCCAGGAACACCGTCCCTTAACGTGGGAGTGAGTAGCTAACTCAGTGGAATAATAGAGCAAGGATTAGCATGTTCTCAAATCAATCATGCGATAATAGTAAAGCGATAAATCAAACAATCCTAATACTCTTGTTAATGCAATATGACATAACGTGATGTATGCCCTCACCGACGATCTCCCTCATACGGCACCATCTTACGACCGCGGCATGCAATCGACCCTCAAGTGCTCCACATCTTCCAGGCACATGCAATGGTATGGTGATATGATTTTCGAGTTATTATTAGTCCATTCAAACAGCAGGATTGGGAAACTAAGGTACCTCCCTTATATCAATCCCAACACAGATCCTGTCTAGGGTCGTCACTCCTAGTAATCTCATACGATGTATATTTTGTAAGTCGCTGCAAGGGCTGCCAGGGCTGTTGCTCTCACTCGTTGCACCGCTCCCCCATCACCTTATCAATACAGGCCTACTGTACTCTACTGCTACTGAAGGGTCGTTGCCTCCCGTAGACTCAGAATACGCTCGCGGTCACTACAAAGGACTCGTCGCCTGATCAGTGTAGGCCGACAGCAAGAATATAGTGTCTCATACCACCATAATCTGCTCACGAGACTAGGTGCTCACTGGTCACTACGGGGAGGTTTTTGGCCCCACCGTAGGCCGACAGCTCGACCACGGTGTCCCATACCACCATGCCCGGCTCATGAGTCTTCGTGGATCAAGGTACCATGGTTAACAGGGTTTGCAATGGTAAGTTTAGTATCCTAGGTTCAAGCAGTTATGACTCATGCAGGGTGAACATACAATGGCCAGTCGGGTTACTTGACAGGCTCGACTAACACGATCGCATCTCAAGTCGAACGACATGAAGTGCGTAAAACACTTCGTGTGGCCTAACCACTGCCACCAACTCTAGAACACGGCTCGCATTCATCGACGCGTCGTTCGTGGCGAAGATAAGCTAACCATGAATTCGCTCGGTTACCGACTGCCTGGACTAAGTATAGTCCCAAACATGTGGAATCACATCAGCAAAGCATGTGAAAGTATTGGAAATGAAATACAACCATATGAGCATGTTAACACATGTTGTAACATACAACTTAAGCAAATCACCTGATATATGCCTTTCATACATATAATGAAATTATGCATGTCGCCAACATATAGGAAATCATTTCCATTAGCAAATTAATTGAGAATTCAATCTCAAACTAAATCATAATGAAATCACCATGAATCATCAAGCACATGCATTTCATGCATATAATGAAATCATGCATATAGTCAACATGTAGGAAATCATTTACGTCAGCATATTAATTGAGAAATCCATCTCAAACTAATTCATAACATCATTTAATTCAATACATACTAATACAAACATTTATACAAACACTTACACTATACACTTAAGTCTACATATAGTATGTCGACCCGAAGTGCGCATTTAGGCGAATCTTTTCGCCAAACTAATTATGCACGTATTCCTAACATTCTAATGCGACAACAAATCATGTCAATCACATCAGCAAAATATGCATGAAAACAGTACTTCCTACAAATGACTAAAATGTCCTAAATCTCATATTCTTCGCCGGTTTACGAAACAGGAAACGGACAGCATGTTGTACATGTCAAACGGCGATGCCGTCGATAATCTACTATTAAACGACATTGAAAGCTTTGGAAACAGTCAATCAAAGAGTCTAAAATCCGCACCTTTTCCCTTATAGGTGAAGTGATTCAAACGGAGCGTATACGCTTCGTCTACGGCGATTAGACAACCTGATACACATGTACATCAGCTACTATTCTATTTGAATCGAAGAAATCCCCAAATCAGCAAGTGGTTAGGGTTTTCCTTACCTAGAAGTGCGTTGGAATCACCAGGAAACTGATCGGAGTGCGTCGCCTAAGCACGTGCAGCAGCAGCAGCAGGTGGCAGGAAAATCACTCCCACTCTCTCTCACAAACTCTCACCTTTTCTCTCTCCCAATCTAGGGCTTTTTGCAATTTCAGATGGGAGAGAGGACTGAGGCTTTCAACCCCTTTTATAAGCTTAAAAACGCCGAAAATAGGCTCGGGAACGAAGTTTACTTAGTGCATATCCAATTCGGGGCTGTTTCGGTCCAAAAGATGCTTTCTGGTGGTCCCCTGACCGAATGCGATCGGACTTAAGCTCACGCGTACCAGATCTAGCACGTATTAAGTTTTCAGTCCGGCTGGGTCAACAGATCGCACGTGGCGGACCAGTTTCAGTTCAGCGGTCACCGCACGTAGATCAGGGCTGAAAGTCTCATGATATAAAATAAAAATTTCTCCTGATCCGAGGGTGTAATCTGGCTGAATTGTGACGGTCAGAACGCTTAATACTGACGCGTCAAGTCGTGTGCCAGATTTGAATTTCAAATTCCAAATCTGTCCCTATTCGCACTCTCTTCAGTCCGGGCTCAATGAAATGGCCTGTGATTATCGGTTTGACTTGATTTTCGAAATGAGTGTCAAGTCCCACTAGGCGGTTCTAACGGTCTAAGATAGGAGGTATCGGACTTTCGACGCATGGTCTAGATCTAATACAAAATTTCAAAGTGGTCCAGAGAACAAACCTGCTTAGAGTTTGATCCGAGGTAATAGAGTATTATAGAGTCATTGGTTCTACTCGATTTGGGTCTTGTAGAACGTATTTAAAGTGATCAGGGACTATTTCCCAGCTACTCCAGCGTTGCGCTAGCTAACTTATGCTTAGTTTCTAAAGGAATTAATCCTAAGTGGTTTCTTTGGCTATGGAATTGGGTTCTGAGCAATTTTTCAGGTGTTTTAATTAACCCACTGCCTAAGGACGTCATATCCCAGATTGACCAAAATTTGGGGTGTTACACATTGGGCCTTACTCATGAGCCAATGTATATAACATTACGCCATATCAACAGGTCGAATCAAATGGGCCGGTACAAATGGGACAAATCAATTGGGCCAAGTCAATGGGCTGAATCAAATGGGCCAAATCAATTGGGCTGATCAAATGGGCTGAGTCAATGTGCCGAATCAAATGGGCCAAGTCAATTGGGTCAATTAAATGGGCCGATACAAATGGGCAAAGTCGATGGGCTGAATCAAATGGGCCAAATCAATTAGGTCGATCAAATGGGTTGAGTCAATGGGCCGAATCAAATGGGTCAAGTCAATTAAGTCGATCAAATAGGCTGATACAAATGTGCCGAGTCAATGGGCCGAATCAAATGGGCCCAGTCAATTAAGTCGATCAAATGGGTCGATATAAATGGGCCAAATCAAATGGGTCCCTAAATAAATCAAATTGGGCCTCATCAAGTGGGCCCCCTAATACGTTAAATGGGCCATACCAATGGGCCGTACCAACTACACCCTTCATCCATTATTAGAGATAATTTTAGAACATTAAAAAAATCATATCCAAGGGATCATCTGGGCCATACCATAATGGTGGTGGTGACAATGATTTCCACAGTTAAGTTTTCCAGTGGGCCCACCATAGTATTTATTTTCCATCTAGTCAGTGCGTAGGGTCATAAAGACCTGAAATGAGAGGAAAAAAATATCATATTGGTCCAAAACTCTATAGCCCAAGGGGGAGTTTCCAAGGTGGATGTTCAAACCCACTGTTCTTTGTAGTGTGGTCCACCTGATACCAGGATATGTCTCATTTTTAGTCTCTAGCCTTAAGATGAGTTGCCAAAAGGATGGACAGTTTAAATATAACACATACCTCAGTGGGGCCCACAAAACTTGCTACCGTCAATCCAGCAGCTATTCAGATGGTGGATGGACGATCAGGACAATGCACATATATCAAAGGCCCCACACAGGGAAGCAAATGGATGGCATGGAGAATACATCCATTAAGGTAGGTCCCACCATCCAGAAACGCTGGACGGTGAGGATTTACAACACATACATCATGGCCACGTCCAAAGGCCAGACGACTTGGATAAAATACCCACATCGTGTGGGGTCCACGAACGTCAAATGGGTGGACAGTTTATATAACACGTGCATCATAGTGGGGCCATGCTACACCCAGCACGTCACTAAGGTGGCCCCACGTCCACACACAGATGGACGGTAGGGATACAACATATGCATCATAGTGGGGTCATGCTTGGCACGCCAGATGGATGGATAGATCGGATGAATCATGTATATCAGCGGTGGGTCCCAGATGAATGGCTGGGATACAACACATCCCTCAGTTAAACTCACAGGGCGTGCAGATGGTTTCACACTGTTCATGATCTGGACAGTGTGAATTAAGTACATACATTATAGTGGCCCACCGTCCACTTACAGCAGGAATTAAAAGTGGGTCCCACGTGGGGCCCACCACATATATATATATATATATATATATATATATATATATATATATATGTATATATAATATAACAATTTAATATATTATAATGTTATTATACTATTACCATTATTATATTTATTATAAATATATTTCAAATGGGTCCAGCGTCCAGTCATCCGGACGTCTGGACAGGCGTTTAAATCACACCATCCAGGGATCTAGAGGATGCAGATATTGTAAACATCAAGGTGGGTGCACGAGGTGTGGCCCACCCATTACAAATCTAGGTGACATTTGTATTTTCCTACATTCGGACCTGTCCAGATGGACGGGCAGCAATCCCATCCGCTGGACAGTCCAGCAAGGTGGGCCCACTGCATGGATGGCATGGATATGATACGTACTTCAAGATGGTCCATACAATCAGGGAAAGAGAGAGAGAGAGAGAGAGAGAGAGAGAGAGAGAGAGAGAGAGAAACAATGATGGAGGGACCCCACTACTATGGGTCCCTCTTACAACACATACATCACAATGGGTCCCACCTATAAGTGGGCCCTCAAATGCAAATCGATGATAGATCACCCATCTATCAACTTGCTTCTTTAGCTCCTTAGACTCGTAGTCATCTTAGCTTCGATCTCAACGAAAGATGATGAAGTTTTGATGGTTGAGATGTGAGATGAGAGGGTGAGAAAGTGGGCCACACTTAGCTTTTAGAAGAGAGAGCTTGGATGTTGGAGCTCTCATGGAAGTTGGGAGTTGCTAGAGAATGAGAGAGAGAGAGAGAGAAGAATGATGGATTGATATGGGATGGGTGTTGTAAGGAAGGGGAATGGGAAATCATGGGTTTGTTTGAATTTTTTGTAAAAGTGGTATGTGTAGGGAGAGAGAGAGAGAGAGAGAGAGAGAGAGAGAGAGAGAGAGAGAGAGAGAGAGAGAGAGAGAGAGAGAGAGAGAGAGAGTTGACTTGGGAAAAAGGAGGGATGGATGTTGGTACTTAGATAAGGTGAGGTAGCATTAAGGTATGGTGGTGTACTTGACTTGATTTGATGTGACATGTTGAAGAGATTCTCTAAAAATTCACGACGCTTGACGTTTCTTTGGAATGAACATGGGCCCATGTCTCCTGGGCTGAGTATTGGATCAGTGTGCGAGTCGCAGCATTAGAATGGCGGTGACGGTGCGGTCGTTAGGGTACCAGTTTCGGGTCAAGCCGACTTCGGTTTGCAGGGCTCGGCTTAGAATCACGCGCAAATGTCAGATACAAGTTGAGGGTTGCCAAAATTCTACCGGGAGGACCGTGGAAGCCTAAGGAACGGTGCGGACTATGATACAGGCTTTACAACTCTCCCCTCCAAATAAAAATTTCATCATCGTTATTTACACTACCATTGCAAGTAAACATAACTCATAATAGAAGAGGAAACAAAGCATCATCATATAAAAATTGGAAACAATACAAGATACAACATATAATCAATCATCAAAGAGATGGGGATAGCAACCTCGAATCTCGCCTCGTGCTTTCAAGATGCCTCATCAACAGAATGGTGACCCCTACTGAACTTCAGACCCTGGATTTGAAACGATTGAAACTAGGATACCTTGCAACCTTAGAATTTTATTAATGATTAATCAAACAAGATGGTCCTATGAACTGGTCGCACGAATCGTCAGCAACTCCTTCTGATGACTTAGGGTCCTGCTGAGCTGCAAAAAGTCTGTCCTGTGCTTATTAGGGAGGTGTGTGTCTTCTTTATGATTGTCACTCCTGTGGCTGCTACTAGGGTCCTAATGGTAGGAGTTGTTGTCATTACTGCTGGTGCTGAAAGTGTGGACACTCCTGCCATTGGTGTCTCATCTGGCCGCACCCATGACAAACACCGGTGAACTGCCTTATACGTGGTGCTAGGGGTGTTGTCGATGCTCGAATGGATGAGCGATTCCAATGCCTCTTCGGCCGTGGATGCTGCTGTTACTGGGAGTTACCAGAGGGAGCTTGCCTCTTCTGGTCTCTTCTTTGGTCACGATCCCTCTGCGAACTAACCCACTCGTCCTCATAACTTTGGGCCCTCCATACTACCTTCTTGAAAGTCGGGAGCTCATGCCCAACAACACGGTCTCGGAGACCATAACGTAAGTCATTCTTAAAACAGCGGGCCTTCCACCCCTCGTCATCAACCAAATACAGTGCAAACCTCGATAGCGCCATAAAACAGGCCACATACTGTGCCACTGACATGTCTCCCTGTACCATAGTCTGGAACTCTAACGCCCTCTGATAACGAATGTGGTCAGGAAAGTACTTTTATTCTAATCGATCAATAAAATCCTCCCATGTCCAGAAAAAATTATGCCCTGCAACACAGGTGACGAAGGTCCACCAGTGCTCGACCTCACCTTGGAAAAGAAATACTACTAACCGGACTCGCTGTTGGGTTGTACATGCCATAATATCAAAAATCTTCTCCACACCGGAGTGCCATTTCTTTGCTGCTGCTGGATTTAGCTCACCTTGGAAACGTAGGGGATCGAGCTGCCAGAATTCCCAAAGAAGGGCATGCATGCACTCTTACTCTACCTGGGCTGGCGAAATAATGGGGTGCCTGCCCTGCCCCTAAAGGGCGGCCATCACAGCTTGCAACATCTGCTGTAAGTGGGAGGCACTCATGGGTATGGTCGGATTGCATCGGTCTCAGGTGGAGGAACGACATCCTCGGGCTGGGGAGCAGGGATCTCTGGTGGTGGAGTGGGAGTTGCTCCATCGCTCTCCTGGGTGGTATGTCTTATTGGAAGGGACAAAGGAACCTATTATCCTTAAATACTCTTAAATATACACACGATGGTGAGCTTTATCAGAAAGTCTCTAAGTTATTCGAACTCGGGGACCTAATCATTATAAGTTCTCAACAATCATAGAGTGTAGAGTATCTATCAGCAGATATGTGATGTTATCCTCAAGTATTTCCAAGTTATGCTCTGATACCAACTTCTATCATGCCCCAAACTTGAAAATCAGATTCACAGGAATCCCGATTGCCTAATCTGGTGCCGACAGCCTCCGTAGTATCCCATTCTTAGCTCCCAGTGCCCATATGCCAGGTTCCGATCCTGGGATCCTACAAGGAGGATTTTTCAACGTTCATTTATCTCGTAAGAGGAATAACCACAAATTTACCCAAATTATAAAGGCAACATTATCATCACATATCCACTAATATAAACATTTGAATACAAATCTGAAAGGAAAATACATATGTTAAAATCAAAACTCCAGAAGTCAGCTACATGCTCCAAGCTCCACGCTGCTGTAACCTAACGTCACCTGCATGCATCTATCGTGTATAAGCTTATAGAAAGCTTAGAGGGTGGTGAAAGTGTGTGCGCAAGATAAGTATGCTCATGTGAGAAAATCTCTGCATATTAAGGAGTCTCATAACAACTTGCCTAATGACATATGTAATGGTCAACCACATCTCATAACAAACATGTAGATGATGCGTTTGGGCATGTATCATGATGCTATGCTGTCAGATACTTATAATCGGTATCATTAACTGGCATCGAAAATCGGCCTCGACAATGTGGACATTTAACCAACATTACAATCAAGGAATGGCCCACATAGATCCTAACATATAGTGGACCCATGGCCTCACACAAGGGCCTAATATACAATATCATGGGCCTCACTTAAGAGTTTAATATACATCACAATGGGCCTCTCACATGGGCCTAATATACAACACAACAGGCTCCATCGCTTGACCCTCAAATGCACCACAATGGGCCTCATCACATAGGCCTCACATACTTTACATAGGCCTCAAATGCATCAAGCCGAGACCGAATGCTCATCAGAATGGGCCTCAAATATGAGTTGCATATACATCACAATGGGCTTCAACAATCGACCTCAATACTCGGCCTCAACAATCAGCCTTGACAATCGGAGTCAGCCTTGATAATCAGAATTTCCCTCAACAATCAGAATCGGCCTTGATAATAATCGGAATCGGCATCGACAATCGTATCAGTAATTAGTACCAATAATCAACATCGATAATTAGCATCAATAATCAGCCTGCAAGTAAGGCGGGGTCCATATATGAATAGCCAATCGAACCATAATATAAAGATCATCCCTCGGTTGTGGTTATATCAAACCCGATAGCGCGAAACCATCCGTCTATGGTGAATGGGGCCCACTGATTAGGGTTAACCCACTTGATAATAATGAAGAAAGGCCTAACAAGGCTTAAGGGAAGGTCATAATGTGGGCGTCCAAACATCATTGCTCATCAATGTGGACCTTTAACCAACATTGCTCCCAAGGAATGACGCTCATGGGGTCAATCATAAAATGGGTCCACGGTCTTAGACAAGGGTCTAATACACATCATAATGGGCCTCGCTTATGGGGCATATACGCATCACATTGGGCCTCACTCATGGGCTAATGTATATAACATTGGACCGTATCAACGGGTCGAATCAAATGGGTAGAATCAAATAAGCCGATACAAATGGGCCAAAATCAAATGGGCCGAGTCAATGGGCCGAATCAAATGGGCCAAATCAATTGGGTCAATCCAATGGGCCGATACAAATGAGCCGAGTCCATGGGCCGAATCAAATAGGCCGATACAAATGGGCTAAGTCAATTGGGTCGATCAAATGGGCCGATATAAATGGGCTGAGTCGATGGGCCAAATCAATTGGGTCAATCAAATGGGCTAAGTTAATGGGCCGAATCAAATGGGCCAAGTCAATTGGGTGGATTAAATGGGTTAAGTCAATGGGCCGAATCAAATGGGCCAAGTCAATTGGGTCGATATAAATGGGCCAAATCAAATGGGTCCCCAAATAAATCAAATCAGGCCTCATTAAGTGGGCCCCTTAATACGTTAAATGGGTCAAACCAATGGGCCATAGCAACTACACCCTTCATCCATTATTAGAGATCATTTTAGAGCATTAAAAAAAATCATATCCAAAGGATCATCTGGACCATACCACAATGGCAGTGGTGACAATGATTTCCACAGTTAAGTTTTCCAGTGGGCCCACCATAGTATTTATTTTCCATCTAGTCAGTGCATAAGGTTATAAAGACCTGAAATGGGAGGAAAGCAAATATCATATTGGTCCAAAACTCTATAGCCCAAGGGGGATTTTTTAAGGTGGACATTCAAACCCACTGTTCTTTGTAGTGTAGTCCACCTGATACCCGGATCTACCTCATTTTTAGTCTTAAGCTTTAAGAAGAGTTGCCAAAAGGATGGATGGTTTAGATATAACACATACCTTAGCAGGGCCCACAAAACTTGTTGTCATCAATCCAGCAGCTATTCAGCTGGTGGATGGACGGTCAGGACATTGCACATATATCAAAGGGCCCCACGCAAGGAAGCAGATGGATGGCGTGGAGAATACATCCATCAAGGCAGGTCTCACCATCCAGAAACATTGGACAGTGAGGATTTATAACACATACATCATGGCCATGTCCAGAGGCTGGACGACTTGGATAAAATACCCACATCATGTGGGGTTCACGAACGACAGATGGGTTGACGGTTTAGATATAACACGTGCATCATAGTGGGGTCGTGCTGCCCCTAGCACATCACTAAGGTGGCCCCACGTCCACACATAGATGGATGGTAGGGATACAACATATGCATCATAGTGGGGCCATTCCTGGCACGCCAGATGGATGGATAGATCAGATGAATCAGGTATATCAGCGGTGGGTCCCAGATGAACGGCTGGGATACAACATATCCCTCAGTCAAACTCACAGGACGTGCAGATGGTTTCACACTGTCTATGATCTAGATGGTGTGGATTAAGTACATACACTATAGTGGCCCACTGTCCACTTAAAGTAGGTGTTAAAGGTGGGTCCCATGTGGGGCCCACCACATATATATGTATATATATATAAAATATAATTTAATATATTATTATGCTATTATAATATTTTCATTATTGTTTTATATTATTATATTTATATATAAATATATTTTGAATGGGTCTAGCGTCCATCCATCTGGACGTCTGGACAGGTGTTTAAATCACACCGTCCAGGGATTTGGATGGTGCAAATATTGTAAACATCAAGGTGGGTGCATGTGGTGTGGCCCACCCATTATAAATTAAGGTGACATTTGTATTTTCCTACATCTGTACTTGTCCAGATAGACGGGCAGCAATCCCATCCGCTGGATAGTCCAGCAAGGTGGGCCCACTGCATGGACAACATGGATATGATACGTACTTCAAGATGGGCCATACAATTAGGGAAAGAGAGTGTGAGAGAGATAGAAATGATGATGGAAGGACCCCGCCACTATGGGTCCCTCATGATTACAACACATACATCACAATGGGTCCCACCTATAAGTGGCCCCTCAAATGCAAATCAACGTTAGATCACCCACCTATTGGCTTCCTTCTTTAACTCCTTAGACTCATAGTCATCTTAGCTTCGATCTCAATGGAAGATGATGAAGTTTTGATAGTTGAGATGTGAGATGAGAAGGTGGGAAAGTGAGCCACACTTAGCTTTTGGAAGAGAGAGCTTAGATGTTGGAGCTCTCATGGAAGTTAGGAATTACTAGAGAATGAAAGAGGGAGAAGAATGATGGATTGATATGAGATGGGTGTTGTAAAGAAGGAGAATGGGAAATCATGGGTTGGTTTGAATTTTTCGTAAAAGAGGGATGGGTAGGGAGAGAGAGAGTTGACTTGGGAAAAAGGAGGGATAGGTGTTGGTACTTGGGAGAAGGTGAGGTGGCATTGGGGTATGGTGGTATACTTAACTTGATTTGATATAACATGTTGTAGAGATTCTCTCGAAATTTACAACGTTGGGCGTTTCTTTGGAATGAACGCGAGCCCACATCTCCTGGACCGAGTATCGGATCGCTGCACAAGTCGCGGTGTTGGAACCTCGACGATGGCACAGTCGCTAAGGTATTAGTTTTGGGTCAAGCTAACTTTGGCATGATGGGCTCGATTTAGGATCATGCGCAAATGTCGTATACAAGTCGAGGGTTGTCAGAATTCGACCGGGATGACCGTGGAAACCTACGGAATTGTACAGACTATGATATGGGCCTTACATTTGACTTACGTATTTTTCTCTTTATTAAGAGATTCTATCTTGGAATCAAAGGATCAGGAGAATGTTAATGAACTCAGCACACAAATAAAATTGATGAACATTCTCTTTGTTATATCTTAATCGATGTTAAATAAGAAATTCCCCAAATCAAATGTATTTCATTTCTGGTCGAAACAGTGCACAAACCTTGAAATGTGAAGTGCACAAGCCTTGAAATGTGGAGTGCATAACCCTTGAAATGCGGAGCACACAACCCTTGAAATGTGGAGTGCACAAGCTTCTTTTACATGAGGTGACATATGGAGCATTTGTTAGGACAAGGAAAGTCTGACATTAGGACAAAGTAGAGAGAGAAGTGGCACATGGAGTATCCGTTAAGACAATAAAAACTTGGCATTAGGGCAAAGTCCACATGAAGTGGGCATGGATTATCCGTTAGGACAACAAAAGCCTTATGTTAGGACAAGGTCCACATGGAGTGGCACATGGGGCTTTTTGCAGGAGTGTTACGCCACTTAATGGGTTTCTTTGCAAAAGTGGTCGCATGACCTCATGTAATGGGTTTCTTTGCTAAAGTGGTTGCATGACACTGCACAATGGATTCCTTTGCAAAAGTGGTTGCGCGACTCTGCACAATGGATTCCTTTACAAAAGTGGTTGCGCGACCCCGCAGAATGGATTTCTTCATGAGTGTTTTTGCAAAGAGGCCTTCTATCTGGACAAGAAAAGCCTATCTTCTAGACAAGTAGAGAGAGAAGTTGCACGTGAATTCTTTCCTCCTATTTCAGTTGCGCGGGTTCGCGCAACCCATTTCAATTGTGCGGATTCGCGCAAACCCTCTCTTTCTCTCTCTCTCCCTTGTATTCCTTCCTTCTTGTCTTCTAACCAACAACAACCCTTCAAATGTGGTATGGGGTAGGGTATTTATAGGCATCCCTCTCTTACATAGTGGTGATCACCACCACTTCTTTCTTCATACAACTTTCATCCTCCTTCCATACATAGTGGTGTTCACCAACCTCTTCCTTAAATAGTGGTGCTCACCAACCTCTTCCTTAATACAAGGCAATGTCCATCCACTCCTTTTTACCAAGATAGCCCTCTTCACTCCTTTTTAGCAAAATACCCCTCTTTGCTCATTTTTACCAAAATACCCTCATTCACTCATTTTTACCAAAATACCCCCATTCACTCATTTGTATCAAAAATAAAGATGCACAACCCTTGAAAGGATCCACACCATGGAATTCTCTTACCAATGCAATGGACATGAAATGAGGTGGAATATTTTTTGTGACTCAACAGATGCCCCCTTGATTCTCCTCTGATTGATTTATAAAATCAAATGGAGGATCGATTTTCTTCCGACCGAAGAACTGAATGAACTACAATTGAAGGATGAATGGTTGATCATGCTTGCATAGAAGATTGATGATCATACTTGAATGATCGCGCTCGAACGAAAGATCTGAATGATCATGATTGAATGAAAGACTTGAATAATCGCGCTCAAATGGAAGATTTGAATGATTGCGCTCAAACGAAAGATTTGAATGATCATGCTAGAGCAGCGTTGAGCGGATGCTTCACTTGAGAGGATAAAATTCTCTTTTCATCGAAACTTGTAACTATAACAGTTGTGGCGACTTCATCTTTGAGCGGATGCTTCACTAGAGAGGATAAAATTCTCTTTTCATCGAAACTTGCTACTGTAACAGTTGCAACGACTTCATCTTTGAGTAACTTAACCAGAGAACTATCTTTAAACACTGTTACTGCTACAACAATCTCTTTAATCAACTCCGACAACTCTTTCCATCAACTCTATGTCTAGGGAATTGTTCTTTAGTGTTGTTTCTACTACAATAACTTTTTTTATTGTCTCCTTTATTCATGATCTACATAACCCAAGCTTTCAAATGACATTATTTCCTGGTAAATTAATCAAAATTAATATCTTAAGACATTATAATTTTTCAATTTAGCTTTATGAGGTATTGATAATTTTTAAATATATTGAAAACTTCTCCTCTTTTTTAGGTTGATTGTGATATTCGTAATATGATAATGATTTAATCATTTCATCTTTGCGCTTGTCATCGTGCTTCGCATCGTATTTGTTGCTCATTATATTGCACTTTCTAAGGTGTCATTTCTAACTCCAAAGGTTTAATCGTTAAGTCTTTTCTAGTTTGTGCTCCTAGGAATTTCTTCATAGACTTTTCTTTGGATCTTTGTTGATTCTGAAAAATAGATAAGATTTCTTTCAATTTTTATTTAATAACTTTCTGAAGGCTATAGAAGTTGCTGATAATGATTCGGTTTGTTCCTTGTCTCCATCAGATCTGGTACTTAGAGTTTTACGATATCATTATTCATAATTCTTGGCATATGAATTCTTCCACCGTTCATAAGAGACTATCAAAAAGATCAAGGCATAAATTACTTTAAAGACATAGATCATGCCCCCTTTCCAAGCCAATCTTTGCATAAAGATTTCTTTAGAAGATAATACTTCCGGAGTGAAGCTTGCTGATACCGTTGAAGGATGGATAATCTTTGCTGCTCCTTTAACGAATCGAAAGAATATATCTAAATCTTTAAATTGTCTGAGAGAGAATGATGATTCTTCGCTAGTTTATTCTCTGCCGCCTTTGAGAATCTTGTGCGATAATATTTTTCTATCATCAGCAAGGAAAGAATAAAAGGACCTCATGGCTCTTGTCAATATATTAATTGATATTGAAGATTTAAGCTTTTAAGTAGATAATTGCCAATATTTTGAAGGCATTTATTGTTGCTGTAATTTGAACCTGATTAAAGAGAAATACACTTTTGTATGTTGTTTACTCAACATTTGAAATTTTCATCAGGCAATTGCATATTTGAGCATATCTAAAGTGAAATATGTATGTACAACATTTTGAATGTTACACATAGTTTATGCTTTTTGAGCA
Source organism: Magnolia kwangsiensis (assembly GCA_037074715.1). NCBI lineage: Eukaryota > Viridiplantae > Streptophyta > Magnoliopsida > Magnoliales > Magnoliaceae > Magnolia > Magnolia kwangsiensis. The sequence goes on along the minus strand of CM073576.1, from coordinate 107,364,210 downwards.
ATAGAGCTAATGTACTTTTAATTGACCATACCTTGACTAGACAAGACTAAACTTGTCCTGACTTGACTAGACTTCACTTGACTAGTCTAGATTGAACTAGACTGTACTATACTGGACTAGACTAATACTACTGGACTGACAGCTACACACACAGTTTAGGCTCTTGAGTAGTGGAGCAAGCAGTTTCTTAGACTCATGCGGGAGTCGGGTCTTATGCGAATGGTATCTCTAACTCTCATGAGTTTGCTGAACTTATCACGGCCTGGATTTACTCACAGGTGTGGCCACAGTAACTCTCTAGAGTTCACGGGGCGTGCAAGGCTACCTTTGGCTAAATCCAAGGCTGTCAGTCCATCAATGAGTAGGTTTAGGCCCTTCCTCATGAGTTACTACCAGAATCAAGCCCGAGATCTGGATTTTCTACTTTTGGGGTACCAAATACAAGGCTGCTAGTCCAACAATGAGTAGGTTTAGGCCATTCCTCATGAGTTACTACCAGAATCAAGCCCAAATATGATTTTTTTTTGTCTGCAAGGTCGGACCCATTCACAAGAGGACAATTTCATCCATTCCCTGTGACATTGTCAGAAAGCTATACAAACGGCATTAGTGTTACGTGTGACTAGCCGTTGAGGACATTTTGGCCTTTTAGGGCTTTTAGTCGTTGCCTTCGTCTGTTGTCCGCATGGGTATGCATGTGATGTGGCCTATATGAGCTTTTTAGGGCCGCTAGCTCCACACTGCTGCTCGAATAATATATAGGTCTTATGCTAGTTGGCCGTATGGGACTTGGATTGGCTAGGCTACCTTAAATGATAAACCGTTGACGTTAACATGATAGTTGATCGTATAGGCTTTTTGCTGAAGATAATAAATCGATAACTGAAGATAACAGATTAATGATTGATATATCGCCCCTGTTGCTGTTGATCATATTATAAAAATTAGTCTGAATGAAGCTTCAGCTTGGTAATAATATCAATTCTGATAAACTTCGATAATGGAAAAATCTTCACGTCAACAATATGGCGATGGTAATGGTAGTTTTGCTAATCTAATCCAGTAACCATCGTCGGCACTTGACAATAATAATATACTTCAACTTGATATGATTGGGAATCTGCCATCTACCTTTTATTCATGTATAACATCGACATTCTGAGACTTTGGCCTTCTTGATATTCTACTTATCTTGCCCCCTTTTGATTTGAAAGTATTATGTTAATAATCTTCAAAATCAAAACTGTAATTATCTTATATGCTTTTGTTTGCCCCCTTTTGATTTGGAAGTATTATGTTAATAATCTTCAAAATCAAAACTGTAATTATCTTGCATACTTTTATTTGCCCATTTTTTATTTGGAAGTATTATGTTAATAATCTTTGAAATTAAAATTGTAATTATCTTGTATGTTTTTGTTTGCCCCCTAAATAATTATGTCGTGAATCTTTTGAGTTAAAACGCCGTGAATCTTTTTGATATTCAGAGATGATATATTTTGCTAAACTGACAGGTATATTGATGAAAATTTACCCCCATGATGAAAATACTTATCTCATTTCTTCTTGCCTATTCTTTTATAGAGTAAATAATTTCAATTGAGACCATATATCATTACTTTCTCTTTTATTTCATATGTCCTCTTCATGACAAATTTATTATCATTGGTCATGTTTGGTATAATACCTTTTCTTCTTTGCTTCATTTCCTTTGAATACTTTAGCCATGGCTATTCAATTTTCTCCACAGCTAGCAATCATAAGGAGTATGTCGTCTTCTTCAACTGCATATTTCCTGTAGTCTTTGAATTATCCGTACCCTTGCTTTACTTTCTTATATATAAAATTGCTAATGTTCTCTTTATCGGAATTTCAACTCTTTACCTTTGACAATCCTTCATTTTACTTTCTTTCTTCAGCAATATCTATTGCTGCTTTCTTAAGACTTTGAAATAGCCGATTGTAACACCCTGAAAATCGGGGGTCGTGTAGAAACCCGACTCCCGAGTTCCAGACCATCACTTATGAAAAAAATATGATTATGATTCAATGTTGTCTAAGTTAAAGCATTCATATGAGTAAGATTATACCAAAACTGCAATTCATACTCCAGATCCAGTGATAAAACGCAAGCGAAAGACTGAAAAATATATATATCACTGTACGAAAATAAAATAATCTCAAACTGTCTCCAAAGTATGAATACATCACTGAGTCTCATATACATGTCATAAAATAAGAAATAAATGTCAGGTGATAGTCCAACTAGCATGTCCTACCGATCCAGGCCACCTATGCAAAGCCGTTGGAGAATTGCATATACGAGAACTCATCCTGATCCTCGTAGTAATCCGGCTCAGCGTCCTGAATCGCCTCATCACCTGCATCTAAGACAGGGTCTGGTGGTATTACAAACACTGTCCCGTAACGTGGGAGTGAGTGATCAACTCAGTGGAATAATAGAGAAAAGATTAGCATGTTATCAAATCAATCATGCGTTAATAGTAAAGCAAACAATCAACCATCCCTAGGTACTGTTGTTAATGCAAGCATGAAATGACATGATGGATGCCCTCACCGACATACTGCCTCATGCGGCACCATTTGCGTCCACGGCATGCTTTCTTCCCTCAGTGCTCCACATCTTCCAGGCACATGCAGTGCGATATGGATAATGATTACTTGGTTGTTATTAGTCCTTTTCATACAACAGGATTGGGAAACTAAGGTACCTTCCTTATATCAATCCCAACACAGATCCTGTCTAGGGTCATCACTCTAGTAATCACATACGATGTTATATTTGTAGGTCGCTGCAAGGGCTGTCAGGGCTGTTGCTCACACTCGTTGCACCGCTCCCCCATCACCTTATCAATACAGGCCTAATGTACTCTCGTCGCTACGGAAGGGTCGTCGCCTCCCGCAGACTCAGAATATGCTCGCGGTCACTACAAAGGGCTCTTCACCAATCAGAGTAGGCCGACAGCTTGAATGTAGTGTCCCATACCACCACAATCGGCTCACAAGTCAAATGTGCTCACTGGTCACTACGGGGAGGTTTGTGGCCCCAGCATAGGCCGACAGCTTGACCATGGTGTCCCATACCACCATGCCTGACTCATGAGTCTTTATGGATCAAGGTACCATGGTTAACAGGGTTTCCAATGGTAAGTTCAGTACCCTAGGTTCAAGCAGTTATGACTCATACAGGGTGAACATACAATGGCCAGTCGGGTTACTTGACGGGCTCGACTAGTACGAGCGCATCTCAAGATGAGCGACATGAAGTGCATAAAACACTTCATATGGCCTAACCACTGCCACCAACTCAAAACACGACTCGCGTTCATCGACGCGTCTTTCGTGGAAAATAGAAGTCAACCACGAATTCAATCCATTACCGACTGCCTGGACTAAGACGTTGCCCTAAGTATTTGTAAATCCACATCAATAATCATATGAGAGTAATAGAAATGAAATACAACAATACAAGCATGTTAACACATGTTATAGCATACAAAGTAAGCAAATCAATCCAACACATGTATTCCATACATATAAGGAAATCAATTCATATGGAAAACATGATGGAAATCATATACATTTGCATATTAATTGAGAATTGAATCTCAAAACTAATTCACAACACTATTTACTCAATACATACTAATACAAACATTTATACATACACTTAGTCTACACACTTTAGTCTACATAGCGTATGTCGACTCAAAGTGCGCATTAGGGCGAATCTCTTGGCCAAACAGATCATGCACACATTCCTAGTATCCTAACACGACAAATAACCATGACAAACATTTCATCAAAATATGGACGTAAACAGTATTTTCTATAAATGACTAAAATATCCTAAATCTCATATTTTCCATACGCAGTCGAAATGAAAAACGGACAACATATTTTACGTGTCAAACGGCGTGCTCATCGATAATCTACTATTAAACGACATTGAAAGCTTTGAAATCAGTCAATCAAAGCGTCTAAAATCCACACCTTTCGCCTTAGATGTGTATCGATTCGAATAGAATGTATAAGCTTTGTCAACGGTGTAAATGCGACCTGATGCACAAGATACATAAGCTACTTCGCTATTGTATCAAAGGAATCCCTAAATCAGCAAGCGGTTAGGGTTTTCTTACCTAAAAGTGCATTGGAAATCACTGGAAAAGTGATTTGAATGCGTTGCTTTGGTACGTGCAAAGGATGGAGCAAACGGCAGGAAGTTCTCTCACAAAGTCTCTCACAATCTCTCACTTTCTCTCTCTCTCAATCTAGGGTTTTAAGAAAATTCATATGGGAGAGATATGAGAGGGTTTAAAGCCCTTATATAGGCTAAAAACTAACCTAAATAGACTTGGGAACAAAGTATACTTGAGTTATAACCAAATCGAGACTTTTTCGATCCAAAAGAGCATTTCGGGAGGTCCCTTAGCCGAACGCGGTCGGACTTAAGCTCATGGTCATTGGATGTTGTCCACACTAAGTTTTCAGACCGGTAGAGTTCCCAGATCGCACGTGGCGGTCCAGTTTTAGTTCAGCGGTCATTGTACCTAAATCAGGTCTACAAGTCTCATGATATGAAAGAGAAATTTTTCTTGATCCGGGGGTAAAATTTGGCTGAATTCTGACGGTTAGAATGCTTAATAATAACGCGCAAAGACACGTGCCAGATTTGGAATTAATTTCCTAAACCTTTACCCTATTCTCACTCTCTTCAGTCCAGGCTCAATGAAATAGCCTCAGAACATCGGTTGTGCTTGATTTTTGAAATGATTGTCAAGTCCATCTAATCGGTCATAATGGTCTAAGATTGTAGATATCGAACTTTCGACGCTTGGTCTAAATCCAATACGGAGTTTCAGAGGTTCCTGAGAGCAAACGGGTTTAGAGTTTGATCCAAGGTTTCAGGGTATTATAGCGTCATCAATTCTACAAGTTTTAGGTCTTGCAGAACGTATTTAAAGCGACCAGGGACAATTTCACATCTACTCTAACTTAGCGCTAGTTAACTTACGCTTATTTTCTAAAGGAATTAATCCTAAGTGATTTCTGATCGAGTTGGTACTCAAGTCTCTGTACGGATTTTTTCATATGAGAGTTGAGCAGCTTCACTTTCATTCATTTTAAATTGTAAATTTAAGTTGCTCTTCTACTCTATTAAGTCGTGACGATGCCCCCAGGGTTGTCTATTGATTGATAAATTTGTTAATTAATTCATCTACTCGTTAACGAGCAACGCCTAATTCAATAGAACTAACTTCTCATCTGAAGGCTTTACTAAAGGTTTACTATTGTTCACAATAGTCGCTGATATTGAAGGAGAAGGTGAAAACTGCATTTGTTGATGATGTCGAGGATAATCTTAGTGAGTGAGGTAAAATAGCATCTTGTAAGATTTCGCATGATCGACCTGTTATTCGTACTTGATAGGACGGTATTCTTTATGAGAGAAGATTGAACCCTTCGTCTTTTGGATGTTACCATCAACCATCCATTATCATCTTGCTACACTATCGGTGAAGCAAAAAATTATTCCAAACATTTCCTGGCATTGTCTGTCCTTAATCGCAGTTGACTTGATCTTCTCTGATACTTTCTGGTGAAAATCCGTTGGATGTGAAGTAGACAACCACGTTAGTCGGGAGAAAGGCTGTTGTGGTATACCTGTCATTCAAAACTGAGTGTTAGTTATTTTATGTAAATAAAATTGTACTTTATTTTTAGAGATGAAGGGGAGGATGTTCCCACTAAGAGTCACCATTTTAGCTTCTATACAATGCCAAAAGTGATAAATGTTCTCTGAATATTTTCTAAGTTATCATTGAAAAGAATTCCCAATGGAGTCACCATTTTGTTTCGATAAGAAAACAAATGCTTTTGATTTGGGAAATTTATTCAATGATAACAAAGAAAGAGTAAAGAACAATGATCACAAGATATCTATTCATTTTAAGTTCATTTACATCCTCAGATTTCCTTGATTCTAAAAATAAAGTACAATCAATGCAACATAATAAATGAAATAGAAGACAGTCCGATGGTAATTTCGATAGCATTTCGATGCTTTTGATGTTCACGCAATGGAGGATGGGTTGTACGGACTCGAAGCCCTCAATTTGGCCGTGCAATAGGTTCTAATCATCTTTCCATTCATCCTTTCAGTCGCACGAACATATTCTTCTTCCTTATGTAATTCTTTTTCTGTACTTCCATTTCCTTCATTTTCCTTGAAATGTGGCACACAACCCTTGAAATGTGGAGCGCATAACCCTTGAAATGTGGAGCACAAACTCTTGAAATGTGGAGTGCAAGCCCTTGAAATGTGGAGCGCAAACCCTTAAAATGTGGAGCGCAAACCCTTGAATTGTGGAGTGCACAACCCTTGAAATGTGGAGCACAAACTCTTGAATTGTGGAGCGTACAACCCTTGAAATGTGGAGCACACAACCATTGAAATGTGGAACTCACAACCCTTCAAATGTGGAGCACACAACCCTTGAAATGTGGGGTGAAAACCCTTGAAATGTGGAGCGCACAACCCTTGAAATGTGGAGCGTACAAGCTTCTTTTACATGAGGTGACGTATGGAGCATTTGTTAGGATAAGGAAAGCCTGGCATTAGGACAAAGTAGAGAGAGAAGTGGCGCATGGAGTATCCATTATGACAACAAAAGCCTAGAATTAGGACAAAGTCCACATGAAGTGGCACATGGATTATCCGTTAAGATAACAAAAGCCTTATGTTAGGACAAGGTCCACATGAAGTAGCCAATGGGGCTTTTTGCAAGAGTGGTTGTGCCGTGTAATGGGTTTCTTTACAAAAGTGGTTGCGTGACCCTGCGCAAAGGGTTTCTTTGTAAAAGTGGTTGCGTGACCCTACGCAATGGATTCCTTTGCAAAAGTGGTTGCGCGACTCCACGCAATTGATTTCTTCATGAGTGTTTCCGCAAAGAGGCCTTCTTTCCAGACAAGAAAAGCCTATCTTCAAGACAAGTAGAGAGAGAAGTGGCGCATGGATTTTTTCCTCCTATTTCAATTGTGTGGGTTTACGCCACCCATTTTAGTTGCACGGATGCACACAAATCCTCTCTTTCCTCTCTCTCTTATCTTCTTTCCTTCTTATCCCCCTTCTTGTCTTCCAACCAACAACAACCCTTCAAATGTGGCATGGGGAGGGGTATTTATAGGCATCCCTCTCTTACATAGTGGTGATCACCACCACTTCTTTCTTCATACAACTTCCACCCTCCTTCCTTACATAGTGGTGTTCACCAACCTCTTCCTTAAATAATGGTGATCACCAACCTCTTCCTTAATACACGACAATGTCCATCCACTCCTTTTTACCAAGATAATCCTCTTCACTCCTTTTTAGCAAAATACCCCTCTTTGCTCATTTTTACCAAAAGACCCCCATTCACTCATTTTACCAATATAAAGAGTGCACAACCCTTGAAAGGATCCGCACCATGCAATTCTCTAACCAATGCAATGGACATGCAATGAGATGGAATATTTTTTATGCCTCAACGTTGATTGATTCATGAAATCAAATGAAGGATTGATCTTCTTCCGACTGAAGAACCTAATGAACTACAACTGAAGGATGACCGAATAATCACACTCGAATGGAAGACTGAATGATCGCATTTGATCGGAAGACTTGAATGATCGCGTTCTATCAGAAGACTTGAATGATCACATTCGATTGAAAGACTTGAATGATCGCACTTAAACGGAACACTTCAATGATCGCGCTCGATCGAAAGACTTGAATGATCGCGCTCGAACAGAAGATTTGAATGATCGCGCTCGAATGGAAGATTTGAATGCCTCAAGCCAGCAGTGTCGAGCTGATGCTTAACTAGAGAGGATAAAATTCTCTTTCCATTGAAGCCCATCACTGCAACAGCTAAGGTGACTTCATCTTTAAGTAACTTGACCAGAGAAATATCTTTTAATGCTGATGTTGCTGCAGCGATCTCTTTGATTAACTCCATTGACTCTTCCTTTGAACTCTATGTCTCTAGAGAGTTGTTCTTTAATGCTGCCCCTGCTGCAACAACACTTTTAATTGTCTCTTTAGTTCACGATCTACATAACTCAAGCTTTCAAATGATAGTCTTTCCTGCCAAATTAATCAGAATTAGTATCTTAAGATATCATAACTTTCCAATTTAGTTTCATAAAGTATATTTTGAAAACTTTTTAGAATATTTATAATATTTACAATTTGATAATGATTTAGTTGTCTTCTCTTTGTGCTTGTCATCATGCTTCGCATTATATCACGCTTTTGGAGGTGTCATTTCTTGCTCTATAAGTTCAATCGCTGAGTTTTTTCTAGTTTGTGCTCCCTAGCATTTCTTCATAAACTGGCTAATAGTATGCTTTCCTTTGGACCTTTGTTGATTCTGAAAAATGGATAAGAGTTCTTTCAATTTCCTTTTAATAACTTTCTGAAGACCATAGAAGTTATTGACAATGATTTTATCTCTTTTGATAAACATTTGTTCCTTATCTCCATCAAATCCAATAATTAGGTTCTTGCGATATTATTATTAAAACAGTAAGAAGTTATGGCATTAGACCGTATAAACAGGCCTTGATATAAAAAACAACTCTTAAAAGTTCATGTCGGATCATGCTTTATTATTCTCTGCATAATTCTCCAGTTCATACTTCTTATAGTTGAGTGCGTTGGTGGGGTCATCAATATTACTTAGTACACGATTATTGCCCAGATGATTGTGTCATATCGACTCCTCTGCTATATATAAGAAATTATTTGAAAGACCAAGGCATGGGTTACTTTAGCGAAATCTATCATGCCCCCTTTCCAAGCCAATCTTCACATAAAGATTTCTTCAGAAGATAATATTTCTAAAGTGAAGCCTGTTGATGCCCTTGAAAGATGGATAATCTTTGTTGCTCTTTTTAAAGATTCCAAAGAATATATCTGAATCTTTAGATGGCCCAGAAGAGAATGATAATTCTTCACTAGTTTATTCTTTGCCACCTTTGAGAATTTTGCCAGATAATATTTCTTTATCATCAAGAAGGCAAAAGAGAAAAGACTTTACTCTCCTTGTCAGAAGAATAAGTATATTGCAATTGAAGGCTAGTAGTTGATCTTAAAGATTTAAATTTTCAAATGAAGAATTGCCAATATTTTGAAGGCATTCCCTGTTGCTGTAATTTGAACCTGATTCAAGAGAAACGCATTTTTGTATATCGTCTAATCAATGTTTGAGATTTTCATCAGCCAATTGCATATTTGAACATATCTTAAGTGAAATATATATTTGCAGCATTTTGATGCACGCATAGTTTAAGCTCTTGAGTATTGGAGCTAGCATACTTTTGACTAACAATACTTTGACTAGACATGACTTAATTGAACTAAACTTGACTGGACTTGACTTTACTGACTTGACATGACTTGAATGGACTAGACACTTCACATAGTTTAGGCTCTTGAGTAGTGGAGAAATCATAGTTTTTTAGACTCATAAGTAGTTGGAGTTAGGTCTTACACGAATGGTCTCTCTAACTCTCATGAGTTCTCTGGACTCATCACGGGCGGGGAGTTCAGAAATCGCGATCCATCAGAGGGGCCTAGTGAAGCTATCGGGGCTGCGAACTTAGTGGGATTTACGTACAGGGTTGGCCACAGTAACTCTCTAGAGTTCACGAGGCGCGTAAGGCTACCTTTGGTACCAAATCCAAGGTCGCCAGTCCATCAATGAGGGGGTATTTTGAGACCCTATCCTCATGAGTTACTACTGAAATCAAGTCAGGGATCTGGGGAGTCTTATTCGAGCTCCCTATTTTTCTTCGTCTGTAAGTTCGGACCCATTCACGAGAAGGTATTTTCATTCTCGTCCATGACGTTGTCGGAGAGCTATATAGACGGCATTAGTCTTACACGTGACTGGCCATTGAGGACTTTTTGGCCTTTTAGGGCTTTTAGTCGCTGGCTCCATCCGCTGCCCACATGGGTATGCATGTAATGTGGCCTATATGGGATTTTTAGGGCCACTGGCTCCACACTGCTGTCCCGAATAATATATAGGTCTTATGCGTAGTTGGCCGTATAGGGCTTGGCTAGGCTGCCTTAAATGATAAACTGTTGTTGTTGATGTGATGGTTGATCGTACAGGCCTTGATGAAGATAACAAATCGATAACTGAAGATAACATATCAATGATTGATATATCGTCCTTACTATTGTTACTGATATTATAAAATTTGGTCTGAATGGAGCTTCAACTTGAAAATAGTATCAATTTCTATAAACTTCGATAATAGAATAATTTTCATGTTAGTGATATGGTGATGGCAATAGTAGTTTTGCTCAACAATAATAATATACTTCAACTTGATATGCTTGGAACTCTACCTCTTATCATGTATGACATCGGCATTCTAAGACTTGGCATTCTAGGACTTTGGTATTCTTAGACTTTTGGCATTTTGAGACTTTGGCCTTCGTGGTATTCTTCTTATCCTGTCCCCTTTTGTTTTGGAGTATTATGCTTATAATCTTTGAAATCAAAACTGTAATTATCTTCATGGATGATGTATTTTGTATGTCTTTTTCTGCCCCCAGAATAATTATGTCATGAATCTTCTGAGTCAAAACACCGTGAATCTTTTTAGTTAAAATGTCGTGAATCTTCTAAGTCAAAACACTGTGAATCTTCTTGGTATTTAGGGATGATACATTTTGCTAAACTGGCAGGTATATTGATGAAAATTTGCCCCCATGATGAATATACTTGTCTTGCCTTCTTCTCGCCCGTTCTCCTATAGAGTGAATATCTTTAATCAGGCTCATATGTCATTACTTTATCTCTTATTTCATATATCTTCTTCGTGACAATTTTACCTTTGTCGATCATCTTCTTTAGAATACATATCTTTCCTTCTTTGCTTCATTTCCTTTGAATGTTTTAGCCATGGAAATTCAATTTTCTCTACAACTAGCAATTGATTCATTGTATGAAGTATATCATTTTCTTCAACCTTATGTTTCCCGCAGTCCATGAATTGTGTAAACTCTTTCTTTACTTTCTTAATTATAGAATAACTCATGTTTTATTTATCAGAATTTCTTCTCGTTCATTTTTAAGATTCTTCATCATGCTTTTCTTTCTTCGGCAATATTTGTTGTTGCTCTCTTAAGATTTCAAAATAACCAATTCATATGAGGGTTGAGCAGCTTCACTTTGATTCTTTCTAAATTATAAACTTTTATAATCAGATCTTCAAAGATCTGTATATTTGGATCACTGAGTTCTAATGTAATGTCTAGTTTTATGCATTCTGTACATGACTTGACCTACTCTTCTACTCTAGCAAATTGCAAACGCGATGCCCCCAGGGTTCTCCATTGACTAATGAATTCATTAATTGATTTGTCTTCTAATTAACGAGAAACAACTAATTTAGTCGAACTAACTTCTCATCTGAAGGCTTTTCTTAAGGTTACTATTGTTTACAGTAGTCACTGTTGGAAAATTAAGGACTTCTTCAGCACCATGCTCATCTGGTGAAGGTTGATTTACATCTGCTGGAAAATTTTCTGTCTCTTTACGCTATCAAAGGAAAAAGTGAAAATTTCATTATTGATACCGTCGAGCAGGGTGAACTGAGTGAGTGAGTAAAACTGCACCTCATAGTATTGCACTATTGAGGCATAAAAAAGAAAATAAAGAATTGAAGATTAAGAAGATAAATGTTAACAAGAAAGAAGAAAACAAAAGATGAAAAAGAAAAAGTTTCTTTTAAGGGTGTTTGTGCAGGTCCGCGCAAACCATATTGATTGCACGGGTTTGCACAACCAGTAACACCAATTGCACGGAGTTGCGCAATTGATTTCGGGACTTATAGTCCATAAATGATCATAATCGATGAAAGGTGGGTCCCATGCCACCAAGATCAAGGGTTCACACGTGTGGGGGTCTATAAATACCCCCTCCCCCTCTCATTTGGGAGGATTGAAGATTTTGGAAGAAGTGCAGAGCCGCGGAGAAGACTGAAGGTAGGAATGAAGAGAGGCTTAGGGTTTGCGTGGACCCGCACAAACCATGTTGGTTGCATGGGTCCGCACAACCAGACTGTCATGAAGTCAATAATGATAAGGGGTCGAAATACTGCCGAAATGATTAGGCTCCAATTCTTCTTCTGTCCAAGCTTCAAGAAGAGAAATCAGTTGATCAAATTCGCACAATATTCCTCTTAAAGAGATTGTCAAATCATGAGTCGAAGTGCTGCCAAATTTGTCATCTGGATTCGACATTTGAACTTTATCAATTTCTACATTCTAAATAATTTATCTCAGAATCAAGGGACTCCCGAGGATGTAAATGAACTCAATATTAATAATACAATGATTGTTCTTAACATACTCTTTCTTTGTTATATTTGAATAAGATAATCTCCCAAATCGAAATGCATTTATTTCGTGTTCAGAACAAATGGTGACCCTGCTGGGGAACTTTATCTTATTTAATGTTAACATTGAGATAGTTACAGGATGTTTGTTGTACTTTGGCATCTTGTTGATGCCAAAATGACGACTCTTAGTGGGAGCATCCTCCCCTTCATCTCTCAGATAAATTATATTGATATTTAAATAATAATTACAAATTTGTGTCTTATCCTTAAGGTAAGAAGATAAATTTGTGAACTTTGATCAAAATGGCGATCACGATCAAATGGCAAACTCGATGAGAAAGGTGAACTTTTATTTCAACGTAACTGGATTCATGGTGGAATATGTGCTGGATAAGCCTCCGAGGTGTGAAACCCAATCTCCCTTATGCAAAAATGGCCTAACCTGAACAATGGTTGGAGTTGTGTCTGCTTCACCTTGAGTACTAGAAGATGAGGAGAATTGGACTGTCATGACATCTCGAAGATTGAGAGCTCGAAATGTAAGGAGATTCAGAACAAGTCTACCTTCACCACGAACTAGGGGACCAATAACAAAAAATGATGCAAAAAAGAATCTTGAATTAGCCCCTCTTGCAATATATCCTGGGTAAATGGTTCCACAGTTAACATCACATGACTTAACGACTTTGGTTTCTCTAAGAGTTTGATGGACAAAAGCACAAAAAGGAAAGGCGCTACTCGTAGGATCACCTACTTCTGCATTATCTCGATCAATCAGTTACAGTGAAAGTATGGGAAAATTGAACGGGACTTCCCTTTTTGTAAGCCCTATCACATTAACATATTCTTATCCCATTCCGACTACAGCTTCATTAGGAAGTGGGGAAGCTATAGTACATATGGCTGGAACAGATTAGGGAACTATACCGACCACGGAGGACCGTATGAATGAAATGGCACAAACACAGAGGACATTAATGGAAGAATGTAGAAATCTCAGAGAGGCTCTGACAACTCTCGCGCACAACGTAGCTCAAATAGCAGCTCCTCTAATGATGGGCACGATGAACGAACAAGAACATCAACCAAAAAGTTTTCAGCCATAGGGAGTAGGGCCACTTGGATCTGCTCTGGCAGTGAGGACCATAACTCAAGAGGAAGTACGATAAGTTGTTGAGGAAGCCGTCAGAGTAGAAAGGGAGCATGAGAATGTTGGTCAATTCAGATATTGGACACCATATCCATTGGAAGCAGAGGATGTCTTGTTCCTAGTTAACTTCAAGCATCTAAATTTTTAAAATTTTAATGGAGAGGGGTCGCCGGAGGAGCATTTGATGCACTTTATTACCAGTATGGAGAATTTCTCTATGATACCACAATACTGCCTATGTTTATTCAGATCATCGCTGACAAGTAAAGAGTTTCGATGGTATTCTAGTCTAGCTCTAGGGTCAATACACACGTAGGAGGAGATGAAAGACACCTTTATGTCAAACTTCTTCTCTTTAGAGCCCGACGTCAGCATCACAAAGTTGGCTTTAGTATGGCAGAGAGAAGGGGGACCAGTGGAGAAGTTTATAGACAGATGTAAGACATTGGGAGCCTCATGCAGGCAGCTATCGAAAGAAAAAGAACAGGTCAAGATGTGCCTAAATTTCATGGAAACAAGAATTACGTTTGAGCTCACTAACGCCGATATTAAGACTTTCCGTGACTTCGCCACCAAAGCCTCACGCCCTAGAGTTGATGACCCAAAAAATGCCAGCGTTTCACTATGAAATGGCCAGAAGAGGACCCAGTAGGTTAATCGTAAATACTGTGGACCACGAAAAAAAGAGTCAAGAAACGAGGGATTCAAGAGAAAAAAGGACAGTGGAAAGAAGAATCAAGTTGTCACACCCCAAACCTGAGGGTGGACAGCTTCCGTGATGCCCTGAATCAGGCACTCGGCTTCCATACACCAGGTCCTGAGTTTGGTGCACCACAAGAAAGATATTTGACTGAATTTATATATATATATATATATATATATAATAATAATAATAATAATAATAATAATAATAATAATAATACTTGAGCATGAAGATCCATGATCAAAATACCAAGCAACACTCTCTATTATAAATCATGATGGTTACAAGTATAATGTTTTACAAAAGGTACATAATGTCAACATTGACAAATCGAAAAATAGATGCAATGCATCGAGAAAGCTAAGTCTTTCAATCTACTCTAGCCCTGAAAAAAATGAAAAATAGGAAGCTTAGACAAAAAGCCTAGTGAGTACACATGTGTGTGCAGTGTGTCCTACATGCAAGCAAGATAAATATGTTGCAAGGAAATCATATATGTGAAAGGTGTGTAGCTCATAAGGTGTGATTTCAATGTCAATGCAATGCATATGCATCATAGTGATACTCCGAGTCAATGATACTAGCATCACCAAGTCATATTTTTATTTCTCCCATACCACAGCCATAACTATATTACACGCATCTGTAATCACATCATCATCATCATATTGTCATACCATATCAAAACTGTATATCTCGGGAAGCACTGTGGTCGATACCATGCACCAGACACTAGTAATTGACCTCGCATACCCGCATTGTGGTAGACTTCCACCAACTGTATATCATGAAAAACACCGTGGTCAACACCAATGCACCAAACACCAGTAATCGACCTCGCATACCCGCCCTACGGTGGACTTCCACCCGACATGCCAGTAGTGGACTTCATTCGCACTTGTCCTCATCAGCAAGTCAGACCGGTCCCTATTTGCACCTCAGCCCTTAAGCAGGTTGGACCCACCTCTTCCCAACCCAACCTCATCATTGGGAGTCAAATCCATGACCCATGTATCCACTCGGCCCAACGGTGAGGCAACCCTAGGTAGTATAGGGCTTTTGGGACTTTCAACCCAAGGGGCACATCATCCCTACTATTTTCACACTTCCGATGTCCCGTTCATTTTCAGGGATAACCCAAGTCATCATCATAGATGTATATTTCATCGTCAAGATCCAACTCATGTCATACGGCACGACTGTGGTATTTCGATTATCATGTATGTCATGATTATACATGAATTCAAGCAAACATGATAAGACATACATTCAAGTGCATGTGGTATGCATATAATGTCATGTGTTTAGGGTCCTGTTTAACCTTTAAGGCAAAAATGATGTATAATCATCATATGCCACCATCAACTATATCAATCTATGATCATGTGACTAAACTGAAGAGGACATGTCTTACACATAAACAAATGTATTGAAGTACACTTGCAAATACCATCATTCCATAGTACATGAGTATGATCAATATCAACATGGTTAAGTAGATGAATTTATATGTTAGAGAGTGAAACAACATTAATCAAGTATTAAATCACATGCTTCTATTAACCACAATTACTGACATCACTAATATCATCCATAACTATCATAATCACGAGCATTAATTGTAATAAGAGTTACACCATATCCTTCCCAAGATAGATATTCCATTAGTGGCTTTGGCTCAATATAATTTTCTTCTATTAGGACCACATGGTTATACCCTAACTGGGCCTTATGGTTAATGAGTGGTGGTGACGCAAAGTATATGCACCAAGTGGTTATAAGATAAAAGGCTTAGACATAACATATAGTAAATGAGCTACAAGATGAATGGTGCTGGCGAAACTCATATCATTTAGTGGACTTCACCTTCATGTGGGTTGTTAGTAGATTGGATTTACATATAACTATTGTAGTAGTTCTACAATAGTTTAGAAGGCACAGGTAAACTTCATAAGATATAGTGAGCCCTAAGTTGAATAACTTAGTATATAATAGACATATAAGAGTTAGTTTGTAACGACTCAAAAAAATCCGTACAAAGACCCAAGTACCAACTCAGGCAGAAATCTCTCAGGACTAAATCCTTTAGAAACTAGATAAGAATTAACTAAGTGCTAACCTATATTACCTAAGAAATTAGCACTAATCACTTTAAATACGATCTGCAAGACTCAAAATTGGTAGAATCGTTAACGCTATGTTACCCAAAAATTTAGGATCCAACCCTAAACCCAGTTGCTCTTGGCAGCACTTAGAAACTTCGTATCGGACCTGGACTGCACGTTGAAAGTCCGATGACTATAAAACCATTGGATTAGGACCTCCTAGGTGGACTTGACAATCACCTCGAAAATCGAGTCCAAACGATGTCCTGAGACTGTTTCCTTGAGTCCGGAGTGAAGAGTGTGAAAAGTGAAGATTTTTAAGAAATTAAATATGAATTTAAGTAAACTGAGTTGTGTCGCTTGCGCGCCATTTATAAGCATTCTGACCGTTAATTTTTTACCCAAACTCACCCTCGGATCAAGAATGATGGCCCATACATGTCAATATACTTGTGACCCTGATCGAGTTTCGGTGACTGCTAAATTGAAACTGGTCTGCCACGGTCGATTTGGAAACCCAATCAAACTAAAAACTTAATTTGATCAAGATCCAGCATCTAAGAGCTTAAGTCTGACCGCATTCGGCAAATGGACCTCCAGAACTACTCTGTTAGATCGGAATAAGGTTGATTTGGATATAACCTAAGTATACCTTGGCCCTGAGACTATTTTCGTTAGTTTTGGGCCTATATAAGGACCTTAAACCCTCTCTCACAAATTTCATACGAATTTTAAAACCCTAGCTAAGGAAGAGAAGAAAAAGAGAGAGAAAGTAAGAGAGAAGTTGGTGATTCATCCTGGGATTCTTCCTAGCTTCACTACATGCCTAATCCACTGATTCGAATCGTTATTTTGGTGATTCTAATTTCATACTTGGGTAAGAAAATCAAACCCTAACCTGTTTTAGGGCTTAGCATAGTTGGAGTGATGAAATAGCTAACCTAGTTCTTGCTATAGGTTGCTAAACTGCCATTAACGAAGGCATACTGTTTAAATCCTATTTGTTACGCTTCTACGGTGTAAGGTGTGGACTATAGATGTATAGATTATGGTTTTCAAAGCTTTCAATGTTGGTGAATGATAAATTCCTGACGTGGATGCTATTACACATGCTAAATGCGCTATCTGTTCTGTTTTACGAATATGTCTAGTCTATGTTACAAATAGAATATTCCGTGTGTTAGTTAAAATGTTTGTATGCATATAAAATCTGATGTTGTGATTGCCATGATAAATTGTTGTTAGTACATGCTTGTTATGTATGCGACAACTCCTTAGCAAAAGGATTTGCCCAAATATGCAATATGCCAATATACGTGATGTATGTTGAATAGTATAGTCAAAGTGTTTGTGTAAATACCTGAACGGGTTAAAAATTGGTAGAGTATGATTTTCAAGGGTATTGAGATATGAATCTCAATCACCTTACGTGTGTTTATGATTTCCTCCATGAAATGTTTAGCCTATTTTATTCATTTTAACTGTGTGTATGATTTCCTCCATGTATTGTATTCATGTTTAAGTTATACTTCATGACATATTCATATAAATGTGAAATTTGAATCAAATGTCTATTATTGAGATTGTATGTGATTGGGACCATGTTATGGGCAAGGCAATCGGTAACAGGCTTTGAGTTGTTTAAGTTATACTTCATGACATATTCATATAAATGTTAAATTTGAATCAAATGTTTATTATTGAGATTGTACGTGACTGGGACCATGTTATGGGCTAGGCAATCGGTAACAGGCTTTGAGTTTGTGGCTGAGATTTATTCACCACGTAAGACGTGTTTGACGAACCCGAGCTGTACCAAAGTTGTCGGCAGTGGTTTGGCCACACGGAATGCTTATGCATTTCATGTCGATCAAATCAATGTGCGATCGTGCTAGTCGAGCTCGTCAAGTAACCTGATTGACCCGATGTATGTTCACCATGTATGGACGCTCTTGTTTGAATCTAGGGTACCAAACTTACCAGTGTAATCCTGTCAACCTTGGTACCACGATCCGCTAAGACTCATGAGCCGAACATGGTGGTATGGGACACCGTGGTCGAGCTGTCAGCTTACGCTGGGGTGACGAGCCTCCCCGTAGTGACCAGTGAGCAACCTAGACTCGTGAGCCGATTATGGTGGTATGGGACACTATATTCGAGCTGTTGGCCTACTCTGATTGGTGACGAGCCCTCTGTAGTAACCTTGAGGATGCCTTGACACTGCAGACAGGCAACGAGCCTTTTTGTAGTACCGAAAGTATACTAGGCCTGTATTGATTAGTGATGAGCCCTTTACAGCGACCTAGAACAGTAATGCCATATGAGATTTACTAGGACTGACGACCCTAGAATGGATCATTGTTTGGGTATTGATATAAGGGAGGTACCTTAGCTTCCCAATCCTACTGTATAAAAAAGGACTAATAATAACTTGGTAATCACATTCATAACATCGCACTGCATGTGCCTCGGGTTGAAGAGCACAGAGGGTAGAAAGCATGTCGCGACCATAAGATGGTGTCGCACGAGGGAGTGTAAGAAAGGGCATGTATCATGAAAATATTTCATCCTTGCATTAATAAGAGTATCTAGGAATGTTTGATATGTCTGCTTTATCATTACTACTTGACTGAATTGATAATATGTTAATCTTTGCTCTATGATTCCACTGAGTTGATCACTCACTCCCATGTTCTGGGACGGTGTTCTGAACACCCACCAGACTCGATCTTTGCTGTAGATGACGACGTGACTCAGGAGGTGGAGCCTGATTACTACGACGATCCGGATGAGTTCTTATACATGCACTTCTCTGATAGGCCGTTATGATTGACGGGACTACAGGGCTTTTCATTGTAGTTGGAAACTATCTCTCCACATTTTGATTTTTTTTGAACTAATACATGTATATGGTGACTCAGTGATGTATTCATACTCTGGGGTTCGACGAAGATCCTTTGGACTCATATACGTTTAGATATATCTTTCAATCTTCTGCTTACATTATATAAATTGATCTGGAGTATGAATTACTATTTTGGTATAATCCCACTCATGTTTACTGCACTAATATGAACAACATTCAATCATCATTATCTATGTCGCATAAGTGATGCGTTGGAACTTAGGAGCTGAGCTTCTGCTCGACCCTCAATTTTTAGGGCATTACAAGTTGGTATCAGAGCATGATTTGGATTAAACTGGACCTGGGTTATGCTCACATGACGTACGATGACGCCACTTTAGTGTAGGAGGGTGCGAGAACAATCTAGAAATAGGGTTAGGACTCCTAAAGTCGTCAATTGGCGAAAGTCTATTGGAAATGATCATCGAGATCAAGTCCGTGCACACTCCTGATCACACACGACGACCCCAAACCACGTTTAGACCATCGATTGACGGGTATAGATCGTGTTTCATCTCATTCCAACCGTTAAAAATTGATAAATGGGGATATGTATCAGATTTGTTTCGAAACGACCCGAAATGAGTCGAATCAGAGTAGGGGCCTAATCGGGGCATTTCTGGGGGGACCCAGGGTGGGACCCACATCATTTTAGACCCTGGGGGGAGGACCTCACCGGAATGGCGAGCCTTCACGGGACTGGTCAGAGACCGGCGAGGACCTCGCCGGTTTGGCGAGGCCTCACTGACCGACGGGCCAGACTGGGGCGAGCCGTCGGGCCGACGCTCTTTAGGGCCTAGTGTGACCCATTGGTCCGTGGTTTCATGAATAAAACACTCTCAAACATACCCTCTCTTCAAAATCTCACCCTCTAAGCTCTCCTTTTTCTTCAAAACTTCTCATTCCTCTCTCAAATCACCCTTCCAATCCCTCTTTCCTTCATTTCTTTTCAAGCCTTACATCCCTCCACCGTTCTCAGCCATATCCATCACCCAACCCTCTCTTTTCCTTTGATTTGAGCTCTTAAATCCCCCATTTAAGTCTCAAATTCATGTAAACCCATTAATCCATCCTATTTTGTCAATTTTTCTCTTTATCCCCTTTCATTTAAGCCTTTACACCCTTATATAAGGCTCAAATCCGTGGAGACCCAAAGATCTCATCCCTTTCCTTCCTTTTCTTCACTTTTCCATGACTTTCTTGGAGGTTGTCGCGACCCTATTCTTGATTTCCACCATTCTTTCTCTCATGGGAAAGAAAAGAGCTCCTGTGGATGAAGCTGGGCCTAGTCGACCCACTCACTCGAGGAGACCGAGAGGAGCCGCCGTGAGTACAAGCGCTGGTAGGGAGTTACAGACTAAGCGGGGTCTTGATCCCCAGGCTCCCGTTGGAAGAGCTTTGTTGGCAGAGCTATCCCATGGAGTTTATGAGGGCCGTAGGGTCCTTTTTAAAGCGCATGTGGATGGGCGACTATTTGGCGAATACTTATTGTTCCTGCACTTGGAAGAGGCTAGGTGGGGTCTGCTATTTAAAGGAGAGTCTCATGCAAATGTGAGCACTGTCCGAGCCTTCTATGCCCACATTCTAGAGCCTACGCTAGAGCCCTTGCAGTTCAAGATCCCATTTGGCAAAGATTGGGGGGCCACAATCAACGTTGGTTTAATATCTTGGCTCTTGAATGTGCCACTTGGCAAGGTACATGAAAGTGAAAGGAATCTGAATAGTGTACGTGAAAGGGATCGCCGCACCAGGTTTTTATGTGGTCAACTAGTTCAGTGACAGCATGGCAAGAGCCTCTTAGCGACCAATATGATGGGCGACTTCCACCTGCTTCACCACATCTACACGTTCAACGTCTACCCTAGGTGGAGCAATCGCAGTGAGTGCATGCGTCTCATGGTGGATTTCCTGTACCAAGTGAGGCAGGGAGTGCAGTTATGCGTGCCTACGTTTGTACTACGACAGATAGTCCTTATCGCACGTTCAAATAGAAGGACTGAGTCGCTCCCCTTCGGTCGACTCATATGCAAGATTGCACTTGAGTTTGGCTACAGACTTGGGGCAGAATTTCCAGCGCCGATCCATTACATCAGTGAGACCACTCTCAATCAAATGAATATCAGGCCATGGCAGTGACAGGCTCGACTTAAGGAGAATGAAGGTGAAAGAGAAAGTGAAGAAGAAGAGAGTGAAGGAGAAGGCGGGGCTAAAATAGAAGAAGAGGAAGAACAGGAGGAAGAAGAGGAGGCTCAGGACACGAGTGAGATCTCTCCTCCTACGGCACCGGGGCAGGACACTGATCAGGCCGTCAGGGATGCCCGCATAGCGCGACTTGAGGAGGGTCAGGATGTCCTACGACAGGATATCATGGATCTTCGGGGCTTTATGAAACACAAGTTCAAGAAAGTGACTAGCACTCTGAAGTCTATCTTGTGCTACTTGCAGGATAAGGGTGCCCCTCCTCCATCACCAGATTCGGATGCTTAATCCTCCATGTGGTTGCCCCGTAGCTTGTTTGTTGTTTGTAAGCTGTTGGTGTTTTTTATGTTGATAGGCTTAGTAAGTAGTAACTTTTAGGATGTTTTAAATGTTTAAAGTCCTGGTTGTATTAACGCACCTGCATTTCCTGTCATGATCCATGTAAAACTGTATTCCATATATTGTGACAAATTTTGGTAAATGAAATGCATGCAGTGTTTTGCTATGAAGTGTGTAAAATGCTTACAGGATTGTGTGTTACTATGCTGCATCTTATGTAAGTTGCACCTTATGTTGTGTAGGAAATGCCACCTAAGTTCAAGCGGAGCGTGGCACGCCTCACATTGAGTGATTCGATGGACCAGGCACCTCCCCAGAGAGATGGTCGTACGGACCCTTATTTGGACTCGGTTCGTGAGACTATGCCTGAGTCTCAACCTTCTACTGGACTTACAGTTGGACCACCACCTTACACACCACCGGTTCGTGAGAAGAACCGTGCGTCTTCTTCGACACAGCATGTGCCTCAGTCAGCTCCACCTACGGATAGGTTGGAACAGTTGTTGACGATGATGCACCAGCAGCACCAGCAGCAAAAGATGCGGCAGCAGTAGCAGCAGCAACAACAGCTCTTGGCCACCATTGCAGGAGCCTTAGCCCAGGGTGGGGGTACGACTCCACCTTCACCATCTGTACTCCCTGCTGAGACTGTAAGGCCTCCCATTCAGGATGAAGGTGTGACTTTGCCTACACCTACTGTATACCCTACAGGGAATTTAGGTACTAGTGGCCTCCTAGAGTGATTCCAACGCTTGCGTCCTCCTATATTTACGGGTTCTCACAGACCCGAGGAGGCTGAATATTGGCTTGACTACATCTACAAGATGCTGAGGATGCTACACTGTACAGAACCAGAGCAGGTTGAGTTGGTTACCTTTATGTTGGAGAAGGAAGCCAGCTTGTGGTGGGATAGTGTCCTGCAAACTGTTGCAGCTGATTATGTATGGACGTGAGCAACATTTGAGACCCACGTCCATGAGAAATAATATCCCCTTACGTACCGGCACGAGAAGGATAATAAATTCCTGCACAAAAATAAGGAGGCATGTCAGTGATAGAGTATGAGCACCAGTTTAAGGAGTTGGGCAGATACGTCCCTACTGTACTTGCTGATGCGGAGATGCGGATACGACATTTTTCTAAGGGCCTACGACCCGATATTCACTCGAAGATGTGCTGTGCTAGCATACCCTCCTATGCTGAGCTAGTACACATGTCTATGCGAGCAGAGTAGGACGGGGATAGATTGTCACGTTCTCATGGGCCAATGATCCTTAGGCCACGACTAGATATGCCGAGCAGGCCATTCCTCGATAAGAGGTCCTGTACCGACTCTCCTCCTGAGATCGTGGCGCCACTAGTTCCGATGAGGTGACCTGGTGTGACATGTACGTACTGTGGGAGACCAGGTCATGCTACAGAGAGCTATTTTGTGCATATGAGAGACAAAGGGTTTTCACCGCCGCAGAGAATCGACCGCCCTCGTCCTCAGGCTCTATCGGCTCCACCCCTATGGACCGCACCTGTACATCCATCGTTTCGATCGCCGGGACCCCAATTTAGGCCACCCCAACGGCCCATGGTACCACTGTCGAATCGCCCGCAGCAGGCTCGGGTGCATGCACTTACAGCTGAGGCTTCTGAGGGTGCAGATCTAGCACCGAGGTCATTTGAGGGTACGACTCATATCCAAGGTACTTTAGTTTTCTTACTGGTGGACACTAGGTCCACTACTTCTATGATTTCATGTTCAGCAGTCAAGCGGTTAGCATTGGTTACTGCCCCTACAAAGGGAGTGAGGGTTATCACCACCACTGGGACATTTTCTGATGTTACTAAGATTTGCAAGAGCTGCCTGATAAACTTAGGGAGCAGGACCGTACTAGGTGACATAATTATCTTTCCTCTGTTTCATTATGATGTCATTGTTGGTATGGATTGGCTCGCTAGGATGCGAGTAGAGATTGATTGTGAGGCTAAGGTGGTGACAGCCTATGGACCTGAGGGCACAACTTTTACTTTTCCAGTTCAGGTCAGTCACCCTTTACGGATGAGTTATTACGTTTCTTTATTGGGGGATATGGACGGTCTGCCACTTGTGAATACACCGATAGTCTAGGATTTTGAGGATGTGTTCGCGACGATCCCCGGTTTGCCTCCGTAGCGTGAGATCGATTTTACTATTGATCTCATGCCAGGTGCGGCACCCGTTTCATTACCGATGTAACGTATGCCACCATGTGAGATGGAGGAACTGAGGAAACAGATTGACGGGCTGGTAGAGAAGGGCTTCATACGACCTAGTGTGTCTCCTTGGGGAGCACCTGTGTTGTTTGTCAATAAGAAGGATGGGTCACTACGGTTATGAATTGATTACCACAAGTTGAACCAGTGGACCGTGAAGAACAAGTATTCTTTTCCCAGGATAGACGATCTGTTTTATCAGTTGAAAGGGGCGCGTACTTTTTGAAGATTGACCTATAGTCAGGGTATCATCAGTTGCGCGTCAGGGATGAGGACGTGCAGAAGACTGCATTCAGGACCAGCTTTGGTCATTACGAGTTCCTAGTGATGTCATTCGATCTTACAAACACACCGGATGTGTTCATGGACTTGATGAACTAGGTGTTTGGGCCATTTCTATACCGATTCATCATCGTGTTTATCGATGACATCCTAGTTTACTCTGTGAGTCAGGAAGAGCACAAGGGACACCTACAAGCAGTCTTGGATACTCTGAGGAAGAATCAGTTGTTCGTACATTACAAGAAGTGCGACTTCTGGCAGGAGGAAGTCAAGTTTCTACAACATGTGGTGTCCAAGGAAGAGATAGGGGTGGACCTTTCTAAGGTAGCCGTAGTTCAGGACTGGAAGCAGCCTGGTTCGGTTACTGAGGTGAAGAGTTTTCTTGGTCTGGCAGGTTATTACCAATGCTTCATTCAAGACTTCTCTAAGATAGCTAGACCTTTATCTCAGTTAACTCGGAAGGACTTGAAGTTCGATTGGAATGAGAAGGCGGAAGCAGCTTTTTGGGAGTTGAAGGACTGACTAACATCCTCCCCTGTGCTAGTATTATCAGAGCAAGGGGTCAAGTATACGATATACACCGATGCATCTCGCGTTGGTCTAGGTTGTGTCCTGATGCAGAAGGACAGGGTGATTGCATATGCCTCAAGACAGTTGAGGAGGCACGAGGAGAATTACCCTACGCATGGCCACGAGTTAGCAGTGGTCATATTTGTATTAAAGCTCTAGAGACATTACCTCTACGAAGAGGAGTTCGAGTTCTTTTGTGACCACAAGAGCCTTAAGTATATATTCACTCAGTGGGACTTGAATATGTGGCAGCGCCGATGGATGAAAACCTTAAAGGACTTCAAGTTCGAGGTCTCCTACCATCCTGGCAAGGAAAATCTTATGGAAAACACATTGAGCAGCAAGAAGGCAATCATATTTATGGCTCCACTGATGATTGAGGAGTGGGGTATGCTAGAGTTTGTTCGCGACTTTGAGCAGAAGCTCACTGTAGAGGAACCGTTTGAAGTCGTCGCACATGTTTGTGTACAGCCCCTCATTGATTGTAGGATCATCGAGGCTCAGGCAGACGATGCACTTTTGGTGAAGATGCGAGAGTGGGTTGGTACAGATGAGGACTCAGAGTGGACTGTTGGTACGGATGCGGGCTTATGTTATCTTGGCCGCCCATGCGTCCCATGCGTCCCAAACATTCCTGAGTTGAGGCGAGAAGTTCTTGAGGCGGCGTACAATTCAAAGCTAGCGATGCATCCTGGAAGTATGAAGATGTATCGAGATGTGAAGAGGTCGTACTGGTAGGACAACATGAAGAATCATATAGCAGAGTATGTATCCCATTGTCTCACATGCCAATAGGTCAAGACAGAGCATCGCCTGGCTTTACCCACACCAATCACAGGCGTACACAACATATTTCATTTATTTATGCTGAAGAAATACGTTCCTGATCCTTGCCACATTATCAGATGGGAACCGGTACATTGAACGGGATGCTACATATGTACTACGTCCGACGCGTATCCTCGATAGGAAGGAGCAAGTATTGCGAAGTAAGGTGATTCCACTCGTGAAGGTACTATGGACACACCATACTGAGGAGGAAGCTACTTGGGAAAAAGAAGCTGAGGTCAGAAAGAACTACCCTCAGATTCTCGAGAAGTACAAAAATGTACTAATTTTGGGGATGAATTTTTTCTTTAAGGGGGGTAGATTGTAACGACTTGGAAAAATATGTACAAAGACCCGAGTACCAACTCAGGCAGAAATCCCTTAGGACTAAATCCTTTAGAAACTAGACAAGAATTAACTAAGTGCTAACCTAGATTACCTAAGAAATTAGCACTAATTACTTTAAATACGATCTGCAAGATTCAAAATCGGTAGAATTGTTAACGGTATGTTATCCTAAAATCTAGGATCCAACCCTAACCCTGTTTCTCTCGGCAGCACTCAGAAACTTTGTGTCGGACCTGGACTGCACGTCGAAAGTCTGATAACTATAAAACCATTGGATTAGGACCGCCTAGGTGGACTTGACAATCCCCTCAAAAATCGAGTCCAAACGATGTCCTGAGACTGTTTCCTTGAGTCCGGAGTGAAGAGTGTAAAAAAGTGAAGATTTTTAAGAAATTAAATATGAGTTTAAGTAATCTGAGTTGTCACGCCCCAAACTCGGATACCGGGCTCACAAAATTCCTGATTGCCGAATCCGGCGCCGACAGCCTCCGTAGAACCCCATTCTCGCCTCCTAGCGCCCATTCACCAAGTTCCGATCCTGGGATGCTACGAGGAGGATTTTCAATGTCAGTTTGATTCGTAATAAGCATAACCAATGACATAACCCATAAACAACAACCAAGAACTTTATTACATTTTCACAATGATAAAAAACTTTACAAGTACAATGAGCATATAGGGAAATACAATGGTAAAGAATAAAACTCCAAAAACGTTCTGCAACGTGCTCCTGCCTCAGCGCTGCTGCGATCCAACGTCACCTACATGCAACGGTCATGCATAAGCTTACAGAAAGCTTAGAGGGTGGTGAAAGTGTGTGCACAAGGTAGTAATATGAGCATGCAGTGTCAGAGTAATGCGGAATATGCAGATGGATCCATAATATCCTGAGCCGTACTAAGGCTTATGCGATGCAAGACATGAATGGTATCGGCCACCCCAAGGCCATGCGATGTGCAATGCAATTCAAGCATACAGATCCTCATCTATGTCCACACACCAATACAGCTCAAATATGGAATATCATCGGGGTCTAGTACACTCTAAACCAGATTGTCGCCACATCGCGCGCAATAAGGTAAGTGGAAGAGACCTCACTATCCATCTGCCAATATCGGGCGTGACTCGTCGATAGCGGACCCATTCCTCGAGCTGGTCAGACTCAGCCTAGCATTGCCCCCTACTCTTGGGCGAGTAAGGCCGCACCCCCTTCCAATCGACCACGACACAGTGGAGAGCGTAACCGTCTGGTAATCGGCACTCAATGCTCATTTACCCACTCGGTCTAGACGTTGGAGCAACCTCTTGGTACCATAAGCATTTAGGGACTTTCACCCAGGGACATCTATAGTACCCCATGTAGAACAAGATTTCTGGTATCCAATCCTGCCAACCACGATACATCTGTGGAAGTTACGACCCCGATGTCGCTAGGGCGTACAATATCCATGTCATGATTCACGCTATCCAGTCATGCATCAAATCCTGCGCATATCGTGCGCTCATGTAGGACAACACCACCTAACCGGGAGCCCATAAATAACCTGCCCGAAGGCAAATGCTATGATCAGACAATTCTCACGCCAAGCATATATATGATGCGTATGATCATGAGTCATGAAACTGTACTAAACATGTTATAATAAAATGAACTATCTTACAATGCAGATAGACCTGGGCGGCCTATACACAGCAAATACGGCCCAGTAATGGGCCCTAAGGAGAGTCGTAATGTGGACATCTAACCAACATTACACTCGCAATGTGGACGTCAAACCAACATTGCTCCTAAGGCACGATCGCCGTGAACATCGTTACATAATCTGTGTTAGGCTCACACATTGCAATGGACCTTAAGTATATCCCATTGGGCCCTAAATTCATCAAATGGGCTCTATCATATGGGCCTTTTATTCATCAATGAGTCACATCAATGGGCCACACCAATGGGCCTTAAGTGCGTTGCAATGGGTCAAACCCATGGACTTTAGATTACATCAAATGGGCCTAATCTCATGGGTCTTATATGTAGTAAATGGACCACACCCATTGAGCCCCAAATGTACGTCAAATGGACCTTAATCCCATAGGCCCTAGTACATCTCAGTGGGCCTTAACCCATGGGCCCCGAAAATAACAAATGGCCTACTCTCATGGGCTCCAAAATACACCAAATGGGTCCAATCCCATGGACCTTGGAACACATCAAATGGGTCCACTCCCATGGCCTAGAGGCCCACTGAAATGTTTATTTGCCATTCAATCTGGTTGGCAAGGGGCCCACTGTAATGTTTATTTGCAATCCAATATGTTCAAACGGTCATACGGACCTTGGGCCCACAAATATGATTTGTGTAATAATATACATACATTATAATTATAACAGCAACTTATACATTATGGGCATGAATATATATATAAAATACCTATATATATGGTTGTTGCTATAGCTTTTAAAAGCATTAGAAGGGAACAGAGGTGGGTCCCATGTAGGGCCTGCCACTAAATTCATATTTATAAAATATACATTATAAACTATATAACATATAAATATATATAATGGTGGGTCCCACAGAAATCACTATGGGCAGCTGGCAGTGGGCCCCATCATCAAAGGCAGATGGACGGCGTGTGTAAAACTCATGCAACAGGGCCCCACCATCCGCTGGACGGTGGGTGAAACAATATGTCATGGTGAGTCTCACCGTCCACGGGCTGTGGACAGTGAGAATGAAATATATACATTACCGTGGGTCCCACAAATGTGGCCCACCTTGATGCCCAAATGCCATCTGAGCCATTCATAAGGCCTCTCGGACCTAGATGGAGGGAAAACAAAAATTTCAACTTGATCCAACGCTTCTGTGGGCCCCAAACAAGATTTCAACGGTAGGCTTTTAATCCCAATGTTTCAAGTGGTGTGGGCCGCCTGAGTTTTGGATCGGTCCGAGATTCGAAGGGGGCCCACCTGATGATGGGACCCGCCTCATGAACAGATTGGACGACAAATAAGCATTACGGTGGGGCCCATGGCTGGAGCCGTGGGTCCCATGCTGGACGCCGCCCGCCCGCACGCAGCGTGCTGCTACACATCTGTCAGAGAGGGAGGCAGGGTCCCTTTGAGAAAAATTTGGAAACTCGATTTTCTGGGGTTTTTCGGATGTGGGGCCCACATCATGAGAATCCACTCCGTCCATTAGTTTATAGGGCCCGAAACACACCGAACGAGTCCAATATTCGGTATTTTTTTTAGCATGTAGGTGCAGCAAAGTGGGTCCAAATAGTTTTAAATGGTAAGAAAAACAGTTGTCTATAGTATGGCCCACCAGATCAACAGATCAACCTCATTTTTTGGCTCAACGCCTAAAATGAGTTGAAAAAAAAGATGAACGGCATGGATGGAACAAATGCATCAAGGTGGGGCCTGCATGAGCCGGCCCACCAAAACCCCCTTTTTTTTCTTTTCTTTTTGAAACGTCCAGCGTCCCAGACGCTGGACGATTTGCTTTCCTTAAAAAAAATAGTTTGTGGTGGGCCCTGATGAAGTGGGCCACCACCGATGGGTGACATGGGTACAACGCTAAGGTGGGCCCCACTTGAATAAAGATTTGTATAAAATAAAATCTCAAGGTGGGATCCATTCAAGTGGGCCACACAATCCTATTGCATAAAAATAAAATAAAATAAAATAAAATAAAATAAAATCAAAGAAATAAAAGAGAGAGAGAGAGACATGGAGAGTGGGACACGCCTTGTGATGGAGGGACCCCGATATTATGGGCCCTCCCTTACATGAAATCATACATCAAGTGGGTCATTTTGCACATGTGACCATCAAAACTGAAGATCAACGGTGGGGATCCTTTCCCCACCAATATGGATGGTCTAGATGACCTTTCTAAAGAAAATAAACATCATGATGGGGTCCATGGAGAATGGCCCCATCATGGAATGATCATGATGATCCAAGTAGGCCATCGGCCTTATCTTAGGGTCCCAAGTGAGATCCACACCATTGATCGGTGGGCCTCACTTGGTCCACCATAAAAATAAGAAAAACTACCCTATAGAGGCACCCACCGTCCGATCTTCTTGTTCCTAGGGATTCCTTGGCACCTTAGCTTCAACTTCAATGGATGAGATGAAGAATGGAGGGTTGAGATGGGAGATGATGGGGTAGGAAGGTGGGCCACTTGGAGCTTAGGAGAGTTTGAAAAACTCCATACGTATGGAGCTTGGAATTTTGCTTGGAGATTTGAAATGAGAAAGAGAGAAAGAGAGAGTTGTAAAGGGAGAGAGAGAGAGAGTGATGGATGGATGTGGTGAGTGATGGTTGTGTAAGAAAAGCTTGACTTTTGAGGCTTTTGTGTAAGAGAGGTATGGGTGGTGAAGACTTTTGTGGCTTTTTGTGTAAGAGAGGTATGGTTTTGGGAGACTTTTGTGGTTGCTTAGGAAAATGGAATAAAGTGATGTGTACTTGACATGTGATGGCTTGATGGATTGATTGATTGATGGGATTGATGTGATTGAAGTGACACATCGTAGAGATTCCCTTGGATTTCACAACACGCGGCGTTTTCTCACACCGAACGTTGGCCTACAACTCTCGACCAGGGTATCGCCTTAGCACGCGAGTCGCGACATCCGAACCGCAACGACGGTGCTGTCGCTATGGTATTGGTCTCAGGTTGAGTCGACTCGGGTTGTCGGCATATGAATCAGGGTCGCACGTCGATATCGATTAAGGGTCGAAGGTTGCCGGAATTCGACCGGTAAGACCGCGGAAGTCTATGGAACGGTACGGACCAAGATACGGGTCTTACAGCTCTCCCCTCCTTATAAAAATTTTATCCTCGAAATTCACACAAGCATCACAACTAAGCATTACTCATGAAAAAAAACGTCATAATATCATCACATAGAATCGGAGATAGCATACAAAATACATCACATGATCAATCATCAAAGAGATAGGATAACGCTCTCGAATCTCAGCCTCACGCTCCCAAGAAGCCTCCTCTACAAAATGGTGACCCCACTGCACCTTCACCAATGGAATGACCTTGGTTCTGAGGATCTGCTCCTTCCGATCAAGGATACGGACTGGCTGCTCAATGTAAGAAGCATCTCACGAACCTCCAGCGGCTGCTAATTAATGACGGGAACTATGTCTGACTCACACTTCCTCAACATGGAGTCGTGAAAAACATCGTGGACGCTAGACAACTGTGATGGTAAGGAAAGCCGATAGGCCACGGCGCCAACGTGCCCAGTAATCTTAAAAGGTCCTATGAATCTAGGGGCAAGCTTGTCCTTCGCTCCAAATCGAACTACGCCCTTCATGGGGGAGACCTTGAGATACACATGGTCCCCTACATCAAACTCCAAGGGACGACGCCGACGATCAACAGAACTCTTCTGTCGGCTCTGAGATGTGCGCATCCTCTGCCTGATGATATCTATAGCCTCTGACGTCTCTTGCACAAGCTCGGGACTTAGGAGACGGCGCTCTCTAACCTCGGTCTAACAACTCGGTGATCTGCATGGTCTGCCATATAGTGCCTCAAAAGGAGCCATGCCGATGGTCGCCTGATAGCTGTTATTGTATGCGAACTCAGCCAATCGCAGATGCTCATCCCAGCTACCCCCGAAATTAATCGCACAAGCCCGAAGCATATCCTCAAGGATCTGGTTGACCCCCTCGGTCTGGCCATCGGTCTGCGGATGGTACGCGGTGCTGAACTGCAAATCAGTCCCCATCAAGCGCTGGAAGCTCTCCCAAAACTGAGACGTGAACCTCGAGTCTCGGTCAGAAACGATCGAGACTGGAACGCCATGCAGTCTCACAATCTCCTCAATAAATAATCTCGTAAGCCGGTCCATAGACCAAGTCGTACGCATCGCAAGGAAATGTGCCGACTTCGTCAGACGATCCACAACAACCCAAATGGCATCATGACTGCGCTGAGTCCTTGGTAAACTCATAATGAAATCAGTCGACACGTGCTCTCACTTCCACATCGGGACGCTCAACGGCTGCAATAGACCAGGAGGTCTCTGATGATCGGCCTTGACACGCTGGCACGTGTCACACTCGGCCACAAAACTGATGATCTGGCACTTCATTCCCGCCCAAAAATACTGTCGCCTCATGTCACGGTACATCTTCGTCAGCCCGGGTGGATAGAAAATCACGATCGATGTGCCTCGGTCATAAGATCTCTGCGCAACTCTGGAATATCCGGGACACATAATCGGCCTCTGAAGTGAAGTCCACCGTCTGTACCAATCTGCCAATCTGTCTGACTCTCAGATGTAGTCTCAACCATGTAACTCTGCAACGACTCATCAGCCTGCTGAGCCTCGATCACCCTAGTGACAAGAGAGGGTTGAATCGACAAGCTCGATAACTGTACAATGGAAGATTGCAGGCCGAGCTCAAAGTTATACGCAGTAATATCCTCAAGCATCCGCCACTCCTGGATCATCATATATGCCACTAGGCCTCGTGGCTGACGGCTGAGGGCATCTGCCACCACGTTCGCCTTGCCCGGGTGGTACTGGAGGTCGAAATCATAGTCCTTCAGGAGCTCCATCCAGCGCCTCTGTCTCATATTCAACTCAGACTATGAGAAGAGGTACTTCAAGCTCTTATGATCAGAGAAGAGCTCGAACCTGACCCCATAAAGATAGTGCCTCCACACCTTCAGTGCGAAGACAACTGCAGCC
Source organism: Magnolia kwangsiensis (assembly GCA_037074715.1). Classification (NCBI taxonomy): domain Eukaryota; kingdom Viridiplantae; phylum Streptophyta; class Magnoliopsida; order Magnoliales; family Magnoliaceae; genus Magnolia; species Magnolia kwangsiensis. Next base: position 107,331,385 of record CM073576.1, on the reverse strand, counting down.
AGCTCCAAATCATGTGTAGGATAGTTCAGCTCATGAACCTTGAGCTGACGAGACGCAAAGGCCACTGGTCTCTCGTGCTGCATCAGGACAGCACCCAAACCGATATGCGAGGCATCGGTGAATACAATAAATCCGTCACTCCCAGAGGGAAGAGTGAGGACAGGAGTGGACGTCAGACAGTCCTTCAACTCCGTAAATGCTCGCTCGCAGGCGTCACTCTAAATAAACTCTGTGCCCTTCCGAGTCAACCTGGTCAGCGGGGCTGCAATACGAGAGAAGCCCTCAATAAAACGTCGATAATAGCCCGCTAAACCAAGGAAACTACGGATCTCTGTCGCAGTCGTGGGCTGCCCCACTGACGCACTGCCTCGACCTTCGTGGGGTCCACTGCGACACCCTCCCTCGTCACCACGTGACCGAGGAACTTCACCTCCTCCTGCCGGAACTCGCACTTCTCCAGCTTCGCATACAGCTGGTGTGCGCGGAGGGTCTACAAGGTAATCTCTAAGTACTGCTCATGCTCCTCACGGGTCCTTGAGTAGATCAGAATGTCGTCGATGAAGACTACAACAAACTGATCCAGATATGGGCGAAAAACTTCGTTCATCAGTTGCATGAAGACCGCAGGTGCATTGGTCAGTCCGAAGGACATGACCTGAAACTCAAAATGACCGTAACGCGTCCTGAATGCTGTCTTCGGAATGTCCTCATCTCGAACCTGAATCTGATGATAACTGGAACGCAGGTCAATCTTCGAAAAGAACTGTGCACCCTGCAGCTGGTCAAACAAATCATCAATCCTATGGAGCGGGTACTTATTCTTGATCTTGACTTTGTTGAGCTCGCGGTAGTCAACGCAGAGCCTCAATGAGCCATCCTTCTTCTTCACGAAGAGTACCGGCGCTCCCCATGGGAAACTGCTCTGACGGATAAAGCCCAACTCACGTAACTTGTCTAACTGCTTCTGCAGTTCCCGTAACTCTAACGGTGCCATACGATACGGGGCCTTCGAAATAGGCACGGTACTGGGCACGAGATCAATCTGGAACTCGGTGAGTCGACGAGGCGGTAATCCTGGAATCTCCTGGAACACATCGAGAAAATCGCATACTATGGGTAAATGGTCGATGCAGGCGGCAACAGGCTCCTCTATGGCACAGGACATCAAGCAAGACAACTGCTCTCCTTTGGGCTCTGCAACGAATTGAAACTTTGGCACGCCGGGTATATAGAACGTGACGGTCCTCGCAGGGCAGTCCAAAATGTCATAATACTCAGCGAGCCAATCCATGCCCATGATGACCTCGAACTCAGACATCGATAAAATAAATAAATTGGCAGGCAGAAAGGTATCCCCAACCAGAACGGGGCAAGATGGGCAAAATCGTCCCAACACTGCAGTCTTCCCCAAGGGAGTCGATACTGATAGGCTCTCACCAGCAGACTCCAATGGTAAGCCAGCCGATCGATAAAAGCTCTCGGCCACAAAAGAGTGCGATGCACCGGAATCAAACAGCACACGTGCAATGCATGCAGAGACTGGAAGTATACCCTCAACGACTCCTCCGGATGACTGCGGATCCTGCTGAGCCACATAGAATCTAGCCTGAGCTGGTTGGGAAGGTGCATGTCCCCTCTGAACGTGCTGCTGCTACTGCTGTGGTGGCTGAGGAGGTCGAAACTGCTGCCTCTGCTGCTGTGGCCTCTGAGGCTGGTGCTGATGCTGATGCTGCTGCTGAGGTGGCCTCGGTGGTGAAGGCTGCTGTCACTGCTGCTGTGGGAGTCTCTGCTGCTGCGGTAGAGGTCTCTGCTGCTGTGGACCTCTCTGCTGCTGTTGGGGGCTGTGACACTCCCATGAACGGTGTCCCGTTGCACCGCACCTGAAGCAAGTGCGGGTGAACTGCCTCTGAGGTGGTGGTGGAGGTGCTGCTGGTGCTGCTGGCGCTCAGAAGGCTGGGCGAGCTGTACGCCTCTGCTGCTGTGGTCGACACTACTGGGAATCACTGGAAGAAGCCTGCCTCTTCCGGTCTCTCCTCTGACCACGATCAGACTGAGAACCGGCCCACTCAGTCTCGTAAATCTGAGCTCTCCGCACTACTGCCTGGAAAGTAGGGAGCTCATGCCCAATTACACGACCGTAACGTAAGTCGTGCTCGAAATGGCGGGCCTTCCGCCCCTCCTCATCAACCATATATGGTGTAAATCTAGATAGCGCCACAAAATGGGCCGCGTACTGTGCCACAGTCATGTCTCCCTGTACCAGAGTCTCGAACTCTAAAGCTCGCTGACGGCAGATATGGGAGGGAAGTACTGCTCCTCGAATCGATCAACAAAGTCCTCCCATGTTCAGACATACTCAGGTCCGACAACACGGGTAACAGAGGTCCACCAATGCTCGGCCTCACCTTGGAAGAGAAATACTGCTAGCCGGAAGCGCTGCTCGGTCGTACATGACATGGTATCAAAAATCTTCTCCACATCGGAGCGCCATCTCTCTGATGCGGTCGGATCTAGCTCGCCATGGAAACGTGGGGGATCAAGCTGTCTGAACTCACGAAGTAAGGCGCTCGGGCGCTCCTGCTCTGCCTGAGCTGGTGAAATAACTGGGCACCTGCCCTGTCCCTGGAGTGCAGCTGTCACAGCCTGTAACATCTGCTGTAACTGAGAGGCACTCACAGTCACAGTCGGCTCCGCATCGGCCTCAGGTGGAGGAATGTCATCCTCAGGGAAGGGAACAGGGATCTCTGAGGGTGGAACGGGAGAGGCATGGGGTAAAGCTAGAGCCTCCGATGGTGAAGCAGAATCCTCAGGTGGTGGTGTGGGAGTCGATCGGGTAACTCTCCCAGGCACATGTCCTACACGAAAGAGCGAAGACGCCTATCAACTTCAAAACTCTCGAAGGTACACACGCTAACGGTCTGTATTGGAAGGTCGCGAAGCTATCCGAACTTCGGGACTTAGACATTCCATACTCATAGCAGACATGTAATGTTGTTCTCAGTTATTCTCAAGTTATGCTCTGATACCAACTTCTGTCACGCCCCAAACTCGGATACCGGGCTCACAAAATTCTTGATTGCCGAATCCAGCGCCGACAGCCTCCGTAGAACCCCATTCTCGGCTCCTAGCGCCCATTCGCCAGGTTCCGATCCTGGGATGCTACGAGGAGGATTTTTAACGTCAGTTTGATTTGTAATAAGCATAACCAATGGCATAACCCACAAACAACAACCAAGAACTCCATTACATTTCCACTATGATCAAAAACTTTACAAGTACAATGAGCATAAAGGGAAATACAATGGTAAAGAACAAAACTCCAAAAATGCTCTGCAACGTGCTCCTGCCTCAGCGTTGCTGCGATCCAACATCACCTGCACGCAACGGTCGTGCATAAGCTTACAGAAAGCTTAGAGGGTGGTGAAAGTGTGTGTACAAGGTAGTAATATGATCATGCAGTGTCAGAGTAATGCGAAATATACAGATGGATCCATAATATCCTGAGCCGTACCAAGGCTTATGCAATGCAAGACATGAATGGTATCGGCCACCCCAAGGCCATGCGATGTGCAATGCAATTCAAGCATACAGATCCTCATCTATGTCCACACACCAATACAGCTCAAATATGGGATATCACCGAGGTCTAGTACACTCTAAACCAGATTATCGCCACATCACGTGCAATAAGATAAGAGGAAGAGACGTCACTATCCGTCTGCCAATATCGGACGCGACTCGTCGATAGCGGACCCATTCCTCGAGCTGGTCAGACTCAGCCTAGCATTGCCCCTTACTCTCGGGCGGGTAAGGCCACACCCCCTTCCAACCGACCATGACACAGTGGAGAGTGTAACCGTCTGGTAATCAGCACTCAACGCTCATCTACCCACTCAGTCTAGATGTTGAAGCAACCTCTTAGTACCATAAGGGTTTAGGAACTTTCACCCAGGGATATCTATAGTACCCCATGTAGAATAAGATTTTTGGTATCCAATCCTGCCAACCACGATACATCTGTGAAAGTTACGACCCCGATGTCGCTAGGACGTACAATATCCATGTCATACAAATGCGATATGCATGATTCACGCTATCCAGTCATGCATCAAATCCTGTGCATATCGTGCGCTCATGTAGGGCAACACCGCCTAACCGGGAGCCTATAAACAACCTGCCCGAGAGTAGAGGACAATGCTAGGCTGAGTCTGACCAGCTAGAGGAATGGGTCCACTATCGAGGAGTCGCGCCCGATATTGACAGACGGATAGTGAGGTCTCTTCCACTTACCTTATTGCGCGCGATGTGGCGACAATCTGGTTTAGAGTGTACTAGACCCCGGTGATATCCCATATTTGAGCTGTATTGGTGTGTGGACATAGATGAGGATCTGTATGCTTGAATTGCATTGCACATCGCATGGCCTTGGGGTGGCCGATACCATTCATGTCTTGCATCGCATAAGCCTTGGTACGGCTCAGGATATTATGGATCCATCTGCATATTTCGCATTACTCTGACACTGCATGCTCATATTACTACCTTGTGCACACACTTTCACCACCCTCTAAGCTTTCTGTAAGCTTATGCATGATCGTTGCGTGCAGGTGACGTTGGATCGCAGCAGCGCTGAGGCAGGAGCACGTTGCAGAGCATTTTTAGAGTTTTATTCTTTACCATTGTATTTTCCTTTATGCTCATTGTACTTGTAAAGTTTTTGATCATAGTGGAAATGTAATGGAGTTCTTGGTTGTTGTTTGTGGGTTATGCCATTGGTTATGCTTATTACGAATCAAACTGACGTTGAAAATCCTCCTCGTAGCATCCCAGGATCGGAACCTGGCGAATGGGCGCTAGGAGCCGAGAATGGGGTTCTACGGAGGCTATCGGCGCCGGATTCGGCAATCAAGAATTTTGTGAGCCCGGTATTCGAGTTTGGGGCGTGACATGAGTCATGTCGCTTGCGTGCCATTTATAAGCATTTTGACCGTTGGTTTTTGACCCAAACTCACCTTCGGATCAGGAATGATGGCCCATACATGTCAATATACTTATAAACCTGATCGAGTTTTGGTGACCGTTAAATTAAAATTGGTTCGCCACAGTCGATTTGAAAACCCGATCGAACTGAAAACTTAACTTGATCAAGATCCAGCATCTATGAGCTTAAGTCCGACCGCATTCGGCAAAGGGACCTCCAGAACTGCTCTGTTGGATCAGAACAAGGACGATTTGGATATAACCTAAGTATACCTTGGCCCTGAGACTATTTTCATTAGTTTTAGGCCTATATAAGGACCTTAAACTTTCTCCCACAAATTCCATACGAATTTTAAAACCCTAGCTAAGGAACAGAAGAAAAAGAGAGAGAAAGTAAGAGAGAAGTTGGCAATTCATCTTGGGATTCTTCCCAGCTTCACTACGTGCCTAATCCACCGATTTGAATCATTATTTTGGTGATTCTAATTTCATACTTGGGTAAGAAAATCAAACCCTAACCTATTTTAAGGCTTAACATAGTTGGAGTGATGAAATAACTAACCTAGTTCGTGCTATAGGTTGCTAAACTGCCATTGACGAAGGCATACCATTTAAATCCTATTTGTTACGCTTCTACGGCGTAAGGTGTGGACTATAGATGTATAGATTATGGTTTTTAAAGCTTTCAATGTTAGTGAATGATAGATTCCTGACGTGGGTGCTATTACACATGCTAAATGCGCTATCTGTTCTGTTTTACGAATATGTCTAGTCTATGTTACAAATAAAGTATTCCATGTGTTTGTTAAAATGTTTGTATGCATATAAAATCTGATGTTGTGATTGCCATGAAAAATTATTATTAGTACATGCTTGTTAAGTATACGACAACTCCTTAGCAAAAGGATTTGCCCAAATATACAATATGCCAACATACGTGATGTATGTTAAATAGTGTAGTCAAAGTGTTTGTGTAGATACCTGAATAGGTTAGAAATTAGTAGAGTATGATTTTTAAGGGTATTGAGATATGAATCTCAATCACCTTACTTGTGTGTATGATTTCCTTCAAGAAATGTTTAGCCTATTTTATTCATGTTAACTGTGTGTATAATTTCCTCCATGTACTGTATTCATGTTTAAGTTATACTTCATGACATGTTCATATAAATGTGGAATTTGAATCAAATGTCTATTATTGAGATTGTACGTGACTAGGACCATGTTATGGGCCAGGTAATCGGTAACAGGCTTTGAGTTCATGGCTGAGATTTATTCGCCATGTAAGACGTGTTTGACAAACCCGAGCTGTACTAGAGTTGTCGGCAGTGGTTTGGCCACACGGAATGCTTATACATTTCACGTTGATCAAATCAATGTGCGATCGTGCTAGTCGAGCTCGTCAAGTAACCTGATTGACTCGATGTATGTTCACCATGTATGTACGCTCTTGTTTGAATCTAGGGTACCAAACTTACCAGTGTAATCCTGTCAACCTTGGTATCACAATCCGCTAAGACTCATGAGCCGAACATGGTGGTATGGGACACCGTGGTCGAGCTGTTAGCTTACGCTGGGGTGACGAGCCTCCCCGTAGTGACCAGTAGAAACCTAGACTCGTGAGCCGATTATGGTGGCATGAGACACTATATTCGAGCTGTCGGCCTACTCTGATTGGTGACAAGCCCTCTATAGTGACCTCGAGCATACCTTGACACTGTAGACAGGCGACGAGCCTTTTTGTAGTACCGAAGGTATACTAGGCATGTATTGATTGGTGACGAGCCCTTTACAGTGACCTAGAATAGTAATGTCATATGAGATTTACTAGGATTGACAAGCCTGGAATGGATCATTGTTTGGGTATTTATATAAGGGAGGTACCTTAGCTTCCCAATCCTACTGTATGAAAAAGGACTAATAATAACTCGATAATCACGTTCATAACATCGCACTGCATGTGCCCTGGGTTGAAGAGCATAGAGGAAAGAAAGCATGCTGCGACCGTAAGATGGTGTCGCACGAGGGAGTGTAGGCGAGGGCATGCATCATGAAAAATTTGATCCTTGCATTAATAAGAGTATCTAGGAATGTCTGATATATTTGTTTTATCATTACTGCTTGACTGAATTAATAACATGTTAATCTTTGCTCTATGATTCCATTGAGTTGATCACTCACTTCCACGTTCTGGGACGGTGTTCTGAACACCCACCAGACTCTGTCTTAGTTGTAGATGATGACGTGAATCAGGAGGCGAAGCCTGATTAGTACAACGATCCGGACGAGTTCTCATACATGCAGTTCTCTGACGGTTTCGCTTAGGCCGTTATGATCGACGAGACTACAGGGCTTTTCATTGTAGTTGGAAACTATCTCTCAACATTTTGATTTTTTTTAAACTAATACATATATATGGTGACTCAGTGATGTATTCATACTCTGGGGTTCGACGGAGATCCTTTGGATGCATATATGTTTAGATATATCTTTCAGTCTTCCGCCTGCATTATATAAATTGATCTGGAGTATGAATTATTATTTTGGTATAATCCCACTCATGTTTACTACACTAATCTGAACAACATTCAATCATCATTATCTATGTTGCATAAGTGATGCGTTGGAACTTGGGAGCTGAGCTTCTGCTCGACCCCCGATTTTTAGGGTGTTACATAGTTACAGTTGGATAATGCGTGTTTATCTCATATAACGTAGTGGGTCCTACTTCCAAGTGGTCCCATAAGCAGATTGGTCCACACACAAACATTACGGTGGGTCCCAATAAGTAGATAGTATAGGTAATTCACATATATTAAGGTAGTACAAGGAATAATAGTTCAGATGCACAAGGCACACGCAAGCGAGCTTCATCATTAAATCGTTTGGTTGGCAAAATAATTGAACAGTGCGGATAAAATACTTACATAGAGTGGGTTCACAAGAGTTCAAAAGTTATACATTCAATTAACCCTATTTCATATTGTCTGACTTATTTAGGAATTAGATCTAGATCATTTTGGAATCATGTTTTAGAATTAGCTCGGCTAAATGGTGAAATATGCAATACTTACATCAAGGTAGGGTCCATAATCAATTTGACACACGTCTTAAGTTCACATACCTAAGAAGTTACACCATTAGCATAGTCCATGAGTCTGAGCAATTACACGATCCTCATATGCCCACATGGTCTTATGGCCACTCCATTATTAGAAGTCCATATGGTTGAGTGGCCACACAAATGTCATTGTACTAATCATAATAAGGGACTTAAGGTTAGATGGTTATGTGTGTCTACATTTCAAAATATCCAAACGTAATCGAGCAATCATAATCCTACACACGAATACAAGGTTACACCAATTATGATAAGTCTTATACTCAACCACTTCACATGTCACATAGTTAATAACTCATATTCGGTGTCGCATGGTTAAGGGCCAAGAACCACATTTCATCATACCATTTGCAGTTAAGGGATCACATCACATAAAATCCAGGACCTTGATAGCATTAACTTAGGTAACATAACCCTATATCACATTCAGTTTAGTGTACAACTTGGTCATATGTGATTCAAGTGGCAGTATCTATATTGATAAGCACAAACCTACGTTGTTGAATGGTCATCAATGCTACTTGATTTCATACGGTTAGGTGGCCTTGTACGTATTTTATATTCATATACTTAGATGACTACATATACTACATATACTCCACCATTTCTTAGGATTAAGTGGTTATACATACATCAAATACCCACATGATTAATGGGCCAAACAGGTATATTGCACCCTCACACCACTAGAGTCTACATATATGTTATAATTAAACATGTTTAAGGGTTTAAACACAAATCACATGATCCCATTACTTGGGGCCGCACTATAACCAAAGTGCCAAGTGATCAAGGGCTGTCCACAATCAGCCCATTTAAGGGATTAATCATCATTACTTCAAAAATTACAATACTAGTTCGTCATACATTCAACACATGGAGATTACAAACTCCTATCAAAGAGGCCTAATGGATGGACCAAATAAGGCTACCACTGATGGACCCACATGGTATTCACTCAAAATGGGCCTTACCATTCTTGGGCCCACACATCAATGGAATTTACAATGAGTTCTATATGGTGGAGCTCATGGGGCTTTCCCATGAGGTTAAGTTGTATATGACCCACTTAAGACTTAGAATCAAAGTCCAAATCCTAAAAATGATATGAGGAAGTGGATGGTCTGCATGGATTAAATAGATACCCCATGGTGGCCTTAGGTTGGATTCAATAGTTAGGTCTTTATTCTCATAGCCTTGTATTGTATGGTCCAATTCAGGTTGGATTGACTGATCTTTGGGACAATGCTCTAAAGGGGACCCGGTACATGGGCTAGATGGGTTGAATATCTAATGCATCATCAGGATGACCTATAATAAATTTTTAGTGACGAGAGTTCAATTTACATTATTTCATAATGTAAGTCTATCTAATCATTGGATGGGCCTGATTCATGGTAATATACCGTCAAAAGGGTTGATAAAATAGATAAATGATGAGGATCTTAAATAGATATCATGTCATAACCATGGTGGATTAAGTGGCATAACACATACATAAAAACGGGCCATACCACACACAAGTTGAGAGGGTTACCCTCCATTAAATCATTTATAATTATTTGTTGGGCCCACCAAGGTGTGGATCACAAATCCAGCCCATCCATTATGTGTGTACCACTTAGTTGAGGGGTCAGTCCAAGTTTCAGATACATCCAAATTTCTAGTGGACCCCCGACAAGTGTTTTTATATGCTAGAGCTCACTCTGAGTTGTACAAATGGTTTAAGGAGATCAAAGTTACATGGGTTCATGTATTTATTATATCTACACTGTTTATCTATATTTTTTGATATTATTTTAGAAAATTATCCAAAAATGAATCATAACCAAAGATTATCTGGACCTCACCTCAATTGGCAATGAGTATAATGATTTCACAGTTAAACCATTCACAGGGCCAACCATAACCTTTATTTTCCATCTAATATGTTCATGAGGTCACAAAGACCTGAATTAAGGAGAAAAACAAATTTCATATTGGTCCAAAACTTCTAACCCAAAAGGGTTCTAATGGTAGATGTTCAATCCCTACTACTTTTGTAGTGGGGCCTACTTGATAGTTAGATCTATCTTATTTTTCTTCTCGAGCCTTAAGATAAGTCACCAAATGGATGAACGGTTTGGATATAAGACAAAATAGACCCATATCTTCAAAATTTATTTATTTATTTACTTATTTATTATTATTATTTTAATGGTGTGGGTCACCTGAGTTCCGTGTATGGCTGATTTTTAGGGGTGACCCATTTTTAAAGGGAACCCATCAAATGCACGGTGTAGATGCTTGACATGCATCATGGTGGGGCCTGTGGTGGGGCCCACTTCCTTCCAGCATCAGCAGTAGGACGCTGGTAGCAACAGCGTCTAATGCTGTTGCATTTTTTTATTTTTTTATTTTTTATTTTCTTAAGGTTTTTTAGTGGTGGGGCCTACATCGGGATGATCCAGTCCATATGCTGTGTTTGTTGGCCCATGACACATCCAACAAGTCAGTATGCAGCACGTTTTGATGCATAGAAACCTCACAGCAGGCCCTAGCAATTTAACACTATTAAAATAGTATTTTTGATGGTGTGGCCTACTAGAGATTTGGATTAGCTTCATTTTTTATTCTCAATGCCTAAATTGAGTTAGGGAATCTGATGGACAACATGGATTAGAGATATACATCATGGGTAGGCCCCATTGGGGACCTACAGCCCCTTCCCTCTTCTCTTTCAAGTAGCAGCAGGGATACTGCTTACTGCAGCATCCTCTGGACACTGGCAACAACAATGACCACTCCTCATTTTATTTTTATCTATTTTTATTTACTTATTTATTTATTTGGGTGTGGTTTGCACATGTGCATATGGATGTATGTGTGTGTAAGAGTTGGGCCAGCCCAAAAGGGCCATTCTTAGATAGTTTGGATGACATAGAAATATTTTGGTGGGGTCCACTATTAATGGGTCCCATAAGAAGTCTAGAACAATTTAATTTTATATACATATATTTCTTATGCATCCACACCATTGATAGCATCATTATCATCATATCATCACAACTATTAAATCATCTTTTTATATGTATTCTCCTATACATCCACATCATTGATCACATTATTATCATCAACATCATCTCCACCATATATAAGTACACAATAAAAACAAAATAAGAATAAGTAGGGTGGGTGTACTCACCTTGATGGATTAGATGGACGGTTGAGATGGATAAAAGGGATGGGGTTGATGGCCCACCAAGATTACTCCTCTCTCTCTCTCTTTGTGTAGAAAATGGTGAAATGTTAAGGAATGAAGGGATATATGTAGAGAAATTGATAAAATGTGGTTAAATTCAATTAATGTGATCTTAGTTAGCTTAGACTAAGATTATGACAATTAATTCATGATTTGTAATTAATAGTGGATTAAAGAAGCATGGGATGGCATGGTGTGATGATGTCATGCTTAAGGTGTGGCATGAAAAAGAGTTGACTTGAGGTGTACATGAGAGAGGGAAAGGTATGGGTGTGTGACATCACACACATGGGTAGAGATTCTCTCACCCATGTGTGGCATATGCATGTGTGTATGACATGTGTTGTGCATGTAGAATGAAGTACATGGCGCCTTGCGCACATGATACACTAATGATTCTTTACGACGCATCTCACTAATAGAGTATCGTACAGATGCACAGGTGGTACCTCCACGATCGCAGTGACGGGGCAGTCGATATGAGATAGTTTTCGAGGTCTTAGGGTTCCGGTCAGTCGGGTGTGTACTATGAACGGCCAATCCAGGTTTAGCTAAGGGCATCAATCATCGTGTACATATGCATAGGAAATGGTATGGAGTGGAAGGGGTGTTACATAAGTCGTCTTATAAGTAGGTTCATTGGAAAAAGACCCAGATTGCTTAACTCTCAAGAAGGGTTCGCATTCGATAGAGAAAATGTTGTTCCTATGAAGAACCAATTGTTGAAAGCTGGTACAATAGAATTACCTGCATCCAAATGTCCTGAAGATGCAGGAAGAGTAAGAGAAAGAGATTTCTTCCACTATCATCATCTGGTAGGGCATCCTACAGAAAATTGTTATACGTTAGAATGCATAATATAAAGAATGATAAACAGAGGAGAAATAAAGATTGGAAAAGATAAAGAAAGGGACACAAAGGTGACAGTGAACATGCTGACAATTCAGGAAAGTGCTCATGAAAGAGCAAAGAAAGAAAATTGTAAGATGACAGGGAAGGCCGCGGTAATTACACTACGGTCAAGGAAAAGAATGACAAGTCCCCTAAGGCAGAAAGTCGGAACTACAAGAACGGAGATCATCAGGGATCAGCACGACAGTGATAAGAGGGAAGAGAAGAACAAAATAACAAAGGTGATTTATGATGTCGTGAGTCACTTGAAAGGTATACCAGCTCGGTTATGTGTTTATGACGTGTTAAAGTTATCAGAAGATTTAAAGCAAAGTCTGATTCAAGTGTTATCCGACCATGATATCAGAGAAACGTTACAGGTAGAAATGGAAAATGAAGAACACAAAGATCGGGAAGACTGTATGCCAGTAGTTTCCTTCTTTGATGATGATCTAGCTTATAATACAGGGCATAATAGGCCATTGATGATAGTAGGCCACATTCGTGACAAGGAAGTAAAAAGGATTATGCTCGACAACGTATCTGCAGTAAACCTGTTACCGCTGAAGACATTGAATAAATTGGATTACCATCGTTCCGATCTACGCCCTAGTGGAATGATGATATAGGGCTTTAATCAAGATGGGTAGCATGCGCTTGATAAAATTACGATGACATTGGAAATGTAAGTGCTATAGTTGATAGTCCCTTTTTGCTATCAAATTTGTGGTGCCAAAGACACTGTTTATATCTTGTTATGAAGCTTGCATATGAGAAGAACAAACCTCTACTCAAAATATGCCAAGTCACAACAAAAGTCTCACAAGATCAGATTCGATAGACAAATACAATTCACAAGTTAAGGCTCGAGAATGTGATTCAAGATCTCAAGAAGCTTTCGACCTCAAGATCTCAAGAAGCTTTCAAGTTCAAGCTACACCAAGATCTCAAGCTTCATTATTCTCAAAGGTCACTTAACTTTAAGTTTTAATGTCCTTACTTCACTTTTGAGGTATAACTAACCTTAGGTTGACCTTTAGAGTAAATCATTTTGGATACATAATTCATATGTTTTATATATGTGAGGTTGGTCTGTTCTAAGACTAGTCCTGGACTTTGTTCAACTAGTCCTAGCACTGCTTCGACCTATCTAAGAATTTCCTGGACCAGTCATAAGTTTGTTGTAAAAATTTAAAAATTATTGTTAGGCTTCGACCAGTCCTGGGGAATGTTTGACTAGTCGTATGAACAGTGTCGACTATTTCTTCGACCAGTCGTAGACCTACGACTCAAACTACACCGTTGAAATTTGACTAGCTTCGACTAGTTGTGGGAGACCTTTGACCAATCGAAGGAGACCTTCGACCAGTCGTAGCTGACCTACGACCAGTCATGTAACCACCTTATCTTATCGCGCTCAAAATTTTAAATATCAGTTGGTTTTACGACTAGTCATAGAGCTCTCTGGACCAATCGAAGATGAGATTTACTCACCTATAAATAGAGCCGAATCTCAGAATAGATAATGAAATTCAAGCTAATTTAATTCGGCCTTCTAAGAGATAAGTCTGTGCTCTATTTAAGCTAAGTGTGCATATTTAATATTCTCTTTCTTTAGCTTTTTTAATTGATTTTATTTATTGTATTCTAATCTATTATGAAAAGAGGAAGTTTTATATTCCTTTCTATGGAATCAAAATCAATTAACGCTAGCCCAACTGGTTTAATTTAAAATTAATTAGAACTTAAAACCATTGTAAAGTGAGTATTGGACATTGAACTTGGACATTCAAATCTCTACTCTGGCTTGGTTCTTCTGGGCTACTACAACGAAGGAGAAATGCAAGTATTTTACTTTTACGTAATTTACTTTCATTTGGTTTTCTTTTGAGATTTGTCAGAAAAATCTCATTATATTAGTTATCTGAGGAGAACCTGGAAAACTTAGAAGTGGGTTTTTTTTTAAAATTGCATAAGCCCACAGAGAAAGACACAATTGTGAAGGTTTTAAGTGAACCTGGAAAACTTATCTTTTATAGTGAACGCTAATATCCACTGTGTGAGAATATTAGGAGTGGAGTAGCTGTGTGGCTGTTTATTAACAATTGATGTACACATAGGCGAACCACTATAATCCCTTATGTTATGTAGTTGTGTGATTTATTTTTCTCTCTTTAATTATTCATTTGTGGGATGTATATGTGGATGTGAATGTTGTAATCATTTTATTTCAAGCATTGTGGTGAATGGTGTAATAGTTTAAAATTTATTTCTTATTATTCCTTTATTGCTTTGAGATTCAGTTTCTTTATTTGCTCTAGTAAGGTTGCCTTGCCATTTTTATGGTGCATGGTTATCCTTAGAACAACTAGTATTTGAGGTTGCATTTTATTCTCCATAGTGGTTTGAGATCATTTATTTTTTCCTCTTCAGTTTGAGTTCTTGATACAAAGACCTTTCTAGAAATAAGGTTGTCCTACCATAAACCAATGGTTTTTGGTATAAGGTTGTCCTTAGAATAACATTTGTATCAACCTCTCAATACTTGAATTTTGAGGTTGCCTTTCATTTCAGCATTGTGATTTGTATTGCTTTATTTGGCTATCTATTTGATTTAATTCCACTGTATTTATCTTAAATTTGGCATTATCCTATTCACCCCAACACCCCCCCCCCCCCCCCCCCCCCCCCCCCTCTAGGACATATAGCTTGGCCATTTCAAGTGGTATCAGAGCCTAATAGATAGCTTTTAACTCTTTTTTCTTGGATTTATTTCTTGAGCTAACGATCTAAGCTATATATATAAGATGTTAAATTTTGATAGCCTATCAGTCACTAGGCCTCCACCCTTTAATGGCTCTAATTATGCCTATTGGAACGCCAGGATGAGGATCTTCCTCAAATCCATGGATGAAAGTGTGTGGCTTGCCACAGTGAATAAATGGACCCCTCCTACCACTGAAGGAACCGGGATTGATGATTCAAAATCTATGAGAATTACACCATATTTCTCTTGGACCACTCTTCAGAAAAGTGAGAGTAGTACAAATGCTAAAGCACTAAATGCACTTTCATGTGCACTATCACCGGATGAATTTCAAAGAATTATATCCTGTGATTCTGCAAAATAAGCTTGGGATATATTGGAAATGACACATGAGGGTACTTCAATTGTCAATAAATCTAAGATACAAATCCTCACAACTAAATTTGAGAAAATACATATGGAAGAAAATGAAATGTTCATGGACTTCTATACCAGATTGAATGACATTGTAAACTCTATGTGAGGTCTAGGCGATAAAATCTCTGAAAGCAAGATATGTGCCAAAATACTATGCTCACCTCCTGAACAGTTTAATTCTAAAGTAACCGCAATCAAGGAACTTTGGGATATGGACAATATGGGGGTTGAGAAATTAGTTGGCTTATTACAGACTTATGAGTTAACCTTTAAAGCTCCAAAAGGTAAATCTATTACCTTAAAAACTTTTAAAAATAGTTTTCAAGAAAATGATTTAAACTCTGATTTAGAAAACTCTGAAGATGATATGACCCTTTTAGCGAAAAAGTTTTATAAGATTTTTAAAACTAAAAAGAGAGTTGATCTTCAAAAAGCTATTGATAAAAAGAAACCTAAATTTAAAACTAGAAAATCATTGAAAGACAGTCAATGTTATAACTGCCATGAGTATGGGCATTTGGTTAACAAATTTCATAATAAGGGAAAGTTGAAAAAGAAAAGTATGATGGCTACTTGGGATGAGTCCTCTGATTCTGAAGTCTCTTCTGAATCAGAAGATTCTGAAATCGAATCGGGCAGTGAAGTTAAAGCCCTTATGACTCTAGCCAAATTCACTTTTTCAGATAATGATGACTTAACTGGTGAAGAAAATCTAAATAGTGAATGTGAAAACAAAGATGATCTTCAAGATGCATACAATGCCCTATACAAGGAAAGTTGTAAAATTGCTGTGAAACTGAAACTTCAAAAAGATAAATTTTTAAAACTTAAGAAAAATTACGAAGCTCTCGTTTTAGAAAAGTCCCATATTTCAAACTGTTTTGAAAAATCTAAATGTGATTTAGAATTCAAAACCTCCTTGATTGAAAATCTAAATTCTGAAAATGAACGACTTAAAAATGAAGTCTCTTTACTCTTGAGTTTAAAGGAAACTTGAAAATATGCCCAAGGAGATCCTAAATTAGAAAACTCTTATTTAGATCAAGAAAATGTGGCGATCGATCCGGTTTAGGCTATGATAAGAGTGTTCCTTCTAAACAGAAGAATACTTCTCCCAAGTTTGTAAAGGGAGAGACCTTAAACTCAAAAGAGAAATATCAAATGTTTTCTAAAAACTCTAAATATTTCTAAAAACATAAAAACCATATCAACTATAAAAAGTAAAACCAAAGTCCTTTGGCTGAAAAAATAATTAATTTACTGAAGGAGCTTCTAAAGTCTAACTCAATAAGTCATACTTATAACTCTTACAAACGAAAGAAGACCAACTATCCACCTAAACCCAAAACGGTTGTGAAATGGGCTCCAACGGTCACCTGTCTGGTTGCTCAAACACCTTTCAAAGCTACAAGGCATTCAAAGTGGTACCTAGATAGTGGATGCTCAAGGCATATGACTGGTGATAAACGTTTATTCACCGATCTTAAAGATATGACTGATGGTTCAGTCACATTTGGTGATGACAACAACTGCAAGATTATGGGCCAAGGTACGGTTCAACTCTATAACCTTCCTTTATTTCAAAATGTTTTGTATGTTGAAGGACTGAAACATAATTTTCTAAGCATATCTAAAATATGCGATAATAACCATAGTGTAAGATTTTCTAATCAAAGTTGTGAGATTCTAAACAACAAGGGTTCGGTAATATTAACTGGACGTAGAACGTCTGAAAACTACTATATTGTTAGTAAATCCAGCTCATCTAATTATTCTTGTTACATGGTCCATACAGACGAGACTGATTTATGGCACAAACATCTTAGACATGTACACTACCAAAATTTATATAGATTGAGCAAACGGAAACTTATAAGAGGTCTACCCAAACTTCAAAAGATAGATAAAACATGTGGTGAATGCCAGATTGGTAAACAAACTAGGAACTCACACAAAAAGGTAAATTCCAATATCATATCAAGACCACTCGAGCTTCTCCATATGAATCTTATAGGACCTACCAGAATGGAAAGTTGAGGTGACAAAAGATATATCTTGGTAATTGTAGATGATTTTATCAGATATACTTGGGTAATCTTCTTAAGGGACAAATCAGAAACCCTTGAAGAAGTGAAAAAGGTTCTCAAAAGGATTCAAACTGAAAAAGGTTCTCAGATCAGAAAGATTCGTAGTGATCATGGATCTGAATTTGAGAATAGCGGTTTTGAGAAGTTCTGTGGCGACCAGGGAATATTACATGAATTCTCATTGCCCAAAACTCCACAAAAAAATGGTATAGTTGAAAGGAAAAATAGAGTGCTTCAAGAAATGGCTAATGTCATGTTGAATAGCATGAAGCTCTCTAAGAATCTTTGGGTTGAAGTAGTCAATACAACTTGTTATATCATTAACCGAGTTTACACTAGTAAAGGTAATAATAAAATGGCTTACGAAATGTGGTTCGATAAAAAGCTTACTATCAAATACTTTCAAGTTTTTGGCAGCAAGTGCTATATTTTATGAGATCGTGAAAATCTGAGAAAGTTTGATATAAAGAGTGATGAAGGGATCTTTCTAAGATATTCTTTAAACAGTTGAACTTATAAAGTTCTGAACAAAAGGACCGGTGTGATTCAAGAGTCCATCAATGTGGTCATTGATGATCATTTAAACACACTAGTCTTAAGTCCAAATAATGATGAAGTACTCATAATTAATAAACTTAATACTTCATCTAATCAGACTAATTCTGAACTGAGGACTGTTAAAGATCATCTAACCACACAGATTCTTGAAAACCCTCTCACTGGTGTTCGCACCTGTAAACAACTTGAGGATATATGTAATTATGTATTTTTTACATCCCAGATAGAACCATCTAATATAAAAGAAGCTCTTGCTGATGAAAACTGGATAGTTGCGATGCAAGAAGAGCTTAACCAATTCATGAGAAATGATGTTTGGTATCTCATACCTAGACCTAAAGATAAACACATCATTAGAACCAAGTGGATTTTCAAGAACAAGTCTGATGAGCTTGGTAATATAATTTGAAATGAGGCTAGGCTAGTGGTACAAGGTTAGACTCAAATTGAATGTATTAATTATGATGAAACCTTTGCACCAGTAGCTCGTCTGGAATCAATCAGACTTTTTATATCCATTACGTGTTTTAGAAAGTTTAAAATTTACCAAATGGATGTGAAAAGTACATTTTTAAATGACAATCTGCATGAAGAAGTCTATGTTGAACAACCTATGGGTTTTGAAGACCCCAAAAATGTTGATCATATCTATCGCCTTAAAAAGTCACTCTACGGCTTAAAACAAGCTCCTAGGGCATAGTACGAGAAACTAACAAAGTTTCTATTAAGCTATAATTTTCAAATGGGATGTGTTGATAAAACTCTTTTTGTCAAGAAACATAATGATCACATTTTAATAGTCCATATTTATGTTGATGATATCATTTATGGATCTACCTGTACTGATATAACTATTGAGTTTACGGATTTGATGAAATCTTAGTTTAAAATAAGCATGGTTGGAGAATTGAATTATTTCCTTGGGTTGCATGTAAAACAACAACCTGATAGAATATTCATTTCTCAATCTAAATATGTTATGAATTTGATTAAGAGATTTGGATTTGAGAATGGTAGGAATTTTGATACTCCTATGAGTACAACTTTGAAACTCTCAAAAGATTCTGCAGGTAAAAATGTGGATCTGACATTATATCGGAGTATGATTGGTAGGCTACTTTATTTGACTGCTAGTAGACCTGATATCACTCTAAGTTTTGGTATTTGTGCTAGATATCAGTCTGATCCTAAAGAATCACACTTGACTATTGTCAAGTGGATTACACGATATGTCTCAAGTACTATTAATCTCTGTCTCTGGTATCCACATGAGACTAGTGTTCAATTAGTTGGGTACTCAGATGTTGACTGGACTGGTAATCTTGATGATAGAAAATTAACTAGTGGTGGTTGCTTTTATATCAAAAACTATTTAGTTTCTTGGTTTAGCAAGAAGCAAAGTTCTATATCACTTTCAACTGCTGAAGCTAAATATATCGCAGCTAATAATGTGTTTACGCAGCTTGTTTGGATGAATCGTATGCTAAGTGATTATGGAATTAAATAAGATTCTATGTTATTATATTGTGATAATTCTAGTGCGATAAATATTTTGAAAAATCTAATTCAACATTCTCGTACTAAGCACATTGACATTAGATTTCATTATATTCATGATTTAGTGGAAGAAAAGGTTATATCTTTAGAATATATCCCTACCGAGAATCAGCGTGCTTACATTTTCACTAAACTGCTCGACAAAAGAAGGTTTAATAAAATAAAATTTGATCTTGGCATGTGCATTTTAAAATGATTATTTATGCCTATTTGTATCATATTGTATATATGTTTTAAAATTAGTTGATAATTGAAAATTTTGGCTGGTACTTGACCAGTTGTGAGTATACACAACCAGTCTTGATACGACTTGTCGTGTACATCCTCGACCAGTCGTGAATCGCGTTAATCACTTATAATTTGGGAAAAACTTCATCTCCTTCATTTCCACTTCTCTCTCCAACGAGTCGACGCCCGACTAGTCGAACCCTTCTTTCAAAATCTTTAAGGTTAGTTCTCCATTTACATTTTTCTTATAGATTTGTGTCGAGATTACTTCTATTTCTCTTTTGAAGTTATTTATTTCGAATTTCATTAAGATTTGGGGTTTTTCTTTTGAAAAATATAATTTAAGAAAACTCACTTCTCAATCTTTTGCAACACTTTGTTTCCTTGAAATCCTTGTTGCAAATGGCATCTAGAGGGAGAAAGACAAAATCCCGTGGTCCATCTTCCTCCAGATCGACTCCTATCACTAAGTGTCATCTTCAGGCTTCCGAGGATGATCCGACTTATGTTCGGGACATCAGATTGCTTAACGTTATTATTGAACATCCTGTTGATATTAATCATACTACTCCTTTTGATATCCTTCCTATGCTCCAAGTTGTAGGTTAGGATAACTTATTGCATTGGGGTGGGCCTGCATACTAGTCCATTGCCTAGTCCATGTTCTCTTGCATAAGTGAATTTTCATTGAAAAATTTAACTTTTAAAATAGCCACAAGAGAAGGACCATTTAACGTTGATCGTCATTTGATCTCAGCTCTTTTGAAAATTCCTGTGAATGATGAGGGCATCCCCATTCATACCTTATCTAAAAAACTCTCAGAAACTGAAAAACGTATGCTCAGTGGAACTTTATGCAATTTGGACATACAATGGACACATAAAGGAAATGTGCTCCCCTCAAATTATTTGTTACCCAAATACAGAGTTCTTCATAAGATTTTTGTGTCTAACTTGTATCCTCGATCAGGTAATAAATCTGAATTGATGTCCTTCATGGTTCGTGTTCTTCATTCTATTGCCAGAGAAATTCATTTGTGTTTATCATCCTTGATTTGTCATTCCATTATACAGTTTCGTCTCCATCTAGGTCACAGTGACATACCTTTTGCTTATCTGATGATTATGTTGGTTACGCATATGTTAGTCGATATGCCTGTTGGAGAGGCCCCTATCCATCATCTTATATTTAACAATTCTAATATCAATAAGATGAAGCTGGATTTACTTCCTAGCCAAGGTGATGGTGTTGGTGGTACTGAAGCTGGACATGAGGAAGAAGCTGGTGATCTTCCTCCTGATGATATTAACATGGATGATATTTTTGAAGAACTTGAATCTGATTCAGCAAATAATCCAGATTATGAGCCATCTCAGTTTGATGCACGTCTGAGTGCACTTGAAGAGAAAATAGTAAATATGGATGTTAAGATAAAAAACATGAATGTTGCCCATGATTTACAGTTCAAATATATGCACAAATATCTTAGGCGCTTGAATAAGGGCATGCATCAACTTGATCCTTCCATCCCTGCTCCTTCATTTAGCTCAGATTAGTTCTTTTAATTTTGCTGGTCTGTAATAACATTATTACTCTTATTTTTTTTGGACTTGAGATTGTAGCTATTTTTCACTTAGCTCTATTTATGGATTATGTGTGCTGTTTTTGCTATTTTTTTTTTTGTATATCTTATCTTTTTAACTCTCATATATCTCTTTCTTTATTACTCCTCAGCTGTGTGTTCATTGCTTCCTTTGTCCTATTGTGACAAAAAGGGGGAGAATGGATATCTAATGATGGATGTGTCTATGTATGAGGAGGGAGAGTAGCATTATTTTTGCATTATTTTTTTTTGGATTGATGTGATGTATGTTACTCAGGGGGAGTATGTGCAGAGGTGGACTGTATGTTGAATATTGATTTGCTAGTTCATGTTATTTTGATAATAACTAGTGTATGATTTTTTATCCAGATATTCTGCTTTATGTAATATATCTTGAAAGTGTATTTTTTCACCAATTTGACAAAAGGGGAGATTGTAAGTGCTATAGTTGATAGTCCCTTTTTGTTGTCAAATTTATGGTGTCAAAGACACTGTTTGTATCTTGTTATGAAGCTTGCATATGAGAAGAACAGACCTCTACTCAAGATATGCCAAGTCACGACAAAAGTCTCACAAGATCAGATTCGATAAACAAGTACAATTCACAAGTCAAGACTCAAGAATGTGATTCAAGATCTCAAGAAGCTTTCGACCTCAAGATCTCAAGAAGCTTTCAAGTTCAAGCTACACTAAGATCTCAAGCTTTATTATTCTCAAAGGTCACTCGAATTTAAGTTTCAATGTCCTTACTTCACTTTTGAGGTATGACTGACCTTAGGTTGACCTTTAGAGTAAGTCATTTTAGATATATAATTCATATGTTTTATATATGTGAGGTTGGTCTATTCTTAGACTAGTCCTGGACTTTGTTCGACTAGTCCTAGCACTGCTTCGACCTGTCTAAGAGTTTCCTGGACCAGTCGTAAGTTTGTTGTAAAAATTTAAAAATTCTTTTTAGGCTTTGACCAGTCCTGAGGACTGTTCGACTAGTCATATGAACAGTGTTGACTGTTTCTTCGACCAGTCATAGACCTACGACTCAAACTACAACGTTGAAATTTGACTAGCTTCGACTAGTCGTGGGAGACCTTTGACTAGTCTTAGCTAACCTACGACTAGTCGTGCAACTGCCTTATCTTATTATGCCTGAAATTTCAAATATCAGTTGGTTATACGACCAGTCATAGAGCTCTCTGGACCAGTCGAAGATGCAATTTGCTCACCTATAAATAGAGCACGAATCTCAGAATAGATAATGAAATTCAAGCTAATTTAATTAGGCCTTCTGAGAGATAAGTCTGTGCTCCATTTAAGCTAAGTGTGCATATTTAATATTCTCTTTCTTTAGCTTTTTTAATTGATTTTGTTTCTTGTATTCCAATCTATTCTGAAAAAAGGAAGTTTTATATTCCTTTCGCTGGAATTAAAATCAATTGAGGCTAGCCCAACTGGTTTACTTTAAAATCAATTAGAACTTAGAACCATTGTAAAGTGAGTATTGGACATTGAACTTGGACATTTAAATCTCTACTCCGACTTAGTTCTTCTGGGCTGCTACAACAAAGGAGAAATTTAGGTATTTTACATTTATGTAATTTACTTTTATTTGGTTTTCTTTTGAGATTTGTCAGAAAAATCTCATTGTATTAGTTATCTGAGGAGAGCCAAGAAAACTTAAAAGTGTTTTTTTTTTAATCGTGTAAGCCCACAGAGAAAGACACAATTGTAAAGGTTTTAAGTGAACCTGGAAAACGTATCTTTGATAGTGAACGCTAATATCCATTGTGTGAGGATATTAGGAGTGGAGTAGCTGTGTGGCTATTTATTAACAGTTGGTGTACACATAGGCGAACCACTATAATCCCTTGTGTTATGTGGTTGTGTGATTTATTTTTCTATCTTTAATTATTCATTTGTGGGATGTATATGTGGATGTGAATGTTGTAATCATTTTATTTCAAGCATTGCGGTGAATGGTGTAATAGTTTAAAATTTATTTCTTATTATTCCTTTATTGCTTTGAGATTCAGTTTCTTTATTTGCTCTAGTAAGGTTGCCTTGCCATTTTTATGGTGCATGGTTGTCTTTAGAACAACTAGTATTTGAGGTTGCATTTTATTCTCCATAGTGGTTTGAGATCATTTATTTTTTCCTCTTCAGTTTGAGTTCTTGATACAAAGACCTTTCTAGAAATAAGGTTGTCCTACCATAAACCAATGGTTTTTGGTGTTAGGTTGTCCTTAGAACAACATTTGTATCAACCTCTCAAGACTTGAATTTTGAGGGTGCCTTTCGTTTTAGCATTGTGATTTGTATTGCTTTATTTGGCTATCTATTTAATTTAATTCCTTTGTATTTATCTTAAATTTGGCATTGTCCTATTCAACCCCCCCCCCCCCCCCCCCTCTTTAGGACATATAGCTTGGCCATTTCAGGAAATAGGAGAATTAACTACTAACATTGTTTGCCATGTGATCAATGCATTCATGACATATAATCTTCTCTTGGGAAGACCATGGATACATCAATATAGTATTATACCTTCTACCCTTCATCAATGCTTCAAATATTGTAGGGATGGAATACAGCATAAAGTAACGGCCAATGCAAGGCCATACAAGAAGCCGAAGCCTTCTCTACAGATGCCATTTATTACGACGGATTTGCCAGAGGAGAAGAGAAAAAGAATGATGAAAATAAAACCCTGAAAATGCTCGTGTGAAAATAATAAAAGGGGAGTCTGAAAAGGCAGGGTCGTCCGAAACTTCATAAGTAAAGAAGTTCTATTTTGTGCCAAAACATCTGAGGCAACAAGGACAACTGCCCTTAACGCTACAATTTCCTGAATAATTAAAAATCCTACAGTCAAATTATACAATACCATTTCCATATGTCGAAAGAAACAAGCCATTTCTGACTGTTTCGAAAAAGTTTCATGTTAAAGCCAATGCAAAATATCTAGAGTGGATTGAGTTTTTCGCCTCTTCAGAAGTAAAGATAGAAGCAAGGGTTGAGAATAATGTGTACCATGGAAAATTGACAACTCGCAATCTCAAGAAATACGGTCCGTCAAGCAGAAGAATGATGAAAAGAATGGGTTTTGATGATGAAGAACCAACTGGTTTAAATCTATGGAGAGGAATTTAGGTCCCTATCGGGGTTAGTCAGAAGATATGAGGAAAGTTTCAAGGATTGGGGGCAGAGTCTTCAATGAATATGGTCACAGTCAATCAGCTATCAGAGACAGATCCTAAAATAGTTAAACATACTGAGACAGCTTCGAAGTAGTTAGAAGACGGGGGGCAGCTAACAATCGACAGTTTACGAGAGGTAAATTTGGGCATAGAAGAAGAGCTGAGAAATACATTCATGAGTACCGGTCTTCTTGAACAAGAATCCGAAGAATATATCCAACTGTTGAAAGAAAATAAAGATGTTTTTTCTTAGACATATGTGGAAATGTCAGGTTTGGAACTCTCAGTGGCAGTGCGTCGATTAAATATTTCTAAGGACAAAAGATCGATTAAACAAGTGCAAAGGCAAACATTTGGCATCGGTCTTATGTCAGCTCAGAAAAAAGCAGCTAAAATTGAACTCGACTAAATGTTCTTTCAGAGTTTTGTTAGGAAAATTCCTCGGCTTTGTCATCAGGCACAGGGGTATCGAGATTGGTCCAAGAAAAGTGAAGGCCATCCAAGATATGCCGCCCCCGAAAACATTGAAGGAATTGAAGAGCTTGCAAGGGAAACTGGCGTGTATTCGCTATTTTATTTCAAATTTGGCATGGAGATGTTAGCCATTTTCCCATTTGATGAAGAAAGGAACGAAGTTCATGTGGGATAAAGCCTGTCAGAATGCGTTCGATTTAATGAAAGAATTATTGAAACAACCTCCGGTATTGACAACTCCTATAAAAGGTAAACCACTTATCTTGTACATATCTATAGCTAAAAACTTGCTAGGAGCCTTGTTAACATAGGTGAATGAAGATGGAAAAGAAAATGTTCTTTATTATTTGAGTTGAACTCTGAGAGTCATAGAATGTAACTACTCTCTGATCGAGAAAGAATGTCTAGCGCTGATATTTGCAATACAGAAATTAAGACATTATTGCTTCTCTCATGATATAATTTTGATTTCAAGAGCAGATCCGATAAAGTTTTTAATGACAAGGCCGATGTTATCAAGAAGATTGGCCAAATGGATGCTATTACTTTCGGAATACACAATCACCTATGAGCTGATGAAAGCAGTGGTATATTTCTTGGCAGCGCATCCCTTGACGAAAAGTGAGACCATTAGCGAAGATTTTCCCAATGACAAGGTGATGATGATTGAGTCACAAGGTCAATGGCAGATGTATTTCAATGGTGTTTCTCAAGCATCAGGAGCAGGGGCAGGAGTTATTTTCATCACTCCTCATGGTGATCTATTACCCTATTCTTTCACATTGGGCACCGCTTGCATGAACAATGAAGCCAAACATCGAGCTCTCATCATCGGAATGGAGATTGCCTAAGAAATGAAGAAAAAGATGTTCCTGATTTTTGGAGATTCGAAATTGATTATAAATCAGCTAACGACTAAGTTTAAAATAAGAAAGCAAGAACACTTGCCATATTGTCGAAAAGACCAGTAGTTATTGGAATGATTCTACCATGTCGAAATCACACATGTACCTTGATCCTAAAATGTAAAGGTAGGCGTTCTGGCTAGTTTGGCAGCAGCCCTGTCCTGTCCAAACCGAAGTCCACTTGAATTGACTATAGAAGAAAGGCGATTCTTGCCTTCCCTAGAAGTTATCGATGAGGCCATTGAAGTACTTCATATATCATGTTTAGAAGTAACTACAGATGATTGGAGGCAGTTGTTCATAGATTACCTCAAATATGATATCTTGCCAGAAGATCCAGCACAAAGGCAGCAAATCGGGCAGAGATCGAGCAGGTTCATCATTTGTAGTGAAGTGCTCTATCGAAAATCTTATAATGGAATGCTGCTACATTGTCTTGATGAAAAAGAAGCAGGTCAGATGCTACGAGAAACTCACTTTGGGGAATGCGGGGCACACCAGGTTGGACAAAATCTATTTCATCGAATACATCGAATGGGGTATTACTGGCCCACAATGTTCAAAGATGCAATATGCAAAAAAGGTGCCACGAATGTCAGATCCACGAAGATGTCATGCATATTCCTCCAGAAGATCTTCATCAAACGGTCACTTCTTGGCCTTTCGCTGCCTGGGGACTCAATGTTATCGGACCCATAAATTCGCCTTCATCCAAAGGAAAACAATATATTTTGGCAACACTAGACTACTCCAAGTGGACAGAAGCAATCGCATTGCGTAATGTCAAAGAGAAAGATGTGATTAATTTCATTCGACACGCGATAATATATCGCCACAGCATCCCGAAGAGGATTTTTACCGATAATGGTACCCCTTTTAAGAATAGAGGCATGGAAAACTATGTCAAAAGTTTAGTATCCACTATTCATTTTCAACACCTTACTATCCACCGACAAATGGATTAGCAGAGGCATTTAAAAAATAATTGTGAAAATACTGAAAAGGACGGTGACTGGAAATAAGCACAATTGGTATGAAAGGTTGCAAGAGGCATTATGGGCGTACAAGAATACCCACTGAACAACAACAAGTGTAACACCATATTCATTGGTTTAAAGCGTACAGGCGGTCGTTTTGATTAAAACACAGGTCGTGTCACTCAGAATAACAGTGCATCAGTCGATTACAAATGATGAAAATGAAAAGTTAAGGTTGAAGGAACTGGACCTACTCAATGAAAAGTGCCTGGCAGCCCAGTAGTGATTACAGTTGTATCAAGCAAGAATATTGGTTGCCTTTGATAAACGAGTTAAATATCGCTCTTTCAAGAAAGGGGACATGGTACTAATGTTGAAAAGACCGATAGTGGTAATCCATAGAACAGGGGGCAAGTTTGAGCCTAAGTGGGATGGGCCATACATCATAAAAGAAGTATATTCTAATGAAGCATATAGAGTGGTCGATCAAGATGGACAGGGTATCAGTATACCAATCAATGCACCCTTCATCAAGAAGTATTGTCCCTGAAGATGGTTTCGATTTTGATTCAGAAGATTATCGTCGTAATGCTTCTATATCAAAAGAGGGCAAGGAGAAGTGAAGTAATATTCATATATTCTTTTTCAGATGATTGAATAAAGGAGGAATTCCAAGTATATCGTTAAAAATTACATATCAGTGATTTCTTAAAAGAGAGTAACCATCATTGTCATCATAAAAAAATCTTTGCTGAAACTTGTCGAAATTGGTATCATCACCAGGCCGATATATTATTATGAATATAGCACAAATATCGTCAACATTATCAACAGTGGTGATATATCAATCAAGACGCCTATTACTATTATGACAACGACGACAACTTATCATCATTTTAGGTAGCCTAGTCAAGCCTATACGACCAACTACACATAAAGCCTATCACTATCACCATTCGAGCAGTGATGAGAAGCCAGTGGCCTTAAAAAGCCCATGAAGGCCATCGTACACATACCCATGTGGGCAGTGGATGGAACTAGTGATTTAAAGCCCTAAAAAGTCCAAAAAGTCCTCAAAGGCCAATCACGCGTAACACCCATGCCGTTTGAATAACTTTCTGACAGTGTCACGGGAACAGATGAAATTGCCCTCCCGTGAATGAGTCCAACCTTGCAGACAACGAAAACACGGGCTGCAGTGTGGGCTCTTTGGCCATTGTCCATAGATAGACCAATCATGTATAAGACCTCCCAGATTCTTGCCTTAATTTCAGTAGTAACTCATGAGGAAGGACTTAAACCTACTCATTGATGGACTGGCAGCCCCTAGATTTGGTACCCTAAAGGTCGCTTTGTGCGCCCCATGAACTCTAGAGAGTTACCACGGCCAACCCCGTGCATAAATCCAACTAAGTTCACGGCCCCAGTAGCTTCACGGGGCCCCTCGGATGGATCGTAGTTTATGAACTCACCAGGCTGTGAGAGGTTTAGCGAACTCATAAGATTTATAGAGACTATCACATGAGACCTGACTCCACTACTCAAGAGTCTAAAAAACTGCGTTGCTCCACTACTCAAGAGCTTAAACTGTGTGTGATCATCTAACTAAATTGAAATCTACTACTGCCTATCCAAAAAAACAATCATATAGGAAATCCCATACTGACAATCATAATATGTTGATGGTTTTATCTCAATTCTTCATTAAATATCATGTCGAAATTATTGTATAAATGAATATGCTTGAAATGATCCATGATTTAGAAATTTATGAAAGAGAAAAATATCTCAAAGATATCGTCATGTCTTCGTTTATATATGCTGAAAATCAAAAGAAATTACATTTTCTAAAAATATATATACACAAATGAAATGACTTCTTTAAAGATCATTCGTGACATGCTTTGATTTTTCTTCAAGGATGATCTTTGCTTGATCAGGAATTCCAGCTAACTTGTTTTCCAAGGATGCAATTATCTCTTCATTTCTAAGTAATTCAGATTTCTCAGCATCAGCAGATTGAATACTGATTCACATCTTTTCTTCGATTTCCTTCATGGTTGATTCCTTTGAATGATCTTTCAACTCCAACTGCAAGATTTCCTCTTTTAGGATGGCTATGTGGTTCTGAATAATCATCCTGTCATTAGCACAAGCTTTAAATTGTTCGTGAAGGGTTAATTGTTCTTGATTAAATTCAAAAATAGCAGAAGTGATGAGGGGAGCCTTTTCGTTGGAAAGAGCTAGTTATTTCCCGTATTCCAATATCTCAGGTGCAATGGTGACATTTTTCACTGATGCTAGAGAAATTATTGAATCACGAAATCTAAAAAGAGAGTCACGTAGGGTAGAAATGTTAATCTTCACCATCCTTGTAGTACTTTCCAAAATTTTGATGGCGATGTTGTAAGTGCTATGGTTTCTAGCTCCTATTATTGTCAAATTTTGTAGTGCTAAAACCCCTTGGAATCTGTCTTGTGTAACGCTTCTACAAATTCAACACATTGCATCTCATGTACAAGTTCAAAGGTCTTTACGTCAAGATCTTCAAATGCAAGATTATATATTCATGTTCAAGTACAACACTAAGTGTGAATTCAATCTTTCAAAGCTTCGCCCAAGTCAAGACAAAGTTCTTTGCGTTGAACCTTAAGCTCAAGCTTCAATGTTAGTCATATTTAAGCTTCAAGAGTCTCAAGTTCAAGCTTCATCATCTCAAGCTTCGTGAACTTCAAAGAACAACTATCAACTGAAGCAAAAGAAAATCCAATGTTCATACATTATGTATAAGGTATGAATGACTCTAGATTGACCATAAGATAGGTCATTTTAAATACATAATTTAATTGGGTCACTTTATAAGTGCATAGTTTGTTTCTCGACTAGTCTTAGATTATGTTCGACTAGTCCAGTACTAGCTCGACCAGTTTAAGAAATCCTTGACCAGTCTTAAGTTTGTTACTAATTTTTGAGATTTTTTGTTATTGCCTCAACTAGTCCTAGAGACTACTCGACCAGTCATGTGAACAGTGCTCGACCAGTCCTGCAGGCTCGACTCAAATTCCAGCAACTAAAATGGGTCCCACACGACTAATCGTGGACAGGACTCTACAGGTCGAGCATGTCCTTCGACCAGTCGCAGAACGACCTTATCGCTCCCAAATTTTCAAATTTTTGTTAGTCCTTCGACCAGTCGAACTGACCTCAGGACCAGTTGAAGGTACGATTTCTGCACTTAAAAATAGATCATGAATTTTAGAGTTTGATATCTAATTCAAGCAAATTCAAGACAACACTTTGAAAGATAAGTTAGTGATATTTTAAAGCTATTTAGTGCTCATTTAATATTCTCTTTATTTAACTTTTTTTGTATTTGATTTTGTATTCTGCATTCCAATCATAGTTGAAGAAGGGATTGAAATTTTCCCATTTCTTGGAATCAAAATCAAATCAAGCTAGCCCAAGGTGATTTAATTTAAAATCAATTTAGAATCTAAAACCATTTCACAAGTGAGTGTGAACATTGAACTTCTACTCTGAATTGGTTCTTCCAGGCTACATCAAAAAGAGAATATCCAGCTAAGTATTTTATTACTTTGTAAATTCATTGTTTTGGTTTCATTGAGATTGTGCTAGAAAAATCTCTTTATTTTGGTTTGTCTGAAGTAATCAAGAAAACTCAGAGTGTGGGGTTTTTTAAATTGTGTAAGCCCACTTGAAAGACACAATTGTGAGGGTTTTAGGTGAACCTTGAAAAACCTATTTTCATATTGAATGCTAATATCCACTGTGTGAGGATATTAGGAGTGGAGTAGTTGTGTGGCTATTTTTCTAAATAGTTGGTGTGCACACAAACGAACCACTATAATTTCTAGTCTTATGGTGATTGATTACATATTTCATTTTGTGGATGTTGAAATTTCCCTTTATGCATTTGTGGAGAATGTTGTAATTTCTTTTATGCAAGTGTGGGAATGTTGTAATAGCTTAATTATTTCCTTTACAATTTATTTCTTTATTCCTCTGTATTAGTTTGAGTTTTTAATACATAGACCGTTCTAGGAATCAGGTTGTCCTACCATAAACCTTTGGTTTTTGGTGTAAGGTTGTCTGTGAACAACATCTGTATCAACCTCTCAATACTTATACATTTGAGGTTGTTATTCATTTCAGCATTGTGAAATTGTTTATGCGCTATCTCTATTTATTTGTTTAAATTCCGTTGTTAATTTTTTAATTTGGTAGTCACATTCAACCCCCACCCCCCCCCCCCCCCCCCCCACCCACCCCTCTAGGACTCATAGCTCAGCCTTTTCAGATGTGCAAATCCGACGATTGCTCAGGATCCTTGAAATATATGAACTATCACCGACATAGAATTCTTCATCAAAAGCATTTTTTGTGTGGCGCAAAAGACAACAGTTCATACACACTAGCTACAGATTCGGAGCTTGCTGCACCGCTACAAGGAGGAGTTCCTATAATATGAAGAAGAAAAGAAGTTAGGGTATTATAGGCTACAGGATGCAAAAACTTCGATAAAGTAACCGATATATATATATATATATATATATATATATATATATATATATATATATATATATATATATATATATATATATATATATATATATATATACTTGTTGTAGAAGCATGACTGACAGGAAGTGGAACTTCCTGGACTGAAGAAGGACCAACTCCTAACATATCAGCAAAAGAAGGCGCTCTGGCCTCCATGCTCGAATCTCTGATATTGGAGTTGGTAAATCAGTGATCTCTACTTGAAAAATAATTTGTGAGCCACCACTTTTGGTGCCACCAAAGGAACTAGAGGAGCTCTCGGTGAAATCACCGGTGCAGTTGAAGGAATATCCATGGGAGGAGTATCACCCGTCCTAGCATTAACAATATGATCACCTGAAATAAAGATATAACAATAATAATAAGATATGTATTGCAAAATGCATATATATATATATATATATATATATATATATATATATATATATATATAATTGTAAAAAAAAAAAAAGAAGAAGAGAAAATTCCTTACTTGGTGAATATTTGTATTCTTTGTAATCCAAAGGCTCATCTTCTTCCTCCTCTATTACTGTAGGGAACTTTGTTGGAATATTGACACTAGGAAGAGTCTCGAAAATTGATGGGAGATGCTCTTTATTAGTACCTTCTGCAATGACATCTTCCTCTCCATCAATGTCAACTTCTCCTTCTTCGAAATCACCATCATTTTTATCATCTTCATCATCTTCGTATTCGACAGAAGTGGTACCATCCAGTGGAGAGGCTGAACTATCATCTCCTAAGTCTTCTTCGTCGACTTCTTCAATCATAACCTATTTCCCTTTAAAGGGAGAAGATCGACTACCTCCTGGTTGAGAGTCTTTATTAACTAGAATGGAAGGAGATAGAGAGGCCTGACTACCTCCTTCTTGGGGAATAGATGGCAACGCTTGCAAGCGCGCCTGAGACCTAGTCATAGGAGAAGATGAGCTAGGAGGAGTAGGATGTGAAGAAGGAATCGGTTCATCTTGAGTAGCAGTGGTGTCTGCTGGAATGGGAGAAGATATTCCTTCAACATCATCTGCAACACGACTAGTGAAGTCACGAGGAACTTTTTCAAAATCCGCAAGAACCCCTTGAGCAATTCTTCCAAGGTATTGATAGCCTTCTTTTCATGTATTGGATCTTTTAATGATATTCTTCTGCAAATCTGGTCATGAAAAGGTGCATGGCTCTTCTCCGGTATGTAGCCAATTTCATCCTTAAGTTTCCTACCTCTTAACCTGGGTGGGAGAAGCCAGATGGGTTCATTTACTGGCAAATGATTGTTGACCAAGTATGATTGGTGAGCCCACCATCGCATCCAGCTATATGAAGCATGAACTATATGATCACAGCCTGGGATTACGAAAGTGGAATCAACACGACTGCCTAATAATTGTTTCCATACCATGGCCCAATTATAAGGACCAGTGCTATAATAACGCATTCTTCTGGTAACTAATCCACAGTCCTCTGGAGCAGCCTGGTCAAAATTGAACTGACGAGAAAAATGACTGGGATAGTACGACTCTCTCCAAAACTCTGTTACTTCTCGCAGTGGCAAACTACATGAGTGTATGGAGAGGAAGAATGCCCTTTCCCCTGCAGTGAGTGTCGCGGTATCTACCATATCAGTATCTTTGATGTACCGATAAAGGCAAAATTGGAAGAAATCAATTTGATCAGTGTCCCAAATCTTGTTGGCTACCCAGTTCTATGATCTTTTTGCCATAGCCCTTTGCTAAAAGAACTAGAGTGGAATATGCGAAGGATGAACGTATGCCTTCTCTGGGGCTTCAAAAGTCCAAGAAAAGTAGACCCCCATCCAGCCAATAATGTAATGCTATGGAGCATATGTTAAAGAAGCTCCAATGGAAAGCAAAAGCATTGAAATGCTACTGAAATTGCCACTGAACTATCTTCTCTTTCATTCATTGTGTCTATTAATTGTACTTTATTTTCGGAATCAAGGGAAATTGAGGATGTAAATGAACTCAGAATAAATTGAATATTTTGTGATCATTGTTCTTTCATTATTTCTTTATTATCATTGAATAAATCCCCCAAATCGAATGCATTTTTTTCTTGTCAAAACACATAGTGGTGTACATGCCTTTATAAGACAAGAACCACACTTCCTCTGCTCATACAAGGCAACGCCCATCCACTCCTTTTTACCAAATAACACCAATCCACTCCTCTTTTCAAAATAATGCCCATTAACTCCTTTTTACCAAAATAACACCCATCTACTCCTTTTACCAAAATAACACCCATCTACTCCTTTTTAACAAAATAACACCCATATGCTCCTTTTTACCAAAATAACACCCATCTACTCCTTTATACCAAATAACGCCCATCCACTCCTTTATTCAAAATATGGAGCATACAACCTCTTTTCTTCATGAAGCAGCGCTTCACAAGGCTTTTATAGGGAATGTCACACAATAAGACTTTCTCCATTCTAGATGGCACCTAAGGCTTTCTTTATTCTAGATGGCACGCAAGGCTTTCTTCAAGAGGAGGGACGCACGACAGAGATGGAGACTGGTGTGCTTATCCAAAGGTACACCACACTGGAATTCATGTAGGAAGCTTTCAACTCATGTAATATAAAGATGGAATATTTTTTGTGCCTCAACAATCGGTCCCATAAATCTGCCTTCGGCTAAAGGAAAACAATATATACTGGCAGCGATAGATTATTTCTCCAAGTGGACAGAGGCAATTGCATTAGGCAATGTCAAAGAGAAGAATGTTGTTAATCTCATCCAACATGTGAATAAGGGTATGGAGAAGCTATGTTTAAAGTTCAATATTCATCTTCGACACCTTACTATCCACCGGCCAATAGATTAGCAGAGGCATTCAATAAAATGATTGTGAAAATACTGAAGAAGATGGTGACAAGAAATAAGTGTGACTAGGATGAGAAGCTACAATAGGCTCTGTAGGCTTATAGGACTACTCATCAAATAGCGACGAGGGCCACACCATATTCACTGGTTTATGGTGTAGAGGATGTCATTCCGACTGAAATACAAGTCGCATCACTCAGAGTAGTAGTGCATCAGTCAATTACAGATGATGAGAATGCAAGAATAAGGTTGGCAGAATTAGATTGCTCGATGAAAAGCGACTAGCAGCTCAACACCGATTGTAATTATATCAAGCAAGGATTTTCATGACATTCAATAAGAAAGTTAAGCATTGCTCTTTCAAGAAAGGTGATATAGTTTTGATGTTGAAAAGGCTAAGAGCAGTCACCCGTAAGACCGAAGGCAAGTTTGACCCTAAATGGGATGGGCCATACATCATAACAAAAGCATTAGAATTACATCATAACAGAAGTATATTCTAATGAGGCATACAGAGTTATAGATTAAGATGGATGAGGCATTAGTATACCAGTCAATGCTTGCTTCCTTGAGAAATATCATCCCTGACAGTAGAAACGATTTTGATCTAGAAGATTATCAGAATAATGCTTTTATATCAAAGGAGGCAACTATGAAGTGAAATGATTAAACAGCCTCAAAAGGCAAAGCCCTGTATTCTTTCGTTCATATATGAATAAAGGGAAAATTCTCAAGCATATAAAGATTAAGTGTTGATAATTATCGTCAACCATCACCAAGTGCTGATGATCATCGCCAATTACCAACTATCGCTGTCACTGTCAAACAAGTCTTATTAGAATTGCCATCATCACCAAATTGATACGCTATTTTAAATACAACATGGACGCTATCAAAACTTCATCAACACTGGCGATATATCAATAATTGGTTCATTATTCATGACAGTGGAATAAACCTATATGGTTAACCACATATAAAATTCAAGACAGCGATGGCGGTTTATTATATAAGGCAGCCTAGCCAAGTCTATACGACCAACTACGCATAAGGCATACCATTATCGCAAATATATATAAATTATTCTGGCAATAGTGAGAAGCTATAGGCCATCACATGCATACCCATGCGGGTAGCAAACGGAGCCAGTGACTAAAAACCCTAAGCGGCCAAAAAGTCCACAAACGGCCAGTCACGCGTGAGAGATCGAGTGGGTGTGGTAGCATACCGCCTCGCTTTACCCACACCACTTGCAGGCATGCACAACGTATTTCATGTATCAATGCTGAAGAAGTAGTTCCTGACCCTTCCCACATTATCAAATGGGATCAGGTACAGTTGAGTGAGGATGCTACTTATGTACTGTGACCTACACGTATTCTAGAACGGAAGGAGCAAGTGCTGCGTAGTAAGTTTATCCTGCTTGTGAAGGTACTGTAGATGCACCACACTGAGGAAGAGGCTACTTGGGAAACAGAAGCCGAGGTTTGAAAGAACTACCCTTAGATTCTCAAAGAGTACGAAAAAGTACTAATTTTGAGGATGAAATTTTTCTTTAAGGGGGGTAGATTGTAACATCTCAGAAAAATCCGTACAGGGACGAGAGTACCACCTCAGGCAGAAATCACTAAGGATCGAATTCTTTAGAAATTAGATGAAAATTAATAAATTACTAAACTGAATTAATCAATAGATTACCTTGAATCACTTTCAATACGAATTGTAAGACCCAAAACTAATAGGATCGCTAACTCTACATTACCTAAAAACGTAGGATCAATCTCATAGCCCAGTTGCTCTCGGGAGAATCACGAAACTCCATATTGGACCTGTACCGCACATCAAAAGTCCGATTACTGCGAAACTATATGGTTATGACTGACTTACTAGGCTTGACAACCATCTTGGAAATCAAGTCCAAACTGTATCCCAAAACGTACAACTTGAGCGAGGAGTGAAGTGTGTGAGAAACTCGAACATCTTTAG
Source organism: Magnolia kwangsiensis (assembly GCA_037074715.1). NCBI lineage: Eukaryota > Viridiplantae > Streptophyta > Magnoliopsida > Magnoliales > Magnoliaceae > Magnolia > Magnolia kwangsiensis. The sequence goes on along the minus strand of CM073576.1, from coordinate 107,294,974 downwards.
AAAATGAACTAAAACTTAAGTGATTTGGGCCGTTTGCTAGTAGGATAAATTTAAGGTTTCAGACCATCAGATTTTGACCTAACTACACCCTCAGATTAGGGAAATTTCTCTACATAGGTCAGTGTACTTATGGCCCTGTTGAGTGACGATAGTCGTTGAACTGAAATAGGTCCTCCGCGGTCGATCCACAAATTTGATCAGACTGAAATATTAACCTTGCCTAGATCCAATGTTAGGGAACTTTTTCTAGACCGTATGCAGGAAATGGGCCTCCAGATGAACTCCGTTGGACCGAAACAGCCACTTTTTGGCTATAACCTAAGTATACCATGGCCCTAAGGCCATTTATACTAGTTCTAGGCCTATATAAGGACCTAAACCTACCCCTCTCTCAATCTAAATGAATTTCTAAACCCTAGGAGAGAGAAAAGAGAAAAAGAGAAGGAAATAGTGAGGAGAAGAGAGAGAGAGTGAGAGAGATTGTTTCTGGGATTCGAACCGCTCCACGTGCCGAATCATCCTACTTATATCGCTACACCGGCAAATCCAAATCCATTATTAGTTAATAAATCCTAAACCTAATCTATTTTTGGAATCCAAATAGAAGAATCGATGAAATAGCTAACCTATTTCATGATTCAGGTAGCCATTTTGCTGTAAATGGAGCCGTAATGTTCAAACTGAATACGATACAAGTTTACTGACGAAAGGTGTGAACTATAAACATTTAGGTTATGGTTTTCAAGGCTTTCAATTTCAGTTAATGATTTATGACTGTCTTGATTACTGTCACATGTGCTTAGATGCGATGTTTTCCGTTTATTGTACATATATATGAACTATATTAATTTTAATGCATTCCATGTGTTCGTTGAAATATTTGAATGAATATGGAATTATAATTTATGCTTACCATGAATATTGAATGAGAATATATGATTGTTGTATGTGTAGTCTAAGTGTTTGATAAAATGTCTGAATGAAAAAATGCTTGTTGAAATGCATTTAATGAGGGCATTAAGATGGGATTATCAATAACCTTATCTATAGTTATAGTTTTCTTCATATAATCTATCTCGCTATTACGTGATTTATGGATGAATGTCTATGTATGTTAACATGTGCACTATGTGTTCGTTAAAATGCTCAAATGAGACTTATGGTTGAATTGATAGTCACATGTTGTTTTATGTATCGCACATGAATGCCTATTGTGTTGAGCATAATTGGGACTGCTACGTAGTCCAGGCAATTGGTAATGATTCCTGAATTAATGGCTGAGATCGTTTCGCCACACCAGACACATTTGATGAATCCGAGTCGTACGCTGCTTGTCAACAGTGATTAGGCCACGCGGAATGCTTACGCACTCCATGTCGATTAATTCAATGTACGCTCGTACTAGTCAAACTTGTCAAGTAACCCGATTGGCCCATTATATGTTCACCATGTATGGACGCTATTGCTTGAATCTAAGGTACCACTTACCAGTGAAAATCCCATTTAACCTTGGTACCATGATCCACTAAGACTCATGAGCCGGATATGGTGGTGTATGGGACACTGTGGTCGAGTTGTCGGCTTACGCTGGGGTGACGAAACTCCCCGTAGTGACTAGTGAGCAACCCAAACTCATGAGCCAAATATAGTGGTGTATGGGACACTGTATTAGAGCTGTTGGCCTATGATCAAGTGACGAGCCTCTCGGAGTGAAATCAAGCATACACTAGGACTACGCTAAGGTGATGAGCTTTTCTGTAGTGACCTTGAGTATAAACTAGGCCTGCGTTGAAGTGACGAGCCTCTTCATAGTGACCTGAAACTGCCCATCGTATGTGATTAACTAGGATTAATGACCCTAGATGGATCAATGTTGGGTCAATGATATAAAGGGAGGTACCTCAACTTCCCAAACCTACTGTATAAATAAGTCTAATTAAGAACTTGCCTAATCATGCACATGCACCACATTGCATGTGCCTTTGGCATTGGAGTTGAGCACAGTGAGAGTGTTTCATGCACGACCGTGAGATGATGTCGCAGAGGGAGCTCACGGTCGTGCAAGAGAGGGCATACATCATTATCACATCTCATTCTTGCATTAACAAGAGTACTTAAGACATGATTATTATATTGCTTTATCATTACTGCTTAATTGAATTGATAACATGTTAACCTTTGCCTTATAGCTCCACTGAGTTAATCACTTACTCCCACTCAGGGATGGTGTTTTAAAACACTAACCAGACTCTGTTGTAGTTTCAAATGACGGTGAGGCATACGAGATAGAGCCTGCCTTTTATGATGATGAGGAGTTCTCCTATCTGCAATCTTTGGTAGGTCTATGTAGACCTGAAGTTGCGTCATCGGGGCTACAAGGATATGGACTAGATGACATTACACTTTATCATTTTGTGAATTTTGGTATTATACACATAATTATTTAACCTAGTTACATTCATACGCTGGGGACGTACAATCACTTATATGCTTTATATGTATTTATCACAGTCTTCCGCTTGTGTAAGTTAACTGTCTCTGGAGTATGATATGTTAATTTGATATAATCTCACTCATGTTTAATGCACTAATATAGACAACATTTAATCATTATTATCTATGTTGCATAAGTGATGTGTTGGAATTTGGGAGTTGGGCTCCCTCTTGACCCCCGATTTACAGGGCATTACATGGAATCAAAATCAAATAGAGCTAGCCCAACTTAACTTAATTTAAAATCAATTTAGAACCTAGAACCATTTCATAAGTGAGTTTGGACATTGAACTTCTACTCCAATTTGGTTCTTCCGGGCTTCATCAAAAACAGAATATCGTGGTATTTTACATTATTATAAATGTTTGTATTCTGGTTTCATTGAGATTGTGCTAGAAAAATCTCTCTGTTTTGGTTTGTCTGAGGTGATCCAGAAAACTCAGAGTGTGGGGTTTTTGAATTGTGTAAGCCCACTTAAAAGACACAATTGTGAGGGTTTTAGGTGAACCTAAAAAAGCTTATTTTCATAGTGAACGCTTAGATCCACTATCTGAGGATATTAAGAGTGGAGTAGTTGTGTGGCTGTTTTTCTAAACAGTTGGTGTACACACAAGCGAACCACTATAATTTCTAGTCTTGTGAATTGATTGTTTATGTGGATGATTATAATTTCCTTTTTTAAATTGTAGAGAATATTGTAATTTCTTTTATGCAAGTGTGGAGAATGGTGTAATAGCGTAGATTTCTTTCTTTGCTATTTATTTCTTTATTCCTCTATATCAGTTTGAGTTTTTAATACAAAAATTGTTCTAGTAAGGTTGTCCTACCATAAACCCTTAGTTTTTATGGTGTAAGGTTATCCTTAGAACAACATCTGTATTAACCTCTCAATACTCATTCATTTGAGGTTGTCTTTAAATTCAGCATTGTGAGATTATCTATTGCTATCTATATTTAATTTATTTAAATTTCGCTGTTAAGTTTTACATTTAGCATAGTCTTATTCACCCCCCTCTAGGACATATAGCTCGCCTTTTTAAGTGGTATTAAAGCCAAATAACTCATTTTTAATTATTCTTTTTGGGTTAATTTTCTGAGCTAATCGATCTAAGCTTTGTAAGATGTCAAACTTTGATAGCCTATCAGTCACTAGGCCTCCACCATTTGATGGCTCCAATTATGCTTATTGGAAAGTCAGGATGAGAATTTTCCTAAAATCCATGGATGAGAGCGTGTGGCAAGTCACAGTGACTGATTGGACCCCTCCTACCACTGAAGTAACTAGCATCGATGGATCTAAAACTATGAGAGTTACACCTTACTTCTCTTAGACCACACTTCAGAAAAGTGAGAGTAGTGTCAATGCAAAAGCACTAAATGCAATTACTTACGCACTATCATCAGATGAATTTAAAAGAATTATATCCTATGATACTACAAAGAAAGCTTGGGATATTTTAGAAATGACACACGATGGAACATCAATTGTGAAGAAATCTAAAGTCCAAATCCTCACAACTAAATTTGAGAAAATATGTATGGAGGAAAGTGAAATATTCAGGGACTTTTATACTAAATTAAATGACATTGTTAACTCTATGTGGGGTCTCGGTGATAAAATCCTAGAAAGTGCAAAGATACTACTCTCACTACCTGAACGGTTCAATTCAAAGGTGACTTCGATACAGGAACTTCGTGATACGGATAATATGAGGGTAGAAGAATTAGTTGGGTCATTACAGACCTATGAGTTAAACTTTAAAGCTCCTAAGGGTAAATCCATCACCCTTAAATCTTCTAAACATATTTCTCAAGAAAATAATAATTCTGATTGAGGAAAATTTTGAAGATGATATGGCTCTTTTAGCTAAAAAGTTTTATAAGATTTTCAAAAGTAAAAAGAGGTTTGATTTCCAAAAATCTAATAATAAGAAAAGATCTAAATATAAAACTTGAAAATCTCTAAAATATAGTTAGTGTTACAACTGCCATGAATATAGGCATTTAGCGAACAAGTGTCTTAAAAAAGGATAAACCTAAAAAGAAAGGTATGTTGGTGACTCGGGATGAATCTTTTGGCACTAAAACCTCTTCTGAATCAGAAGATTCTGAAACTGAGTCAGGTAATGAAATTAAAGCCCTTATGACTCTAGCTAAATTCATATTTTCATAAAATGATGATTCAACTAGTGAAGAAAATCTGAATAGTGATCATGAAAATGGAGATGATCTTCAAGATGCTTATAATGCCCTATACAAGGAAAGTTGTAAAATTGCGGTAAAACTAAAACTTCAGAAAGAAAAGTTTTTGAAACTTAAAAAAAAATTGATACTCTTATTTTAGGAAAATCCCACATTTTAGATTCTTTTGAAAAAACTAAATGTGATTTAGATTTCAAAACCTCCCTTATTGAAAATCTAAAATTTCAAAATGTAAAACTAAAACTTGAAATCTCTTCACTTTTGAGTTTAAAGGAAACATGGAGGTATGTCCAATGTGATCCTAAGTTAGGAAAACTATTATCCAGATCCAGAAAATGTGGTGACCGATCCGGTTTGGGCTACGACAAAAATATTCCTCCCAAACATAAGAATACTCCTAAGTTTGTGAAAGGAGAGTTTTCAAACTCAAAAGGGAAAAGTTCAAATCAAAATTATTTTTAAAATGCTAAAACTTTTCAATCTTTAAAACCTAAAAGCAACCATATCAACTATAAATATCAGAATCGTAATCCTTTAGCTGAGAAAATTGTTGATTTACTTAAGGAGCTCTTAAAATCTAACTCAAAGGTCGGTCTTATATCAACTACAAACACAAGAAGACCAACTATACTCCTAAACCCAAAACTGTAATAAAATGGGTTCCTAAGGTTACTTGCTTAGTTACCCACATGGCTTTCAAAGCATCAAGCCATTCAAAGTGGTACCTAGACAGTGGATGCTCCAGGCACATGACTGGTGACAAAGGTCTGTACACCAATCTTAAAGACATGACTGACGGCTCAGTCACATTTGGTGATGGTAGCATGTAACATCCCAAAAATCGGGGGTCGAGTTGAAACCTAACTCCCCAGTTCCAAAATGTTACTTATACAACATAGATAATGATGAATGCATGTTATCTGTAGAATGACATTAAACAAGATTGAGACTAAGCCAAAACAGCATATCATACTCTAGAGACAGTTAAATTTCACAAGCGAAAGACTGTGATAAATACATAAAATATATAATTGATTGTAAGTCTCCAGAGTGTGAACATGTTACCAGGTTAACTATATACATGTATACTCCAAAGATGAACAAAAACAATATACATGGGTGTTTAAATAAAAGGTAAAATACCAAGTGTATTGGCATCTAATCATTAACCCTTTAACCCCGTCAATCAGAACCTGCATGTAGGAGAAATCCTCCTCAACATCATCAAGTCTGGCTCTGCTTCGCAAGCATCGCCATCATCTAAAACTAAAAAAAATAGGGACTAGTTGGTGTTGCAAACACCGTCCCATAACGTGGGAATGAGTAGCTAACTCAGTGGAAACTATACAACAAAGGTTAACATGTTATCAATTCAATCAAGCAGTAATGATAAAGCAGTACAATCAAACATTCCTAAATACTGTAATTAATGAAAGGATGAAATGACATGATGTATGCCCTCGCCAACATACTCTCTCATGCGACACCATCTTACGTCCGCGACATGCTTTCTTCCCTCAATGCTTCACATCTTCCAGGCACATGCAGTGCGATATGAACATGATTACCGAGTTGTTATTAGTCCTTTTCATACAGCAGGATTGGGAAGCTAAGGTACCTCCCTTATATCAATACCCAAATAATGATCCATTCTAGGGTTGTCAGTCCTAGCATATCTCATACGAAGTATGGTTCTAGGTCACTGTAAGGGCAGTCAGGGCTGTTGCACACACTCGTTGCACCGCTCCCTCATCCCCTTATCAATACAAGCCTATTTTATACTATGTTTACTGTGGAAAGGCTCGTCGCCTCTCTGCAGATTCAGAATATGCTCGAGGTCACTACAAAGGGCTGTCAGGGCTGTTGCTCACACTCGTTGCACCGCTCCCCCATCACCTTATCAGTGTAGGCCGACAATAAGAATATAGTGTCCCATACCACCATAATCTGCTCATGAGTCTAGGTTGCACACTGGTAACTATGGAGAAGTTTGTGGCCCCAGCGTAGGCTGACAGCTCGACCATGGTGTCCCATACCACCATGCCTGGCTCATGAGTCTTAGGGGATTGAGGTACCAAGGTTAGAGGGGCTTTCTAATGGTAAGTTTGGTACCTTGGTTCAAACAGTAGCGTCCAAACATGGTGAACAAACATCGGGCCAATCGGGTTACTTAACAAGCTCGACTAGTACGAGCGCACATTGAGTTGATCGACATGAATGCGCAAGCACTCGACGTGGCCTAACCACTGTCGATAAGCAACGTACGGCTCGGGTTCGTCGAGACATGTCCTAAGTGGCGAGACAATCTCAGCCACCAAACAGAGTCTATTACCAATTTCCTGGACTATTTCATAGTCCCAAACACGTACAATTACAACAAATAAGCATATGAGATTATCAAGGCAATAATGAATAAATAAATCTATCCTACAGCCATTTGAACATACTATGGAAACATGGACATACACTACATAAAGGAAATTATACACACAACTAAACATGAATCATGTAAAATCCATGGATGTAAACATGCACACAGCTAAGGCAGTTAGGATTCATATCTCAACTCCCTTATAAATCACAATTTACCAACTACTAACACATTCAGACATTTTATACAAGCACTTAGACTACACCTATTACATAATACATATTATGTATTAATTAACATATGTATTAGGGAAAAACCTTTCGTCAAAGGGTTATCTCCTATACAACAATCATATATCCATGACAGTCTGTCATGGCGAGTACATTTACAAAGTCTATACTCATTCGGTCATTTTTGCAAACACTTAGGCTACACATACTAACTACATATCGTATATTTGTATATCATGTATTTGGACTAAACCTTTAGCCTAGAAGTTGTTACACATACATCCAGCATACATAGACGGCAGTTAATCATAGCAAGCACAAATCTGAATTTAATACATATACGGTATTTTCTACAAATAAGAGGAATACAGTATAATTAATATAATTAACGTATAACTAAAAATCAAAACGGACAACACTCTTTACATGTAAAATAACATCCTAAGCAAGAATAAATCATTACTTAACATTGAAAGTCTTGATAACCATAACCTAAACGTATATATTCCACACCTTAAACCAGAAATTACTAAATGGAGTTGATTTAGACAATAAGTCTTCGTCAACGGCTCAACGGAAACCTATACCATGAAATAAGTTAGCTACATCATCACTTATGCTATTTGAAACTCTAGAACAGGTTAGGGTTATGATTTCTTACCTAAGAGCGGAGCTGGAAGCACCGGAATGGCAGTGCAGAAGCGGCGTTGAAGCACAATGAGTAGTAGGGAGGAATCCATGGAAGAAAAACCCCATCTTCTCCCCCACTTTCTCTCTCTTTCTCTCTCTCTTTTCTAGGGCTTAGGAAATTCGTATGGAATGAGAGAGTAAGGGTTTAATCCCTTTTTATAAGTCCAAAAGTGACGAAAATGGCCTTATGGCCAAGGTATACTTATTTTATAACCAAAGTGGGCTTGTTCTGATCCAACGGAGCACTTCTGGCAGTCCCTTTTCTGCATGAGGTCGGACTTAAGCTTCCTGACGTTAGATCTATGTCAGGCAGAGTTTTTAGTCCGATCAATTTCCAGATCGCCTGTAGCAGACCAGTTTCAGTTCAACGGTCACGGGTACTCGATCAGGGCCGCAAGTGCGTTGACATGAGTGGGCCATTTCTCTTGATCCGAGGGTGAATTTGGATCAGATTCTGATGGTCAGAATGCTTAGAAAAGGAACTCAAGCGACACGTGCCAGATTTTATAAATTTTATTTAATTTCTAACATTTCTCACACTCTTCACTCCGGACTCAAGGAAATCATCCCAGAGCATCGTTTGGGCTTGATTTTTGAAATGATTGTCAAGTCCAACTAAGCGATCATAATGGTCTAAGATCATGGATATCAGACTTTCGACGTACGGTTTAGATCCAATAGTAAGTTACAAAGCATTCCCGAGAGCAACTGGATTTAGAGTTTGATCTTAGGTTTTAGGGTAAGATAACGTTAACAATTCTAGAGGTTTTGGGTCTTACAGATCGTATTTAAAGTGGTTGGTGCTAATTTCACAGGTAATCTAGTTTAGCGCTAGCTAAAACACATTAAATTTCTAAAGAATTTGGTTCTAAATGATTTCTTTGGCTTTGAAATTGGGTTCTGAGAGGTTATCAAGGTGTTATGGTTGACCCATTACCTAAGGACGTCTGGTTCCAGGTAGGCAAAAATTCGGGGTGTTACAATCTACCCCTCTTAAAAAAAAATTTTGTCCCCGAAATTGGCTATGGGTAATGAGTCCTTAGAAAGACTTTAATTTTGACATTCTAAGGAAGGTTTAAATCCTATTTAATGACCTAACCTTACGTATAACCTAAATCAACTTCTTCGATCCTAGGCCAGTGGGAAAGAGGCCAACCACGCTTCCGCTGCGCTACTCTGATCCAATGGTTGTGTTAGCTAATCCTAACTAGATTGGGCTTGGTACATTCTACCCCCCTTAAAACTTAGTTCTACTTAAGGTTCAAGAATCTATGTCTTGATCCGTATATCGGAATGAGATGTAACTTAGGGCCTATCCTTGACATGAAATGGGAAATAACCTCTCACTACATTGGTCTTCCTTTGCTAATGATGCGTTCTATGGCATTGGTACCTATGGTTGTAGAAAGAAGCCTAATCTCTATTGTGATTGAGTTCAGGGGTAGGTGTGAGCCTGCGACAAGATGTCTAATCTCTATTGGCTATATGTCCTCAACATTTCCCAAAGGCAAAGCAATAACTTTTGGTTGTAGGTGGTCGGGCCAACATGGAAGAAAAGTTGTGTAGTATGTCTGAGCCGGATATATAGACTTTCTGCCTCACGATGACAGAAAATTTGTCATATCAATTATTAATCCGAGTCGATGCCGATCTTCTGCTTGATCAGAGCATTGGATTTATTGGTAACTACCAGGATTAAGAAGTCGATTCAAATCGTGAATACTTCGCTTGTATACAATTCCTTTACTCCGTGTTCCTAATCATACTAAGTCCTTGGGAAGGCAATTTCTAATGGGTCTGTTGGTTTATCCTAGCGTTTAATCTAAGGGATATAAAATTTTTCCCCGAACGTGACTAGTTCTAAGTGAAGTAAGCTTCCTTAGAGTTACTAAAGGAGCTTATGAATGTTATGAGGATCTATCAAAGGAATGGAGTCCCACTCGAACCAAATCAATCCTACTATTCCTTAGCATATACAGGCTTTACACTGCTTAATACAACTAGTAGCCTAGTCTGTAACTCACTGACTGTAATCCAAAGTCTAAGCTTATACGCTAGATGGTTTCATACCATTTCTACTACAGGGAGTCGTTCTATCGCTTAGGGTCAAGATTGTCTAATTTAAATTGAATTTCCTATATCGTCGGATCTTTCAAAATTTAGGAGTACTAACTCCAGGTCCAAAACTCTATGTTCACTGTTTATGGACTAAGCTACTATGTTAGGTCTCATCCGTTGGTAGAAGCGGAGAGATCAAGAAGATAACTATAACTAACTCAAAAAAAGCCTCGAAAAAGTGGTGAAATGGAAGAAAAGGCTGACCTAATGGGTTGCCACAAATTTAAGTCTGAGAGAGGAGTGAAATAGGTCCAAGAGGCATGGATCGAAGAAGGAAAAATGAAGAAATGTGATGGGTTGAAATCTTACACGATTTTGAGCCTCAAATGAGAGCTTGGGAGCTCCAATCACAGAAAATGGAGAGTGTAGGTGCTGGTTATGGTAAAGAACGTAGACGGATGAAGGAAATAATAGAAAATGAAGGAAGAAACGATTGGAAGGGAGGTTGGAGAGAGAAAACAGCAGCTTTGGAAGAAAAAGAGAGCTTGGGGGGTGATTTTATGAAGGAAGTGGTTGATCGGGGGTGTTTTAAGGGATGACCCACACATAAGGGGGTCACCCTAACCCCCAAACACCATCAGCCCGAAGGCCCGGCCCGTCCAGGCCCACTGACCGGCGAGGCCTCTCTGACCTCTGACCTGTTCGATGAGGGCTCGCCATTTCGGTGAGGTCCTCCCCCCCCCCCCCTTGGGTCCAAAATGATGTGGGTCCCACTCTGTAACCCCCTACAAGTTGATCGTTTGGCCCCCCTCTTTTGATTTGAGCCGTTTCAGGTCATTTCAGAACTAATCTGATCTCTATTCACTCTTGGCAATTTTTAACGGTTGAAATGGAATAAAATGCAGTCTATACCCATCAATTGATGGTCTAGAAGTGATTTGGGGTCCTTGTGTGTGATCAGGAGTGTGTACGGACTCGATCTCGATGATCGTTTTCAATAAACTTTCACCGACAAACACACTGGGGGTCCTAAACTTGTTTCTAGATTGTTCACGAACCCTCCTACATTAAATTGGCGTCAACGTGCGGTGTATGACCATAACCCAGGTCCAGTTTAATCCAAATCATGCTCTGATACCATCTGCAACATCTCAAAAATCGGGGGTTGAGTTGAAACCCAACTTCAAAGTTTCAAAACGTCACTTATGCAACATAGATAATGATGAATGCATGTTGTCTGTAGAATGACATCAAACAAGATTGAGACTAAGCCAAAACAGCATATCATACTCCAGAGATAGTTAAATTTCACAAGCGAAAGACTGTGATAAATACCTAAAATATATAATTGATTGTAAGTCTTCAGATTGTGAACATGTTACCAGGTTAACTATATACATATATACTCCAAAGATGAACAAAAATAATATACATGGGTGTTTAAATAAAAGGTAAAATAGCAAGTGTATTGGCATCTAATCATTAACCCTTTAACCCCGTCAATCAGAACTTGCATGTAGGAGAAATCCTCTTCAACATCATCAAGTTCGGCTCTGCTTCGCAAGCATCGCCATCATCTGAAACTAAAAAAAAAAATAGGGACTAGTTGGTGTTGCAAACACCATCCCGTAACGTGGGAGTGAGTAGCTAACTTAGTGAAAACTATATAGCAAAGGTTAACATGTTATCAATTTAATCAAGCAATAATGATAAAGCAGTACAATTAAACATTCCTAAATACTGTAATTAATGCAAGGATGAAATGACATGATGTATACCCTCGCCAATATACTCCCTCATGCGACACCATATTACATCCACGACATGCTTTCTTCCCTCAGTGCTCTACATCTTCCAGGCATATGCAGTGCGATATGAACATGATTACCGAGTTGTTATTAGTCCTTTTCATACAGCAGGATTGGGATGCTAAGGTACCTCCCTTATATCAATACCCAAACAATGATCCATTCTAGGGTCGTCAGTCCTAGCATATCTCATACGAAGTACGGGTCTAGGTTGCTGCAAGGTCTGCCAGGGCTTTTACAGGCACTCGTTGCACCGCTCCCCCATCACCTTATCAATATAGGCCTAGTTTATACTCTGTTTACTGCGAGAAGCTTGTCGCCTCTCCGTAGATTCAGAATATGCTCGAGGTCACTACAAAGGGCTGTCAGGACTGTTGTTCGCACTCGTTGCACCGCTCCCCCATCACCTTATCAGTGTAGGTCGACAGTAAGAATATAGTGTCCCATACCACCATAATCCGCTCACGAGTCTGGGTTGCTCACTGGTCACTACGGGGAGGTTTGTGGCCCCGGAGTAGGCCGACAGCTCGACCACGGTGTCCCATACCACCATGCCCGGCTCATGAGTCTTAGGGGATCGAGGTACCAAGGTTAGAGGGGCTTTTCAATGGTAAGTTTGGTACCTTAGGTTCAAACAGTAGCGTCCAAACATGGTGAACAAACATCGAGTCAATCGGGTTACTTGACAAGCTCGACTAGTACGAGCGCACGTTGAGTTGATCTACATGAATGCGCAAGAACTCGACGTGGCCTAACTATTGTCGACAAGCAACGTACGGCTCGGGTTCGTCGAGACATGTCGTAAGTGGCGAGACAATCTCAGCCACCAAGCAGAGTCTATTACCGATTGCCTGAACTATTTCATAGTCCTAAACATGTACAATTACAACAAATAAGCATATGAGATTATCAAGGAAATAATGAATAAATAAATCTATCCTATAGCCATTTCAACATACTATGGAAACATGGATATACAGTACATAAAGGAAATTTTACACACAGCTAAACATGAATCATGTACAATCCATGGATGTAAACATGCACACAGCTAAGACAGTAGGGATTCATATCTCAACTCCCTTATAAATCACAATTTACCAACTACTAACACATTCAGACATTTTATACAAGCACTTAGACTACACCTATTACATAATACATATTATGTATTAATTAGAATACGTATTAGGGCAAAACCTTTCGTCAAAGGGTTATCGCCTATACAACGATCATATATCCACGACAGTCTGTCATGGCGAGCACACTTACAAAGTCTATACTCATTCGGTCATTTTCACAAACACTTAGGCTACACATACTAACTACATATCGTATATTGGTATATCATGTATTTGGACTAAACCTTTAGCCCAGAAGTTGTTACACATACATCTAGCATACATAGATGACAGTTAATCATGGCAAGCACAAATATGAATTTTATACGTGTACGGTATTTTCTACAAATACGAGGAATATAGTATAAATAACATAATTAACGTATAAATGAAAATCGAAACGGACAACACTTTGTACATGTGAAATAGCATCCTAAGTAAGAATAAATCATTGCTTAATATTGAAAGTCTTGACAACCATAACCTAAACGTATATAGTCCGCACCTTAAACCAGAAATTGTGAAACAGAGTTGATTCAGACGATAAGTCTTCGTCAACGGCTCAACGGCAACCTATACCATGAAATAGGTTAGCTACATCATCACTTATGCTATTTGGAACTCTAGAACAGGTTAGGGTTATGATTTCTTACCTAAGAGTGGAGCTGGAAGCACCAGAATGGTGGTGCAGAAGCGGCGTTGAAGCACAAGGAGTAGCAGGGAGGAATCCATGGAAGAAAAACCCCATCTTCTCCCCCACTTTCTCTCTCTCTCTCTCTCTCTTTTCTAGGGCTTAGGAAATTCATATGGAATGAGAGAGTAAGGGTTTAAGTCCTTTTTATAAGTCCAAAAGTGACGAAAATGGCCTTATGGCCAAGGTATACTTATTTTATAACCAAAGTGGGCTTGTTCTGATCCAACGGATCACTTCTGGCAGTCCCTTTTCTGCATGAGGTTGGACTTAAGCTTCCTGACGTTGGATCTAGGTGAGGTAGAGTTTTTAGTCTAATCAATTTCTAAATCGCCCGTAGCGGACCAATTTCAGTTCAACGATCACCGGTACTCGATCAGGGCTGCAAGTGCGTTGACATGAGTGAGCCATTTCTCTTGATCCGAGGGTGAATTTGGATCAGATTCTGACGGTTAGAATGCTTAGAAAAGGAACACAAGAGACACGTGCTAGATTTCATAAATTTTATTTAATTTCTAACGTTTCTCACACTCTTCACTCCGGACTTAAGGAAATCGTCCTAGAGCATCGTTTGGGCTTAATTTTTGAAATGATTGTCAAGTCCAACTAAGCGATCATAATGGTCTAAGATCATGGATATCAGACTTTTGACGTGCAGTCTAGATCCAATACTAAGCTACAAAGAATTCCCGAGAGTAATTGGGTTTAGAGTTTGATCCTAGGTTTCAGGGTAAGATAGCGTTAACAATTCTAGAGGTTTTGGGTCTTACAGATCATCTTTAAAGTGGTTGGTGCTAATTTCATAGGTAATCTAGTTTAGCGCTAGCTAAAACACATTAAATTTCGAAAGAATTTGGTTCTAAATGATTTCTTTGGCTTTGGAATTGGGTTCTGAGAGGTTACCAAGGTGTTATGGTTAACCCATTACCTAAGGACGTCTAGTTCCAAGTAGGTAAATATTCAGGGTGTTACATAGCAACTATAGGATTATTGGCTAAGGTACGGTTCAACTTTCTAACCTCCCTTTATTTGAGAATGTTTTACATATAAAGGTTTAAAACACAACTTATTAAGCATTTCTCAAATATGCGATAAAAATCATAGCATAAAATTTTCTAACCTAGGGTGTGAAATTTTAAATAAAAATGATTCTGTAATATTAACTGGTCGTAGAACTTTTAAAAACTGCTATATTGTAAGTGACTCTAGCTTATCTAATTTATCATGTTACATGGTCCATACCAATGAGACCGAGTTATGGCATAAATGCCTTAGACATGTACACTGCCGTAACTTGTATAAATTGAGGAAAAGAGAGTTAGTAAGAGGCCTATCCAAAATATAAAAAATAGATAAAATATGTGGTAAATGCCGGATTGGCAAGCAAACTAGGAGTTCTCATAAATAAGTGGACTCCAATGCCATATCTAAACTGCTCGAACTCCTCCATATGGATCCTGTTGGACTAACTAGAATGGAGAGTCGAGGTGGAAAAAAGTATATTCTGGTAATCATTGATGACTTTACCAGATATCCTTGGATAGTCTTCTTAAGAGACAAATCAAAAACTCTTAATGAAGTTAAAAGGTTACCTAGACGTATCCAAACTGAAAAAGAAACTCAAGTTTATAATATCCATAGCGATCATGGATCAAAATTTGAGAATACCGGTTTTGAGAAGTTTTGTAGTGATCAGGGAATATCACATGAATTCTTTACGCCCAAAATACCACAACAAAATGGTATAATAGAGTGCTTTAAGAAATGGTAAATTTAATGTTAAACAGTATGAAGCTCCTTAAAAATCTTTGGGCTAAAGCTGTAAATACAGCATGTTATATAATTAACCACGTTTATACAAGAAAATTAAATAGTAAATTAGCTTATGAAATTTGGTTTGATAAGAAGCCTACTGTCAAATACTTTCAAGTTTTTGGCAGCAAGTACTACATTTTACGTGACTGAGAAAATCTGGATAAGTTTGACACCAAAAGTGATGAAGGGATATTTTTAGGGTATGCTCTGAAAAGTCGAGCATATTGAGTTCTTAATAAGAGAACCGATGTAATTCAAGAATCCATTAATGTGGTTATTGATGATTACTTAAATACACTTGTCTCAAGTTCAGATAATGATGAAGTACTTTTAATTGATGAACCAGATTCTTCATCAAATAAAATAACTTTGAACTGAGAACTGTTAAAGACCATCCAACTAATCAAATTCTCAAAAACCCTCTCACTAGTGTACACACTCGTAGACAACTAGAAGATGTGTATAAGTACATGTGTTTTACATCCCAGATAGAATCGACTAATGTAAAAGAAGCTCTTACTGACGAAAACTGGATAGTTGCGATGCAGGAAGAGCTTAATCAATTTGTTAGGAATGATGTTTGGTACTTAGTTCCTAGGCCAAAAGATAAACATATTATCAAAATTAAGTGAATTTTTAAAAATAAGTCTGATGAACTTGATAATATAATAGAAACGAGCTAGACTGGTTGTACAAGGGTACACTCAAATTGAAGGCATTGATTATGATGAAACCTTTGCCTCAGTAGCTCGTCTTGAATCAATCAGACTATTTATATCCATCGCTTGCTTTAGAAAGTTTAAAATATATCAAATGGATGTAAAGAGTGCTTTTTTAAATAGCAATTTGCATGAAGAAGTGTATGTTGAACAACCAACAGGTTTTGAAGACCCTAAGAATGGTAATCATGTATACCGCCTAAAAAAGGCCCTCTACGGTTGGAAATAAGCTCCTAGGGCATGGTATGAGTACGACTTTAAAACTCTCAAAGGGCTTTACAAGTAAGAGTGTGGATCCTAAATTGTATCGCAGTATGATAGGTAGTTTGTTGTATTTAACTGCAAGCTGACCTGATATTGCATTTAGCGTAGGAATTTGTGCTAGATATCAATCTGACCCTAAAGAGTCACATTTAACTGTTGTTAAATGGATTATGTGATATGTCACAAGTTCAGCTAATGTGGGTCTTTGGTATCCACATGATACTAGTGTTCATTTAGCTGGTTACTTTGATGTTGATTGGGCTGGTAATGTTGATGATAGGAAATCAACCAATAGTGGTTTTTTCTATGTAAGGAATTATTTAGTTTCTTGGAAAAGTAAGAAAAAAAGTTCCGTATCGTCATCGACTACTGAAGCTGAATACATTGCAGCTGGTAACGCATGTACTCAACTTGTATGGATGAAAAGAATGTTAAGCGATTATGGAATTGCACAGGATTTTATGGCTTTATATTGTGATAATTTTAGTGCAATTAATATATCTAAAAATCCAATCCAACAATCACAAACCAAACACATTGATATTAGATATCACTACATTCGTGAATTAGTGGAAGAAAAGATAATTTTTTTGGAATACATACCAACCAAAACTCAACTTGTAAACATATTCACAAAACTGCTCGACAAAAGCAAGTTTTCTAAATTAAAGTTTGACTTGGTATGTATAATTTGAATTGATTATTCATGCATTTCTATATCATAATGTATATATATGTTAGTTTGAATGTTTAAATTTTAAAATTTTAAGAAAATTACACATTTTTTGTTGTGCACGACCAGTCGAGTACAAACTCGACCAGTCGTGGAACGATCGGTCGATCATGTCTCAACCAGTCGTGTAGCGCAAGTTTAACCTTTATTTGGGGGGCAGATCCCTTTTTCTTCTATTTGGGCTTCTTCTCCAATAGGTCCTAACACGACCAGTCGAACCCATCTTCATAGTTCTTCAAGGTTGGTGCTTTATTTCCATTTTCCTTATAGATTCATGTTCATATTTGGAGTGATTTATTTCTTGTTTCATTGAGGTTTTTGGAGTTTTCTTCTCCAAAATCTGATTTTGAGAAAATCCACTTTACTTCTTTTGCAACCTTCTAATTCCTTGATTTTATAGTTACAAATGGAAGGTAGAGGCAAAAAGAAAAGTTCTCGTGGTCCTTCAACATCTAGATCGACACCTATCACAAGGCACCACCTTTGGTCACCCGAAGATGATCCCTCCTATGTGTAGAATTTAAGGTTGCGCAATGTTATAGTTGAACGACCTGTTCATGATAAACATCTTGCTCCATTTGAAATCCTTCCTCTTCTCCAATCTGTAGGATGGGCTAAAATTCTACATTGGGGTGGGCCAGCATACCAGTCTATTGCGCAAGCTATGTATGCATGTATTTCTGATTTTTCAACTGAAAATTTAACTTTTATTATAGCAACTAGAGAAGGTCCATTTGAAGTAGACCGACATCTGATTTCAGTCCCAATGAACATACCTGTTAATGATGAAGGTATTCCAATTAGCACTCCACTATCTAAACCATTTGAATCAGAAAAATGTATGCTTACTAGAGCATTGTGCAATATAGATGCGCAATGGAGTCAAAATGGGAATGCGTTTACTTCAAAGTATTTGTTACCTAGATATAGGGTCCTTCACAGGATATTTATTTCAAATCTTTATCCACGTTCTGGTAACAAAATCGAACTCACCTCTTTCATGGTTCGGATTCTGCATTCCATCATCTCTGGTACATCTGTATGTCTTCCTTCTTTAATCTATCATTCCATCATACAATTCCATCTCCATCTTGGACACAATGATATCCCTTTTGCATATCTTATGACTGTGTTAGCCACCCATATGTTAGTGGCTATGCCTGTTGGAGAGGCTCCTATTCATCACCTAATCTTCAACAACTCAAATATAAACAAGATGAATTTGAGGTTGGCCGCAGGCCAAGTCAATGTAGGTGTTATTGGAAATGATGCCGCAAATGAAGAAGAAGTGGCAATTTACCTCCAGATGACATTAATATGGACGATATCTTTGATGAAATCGAATCAAATTCTGAGGCTGACCCTGATTATCAGCCTTCTAATTTCATTGAGAGGTTGCATACTCTTGAGGAACAGGTGGGTCAGATTCGTGTAGCTCAAGATTCGTAATTTTCTTATATGCATAAATATATAAGGCGCATTAATAAAGGTTTACATCAGATTGATCCATCTATTCTTGCTCCCTCTTCAAGATTTGATTAGTTTTTTTCTTGGTTTGTAATAACTTTAATGATACTTGGATTTCTTTTATCTTGTGAGGTCAAACTTTATTTAACTTGGTTGTACTTGGTTTTATCTGGTTGATTATGCTTTAACATTACTTAAAAATATTTATCCATTTTTCCTCATTGCTCTTCTTATTCTTCCTTGTTTATCCACATCTTGCTCCATGTCTTGGTTTCTTCCTTTGTCATATTGTGATAAAAAGAGGGAGAAGGTTGTCATGCTTGATATATTAATATATGGCATGTGGATTATGGGATTATGGATGGATTGTGGATATGTAGCCTTATGTAAGGGGGAAGAGTAAGGGGGAGTATTGTTAGAGGAAACCAAGTTGTAATTGATTTCTTTTTATAACTGGTGCATGATTCTTTAACCAGGTTATAACTGATTCCTTTTTATAACTAGTGCATGATTCTTTGTGTGTGTAATGTTTATGTTATTGTGGAGTGTATTTTGTCACAAATTTGACAAAGGGGGAGATTTTAAGTGTTATGGTTTCTTACTCCTAGAATTGATAAAATTTGTAGTGCCAAAACCTTTCTTGGAATCTGTGTCTTGTGTAGCTCATCTACATAATGAAGACTATCCATCTCTCAAGATCTCTCAAGAACAAAGATCTTTACTTCAAGAAATGCAAGATTACACAGTCATGTTCGAGTACAACATTAAGTGAGTGACCAATGTTCAAGATTCATAATTCTAGCTCCAAGTTAAGACAAAGCCTTTTTTACTTTGAACCTCAAGCTCAAGATTCAAGATATTTCAAGTTCAAGCTTCTTAAGGTTACAAATTCAAGTTTGAATATACATCAAAAGGTCTCAAGTTCAAGCTTCATCATGTGTAATGATCTCAAGCTTGGTGAACTTCAAAGAACTACTATCATCCAAAGGAAAAGAAGTTTCAATGTTCATACATCATGTTTAAGGTATGAATGACCCTAGATTGACCATAGTGTAGGTCATTTTAAATACATAATTCAATTAGATCATTTAATAAGTGAATAGACTATTTTTTGACTACTTTTGGACTTTGTTTGACTAGTCCTAGCACTGGCTCGACCAGTCCATGAATTTTCTTGACCAGTCCTGAGTTTGTTGCAAAATTTTAAAATTTTTTGTTAAGCCTCAACCAGTCCTGGAGACTGATCGACCGGTTGTGTGAATAGTGCTTGACTCGTTCTTGACTAGTCTACAGCCTCGACTCAAAGTCCAGCAACTAAATCTGGTTCCACATGACCAGTCGTGGACAGCTCATGACCGGTCGTGAAGGGCCTAAGAATAGTCGTGGAACGACTTTATATTATCGCGCCCAAATTTCAAAAATTTATTAGTCTTATGACCAGTCATGTCAACCTTAGGACCAGTCGAGAGTATGATTTTTTCACTTATAAATATAGCAAGAATTTTAAAGTTTTATAAAAAGTTAGTGATCTTTTTAAGGTACGTTGTGCTCATTTAATATTATCTTAATTTAGGTTTGTTATATTTGATTTTGTATTCTATATTTCATTCATATTTGAAGAAGGGATTGAAAATTGCCCTTTTCTTAGAATCAAAATCAAATAGAGCTAGCCCAACTTAATTTAATTTAAAATCAATTTAAAACCTAGAACCATTTCATAAGTGAGTTTGGACATTGAACTTCTACTCCGATTTGGTTCTTCCAGGCTTCATCAAAAAGAGAATATCCACTTATTTTACATTATTGTAAATTTCTGTATTTTGGTTTCATTGAGATTGTGCTAAAAAAATCTCTCTGTTTTGGTTTTTCTGGGGTGATCTAGAAAACTCAGAGTATGGGGTTTTTGAATTGTGTAAGCCCACTTAAAAGACACAATTGTGAGGGTTTTTAGGTGAACCTGGAAAAACCTATTTTCATAGTGAACGCTTATATCCACTGTGTGAGGATATTAGGAATGGAGTAGTTGTGTGGCTTTTTTCTAAACAGTTGGTGTACACACAAGTGAACCACTATAATTTCTGGTCTTATGGATTGATTGTTTATGTGGATGATTGTAATTTCCCTTTTTGCATTGTGGAGAAAGTTGTAATTTCTTTAATGCAAGTGTGGAGAATGATGTAATAGCGTAGATTTCTTTCCTTGCTATTTATTTCTTTATTCCTCTATATCAGTTTGAGTTTTTGATACACAAACCGTTCTAGTAAGGTTGTCTTGCCATAAACTCTTGGTTTTTATGGTGTAAGGTTGTCCTTAGAACAACATCTGTATCAACCTCTCAATACTCGTTCATTTGAGGTTGTCTTTAAATTCGACATTGTGGGATTATCTATTTCTATATGTATTTAATTTATTTAAATTTCCCTGTTAAGTTTTAAATTTGGCATAGTCTAATCGCCCCCCCCCCCCCCCCCCCCCACCAAGACATATAGCTCGGCCTTTTAAATTAGGGCATGCTTCCATTGAGCAACCCTTGCTTTAGGACAAGACCTCATGATGATGGTGCAAGAGGATTTCTTCAAGACATGTTTCCTTAGAGAATGGCGTGAAATCCATGCATTTGGACATGTTCCCTCTTCAAATGGTGCAAAGGCCATGTCTTAAGAAAAAAATCCATGCAAAGTGGCACAAGAGCTATGCTTTAAGACATGGTTCCTCACAAAGTGGAACATGGAGGAAGGCTCTAAGACAACAAAAGCCCTTCTTCAGGACAAGTTCTATAACAAGTGGCACATGGAGGAAGGTTCTAATACAACAAAAGCCCTTCTTCAGGACAAGTTCCATAACAAGTGGCGCATGGAGGATTTCTCTCTAGGAGAGGTTGCGCGAGCCATGCAAAGGGGATTTCTTTTGGGGTCTACGCGGTTGGTCCAAGGCTTGTCTTTAAGACAGGCTCCCACATAAAGTGGCACTCATGTCATTTCTTTCCTACTTCAATTGCATGAACCGTGTAATGCACTCTTTAAGACAATGCTTTATGAGATGTAGCGCAAAAAGCTTTACTCTCTTTCTGTTGCGCGAACCGCACAATGCACTTCTCCTTTCCTTCTATTGCGCAAACCGCGTAATGCACTTCTCCTCTCCTTCTGTTGCTCGAACTGCGCAGTGCACTTCTCCTCTCCTTCTGTTAGTTTATATAATGCACTTCTCCCCTCCTTCTGTTGCGCGAACCATGCAATGCACTTCACCTCTCCTCTTATCTTCTGACTTCTTACCTTCTAACTTACAACAACCCTTGAATTGTGACATGGGGAGGGGTATTTATAGGCATCCCTCCCTTACATAGTGGTGATCATCACCACTTCTTTCTTCATACAACTTCCATTATCTTTCTTTACATAGTGGTGTTCAACCACTTTTTCTTAAATGGTGGTGTACATCCCTTCTCTATTAAAATGACACCCATGCACCCTTTTACCCAAATACCCTTTTTTACTTCTTTTTTTTACCAAAATACCCTTCTTCACTCATTTTTACCAAAATACCCTTCTTCAGTCATTTTTACCAAAATAAGGACTGCACAACCCTAGGAATGATCTGCACCATGGAATTCTCTGACCAATGCAATGAAATATTTTTTGTGCCTCGAAAATCCTCTCTATTAAATCATCCACTCGGTGCTTCTGGCTAGGGGCATTCAATCTCCCATTCGAGCGCTAGCATTCAATCTCCCGTTCGAGCGCGATCAGTCAATCTTCCGTTCGAGCATAATCATTCATTCTTCCGTTCGAGCGCGATCATTCAATCTTTCATTCGAGCGTGATCATTCAGTTTGTCATGCAAGAATGATCATCCAGTCATCCTTCAATCGCAATCTGTTCAAATATGATTTATTCAAGATTACTTATTTTGAAATCAACTATTGAAGATCTTCGTTCAAGTGACCCTTCTCCAATATAAAATCCACTCTATTCATAAAGAATCCTTCTCTAAAGTGAAAGGGTTTTTATGCAAGAGAAGATCGATCCTCCATTTGATCTCATAAATCAATAAAAGAAGGATCGAGGGGGCATATGCTGAGGCATAAAAAATATTCCATCATTATTTCTGGAAGTCTCATTACATGCCCATTGCATTAGCAGGGGAATTCCGTTGTGCAGATCCTTCCCAGTGTTGTGCACCCATAATAGTAAAGAAGCCTTATGAAGTGTTACTCCATGTTAGAAGAGGTTGTGCGCTCCACAATATAATATAAAAGAATGGACGGGTGTCATTTGATAAGAGAATACACGGGTGTCATTTGATAAGAGAATGGATGGACGTCATTTTGGTAAAAAGGAGTGAATGGGGGTATTTTGGTAAAAATGAGTGAATGGTTATTGCATTATATGGAGGAAGAAGTGGTTGTACACCACTATTTAAGGGAGAAGTTGCTGAACACCACCATTTAAGGAAGAAGGTTAGATGTTGTGTGAAGAAAGAAGTGGTGGTAATCACCACAATTTAAAGAGTAAGGGGCTTGAGATGCCTATAAATACCCCTCCCCATGCCTCATTTGAGGGTTTGTTAGTTGGAAGACATGATGGAAGCTAATAGAGAGAGAAAACATTGTGGAGCATCAATTACATAAAGGGAGAAGGCCTTTACGCCATTCGCATAATGAAAAGATGGAAAGAAAATTGTTTGCACCATCCACGCAATGGAAATGGAGCAAATCCCTGGGTGCCACTTTATGTGGGAGCTTGTCTTAAAGACAGGCTTTGTGCCATTCGTATAATGGAAATGGGAGAAAATCCCTCGCTACCACTCCATGTGGAACAATGTCCAGACAAAAGGCTTTTTATGTCGTGAAGAACCCTTTGCGCGAACCTGTGCAACCACTTCTATACAGAAAACCCTTTGTGCGAACCTACGCAACCGCTTCCACAAAAAAACCCTTTGTATAAGTCGTGCATCCATTTCTACAAAGAAGGCTCTGCGCAACTTTGTGTGGAGGCATGTCCAAGAGAAACTCCCATGCGCCACTTTTTTCGCTCCTTTGTCTTAAGACAAGGCTTTTCTTGTCTTAATGTCTCTCTCATGCGCCACTTCTTTCTCCCATTTGTCTTAAGACAAGGCTTTTCTTGTCTTAATGTCTCTCCCATGTGCCACTTCTTTCTCCCCTATGTCTTAAGACAAGGCTTTTCTTGTCTTGATGGAAGTCCCAGGTGCCATTTTGAGAGGAGCTTAGTCCTAAAGACCGCCTTTTCCACCATTATCCATGGAAACTTGTCCTAATGCATGGCTTTTGTTCTAATATAAGCCTTGTGCACTCCACATTCCCTGTCTAGGCCTGTGTGCTTCCATCTTTAGATAGATGACCTCCACACCTGTTGAATGTCTATAAATACCTCTCTCCCATCTTCATTTGGAGAAGGAAATGAGCAAGAAGGAAAAGTGAGAGAAGATAGAAATTGGAGAGCTTTAAGAAGCTCACAGAGGAGAGAGAAGTGTGAAGCATAGAGAGCATTAAAGGAGAAAGAAAGCTCGTCCATACGACTGGAAGGATGATCTGAACCTATCGGACGGCCAGATCAAGGGTTTCAAGTCCGCACAACCCGTCCACCTTTGCGATGAACATCAAAAGTGTCGAAATGCTGCTAAAATCGCCATCGGGCTGTCTTCTCTTTCATTTATTGCGTTGATTGATTGTACTCTATTTTTAGAATCAGGGAATATTCAAGGATATAAATGAACTCAGAATGAATAGATATCTTGTGATCATTGTTCTCTCATCGAATTCTTTGTTATCATTGAATAATTCCCCCAAATCAAACGCATTCGTATTTTGGTAAAAAGGAGTGAATGGGGGTATTTTGGTAAAAAGGAGTGGATGGGTGTTACCTTATATGGAGGAAGAAGTGGTTGTACACCACTATTTAAGGGAGAGATTGGTGAACACCACTATTTAAGGAAGAAGGTTAGATGTTTTGTGAAGAAAGAAGTGGTGGTAATCACCACTATTTATAGAGTGAGGGGCCTGAGATGCATATAAATAACCCTCCCCATGCCTCATTTGAGGGGTTGTTGGTTAGAAGATAAGAAGGAATGAGGACGAGAAAGAAGGAGGACGAGAAGGAAGGAAGACAAGACAGAGAGAGAGAGAGAAAGAGGGTTTAGGTGGCCCCGCGCAATGGAAAAGAGGAGAGAGGGTTTGCACAACCCCATGCAATAGGAGGGCTTTTGCGTGACCCTGTGCAATGGAAATAGGAGAGAAAATCTATCTACACCACTTCATGTGGACTTTATCCAAAGACAAAGCCCTCTGTGCCACTTGATATGGAGCTTTGTCCCAAGACAAACCTCTTTGCGCAGTTGCGCGCAAACATGTCCTGAAGAACCCTTTGCACGAGCCCGTGTAACCATTTCTACAAAGAAGTTCCCTATGCCACTTTATGTGGAGGCATGTCCAAGAGGAAGCCCCATGCGCCACTTCGTGAGGAAGCTATCTTAATGCAGGGCTTTTCATGTATTAATGGAAGCCTCTTTGTGCCACCTCAGAAAGAAGCTTGTCCAGACAGAAGGAAGCTTGTCCATACAGAAGGAAGCTTGTCCAAACAAAGCAAGCTTGTCCAAATAGAAGAAGGAGGGCTTTTGCACCATATTCCATGCTCTCTTGTCTTAATGCAAGCATCGTGCGCCATTCTCCATGGGCTTTTATCTTGAAGTAAGCCTTGTGCACTCCACTTTGGCTAAAGCTTGTGCTCCCCACTTATGATGGAGGGTCTCAAGAAGTTCGCTAAGGGGAAAGAAGAATCTGTCTATATGAATGGAAGGATGAATGGAAAGATGATCAAAACCTATCATATGACCAAATCAAGGGTTTCAAGTCCGTATAACCCATCTTCCTTTGAGATCAACATCAAAAGCGTCGAAATGCTGCCAAAATTGCCATCGGGCTGTCTTCTCTTTCATTCATTGCATTGATTGATTGTACTCTATTTTCAGAATCAAAGGATATCCGAGGATGTAAATGAACTCAGAATGAATAGATATCTTATGATCATTGTTCTTTCATTAAATTCTTTGTTATCATTGAATAATTCCCTCAAATCAAATGCATTTATTTCTTGTAAATACAAATGGCGACTCCACTGGGGACATCATATTATTCAATGATAACTTAGAAAATAATTAGAGAACATTTATCACTTTTTGGCGTTGTATAGAGGCCAAAATGGCGACTCTCGGCAGGAACATCATCCCCTTCATCTCTAAAAATAAAGTATAATTTTATTTAATTAAAATAACTAACACTCTATTTCAAATAACAGGTATACCGCAATGACTTTTCTTTTGACTAACTTGGTAGGAGTTAATACTTTGTTTGGAAGATTTTCAGATCATTACTACAAAAAGTACTAGAAGAGGTTAAATCAGTTGTGATCAAGGACACAATTCCAGGTAATGTCCAGTGAGTTTCTACTTAACCAGTAGTGCAACAAGACGATGAAAGATGGATGATAGTTTGTTGGTACACAAAAATGTTTGAAGTTTCCATCATGCATTAATTTTAAGAGATGAGAAGATACCAGAGATAAGGAAGAAAGAAGAAACAAGATTACAAAGAAAGAATACGTAAAGAAGAATGAAGTAAAGAGTAGGAGTTCATGTGTTTGCGCTGACCCACGCAAACTATGATCAGTTGTGCGGGGCCATGTAAAGGGTATAAGGTGTTGCACACAGGCACAATGGTGATTTGAGCAAGTTAACGGGGATGGCTGAGATTTGATGAAAAGTGGGCTCATGGAACGCATATTAAGAGTTCACATTATCGCGCTCCAGACTAGGAGACTGGGCTCACAAGATTTCCGATTTTCAATTCCGGCGCCGACAGCCTCCGTAGTACCCCATTCTTGGCTCATGGCACCCATTAACTAGGTTCCAATCCTGGGATCCCACAAAGAGGATTTCTATAACATAAGTCTGACTCATAATGAGAATACGCAAGATCATAGCATCATAACCACAGATAATAATTATAGGAACAACATTATAAATCCACTAAGAATTTAAACTTTTCATAAGTACAAGGCTCAAAGGGGAAAAGATACAAGATCTATGTAAGAACAACTCAAGGTCCATGGAACACTCCATGCTCCTGCTCAGCTACTGCTCTGCCTAGAATCACTTGCACACATCAATCGTGCATAAGCTTATAGAAAGCTTAGAAGGCAGTGTAAGTTTGTGTAAGAGCAGTGTCGTGAATGTAAAATTAAAGTATGCGGAATATGCGGCAAGGGCCATGAACACCACCAGCTATAACATGAAATTGTGGTGAAGACTGTTTAGTTGGAATAGGAATATGTCAATATGTCCTAGAGGGGGGTGAATAGGACTTTTTAAATATTTTATGCTTATTAAAAATCCTATTAATCAATCCTGAGAAAATAGACATGAAAAGCATCAGGATATCATCAGAGTAACTTAAATGGCTTCTAAGCCAAATTGAGGATCCAATTACAAAACCATTGAATGATGAATATGAACAGTTTATAGTTTATGATGGATGTGACTGTGTGTGAAGTGTGATCAAATATAAGAGCATTTAAATAAATCACACAAATAATAAGAGATAAAGATCAATCACAAACACAGTCATTTTTATAGTGGTTCAACTACTTGTCTACTCCACTCCCGGCAGACGCAATCAACCCTTGAGTGTGCTGGATTTCACTAAGGAGGTTTCACAGCAGTTCACCTCAAACCTAAGGTTTTAAATCAGGTTCACCTTCAACCTTTACAACCTACACCTAGCTAACTGTTTAGGCTCCCTGAGTAAGGGTCAACACATAACACCCGGTTTTAGGCACACTGGCCAAGGATCCATATAAGGAACCTCACTGTTTATGCTCTCAAGAGTAAGTGTCAACACAACGCACCCACTTTCGGGCACATTGCCCAAGGATCTTTCATAAGACCCTAACAGTTTATGCTCTCTATAGAGCAAGGGTTAACACAATGCACCCACTACGTACGCTCCTGCTGGAGGCCTCCGAGAGAACTTGTAAGGGTGAGAAACACCTTAGATCCAATCCTACAAAGGAATGATCAAAGGGTCCTCTGGACTCTAGTTACTTACAGATAAGTGGATGAGTCCCTCTTTAGCTCGTTGTTGAAGATCTCCTCCTTTGTTGATAAAGAGTCTTTTGCTTCCTTGAACCGCAAATCAGAAGATATACCAATACATGGTGATGGGTTGGGTCAAGGTTATGATGGAATCCTACTCTCAAATATTTTCCTATAAAGGAGATAGAGTGTTCCAATCACTAAGCATTCAAGGCATCCAGCTTAATGATTTTCCATTAAGGTAGTAGCTAGAAGATCCTTGAATGTGGAAGTTCATTCCCCAATCCACTCTATTGAACATCAATGATGATGGTGGATTGGAGGATGAACTCCCTTGAGAGAAAGGGCTTTAGGTATATGATCTAAGGTTAAACACTCAAAAGCACTCTCTTCTTTCTCTACCAGCAATAATAGACAAGTCTTCTTTATGTAGGCAAAAGGCTCTAACGGATATAAAATGGTCACATTTATGACAGAGTTCGATATTATCGAGCATATACTCTCGATAGCATCGACGGTCTGCTCGATCACACAAACTCAAATGTTATACGCTTTTGAAACCTATTGCCAATTGGTTGAGGGAATTGAAACTCGTGTCGATGTCATCGGATTTTGAACTCCTATTTCATCGATGCGAGGTTCGATTCCTCGACATTTGAAAATGAGAGAGACTTGCTTCGAAATATTTCAGGTTTATAAGAATGATCGAGGGACCTTTGATATCATCAAAATTTGAATGTCGATGATATCGATATTTGTGTCAAGGCATCGATAAATTCAAAGGATTTTCGTTTAAGCTTGCTGGATAGTTTTTGTCCCTATTCGATGCCATCGAAATCGTAATAATATCATCAATATTTGAATATTTATTCTATCGAGTGACCCTCGATCATAGATAAACTATCCTGAAATATTTGGTTAGAAATCTTCGCGCCCATGACCGATATCATCGAAAGCCTTCCGAAGTCATCGAGATTTGAACTATGATGGTATCAAGGAGGGTTGTGATATATCGATGCACATATGATATTCTTAAGTGAAAACAGGGGCACCAAAGATCTTCCTGTCGATATTATCGAGTCACCTTCGATGGACTCGAAATTTAAATATCGATGATATCGATAGGTATATCGATACATCGATAAATCATTCCAAAGATATAAGTGGTTGCTGGACACTTTTGTCCTCATTCCAATGGAATCGATTTGTCATCGAAGACATCGACAACATAAGTCGATCATATCGAGACGTGTATTGATATGATCAATAAAGCAAGAAAACTTAGAGATTTTTTTATTTTAAAATTTTTTTTTTAACTTAAAACCCTGTGATGTTCTAACTTGTTTTAAGGGTTTAAATACCTAGTGTTGTGGGACATGGGATATGAGGCTTAGATTTACCTGTGGTGAGCTTATGTATACATCCGGTTGAGGCAGATGCTGGCTCTGCAGTCTGACTGACTCAACACACGCTAATTGTAACGCCATGAAATTCGGGGGTCGAGTATAACTCAGCTCCCGAGTTCTAAAGCATCACTTATGTAACATATTCGATGATGATTGTATGTTGTCTATATTAATACATAAAACATGATATAGATCAAGCTAGATTAGCAGACATAATTTAGGGATATTAAGGTAAAGTAAGCGAAAGACTTAAATACATACATGATTTAAAATAAATCCCCAAATGATGCGTGCTCTACCCAGGGCAATATACATATATCTGTGTCTCAAAATACATACATGAAACATTCAAAATAATACAATGCATATCCCAGAAAATCCCTACAGGTCAGGATAAGGCTCAGTCGAACCCGCCTGAAAACTGCATGTATGAGAACGCCTCCTCGTCCTCATCAAAGTCTGGCCCTGCCTCTCCAGTATCGCCACACCTGCATCTAAAGTAGAGTCTGGTTGGTGTTTAAACACCATCCCAGAACGTGGGAGTGAGTGATCAACTCAGTGGTACTATACAGCAAAAGTTAACATGTTATTAATCCAATCAAGCAGTAATGATAAGGCAGTACAATCAAACATGTCCTATATCTCTTGTTAATGCAAGGATGATATGAAGAATGATGCATGCCCTCACCACAATCTCCCTTATGCGACATCATCTAACGATCGCGGCATGAATCACTACCACCGTGCTTCACACCAACGCCAATGGCACATGCAGTGTGATGTCATGAACGTGATTACCCAATTATTATTAGTCCTTTTCATACAACAGTATTGAGAAGCTAAGACACCTCCCTTGTATCATTTCCCAACATTGATCCTTTCTAGGGTCATCAGTCCTAGGATATCTCATACGATAGTATGGTTCTAGGTCGCTGCAAGGGCTGTCAGGGCTGTTACGCGTAATCGTTGCTCCACTCCCCCATCACCTTATCAATACAGGCCCATTTATATCCTTAAGATTGCATCAGGACTCGTCACCCCCATGTGGTATCAGGATAAACTCAAGGTCACTACAGAGGGCTCATCACCAATCAGTGTAGGCCGACAGCACGAATATAGTGTCCCATACCACCATAATCTGCTCAGAGTAGGGTGCTCACTGGTCACTACAGGGAGGTTTGTGGCCCCAGCATAGGCCGACAGCACGACCACGGTGTCCCATAACACTATGCCCGGCTCATGAATCTTAAGGGATCTTGGTACCATGGTTAACGGGAGTTACACTGGTAAGCTCAGTGTCTTAGATTCAAACAGTGGCGACCAAACATGGTGAACAAGCATCAATCAATCAGGTTAGTTGATAAGCTCAACTAGGCCAAATGCACGTTGAGTTGAATGACATGGAATGCATCAGCACGGCCTAACCACTGCCGAACTCCCCAAGCACAACTCAGATTCGCTAAACTCATCTTGTGTGGCGAAAGCAACCTCAACCATTACTTGCGAAACATTTTTCGATTACCTAGACTGTGGCACAGCCCCATTCATATACAAGGATAATAACTAGCATATGAGTCATATTTTACATTCACATGAACAAAAAATGAAGTATTGCATGAAATGTAAATAATACATGTAGGAATTAATGCACACATTTATCATGATTTAACTAGGTACATAATCCATAGAGGAAATCATACACTCATTTAACATGGACAACCTAAGTTACATGATTCATGGAGGGAATCATACACACAAATATTGTGGTTGAAATCCATATCCCAACCATCTTAACAATCACACTTTACTAACTACTAACTCACTTAGGCATTTATTCAAACACTTAGGTTACACTATTCAACATACATCACGTATGTCGACACCGTTGCAAAGTAGGGCAAGTCCTTTCACCAAGGAGTTGCCGTATACATATTAAGCATATAACAACAAAAATTTATCATGGCAATCAATTCAGCAAATTCCATACGTATACGTGTATTCTAACATATACATGAAGTACGGTATTTACAATATATAGTATACGTATACGGAAGATAAAACAAACAACATATTTGGCATGTGTAATTGCATCCATAGCATGAACAAATCATTAACTAGCATTAAAAGGGTTGAAAACCATAACTTAAGCGCATATAGTCCGCACCTTAAACCAAAAAAGACGTATTTAGGTTGATTCAGATGATGTGTCTTCGTCAACGGTGAATACGCTACCTATGACATGAAACAGGTTAACTAGAACTCTACTACAGCTAGTCTAGGCTTCAAAATAGGTTAAGGTTAACTTAACTTACCCAAGAACGAAATCAGAATCGCTGGAAGAACGATTCAGATACGCCAGTTTAGAGTATAGGTGAACTAGGAAGGATCCTACGGAGTTTCACCGGATTCTCCCACACTTTCTCTCTCTTTTCTTTCTTTGGAATCTCTAGGGTTTGGGAAATTCGTATGGGTTAGAAGGCTAAGGGTTTAAGGCCCTTTTATAAGCCCAAACATAACGAAAATGGACCTTAAGTCAAGGTATACTTAGGTTATATCCAAATTGGGATCTTTCTGATCCAACGGAGCACTTCTGGAGGTCCTGTTATCAATTGCGGTCGGACTTAAGCTCACTAATATCGGATCTTTAATCAACGAAGTTTTCAGTCCGATCGAATTTCCAGATCGTCCGTGGTGGACTAGTTTCAATTCGACGGTTACCGAACCTAAATCAGGGCTACAAGTTCCATGACATGAAAGGGCTAATTTTCCTGATCCGATGGTGAAATTTGGTTGAATTCTGATGGTCAAAACGCTTAAAAATAACCCGTAAATGACATGTGCCAGATTTCATAAAAATAGAATTAATTTTCTAATTCTTTTCCTTTTCTCACTCTCTTCATTCCGAACTCAGTAAAATAGTGTCAGGACATCAGTTGGGCTTGATTTTTGAAACGATTGTCAAGTCCAACTAAGCGGTCATAATGGTCTGAGATTATAAATATCAGACTTTCGACGCGTGGTCTAGATCCAATACAAAGTTACCAAACATTCCCTATAACAACTGGGTTTAGAGTTGGATCCTAGATTTCAAGATATTATAGCGTCACTGATTCTACAAGTTTTAAGTCTTGCAGAGCATATTTAAAGCGAACAGCACTAATTTCATAGCCAGTCTAACGTAGCGCTAGGTAACCTAGGTTAAATTTCTAAGAGAATTAATCCTAAGTGATTTCTGATCGAGGTGGTACTTGTGTCTTGGTACGGAATTTTTCAGATCGTTACAATCTACCCCCCTAAAAAAAATTTCATCCTCAAAATTCATACCTTCTCATATCCAAGAGAAGCTGTGGGTAGTTCTTTCTGATCTCGGCTTCGGTCTCCTAGGTAGCCTCTTCTTCGGTATGATGCGTCCACAATACTTTCACAAGGGGGATGACCTTGCTACCCAAGACCTGATCCTTCCTGTCTAATATATGCATCGAGCGCAGCTCGTAAGTGGCATCCTCGCTCAACTGCACCTGCTCCCATCTGATGATATGGGAAGGATCAGGAACATACTTCTTTAGCATGGACACATGAAAAACATTATGCACGCTTGCGGGTGGTGTGGGCAAAGCAAGACGATATGCAACCGCCCCCACTCGATCAAGTATCAGGAATGGGCTGATAAATCTCGGCATGAGCTTCCCTTTCTTTCCGAACAGAAGGACTCCCTTCATAGGAGAAACTCTCAGGAATACGTGATCTCCAACCGCGAACTCTATCAGTCGCCGTCTAGTTTCAGCATAACTCTTCTGCCTGCTCTGTGCCGTGAGAAGTCGACATCTGATGATTTCAATATTCTCTGAGGTCACCTGTACTAACTCAGTACCAATCAATTTTCGCTCACCCACTTCAACCCAGCAATGCGGTGCTTGACAAGGACGTCCATACAAGGCCTCATAAGGTACCATACCGATACTCGCCCGATAACTGTTATTGTACGCAAACTCTGCATATGAAAGACAATCATCCCAACTGTCCTTAAAATTTAACAAGTAAGCCCGCAACATGTCTTCCAAAATCTGGTTCACCCGCTCTGTCTGTCCGTCAGTCTGTGGGTGGAATGCAGTACTGAACTTCAACTTCACACCCATCGCTTCCTGGATGTGAGTCCAGAAAATAGAAATAAACCGCGTGTCCCTATCTGACACGATCTCCTAGGGAACTCCATGCAGACGAACAATCTCCCTAATGTATAATCTAGCCAGCTTTTCTGTAGAGTTCGTAACTCTGATTGGAAGGAAGTGCGCTGTAAGACCCGTATCTTAGTCCGTACCGTTCCGTAGACTTCCACGGTCTTACCGGTCTAATTTTGGCAACCTTCGACCCTTAATCGATATTTACGCACGACCCTGATTCGTATGCCGTCAACCCTAGCCGACTCAACCCAAGACCATTACCATAGCGACCGCGCCATCGTTGCGGTTCCGATGCCGCGACTCGTGCACCGAGGCGATACCCTGGTCAGGAGATGTAGGCCAGCATTCGGTGTGAGGAAAATGCCGCGCGTTGTGAAATCTAAGAGAATCTCTGTGATGTGTCACATCAATCCCATCAATCAATCAATCCATCAATCCATCAACATGTTAAGTACATATCAAGTACACATCACCTTTCACCTATTCCCAAACAACCACAAAAGTCAAGATTTCCTTACAAAGCCCATACTTTTCTTACAAAAAATACCTCAAAAGTCAAGAATTTCTTACACCTCTCATGCCTTTCTTACACAAAAGGCCACCAAAGTCAAGGTTTTCTTACACACCCATCATTCATCCATCCATCCATCCATCACCCATCTCTCTCTTTACAACACTCTCTCTCTTTCTCATTTCTCATCTCATTTTCTCAAGCAAAGAGAAATCCATACGTATGAAGCTCTCCAAGCCTCTCCCTCCCTTTCAAAAAAACTCCAAGTGTGGCCTACCTCCCCATCCCAAGATCTTCAATCCTAGCCATCCATTCCTCATCTTCTCCATTGAAATCAAAGCTAAGGAGCTAAGGAGCCCATAGGAGCAAGAAGATCGGACGGTGGGTGCTAGTTAATACTAGTTTTTCATGTTTTTCAGATGGGCCAAATGAGGCCAACCGATCAATGGTTTGGATCTCACTTGGGACCCTAAATTGTGGCCGATGGCCCAC
This sequence comes from Magnolia kwangsiensis, assembly GCA_037074715.1. Classification (NCBI taxonomy): domain Eukaryota; kingdom Viridiplantae; phylum Streptophyta; class Magnoliopsida; order Magnoliales; family Magnoliaceae; genus Magnolia; species Magnolia kwangsiensis. The sequence goes on along the minus strand of CM073576.1, from coordinate 107,260,616 downwards.
TTTGATCATCATGATCATTCCACGATGGGGCCATTCTCCATGGACCCCATCATGATATTTTTTTCATGACATTATGAAGGTCATCTAGACCGTCCATATTGGTGGGGAAAGGATCCTCACCGTTGATTTTCAATTTTGGTGGTCCCATGTGATTAGGGGATTCAATTGATGTATGATTTATTTTTCAAAGGAGGGCTCATAGTGGCGGAGCCCTCCATCACAAGCGTGTCCCACCCTCTATCTCTCTCTCTCTACTTCATTTTCTTTTTAAGATCATATTGTGTTTGTGTGGCCCACTTGAATGGACCCCACCTTGAAGCATTTATCTTGTCCAAGCTATCCTCAAGTGGGGCCCACCTTTATGTGATGTACACACACCATCCTCCCTGAGGTGGCCCACCTTAAGCAGGGCCCACCTCCATTATAGTCATGTGAAACGTCCAGCGTCCCTGGGACGCTGGACGTGGGCTGCATAAAAACACAAATACTAGCTTGATTTCCAAGCCTTTGGGGTGGTCCACTTGCTTAGGCCCCACCTTGATGTATGGTTCTAATCCAAGCCTTCCATCCCTTTCACTAACTCATTTTACGCGTTGAGCTAGAAAATGGGATTGAACGGAGCATCTGGTGGGCCATAAATTAGTAAATAGTGACCTCCACCATCTAAAGTTCCCCATAATTGTTCTACACGCTGAAAAATGTCCAACCTTGGACTCATTGGGCTCGTTTTGAGCCACAGAACGTGATGGGCGGGCTAGATTCAGTTGATGTGGGCCCTACATCTGAAAAACCATGAAAACTCTTGATTTTTTTTTAAAAAATAAACAGCAGCATGATTGCTGCTGCTGCTGTCAGAAAGAGAGGACACCCCAGCGTCCAGTGTCTGGGTGGGCAGACGTCAGGGACCCATGGCCTCCAGCTGTGGGCCCCACCTTGATTTTATATGCCATCTAAGCCGTTCATGAGGTGGGCCCCCTCCTCAGGTGGGCTCCCTCCAAGTTCCAACTCGATGCAAGACTCGAGTGGCCCACACTACAGGATACAGTGGGATTGAACCTCTACCAATAAAACCCATTTTTGGGCCCACTAAAATTTCAGATCAACCTGAAATTTGTGTTCTCACTTCATCCAGGTCTGAGTGACCTTATGAACGGGTTGGATTTCAAATAAGCATTGTGGTGGACCCCACATGGGACCCACAGTGATGTAAGTGTCTTACATCCACCATCCAGGCGGACGGTGGATGCCACCTGATATTTGTGTTTCACCCCCACCATCCAGCGAACGGTGGGGTCCGCTATGTGTGCGTGCGTGCGTGTGGGGTTATGCGTGTGTGTATATATATATATATATATATATATTATATTGTATATATATATATGTATATATACATATATATTATTGTATATACTATATAGATATATATATTATATTATATTTTGTAAATGACCTAATGGTGGGCCTTGTGGGCTTCACCCTTGATGCAGGTGCTGCATCCAATCTGCCCATCCATTTTAACAGCTCATTTTGTGAAATGAGTTTAAGAATAGGCCAGATCCATAGTCCGTGTGGGCCCCATCTTAGCGTGTTATAGGGCCCATGGGATTGGACATTTGATATATTCCAAGGCCCATGGGATTAGGCCTATTTGGCGTATTATAAGTTCCTTGGGATTGGACATTTGATATATTCCAAGGCCTATGGTTTTAGGCCCACTTGATTCATATAAGGCCTATGGGTCGGTTTAGGCCCATTTGATTTATATAAGGCCTATGGATTTAGGCTCATTCGATATATAAGGCCTATGGATGTAGGCCTACTTGATAGATAAGGCCTATAGGATTGGGCCCATTTGATATGTATAAGGCCCATGGGTCGAGAACCATTTGATGTAATATAAGGCCTATGGGTTATGACCCATTGCAATGCACATAAGGCCCATTGGTGTGGTCCATTTATGTGGCCCATTTGATGAATAAAAGGCCCATATGACATAGCCCATTTGATGTAGTTAAGGCCGAATGGGAGGTACCTAGGGTCCATTGTAATGTGTGATCCCAACACAGTATGTAACGATGTTCACGACGATCGTGCCTTGGGAGTAATGTTGGTTTGACGTCCACATTACGAGTGTAATGCTGGTTGGATGTCCACATTATGACTTTCCTTAGGGCCCATTATTAGGCCCGTACTTATTGTGTGTAGGCCGTCTAGGCCCATCTGCATTGTAAGGATAGTTCATCTTATTATAACATGTTTAATATAGTTCCATGACTCATGATCATACGCATCATATGTATGCTTGATATGAGAACTGACTAATCATCACATATGCCTTCAGACAGATTGTTTATGGGACCCCGATTAGGCGGTGTTGCCCTGTATGAGCGTATGATACGCGCAGGATTTGCTGCATGATTGGATAGTGTGATTCATGCATTTCGCATGGTGTGACATGGTGATTGTACGCCCTAGCGACATCAGGGCTGTAACTTTCACAGACGTATCGTGGTTGGCAGGATTGGATATCGAAAATCTTATTTTACATGGGGTGCTATAGATATCCCTAGGTGAAAGTCCCTAAACCCTTATGGTACTAAGACGTTGCTTCAACATCTAGACCGAGTGGGAAGATGAGCGCTGAGTGCCGAATACTAGATGGTTACGATCTCTACTGTGTCGTGGTCGGTTGGAAGGGGGTGTAGCCTTACCCGCCCGAGTGTAGGGGGCAATGCTAGGCTGAGTCTGACCAACTCGAGAAATGGGTCCACTATCGACAACTCGAGCCCGATATTGACAAACGGATAGTGAGGTCTCTTCCACTTACCTTATTGCGCGCGATGAGGCAACAATATGGTTTAGAGTGTACTAGACCCCGGTGATATCCCAGAGTTGAGTTGTATTGACATGCGGGCTTAGATGAAGATTGTATGATTGACTTGCATCTTGTATCGCATAGCCTTAGTACGGCTCATGATATTATGGATCCATCTGCATATTCCGCATTACTCTGATATTGCATGATCATATTACTACCTTGCGCACACACTTGCACTACCCTTTAAGGTTTTTATAAGCTTATGCACGACCGTTGCGTGCAGGAGACATTAGGGCGCAGCAGTGCTGAGGCAGGAGCACGTTGCAGATCATTTTGGAGTTTTTATTCTTTACCATTGTATTTCCCTTTATGCTCATTGTACTTATAAATTTTTTGATTATAGTGGAAATGTAATGGAGTTCTTGGTTGTTGTTTGTGGGTTATGCCTTTGGTTATGCTTATTACGAATCAAAATGACGTTGAAAATCCTCCTCGTAGCATCCCAGGATCGGAACCTGGAGAATGAGAGCTAGGAGCCGAGAATGGAGTTCTATGGAGGCTCTCGGCGCCGGATTCGGCGATTGAGAATTTTGTAAGCCCAGTTTCTAAGTTTGGGGCGTGACAGAAGTTGGTATCAGAGTATAACTTGGGAATAACTGAGAACAATATTACATGTTTTCTATGAGTGTAGAATGGCTAAGTCCCGAAGTTCGGATAGCTTCGTGACCTTCCGTTACAGACCCTTAACGTGCATGCCTTCGAGAGTTTTGAAGTTGATAGGCGCCTTCACTCTTTCCTGTAGGACATGGCTTGTGGGAGAGTGACTCGATCGACTCCCGCACCACCACCTGAGGATCCTGCCCCACCACCTGTAGCTCCCGCACTACCACCTATGATGCCTGTTCCACCACCAGAGATTCCTACTGCCCATCCTGAGTATGCTGCTCCTCCACCATAGACCGGTGCGGAGCCGACCACATCCGTGAGTGCCTCTCAATTGCAGCAGATGTTACAGGCTGTGACGGCTGCACTTTAGGGGCAGGGCAAGCAACCAGTTGTTTCACCGGCACAAGTAGAGCAGGATCGTGCAAGTGCCCTCCTTCGAGAGTTCCGACAACTTGATCCCCCGCGTTTTTAGGGTGAGCCAGACCCGACAGTAGCTGAGAGATGGCGCGCCAATGTGGAGAAGATATTTGAGACGATGGGATGTACGACCGAGCGACGAGTTTGTTAGCAGTATTTCTTCTCCATGGTGAGGCTGAGCACTGATGGGCATCAGTCTCTCGAGCAGCAGGTGCTGATTTTATGTGGACTTGGGAGGATTTTGTGGATCGGTTTGACCGACAGTACTTCCCTGATCACATTCGACAGCAGCGAGCGTTGGAGTTCGAGGCCCTGGTGCAGGGAGATATGACAGTGGCTCAGTACGCGACTCATTTTGTAGCACTGTCTAGATTTGCACCTTACCTAGTAGATGATGAGGAGCAGAGAGCCCGTCGATTCAAGGACGGCCTACATTACGGTCTTCGCAGTCGTGTTATTGGCCATGAGATTCCGACTTTTGAGGAAGTGGTGCGAAAGGCCCAGATTTTTGAGGCCGAGTGGGCCGATTCTCAGTCTGATCACGGTCAGAGGAGAGACCGGAAGAGGCAGGCTCCTCCCAGTGATTTCCAACAGCGTCGACCACAGCAGCAGAGGCGTACAGATCGTCCAGCCTTCCGAGCACCACCAGCACCAGCAGCACCCCTACCACCACCCCCGAGACAGTTCACCAGCACTTGTTTTAGGTGCAGTGCAATGGGACACCGTACGTGGGAGTGTCCCAGCCCCCAGCAGCAGCAGAGAGGTCCACAGCAGCAGAAGGCTCTACAGCAGCATCCACCACATCCGCAGCAGAGACCCCCGCAGCAACAGCGATAGCATCCCCCACCACCGAGGCCACCTCAGCAGCAGCATCAGCATCAGCCTCAAAGGCCACAATAACAGAGATAGCAGTTTCGACTGCCTCAGCGACCCCATCAGCAACAGAAACATGCTCAGAGGGGACAGACACCTCCCCAGCCGGCTCAGGCTAGGTTTTATGCAGCTCAGCAGGACCCGCAGTCTTCTGGAGGAGTCGTTGAGGTTATACTTCTAGTTTCTGCATGCATTACACGTGTATTGTTTGATTCTGGTGCATCGCATTCTTTTGTGGCCGAGAGTTTCTGCCGATCGACTGGCTTACCGTTGGAGTCTTCTCGTGAGAGCCTATCGGTATCGACTCCCTTGGGGAGGACTGCAGTGTTGGGCCGATTTTGCTCTTCTTACCCCGTTCTAGTTGGGGATATCTTTTTGTCTGCCGATCTGTTTACGTTGCCGATGTTCGAGTTTGATGTCATCCTGGGCATGGATTGGCTCACCGAGTACCATGCCATATTAGACTATGCCGCGAGGACAGTCACATTTTGTATACCAGGCGTGCCGCAGTTTCAGTTCGTTGTTGAGCCCAGAGGAGAGCGGTTGTCTTTTTTGATGTCATGTGCCATAGAGGAGCCTATAGCTGTGAGCATCGACCAGTTACCAGTGGTTTACGATTTTCTCGATGTGTTTCAGGAGATTCCGGGATTATCGCCTAGTTGACTCACCGAGTTTCAGATCAATCTCGTACCCGGTACTGCTCCTATTTTGAAGGCCCCGTATCGCATGGCACCATTGGAGTTGCGGGAACTGTAGAAGCAGATGGACGAGTTACGCGAGTTGGGATTTATCCGTCTGAGCAGTTCACCGTGGGGAGCGTCGGTACTCTTCGTGAAGAAGAAGGATGGTTCGTTGAGGCTCTGTGTTGACTATCACGAGCTCAACAAAGTCACGATCAAGAACAGATACCCGCTCCCTAGGATTGATGATTTGTTTGATCAGCTACAGGGTGCACAGTTCTTTTCGAAGATTGACCTGCGTTCCGATTATCATCAGATTCGGGTCCAAGATGAGGACATTCCAAAGACAGCATTCAGGACGCGTTACGGTCATTTTGAGTTTCAGGTCATGTCATTCGGACTGACCAATGCACCCACGGTCTTCATGCAGCTGATGAACGAGGTCTTCCGCCCTTATCTCGATCAGTTTGTTGTAGTCTTCATCGATGACATTCTGATCTATTCGAGGACCCGTGAGGAGCATGAGCAGCATTTGAAGATCACCTTGCAAACCCTCCGCGCACACCAGCTATACGTGAAGCTGGAGAAGTGCGAGTTCTGGCAGGAGGAGGTGAAGTTCCTCGGTCGCGTGGTGACGAGGTAGGATGTCGCAGTGGACCCCTCAAAGGTTGAGGCAGTGCGTCAGTGGGGCCAGCCCACGACTACGACAGAGATCCATAGTTTCCTTGGTTTGGCGGGCTATTATCGACGTTTTGTTGAGGGTTTTTCTCGTATTGCAGCCCCGCTGACCAGGTTTACTCGGAAGGGTGCAGAGTTTATTTGGAGTGACGCCTGCGAGCGAGCATTTACAGAGTTGAAGGACCGCCTGACGTCCACTCCTGTCCTCACTCTTCCCTCTGGGAGTGACGAATTTATTGTATTTAGTGATGCCTCGCATATTGGTTTGGGTGCTGTCCTGATGCAGCACGGGAGACCAGTGGCCTTTGCGTCTCATCAGCTCAAGGTCCATGAGCTGAACTATCCTACGCATGATTTGGAGCTGGCTGCAATTGTCTTCGCACTGAAGGTGTTGAGGCACTATCTTTATGGGCTCAGGTTCAAGCTTTTCTCTGATCACAAGAGCTTGAAGTACCTCTTCTCACAGTCTGAGTTGAATATAAGATAGAGGCGCTGGATGGAGCTCCTGAAAGACTATGATTTCGATCTCCAGTACCACCCGGATAAGGCGAACGTGGTGGCAGATGCCCTCAGCCGTCAGCCACGAGGCCTAATAGCTCATATGATGATTCAGGAGTGGCGGATGCTTGAGGAAATTACAGCGTATGATTTTGAGTTTGGCCTACAGTCTTCTATCGTGCAGTTATCGAGCCTGTCGATTCAACCCTCTCTTGTCGCTAGGGTGATCGAGGCTCAGCAGGTTGATGAGTCATTGCAGAGTTATATGGCTGAGGCGGCATCTGAGAGTCAGGAAGATTGGCAGATTGGTAAAGACGATGGACTTCGCTTCAGAGGCCGATTATGTTTCCCGGATATTCTAGAGTTGCGCAAAGATCTTATGACCGAGGCACATCGATTACGATTTTCTATCCACCCGGGCTCGACGAAGATGTACTGTGACATGAGGCGACAGTATTTTTGGATGGGGATGAAGCATCAGATCACCACTTTTGTGGCCGAGTGTAACACGTGCCAGCGTGTCAAGGCCGATCATCAGAGACCTCCTGGTCTATTGCAGCCGTTGAGCGTCCCGATGTGGAAGTGGGAGCACGTGTCGACTGATTTTATTATGGGTTTGCTGAGGACTCAGCGTTATCATGATGTCATTTGGGTTGTTGTGGATCGTCTAACGAAGTCGGCACATTTTCTGGCAATGCGTGCGACTTGGTCTATGGACTGGCTTGTGAGATTATTCATTGAGGAGATTGTGAGACTGCATGGCGTTCCAGTCTCGATCGTTTTTGACCGAGACTCGAGGTTCACGTCTCAGTTTTGGGGGAGCTTCCAGCGAGCGATAGGGACTGATTTGCAGCTCAGCACTGCGTACCATCCTCAGACTGATGGCCAGACCTAGAGGGTCAACCAGATCCTTGAGGATATGCTTCGGGCTTGCACGATTGATTTCGGGGGTAGCTGGGATGAGCATCTGCGATTGGCTGAGTTCGCATAAAATAACAGCTATCAGGCGACCATCGGTATGGCTCCTTTCGAGGCATTATATGGCAGACCATGCAGATCACCGAGTTGCTGGACCGAGGTTGGAGAGCGTCGTCTCCTAAGTCCCGAGCTTGTGCAGGAGACGTCAGAGGCTATTGACATAATCAGGCAGAGGATGCGCACAACTCAGAGCTGACAGAAGAGTTTTGCTGATCGTCGTCGTCGTCCCTTAGAGTTTGATGTAGGGGACCATGTGTATCTCAAGGTCTTGCCCATGAAGGGCGTAGTTCAATTTGGAGTGAAGGGCAAGCTTATCCCGAGATTCATAGGACCTTTTGAGATCACTAGGTGCATTGGCGCCGTGGCCTATCAGCTTGCCTTGCCATCTCAGTTGTCTGGCATCCACAATGTCTTCCATGTCTCTATGTTGAGGAAGTGTGGGTCAGACATTGTTCCCGTTATTGATTGGCAGCCGCTAGAGGTTCGTGAGGATGCTTCTTACATTGAGCAGCCAGTCTGTATCCTTGATTGAAAGGAGCAGGTCCTCAGAATCAAGGTCATTACGCTTCTTATAAAGACGATGACGAATCGATAGAGGAACGACCGAAATACACGGTTCATCAGGTCCATGAACACAGCCGGTGCGTTTGTAAGACCAAAGGACATCACAAGGAACTCATAATGGCCAAAACTAGTCCTGAAAGTTGTCTTCTGCACATCCTCCTTCCTGACGCGCAGCTGATGATACTTTGACTGTAGATCAATCTTCGAGAAGTACTGCGTTCCTCTCAACTGATCAAACAGGTCGTCTATCCTAGGCAAAGGGTACTTATTCTTCACTGTAATCTGATTCAGTCTAGGGTAATCAATACACAACCGCAAGGAGGCATCTTTCTTCGTCACAAATAACACAGGTGCTCCCCAAGGAGACACGCTCGGTCGTATGAAGCCAGCCTCTAATAAATCATCGATCTATTTCCGCAACTCCTCCATCTCACAAGGGGCCATGCGATACGTCGGCAATGAGATGGCGTCGAATCGGGTACCAGGTCGATAGTAAACTCGATCTCATGCTGGGGTGGCAACCTAAGAATCTTCCTGAACACATCCTCATAATCACGGACTACTGGCATGCTCTCAAGTGTCGGGGCATCAACATCCCTCAATAAGGAAGCATAACACAGTACTCGAAAGGGGCAACTGACCTGCACTGGAAATGTAAAGGACGTGCCCTCCGGCTCGTAGACTGTCACTATATGGGTCTCGCAGTTAATCTCGGCCTTCCCCGCAGTCAGCCAATCCATGCCAAGAATGACGTCCAAATAATAGAGAGAGGGGTCGACGACAAGGTCAATAGCCATCGTCCTGTTCCCTAGATCTAGTAAACAACCCTCACACATCATAGTGGCATCAGAAAAGGTCTCGTGTGCTGAAAGAACTTGCACCCCATCCATCCGAGTAGTCGGTAGCCCAAGGCGCTTGACTACTGCATACGATATCAATGAGATAGTGGATCCTGTATCCACCAATAGGAATATAGGAGTACCTCCAATATGAGCTGTGACCTCAAAGGCCAAAGGTGATGTGGTCTCTGTCCCGGATGACTCAGCAGTCAGTGCATGTACCTGAGCCTGCTGAGGACGGTTCGACTGCGGTACCATAGGACGATGTGGCGGCCTAAAATGAGATGCTGGAGGTCTGAAGGACGGATGAGCTGGTGCAGAACGAAGGGGTGGTGGTGAGATGGTCTGAGGCATCGGACGAACGATCCTCTGAGGCGGCGAGAACCCACTGTCTCGCATCCTGGAAAAATAAGAAGTCTCGATGTGGCCAGGCTTCTTGCAATAGTGGCACCACACATCAGGACACCTCATATAAGTAGGAGATGCAGAAGACCCCTGCGGTGTCTTAAATCGAGGCCTCTTACCGAGGGAAGGCCTACTCTTGAACTCAGGTCTCCGCCTAGGAACCATAGGTGCTCGTGTGTGGGCCGACCTGTCCCGGTCTTGCTCTGCACACAAGGACACACTCACCAACTCTGCATACGAAGAAATGCTCACACAGCACATCTTCGATCTGATCTCAGGCCGCAAGCCCTTAGAGAAACACCGCATCCTCATCGACTGGTCACTCAGAATCAATGGAGCATACCTCCCTAGCTCCATAAACTTGTTCTCGTACTCTGTCACCGACATGCCTCCCTGGCGAAGGTGAAGGAACGCACTTTCCTTCTCGTGCCGGTACGTGACAGGGAAATACTTCTCGTTCAAGCATGCCTCAAACGCTGCCCACGTCCACTCATATCCCTCCGCAACTGTGCAGAGAATGCTGTCCCACCATAGACTAGCCTCCTTCTCAAACATGAAGGTGGCCAGCTCAACCTGTTTCACCTCAGAACAGTGTAACAGTCTCAGCATCTTCGAGATGCGGTCTAACCAATACTCAGCCTCCTCAGGTCTATGAGTACCTAAAAATGTGGGAGGCCTCAAGCGCTGGAATCGATCGCACTAGCCTATCCAACAGGGTGTAGAGGCGAGGCAGGTGGAGTCACCGCCATCGACTGAGCAAAAATGCCAGCCATGGAGGACATGAATTGCTGCTGCTGCTGCTGCTGTATCTGCTGCTGCTGCATCAACAACATCATCTGCTCAAGTCTATCAAAAGACGGAGCAGACTGTGAAGTAGAGGGCATCGACGCAGATGGACGATGCTGCTCAGGAGGCACGGGCGTACCGAAGGCACCACAAAAGGTGTCACGGGAGGTGGCCCAGCAGCAGGACCAGAAGCCGGCTGGGAACCCGGCCTGAGATCTGAACTAGATGGGCCTGCATGAGGGTCCATAGGAATATTGCTCAGGGCGAGGGCCCCGTCAAGTGAGTCACCCAGAGAGAGATGGGCCGACGATCTCGAACCCTTAGGTGGCATACCCTACACACAACAAAGGGTAGCAACCGAAAAAATTAGGCATTCATACAACCCATTCACAGTCTGTACTTCACAAACCAAGGAAAACACATGCATTTCATTAACAAAATTATCACAATACATGATTTACAGCATTACATGAATTGCGACAAAGAAAGCATGTGAACAAAACACTTAAGCTTCACACACGAAGCTTCTACACTAACTACAAACACCAATCAACAATCAAACAAACACCAAGAAAATACTAAAACAAGCAACAAACTAATAAACAACGGCTACAGAAAGCCTATGCATCGGAATCTGGCAACGGAGAAGGGGCACCCTTATCCTTCAGGAAACACAGGATGGCCTTCAAGGTGCGAGTCACCTTGCCAAACTTCTGCTTCATGACGGCCTTGGTATCCTCAAGCTCTTGTTTTACCTCTGTCCGGAGTTCTTGGACTTCCCGTCGTAAAGCAACCTGACTCTCCTCAAGTCGGGCTATGTGAGCATCCCTAACAGCCTGAGTCGCAGGAGGAGGACTCTCATCAGTATCCTGAGCCTCCTATTCTTCTTCTTCCTGGCCTTCTTCCTCTATTTCTGCCCCACCTTCTTCTTCACTTTCATCCTCTTCACTATCATATTCACCCTCGCTGTCATCATCAAGCTGAGCCTCATGCTGTCGAGGCCCTATCTTCATTTGGTTCATAGCTGCCTCGTTGATGTAATGAGCCTGTGCAGGCAACTCCGGCCCAAGTCTATAAGCAAACTTAAGCGTAATCTTGCATATGAGCCGGCCAAAGGGAAGTGACTCAGACGTTCTTCTCGATTTCTCTACGAAGATGATCTTTCGCAACACAAACGTGGGCATGCACACGTTCTCTCCCTGGCCCACTTGATACAAGAAATCTACCATGAGACACGTGCATTCACTGTAATTGCTCCACCTGGGATAAACATTAAACGTACAGATATGGTGAAGCAGATGAAAATCATTCGATATGTGGGTCGTTAAGAGGCTCTTATTACGCTACCACTCAACTAAACCACCACATAGAAACTTGGTGCGGCGATCTCGCTCACGAACACTCTTCAGATTCTTAGTACTTGGATGTTCCTCACCAAGAGGCACGTTCAGGAGTTGATCTATCAACCAACATCGATTGTAGCTTACCAATCTCTGCCAAAGGGGATCCTGAACTGCAGCAGCTCCATCGTAGGGTCCCGAATATGAGCATAAAAGGCACGAACGATGCTCACATTAGCACGAGATTCGCCCTCAAAGAGCGGACCCCACCCAATAGCTTCGATGCTCTCGAACGATAGAAATTCAACAAAAATTCACCCATCCACTTGCGCCTCAAGAAGAACCCTGCGATCTGTATAAGCGCCATGGGCCAAGTCAGCCAACAGTGCTCTCCCTATGGGAGCGTGGGGATCAAAATCCCACTTCGTGTGTAGTTCTCTCCCAACACTTGGACTAGCGACGACACTTGAACTAGCGACGCCACCCCTTGACTTTCTTGGACGACTTGGCCCAGCTTCATCAGCGGCACTCTTCCTCTTTCCCATGAGAGAGAGGACGGTGGAAAGGGAGAAAAAGGTTATAATAGCCTCTATAAAGGCCATGGGAAAATGATGAAGGGGAGAGAAAGGGCTGACCTAATGGGCTGCCACAAATCTAGGTTAAGATAAGAGGGAAACAGGCCCCAAAAGGCTGGAATTGCAAAGGGAAAAAGAAGAAACGTGAGGGGTTAGAAGCTCACACAATTTTGAGCCTCAAATGAGAGCTTGGGAGCTCCAATCATAGAAAATGGATGAAGTGACTGCTGGATATGGTGGAGAACAGTAGAGGGCTAAAGGAAATAACAGAAAATGAAAGGAGGGATGATTGAAAGGAAGGTTGGAGAGAGAAACCAGTAAATGTAGAGGGAAAGGAGAGCTTGGAGGGCTGATTTGTGAAGGAGGTAGGTATTTTCGAATGAACTAAGGGGCGAACCCTATATGAAGGGGCCCCATTTAACGCCAAAAGTCATCGGCCAGGGCGGGCCGGCCCGAAAGGCCCGCCAACCGGGGAGGCCTAGCCGAACCGGCAAGGTCCTCGTCGCTCTCTGGAGTTTTTGGCGAGGCCTCGCCATATGGGAGAGGTCCTCCTACTTCCCTAAGGCTAAAAATATGTGGGCCCCCTTGGAACCCCCTGGATGTACTAGATTTGGTCCCCTACTCCGTTTCGATCCATTTCGGGTAGTTTCAGAGCTGAACTGATCCCTATTCAAAATTAGTGATTTTTAACGGCTGGAATGAAATAAAATGCAGACTATATCTATCAATTGACGGTCTAGAAGTAATTTGGAGTTGTCGTGTGTGATCAGGAGAGTGCACGGACTCGATCTCGGCGATCATTTTTAGTAAACTTTCGCTGAACGACAAGCCGAGAGTCCTAGTGCTGTTTCTAACTTGTTCTTGAACCCTCCTACATTATAGTGGTGTCAACATGTAGTGTGTGACCCTAATCCAGGTCCAGATTAAAACCAATTCATGCTTTGATACCAACTTGTAACGCCCTAAAATAACTCAGCTCCCGAGTTCCAAAACATCACTTATGCAACATATTCGATGATGATTGTATGTTATTTGTATTAATGCATAAAACATGATATAGATCAAGCTAGATTAGCAGACATAATTCAGGGATATTAAGGTAAAGCAAGCGGAAGACTTAAATACATACATGATTCAAAATAAATCCTCAAATGATGCGTGCTCTGCCCAGGGCAATATACATATATCTGTGTCTGAAAATACATACATGAAACGTTTAAAATAATACAATGCATATCCCAAAAAATCCCCGCTGGTCAGGACAAGGCTCATTCGAACCCGCCTGAAAACTGCATGTATGAGAATGCCTCCTCGTCCTCATCAAAGTCTAGCCCTGCCTCACCAGTATTGCCATCACCTGCATCTAAAGCAGAGTCTGGTTGGTGTTTAAATACTGTCCCAGAACGTGGGAGTGAGTGATCAACTCAGTGGTACTATACAGCAAAAGTTAACATGTTATCAATCCAATCAAGCAGTAACGATAAGGCAGTACAATCAAACGTGTCCTATATCTCTTGTTAATGCAAGGATGATATGAAGAATGATGCATGCCCTCACCACAATTTCCCTCATGCGACATTATCTAATGATCGCGGCATGAATCACTACCACTGTGCTCTCATACCAACGTCAATGGCACATGTAGTGCAATGTTATGAACGTGATTACCCAGTTATTATTAGTCCTTTTCATACAACAGTATTGGGAAGCTAAGACACCTCTCTTGTATCATTTCCCAACATTGATCCTTTCTAGGGTCGTCAGTCTTAGGATATTTCATACAATAGTATGGTTCTAGGTCGCTGCAAGGGCTGTTAGGGCTATTACGCGCAATCGTTGCTCCACTCTCCCATCACCTTATCAATATAGGCCTATTTATATCCTTAAGACTGCATCAGGACTCGTCGCCCCCATGCGGTGTTAGGATAAACTCAAGGTCACTACAGAGGGCTCGTCACCAATCAGTGTAGGCCGACAGCACGAATATAGTGTCCCATACCACCATAATCTGCTCAGAGTAGGGTGCTCACTGGTCACTACGGGGAGGTTTGTGGCCCCAGCGTAGGCTGACAGCACGACCACGGTGTCCCATACCACCATGCCCAGCTCATGAGTCTTAGGGGATCTTGGTACCATGGTTAACAGGAGTTACACTGGTAAGCTTAATGTTTTAGATTCAAACAGTGGCGACCAAATATGGTGAACAAGCATCGGTCAATCGAGTTAGTTAATAAGCTCAACTAGGCCAAGCGCACGTTGAGTTGAACGACATGGAATGCATCAACACTCCGTGTGGCCTAACCACTGCCGAACTCCCCAAGCACGACTCAGATTCGCTAAACTCATCTTGTGTGGCGAAAGCAACCTCAACCACTACTTGCGAAACGTTTTCCGATTACCTGGACTGTGGCACAGCCCCATTCACATACAAGGATAATAACTAGCATATGAGTCATATTTTTCATTCACATGAACAACAAATGAAGTATAGAGTGAAAATGTAAATAGTACATGCAGAAATTAATACACACATTTATCATGATTTAACTAGGTACACAATCCATAGAGGAAATCATACACTCATTTAACATGGACAACCTAAGTTACATGATTCATGGAGGGAATCATACACACAAATACTGTGGTTGAAATCCATATCCCAACCATCTTAACAATCACATTTTACTAACTACTAACTCACTTAGGCATTTATTCAAACACTTAGGTTACACTATTCAACATACATCACTTATGTCGACACTGTTGCAAAGTAGGGCAAGTCCTTTCACCAAGGAGTTGCTATATACATATTAAGCATATAACAACGACAATTTATTATGGTAATTAATTCAGCAAATTCCATACGTATACGTGTATTCTAACATATACATGAAATACGGTATTTACAATATATAGTATACGTATACAGAAGACAAAACAGACAGCATATTTGGCATGTGTAATTGCATCCATAGCATGAATAAATCATTAACTATCATTGAAAGGGTTGAAAACCATAACCTAAGCGCATATAGTCCGCACCTTAAACCAGAAAAGACGTATTTAGGTTGATTCAGACGACGTGTCTTCGTCAACGACGAATATGCTACCTATGGCATGAAACAGGTTAGCTAGCACTCTACTACACCTAGTCTAGGCTTCAAAACAGGTTAGAGTTAGCTTAACTTACCCAAGAATGGAATCAGAATTTCCGAAAGAACGATTCAAATACGCCAGTTTAAAGTATAGGTGCACTAGGAAGATCCTACGGAGTTTCACCGAATTCTCCCACACTTTCTCTCTTTTCTTTCTTTGGAATCTCTAGGGTTTGGGAAATTCGTATGGGTTAGAAGGCTAAGGGTTTAAGGCCCTTTTATAATCCCAAACATAACGAAAACGGACCTTAAGTCAAGGTATACTTAGGTTATATCTAAATCGGGATCTTTCTGATCCAACGGAGTGCTTCTGGAGGTCATGTTATCAATTGCGGTCGGACTTAAGCTCACTAACATCGGATCTTTAATTAGTGAAGTTTTCAGTCCGATCAGATTTCCAGATCGTCCGTGGCGGACCAGTTTCAATTCGACGGTTACAGAACCTAAATCAGGGCTACAAGTTCCATGACATGAAAGGGCCAATTTTCCTGATCCGAGGGTGAAATTTGGTTTAATTCTGACGGTCAGAATGCTTAAAACTAACGCGCAAATGACACATTCCAGATTTCATAAAAATGGAATTAATTTTCTAATTCTTTTCCTTTTCTCACTCTCTTCATTCCGAACTCAGTAAAATAGTGTCAGGACATCAGTTGGGCTTGATTTTTGAAACGATTGTCAAGTCCAACTAAGCGATCATAATGGTCTGAGATTGTAAATATCTGACTTTCAAAATGCGGTCTAGATCCAATACAAAGTTACCAAACATTCCCTATAATAACTGGGTTTAGAGTTGGATCCTAGATTTCAGGGTATTATAGCGTCATTGATTCTACAAGTTTTAAGTCTTGTAGAGCGTATTTAAAGAGAACAACACTAATTTCACAGCCAGTCTAACGTAGCGTTAGGTAACTTAGGTTAAATTTCTATGAGAATTAATCCTAAGTGATTTCTGATCGAGGTGGTACTTGTGTCTTGGTACGGAATTTTTTGGGTCGTTACAATTGTAACACCCTAAACCAGGGCACTTTCAATCTCCCCCTTTGTCAATAACATGAAAAAATACCAAAACACCCTAAACCAGCTTCTATACTGACATCGTAAATTGTGTGTACATGTTCTTTACACAATTGTACAATGCTAACAATGTCATACACACAACACATTTAGAAGTTGCTCCCCCTGACTGTAAACTCCCCCTTGCTTGGTGCAGCTACTTCCCCTAACACCTGCAACACCATACTCAAGCAGATATACATTTCTTGACAGGGTGTTTGAGTCATTCTTCCCCTTTTTGTCAGTCATTGACAAAGATTGCATTATAGTAGATATTGACTGAAGTTTAAAGATATGTGGGAGATCCAACAGTCGGTGAGCATACATACGTAGATGGATAATGATTAAAATAGTTTAAGCATACATCATTTTCAGATAGTATGGATGCATATCAGACCAAATAAAGCAGTGATAAAAGCAGATAAAGTAATCATGACAATCACATACACTCCATATCAGACACTAGATAAGCCAGGGGATCATAAAACATTTTCATGGCAGTAAAAATAGAATTATATCCAGCCATATCCAAACCAGCTAAAAAAAATGTATACTGCCCAGTCGTGGCAGTAGAAACAGTTATCTCAAAAAAATAGGCCCATTCATGGCCACCCAGAAGTAACCAGTAGTAGCAAACCCACACGGGGCATATACAACATACAGTAAAAAAAATTTGTCAAACTATTAAGGGGCTATCTCATTCACTCATGAGAGCGTAAAGCATCAAAAAGATACTTATGCTCATACGCAGAGATAAGTGTAAGTGAATGTGATAGCGTTCAAAGTCTCGTACTACGGTGGAGGAGCAGAGGTAGATGGCGTTGTATCGTCTCGACGGTAGGTGATTATCTCAACCAATTGTTGTACTGTTTGCTGCACTCTTTGAACCAGCTGTTCCAAGACGGTAAACCTCTCGTGCACCGAGTGGACATCTCTCTGAATTGCTCCAATCTGATCTTGGTGGAGCTTAAATCATTTAGCATGCCCAGGAGATGATGTCGATGGTGCTTGATGAGGTCCAGAAGCTTCTTCTCCTGCCGTCTCAGTCCCTTCCATGGAAGCATCACCTGCCTCACTTTCCCTCTCTACTTGAATGCCTTCCTCATGTGGATCCTCAGGATATTTATGAAACTTCAAATCCATCCATCGAATGTTACTTTTGTTGAAGGTTTGGAGAGGAAGTACAGGATCATTGGTCATTGGGAAGCCGATGGTGTTGCATATCATGTTAATGATCCAGGTGTAGGGCCAGTGAAGGTTGATGGACAAGCAGAGTCAGAAGACAGATCTTCATCCCTTTGGTGACTAAGTACATTGTCGAGGTCATGAAACCTGTGAGATCGGACCGGTTTGTACTTCTAGGATAGATATTTGTGGTGAGGATACCGTGCAACACCCAAAATCGTGGTTCCATATACCTAGATTTCAACATATTTCCTTGATACCAATGAATGTCTCTACCATGACAGAGATACTTAGTCACCATGGATCGAATTTCAACATTTTTAAGGTCCATTTCAGGGAGACCTTCTGGTGCCATTGTCAGCCCGAGGATATTTGTCATTGAGTAGGAGTGAACAGCACATCATCACCATCCAAACAGACCATGATACAGGGAGGATCAGACATGGGTGAGTGACATGCGGCAAGGAAGTTACGTGTTCATTCGAGTTAACATGGCCCATCGAAATCGAGAATAGACAATCAATCGATTGCAACAAACATGGATGCTAGATTGTATAGTTTTAGACAATCCCTGTCTACCTTTCTCTCATGAAGAAGCTTCCTACTTGTGTATTTTGGTGGACGTGAAGTTAATCCAACCGGAGGAGGTGCCGAAGGTTCAGACAGGGACCCACCACGTGAAGCTTGTCGAGATCGTTGATGGGTGGGGGTCCCACGTTCGGGAGCTCTTGCCTTTCTTTTGAGGTAAGTGTCTTTCAAGGCTCTAGACGACTCCCCAGGACCTGACATTATTTCTTTGTCCTTACCCATAACAACAGATTTGGGAAGAACGGACAAAATCCCTCTTACCCGACCAAAATAAAAAAATCTAGAATGGAAGGAGTGGAGGGGTAATACCAGTTTTGGAGGCGTCTCTGGGACCCACCGATGGTCTTTCGGCTGAGTGGATGAGTAGGAAAAGAAGAAAGAGAAGGGATGCCCTTTTTTTTCTGAAAAGTGTAGGAGTAGGAAAAGAAGAAAGAGAAGGGATGCCCTTTTTTTCTGAAAAGTGTAGGTTTTCTGCTCGACCACTTTTTATCAGGCGGCAGTCTTCGATATCACCGACCAGTGTTTTGATGATATTAATGTACCTCTCTCGATGTTATCGATACCATCTTTAATATCATTCCCGATCATATGACTTTTCATATTCCAAAGAGGTGTCAATGACATTGACCCTTTATCGATTAATCGAGAATGACTTCTCGACAGACATATCACATATGAGTATTTTCAATTTTCAGCATTCAGACAACCCATCATGTATACTTTTAGTATATCTATGAATGTAACACCCTGAAAATTGGGGGTCGTGTATAAACCTGACTCCCGAGTTCCAGACCGTCACTTATGCAACAAAAATGTTTATGATTCAATGTTGTTTGAGTTAAAGCATTCACATGAGTAAAATTATACCAAAACTGCAATTCATACTCCAGATTCAGTGATAAAAGCAAGCGGAAGACTAAAGGATATACATGTCACTGTATGGAAAAAAAAATAGATCTCAACTGTCTTCAAAGTATGAATACATCTCTGAGTCTCATATACATGTAAATAAACAGAAATTCAAATGTGAAAAATAGTCCCACTGAGAAGTCCCGTCAATCCAGGCCACCTAAACAAAGCCGTCGTGGTACTGCATATATGAGAACTCTTCCTGGTCCTCATCATAATCTGGCTCTGCGTCCTTAATCACTGCCTCAACTGCATCTAAGACAGGGTCTGGTGGGTGTTGCAAACACCATCCCGTAACGTGTAAGTGAGTAGCTAACTCAGTGGAATAATAGAGCAAAGATTAGCATGTTCTCAAATCAATCATGCGATAATAGTAAAGCAGTAAATCAAACATTCCTAATACTGTTGTTAATGCAATATGACGTGACATGATGGATGCCCTCACCGATGATCTTCCTCACACGGCACCATCTTACGCCTGCGACATGCTTTCTTCCCACAGTGCTCCACATCTTCCAGGCACATGCAGTGTGATGGTGAAATGATTACCGAGTTATTATTAGTCCATTCATACAACAAGATTGGGAAACTAAGGTACTTCCCTTATATCAATCCCAACACAGATCCTGTCTAGGGTCGTCACTCCTAGTAATCTCATACGATGTATATTTTGTAGGTCGCTGCAAGGGCTGCCAGGGCTGTTGCTCGCACTCGTTGCACTGCTCCCCCATCACCTTATCAATACAGGCCTACTGTACTCTCATTGCTACGGAAGGGTCATCGCCTCTCGTAGACTCAGAATACGCTCGCGGTCACTACAAAGGGCTCGTCGCCTGATCAGTGTAGGCCGACAGCAAGAATATAGTGTCCCATACCACCATAATCTTCTCACGAGTCATAGGTGCTCACTGGTCACTACTGGGAGGTTTATGGCCCCAGCGTAGGCCGACATCTCGACCACGGTGTCCCATACCACCATGCCCGGCTCATGAGTCTTTATGGATCAAGGTACCATGGTTAATAGGGTTTATAATGGTAAGTTCAGTACCCTAGGTTCAAGCAGTTATGACTCATACAAGGTGAACATACAATGGCCAGTCGGGTTACTTGACGGGCTCGACTAGCACGAGCGCATCTCAAGTCAAACGACATGAAGTGCATAAAATACCTCGTGTGGCCTAACCACTACCGCCAACTCCAAAACACGACTCGCACTCATCGACGCGTCGTTCGTGGCAAAGATAAGCCAACCACGAATTTACTCGGTTACCGACTTCCTGGACTAGGTATAGTCCCAAACATTTATGAATTCACATCAGCAATCACATAAGAGTAACGGGAATGAAATACAACAATGTGAGCATGTTAACACATGTTATAACATACAACTTAAGTAAATCATCTAACACATGCATTTCATACATATAATGAAATCATGCATATAGCCAACATGTAGGAAATCATTTACATCAGCATATTATTTGAGAATTCAATATCAAACTAATTCATAAAACCATTTAATTTAATACATACTAATACAAACATTTGTACAAATACTTAGTCTACACACTTAAGTCTACATATAGTATGTCGACTCAAAGTACGCATTTGGGCGAATCTCTTCGCCAAACTGATTATGCATGCATTCTTAATATCCTAATGCGACAAGAAGCCATGTCAATCATATCAGCAAAATATGGATGAAAACAGTATTTCCTACAAATGACTAAAATGCCCTAAATCTCATATTTTTCGTCTGCTTACAAAACAGGAAACGGACAGCATATTGTACATGTCAAACGGCGTTGTCGTCGATAATCTACTATTAAATGACATTGAAACCATTGAAAACAGTCAATCAAAGCATCTAGAATCCGCACCTTTTATCCTAGAAGTGTATTAATTCGAACGGAGCGTGACGCTTCGTCTACAGCGAACAGGAAACCTATTTCACAAGATGTATAAGCTACCATGCTAAAGAACCGATGGAACCTTAAATCAGTAAGTGTTTAGGGTCTTTTGTTACCTAGAAATGCGGCGGAATCGCTGGAAAAGTGATTGAGGTGCGTTGCTTAAGCACGTGCAACAGGTAGTGCAAGCAGTAGGAAGTTCTCTCCCACTCTCTCTCACAATCTCTCACCTTTTCTCTCACACCAGCTAGGGTTTCTAGAAAATTCGGATGGGTGAGAGAAGTGAGGGTTTAAGCCCCTTTTATAACCTAAAACATGCCCAAAATAGGCTTGGAAATAATGTTTACTTGATGCTTAACCAAATCGGGGCTGTTTCAGTCCAAAAAGATATTTCTGGAGGTCCCCTGGCCGAACGCGATCGAACTTAAGTTCATGCATGTCGGATGTCGCTCGCATCCCATTTTCAGACCAGTAGTATTCGTAGATTGCACGTGGCAGTCTAGTTTCAATTCAGCGGTAATCGCACCTAGATCAGGTCTCAAGTCTCGTGATATGAAATAGAAATTTTTCCTAATCCAAGGGTATAATTTGGCTGAATTCTGATGGTCAGAACGCTTAATAATAACGCGCCAAGTCGTGTGTCATATTTGAATTTTAAATTCCAAATCTAACCCTATTCTCACTCTCTTCACTCCAGGCTCAATGAAATAGCCTCTGAATGTCGGTTGGACTTAATTTTCGAAATCATTGTCAAGTCCAGCTAGGCGGTTATAATGGTCTAAGATTGTAGGTATCGAACTTTCAACACGCGGTCTAGATCCAATACAAAGTTTCAAAGAGGTCATGAGAACAAACCGGTTTAGAGTTTGATCCGAGGTTTTAGAGTATTATAGCGTCATTGGTTCTACTCGCTTTGGGTCTTTTAGAACGTATTTAAAGTGATCAGGGACTATTTCCCAGCTACTCTAGTGTTGCGCTAGCTAACTTATACTTATTTTCCAAAGGAATTAATCCTACGCGATTTCTGGTCGAGTTGGTACTCGAGTCCAAGTACGAATTTTTCCAGGGCGTTACAATGAATTATCAGTATACACAGGAAATTTTTGTACAATCACTGTTCATAAAAAAAATATAAACATTAGAATGTTTATACACAGAAGAGTGAGGTGAGGAACCTCAGATATATTATTTAAGGCTCAGCAAAAATTGCATCATTTCAGCAAATATCCAGATCTAGATGCATGACCTGGACTTGTCTTTTTATGCTTGATATTTTAAGGTATATGAATAGAATTAGTTATCATACAATATAATTTTTCTTTTACTATCTATTTTGAGACAAAATTCTTTACTGTGGTAGATTTAGTTTTCATGTTTATCTCGCCCACTTGATCCAATGGTACCTTCATTCTGTCTTTCATTTTAGGTGGTGATAGATGAGTGTTTCTCCTAGGTGAACTTTTGACATTCTATATTTCTCTGGCTGGTTTGAATTTATCAATATGATTTTGACCAGAGTTATGTAAAGTCCTTCTAGGAGTCAAGCATTCAAACTTATAATGACCCATATCACCACATAAATGACAAACTAGACTAGTTCTCATATTACTACCTGAAGCAACAGATTTTTCACTTGTTGGTGCTGCATTTCCAGTTCTCCTCTTGGTTTTATCATACCCCAGACCACTCTTGTCTTTTCCTCGTCTTCCCATCCTTAGCAACTTTTCTAGCTTTTCATCACTCTGAGAAAATTTATAATTTATCTCAGCAAATTTTTTGGATTTCTCTAAGTCAGTATGGAGTGTTTGATTCTCATTCTTGAGTTGCTCATTTTCATCTTTTAATAATTCAATTTGTTTCATAAGCTTTGACGATTCCGTTTTTAGGGATAGATTAATTCTTTCTAAGTTGTCATTGTCTGATTGATTCTTGAGTTGCTCATTTTCATCTTTTGATAATTCAACTTGTTTCATAAGCTTTGATGATTCCATTTTTAGGGATAGATTGATTCTTTCTAACTTTTCATTATCTGGATGATATTACTGTAAATCATTGATTAAATGTGTATTAATTTTCAAGGTTTTGTCCAAATCTTTTTGTAGCAATTTCTTTTTGTTTTCAGACATTCCAAGTCTTTTAAGGGTGTGGATGTTATTAATAGAGAGTTGATTGTAAGCATCTTGTAGTTTATCCTGTTTCTCTTCTTCCTCCTCTGTTTCCTCATTATTAGATGGAAATGATTCAGTGGCTTGTGGTTCCTCATTCTCAGTTTCAATGGGAATAATTAGAGCAGTGGAGACCATAAGAATTTTCAATGATTTTTTATCTCCATCACTCTTTGAGTCACTAGATTCTGAGTTTAACTCTTCCGTATCATCCCATGTGGTAGCCATTGCCTTGCCCTTAGTTTTTCTATTTGGGCATTCAGTAGACAAATGTCCATACTTCTGACAGGCATAACATTGTGGTTCTTTGGTCTTTTTACCAAAATTTCCTGTAGAAGGTCCGTTGTCCATCTTTCGTCCACGATTCTTTTGAAAGAACCTCCTAAATCTTTGTGCCAGCAAAGCCACTTCCTCATCTTCATCTTCCTTTTCACTTCCACTGTACTCATTCATTGTTTTCTTTGAAGTTTTTAGGACAGTCATTTTGGATTTTGGGACTTGTTTGAAGTGTAGTTCAAAAGTTTATAGGGAACCTACTAGTTCTTCTACTTTCATTTCATCAATATTCCTACACTCTTCAATTGTTGTTACTTTGGGATTTAATCGTTCCGGTAGGAATCTTAGAATTTTCCTACAAATTTTGGGTATCGGAACTTTTTCTCCCAATCCACCCATGGAGTTACAGATGATATTTAACTTTGTAAAAAACTCCATAAACGTCTCATGCTCTTCCATTCTGAGAATTTCGAACTGTGAAGTCAGAAGTTGTAGTTTGGACCGCTTCACAGTGCTTGTGCCTTCATGGGTTGTTTCCAATAGATCCCATGCTTCTTTGGATGTCCCACACATACTTGTTTGATTGAAGATGTCTTGGGCCACGGAATAATAGATGGCGTTCATAGCTTTTGCTTTTGTTTTTCTTTATCGAACGTCGTCCACTTTTCTTTGGATTTGGATTTTGTGATGGTTGTGCCACTATCAAGTATAATTTTTTCTTATGGTGGCACATATCCACTTTCAACTATATCCCAAACATCATGGTCTAAAGATCTCAGAAAGTAGTGCATTCTACCCTTCCAGTATGCATAATTTGATCCATCAAATACTGGAGGTCTAGTGACTGATGAGCCCTCTCCTTTAGCCATATTCCTAACTTCAATCAAGATCACTCTCTAGGCGGTGAAGCCCTTAAAGAGAGATCCGCTCTATACCAATTGAAATTGCAATGAAGACCACTTTAGTTGAAGTAGGAATATGTCAATATGTCCTAGAGGGGAGTGAATAGGACTTTTTAAATATTTTATGCTTATTAAAAATCCTATTAATCAATCCTAAGTAAATAGACATGAAAAGCATCAAGATATCATCAGAGTAAATCAACTAGCTTCCAAGCCAAATTGAGGATCCAATCACAAAACTATTGAATGATGAACATGAACAACTTATAGTTTATGATAGATGTGACTGTGTGTGAAGTGTGATCAAATATAAGAGCATTTAAAGAAATGACACAAATAATAAGAGATAAAGATCAATCACAAACACAATCATTTTTATAGTGGTTCGACTACTTGTCTACTCCACTCCCGGCAGACGCACTCAACCCTTGAGTGTGCCAAATTTCACTAAGGAGATTTCACAGTGGTTTACCTTAAACCTAAGGTTTTAAATCAGGTTCACCTTCAACCTTTACAACCTACACCTAGCTGGCTGTTTATGCTCCCTAAGCAAGGTTCAACACATAGCATCCGGTCTTAGGCACACTACCCAAGGATCCACACAAGGAACCTCACTGTTTATGCTCTCATGAGCAAGGGTCAACACAACACACCCACTTTTAGGCACACTGACAAAGGATCTTCCACAAGACCCAAACTGCTTATGCTCTCTACAGAGTAAGGGCCAACACAACGCACCCACTACGTACATTCCTGCAGGAGGCCTCCTAGAGGAGTTGTAAGGGTGAGAAACACCTTAGACCCAATCCTACAAAGGAATGATCTAAGGTTCCTCTGGACTCTAGTTACTTACAGATAAGTGGATGAGTCCCTCTTTCGCTCGTTGTTGAAGATCTCCTCTTTTGTTGATGAAGAGTCTTCTACTCCCTTAAACCCCAACTCAGAAGATATACTAATGCATGGCGATGGGTTGGGTCAAGGTTATGATGGAATCCTACTCTCAAATATTTTCCTATAAAGGAGATAGAGTGATTCCAATCATCTAAGAATTTAAGGCATCCCGGCTTAATGATTTTCCATTAAGGTACTTGTTGGAGGATCCTTAAATGTAGAAGTTCACTACCCATTCCACTCTATTGAATATCAATGATGAGGGTGGATTGGAGGATGAACTCCCTTGAGAGAAAGGGCTTTGGGTATATGATCCAAGGTAAAACACTCAAAAGAACTCTTTTCTTTCTCTACCAGCAATAATAGACAAGTCCTCTTTATATAGGAAAAAGGTTCTAACAGATATAAAACAGTCACATTTATGATGGAGTTCGATATCATTGAGCGGTATTGATATCATTGAGCATATACTCTCGATAGCATCGACGGTCTGCTCGATGACACAAACTCAAATGTCAAACGATTTTGAAACCTATTGCCAACTAGTCGAGGGAATCGAAACTCGTGTCGATATCATCAAAATTTGAACTCTGATTTCATTGATGCGAGGTTCGATTCCTCGACATTTGAAAATGAGAGAGAATTGCTTTGAAATATTTTAGGTTCACAAGAATGATCGAGGGACCTTTGATATCATCAGAATTTGAATGTCGATGATATCGATATCTTTGTCGAGGCATCGATAAATCCAAAGGATTTTCATTTAAGCTTGTTGAACAGTTTCTGTCCCTGTTTGATGCCATCGACACTGTGCCGATATCATCAATATTTGAATATCGATTTTATCGAGTGACCCTCGATGATAGATAAACTATCCTGAAATGTTTTGCTAAAAATCTTCGTTCCCATGACCAATATCATCGAGAGCATTTCGATGTCATCGAGATTTGAATTACGATGAAATCAAGGAGGGCTTCATTATATTGATGCACAAATAATATTCTTAAGTGAAAACAGGGACACTAGAGATCTTCCTATCGATATTATCGAGTCACCTTCGATGGACTCAAAATTTAAATATCGATGATATCGATAGGTATATCGATACATCGATAAATTAGTCTAGAGATATATGTGGTTGCTGGACACTTTTGTCCTCATCCCGATGGAATCGATTTGTCATGAGGACATCAACAGTGCAAGTCGATCATATCGAAATGTGTATCGATAAGATCAACAAAGCAAGAAAACTTAGAGATTTTTTTATTTTGAAAAAGTTTTCTTAACTTAAAACCCTATGGTGTTCTAACTTGTTTTAAGGGTTTAAATACCTGGTATTTTAGGATATGGGGTGTGAGGCTTAGATTTACCTGTGGCAAGCTTGTGTACACATCTGGTTAAGGCAGATGCTGGCTCTGCAGTCTGACTAACTCAACACTCATGCTAATTGACAAACCAGGGCACTTTCATAACAAGGCTGTGAAATGCGATGCAGGAGTGCTAACAGCCATCCCAAGGCTACACAATATAAAGCAGGGTCTATGGAGCTAATGTCTCGTGCAATATACAATATGATTAAGCTCATTCACATATCAATCTGACATATCAGTACAGTTACTCTCTGGGGAATCACCAGGGTTAAATACACTACTTGCTGATTGCTGCTCTCCTAGCCATAGCCTAGCGAGCATAAGAGACCTCACTACCTGCCTGTGGACAGCCAAAACCAACAAGGCATGATGGTAACGGACCCATTTACGAGCTAGTTAAACTCAGCCTCCCCCTCACTCAGGCGGGTAAGGCCACACCCCTTCCCAATCGACCATGATACAGTGGAGGACGTAGCCTAATGGTAAAGGCACCGATGCTCATGTTTTTCTCTCTGTCTTTGCGTTAGAGCATCTCCTGGTACCATAAAGGTTTTAGGACTTTCATATAAGGACATCCTACATGCCCACGGTGCTCAAACAAACATTTTTGGTGTCCAAATCTGACCATCCACGATATACCTGTAGAGACTACGACCTTGGCAAATATCAATCGTGCTATGCAATGCCAGATGCATGAATCACACCAATCAACCATGCATCAAATCCTGCGCATCCAGCCCTCTCAAGTGGGACAACTCCATCACATAGGGAGTTCTAAACAGCCTGCCTAATGGCATAATTCCATGACTAATGAACCATCCACCAAGCACACAATTGATTCCCATGAGTCATGAAAATGACTAAGTGTGCCATGAAATGATGTACTCTCCTCGGGTCTAGGTGCCTAGACAAATTTTCCATGGAGAAGAAGAAACAAAACCACTAGTGGGGGCCCAATAGCTTGAGGTAGCCCAAGAAACTAAGTAGACAATGTCATGGGCTTAAATGATGAGAATGGGACTAACAAGGGGTCTATGGTGGATATTTAACGGGCAATAGATGAGAATGGGCCTAATAAATGGGCCTAGAAGGGGTCCTCAACGTGGATATTTAACCACCATTATGTAAGACCCGTATCTTGGTCCGTACCTTTCCGTACACTTCCGCGGTCTTACCGGTCAAATTCTGGCAACCTTCGACCCTTAATCGATATCGACGCGCAACCCTGATTCATATGCCGACAACCCAAGTTGACTCAACTCGAGACCAATACCATAGCGACTGCGCCGTCGTTGCGGTTTCGATACCGCGACTCGGGCGCCGAGGCGATACCCTGATCAAGAGATATGGGCCAACGTTCGGTGCGAAAAAACGCCACGCATTGCGAAACCCAAGGGAATCTCTACGATGTGTCACATCAATCACATCAATCCCATCAATCCATCACATGTCAAGTACACATCACTTCTATCCCTTTTCCCAAGCAACCACAAAAGTCTTCACCACCCATACCTCTCTTACACAAAAAGCCACAAAAGTCTTCACTAACCATACCTCTCTTACACAAAAGCCTCAAAAGTCAAGCTTTTCTTACACAACCATCACTCACCCATCCATCCATCACTCTCTCTCTCTCTCTCCCTTACATCACTCTCTCTCTTTCTCTCTTTCTCATTTGCAAAACTCCAAGTAAAGGAGCTCCATACGTATGGAATTTTGCAAGAGCTCCTAAGCTCCAAGTGGCCCACCTTCCTACCCCAAAATCTCCCATCTCAACCCTCCATTCTTCATCTTAACCATTGAAGTTGAAGCTAAGGTGCCAAGAAACCCCTAGGAGCGAGAAGATCGGACGGTGGGTGCCTCTATAGGGTAGTTTCTCTTTATTTTTATGATGGGCTAAGTGAGGCCCACCGATCCATGGTGTGGATCTCACTTGGGACCCTAATACGTGGCCGATGGACCACTTGGATCATCATGATCATTCCATGATGGGGCCATTCTCCATGGACCCCATCATGATGTTTATTTTCATTTAGAAAGGTCATCTAGACTATCCATATCGGTGAAGAATGGATCTCCACCGTTGATTTACATTTTCAATGGTCCCATGTGCAAGGGATCCATTTATTGTATAATTTTCTTATAAGGGAGGGCCCATAATGTCGGGGTCCCTCCATCATAAGCCGTGTCCCACTCTCTATCTCTCTCTCTCTCTTTTATTTCTCTTATTTTATTTTGTTTTATTTTAGTTATTTTTATGCAATATGATTGTGTGGCCCACTTGAATGGATCCCACCTTGACATTATTTTTTTAGATGTATTCAAGTGGGGCCCACCATATACATTGTACCCATATCATTCATCTGTGGTGGCCCACTCCATCAGGGCCCACCACATTGCATTTCTTTTTTATGGACCAAAACCGTCCAGCGTCTGGGACGCTGGACGTTTCAATGGAGAAAGAAGAAAAAAGAAAGAAAAAGGAAAGGGACTTAGGTGGTCCCCTTGCATAGGCCCCACCCTGATGTTTATGTTCGATCCAAGCCGTCCATCCTCTTACCCACGGTATTTTAGCCGTTGGGTAGAAGTTTGGAGCTGATCCAATCACCTGGTGGGCCATAGCGCCAAATATTGCATTCCCACCATTCAAACACTAATTTCTTATTTTATTTCACTTCCAAGCATAAAAAAAATTCAAACTCTAGACTCATTTGGACGGCCTCGAGCCGCTGAATGCTATGGTCAGGACAGATTTTGGCGAAGCGGGCCCCACGTGCGAAAAACCTCGAGAAAACTGTATTTTCTCAAATTCTGAAATCCAAGAGGTAGAGCCTCTGGTTGTCAGTGGGCGCTGGCAGCGCTGCACGCTGCTGCATGCATCCGTCCAGGCGGGCGAGTGGCGTTCGGTTAGGGACTCACGGCTCCAGCCGTGGGCCCCACAATAATGTTTATTTTGTCATCCAACTTGTTCATTAGGTGGGCGACCCCAGTGGTGGGCCCCCCTCCAAAAATGAGTCAGATCCAAAACTCAGGTGGCCCACACCACGCGAAACAGTGTGAATTAAATTCTACCATTGAAAAGTTTCTGGGGCCCACAGAAGTATTGGATCAAGCTGAAATTTATGTTTTCCCTTCATCCAGGTCCAAGGGACCTTGTGAACGGGTTAGATTTTGAATGGACATTACAGGGTGGGCCCCACATGGGACCCACAATGATGTATTTATATAAAAAAAATAATAATAATAATAAATAAATAAAAGAAGACCACCGTCCAGTGGACGGTGGCGCCCACTTGTTGTTTGTGTGGCCTCCACCGTCCAGCGGACGGTGGGGCCCTGTGTGATGTATGTGTTATATCCGCACTGTCCACGGGACAGTGGGACCCACCATGATGCACGTGGTGCATCTAGGCCGTCCATACACCTAGTGAGATCATTTTAAAGCATTGGTCATTAGTTGGGTGGACCAATCACATATGGGTTAGGCCCATTTGATTTGTAAAAGTCCTATGGGCTAGGCCCATTTGATTTATAAAATGCTTATGGGCTGGGCCCATTTGATCCATTTAAGGCCTAAGAATTTGGGCCCACTTGATACGTAAAGCCT
This sequence comes from Magnolia kwangsiensis, assembly GCA_037074715.1. Lineage (NCBI taxonomy): Eukaryota > Viridiplantae > Streptophyta > Magnoliopsida > Magnoliales > Magnoliaceae > Magnolia > Magnolia kwangsiensis. Next base: position 107,230,485 of record CM073576.1, on the reverse strand, counting down.
ATGGGCTTAGGCTCACTTGTTATTTAAGGGCATGGGCTAGGCCCATTTGATTTATAAAATGCTTATGGGCTAGGCCCATTTGATTCATTTAAGGCCTAAGAACTTAGGCCCATTTGATGTGTTGCAAGTCCATGGGACTAGGCCCATTTGATGTACTTCAAGGTCCATGTACTTGGACCCTTTTGTTGAAATTTTAAAGTCTATGGAAGTAGGACATTTGATATATTGTAAGGCCCATGGGACTAAACCCATTTGATTATAAAAGGGTCCATGGGATTAGGCCCACTGGATTTATTTGAGACCCATGAGTTAGGCTCATTTTATTTGATTAAGGCCTAGGGGTTTAGGCCCATTTGACTCATGTTAGTTCTATGGGTTGAGGCCCACTTGATCTACATGTGGGGCCTAATTGGTGTGGCCCATTTGATACATGTTAGACTCATATGACTAGGTCCAATTGATGCAATCCAAGGCCCACGAGTTTTGACCCATTGTAATGCACATAAGACTCATTGGTGTGGCCCATTTATGTGGCCCATCTGATGAATAAAAGGCCCATAGGATAGGGCCCATTTGATACATATATGAAAAGCCCAATGGGATGAACCTAAGGTCCATTGCAATGTGTAATCCCAATACCGATTATGTAGCGATGTTTAAGAAGATTTGTGCCTTGAGGGCAATGTTGGTTTGACGTCCACATTGCGAGTGTAATGCTTGTTGGATGTCCACATTACGACTCTCCTCAGGGCTCATTACTGGGCCGTACTTATCGTGTATAGGCCGTCCAGGTTCATCTGCATTGTGAGGTAGTTCATTTTATCATGTTTAGTACAGTTTCATGACTCATGATCATACGCATCATATGTATGCTTGACATGAGAATTGTCTGATCATAGCATTTGCCTTCGGACAGGTTGTTTATGGGCTCCCGGTTAGGTGGTGTTGCCCTACATGAGCGCACGGTATGTGCAGGATTGGTTGCATAACTGGATAGCGTGATTCATGCATTCCGCATTTGTGTGACATGGTTATTGTACGCCCTAGCGACATCAGGGCCGTAGCCTCCACAGACGCATCGTGGTTGGCAGGATTGGATACCGGAAAATCTTATTCTACATGGGGTACTATAGATATCCCTGGGTGAAAGTTCCTAAACCCTTATGGTACCAAGAGATTGCTCCAACATCTAGACCGAGTGGGTAGATGAGCGCTGAGTGCCGAATACCAGTTGGCTGTGCTCTCCACTGTGTCGTGGTCTGTTGGAAGGAGGTGCGGCCTTACCCGCCCGAGAGTAGGGGGCAATGCTAGGCTGAGTTTGACCAGCTCGAGGAATGGGTCCGCTATCGACGAGTCACGCCCGATATTGGCAGACGGATAGTGTGGTCTTTTTCACTTACCTGATTGCACGTGATGTGGCGGTAATCTGGTTTAGAGTGTACTAGACCCCGGTGATATTCCATATTTTGAGCTGTATTGATGTGTGGACATAGATGAGGATCTGTATGCTTGAGTTGCATTGCACATCGCATGGCCTTGGGATGGCCGATACCATTCATGTCTTGCATCGCATAAGCCTTGGTACGGCTCATGATATTATGGTTCCATCTGCATATTCCACATTACTCTGACATTGCATGTTCATATTCTACCTTGCGCACACACTTTCACCACCCTCTAAGCTTTCTGTAAGCTTATGCACGACCGTTGCGTGCAGGTGACGTTGGATCGCAACAGCGCTGAGGCAGGAGCACGTTGTTGAGCATTTTGGAGTTTTTGTGCTTTACCATTGTATTTTCCTTTATGCTCATTGTACTTGTAAAGTTTTTAATTATAGTAGAAATGTAATGGAGTTCTTGGTTGTTGTTTGTGGGTTATGCCTTTGGTTATGCTTATTACGAATCAAACTGACATTGAAAATCCTCCTCGTAGCATCCCAGGATCGGAACCTGGCGAATGGGAGCTAAGAGCCGAGAATGGGGTTCTACGGAGGCTGTCGGCACCGGATTCGCCGATCGGGAATTCTGTGAGCCCGGTTTCCGAGTTTGGGGCGTGACACATTATCCCCTAATAAGACGGTAAAACAAAATCTACCTATAAGCAAGGCCCAAGGCGCAAATACTATCATAGAATGGACAACCACATACATGTATATATATTTCTCACATAATGACCTCCAGAAAATGGCCCCAACCTACAAATAACAACATGGCCCCATGGGGGAGGTTATGGCCCAAGAACAATGCCACCAAATCCATGCATTATGTTAGACTTAGTGGGTAGCCCATAAGCCCAAGTACATAAGCAAAGATCATATCCAAGTTGGGCCAAATGGGCCTTACAACATCAGCCTAGAAACTGGTAAATTAAATGGACAATCAAGGACCTAATCACATCTATATTTTAGCTCAACTAGCCCAGCATAATGGTGGAAGCAGCCCATATATACAATTAGGCCAAGCTTGGATATCCCAGCCCATCTGGGCCTGCTGGACATCCAAAACTTCTGGTCCATCTATTCCAGGCTCAAACATCAATAAAAGGTGGGCCTTTCTTGGCACCAATTAAGCCCAAAAGCCTTAGTATTAAAAGTATAGCATATTCACTCATTATTTCTCCACTTAGTGGGCCCCACATCCTTAAAATATCTAGCCACTCATATGATTTCTTTCATAACACTTTACTGGACCTTTAGTCCAGCCAGCTTCCTGGGCCTGCTGAGGTCCTGCAAAAAATGATTTCGGGGAGACATAAATTCCATGGTGGGCCCTAACAGATGGAGAATGTGGACAAAAACACAAACTCAAGTGGGCCTGCTGCTGGACTGCAAGTCTAGAAGCACCCAAAAAGCTTAGACGTCCCAAGTGGGCCTAGACATCGTAAGGGCCTGGACAACTAGCCTGAAACATATCAAGGTGAGCTCCATAGGTGGACGCCCCACCAAGGAAAGGTCCTCACTTCAGTGGGCCACACAAGGGAGGGAGGTTGGGAGGAAATACATACATCAAAGGGGAGCACAAGGAGTAAATGACTAGCCCATGGTTGGATGTTAGCCCAGCTGGATGTCCAACATGGTATTTTCGTCCCAGCCCCAAAAACCCCAAAAAATCTAATGTTTTAGGTGGCTCACATGCACTAGAGGTAGGTCCCAGCAAGTGGGCCACAAAATGGGGGAGAGAGGGGGCCATAAACACTCCCAAATAATTTTAATCCAAATAGGCAATAAGGTTGTAAAAATTTATGTTGCAGGAAAAAATGTTGTTGGCCCCATCTTGTACATCCAATGGGGTGGGCCTAGGCCTACTAAATCAAAGGGGAAATGGGTGGATTGCATGCATCCATATATGGACAACATTTGGGGTCCACTAGAGTGGCCCATTATCCCAAAAACTAGGCTGATATAGGGAATTCTTTTTCTACATGCAGTACTGTTGGGCGGTCCAGAAAATTTAGACTGTCCAGCCCTCTTGGGCCCACTCCATGGAGCTCAAATCAAGGGTGAATGGTGTGGGATCCATCCTACATCAAGGTAGGGTCCACACCTCAGAAAATACTAAAAAAAATCTTGAAGAAAAGTATTGTAAACAGGCCATGCAAATAATATCCAAAACCATACAACAATGGGTCTGAAATTTGGAAAGCAACATGTGTTGTCCATTTCCAGCCCATTGCAAAATAAATAGATGGATTAAAGCTTAGATTAAACAAGTGGGGTCCACCTAGATGGGCCATAAATATTCCAGACCCAAGCCCTTTACAAAAATATCCAAGAAATCAGGCCTTATGGCCATCCAACCCATACAACCAAGATGGGCCTGGACGTCTAGCATGGTGGGCCTAAACGTCCCAAAAATTTGGATGGTCTAGGATATTTTGGTCACATCAGGTGGACCACATTCATTAAGGACAAAGAGGGAAAGAGATAGGGAGAGAGAGAATCACGGTCATGGGAGGACTCCGCCACCATGAGTCCTCCAACAATCCAAACCTTACATCATAGGTCCATGCATACATGGATTCTTACATCCAAGGAAAAATCTGAGGTGGTGATGTCATCCCCACCATGAAATCTCAGGTCTAGATGACCCAACAACCATAAATCAAATGGAAAATCATCATGATGAGGTCCATGGAGAATGTCCCCAGCATGGCAACATGCATGCATGAAGTGGGCTACTAGCCACACTCATAAAGTCATGTAGGATCTCCACCATTGATTGGTGGGTCCTACAAGCTCCCAAGAATGAAAAAAAAAATTTACATGAAGGAAAAATTAGAAAAAACTAATCCTAGAAGTACACCCACCACTAAGATCTTCCTTCTTCTTTAAGCCTTAGGTGTTATAGCTCCAATGGTGAGGTTTTAATGGTGATGATGGGATTTTGAGGGTTAGATTAGGAAGATTTTTAGGTGCAAGGGGCTGGAGAAGGAGAACTTCTCCCATAGACATCCAAGGCTAGAGAAGAGGAGAGAATGAGAGAAAAGGGAGGGAAAGGAAGGAGAAATGGGAGCTAGAGAAAGGAATGATGAGAAATGATGAGTTTTTGGGGAAGAAAGCTACTCATTGTACATGGGGAAGAAAAACCCATGATGACCTTTTTGAAAAGAGAAGCCATGATTGCTTGTAAGAGAGACATTTAAAAAGGTCATCATTCCTGGAAGCCATGATTACACGCACGGTCAACATAGTGACATTTGAAAAAAGGAAGGGTTCAATCTTCTTTTGTAAGGAATACCATCCTGTTAAGTATGATTAAAGGTTTGGTTATGCAAAATGCCACGAGGCGCAATTTTACTTCACTCACTCAATTGACTCTCTTCGACGGCATCAGCAATGCAGTTTTCACTTTTCTCCTTTGATATCAGTACATTCGAAGTATATAGAAAATAGAAAATTTTCTAACAAATGTTAATTAGTCTTCACTAGAGGAGCATTTTGCTGAAGAAGTCTCTAATTTTCCAACAGCGACTACCGTGAACAACATTTCTCCCTAAGGAAAGCCTTTAAAAGAAAAGTTAGTTCGACTGAATTAGGTGCTACTCTCCAACTAGAAGACAAATTGATTAACAAATTCATCAATCAATAGAGAACCCTAAGGGTATCATCACAACTTGTTAGAGTAGAAGAGAAAGTTAAATTTGTAATTTTAAAAGAGTCAAAGTGAAGTTCCTCAACTCTCATATGAATCAGCTATTTCAAAGTCTTAAGAGAACAACAGTAGATATTGCCGAAGAAAGAAAGCAAAATGAAGGATTGTCAAAAGTAGAGAGTTAAAATTCTGATAAAGAGAACATCGGCGATTTTATAAATAAGAAAGTAAAGAAAGGGTTCAGACAATCTCCATAGAAGAATGGCAAGAAGAAAGCAATACAGTTATATACATCATGGGGGAAAATTTTCATCAATATACCCGCCTGTTCAGCAAAATATATCATCCCTGAATACCAAGAAGATTCGCATAATAATTATTCAGGGGGCAGACAAAAGCATACAAGATAATTATAGTTTTGATTTCGAAGATTATCAGCATAATACTTCCAAATCAAAAGAGGGCAAGATAAGAAAAATACCAAGAAGGTCAAAGTCTCAGAATGCGAAATATCAAAATGCCGATGTCATACATGAATCAAAGGCAGATTCCCCAAGAATATCAAGTTGAAGTACATTATTATTGTCAATCACCGATGATGATTGATGGATTAGATTATCAAAACTACCATTACCATCGCCATATCGCTAACGTGAAGATTATTCTAATATCAAAGTTTATCGAAATTGATATTATTACCAAGTTGAAGCTGTTGGAGTACCAAAAGTGATTAGAGAGAGAGAGAGTTGGAGAAAGGCATGAACAGAAAAGGGAAAGCAGCACAAGTTGTGTGAAATAAATGTTGTGTGGAATATAACTTTTGCGGAACCCAAGTTGTGCGGGTCCGCACAACTCTCCCAAGTTACGCTAGGGAGCGCAAGTCTCATTAGAGAAGCAAGATTTGGTGATACGAAGTGGGGCCCATGACATAGGAGTCGAGGGCTTACACGTGTGAATGCATATAAATACCCCCTCACCCCTTCATTTGAGAGGTTCGTATGTTCAGGAGGTCAGTCTTTTTGACAGGTATTGAAGACAGAGAGAAGAAGGGAGGGCCGCGCTACTCATAGCAAGTAGCACGGGCCCACACAACTTGTTGGTCTTGCAACTCCTATATGAGTTGTGCAGGTAATCTGTGAGAGTAGTCATTATGCTAAGATTCTGACAGACGACTAGGCTATTTCAGATATTTCCAAGGGATCCTAGCATGGGAAACCCGCACAACTTATGTCCCCTGGAGATTTGATGAAAACGCACTGGAATGCTTCCAAAATCTACATTTTAATTGTATTTAACTTGTGTATTTTTCTCTTTATTAAGAGATTCTATTATGGAATTAAAGGATCAAGAGGATGTTAATGAACTTAGAATAAATGACATTGATGAATATTCTGTTTATTCCATCCTCATCAATGTTAAATAAGAAATTCTCCCAAATTAAATGCTTTTTATTTCTGGTCGAAACAAAATGGTGACTCTGCTAGGGAGGCTCTTATTTAGTATTGATTTAAGAATGACTTAGAGGATTTTATCATTGTTTTAAGTATTGTTAAGATGGTATTCAGTGTAAGGTGATGGCTGATGCAAACCCATATACAGAGGCAGAATCTTTCTTCGCTGATGCCGATTATTATGACGAATTCACCATAGGAAATAACGAGAGAAGTAATAATAATGAAATGGTGAAAGATAATACTATTACAACACAAAACGGGATTGTAAAGATAGGGACGTTCGAGAAAGAGAAGGTGAAACGGAAATTCTATTTTGTACTAAAAAATCTGAGATGACTGGGACAACCTCCATTGACATTAGTATTGCTCAAGTAATTAGAAATTTTGCAGGAAAATTATACGTTGCTGATATCGCAAGCCGAAAGGAAGAAACCATTCTCAATCATGCCTAAGAGGTTTCATGTTGAGGCTAATAAGAAGAACCCTAATCCTATTGAATTTTATGTAGCATCGGAGGGAGAGATAAAAGCAAAGAGAGATAATAAGATGAAATCTGTAAAATCAACACCTGGAGATTTGGAAAGGTAAAACTCTGCTAGGAAAAGAATAACGAAGAATATGGGCTTCGATTGTGAAGAGCCTGTAAGTGCACCTACTAGTGCTCTTGTTTTTCAATTACGGTGTAAGTTGAGTCAGTCGAACAACAACGCCTAACAGGAAGATTAATTCAAGTGTCTGCTTCAATTGGATGTGTGGAAGCTCGCCATAGGTAAATCATAGCCTCACATCCCATGTCCCAAAACACCAGGTGATTAAAACCCTTAAAACTAAGTAGAACACCTTAGGGTTTTATTGTAAGAAAACTTTTTACCAAACTGAAAAATCTTCAAGTTTTCTTACCCTGTCGATTGTATCGATTCACATTTCGATATGATCGACCTGCTCTGTCAATGTCCTTGGCATCTCAATCGATACAATCGAGTGAGGACAAAAAGCATCAAGCAACAGTACATTCATCTGGACAATTTATCGATATATCGAAGTTTCAATCGATATCATCGATATTCGAATATTAAGCCCATCGAAAGTGGATCGATAATATCGACAGGTAGTTTTCCAGTGCCCCTGTTTTTCTAAAGAAATCTATTATAAGCTTTGATATATCGATGTCTGTTCCGATTCAATCTAAATTTAAATATTAATCATATTGGCAATCATTCGATTATATCGACAGTGGGTGCATGTTTTCTCCAAAAAATATTTCAGGATATTCTAAAAGTTGATCGGGGGCCACTCGAGGAAATTGATATTCTTATCTCGATAGTATCGAGTCCTGATCGATAGGATTGAGTCTGGGCACTAATTGTCCAGCGTTCTTATAGGAAAAGCTATACGATTTATTGATCCTATGACAAGGTCTCGATATCATCGACATTCAAATTCTGATGACATCAGTTGACCCTCGATCATATCCTATAAAACCTGAAATATTTCGGCTAATATCTCTCATTCTTCAAATGTCGATAAATCGATCCTAGTATTGATGGTATCGGAGTTTGAAATTCGATAACATCGACACCAGTATCGATCCCATCGACCAGCTGGTAAAAGGTTTTAAAAGCGAATGACATTTGAGTTTATGTTATCGAGCGGACAGTCGATCCCATCAAGAGTATACGCTCGATGATATCGACCATGCTCGATGATATCGAACTCTGTCATAAATATGACTGTTTTATATCTGTTAGAATATTTTGCCTATATAAAGAGAGACTTGTCCATTTTGCTGGTAGAGAAAGAAGAGAGTGCTTTTGTGTGTCTTACCCTCAGATCATATACCCAAAGCCCTTTCTCTCACGGGAGTTCATCTTCCAATCCACTCTTACCATTGATATTCAATAGAGTGGATTGGGAAATGAACTTCCACATTCAAGGATCCTCCAGCAACTATCTTAATAACATATCATTAAGCTGAGATGCTTTGAATGAATACATGATGGGAATCACTCTATGTTCCTTATAGGAAAATTTCAAGAGAGTGGATTTCCATCCTAACCTTGACCTGACCCGAAGCCTAGTACTGGTACATCTTTTATGTTGTGGATCAAGGGAGTTGAAGACTCTTCATCAACAAGAAGGAGATCTTCATCACTGCACTAAAAGGGACTCATCAACTTATCTATAAGTACCTAGAGTCTAGAGGACACTTGTAATCATTCCTTTCTAGTTTTGGGTCTTAAGTGTTGCTCACCATTTGAAGTCCTCAAATGAGGCCTCTGGCGGGAGTGTACGCTGTGGGTGTGTTGTGTGGACCCTTGCTCTATGGAGAGCATAAACATCTGGGTGCGTTGTGTGGACCCTTGCTCTGTGGAGAGCATAAACATCTGGGTACGTTGTGTGGACCCTTGCTCTATGTGGGCATAAACATCTGGTTAGGAGTGCACCAATAAAACTCCAGGGTTAGAGGTGAACAGAGTAGAAACCTCTATGTAAAGGTTGAAGGTGAACCTGATTTAAAACCTTAAGTTTGAGGTGAACCCTGAGAAACCTCCTTAGTGAAATTCAGTACACTCAAGGGTTGAGTGTGGAAGCCGGGAGTGGAGTAGACAAGTAGTCGAACCACTATAAAAATGACTGTGTTTGCGATTGCCTTGTTTGTGTGATTTACTTTACTATTTCAATATCTGAATGTTTGAGATCACACCTCACACATATACATAGTCATATCCACCATGAACTAAGTTCTATATTGCTATCTTTTGAATAGTTTATGATTGGACCCTCTACGAGGCTTGGAAGCCAGTAGAGTTACATTTGAGTAATCCTGATAATTGTATATCTGATAGAATTGGTGCAATAGGATTTTTAAATACATTATAAAACTTTAAATAGTCCTATTCACCCCCCTCTAGGACATATTGACATATTCCTATTTCAACTCAAGCGGTCTTCACCGCTATTTCAGTTAGTATCAAAGCGGGTCTCTCTTCAAGGGCTTCATCGTCTAGAGAGTGATCTTGACTGAAGTTGTGAAATATGGCCAAAGGAGAGGGCTCATCAGTCACTAGACCTCCAGTATTTGATGGTTCAAATTATGCATACTGGAAGGCTAGAATGCATTACTTCCTGAGATCCTTGGATCATAATGTTTGGGATGTAGTTGAAAAGGGATATGTGGTACCATCTGAACAAATTGTACTTGAAGATGAAACTACCATCACTAAGCCCAAACCCAAAGAAAAGTGGATGGCGCTCGACAAAGAACAGTGAACTGCTGAAGCAAAAGCAATGAACGCCATCTACTATGCCGTGTCTCAAGATATATTTAATCAGATAAGTATGTACGAGACATCCAAGAAAGCAAGGGATCTACTGGAAATAACCCATGAAGGCACAAGCACTGTGAAGAGATCTAAACTACAACTTTTGACTTCACAGTTCGAAAATCTCAGGATGGAAGAGCATGAGACATTTATGGAGTTTTTCACCAAATTGAATATTATTTCTAACTCCATGGGTGTTTTGGGAGAAAAATTTTTGATACCTAAAATATGTAGGAAAATCTTAAGATCCCTACCGGAACGGTTTAATCCCAAGGTAAGAACAATTGAGGAGTATAGAAACATTGATGAAATGAAAGTAGAAGAACTGGTAGGTTCCCTACAAACTTTTGAACTACACTTCACTCAATCCCAAAAATCAAAAAAACTGTCCTAAAAACTTCTAAGAAATCAAAACATGAGGACATTGAGAGTGAAAAAGAAGATGAAGATGAGGAAGTGGCTCTATTGGCATAAAGATTCAGAAGATTCTTTCAAAGGAATCGTGACCGCCCCTCTAGAGGTAGAAAGGTGGATGACAAACCTTCTGCAGGAAAATTTGGAAAAAGGACTAAAGAACCACAATGCCACGCCTGTCGGGAGTATGGACACCTATCTACTGAATGCCTAGACAGAAAAACCAAGGGCAAGGCAATGGCTGCCACATGGGATGATTCTAAGGAGTCAAATTCAGAAAATAGTGACTCAGAAAGTGATGGAGATCAGAAATCATTGAAAATTCTTATGGTCTCTACCACTCCAATTATTCCCATAGAATCTGAAAGAAATAAAGAACAATAAGCCGCTGAATAATTTCCATCTGACAATGAGAAAATTGAAGAAGAAGAAGAAGAAGAAGAAGAAGAAGAAGAAAATAAATTATAAGACGCTTATAATCAACTTTACATTCATAGCGTTAACATTGTCAAAAGACTTGGTATAATTGAGACAAAAAAGGAATTGCTGAAATTAGATTTAGATAAAACTTCAAATATTAATACTCATCTAATTACTAATTTACAGCAATGTCACTCAGATAATGATAGACTTAAAAGAACCAACATTTCCTTGAAATCTGAGTCAGAAAAATTAAAGAAACACGTCAAAGCATTAAATGAGGAAAACTTGGTTCTTCAGAATAAAAATTATACACTTCAAAATGAATTAGAAGAATCCTGAAAAATAGCCCAACTAAACTGTAAATTTTCCCAGAGTGGTGAGAGGTTAGAAAAACTTTTGGTTATGGGAAAATCTGGAAACAACAAATATGGCTTGGGGTATGAAAAAGCTAGAACAAGAACTGAATATGGAACACATGGAAAAACTGATATTTCCAGTAACAACAAAGGTAAAAATCAGGCTTATTAGACAAGTGGTGATTCAAAGGATGTGTTGAACAAAGGATATACACAACTATCACCATTCAAACCATTTGATAGGAAGAAAGACATAGTGAATCAAGTGGTTGAATCAGATAAGAAAAACAAACCTGCCACAAGTAAGAATCCAATCACAAAATGGGTAATCAAAGAGAAGAAGAATTATCTTGTTATACAATCAGATCATTTAACAGTCAATGATGCTAGATGGTACCTAGATAGTGGTTGCTCAAGACATGTCACAGGCAACAAAAACCTTCTCTCAGAATATACGGTTCTTAAAAAAGGGATAATCATGTATGGAGATGGTACCACCGCTAAAGTGAATGGACAAGGAATCATAAGCGAAATCGAATCATTCAAACATGAGAATGCTTACTGCATAAAAGGATTAAAGCATAATCTTTTAAGCATCTCTTAAATTTTTGATAATGGGCATGTGGTCAAATTCAACAAAGAAGAATTTGATATCCTAGATCAATCAGGAAAATCATTAATTAAGGTTCGTCACATAAACAACCACTGCTACATTATTAAAGGAGAAGAAATGAATATTAGAGAGGAGCATTAAGAGTGAAGGAACATGTCCAGATTATGCATCGAAATCTGGATACTTGCTGAAATGATGCAGTTTTGCTAGTTTTGATAAGCTCTAAATTAAATACCTAACGTTTCAGACCTCCTTTTGTATACAAACAATCAAATGTTTATGCTTTTGTATATATATATAGAGATTATATATTATTTTGCTAAGAATATCATTGTCTCTTAGAAATCCTAAGAGTATGCTTGAAAAATCATCTAGATTTTAAAACCAGAATATCATTCACCTTGGATATGACTTTTCGATTACATCAAACAAGGATCGATACAATCGACAACCCTTCAGAATGTGAAAAGCCGTATGATCGTTGATGACATTGAAGACAAAATTGATAGAATTGATCGGCAACTTCTCGATAGCATTGAAATAATGATCGATATGATTGACAGATGAAGCCCAATAAAAAGCTGATTGAGAGAAAAATTCATTTTTTTTACAATAGCTAGTCCCATCTCCCTGCCCTGATCAGTTTCTTTGGTTGATCTGCTCGGAATCTTGATGAAATCACAGCATCCAAATGAAGCAAGGAAGATAATTAAAGGGAAAGGTAAGGCTCTCTTATCTCTAAAATCTTCCAAGATTAAGAAAGAGAAAACTACTAGACCACCTCAAAACCAATCAGATTGGGAACAAGTCACAGTAGTTGATCGTACTATTCTCATTAGTACTGTCAAACCCTATGGGGTAGATCTCATGATGGAGACTATTAGGTGGAAGAATATACTTAATATGGGTGGCCTATATCAGTTTGAAATGATTTAGCAGTTCTTCAACTGTTGTCATGTTGTCCAAGATTACCCACCTTGTATGTGTCTGAAATTCATGTAACACACCAAGCACATTACTCCAACAGTCCTTGGTCATGTTCTAAACATTGAGGTGACACAAATCCCTGTCACTAGTAGAAATCTAAACGAATTGGGTAGATGGGGGAAAATTACTCGAGCACTGTGCCAGGGTATGACAATTCCTATAAATGATGACAATATCCTTTCAGTAAAACATCTAGGAATCTTGTTTTGACTCATTCACAGTATTTTCAGCACGAATGTGTACCCATGTGATGCAAATGACACATACCTGAGTCCCGTTGTGCTCGATATTCTGTTTGATGTCTATCAAGAGGTTCCGATATGCCTACCAACTCTCATACTAGACCAGCTAATTAAGGTAGTCAAAAGTGACCATCTTGAAATTCTGATTTTCCATCTCTTATTTGCAAGCTCACACACTGGGCAGGTCTGTCGAAAAATAACTGATAAGGTATATCCTGAAGTATGGTTCGACCATGATACAGTTCAACAAGTGTATGTCTCTGTCTCATCGCATACTAAGATCCCTCCACCTGTTGAAGATAGTGATCCCGTGCCTAATGAATAACTTTCTGGGGATCCAATCGAACTCCTGAATATAGTCCTACTTCTGTCACAAATCGTCAGCGTCATGTGCTTGAGCGCTAATTTTTAAACAATCTCACTAGAATTGATGAGCGGCTCCAACACTGTGAACAACTACTATCAGGAATAGAAAACAAGATGGAAGCTCTTCAACATTTCATGCAGCAAATTCTTGAGCTACTAACAACTGGCGGGTCTTCTATGTGTTAGAAGTAGACAGATTTGGTGGAGTAGTGTGTCTAGTTGTAAACACTTAATTTTGCACCCATCTTTGTTTATTTGTTTTGGGTACCGTTACATGGGTCTGATATCTCTGACTAATGATTAAACTACTGCTATCTGGAGCAGTGTATATATATATATATATATATATATATATATATATATATATATTTGGACACTGTTGAATATGGCTACACATAATTCTATTCTTACTGTCATATGATGTTCCCTGGTTAAAACAAAGTATCTGTTTTTTTTTTTTAATGCATGTGTTCTTCCTGACTGTTTTATCTGATTATGTCTTCTTACGATGATGTATGGCTTAAAATGATTTAATTTTTATGCATTTATATCTGTAAGTTAGTTCTCTCATATGCTTCAAATCTTTAGTCAATATCACTTGTTATGCCTTTGCCAATGACTGACAAAAAGTGGGAGAACAGTTTAAAACACCCCATGCAGAAAATTGGATATTTGTGCTCTTATATGTTACAGGTGTAAGGGGGAGTAGTTGCACCAAGAAAGGAGTTTTTACAGTAAGAGGGAGTAAATTGTGGTTGTGTACATGAAAGTGTTAGAATTTGTAAAATTGTGTAATCACATGAATATACAATTTAGGATGTATCTGTCTAAATATTTTCCTTGGGTGTTTTGGGTATTTTGTGTAAGTGCTATGATTTCATATCCCTTTAGTTGTCAAATTTTGTGGTGCCAAAACCTATATCTATGTCTTGTATATCTTGTGTTTTATGTTTGAAGTCTATTCATTGCAATCAAGACATATCAAGACATCGCATTTCAAGACAAGATCTTAAATGAAGAAAGTTTTCAAGTCTTGGATGAAGAAATCAAGAATAGAAGTTTTCAAGGTTGCATGTTCAAGATTTGATCAAGTTCAAGTTTACTAGAAGACTTTGTCAAGTCAAGATCAAGCTCATGAAGCCCTACCACAAATTTTGTATATTCACAAGCTTCTCTTAAGGGTCATCTGAGAGAATAGACTTTCAATGTCCATCTCACTTTTAAGGTTTGTTTGACCTTAGATTGACCTTAGGATGGGCTTTATTGTAGGTCATTCCGGATACATAACTCATATATTTTAATATGCTTGTTTGGAGTGTTCTAAGACTAGTCCTAGGGACTTCAAGACCAGTCCTAGCTTTGCTATGACCAGTCTTAAGTTTTTCAGGCCGAGTCCTAGGTAGTTGATGATTTTTAGATCTTTCTAGCTGTCCTACGACCAGTCCTGGACATCCTATGACCAGTCCTGGAAGTTCTATGACTCATACTTCGACCGGTCGTATCCCTACAACTCAAACTCCAGCAACCATTTTTGGGGTCCTACGACTAGTCTTAGGTGTCTCACGACCAGTCGTAGGTGGCCCACGATCGGTCGTAGACCGCCCAGGACTGGTCGTGGAACTGAAAATCTTATCCCGCAGAAATCTTTCGAAAATCTTTGGAGCTACGACCAGTCCTAGGATCCTAAGATCAGTCGTAGATGGGATTTTTCAGGCTATAAATAGAGCACGAACTTCAGAGTTTTAGCACTTCAAATCAATTCTATTCAAGCATTCTTTAGGCTATTCTCTGAGATAAGTTTGTGTTTATTTTAAGCTACATTGTGCTTATTTAATATTCCTTTTGCAAGCTTATTTTTATTTGATTTTGATCTACATTCTAATCTTATTAGAAAAGGAGAATTTTTGATATTCCTTCTTCTTGGATTCAAAATCAAATAGATCTAGCCCGTTTGATCTAAAATCAATTAGACTTAGAACCATTCTTAAAGTGAGTATTGGACTTTGAACGTCGAATCGAACTTCTACTCCGACTGGTTCTACCGGGCTTCTTCAAAAGGTGATTCAGGTATTTTACATGTTTTGTAATTTACTTTCTCTGGTTTTTGTTTGAGATTCGCCAGAAAAATCTCATTATAGTGATTATCTGAGGAGAGCCAGAAAACTCAAATTGTGGAGTTTTTGGATTGTGTAAGCCTGAGATCAAAGACACAATTATGAAGGTTTTAAGTGAACCTGTGAAACCTGTTTTGATAGTGCATGCTAATATCCCCTGTGTGAGGATATTAGGAGTGGAATAGCAATCTGTGTGGCTGTTGGATAACAGTTGGTGTACACACAGGCGAACCACTATATATCATTGTATTGTGAATGTGCTTCATTCTTTCATTCCTTTATTCATTCAGTTTTGTGGTTTGTGTTTGTGGATGAATGTTGTAATCACTTCAAGCAAAGTGTGGATGAATGTTGTAATAACTTAGGATTTATTTTTCACAAGTTATTTTGATTTCATTACTTATTATTCCTCTTTGGTTTGTGATATTAAGGACGTTCAAGAAATAATGTTGTCCTATCTTAAACCTCTGGTTTTTGGTGTAAGGTTGTCCTTAGAATTGATAAAGTATCAATCTCTTTATTTTAGGCTATTGTGATTATTTTATATTCGTCATTGTGCTTTAAATATTTTATTATTCCGCTGTTATTAGTTTTATTTGGCATTGCCCTATTCACCCCCCCTCTAGGGCATATAGCTAAGCCCTTTCATTTTGTCACGTGATTGACAAAGGGGGAGATTGTAAGTGCACCTACTAGTGCTCTTATGTGTCAATTATGGTGTAAGTTGAGTCAGTCGAACAACAACGCCTAACAGGAAGATCAATTCACGTGTCTGCCTCAATTGGATATGTGGAAGCTCAGCATAGGTAAATCATAGCCTCACATCCCATGTCCCAAAACACCAGGTGATTAAAACCCTTAAAACAAAGTAGAATGACATTTGATACCAAGGGAGTTCAAAATTCGATAACATCGACAACAGTATCAATCTCATCGACCAGCTGGAAAAAGGTTTCAAAAGCGAATGACATTTGAGTTTATGTTATCAAGCGGATAGTCGATCCCATCAAGAGTATACGCTCGATGATATCGAACTCTATCATAAGTATAATCGTTTTATATCCGTTGGAATCTTTTGCCTATATAAAGAGAGACTTGTCCATTTTGCTGGTAGAGAAAGAAGAGAGTACTTTTTTGTGTCTTACCCTCAGATCATATACCCAAAGCCCATTCTCTCACGGGAGTTCATCTTCCAATCCACTCTTACCATTGATATTCAATAGAGTGGATTGGGAAATGAACTTTCGTATTCAAGGATCCTCCAGCAACTATCTTAATAGCATATCATTAAGCTGGGATGCCTTGAATGAATATATGACGGGAATCACTCTATGTTCCTTATATGAAAATTCTAAGAGAGTAGATTTCCGTCTTAACCTTGACTCGACCCGAAGCCTAGTACTGGTACATCTTTTGTGTTGTGGATCAAGGGACCTGAAGACTCTTCATCAATAAGAAGGAGATCTTCATCACTGCACTAAAAGAGACTTATCAACTTATCTGTAAGTACCTAGAGTCTAGAGGACACTTGTGATCATTCCTTTCTAGGTTTGGGTCTTAATTGTTGCTCACCATTTGAAATCCTCAAAGGAGGCCTTCGGTTGGAGTGTAGGATGTGGGTTCGTTGTGTGGACCCTTACTCTATGGAGAGCATAAACATCCAGGTGTGTTGTGTAAGCCCCGTATCCTAGACCATACCATTCCATAGACTTTCGCGGTCTTACCAGTCGAATTTCGGCAACCTTCGACCCTTAACCAATATTTGCGTGCGACCCAGATTCGTATGCCGTCAACCCGTATCGACTCAACCCAAGACCTTTACCATAGCGACCGCGCCGTCGCTGCGGTTCCGATGCCGTGACTTCCGCACCGAGGCGATACCCTGGTCAAGAGATGTAGGCCAAAGTTCGGTGCGAAGAAAATGCCGCGCGTTGCGAAACCCAAAAGAATCTCTATGAGGTGTCACATCAATCCCATCAATCCATCAATCTATCAATCCATCACATGTCAAGTACATGTCAAGTATACATCACCTTTCATCCATTCCTAAGCAACTATAAAAGTCAAGAATCTCTTACAAGCCCATACCTCTCTTACACCAAAAGCCCTCAAAGTCAAAAAGTTCTTACACCACCCATGCTTTTCTTACACAAATGGCCACAAAAGTCAAGATTTTCTTACACCCATCACTCACCACATCCATCACCCATCTCTCTCTCCCTTTACAACTCTCTCTCTCTCTCTCTCTCTCTCTCTCTCTCTCTCTCTCTCTCTCTCTTTCTCATTTTCAAACTCAAAAAAATCTAAGGAGAGAAATCCCATACGTATGAGAATTCTCCAAGCCTCTCCCTCTCTTTCAAAACTTCAAGTATGGCCCACTTTCCTACCCCATTATCTCCCATCCTAACCATCCATTCCCCATCTCCTCCATTGGAATCAAAGCTAAGGTGCTAAGGAACTCATAGGAGCAAGAAGATCGAACGGTAGGTGCTCCTGTAGATGTAAAAAATCTGATTTCTATAGCCTAGATATTTTCTTTCTTTCATGAGAGAAGTGTAGGACTCACCAATCAATGGTGGAGATCCCACATAATCCCATGGTTGTGGCCTAATGGCCTACCTTATGCATGCATGATCCATGCATGGGGCCTTTCTCTATGGGCCCCATCATGGTAGTTTTATTTCATATCATATTATATTTGGGTCATCTAGACCTTATAACCATGGTGGGGATGACATCCTCATCATGCATTTTAATTATAGGTCATGCATGTGTAAGATCCATATTGTAAATGTAGATCAAGGTATGATGTGCGGGTGTGATTGATCTTGGGAGGGCTCAATAGTGGCGGAGCCCCTTTCCCTATGGCCGGATTGTCCTTAAATCTCTCTTTTCCCTCATTTTATTTCCTGATGTGTGTGGACCCTTAATGTATTTCTCTTTTTATTTAACTTATATAATAAATTTTATCTAAGTATATGTTGCTATCCAGAAATTTCTGGACAGTTTCTAGTTGTTTTTTGACCAAATTTTGAGACTATTTGGGGGACTATTCATACCTATTAAATATACTTTCCTAAAAGGTGAGGATCTCATCTTGATGTCCTCCAAATTTCAGCCCCAACTGACCTTCATTGGGGTCCCAAAAGTGTGGTCCAAGTGAGGTGGACAGTTTAGATTTTGTACACTGTTCCAGCAACATTCCACCATGGACAGTTAGATTTTTAAAATTTATTAAAATACCTATGGGTGTTTAAAAATTATAAAAATTTTCAGAGGGGTGGCCTACTTATGGTAGGACCCACCTATAAAATTTTGGGGCCAATGGACGCCTGTACACACCATGGTGATGGCGGGACCGACCCATTATAATATGGTGTCCAGATCAGTCCGATTTTCAGGACAGATTGATTTATGTAAATGAATTAAAATACTTACAGATATCCAAAAATTATGAAAATTTTTTTGAATATGGTCCATTTATGTTAGAACCCACTTACCAAATTTTAGGGCCAATGTACCCCTATACACACCGTGGTGAGGGCCGGACTGGCCTACCACGTTGGGACGTCTAGGTCTATCCGATTTTTCTGGACAGACTGTTTTGTTTAAATTAATTAAAATACTTAGAGATATCTAAAAATTATAAAATTTTTTGGAGGTGTGGCCTACATATGGAAGTATCACTCTATGAAATTTCAGCCTCAAGTGACCCTTTTTGGGTATCCAAAAGAATGGGCCAAGATGGTTGGACTCCCAGATTTTTTTCTGCTGTGCAGTCCAGCAATATGCCTTGATAAAAACCATAATTCAAAAATATTTCTTCTGATGGTGGGCCACTTTTTTGGGTTTCCTCCTCAATTTTCAGAGTTTTAGAGGCCTTGGACCCACTCCAATGGAGTGCCCAAATTTAGGACAACAACATGTTATAATTATGCTGGCCTTGGGCTGAAATTTTGAGAAGTGGGGCCCACCATATTATAAAGATCTTAGAGGAAATGATTTATACCTTTAGTTCCTTAAATGTTGGGCTTAATGAATGCAGTTTTGAGGCCCACTACAGTTGAATTTAATTGGGTCCATGAATGTAGCTAGTTGTTGAACTATTTAAGGCCCATAGAGTAGACCCATTTGATGTGTTCCAGGGCCCATGGGATTAGGCCCATTTGATGTAATTTAAGGCCCATAGAGTGGACCCATTTGATGTGTTCTAAGGTCCATGAGATTAGACCCATTTGATGTATTTTAAAGCCTATGAGATTAGACCCATTTGATATGTATAAGGCCCATGGGTTGAGAACCATTTGATGCAATCTAAGGCCCACGGGTTATGACCCATTGCAATGCACATAAGGCCCATTGGTACGGCCCATTGATGTGGCCCATTTGATGAGTAAAAGGCCCATATGACATGGCCCATTTGATGTATTTAAGGCGTAATGGGGTGTACCTAAGGTCCATTGCAATGTGCGATCCCAACTTGGTTTACATAATGTTATTCACTACGGGCTACACCTTGGGAGCAATGTTGGTTTGACGTCCACATTGCGAGTATAATGTTGGTTAAATGTCTGCGTTACGACTCTCCCTAGGGCCCATTGGTAGGCCCGTACTTGTTGTATGCAAGCCGTCTAGGCCAGCTGCGTTGTAAGGATAGAGCATTACTTTATAACATGCTTAGTATAACTCCATGACGCACAACCCATTTGTATCGGTCCATTTGATTGACCTGCTTGTATCGACCATATGATTGATTTAGCCCATATGATTGATTAGGCCCACCTTGATGTGTATGAGGCCCGTTGTTGAGGCCCACCTTGATGTGTATGAGGCTCGTTGTTGAGGCCTACCTTAATGTATTTGAGGCCCGTTGTTGAGGCCCACCTTGATGTGTATGAGGCCTGTTGTTGAGGCCCACCTTGATGTGTATTAGGACCGTTGTTGAGGCCCACCCCGTTGTTGAGGCCCACCTTGATGTGTATGAGGCCCATTGTTGAGGCCCACCTTGATTTGTATGAGGCCCGTTGTTAAGGCCCACCTTAATGTGTATGAGGCCCGTTGTTGAGGCCCACCGTGATGTGTATGAGGCCCGTTGTTGAGGCCCACCTTGATGTGTATGAGGCCCATGTTGCAAGGCCTATTGTGATGTATGCAAGGCCCATGGGTCATAGCCCATTGCAATGTATGTAAGGCCCAATTGGTGCGGCCTATTCGATATATTTATGGGGTCCATGTCATTAGGCCCATCCTGTTGTATTGGTGACCCATCTATTGAGGCTCACCCGTGGTATATATTTGAGGCCCATGTGTAGGGCCCACCTATTGTGTATTTAAAGCCCATGGGTTGTGGCCATAGTGATGTATATTAGGCCTATGTGATGTAGCCCATACTGATGTGTATTAGACCCAGGTATGTGACTCACCTGCGAAGTATATTTGAGGCTCATTGTGATATATCTGAGGCCCATGGGTGCGACCCATCCAGATGTATTTGAAGCCTATGGGCAAGGCCCATTGTGATATGTGTTAAGCCCATGACCAGGGCTCACCTGTTTCGTATATTTGGCCCTTGTGTGAGGCCATGTGCCCATTATATATTTGATTCTATGTGGGCCATTCCTTGGGGGCAATGTTGGTTAAAAGTCCACATTGTCGATGCCAGTTATTGATACCGTTTATGAGTATGTGACATTACAACATCATGATACATGCCCATTCGCATCATCTGCATGTTTATTATAAGATATGATTGACCATTGCATATGTCATTGAGCAGGATGATGTGAGACTCCCTGATAGGTGGAGATTATCTCACATGAGAGCATGACATGCGCAGGATTGATGCATGATTGGATGGTATGACTCATGTATCTTGCATTGTTTTATAATTACTGTATGCCCTAGTGACATCAGGGCCGTAGCCTCCACAGGCATATCGTGGATGGCCAGATGGGACACTGAAAATCTGTTCGAGCATCGGGCCGCTATAGATGGCCCTGAGTGAAAATCCCTAAACACCCTCTTGGTTCCAGAGGATGATCCAATGTCTATATCGAGTGGGTAGATGAGCGTTGAGTGCCGATTACCAGATGGCTGCGCTCTCCACTGTGTCGTGGTCGGTTGGAAGGGGGTGCGGCCTTACTCGCCCGAGGAAATAGGCATGGCTAGGCTGAGTTTGACTAGCTCGAGGAATGGATCCGCTATCCGTGAGCCGGGTAAGTATTGGAAAACTACTGACAGGCGGATAGTGAGGTCTTTTCCACTTACCCAGTTGTGCACTTGATTGGGACCGCAGGTGGTGTGAAGTGTAATAGACCCCGGTGATTTCCCCAGAGAGGAACCGTACTTATATGAGGACTGACATGATATTATGACACCCCGTCACTGTTGTGTATGTGGGCGGGGGCACGTGAGCGGATGCTGATGTGGGCGGGTGTGATGTGGGCGGGGCTGAGGCCTGGGCGGCTACCACATTGGGTGAGCTACCAGCAATTGGTAGGCTACTGTACTGACAGGCTACTGAGTAGGAGTTGCATACTCATTCATTCATCCATTCACTATCCACTCAGGCTGGTGGTGCGCAACTAATTGTTGTGTATCTTCGTTATGGCAAGAATTTCGGTTGGGCGCGCGCCTAACTTGAGATCAGGAGTTTACCACATTGAGTCAGACTATCCAAATTTACGTATAAGACTGGTTTGGATAGAGGTTCCTTGTGGTGGACCCCGTAGCCTGCGATACTACGTATTATCATTCCGACATCACACTCCAGCATGATCATTCCATTAGCACCATATACTGCATATTCCATTACATCTTCGGCGTGTGGCATTATGGGTTATTATGTTTCTATATTCCTGTGACTTAGATGAAAGTGATGATATATTTTAGCTCTTTCGAATTGTGTATTACATTATATTCTTGTCATTCGACATTTGATTATCTATGACTCATCATTTGCATAGCTGTCTTATATTGCGCATTCTGATATTGATTAACTTATGGACTTGTTCATACTTCCGCTTATTCTGTTATCACATGATTATAATCTTGTCAGTATTTCTATTTACGCTGATAATTCCTGCTCTTATCAGTATTTCTGCTTATTCAGTCATTGTATGGTTTATGGATTAATAGCTTTCCGGTATTGTATGATTATGATATTGTATTGAATACTTGGCACTTATCTCGTGCACACACTTACACCACCCTCTAAGCTTTCTATAAGCTTATGCACGATAGATGCGTGCAGGTGATGTTAGGTTACAGCAGCATTGAGCTTGGAGCATGCAGTTATTTTCTGGAGCTTTGATTTTGACATATATATTTCCCTTTCAGCATTGTATTCAAATGATTATATTAGTGGATATGTGATGATGATGTTGCCTTTATGATTTGGGTAAACTTGTGGTTATGCTTATTACTAGTTAAATGTATATATAAAAAAATCCTCCTTGCAGGATCCCAGGATCGAAAATCTGGCACATGAATGCTAGGAGCCAAGAATGGGTTACTACGGAGGCTGTCGGCACTGGATTCGACGATCAGGATTCCTGTGAATCCGATTTTCAGGTTTGGGGCGTGACACGTTGTGTGGACCCTTGCTTTGGGTGGGTATAAACATCTGGTTAGGAGTGCACCAGAAAAATTCCAGGGTTAGAGGTGAACCGAGTAGAAACCTCCGTGTAAAGGTTGAAAGTGAACCTGATTTAAAACCTTAGATTTAAGGTGAACCCTGAGAAACCTCCTTTGTGAAATCCGGTACACTCAAGGGTTGAGTGCGGCAGCCGGGAGTGGAGTAGACAAGTAGTCGAACCACTATAAAAATGACTGTTTGTGATTGCCTTATTTGTGTGATTTTCTTTACTATTTCAATATCTGAATGTTTGAGATCACACCTCTCACACATACACAATCATATCCAGCATGAACTAAGTTTTATATTGCTATCTTTTGAATAGTTTGTGATTGGACCCTTTACTAGGCTTGGAAGCCAATAGAGTTACATTTGAGTAATCCTGATAATTGTATATCTGATAGGATTAGTACAATAGGATTTTTAAATGCATTATAAAACTTTAAATAGTCCTATTCACCCCCCTCTAGGACATATTGGCATATTCCTACTTCAACTCAAGCGGTCTTCACCGCTATTTCAAAGTCAGTTGGTTTAAACAGTAGAAAAGTATTTTAATCCCAGTTGGGGTCAATGAAAAGAAACGAGAAAGATTTTGTAGATTAAGAGGGGAATCCTCGTAAATACGATCATTGTAGAGGTGGCAGAAGAAGAGGAAATTAAGATGATTAAACATCCCGAAGTGGTTCCCAAACAAATGGAAGATGGGGGGCAACCGACGATTGATAGCTTGCAAGAAATAAACATAGGGACGGAAGAAGAACCACGGAACATATTCATAAGCACCGGTATTTCTGAACAGGAAGTTGACTGGTATGTGAGACTTTTGAAAGAGAATAAAGATGTATTTGCCTGGACATATGCTGAAATGCCAGGTCTGGAACCATCAGTGGCAATGCACCAGTTAAATATTTCTAAGGACAAGAGGTCAATTAAGCAAGCACAACGGCGATTCCATTCGGAGCTGATTCCTCTGATTGAAGAAGAAGTGAACAAAATCATCAAAGCTGGGTTCATCAGGGAGGTCAAGTATCCTAAATGGATATCGAATATCATCCTAGTGAAAAAGAAGAGTGGACAAATTAGAGTATGCGTCAACTTCAGGGACTTGAATGAAGCATGTCCCAAAGATGGCTTCCCACTGCCAATTATGAGCTATTAATCGATAGTATGATGAAATATATTGTGATGTCCTTTATGGATGGTTATGCGGGATATAATCAGATAAGAATGGCTCCAAAAGATGAGGAAGCCACAACATTCAGAACATCGTCGGGAATCTACTGTTACAGATTCATGTCGTTTAGTCTTAAAAATACGGGTGCAACATATTAGAGAGCGATGTAAAATATATTCCAAGATATAATGCACAAACATGTCGAATGTTATTTAAATTATTTGGTGGTTAGATCAAATGACCATGAAGAACATTGTGAACATCTAGTTTCAGTATTCCACTATTTTCTAAAGAAGCAACTGAAGATGAATCCCTCTAAATGTGCGTTCGGTGTTTCGTCAGGGAAGTTTCTCAGTTTTGTCGTTAGACATTGAGGAATTGAAATTGACCTAGAAAAGATCAGAGCTATATAGGAAATGCCACGCCCAACAACACTGAAGGAATTAAAAAGTTAAGAAAGAAAGTTGGCATATATTCGTCGTTTCATTTCAAATCTTATAAGAAGGTGTCAACCATTTTCTCATCTAATGAAGAAAGGAGGAGAATTTGCATGGGACCAGTCATGTCAAAATTCTTTCAATTCCATCAAAGAGTTGTTGAAACATCCCCCAGTACTAGCAACGCCAGTGAAAGGTAGACCCCTTATTCTCTATATTTCTGCATCAGAAAATTTGTTAGGGGCCTTTTTGGCACAAACGAACGAGCAAGGGAAGGAAATCACGATGTATTACCTGAGTAGAACTTTTGTGGTAGCCAAATGCAATTATATGCCTATTAAGAAAGTGTGTCTAGCTCTAATCTTCGCAGTACAGAAATTTAGGCATTATTGTCTCTCCCACGATATAATTTTTATTTCGCGAGTGGATCCGCTTAAATTCTTGATGACAAGGCCGATGTTATCGGGGAGGTTGGCCAAGTGGATGCATTTATTGTCAGAATATGCAATCACGTATGAACCGGCAAGAGCAATAAAAGGACAAGTAATGGAAGATTTCTTGGCAGCCCATCCTGTGTTGGACAGTGAAATGATAAATGATGATTTTCCAGATGAATAGGTGATGATGACAGAATTATGCGGCCTATGGTAGATGTGCTTTGATGATGCTTCCAGAACTTTGGGAACTAGTGCTGGGGTAATATTTATTAGTCCATAAGGTGATCTATTGCCATATTCCTTCACATTAGGTGCAACATGCACAAATAATGAGGTTGAATATCAAGCGCTCATTATAAGATAGAAATAGCTCAGGAAATGAAGATAAGGGCATTGTAGATTTTTGACAATTCTAAGCTGGTATGATAAACCAGCTCACAATAGAATTCGAAGTATGGAAGTAAGAGCTCCTCTCATATTATTGCCGCGCGCAATAGCTTTTGGAGTAATTTCAAGACGTTAAAGTCAAACATATACCTAGGCCAGAAAATGTAAGGGCAGATGCTTTGGCTAGTTTGGCTGCGACCTTAGCTTGTCCGGATTGGAGCCCTTTACAAGTAATGATCGACGAAAGAAGGTTCTTATCACTTACTGATGATGTCGAGATTGCTGAAGTACTTCCTGTATTGTGTTTAGAGATCATAATTGATGATTGGCGTCAGCCTTTTGTGGATTATCTCAAATATGATATCCTGCCGGAGGATCCCGCACAAAGGCTGCAAATAAGATAAAGAGCAAAGAAATTCATTATGTGTAGTGAGGAACTTTATAAGAAATCCTACAACGAGGAATTGTTGCGATGTTTGGATACAAAGGAGGCGAATCAAATATTGAGCGGAGCACATTCAGGAGAATGTGGAGCTCATCAGGATGGTAAAAATCCATTTCATAAAGTACTTCAAATGGGGTATTATTGGCTTACCATGTTCAAGGACACAATTGATTATGCACGTTAATGTCACGAATGTCAAATACATGGCGATGTCATACATGTACCCCCTAAAGATTTGCATCAATCAGTAGCCTCTTGGCCCTTCGCTGCCTGGGGACTCGACGTTATCGGTCCTATAAACCCATCATCATCCAGAGGAAAATAGTACATTTTGGTAGCCACTAACTACTTCTCAAAGTGGATTGAAGTTGTTGCATTGAGAAATGTCAAAGAGAAAGACGTTGTGAATTTCATACGGCATGTAATAATATACCGTTACAGTATTCTGAAGAAAATCATCATTGATAATGGGACCCCATTTAAGAACAGGGGAATGGAAAATTTGTGTCAAAATTCGATATCCAGCATTCATTCTTGACACCTTACTATCCGCCGGCTAATGGATTAGCCGAAGCATTTAACAAGACGATTGTTGTGAAAATATTGAAGAAAACGGTCGTAGGAAACAAACGCGATTGGGATGAGAAGCTGCAAGAAGCTCTATGGGCTTATTGAACTACTCATTGTACTGTTATGAAAGCAATACCATATTCTTTGATTTATGGGATTGAAGCTATTATTCCCATTGAAACGTAATTTACATCACTCAGAATAACAGTACATCATTCGATTACTGATGTCGAAAATGCTAAGATCAGGCTAGCAGAATTAGATTTTCTAGAAGAAAAGCGACTAGTGGCCCAATAGCAATTACAGTTATATCAACCAAGAATCTCTGCAGCTTTTAACAGAAAAGTTAAGCATCGTTCCTTCAAAATAGGTGATATGGTATTCATGTTGAAGAGACTGATAGTCATCACTCGTAAGACGGGGCAAGTTCAACCCTAAATGGGATGGTCCATACATAATATCAAAAGTGTACTCTAATGGGGCCTATCGGGTGGTGGATCAAGATGGATGAGGCATAAGTATACCGGTGAATGCTCATTTCATAAAAATATATCATCCTTGAATGTTTGTGCAGTTTTGATAGAGAAGATTCACAGCATGATTCTTCTCAATCAAAAGGGGGCAGGTAAGAGAATACAGAAGGCAGAACTCTGCATTATTATTATTATTATTTTACATTGTATTTCTCTTTGAGTACTAATGAAGTGCAGGCCTTCAATGTATATCAAGTTCAAGCAAAGAAATGAAAAATGCCAATGATTATTGCCATAATCACCAATAGTTATCGCTAAGACACCAAACAAATATTGCCAAATACAAATCTTCGATGCGAAATGATTACCGTCAAAGTTGTTGTCAAAGCTGCTACTACTATGGCCATTTAAATTTATCAAAATCAATAGCACCGCCATGCTGATATACTTTCTTAACCATAAAATTTCGTTTCATTATCATTAGCAAATGTGGTATATTAGTTTTCATTTATTACTCTAGCAAGGCCAATTCATCTTTTACATGTGGCAGTAGGGGAATTATGGCAACAAGAAGCCAAATGCACATGGCGATATGTCAGAACTATACAGGTAGTAGTGGAGTTTGTGGGCCTAAAAATCCCATAGAGAGCTTTATGTGCACCCATGCGGGCAATTGACGAAGCAATTATGTAAGACCCATGCCATTTGTATAGTTTCTGGCAGCGTCATGAGGATGGCTGGAGAACACCCCTTATGAATGGGTCTGACCTTGCAGGTGAAGGAAAACTTAGTTTTCTGAAGCAGGATGACTCCCCAGATCCCTAGTTTAATTTCAGTAGTATAACATGGGGGCAAGCTCTAAAGCAGGAGACCCTCCATTGATGGACTGGCGGCCTTGGATTTGGTATCCTGATGGTAGCCTTGTGTGCCCCGTGAACTCTAGAGAGTTACTGTGGCCAACCCTATATGGAAATCCTATTGAGTTCACAACCCTAGTAGCTTCACTGGGGCCCTTTAATGGATCACGGTTTGTGAACTCCCCGGCAACGATAAGCCCTGCGAACTCTAGAGAGTTATACCAACCATTCACATAAGACCAACTCCAACTACTTATGAGTTTAAACTGTGGTTGCTCCAACTACTCATGAGCCTAAACTGTGTGTGCAACTAACTAGAATTGAAACTTAGTCTTACCCATTTCGATTATCATTTAGACAATGTTATTCTAACCATTATTATAACTTATTACTCAAGATCCACGTGTCTATCAAACATACCTATGAGAATTGCTCAAGTTCAAAAATGATGTAATGATAAGATAAATACATGCCACATGAAGATATGATGATAAGATAAATAAGTTTCATATGAGTATAAAAAGAGCCGTATTTCTTGTTCAAAATGTACTCCTGTTAAACTTGACCTATATGTATTTACTATTGTTCTATTCCGAAGAGGACAAGCCTTCAATGATAATATACTTGTTCTTTTGAAGAGAAAGATAATGCCTGTCAGTCTCTTGTCTTCTTGAAGCTTCAAGAGTAATGTCTTTCATGATTTGCAAAGGAGGAGGAGGGTAAAATTGTACAGAATTATCATCTTCTTCTGCAAAATTTAGAGATTCATGCGTACTATGCAGAGATATCCTAAAAGCTATCCAAGTATCGGCCAATTATGCTTCACAAGAAGTATGTTCTGAGGAAATCATTGCACAAAATTGACCAGAAGAGGGGGGAATGATTAGTCTCCCCGGAATAACTGATACCTTGGTCTTTTTAATAACCCCTTAGTCGAGGTGGAGGAATGAATATGGCATGGTCAGTTGAATGATATCTATGCACCAAATAATATTGGTGGACCCACCAACGCATCCAGGGATATGAAGAGTGGACTGGGTATCCTTGGCCCAAGAGTATAAAATGAGATCCAGTATTAACACTCAAGAGTTGTCTCCATATCAAAGCCCAATTATACGGCCTGATGTCATAGTTCCTCATAGATCTAGTAACGATATTACAAGTCGCCGACACAGTTTGGTCAAACCTAAACTGACGAGCAAGTCTGTTTGGTTAATAGGCTTCGTGCCAGAACATGCTGCCTTCTCTTAAGGGAATAGTACTGGATCTGATGGAAACAAGGAATGAGTGCTCGCCATAAGAAATAGAGTCATTATCAACAGCGTCTATGCCTTTCAGATGAACAGTGAAAGGAAAATGATGAAAGCCAACAGGATCACTGTAACACCTCATCTCTTCCGCACCTTTTTCGATGCATATGTACACGATGATTGATGTGCTTAGCTAGACCTGGATTGACCATTTATATTACACACCCGACTGACTAGAATCCCAAGACCTCGAAACCTATCTCATATCGACTGCCCCATTGCTATGATTGCATAGGTACCACCCGTGCATTTATACAATACTCCGTTAGTGAAATACGCCGTGAAGAATCATTGATGTATCATGTGTGCAATGTGCCATGTATTCCATTCCACACACATGTTATACACACATGCACATGCCACACATGGGTGAGAAAATCTCTACCCATGTGTGTGATGTCACCCACCCATACCTCCCATCTCTCATGTCTCCCCAAGTCAACTCTTTCCCATGCCACACCTTAAGCATGACAACATCATATCATGCCATCCAATGCTCCTTTCATCCACCATTAATTGCAAATCATGAATTAATTGATATAATCCTAGTCTAAGCTAACCAAGATCACATTAAGTGAATCTAACCACATCTTTTATAATTTCCCAACATATACCCCTCCACCCCTAAGAATTTCACCATTTTTTTCCATGGAGAGAGAGAGAGAGAGAGAGAGAGAGAGAGAGAGAGAGATCTTGGTGGGCCATCAACACCATCAATTCCATCTCATCCATCCATCTAATCCATCAAGGTCAGTACACCCACCCTACTTATTCTTATTTTGTTTTGTTGTGTACTTATGTATGGTGGAGATGATTTGATGATAATAATGTGATCAATGGTGTGGATATATAGGATGGTACATTTTAAAAACAAATGATGATAAAAAAAATGGTGATGATATGATGACAATGATGTATTTAATGGTATGGATTAATGAGAGGATACATATAAAGAGAATAATAATATTTTATATATATATATGGACTTTATGTGGGACCCATTGATTGTGGGCCTCACTAGAATTTTGCAAGCCATCCAATCATCCAAAGTATGGCCCTTTGTGTTGGCCAAACACACACACACACCCATGCACACACGTTCACAAATTTTTTTAAAAAAAAAAAAGAAAAAAAAAGAGGACGCAACAGCGCAAAATAAAGAAGAAAAAAAGAAAAGAAAAAGGAGGGGTTGGGGCTGTGGGTCTCAACGGGCCCCACCCACGAAGTATGTATTAAATCCACGCCGTCCATTCAATATTTTAGATTATTTTAGGCATTGAGCAAAAAATGAAGACAATCCAAAACTTTGCTAAACCACACCGTCTAGAATCATGTAAAGATATGCTTAAACTTACAAAAGCACTCGTTGGGGCCCACCTGAAATTTGGATGCATCTGAAACTTGGAATGACCTATTTACCATATGGGACACATACAACAGACGGACTAGATCATCCTGTTGTGGGCCCCATGTAAGAAAAAAAAAGAATGTAATGCTGCAGCAGCAGCATCTACTGCTGATGCTGAAAAGAGGTGGACCCCACCTGTAACGCCTGGAAAATCTGTACTTAGACTCGAGTACCAACTCGACCAGAAATCGTGTAAGATTAATTCCTTTAGAAAATAAGCGTACGTTAGTTAGCGCAACGCTAGAGTAGCAGTGAAATCATCCCTGATCACTTTAAATACGTTCTACAAGACCCAAAACGAGTAGAACCAATGACGCTATAATACTCTGAAACCTCGGATCAAACTCTAAACCGGTTTATTCTCAGGACCTCTTTGAAACTTTTTATTGGATCTAGACCGCGCGTCGAAAGTCTGATACCTACAATCTTAAACCGTTATAACCGCCTAGCTGGACTTGACAATCATTTCGAAAATCAAGTCCAACCGACATTCAGAGGCTATTTCATTGAGCCTGGAGTGAAGAGAGTGAGAATAGGATAGATTTGGAATTTTGAAATTTAAATCTGGCACACGACTTGGCGCGTTATTATTAAGCGTTCTGACCGTCAGAATTCAGCCAAATTACGTCCTTGGATCAGGAAAAATTTCTCTTTCATATCATGAGACTTGTAGGCCTGATCTACGTGCGATGACTGCTGAATTGAAACTGGACCGCCACGTGCGATCTATGAACACTACTGGTCTGAAAATCGGATGTGAGCGACATCCGGCGTGCATGAACTTAAGTCCGATAGCGTTCGGCCAGGGGACCTCCCAAAATATCTTTTTGGACCGTAACAGCCTTGATTTGGTTAAGCATCAAGTAAACATTGTTTCCAAGCCTGTTTTGGGCATGTTTTAGGTTATAAAAGGGCCTTAAACTCTCACTTCTCTCACCCATCCGAATTTGCTAGAAACCCTAGCTGGTGTGAGAGAAAAAGTGAGAGATTGTGAGAGAGAGTGGGAGAAATCTTGCTGCTGCTTGCACTACCTGTTGCACGTGCTTAAGCAACGCACCTCAATCACTTTTTCAGTGATTCCGCCGCATTTCTAGGTAAGAAAACACCCTAAATACTTGCTGGTTTGAGGTTCCGTCGATTTCTTAGCAAAGTAACTTACAGATCTTGTGTATTAGGTTCCCGGTTCGCCGTAGACGAAGCGTATACGCTCCGTTCGAATCGGTTCACCTCTAAGGAAAAGGTGCGGATTCTAGACGCTTTGATTGGCTGATTTCAACGCTTTCAATGTCGTTTAATAGTAGATTATCGACGGTAATGCCGTTTGACATGTACAACATGCTGTCCGTTTCCTCTTTCGTAAGCCGACAAAAAATTTAGGATTTAGGGCATTTTAGTCATTTGTAGGAAATACTGTTTTCATCTATATTTTGCTGATATGATTGACATGGTTCTTTGTCGCATTAGGATATTAGGAATGCGTGCATAATCAGTTTGGCGAAGAGATTCGCCCAAATGCGCACTTTGAGTCGACATACTATATGTAGACTTAAGTGTGTAGACTAAGTATTTGTATAAATGTTTGTATTAGTATGTATTGAATTAAATGGTGTTATGAATTAGTTTGAGATTGAATCCTCAAATAATATGCTGATGTAAATGATTTCCTACATGTTGGCTATATGCATGATTTCATTATATATATGAAATGCATGTGTTAGATGATTTACTTAAGTTGTATGTTATAACATGTGTTAACATGCTCACATTGTTTTATTTCATTTTCATTACTCCAATATGATTGCTGATGTGGATTCATAAATGTTTGGGACTATACCTAGTCCAGGCAGTCGGCAACCGAGTAAATTCGTAGTTGGCTTATCTTTGCCACGAACGACGCGTCGATAAACGCGAGTCGTGTTTTGGAGTTGGCGGCAGTGGTTAGGCCACACGAGGTGTTTTATGCACTTCATGTCGTTCGACTTGAGATGCGCTCGTGCTAGTCGAGCCCGTCAAGTAACCCGACTAGCCATTATATGTTTACCTTGTATGAGTCATAACTGCTTGAACCTAGGGTACTGAACTTACCATTGTAAACCCTATTAACCATGGTACCTTGATCCATAAAGACTCATGAGCTGGGCATGGTGGTATGGGACACCGTGGTCGAGCTGTCAGCCTACGCTGGAGCCACAAACCTCCCCGTAGTCACTAGTGAGCACCTATGACTCGTGAGCAGATTATGGTGGTATGGGACACTATATTCTTGCTGTCAGCCTACGCTGATCAGGCGATGAGCCCTTTGTAGTGACCGCGAGCGTATTCTGAGTCTACAGGAGGCGACGACCCTTCCGTAGCAATGAGAGTACAGTAGGCCTATATTGATAGGGT
The DNA here is from genome assembly GCA_037074715.1 of Magnolia kwangsiensis. NCBI lineage: Eukaryota > Viridiplantae > Streptophyta > Magnoliopsida > Magnoliales > Magnoliaceae > Magnolia > Magnolia kwangsiensis. Next base: position 107,197,578 of record CM073576.1, on the reverse strand, counting down.
GATGGGGAAGCGGTGCAACCAGTGTGAGCAACAGCCCTGGAAGCCCTTGCAGCGACCTACAAAATATACATCGTATGAGATTACAAAGAGTGATGACCCTAGACAAGATCTGTGTTAGGATTGATATAAGAAAAATACCTTAGTTTCCCAATCCTGCTGTATGAATGGACTAATAATAACTCGATAATCATATCAGCATCACATTGCATATGCCTGGAAGATGTGGAGCATTATGGGAAGAAAGCATGCCGCGGGCGTAAGATGGTGTCGTATAAGGGAGATCATCGGTGAGGGCATCCATCATGTCACGTCATATTGCATTAACAACAGTATTAGGAATGTTTGATTTACTGCTTTACTATTATCGCATGATTGATTTGAGAACATGCTAATCTTTGCTCTATTATTCCAATGAGTTAGCTACTCACTCCCACATTACAGGATGGTGTTTGCAACACCCACCAGACCCTGTCTTAGATGCAGGTGAGGCAGCGATTCAGGAGGCAGAGCTGGATTATAATGAGGGCCAGGATGAGTTCTCATATATGCAGTACCACGACGGCTTTGCTTAGGTGGCCTGGATTGGCGGGACTTCTCAGTGGGACTATTTTTGACATTTTGATTCTGTTTATTTACATGTATATGAGACTCAGAGATGTATTCATACTTTGGAGACAGTTGAGATCTATTTTATTTTTCATACAGTGATATGTATATCCTTTAGTCTTCCACTTGCTTTTATCACTGAATCTGGAGTATGAATTGCAGTTTTGGTATACTTTTACTCATGTGAATGCTTTAACTCAGACAATATTGAATCATAATCATTTTTGTGGCATAAGTGACGGTCTGGAACTCGGGAGTCAGGTTTATACACGACCCCCGATTTTCAGGGTGTTACACCACCACAGGCCCCACCTTGATGCATGTCGAACATCAACAGCATGCATTTGATGGGTCCCATTTAAAAATGGGTCACCCCCTAAATTTCAGCCATACACGGAACTCAGGTGACCCACACTATTAAAATAAATAAATAAATGTAACAAATTAAAAAAATAATAATAATAATGGGACCTGATCATGAGTTATGTATTATATCCAAACCGTCCCATCCATTTTGTAGGCACGTGGGTGGGACCCTCCATGATGTATTTGTTTCATCTATACCGTTTGTCTAGATGGTACGTTGGACGTATCACCCCCCCTGTATTATATAATATAAATACATATAGGAAATAGGAAGCAATTTGTTATATAACTGTGGGACCCACTGCAATATGATTCTGGGCGTTTGATCATGAAGTATGTGTTTAGCCTCATCGTCCATTGATGGTTGGATCCACCTGACATGTGTCTAACCCCAGCTGATCTCCTAGCTACTAGTGGGCCACATGTATGTGGACCCACCATGTTATATGTATTTTATCCTCACCGTCCAGATATGGATGGTGGGACCCACCAGAGGTACGTGTTACACCCCCTACCATCCACCTGATATATGGATCTAATCCGCATTGTCAGCAAAATGGTGGCTCTAATCAGTTAAATCTAAATCGTTCATCTGATGGACGGTGGACCGTGTCGGTGATATATTTGAAGTCAGTAAGTTTTATGAATCTGGTTGTGAGGTATGTGATGTAATCCAAACCATCCATTGCTGGTTGACCCAACTTTATAGTTGTTGTATATAATGTAAGCAAGACTTGTGGGTCTGACCATGGTATGTGTTTCATCCCACTGTCCATCTGGATGGTGGGGACGACCACAATGTATCTGTTCCATCCGCACTGTCCAAATGGGATTGTGGGTCCTCCCATGATGCATATATTATCCAAACCGTCCATCCATTGTGGACCCACCTTATATGTGTTTTACCCAAGCCGTCCACATGTTTTGTTAGCCTGGACACCACCTCGATGTATTTATTTCATCCATACCATCCAGATTATGTTGGATGATGCTGAACAATGTTTGGATGGTGCTTATTCACCGGACAAATGTTGGATAGTGTTGATCATCATTAGTGGGCCAGGTGCCCCAAGGAATGATAGTGTACAGTGATACACATGTTACACCTATCACCATTGAAATGGTTTTTGGCGTGTTCTAAGTCCACTTGAGGCCCATTTATGTTATGCAGTAGCCATCTTTCCGGTGGACCATCTGTAAGTGGGGCCCACCATATGTAAGCATTTCATCCATGTAGCCCACTTGTTCACCATCCAGTAGTTGGCCCACCTCAGGTGTATGTGTTAAATACCCCCACTGGCCTTCCATTGTGGACCCGTTGGTGGCGTATGAGGTCCAGCTTGTGTATGTGTATGCCTAAATCGCCCATCCAATTTTCCATATCACTTAGACCATGGGCTTGGAAATGAGGTAGCTCCAAATTTCAATGGTCCACACCGTGGAAAATAGTGGGCTGGCACCTACCATTAAAACCCCTTGAGGCCCACTTGCCATATGTATAGGGCCCACCCTGTTGTATATACACGCCACCCATCCATGTTACCGAGGCATGGGCTGACTTGTAAGGCCCACCTTGATGTAATGTACATAAGGCCCAATGTGATGAGGCCCATCATAATGTATCTTTGGCCCATGAACGGGGCCTACTGTTGCATATTTATGGCATATTGTTGTAGCCCATTCGATGTATATTGGGGCCCATGGGTCATAGCCCATTGTGATGTAATTGAGGCCCAAGGGTCATGGCACTTAGTGATGTATATTAGGCCTATGTATGCGACTCACAATGATGTATGTATGTCGTCCATTCGTGCGACCCGTCAGGGTCTCTGTATTGTATATCTATACCATCCATTTGTGTGGCACACAGTGATGTATTTGCAACCCATATGATGGACCCAATGTGATTCATGTGTGGCCCATTGATGAGGCCCAAAAGTGATGTATGCACGACCCACATGATGAGGCCCATTGCGATGTATTCGTGGCTTATGGTAAAGACCCACTGTGACATGTATTAGGTCCATCGGTTGTGGCCAGTGTGACATATTTAAGGCCCATGTGCAGGGCCCTCTTATTGTGTATTTATGACCCATTCAGTGAGGCCCATTGTGGTGTGCATTAGGTTGTAGGACGAGGTCCATTGAGATGTAATTCTGGCACGTATATGTGGCCCAATATGATATTTGAGCAGTCCACTTGATGTATATGAGACCCAATAGAATGTATACTCGACCCATGCGTCAAGGCCCGATGTAATGTATATGTGGCCCTTGTGTGAGGCCATGGGCCCATTATACATTTAACTCTATGAGGGCCACTCATTGGGAGAAATGTTGGTTAGATGTCCACATTGATAGGCAATGATGGTTGAATGTCCACATTGTGACCTCCCCTTAGGCCTTGTTAGGCCCTGTAACACCCTGAAAATCGGGGGTCGTGTATAAACTCAACTCCCGAGTTCCAGACCGTCACTTATGCAACAAAAATGGTTATGATTCAATGTTGTCTGATTTAAAGCATTCACATGAGTAAAAGTATACCAAAACTGCAATTCATACTTCAGATCCAGTGATAAAAGCAAGCGGAAGACTAAACAAGATATATATCACTGTATGGAAAAACAAAGTAATCTCAACTGTCTCCAAAGTATGACTACATCTCTGAGTCTCATATACATGTACATAACAAAAGAATAATGTTCAAAAAGAAAAGTCCCACTGATGTCCCCTCGATCCAGGTCACCTACGGGAAGCCGTCATGATACTGCATATACGAGAACTCATCCTGGTCCTCGTCATCATCTAGCTCCACCTCCTGGATCTCATCGTCACCTGCAACTACAACAGGGTCTGGTGGGTGTTGCAAACACCATCCCGTAACGTGGGAATGAGTGATCAACTCAGTGGAATCATAGAGCAAAGATTAGCATGTTCACAATTCAATCACGCGATAATAGTAAAGCAGTAAATCAGACAAGTCCTAAAACTGTTGTTAATGCAAGATGATATGACGTGATGTATGCCCTCACCGACGATCACCCTCATACAGCAACATCTTACGACCGCGGCATGCCACACTCCCTAGAGTGCTCCACATCTTCCAGGCACATGCAATGCTATGGTGATATGATTACCAAGTTATTATTAGTCCATTCAAACAGCAGGATTGGGAAACTAAGGTACCTCCCTTGTATCAATCCCAACACGGATCCTGTCTAGGGTCGTCACTCCAAGTAATCTCATACGATGTACATTTCGTAGGTCACTGCAAGGGCTGCCAGGGCTGTTGCTCGCACTCGTTGCACCGCTCCCCCATCACCTTATCAATACAGGCCTACTGTACTCTACTGCACGGAAGGGTCGTCGCCTCCCGTGAACTCAGAATACGCTCGCGGTCACTACAAAGGGCTCGTCGCCTGATCAGTGTAGGCCGACAGCTAGAATATAGTGTCCCATACCACCATAATCTGCTCACGAGTCAAGGTGCTCATTGGTCACTACGGGGAGGTTTGTGGCCCCAGCGTAGGCCGACAGCTCGACCACGGTGTCCCATACCACCATGCCCGGCTCATGAGTCTTCGTGGATCAAGGTACCACGGTTAATAGGGTTTACAATGGTAAGTTCAGTACCCTAGGTTCAAGCAGTTATGATACATACAAGGTGAACAAGCATCGGCCAGTCGGGTTACTTGACGGGCTCGACTAGCGCGATCGCATCTCGAATTGAACGACATGAAGTGCGTAAAACACTTCGCGTGGCCTAACCACTGCCGCCAACTCTCAACACGAATCACATTCATCGACGCGTCGTTCGTGGCTATGACCAGTCAGCCACGAATTCGCTCGATTACCGACTGCCTGGACTAAGTCAAGTCCCACACATCTATGGAATTACTATACAAGGTATTGGAATTGAAATACATCATGTGAGCATGTTAACACATGTTATAACTTTCAACTTAAGCAAATCTTCAAGGCATACTTCCCATGCATATTCAACTTAAGCAAATCCTCAAGCACATACATTCCATGCATGTAATGAAATCATGCATTTTGTCAACATGTAGAAAATCATTTAGGTCGGCATAATAATTGAAAAATCAATCACAAAGTATCAAATAACATCATTTAGTTCAATACATACTAATACAAGCATTTATACAAACACATGCACTACACACTTAGGTCTACATATAGCATGTCGACCCAAAGTGTGCAACTAGGCGAATCTCTTCGCCAAACTAATTATGCACGCATTCCTAACTTCCTAATGCGACAACAAACCATGTCAATCACATCAGCAAAATATGAATGCAAACAGTACTTCCTACAAATGACTAAAATGCCCTAAATCTCATATTCTTCGTTAGCTTACGAAACGGGAAACGGAGAGCATTTTGTACATGTCAAACGGCGATGCCGTCAAGAATCTACTATTAAACGACATTGAAAGCATTGGGAACCGTCAATCCAAGCGTCTAAAATCCTCACCTAGTGTCTTGTAGACTCGGGAATTGAAGCGGAGTGTATATGCTTCGTCTACGGCGAGTAAGGAGCCTAATACATAAGATCCATAAGCTACATCGCCATGGAAACAAGAAAAACTCAAATCACCAACTATTTAGGGTTTTTACTTACCTAGGATTGCGGTGGAATCGCCGGGAAAGCGGTAGAGAAGTGTCGCTTAAGCACGTGCAACACGTAGCACAAGTGGCGGGAAGAACTCTCCCACTCTCTCACAATCTCTCACTCTTTTTCTCTCCCCCAAGCTAGGGCTTCTCTCAAATTCGGATGGGAGAGAGGAGTGAGGGTTTCAACCCCTTTTATAGCCTAAAACATTCCCAAAATAGGCTTGGGAACAATGTTTACTTGGTGCCTAACCAAATCGGGGCCGTTTCGGTCCAAAAGGGCACTTCTGGAGGTCCCCAGGCCAGATGCGGTCGGACTTAAGCTCATGCATACTAGATCTAGCATACATCCAGTTTTCAGACCGGTTGGGTTCCCAGATCGCACGTGGCGGCCCAGTTTCAGTTTAACGGTCACCGCATCAAGATCAGGCCTATAAGTCCCGTGATATATAATAGATATTTTTCCTGATCCAAGGGTGTAATTTGGCTGTATTCTGACGGTCAGAATGCTTAATACTGATGCGTCAAATTTGTGTGCCAGATTTGAATTTGAAATTCCAACTATGTCCCTATTCACACTCTCTTCGGTCCGGGCTCAATGAAATAGCCTGTGATCATCGGTTTGACTTGATTTTTGGAATGAGTGTCAAGCCCAGCTAGACGGTCCTAACGGTCTAAGATAGGAGGTATCGGACTTTCAACGTGCGGTCTAGATCCAATACAAAGATTCAAAGTGGTCCAGAGAACAAACCGGCTTAGAGTTTGATCCGAGGCTTTAGAGCATTATAGCACCCTTAGTTCCACTCGCTTCGGGCCTTGTAGAACGTATTTAAAGTGATCAGGGACCATTTCCCAGCTATTCTAACGTTGCACTAGCTAACCTAGTCAAATTTTCCAAAGGAATGAATTCTACGCAAATTCGGGTCGAGTTGGTACTCGAGCCCAAGGATGGATTTTTCACGGGCGTTACAATCTACCCCCCTTAACAAATAATTTCGTCCTCGAAATTTTGTACCTTTTCGTACTCCTCGAGAAGCTGTGGGTAGTTCTTTCTGATCTCGGCTTCTGTCTCCCAAGTAGCCTCCTCCTCAGTATGATGCGTCCATAGTACCTTCACAAGGGGAATCACCTTGCTACGCAGTACCTGCTCCTTCCGGTCTAAGATGCGTGTCGGTCGCAGGATATAAGTAACATCCTCTCCTAACTGCACCTGCTCCCATCTGATGATATGAGAAGGATCAGCAACGTACTTCTTCAGCATAGAAACATGAAATACGTTGTGGACGCTCGCGAGGGGCGTGGGTAAAGCCAATCGGTAAGCCACTGCTCCCACACGATCGAGGATCTGAAATGGACCAATGTATCGCGGTGCCAGCTTCCCCTTCTTTCCGAACCGAAGGACTCCCTTCATAGGGGAAACTCGCAAAAACACATGATCCCCGACTGTGAACTCTAGTGGTCTCCGTCTCGTATCGGCGTAGCTCTTCTGTCTGCTCTGCGCTGTAAGAAGCCGACGTCGAATAATATCAATCTTCTCTGACGTCGCCTGCACCAACTCTGGGCCAATCAAGCTGCGCTCACCGACCTCTAACCAGCAATGCGGTGCGCGACAAGGTCGCCCATACAGCGCCTCATAAGGTGCCATGCCGATACTCGCCTGGAAGCTATTGTTGTACGCAAACTCCGCATATGCAAGACAGTCATCCCAACTGTCCTTGAAGTCCAACGCGCAAGCTCGCAACATGTCCTCCAGGATCTGGTTCACTCGCTCTGTCTGTCCGTCCGTCTGTGGGTGGAAGGCAGTACTGAACTTCAACTTCACACCCATAGCCTCCTGAATGCGAGTCCAGAAAATAGAAGTGAACCGCGTGTCTCTGTCCGACACGATCTCCAACGGAACTCCATGCAGACGCACGATCTCTCTAATATACAATCTAGCCAGCTCGTCTGCAGAGTTCGTAACTCTGATCGGTAGGAAGTGCGCCGACTTCGTCAATCGGTCGACGATCACCCAAATAGAATCATGCCCCTTCCTCGTCTTCGGCAACCCAGAAATGAAGTCCATGGAAATGAAATCCCACTTCCACTCTGCAATCGGCATAGGCTGCAAAAGTCCAGGTGGTCGGCGATGCTCTGCCTTCACCTGCTGACAAGTGAGACAACGGGACACGAACTCAGCTATGTGGGTCTTCATACCTTCCCACCAGTACGTTCTCTTCACGTCACGATACATCTTCGTGTTGCCAGGATGCATCGCGAGTCTAGTAGAATGCGCAGCCTCGAGAATCTCTCGTCTCAAGTCAGGGACATCAGGAACGCATAGGCGGCCACGGTAACGTAAGCCCCCATCCATGCCAACTCGCCAGTCGGCGTCAGCATCATCACTGGCCTGCTCTCGAAGCTCAGTAAGATGCGCGTCGTCCCTCTGCGCCTCGATGACACGGTCATCGATCGGGGATCGCACCTGAACATGTGCGATGAACTCAAATGGCTCCTCTACGGTGAGTTTCTGCTCAAAGTCTCGCAAAAACTCAACCATATCCCACTCGGCAACCATCAGCGGAGCCGCAAACTCTATCGCCTTCTTGCGGCTCAACGCATCAGCCACAAGGTTCGCCTTCCCAGGATGGTAAGAGACTTCAAACTTGAAGTCCTTCAGCGTCTCCATCCATCGCCGCTGCCTCATATTCAAGTCCCGCTGTGTGAATATGTACTTGAGGCTCTTGTGGTCGCAAAAGAGCTCGAACTCCTCTCCATAGAGGTAATGTCTCCAGAGTCTCAGTGCGAATATCACGGCTGCCAACTCCAGGTCGTGTGTAGGGTAATTCTCCTCGTGCTTCCTTAATTGTCTCGAGGCATACGAAATTACCCTGTCCCTCTGCATAAGGACACAACCCAAACCAACGCTAGACGCGTCAGTGTATATAGTGTATTTAACCCCTTGCTCTGGCAATACTAGCACAGGGGCGGACGTAAGTCTGTCCTTCAGCTCCTGAAAAGCTGACTCCGCCTTATCATTCCAGGCGAACTTCACGTCCTTCCGTGTCAACTGAGATAAGGGTCTCGCGATCTTCGAGAAATCCTGAATGAAGCGCCGATAGTAGCCAGCGAGACCCAAGAAACTCCTCACCTCAGTGACAGAACCAGGCTGCTCCCAGTCCTGCACCGCAGCTACCTTAGACAGGTCAACTGCCATGCCATCCTTGGACACCACGTGTCCCAGAAACTTCACCTCCTGCTTCCAGAAGTCGCACTTCTTATACTGTGCGAACAACTGATGCTGTCTGAGCGTATCAAGGACCAAACGCAAGTGCTCCTCATGCTCCTCTCGACTCCTAGAGTATACCAAAATGTCGTCGATGAAGACAACGACGAATCGATAGAGGAAAGGCCGCAATACCCGGTTCATCAGATCCATGAACACGGCCGGTGCGTTCGTGAGACCGAACGACATCACAAGGAACTCGTAATGACCAAAACTGGTCCTGAACGCTGTCTTCTGCACGTCCTCGTCTTTGACGCGCAGCTGATGATATCCTGACTGAAGATCAATCTTCGAGAAGTACTGCGCTCCTCTCAACTGATCAAATAAGTCATCGATCCTGGGCAAAGGGTACTTGTTCTTCACTGTGAGTTGGTTCAGCCTGCGATAATCAATACACAATCGCAGCGAACCATCCTTCTTCTTCACGAACAAGACCGGTTCTCCCCAAGGAGATACGCTAGGCCGTATAAGGCCAAGCTCTAGTAGACCATCAATCTGCGTCCTCAACTCCTCCATCTCACATGGTGCCATGCGATACGTCGGCAGTGAGACGGGTGTAGAACCAGGAATCAGATCGATAGTGAAATCGATCTCACGTCGGGGCGGCAAACCAGGGATCTTCCTGAACAGATCCCCGAACTCAGAAACAACTGGCGTCTGCTCAAGTACCTGGGCACCAGCGTCGCGCAACAGGGTGGCGTAGCTAAGAATGCGGAAAGGAAGATTTACCCGCACTGAAAATGTGAAAGGCGTGCCCTCAGGCTCGTACACCGTCACCACACGAGCCTCGCAGTCAATCTCGGCTCTCGCTGCAGTCAACCAGTCCATGCCAAGAATGACGTCGAGATATACGAGCGAGGGATCGACGACCAAATCAAGAGTCATCGTCCTGCCTCCCAGATCAAGTAAACAACCCTCACACATCTGGGTGACATCCGAATAATCTCCATGAGCTGCAAGGACTCGCACGCTATCCATAGTAATAGTCTGCAACCCAAGACGTCTGACTACGGCACGCGATATCAAAGAAATCGTGGAACCAGTGTCCACCATGACAAGAACGGGAGTACCTCCGATATGGCCCGTGACCTCGAAGGCTGAATGCTGGAAAGTCGGCGTCGTAGCTGCCTCAGCGGTCAGTGCATGAACTCGAGCCTGCTGTGGCCGGTTCGGCCGCTGTGTCAAGGGCCGTGGGGGCTGTCGAATCTGCGATACTGTGGGTCTGAAAGAGGACTGCGCAGGAGCTGACCGTATAGGCGGTGCTGATATCGCCTGTGGACGTACACGATCAATCTTCTGCGGCGGCGAGAACCCACTGTCCCGCATCCTCGTAAAGCAACTCGGCGCTAGGTGGCCCGTCCTCCCACAGTATGTGCATGATAGATCAGGGCGCCGAAATGGTCCTACTGGCGCCGTGGTCCTGGTAGGAGGATCAATGCGAGGCCTCTTGCCCGCGAAGGGCCTATCTGGCAACTCCGGTCGCGGCCTAGAAGTAGTCGGGCCTCGTGATCGCGCAAGTCGATCCACGTCCTGCTCTGCCCGCATGGACATGTGAACCAACTCCGCATAGGAGGAGAAACTGATACAGCACATCTTCGACCGAATATCCGGTCGTAAGCCCTCCAAAAAGCGCCGTATGCGCATCTGCTCATCAGCTAAAATCGTCGGGACGTACCTGCCCAACTCTGTGAACCGATGCTCATACTCGGTGACCGTCATCGCTGCCTGCCTGAGACGGAGAAACTCATTCTCCCTCTCGTGTCTGTAGGTCTGAGGATAATACTTCTCATGGAAGCGAAACTCGAATGCTGCCCATGTCCATACGAAGTCTGCGGTAACAGTCCGCAATACACTATCCCACCACATACTGGCCTCTCTCTCAAACTGGAAGGTAGCCAGCTCTACCTGCTCTGCCTCAGTACAGTGCAACATGCGCAGAATCTTCGACACTCGGTCGAGCCAAAACTCAGCCTCCTCGGGTCTGTGAGAACCCGTGAAAGTAGGAGGCCGCAAGCGCTGAAATCGCTCCAGAAGGCCCCGTGTGTCGGCAGGGTTCCCCGCAGGGAAAGCAGGCTGCGCAGGAAGTGCTATGCCCTCATCCTGGGTGTAAGCATAGGCATCCTCAGCTGGATGCGCAGGTGGTGCAGGCGGAGTAGATGCAGTCGCACCCCCACCCTGGGCTAAAGTCCCAACTATGGTGGTCAGAAGCTGCTGCTGCTGTAGCATCATAGCCATCATCTGCTCGAATCTATCAGGGGGTGGAGCAGGCTGTGGCGGATGAGGTGCGGAAGTAGATGCGCGCTGTGGCTCTCTGACTGATGGTGTAAATGGCGGTGGTCCATCTGTAGGACCAGTAGCAGGCTGAGACGATCGAACAGTCTCAGGAATCGGGCCCACAGCAGGGTCCGGACGAGTGCCAGACTGAGAAGGAGCCTGATCCATCTGCTCTAACAATGAAAGCCGAACCGCGCTCCTCGTAGTCTTAGGTGGCATTCCCTATATTCAAAATAGGGCGCAACCTTGTCAGTCTCAATTGCACAAATACACCACAATCATTCACTAAAGAGTCAAAGGCATTCCATGCATTTCAATTAATCAAAATTGTCACAATACAAGGGATATATCCTTACAAGCATCATGACTAGAATGACATGAAAATTAAGACAGTTAAGCAACAACGACAAAAGCAAAGCACTAGCCCTAATAGGCTTTACACACATGAAACAGAAAATAGCTAACTACTCATAACAACATCAAAGATCGCGTTGCTAGTCGGAGTCTGGCGACGGAGGAGGAGCACCCTTATCCTGTAAGCAACACAGGATTGCCTTCAAGGTGCGAGTCACCTTGCCAAATTTCTTCTTCGTAACGGCCTTGGCATCAGCGACCTCTGCTCGAAGTTCTTGGACTTCCCTTCGCAAAGCGGTCTGACTCTCCTCCATCCGGGCAATGCGATCGTCAATAGTAGTCTGCGCAGAAGGAGGAGGACTCTCATCAGTATCCTGAGCCTCCTCTTCTGCTTCTTCCTGAGTCTCTTCCTGAGCTTCTGCACTAGGTTCTCCTTCGCTTTGATCTTCCTCTTCATCAAAGTCGTCCCCACTATCCCTTTCAAGTTGATTTTCACGATATTGCGACCCAATCTTCATCTTAACCATCGTCGACTCATCGATGGTGTGAATTGATACCGGCAACTCGGGTCCAAGTCTATAGGCAAACTCAAGCGCAATCTTGCAAATGAGTCGGCCAAAGGGAAGGGATTCGGATGTTCTCCTCGACCTGGCTATGAGAACTATCTGCCGTAAGATGAAAGTGGCCATACATACGTTCTCTCCCTGGGCCACCAGAAATAAGAAATCGACCATAAGACGTGTACATTCAATGCGGTTCGTCGACCTAGGATAAACATTGAACGTGCAGATGTGATGCAGCAGACGTAAATCCTCAGACATGTACGTCGCCTTGAGGCTATTATTAGGCTGCCATGGAACCAACTTACCGCACAGAAACCTGGTGCGGCGATCTCGTTCACGTCTAGTCCTCAAATTCTTCTCACTTGGATGTACATCACCTAGAGGCACGTTGAGAAGTCGCGCAACCAACTGGACGTCGATCGTAGCCATCCGATCTCTACCAAAAGGGATTTTGAACTGCAAGGGCTCCAAGGTAGGACTCTGGATGCTAGCATAGAAGGCACGAACAGTGCTCACATTAGCACGAGCGCGAGCTTCAAAGATCGGTCCCCAGTGCGCAGCTTCAATGCGTTCGAACAACAGATATTCGCCGAACAATCGCCCATCTACGTCCGCCTCAAATAACACTCTACGATCAGTGTATTCACCATGAGGCATCTCTGATAGGATGGTTCGTCCAAGGTGTGCATGGGGATCCAAATCCCGCTTCGTACGGCACTCCAGGACTGCAGCTGGACCTGCGGCAGCGCTTGAACTTGCGGCACCACCCCGCGGTCTTCTCAATCGAGCAGGGCGGCTCGGCCCAGCCTCGTCTGTTGCAGTTTTCCTCTTACCCATCAAAGACAGGATGGATGAGAGTGACAAAAGACCCAAAATAGCTTCCACGAAAGCCATGGAAAACGCCCAAAATGCGGAGAAATGGCTGCCCAATCTGACAAAAGGAAATCTAGGCGTCGTAGAGGGATGCTTCAAGCTTTCCAAGGCTGTAGTTTCAGGGAAAAATAAGAACAAAAAGATGGAATGGAGCTGCTCACGATTTCAGCACTATTTGGGGGATTTTGGAGCTCCAAATGGGAAAATCTTCAAGGAAAGAGGCTGCCAACACCCAATAATCGATGGGTGGTGGTCGGTTTTGGCCAAGGAAGGGATTAGGAGGGGTTTGGGTCGCCGGGATTTGGAATGGAGCGCTGAAAATCAAATCTAGGGCATGCAAGGGGGCTGTTTGTGAAGGAGAGGGGTGTTTTAGGGGTTTTCGTGGGATGGGAGGTACCTAGGGGTGTTGTGGGAGGCATTTAAGTGGGTGCGCCCAAAGGGCAGCACCATCGGAGATGGCCGGCCGGCGATGCATCGCCCGGCCGGCGATGGCATCGCCGGCCAACCTCCAGGTTGGCCAGCGGGACCCCATGGGTCTGGTCCCCCATGGTCCCAGGGTCCCAAAAAGTCTGGTCCCACCCCTTATTTCATAGTATTTTGGTCCCTATGAGCCCAAACATGTTTTTGGGGCTTTCCGGGTCCACATCGCAGTCCCGAATACCAAACCATATGATGCAGCATATGGATTTGGGGTAGAAGGATCCAGTACATCTTTCTAGCTCCTTAGTTGCTAAAGAAAGTGAAGTTAGAATGGCTTTATGGCCATTTTTTATGAAATTTTACTATTCACTGTAAAATTTGGTGAATGTACTAATTTGTATTATTTTCACATTAGGTTTGATACCTAACATGAAATGGATACAAAAGAACTGAAGGTTGAAGTGTTTAGAGAAGGAATTTTGAGAATTTTTGGCAAAACGGGGTTTTTAAGCCCTGGCGATTGATTACTAGAGTCGTGGTCATTCCACGGCCCATGGATTCACTTTTGCGGTTTAAAACCGCTCATAGGACATCTCCACCCGACTTCCTACAGCTTAGAAGTGATTCGGGTTGCTTAACGCGACCCGAGATACGTTACAGACTCGATCTTGCGATCGATCCTTATAAACTTCGCCTATCGGCGAATCTGTGATCCTAGAAGTGTTTCTAGACCCTTCTCGCACCCACCTAAGTCAAAGGAAGCGACAGCGTACGTCGCAAGACCATAACCCAGGCCCAGTATACTCTCATTCATGCTCTGATACCAACTTGTAACACCCTGAAAATCGGGGGTCGTGTATAAACTCAACTCCCGAGTTCCAGACCGTCACTTATGCAACAAAAATGGTTATGATTCAATGTTGTCTGATTTAAAGCATTCACATGAGTAAAAGTATACCAAAACTGCAATTCATACTTCAGATCCAGTGATAAAAGCAAGCGGAAGACTAAACAAGATATATATCACTGTATGGAAAAACAAAGTAATCTCAACTGTCTCCAAAGTATGACTACATCTCTGAGTCTCATATACATGTACATAACAAAAGAATAATGTTCAAAAAGAAAAGTCCCACTGATGTCCCCTCGATCCAGGTCACCTACGGGAAGCCGTCATGATACTGCATATACGAGAACTCATCCTGGTCCTCGTCATCATCTAGCTCCACCTCCTGGATCTCATCGTCACCTGCAACTACAACAGGGTCTGGTGGGTGTTGCAAACACCATCCCGTAACGTGGGAATGAGTGATCAACTCAGTGGAATCATAGAGCAAAGATTAGCATGTTCACAATTCAATCACGCGATAATAGTAAAGCAGTAAATCAGACAAGTCCTAAAACTGTTGTTAATGCAAGATGATATGACGTGATGTATGCCCTCACCGACGATCACCCTCATACGGCAACATCTTACGACCGCGGCATGCCACACTCCCTAGAGTGCTCCACATCTTCCAGGCACATGCAATGCTATGGTGATATGATTACCAAGTTATTATTAGTCCATTCAAACAGCAGGATTGGGAAACTAAGGTACCTCCCTTGTATCAATCCCAACACGGATCCTGTCTAGGGTCGTCACTCCTAGTAATCTCATACGATGTACATTTCGTAGGTCACTGCAAGGGCTGCCAGGGCTGTTGCTCGCACTCGTTGCACCGCTCCCCCATCACCTTATCAATACAGGCCTACTGTACTCTACTGCACGGAAGGGTCGTCGCCTCCCGTGAACTCAGAATACGCTCGCGGTCACTACAAAGGGCTCGTCGCCTGATCAGTGTAGGCCGACAGCTAGAATATAGTGTCCCATACCACCATAATCTGCTCACGAGTCAAGGTGCTCATTGGTCACTACGGGGAGGTTTGTGGCCCCAGCGTAGGCCGACAGCTCGACCACGGTGTCCCATACCACCATGCCCGGCTCATGAGTCTTCGTGGATCAAGGTACCACGGTTAATAGGGTTTACAATGGTAAGTTCAGTACCCTAGGTTCAAGCAGTTATGATACATACAAGGTGAACAAGCATCGGCCAGTCGGGTTACTTGACGGGCTCGACTAGCGCGATCGCATCTCGAATTGAACGACATGAAGTGCGTAAAACACTTCGCGTGGCCTAACCACTGCCGCCAACTCTCAACACGAATCACATTCATCGACGCGTCGTTCGTGGCTATGACCAGTCAGCCACGAATTCGCTCGATTACCGACTGCCTGGACTAAGTCAAGTCCCACACATCTATGGAATTACTATACAAGGTATTGGAATTGAAATACATCATGTGAGCATGTTAACACATGTTATAACTTTCAACTTAAGCAAATCTTCAAGGCATACTTCCCATGCATATTCAACTTAAGCAAATCCTCAAGCACATACATTCCATGCATGTAATGAAATCATGCATTTTGTCAACATGTAGAAAATCATTTAGGTCGGCATAATAATTGAAAAATCAATCACAAAGTATCAAATAACATCATTTAGTTCAATACATACTAATACAAGCATTTATACAAACACATGCACTACACACTTAGGTCTACATATAGCATGTCGACCCAAAGTGTGCAACTAGGCGAATCTCTTCGCCAAACTAATTATGCACGCATTCCTAACTTCCTAATGCGACAACAAACCATGTCAATCACATCAGCAAAATATGAATGCAAACAGTACTTCCTACAAATGACTAAAATGCCCTAAATCTCATATTCTTCGTTAGCTTACGAAACGGGAAACGGAGAGCATTTTGTACATGTCAAACGGCGATGCCGTCAAGAATCTACTATTAAACGACATTGAAAGCATTGGGAACCGTCAATCCAAGCGTCTAAAATCCTCACCTAGTGTCTTGTAGACTCGGGAATTGAAGCGGAGTGTATATGCTTCGTCTACGGCGAGTAAGGAGCCTAATACATAAGATCCATAAGCTACATCGCCATGGAAACAAGAAAAACTCAAATCACCAACTATTTAGGGTTTTTACTTACCTAGGATTGCGGTGGAATCGCCGGGAAAGCGGTAGAGAAGTGTCGCTTAAGCACGTGCAACACGTAGCACAAGTGGCGGGAAGAACTCTCCCACTCTCTCACAATCTCTCACTCTTTTTCTCTCCCCCAAGCTAGGGCTTCTCTCAAATTCGGATGGGAGAGAGGAGTGAGGGTTTCAACCCCTTTTATAGCCTAAAACATTCCCAAAATAGGCTTGGGAACAATGTTTACTTGGTGCCTAACCAAATCGGGGCCGTTTCGGTCCAAAAGGGCACTTCTGGAGGTCCCCAGGCCAGATGCGGTCGGACTTAAGCTCATGCATACTAGATCTAGCATACATCCAGTTTTCAGACCGGTTGGGTTCCCAGATCGCACGTGGCGGCCCAGTTTCAGTTTAACGGTCACCGCATCAAGATCAGGCCTATAAGTCCCGTGATATATAATAGATATTTTTCCTGATCCAAGGGTGTAATTTGGCTGTATTCTGACGGTCAGAATGCTTAATACTGATGCGTCAAATTTGTGTGCCAGATTTGAATTTGAAATTCCAACTATGTCCCTATTCACACTCTCTTCGGTCCGGGCTCAATGAAATAGCCTGTGATCATCGGTTTGACTTGATTTTTGGAATGAGTGTCAAGCCCAGCTAGACGGTCCTAACGGTCTAAGATAGGAGGTATCGGACTTTCAACGTGCGGTCTAGATCCAATACAAAGATTCAAAGTGGTCCAGAGAACAAACCGGCTTAGAGTTTGATCCGAGGCTTTAGAGCATTATAGCACCCTTAGTTCCACTCGCTTCGGGCCTTGTAGAACGTATTTAAAGTGATCAGGGACCATTTCCCAGCTATTCTAACGTTGCACTAGCTAACCTAGTCAAATTTTCCAAAGGAATGAATTCTACGCAAATTCGGGTCGAGTTGGTACTCGAGCCCAAGGATGGATTTTTCACGGGCGTTACAGGCCCATCCTCACTGATGCCAATTTTTTATACCGATTATGAGTATGTGACTGCATAACATCATGATACATGCCCATATGCATCATCTGTATGTTTTGAGATGTGGTTGACCATTGCATATATCATTGGGCAGGTTGTTATGAGACTCCCTGATAGGTGGAGATTATCTCATAAGAGCGCACGGTATGTGCATGACTGAATTGTATGACTCATGCATCTTGCATCATAATTATTATACATCCTAGCAACATCAAGGATGTAGCTTCCACAGGCACATCGTAGATGGTCAGATGGGACACCAAAAATGTTTGCTTCTAGCATACGGGCGTCACAGATATCCCTGGGTGAAAACCCCTAAACCTCCGGGCCAGGAGACACCCCAACGTCGAGATCGAGTGGATATATAAGCACCAGAGTGCTGAATACCAGGAGGTCGCGTCTCCCACTGTGTTATGGTCGGTTGGGAGGGGGTGTGGTCTTACCTGCCTGAGGGTGGGAGTCATTGCTAGGCTGATTTTGACCATCTCGTGAATGGGTCCACTATCGATGTGCCGGATAAGAATTGGCAAACTATTGGCCAGTCGGATAGTGAGGTTTCTTACGCTCACTTGGACTGTGCGGCTTAGAGAGCGACAGTGCCATTTGGAGTGTACTAACCCCGGTGATGATCCCAAAGGAGAACTGTACTGATATGTGGACTTATTGATTAGGAGATTGCATACCCATTCATTCATTCATTGACTATCCACTTGGGCTGGTGGTGTGTAACTGTTTGTTACGTGTACCTTCGCAATGGCCAGGATTTGGGTTGGGGCGTGCGACTAACCTGAGATCAGGAGTTTACCACATTGAGTCTGACTATCCAAATTTAGGTATGAGACTGATTTGAATAGAAGTTCCTTGTGATGGACCCCATAGCCTGCAATACTACATACGATCATCCCGACTTCACACTCCAGCATGGTCATTCCATTCGTACCACATATTGCATTACATCCGTGGCATATGACATTTTAGGTTACCTATGGTTATACATTTATATGATTTAGATATGACATCTGATATTTGACTCTTTATGATTCCTCATTTGTATTGTTGATCTGTATCGCGTATCTTGATATTGTTCCTCATTTGTATAGTTGATCTGTATTGTGTATTTTGATATTGTTTGACTCATGGACTTGTCAGTATTTTTGATATTTTATAACTATCGCATAACAATATGATGATGATGATGTGATTATGGATGCGTATAATACGGTTATGGTTGTGGTATAGGAGAAATGAAAATATGACTTGGTGATGCTGGTGGCATTGACTTGGAGTATTACTATGATGCATATGCATTGCATTGACATTGACATCATACTTTACGTGTTACACATCTTTCACTTATATGATTTCTTTGTAACATATTTATCTTGCTTGCATGTAGAACACACTGCACACACGTGTATACTCACTAGGCTTTTTGCCTAAGCCTCCTATTTCCCATTTTTTTTTCAGGGCTGGAGTAGCTTGGAAGGCTTTGCTTTCTCAATGCATTGCATTTATTTTTTGATTTGGCAATGTTGACGTTGTGTACCTTTTAGAAAGTATTGTACTTGTAACCATCAGGATTTCTATTGGAGAGTGTCGCTTGGTAATTTGATCATGATCTTTATGCTCAGGTATTATTTTATATGTATATACAAAAAAAAAAAATAGTCAAAATCTTCCTTGTGGTGCGCCGAACTCGGGACTTGGTGTATGGAAGTCGAGTGCCGGATTCGGGGCATCACGAAAGTTGTCCATCCTCGGGTTTGGGGCGTAACATCACTGTCTTCTATTTTACGGGTAACCCAACCATTTGATCTTTCAACCATCTTCCTCAGTTGGTAGTGTTGAAGTGGGAGCTGATGAGGATTTGAATATGCTTTCGGTGGGTCATCAAAGGTCCAAGGGAAATAACTCCCAGCTAACCTACAAAGAAATGACAAGGAGCATAAATCAAGAAAGGTTGGAATGATGAATCTATGGGCCTAGAAATTATATCACCAAAAGCACGATATAAGGAACATAGAACTAAAGGAGCTAATAAATGCTTTTAACCCTCATCCATAGCACCAGAAGCTACAAAAATGGATGGTCTAATGACTTGTTCCGAACCAGGGAATATTACCAGGCTTAACCAATAAGCTAGGAAGGTGGCTAATTCACAAGAGTATTTGGTAGTGTTTGTAATATTCTCACGGATGGTTTTAAGATTTTGATGATTATAACCTCCAAAGCTGTTAAGGTAAAATAACAGGGTTATTTTTATTTTTAAAAGATGAAGATTTTGAAATAAAAGATTAAGAGAAGAGAAATGTACCATAGTTTGCGAGAGAAATGAACTAACCATTCAAGATGAGTGATGTGTTCAGGATGGGGAAAGTTAACTAAGTCACTGAAAATTTTTAGAGTGGTCTTCGAAATCCTAGATTTACTGTCTTCTGTAGAAGCACGAGACAATTCCTCATTTGAAGGAATATAAATATTGAGGATGTCACCCAAGATGGGAAGACCTGCTATACAGCAAAGGTCCCATAAGGTAATACTCATCTCACCTAAAGGAAGATGGAATGAGTTAGTTATGGGGGACCAAAAGTTAAGAAAGCCTCTAAAGATAACTGTGTTTTCATAAAAATGCTTTGACATAGCCACAATGACATCAAAAAGATTAATTCATTCCAAAATGACCATATGTTTTCGAACAACAGCGCGGGCCCAGGCACTATAGAAATCTTGAGGAGATAGAAGACCCTCAACTATGAAGTCATCTGTCCTCGAGGGGACATGATTGATAAAGAAATGTTGACGAGCAGTTTTAAAGAAATGAGTTAGAAAGGGCTAATGAGAATCATGGCAAGGGCGTAGAAATCGCATTTTGTATATCATGCCAGCTTTCTGATGCAAATCATTTCCTTGTATACAGCCTTCTAGGATTTGGGGTTCCCTCATTATCCAATTATTTATAAAGACAAGGCAGCTTTGGTGGGTGGAAGGTTTGCTACAAGGGATTGACCAATACTGTTAAAGATTCATGGGATAAGAGATGATTTTACCGAATTCCAATAGTTTTTCATTAATCTCCACACAAGTTCAAGTGTGATGAGGGAATTGTTCATGTGCGAAAGAAATTAAAGAATTCCTTTTTCTCAAGGATGAAGCCTTTGAATGACTCATGGTGACAAAGAAGAGAAAAGTTAAAGAAATTTTAACTGAGTTTCGAGATAGAAATTTATCGCACTAAGGGCGAGCAAGTTGCGCGGTTGAGTTACGCGTGCAAGTTGCGTGGGTAGCTTGCTCGCAAGATGGGTTTGATTGGAAGATCAAATTTTGAAGTGAGGAATAGTTGAGTGGATCAGTATTTGTAGGCTGGAGACACCGTCAGAGAGTTGCGCGGACCCACATAACTCAGGTTTCCCATGGCAAGCTTGATCCTTCAAATTGATTTAGAAAAATCAAATTTGGATCAAGGGGGCATCAATTGGGGGTACCAAAAGTGATTAGAGAGAGAGTTGGAGAAAGGCATGAACAGAAAAGGGAAAGTACACAAGTTGTGTGGAATATAAGTTGTACAGAACCCAAGTTGTGCAGGTCCGTACAACTCATGCAAGTTGCGTTGGGGGTGTAAGTCTCATAAGAGAAGCAAGATTTGGTGATACGAAATGGGGCCCATGGCACAGGAGTTGAGGGCTCACACGTGCGGATGCCTATAAATACCCCCTCACCCCTTCATTTGAGAGGTTCAGATGTTCAAGAGTCAGTCTCTTTGACAGGTATTGAAGACAGAGAGAAGAAGGGACGCACTACTCATAGCAAGATGCGCGAGCCCGTGCAACTTGTCGGTCGCGCAACTCCTATATGAGTTGCACGAGTTGCGCGAGTAATCTCTATGAGTAGCCATTATGCTGAAATTTCTGACAGACGACTAGTCTGTTTCAGATATTTCTAATGGATCCTAATATGGAAAACCCGCACAACTTGTGTCACCTAGAGATTTGATGAAAAAGTGCCAGAATGCTTCCAAAATATACATTTTAATTATATTTAACGTGTGTATTTTTCTCTTTATTAAGAGATTCTATCCTGGAATCAAAGGATAAAGAGGATGTTAATGAACTCAGAATGAATGACAATGATGAATATTCTCCATCCTCATCAATGTTAAATAAGAAATTCTCCCAAATCAAATTCTTTTCATTTCTGGTCGAAATAAAAACTTCATTCAAATAAAATTTTATAATATCATCAACAACAGTAGGAGCGATATATCAATCATTGATATGTTATCTTCAATTATCGATCTATTATCTTTAGAAAAGCTTGTACGATTAACTATCATTCAAGGCAACCTAGTCAAGCCCTATACGGCCAACCCCATGTGTAAATTCAACGAGTTCATGGCCCCGGTAGCTTCACTGGGTCCCTCTGATGGATCGCAGTTTGTGAACTCACTATGTAGTGAAAAGTTCAGCAAACTCATAAGAGTTACAGAGACCGTCATGTGATACCCGACTCCACTACTTGAGTCTAAAAAAATGTGTTGATCCACTACTCAAGAGCTTAAACTGTGTGTTACTCCACTACTCAAGAGCCTAAAATATGTGTGTAAGTGTCAGTCCAGTCTAGTCCAATATATTCTAGTCTAGTTCAATCTTGACTAGTCAAGTTAAGTCCAGTCAAATCAGGACAAGTTCAGTCGTATCCAGTTAAAGTATAATTGGTCAAAAGAACACTAGCTCCACTTCTTAAAAAGGATAAACTATGTGTAGTATTAATGCTGCAGATATATATTTCACTTTAGATATACTCAAATATGCAATTGCCTTATGAAATTTTTAAATATTGAGTAAACAACATACCAAAATGTGTTTATCTTAAATCAGGTTCAAATTATAGCAACAGAAAATGCCTTGAAAATATTGGTAATTATCTACTAAAAAGTTCAAATCTTTAAGCTCAATTAATATATTAACAAGAGCCGTGAGGTCTTTTTGTCTCTTACCTTCTTGATGATAGAGAAATACTATCGCATAAGATTCTCAGAGGCGGTAGAGAATAAACTAGCAAAGAATCATCATTCTCTCCCGGACAATTTAAAGATTTAGATATATTCTTTCGATTCTTTAAAGAAGCAGCAAAGATTATCCATCCTTCAAGGGAATCAACAAGCTTCACTTCGGAAGTATTATCTTTTGAAGAAATCTTTATGCAAAGTTGACCTAGAAAGGGGGCATGATCTATGTCTTCAAAGTAATCCATGCCTTGGTCCTTTAATAATCTCTTATGCGTGGTGGAGGAATTCATATGCCAAGAATTATGAAGCATAGTTCAGTGTGAACATTCAAGAGTTATTTTTATATCAAGGCCCAGTTATATGGCCTAATGCCGTAACTTTTCATTGTTCTAGTAATGATATCACAAGACTCCAAGTACCGAATTTGATGGAGACAAGGAACAAATGTTTATCAAAAGAGATAGAATCATCATCAGTAACTTTTATGGCCTTCGAAAAGTTATTAAATGGAAATTAAAAGAAATCTTATCTATTTTTCAGAATCAACAAAAATTCAAGGAAAAGTCTATGACGAAATGCTAAGCAGTACAAACTAGAAAAGACTCAGTGGTTGAACCTTTGGAGATGGAAATGATGTCTTAGAAAGCATGATATAATGAGTAAAGAATGCAATAAATGTAATGCAAAGCATGATGGCAAGCACAAAAATGAAATGATTAAATCATTATCATATTGCGAATATTACAATCAACCTAAAAAAAAGAGAATAAGCTTTCAATATATTTCAAAATTATCAATACTTCATAAAACTAAATTGGAAAATTATAATATCTCGCGATACTAATTCTGATTAATTTGGCAGGAAAGATTACCGTTCGAAATCTTGAGTTATGCAGATCATGAATAAAGGAGACAATCGAAAGAGATTGTTGCAGTAGGAGCAGCATTAAAGAACAACTCCCTAGACACGAAATTCAAAGAAAGAGTCGCAGGAGTTTATCAAAGAGACCGATGCAGCAACAGCAGCACTGAAAGATAGCTCTTTGGTCAAGTTACTTAGAGATGAAGTCGTCACAGCTATTATAGTGACGAGTTTTGATGAAAAGAGAATTTTACCCTCTCTACTGAAGCATCCACTCAACACTGTTGACTGGGGGCATTCAAGTCTTTCATTTGAACGCGATCATTGAAGTCTTCCATTCAAGGGCAATCATTTAATCTTCTGGTCAAGTATGATCATTCAGTCTTCCATGCAAGCATGATCATCCAGTCATCCTTCAGTTGCAGTTCATTTAGTTCTTCATTTGGAAGAAGATCGATCCTTCATTTGATTTCATAAATCAATCAAAGAAGGATCGAGGGGGTATTGTTGAGGCATAAAAAATATTTCCTCTCATTACATTGCCATTGCATTGGTCAGAGAATTCCATGGTGCGGATACTTTCCAGGGTTGTGCACTTCATATTTTGCTAAAAAGGAGTGAAGAGGGATATTTTGGTAAAAAGGAGTGAATGGGGTTATTTTGGTAAAAAAGTCTGGATGGGTGTTGCCAAATATGGAGGAAGAAGTGGTTGTACACCACTATTTAAGGGAGAGATTGGTGAACACCATTATTTAAGGAAGAAGGTTGGATGTTGTGTGAAGAAAGAAGTGGTGGTAATCACCACTATTTAAAGAGTGAGGGGCCTGGGATGCCTATAAATACCCCTCCCCATGCCTCATTTAAGGAGTTGTTGGTTGGAATTAAAGAAGGAAGGAGGACAAGAAGGAAGGAAGAAAAGAGACAGAAAAAGAGGAATTGGGCATCCACGCACAATGGAAAAGAAAAGAGAGAGGGTTTGCGTGACCCCGTGCAACAGGAGGGCTTTTGCGTGCCCCGCTAAATGGAAAAAGGAGAGAAAATCTCTCTGTGCCACTTCATGTGCACTTTGTCCAAAGACAAAGCCCTCTGCGCCACTTGATATGGAGCTTTATCCCAAGACAAACCTCTTTGCGCAGTTGCGCGCAAACATGTCCTGAAGAACCCTTTGCATGAGCCTGTGTAGCCATTTCTGCAATGAAGCTCCCTGCGCCACTTTATGTGGAGGCATGTCCAAGAGGAAGCCCCATGTGCCACTTTGTGAGGAAGTTATCTTAATGCATGGCTTTTCATGTCTTAATGGAAGCCTCTTTGCGCCACTCAGAAGGAAGCTTGTCTAGATAGAAGGAAGCTTGTCAGACAAAAGGAAGCTTGTCCAGATAGAAGGATGCTTGTCCAGACAGAAGGAAGCTTGTCTAGACAGAAGTAAGCTCGTCCAGACAGAAGCAAGCTTGTCTAGACAGAAGAAGGAGGGATTTTGCACCATATTCCATGCTCTCCTATCTTAATGTAAGCATTATGTGCCATTCTCCATAGGTTTTTGTCTTGAAGTTAGCCTTGTGCACTCCACCTTGGCTAAAGCTTGTGCACCCCACCTATGATGGAGGCTCTCAAGGAGCTCACAGAGGGGAAAGAAGAATTTTTCCGTACGAATGGATGATGAATGGAAAGATGATCAGATCCTATCGTATGACCAAATCAAGGGTTTTAAGTCCGCACAACCCATCCACCTTTGTGATGAACATCAAAAGCGTCGAAAAGCTGCCAAAAATGTCATCGGGCTGTCTTCTCTTTCATTCATTGCATTGATTGATTGTATTCTATTTTCAGAGTCATAGGATATTCGAGGATGTAAATGAAAGGGCCTAGCTATATGCCCTAGAGGGGGGGGGGGGGGGGGGGGGGTGAATAGGGCAATGCCAAATAAAATTAATAACAGCGGAATAATAAAAGATATAAAGCTCAATGCTTAATATAAAAAAATTGCAATAGCCTAGAATAAGGAGATTGATACTTTATCAGTTCTAAGGACAACCTTACACTAAAAACCAGAGGTTTAAGGTAGGACAACCTTATTTCTAGAACGTCCTTGTATCACAAACCAAAGAGGAATAATAAGCAATGAAATCAAAATAACTTGTGGAAAATAGATCCTAAGTTATTACAACATTCATCCACACTTTGCTTGAAGTGATTACAACATTCATCCACAAACACAAATCACAAAACTGAATGAATAAAGGAATGAAAGAATAAAGCACATCCACAACACAACGATATATAGTGGTTCGCCTGTGTGTACACCAACTGTTATCCAACAGCCACACAGATTGCTACTCCACTCCTAATATCCTCACACAGGGGATATTAGCATGCACTATCAAAATAGGTTTCACAGGTTCACCTAAAACCTTCACAATTGTGTCTTTGATCTCGGGCTTACACAATCCAAAAACCCCACAGTCTGAGTTTTCTGGCTCTCCTCAGATAACCAATACAATGAGATTTTTCTGGCGAATCTCAAACAAAAATCAGAGAAAGTAAATTACAAAACATGTAAAATACCTGAATCACCTTTTGATGAAGCCCGGTAGAACCAATCGGAGTAGAAGTTCGATTCGATGTTCAAAGTCCAATACTCACTTTAAGAATGGTTCTAAGTCTAATTGATTTTAGATCAAACGGGCTAGATCTATTTGATTTTGAATCCAGAAGAAGGAATAACAGAAATTTCCCTTTTCTAATAAGATTGGAATGTAGATCAAAATCAAATAAGTATAAGCTAGAAAAATGAATATTAAATAAGCACAAAGCAGCTTAAAATAAACATAAACTTATCTCAGAGAATAGCTTAAAGAATGCTTGAATAGAATTGATTTGAAGTACTAAAACTCTGAAGTTTGTGCTCAATTTATAGACTGAAAAATCCCGTCTACAACTGGTCTTACGATCCTAGGACTGGTCGTAGCTCCAAAGATTTTTAAAAGATTTTCGCAGAATTTGATTTTCAGTTCCACGACCGGTCGAGGGTGGTCTACGACCGGTCGTGGTCCACCTACGACTGGTCGTGAGAAACCTACGACCGGTCGTAGGATCACGACCGGTTGTAGGACTCCAAAAATGGTTACTGGAGTTTGAGTCGTAGGTCTACGACCGGTCGAAGGATGAGTCGTAGAACTCACAGGACTGGTCGTAGGATGTCCAGGACTGGTCGTAGGATAGCTAGAAAGATCCAAAAATCTTCAACTACCTAGGACTGGTCCTGAAAAACCTAAGACTGGTCGTAGCAAAGCTAGGACTGGTCGTGAAGTCCCTAGGACTGGTCTTAGAACACTCCAAACAAGCATATAAAGATATATGAGTTATGTATCCGGAATAACCTACAATAAAGCCCATCCTAAGGTCAAGCTAAGGTCAAACAAACCTTAAAAGTGAGATGGACATTGAAAGTTTCACACTCAGATGACCCTTAAGAGAATCTTGTGAATATTCAACACTTGTAGTAGGCCTTCATAAGCTTTATCTTGACTTGACAAAATCTTCTAGTAAACTTGAACTTGATTAAACCTTGAACATGTAACCTTGAAAACTTCTATTCTTAATATCTTCATCCAAGACTTGAAAACTTTCTTCTTTTAAGATCTTGACTTGAAATGCGATGTTGATTACAATGACTAGTCTTCAAACATAAAACACAAGATATATAAGACATAGAAATAGGTTTTAGCACCACAAAATTTGACAATAAAAGGGATATGAAATCATAGCACTTACAGTAAATGAACTCAGAATGAATAGATATCTTGTGTTCATTGTTCTCTCATTGAATTCTTTGTTATCATTGAATAATTCCCCCAAATCAAATGCATTCATTTCTTGTCAAAACATGAGTTCATTTACATCCTTTTAATCCTTTGATTCCAGGATAGAATCACTTAGAAACCTCAGAATACAAAAATTAAGTAAATTTCAAATATGAATTTCAGCAGCATTCTGGCTCATATTGATCATATCTTCAGGGGAGATGAGTTGTACGAGCTTCCTACGCATTTTGTCCCTTATTGGCATGATAAAGGAGTGCTTGGATTCCCTTGACATATCTGGAATAGCCTGAGGATATGAAAATTTTCAACATAGCAGCTGCCTCAAAGAGTATCCGCGTAACTTGTGGGAGTTGCACGGGCCAAGGAGTTGCGCGAGCCCGCGCAACTCTCTAGGAGTAGCGCGGCCCTCACTTTCACCATTCTGCACCCCCTCTCTTTCTCTATGTCTCCAATACCTATCAGAGGCACTGGTCTTCTGAGCATCCGATCCTTTAAATAAGAGGGTAGGGGGTATTTATAGGCTTTCGCACGTGTAAGCCCTTGAATCCTATGCCATGGACCCCACTTCACGTTCTTAATCAGTCCCTCTCTCAAGAGAGTTGGCCCAACATGACAACGGACAAGTTGCGCGCACCCACGCAACTCACCTCTCGTGCAACATGGTTCCCACGCAACTCGGGTCACGCGCAACTCACCTGTCTTTCACTTCTATCTTCCATTTCTTCCACCAATTTTCCTCCTTGAAGCTTCTCCCCTTAACTAAATTTTATACCCTAACATTCTCCTCTGGATAACAGTGTGACTTTAAATAATCGTTCTGCTGTGAGCACAAACCTTCAACTTTTCTTGAAGAATTAATTTCTCTTGGTTGAATTCAGAAATGGCAAGAGTGATAAGGGAAACCTTCTCTTTGGAAGAAGCTAGCTGTTTTCCATATTCTAATATCTCTGGGGCGATGGTGAAAATTTCTACTGATGTCAAAGAGATTATTAAATCATGAAATTTGAGAAGAGAATCACGTAGGACAGAAATATTAATCTTCGCCATTCTTGCAGTACTATCCAAGATTTTAATAACGGCATTCAGATCCATCCACTGATTGGGATCTTTAAAAATATGAACTATTGCTGATACAAAATTTCTCATCAAAATCAATTTATGTGCAGGAACCTTTTCGAAAGATAATAGATCAGACATAGTGGCTACAGAATTGGAGCTTACTGTACCGCTGCGAGGAGGAGTTCCTATAAGAGAAAAAGGAAAGGAAATTAGAATAAGGCTAAGGGATATATAAATATTGATAGAGAAAATGATAGATATACTTGTTGTAGAAATATAGACAGTAGGGGGTCAAATTTCCTTGACAGAATAAGGGCTAACTTCCAACAAATCAGCAAAGGAAGGCGCTCTGGCCTTCGTGCTCAAATCCCTAGCAGTTGAAGTTGGAAGATCAGTGGTCTCTACTGGGAAGATGATCCCACGAGCCACTACCTTTGATGTAACTAAAGGAGTCAAAGAGATTCTTGTTGGGGGTGACGTTGCAATGGGAGGAAGATCTTTAAGGGGGTATCACCGGTTCTAGTATCAACATCATGAGTACCTAGAATAGAAAATGACAGCAATGAGAAAATAACAATAATAACCATTGTAAATAAAAAGTTAAAAGATAAAATCACAAGAAATTTCTTACTCGGTGAATATCCATATTCTCTACAATTTAATGGTTCATCATCTTCCTCCTCTATTATTGCTTGGATCTTTGCAGGGATACTAATGTCGAGAGGAACTTTAGCAGTGGATGGAGGATGTTCCTCTCTAGTAGAAATGCCTTCAGTGACAGCATCATCTTCGTCATCAATGTTAACCTCTCCTTCCTCAAAATCATCATCTTCATCATCTTCTTCCGTGTTATATTCAGCAGAAGAAGTACCTTCAGACAAAAAAGATGAGTTTTCTTCCTCTAATTCTTCTTATTCTATGTCTTTAATTACAACTTGTTTCCCTTTAGAAGGGGAAATTTTACCGCTTCCTGGTCGGAGATCCTTATCAATTGGGATTGGAGAGGCCGACACAATAGCTCCTTCTTGAGGCAAATGAGGAGAAGCCTAAGAACGCGTCTGAGACCTCTTCATCGGAGAAGATGGACTAGGATGAACAGGTCGAGGAGGAGAAAGAACTGGATTATCTTGGGATGCAACAACATTCTCTTGAGTAGGAGAAGGAATTTCCACCACCTCTTCAACTACTCTATCAAAACGATCCCGAGGGACTTTTTCAAAGTCCATAACAACCCCATGAGTTATCCATCCTTCTAGGGTGTTAACGGGTTTTCTCTTGCGAATTGGATTATCCATGGATATCTTCCTGCAAAGGTGACAAGGAAAGGGGGCATGGCTCGTCTCTGGCATAAAGCCTAGTCCTTCAATAAATTTACGGCCTTTATGCTTCAGTGATGAAATCCAGATTGGCTCAGTTACAGGTAAGCATTTGTTAACAAGATATGATTGATGCACCCACCACCCCATGTGACCAAACGAAGCGCGAGTGATGTGATTACTACCCAGAATTATAAAAGTAGATTTAATTTGACCCCCTAATAGCTGCTTCCATATCATCAACGAATTATATGGGTCAGTTCCATAGCTGCACATTCTCCTTGTTACTAACCCGCAGTCCTTTGGAATGGTTTGGTCAAAATCAAACTAGCGAGCGAACTGTCATGGATAGTAAGGTTCCCTCTAAAACTCTACTCCCTCTCTTAATGGGAGGCTGCAGGATCGAATCGAAAGGAAAAATGCTCTCTCTCCTGAAGTAAGCGATCCGGTGTTTACGTTATTTTTATTCTCTGTGTAGCAATACAGGAAAAACTGGAAGAAATCAATTTTATCAGTGTCCAAGATGGTGTTGACAACCCAATCATATGATCTTCTAGCCATAGTCCTCTTTCGAAAGAACCATAGTGGTAGATGTGAAGGGTGAACGTATGCCTTCTTCAAGGCATCAAAATTCTAAGGAAAGTAGACACCTAGCCAACCTGTGATATAGTGCCAGGGAGTATAAACAAAAGAAGCACCGACAGCAGGGTTCTTTACATGAGACGCTTGTTGAGGCACAAAAAATATTCTTTCTCTATCTCTGTTGTAATGTACCTTTGGATAAGCGCACTAGTATTTATCTTTGTTGTGCGCCCCTCCTCTTAAGGAAAGCCTTGTCTGTTATCTGGTATGAAGAAGAAAGTGGTTGTACCCTGCCTGGTATGAAGAAGAAAGTGGTTGTGCACTGCCTGGTATGAAGAAGAAAGTGGGTGTACACTGTCTGATATGATGGAGGAGTGGATGTGCATCACCTTGAAAGAAGTTTTTGGACATCAGCTAATGCAAAGGAATGGATGGACGTAATCTGATGCAGAGGAATGGATGGGCATTGTCTTGTGTAGAAGAATGCATGAGCATTATTTTGAATGAAGGAAGCCTTATGGGCCACCTAGTATGAAAGACAGTTGTGCTTTATCTTAAGGAAAGAAAGAAGAATGGAAGTTGCCTTATATTAAGGAAAGAGTGGTTGAACACCACTATTTAAGGAAGAAGTTGGTGAACACCACTGTTTAAGAAAGAAGGTTAGTTGTTGTATTAAGGGAGGAAGTGGTGGTGATCACCACTATTTAAGGATAGGAAGTCTATAAATACCCCTCCTGACTCCTCATTTGGACAAGGGAGAGAAGTGAGGAGAAGAAAGTGGAGAGATTCGTCTGCCCCAAAGAGGGTTGTCCGCTGGAGGGGTTGTGAGGCGCACAACCTATTCACTGCACAACTCCACATCCAAGGGACTTGCGCACAACCCCATGTCCAAAGGACTTGCGCACAACGCACTTCCAAAGGACTCGCACAATCACTTTCAAAGGGACTTTGTCCCAACGCCATCTCTCTCTCTCGCACAATCACTTTCAAAGGGACTTTGTCCCAACGCCATCTCTCTCTCTCTCTCCCCTTCATGTCTTGAAAATAACTCCTTTGTGTGCCACATTATTCTCTCCCTTGTCCAGAAATAATGCCTTATGCGCTACTTTATATGCAAAGAGGTTGTGTGCTCCATGTTGCAGAAAGAGGTGCACTCCATGTTGCAGAAATAGGTTGTGCTCTCCATGTTGCAGAAAGAGGTTGTGCTCTCCATGTTGCAAAGAGAGATTGTGCGCTCCATGTTGCAGAGAGCGGTTGTGCGCTCCATGTTACAGAGAGAGAGGTTATGCGCTTCTTGTCTTAAGGAGAAGCTTGGGCGCCACTTAGCATGGAAAGTTGTCTTGAAGTCTGCCTTCTACGCCACTTTAACGGGAAAGTTGTCCTGAAGTCTTCCTTCTACGCCACTTCAAAGGGAAAGTTCTCTGTCTAGGCTTGTGCACTTCTATCTTTAGACAGATGACCTCCACACCTGTTGGATGTCTATAAATACTTCTCTCTTATCTCCATTTGGAGAGGGTGGTGAGAGAGAAAAACAAGGAGAAGTAAGAGAAGATAAAAATTAAAGAGCTTCGAGGAGCTCACAGAAGAGAGAAAGAAAGGTGAAGTATGATGGAAGATTTGCACAATAGAAATATGTTACAACTCAAGTTTGAGAAGTCTTCGTCATTTCCTCATGCACCAATTGTTAGATTTATAAAGGGAAAGAAAAGAAAATGTCAAGCACAGAGAAAGAGAGAGCTCTAGGAGAAAGAAGATTCTGTCTGGATGAATGAGAGGATGAATTAATGACTCTAAGTCTGTACAACTCATCTGCCTTTGCGATGAATATCAAAAGCGTCGAAATGCTGCTGAAATTTCCATTGTGACTGCTTTCTTCTTTCATTCATTGCATTGATTCACTATTTTCTGTTTTAAGAATTAAGAGAATATGAGGATGTAAATGAACTGTCACACCCCAACTCGAAAATCGGGCTCACAAAATTTAAATCACCAAATCCGATGCCGACAGCCTCCATAGTACCCCATTCTAGGCTCCTAGCGTCCATACACCAAGTTTCGATCCTAGGGTCCTACAAGGAGGATTTTCTAATATACATTTATCTCGTAAGAAGCATAACCACAAGTATACCCAAACCACAAAGGGAACATCATCATTACATATTCACTAATACAATCATTTGAGTACAATGTTGAAAGGAAAATACAATATAGAAATATCAAAGAAAACTCCATAAGCTCAACCGCACTCTCCTACCTCAGCTCGCCTGCATCATAATGTCACCTGCATGCATCTATTGTGCATAAGTTTATAGAAAGCTTAGAGGGTGGTGTAAGTGTGTGAGTAGTATATGCGTGCTCAGAATGTAATATCAGAGTAAACAGAAATACTGGTAAGTCCACGAACCATATCCACGAACCATATAATATCAGAATAAGTAGAAATACTGACAAGTCCATAAAGATATCATCAACCTTATCCAGGATATGTGATGAAAACACATAGCAAGCTAATGTCATATACTGAGAAAGTAATGTAGGTCAGTTATGCAATGTGGAGACATAATGATTCAAATATTAAATACCGATGATGCATTACCATATACAATTCTGAAGAGCTACAAATACCATCAGCCTCATTAAGTCATATGAATGTAGAAACATAGCAACCCAAAATGTCATATGCCGAGGATGTAATGTAATATGTAATATGTGGTGTGAATGAAATGACTAAGCCGTAGCATGAAGTCAGGATGATAGTATGTGGTATTGCAGGCTATGGGGCCTATCACAAAGGACTTCTATCCAAACCAGTCCCATACCTAAATTTGGATAGATGGACTCAATGTGGTAAGCTCTTGATCTCATGTTAGTCGCGCGCCCCAAACGAAATCCTAGTCATTGCAAAAGTACACAACAATTAGTTGCGCACCACCAGCCCGAGTAGATTGTAAATGAATGAGTATGCACCTCCTACTCAATAAGTCCACATATCAATACTGTACATCTTTAGGATCATTACCGGCGTCTAGTACACTCAACGTCAGTTATCACCTCATTAAGCGCAAAACTGGGTAAGTGGAAGAGACCTCACTATCCGCTTACCAATATCGGGCCCGACTTGTTGATAGCGGACCCATTCCTCAAGCTGGTTAGACTCAGCCTAACTATGCTTACTCCCTCCCATGGGTAAGGCAACACCCCCTTCCAACTGACCACTACATAGTTGGAGACGTGGCCTACTAGTATACAGCCCTCATGCGCTCATATATATCCACTCGGTCTTGATGTTGGAGCATCCTTTGGTACCAAGAGGGTTTAGGGATTTTCACTCAGGGCCATCTATGGCAGCCCGATGATAGTAACAGATTTTCGGTGTCCCATCTGGTCATTCACAACATGCCTATGGAGGCTACGGCCCTGATGTCGTTAGATTGTACAGTAATCACAATCACACAATGCAAGATGCATGAGTCACACAGTCCAATCATCCATCAATCATGCGCATATCATGAGCGCATGCAAGATAACTCTACCTATCAGGGAGTCCCATAGACCATCTGTATTATGGCATATGCAATATCACATCTCATAATAAACATGCAGATGATGTGTATGGGCATGTATCATGATGTTATGCTGTCACATACTCATAATCGGTATCAATAACCGGCATCAACAATCGGCCTCGACAATGTAGGCATTTAACCAACATTGCCCCCAATGAATGGCCCACATAGAGCCTAACATATAGTGGACCTATGACCTCACACAAGGGCCTAATATACAATACCATGGGCCTCACTCAAAAGCTTAATACACATCATGATGAGCCTCTCACATGGACCTAATATATATCACAATGGGCTCCATCACCTGGCCCTCAAATGCACCACAATGGGCCTCTTCACATAGGCCTCAAATACATCACATTGGGCTTTAAACACAGGCTGAATACACATCACAATGGGCCTCAAATACGGGTTGTATATACATCACATTAGGCCTCGATAATCGATCTCGATATACGCCCTCGACAATCGAAATCGGCCTCGATAATTAGAATCAACCTCAAAAATTAGAATTGGCCTCGATAATGAGAATTGACCTCAATAATTGGAATCAGCCTCATTAATTAGAATCGGCCTCGAAAATCTGAATCGGCCTCAATAATCAGAATCGGCCTCAATAATTGGAATCAGTCTCAATAATTAGAATTGGCCTCGACAATCAGAATCGGCCTCAATAATCGGCCTCAACAATCAGAATTGGCCTTGATAATCTGAATCAGCCTCGATAATCAGAATCAGCCTCAACAATCAGAATCGGCCTCAACAATCAGAATTGGCCTTGACAATCAAAATTAGCCTCGATAATCAGCCTCAACAATCAAAATCGGCCTCGACAATCGAAATCGACATTGACAATCGGAATTGGCCTCTATAATCGGAATCGCCCTTGATAATCGACCTCAATAATCGAAATCGGCATCGATAATCATAATCGACCTCGATAATCAGAATTAGCCTCGATAATCTACCTCAACAATCGGAATCAGTCTTAATAATCAGAATCGGCCTCGACGATCGGCCTCGACAATCGAAATTAGCCTCAATAATTGGCCTCGACAATCGGAATCAACATCGATATTTAGAATCAGTGAGAAAATGGCCTAACAAGGCCTGAGAGAAGGTCACAATGTGAACATTCAACCATCATTACCCATCAATGTGGACATTTAACCAACATTGCTCCCAAGTATGGCCCACATAGAGTCAAACGTATAGTGGGCCCATGGCCCCACACTAATACACATCACTATGGGCCTCACTCAAGAGCTTAATATACCTCATGGCAGGCCTTACTCGTGGGACTAATATACATCATGATGGGCCTAATACACGGGCCTAGTATACATCACCATGGGCCACGACCCATGGTCCTCAATATATATCATAATGGGTCGTAACCCATAGGCCTTAATATACATCAAGTGGGTCACATCACATGGGCCGTACTAATGGGCCTCATCAAGTGGGCTGCATCAATGAGCCGCACTAATGGGCCTCATACACATCAAGTGAGTTGCATCAATGGGCCACACTAATGGGCCGCATACACATCAAGTGATCTGCATCAATGGGTCGCACTAATGGGCCTCATACACATCAAGTGGTTGCATCAATGGGCTGCACTAATATATCAAGGTGGGCCTTAGGGGTGGGCCACAATATATCAAGGTGGGCCATAAAAACATCATATTGGGCCTCAACAAAGGCCACAAACACATAACAGGTGGGCCGTGCATATGGTCCCTCAAATACACAACATGGGCCACATAAACATCAAGTGGGCCGCATTACATGGGCCTTATCTACAGCAGGTCGGGCCTCATGGATAGGCTATAAATTCATCGAGGTGGGCCTCATGGATGGGCCATAAATATATCAAGGCGGGCCTCATGGATGGCCACAAATGCATCAAGGTGGGCCTCATCACATGGGTCGCACCAAAAATCATTTTAATAGTTGCAGGTGTAACATGTGTATCACTGTACACTATCATTCTATGGGGCACATGGCTCACTAATGATGATAAAACTATCCAAACATTGTTTACGTAAATCAACACTATCCAAACATTATCCATGTAAATTTACACCATCCAAACATTGGACAGTACTGTCTAAACAATGTCCAGCACCATCCAGTACAATCTGGACGGTGTGGATGAAATAAATACATCAGGGGTGGCTCATGCAGCACCGTCCAGATGGATGGTGTGCATAAAACACACATATCAAAGGGGGGCCACGTAGCACCATCTAAACTACCCAGCACCATCTAAATGGTCTGGACAGTGTGGATGAAACAAATACATCACGGTGGCCTTCACCCGCCTATCCAGATGGGCAGCATGGATACAAAATAAAAATCAAGGTGGGTCCCACCCCACACGTGCCACACATGTGGGATGGGCCCCACGTCCAACTCATAATGGAATGATGGTATGTATAAATACATACATCGAGAAGGCCCATTGCACCGTCCTAATGGACGGTGTGGATGCAGGAACAGGTACATCAAGGTGGGGTCCGCACGTCCCACTAGATGGATGACTAGATGAAAACACACATACATGGTGGGCCACACCACCGTCCAAGTATAGACGATGTGGATGGGGTGCAAACAGCAGCTGGGTCCCATAGAACTATCCAGGCACCGACAGCCGGAATACAAAACATACATCACGGTGGGGCCGATCATGGCACCGTCCAAATGGACGGTGTAGAAGAAACACATAGATCGAGGTGGGGTCCACGAGCATGGCCCACAATAGATGAACGGTTTGGATGGAATACACCATTAGGGTCACACTAGACGGCATGGATGGCAATCCTATAGCATGATGGCATCCCCACAGCCCATCCAGATGGATGGCTGGGAAATAAAACATCAGGGTGGGTTGCCACGTGGTGTGGTCCACATATTATATATATATATTGGTCCAGCATCCAAGCCCTAGACAGCCTGGATGCAGATGCACTCTATGGTGGAGTCCCACATGGTGGGCCATGTCCCATTTCAAAATAGACTGGCAGTGTGGATGGTCACATGTACCCCAGGTCAGACCCATAGAATTAACTGGCATTAAAGTAACCAGGTGTTGCTGGTCGTCCAGCAGATGGACTGCCCAGATACAATGCATGCACGAGGTGGATCCACATGCATGGGACCCACCAACAGTTTTGGATCAAGAAGATATTTATGGTTTCTCTTCATCTGAGCCTGTCCAGATAGACAGGCTAGCGGGCCTGCCGCTGGACGGTCCAGTAAGGTGGGCTCCATATGGATGGCATGGATATAATACATACATCGTGGTGGGATGCATGAGGGTGGGCCGCACACATCAAAAGAGAGAGAGGGAGAACGGAGCGGAGGGGCCCCACACTATGGGCCCCTTAATACAATGCATACATCAAGATGGGTCCCACCATGTGGGCCCTAAATCAAAAAAAGAGATCAAATACTATAAACACCCACTGTCGATCACCTCTTTCTTCTCCCACCAATGCAATATAGAGCTCTAAAGGGTGCGATTCAACGGTCGAGATGGACTTTGGATGGTGGAGATGGGAGGTAGGAAGGTGGGCTACACTAGCTTCTCTCATAGAAGCTTGGACGATTGCTTGCTTGGAAAATGAGAGAGATAAGAGAGATGAGAGAGATGAGAGAGATGAGAGAGATGAGAGATGTGAGTGATGGGTGAGTGAGTGATGAGAGTACTTGTGTAAGAGAAAGAGTTGACTTTGGGGAGGGTAGTTGTACTTGGGGATGGGTGTGAGTGATGGGAGTGATGTGTACTTGATTGATTGATTGATGGGATAGGTTGTAGAGATTCTCTCAGAATTTGTAACACTCGGCGTTTTCCTCAAACTGAACATGGGCCCACATCTCCTGGCCCAGGTATTGGCTCAGCGCGAGAGATGTGGTGTCAGAACCGTGGTGATGGCACGGTCGCAAGGGTATAAGTCTCGGGTTGAGCTGACTCTGGAATATAGGACATGACTTAGGATCATGTGCAAATATTGATAACAGATCGTGGGTCACCGAAATTTGACCGAGAGGACTGCGGAGGCTTATGAAACGGTATGGGGTTAGGATACGGGTCTTACATGAACTCAGATTGAATGAAACATTTGTGATCATTGTTCTCTCATCTTTTCTTTGTTGTCATTAAAATAATTCCTCCAAATTGAATGCATTTGTTTCTTGTCGAAATAAAATGGCGACTCCACTGGGGACTTTTCAATGATAACTTAGAAAATATTCAGAGAACATTTATCACTTTTTTGCATTGTATGATGCTAAAATGGTGACTCTCAACAGGAACATCCTCCCCTTCATCTCTAAAAATAAAGTACACTTTTATTTAATTAAAATGACTAACACTTTATTCCGAATAACAGGTATGTTGCTGTTGAGGCATAAAAAAGAGAGACTCTTGTTGTGCGGAGGAGCCTTATGCACTACAATAGGCTGGGCTCCACAAAGGTGGTTCGCACAAAGGGCAGCGCGCAAGGGTGGTCTGCACAAAGGGGAGAGCACAAAGGTGGTCCACACAAAGATCAACACGCAAAGGTGGTCCGCACAAAGGGGTGCACAAGTAGGATCGCACACAGAGGTGTCTGCACAAAGAAGTGATCATGCAATAGGGTACAATGCACAATGGACACATTGCATGTTCATATGTGTGGAAAGGCTATATATACTCCATCACCCCTCTATATGATTCATTAGCGCAAGATTCAGGAGAAGGAGAAGGGGAGAAGTGGACCTTAGGTGAATATAGGTAGCATCCTCATTTGTTGTACAGAACAAGCATTGTGCGGTGCACAACTATGCAAGCGCATAATGTGTACGAGCGCACAACATGTGTGAGCGCACAATGCATGCCAACACATAGTGATTGTTTTTTCCAGGCACAATGTTACCTATATGCAGCGACATATGTGTGATTTCTTCAACAACCAAAGATCGATGAAAAGCATCAGATTAGATCAAAGGAGCAATCAAGACATATGTCACATCAGCATATTGATGTCGATACATTGAAGCATATTGAAGATCATGATTCAATATTCATTTTGAGTTTTGTATTATAACTATGTAAACATTCTACTTTGGAATTAAAGGAGAGAAAAAATGCAAATGAATTCGGAATGAATAATATTGTGATTATCCTCTTTATCTTCTTTTGTTAACTATTGAGTGAATGAAATCCCCCAGATCAAATGCTTTAGTTTCTTGTTCGAAACAAAATGGCGACTCCACTGGGGACTTATTCACTTAATAATAACTTAAGGATTGTACAGAGGACAATCAATACTAGTTGGCATCGTTAAGGCACCAAAATGGTGACTCTCAGCAGGAACATCCTCCGTTTCATCTCCAAAGTAGAAAGTAATTTAATTCAAACACTGATTTATGCTATCTTTCATGATCAAACATATTAAAAAAATTGCAATCAACCAATGGCAACCATTTGGAAGAAAACAGTCTTCTACTTCATTGCGACAGGGTTTGTTATTGAATATGACGATAAACAGGCCAAGTGTCGCATAGGAAAAGCAATGTTAATCAAGAGCATAGAACCACGAGCAGCTATTGCAGTGATAATCGCTTCGCCGATAGCACAGGAAGAAAGAAATGACTGGATTGTTGTCACTTGTAAGAGGATAAGAACCTGGAATGTTACTGCTGCAGGGACAAGTTCACCACCGAGAAGAGTAGGGGACCGTTAACACGAAATACTCCCAGGAAACACCCCGAACTTGCCCCGATGGCAATTTACCCTGACCGACTGTCATCCCCTCAGCGATGCACGATTTTCCTACTCTACCTACTCGAAACTCTTGGTGGACAAGAGAATAAAAAGGTAAGTCGTTACTAACAAGCTCACCAATCTCCTCATCGCCAATCTTCATGTCGCCAGAAAACTGTTATTCTGGAAATATAAGGAGATCAAACAAGTCTTCTCTTTCAACAACCCCCATAACATCAATGCATTCTCATTCGACCTCGACTACTGCTTCATCAGAGAACAGAGATGTTGCTGTCTATATGACCATGACAAATCAAGGGACCTCCCCGATTATAGTAGATTGCAAGGCCGAAATGGCATAGGCATAGAGAACTCTAATGGAAGAGTGCAGAAACCTTCGGGAGGCTCTGGAAACTCTAACACATAACGTGGACCAAATGGTAGTGCCCCCAGTGGCTAATAACCCGAATGAGCGAGAACAACACCCCGAAGGGTCACAGCAGCCGAGAATAGGATCGCACGGATATGCCATTACTACGACAGATATGACTTAGGAAGAAATACGACAAGTCGTTGAGGAAGTAGTCAAGTCAGAAAGGGAACGTGAGGGTACAGGAAGGTTTAGATATCGAACGCCGTATCTAAGAGAGGTAGAAGACATTTCATTCCCATATAATTTCAAGCACCCAGAGGGTTTTACATTTGAGAAAGAGAAAAGAAGAGTCGAATCATCTCAGAGGAAGGTTCTACGACAAAAAACTCTGATCGTTGAATTCTCATGAGGGTTTTCTGTTTGAGAAAGAGGACGTACTCCCCATGATGAACCAGTTGCTGAAAGCTAGAACAATCAAGCTGTAAGGCCCATATTATAGTCCGTACCATTTCATAGGCTTCAACGGTCCTACCGGTCAAATTCTGGCAACCCTCGACCCATATTCGACGTTTGTACGTGATCCTAAGTCAAGTACTGCATACCAAAGTCGGCTTGACCCGAAACTTATATCTTGGTGAATGCATCATCGCCGTAATTCCAACGACATGACTCGCGCACCGATCCGATACCCGGACTAGAAGATGTGGGCCCACGTTCATTCCGAAGAAACGTCGTGCGTTGTGAATTTCGAGGGAATCTCTACAACATGTCTCATCAATCAATCAATTAATCAAGTACACCCCATACCTCAAGTACAAGCATCCATCCCTCATTTTTCCACAAGTCAACTCTCTCTCCCCTACCCATCCCTCTTTTACACAATTTGCAAACTAACCCATACCTCTCCATCCCCATTTCTTACAACAACCATTCCAACACCCATTCCATATTATCCCATCACTTCTTTCTCTCCCTCATTTTCTCCAACACTCTCCGAAGCAACAAATTCCAATGTCCAACCCTTTCAAGAGCAAGCCAAGTGTGGCCCACATCTCTACCACCCAATCTCTCATACCTACCATTAAAACTCCATCATCCATCGTCAAAAGTTAAGCATAGGAGCTAAGGAGGCTAAGGGAGCAAGGAGAAGGCCGATAGGTGGGTGATCCACAATTGATTTTGATTTTCAAGGGCCCACTTATTGTGGGACCCACTTGATGTATGCATTGTATTTGGGAAGGCCCAATATTGGCGGGGTCCCTCCCCTTCACATGTATTTCTCTCTCTCTCTCTCTCTCTCTCTCTCTCTCTCTCTCTCTCTCTCTCTCTCTCCCCCCCCCTTAGAATGAAGTGGGCCCCACCGATATGTTAAATCTACTCTATCCATCAGATGGTGTGGCCCACCACAGTTTAGGGAGATCCATACCGTCCACTCAAGGGATGGTGGGAAGCCCCACATGCTGGATTGAATGGTATACGATATATTACATTTATATTATGTTAATATTATATTAATATATATATATACACATGCATGGTGGGCCACGTCCATGTGGGACCCACCATGATACCTGTGTTTATCCATGTTGACCTGTGTCCCTAGACACTGGACATGATGTAAGACCCGTATCCTAGACCGTATCGTTCCGTAAGCTTCTTCGGTCCCCCCAGTCGAATTTCGGACCCGCAATCTGTTACCGGCATTGGCGCGCGATCCTGAGTCATCTCCCATATACCTGAGTCAACTCGACCCGAGACTTGTACCTGTGCAACTGCGCCATCACCGCGGTTCCGATGCCGCGTCTCGTGCATCGAGGTGATACCCTGGCTAGAAGATGTGGGCCTCGTGTTCAGTTCGAGAAAAAAAATGCCGCGCATTGCAAAACCCAAGAGAACATCACATCAAATCCCATCAATCAAGTACACATCACGTCACATGTCAAAGTACAACCCCATTCCCCAAGTAACCAATAAAGTCAACACTCTTACACAAGTACACATCACCCATCACACCCATCTCTCTCTTTCTCTTACTCCTCTCTTTCCCCTCTCTCTTTCTCATTTATCCCAAGCAACCCATGGGAGCTCATCGTCCAAGCTCCATGAGAGAAGCTTGGCATGACCCACTCCCTACCACCCAATCCCACCCTCTAAAAACAATCTCCACCATTAGATCACGATCCTTGGAGCTATAAAACGCGTTGTTGGATGAAGGATGAAGAGATCTAAGGTAGGTACTCCTCCATCCTCTCCGTTTTCTCTTTCTCACTCTATCTCCATTGTTTCTTTTTTTCATGTATGATGGCTTGTGGCCCACCTGATGCATGACCTTATCCACGTCGTCCATTGATGTGGATCCCACTGTCTTCATGGCTGGTAAGTGCCATGGGTAAAACACAAATATAAGATTGATCCAAACATGTGGACCATGTGGGACGCACCTTGATGAGGTGTACATCCACACCGTCCGTCCAAGCAGACGCACCAGTGGATGGTGGCTAACAGTGAAGTGATTAACTGACAGTAAGTGTAGCTGATAGTGGGTGTAGCTTCAGTGGAGTGTGTATGGACAGTGGGGTCCATAGAACCCATCTACGTCCTCCACCCTTGATTTGGGCCACGCCATTGTGTTCTAGACATATCGTCCACAGTTCTGGACGGTGGACCATGTCCTTGTGGGTCCCACCTCCACACCCAGCTCTATAGCTCAACTGGTAGACTGAGTGGGAGATGCCTCATTTCAACACTGAGGTCTTGGCATCCATCCCTAGTGAGGGTGGCTATCATGGACACCCAGCTCCATAGCTTAACTGGTAGACGGAGTGGGAGATGCCTCATTTCAACACTGAGGTCTTGGCATCCATCCCTTGTGGCAGTGGCAGTAGTGAGGAGTAAACTGGCATGGGGACTATGGGACCCACCCATGTCATCCATCCATTTTGGTTGGTGCTAGTGTACCTGGGCAAGTTTGAAAGGTACAGGTTTCTATGGACAATCCATGAGCAGTGCTGGTCCTCCCTGCTGTGCCATGAGCCCCAAGGATTTATAGTATATAAGGATGCAAGTTATGGGTAAGATGGCCTGACTAAGAGACCAGCTCAGCTCGGCTTGGACTACCTGTGTGTTGTTGGTTGTCAGGTCAACTAGGCTCGGCTCACCTGTGTGTTGTTGTTTGGTCAGCTCAGCTTGGCCCACTTGTGTGTTGTTGTTGGCCAGCTCGGCTCAGCTCGGCCTTCCTGTGTGTTGTTGTTTGGCCATCTCAGCTCGGCTCGGCCCACTTGTGTGTTGTTGTTGGCCAGCTCAGCTCAGCTCGGCCCACCTGTGTGTTGTTGTTGGCCAGCTCAGCTCGGCTCGGCCTACCTATGTGTTGTTGTTTGGCCAGCTCAGCTCGGCTCGGCCTACCTGTGTGTTGTTGTTTGGCCAGCTCAGCTTGGCTCGGCCTACTTATGTGTTGTTGTTTAGCCAGCTCAGCTCGGCTCGGCCTACTTGTGTGTTATTTTTTGGCCAGCTCAGATTGGCTCGGCCTACCTGTGTATTATTGTTTGGTCAGGTCGGCTCGACCCACCTGCATGTTGTTGTTCGATCAGGTCGGCTCGGCCTACCTGTGTGTTGTTGGTTGCCAGGTCGGCTCGGCTCGGCTCGGCTCACCTGTGTGTTGTTACCAGGTCAGCTCGGCTCGGCCCACCTGTGTTTTGTTGTTTGATCAGGTCGGCTCGGCCTACCTGTGTTGTTGGTTGCCAGGTCGGCTCGGCTCGGCTCACCTGTGTGTTGTTACCAGGTCAGATCGGTTCGGTCCACCTGTGTTTTGTTGTTTGGTCAGGTTGGCTCAGCCTACATGTGTGTTGTTGGTTGTTTAGTCGGCTCAGCTCACGTGTGTATTGTTGTCAGGTCAGCTCAGCTTGGCCCACCTGTGTTTTGTTGTTTAGCCAGGTCAGCTTGGACTACCTGTGTGTTGTTGGTTACCAGGTCAGCTCGGCTCAGCTGTGTGTTATTATTCAGACAGGTCGGCTCGGCCTACCTGTGTGTTGTTGGCTGCCAGGTCAGCTCAGCTCTGCTCACCTGTGTGTTGTTGTCGAGTCAGCTCAGCTCGGCCCACCTGTGTGTTGTTGTTCGGACAGGTCGGCTTGGCCTACCTGTGTGTTGTTGGTTACCAGGTCAGTTCGGCTCGGCTCACTTGTGTGTTGTTGTCGTGTTGTTGTCGTGTTGTTGTTCGGACAGGTCGGCTCGGCCTACCTGTGTGTTTTTAGTTTTCAGGTCAGCTCGGCTCGGCTCACCTGTGTGTTGTTGCCGTGTTGTTGTTCGGACAGGTCAGCTCGGCCTACCTGTGTGTTGTTGGTTACCAGGTCAGCTCGGCTTGGCTCACCTGTGTGTTGTGTGTTTGGTCATGTTGGCTCGGCTCGGCTCACCTGTGTGTTATTGTTCGGTCAGGTCAGCTTGGCCTACCTGTGTGTTGTTGGTTATCAGGTCAGCTTGTCTCGGCTCACGTGTGTGTTGTTGTTTGGTCGGCTCGGCTCGGCCCAACTGTGTGTTGTTGTTCGGTCAACTCGTCTCGGCCTACCTGTGTGTTGTTGGTTGTCAGGTCAGCTCGGCTCGGCTCACCTGTGTGTTATTGTTTGGTCGGCTCGACTCGGCCCACCTGTGTGTTGTTATTCGGTCAACTCGGCTCGGCCTACCTGTGTGTTGTTGGTTGTCAGGTCAGCTCGGCTCGGCTCACTTGTGTGTTGTTGTTTGGTCGGCTCGGCTCAGCCCACTTGTGTGTTGTTGTTGGCCAGTTTGGCTCGGCTCGGCCTACCTGTGTGTTGTTGTTTGGCCAGCTCAGCTCGACTCGACCCACTTGTGTGTTGTTGTTGGCCAGCTCATCTCGGCTCGGCCCACCTGTGTATTGTTGTTGGCTAGCTCAGCTCGGCTCGG
The DNA here is from genome assembly GCA_037074715.1 of Magnolia kwangsiensis. NCBI lineage: Eukaryota > Viridiplantae > Streptophyta > Magnoliopsida > Magnoliales > Magnoliaceae > Magnolia > Magnolia kwangsiensis. Next base: position 107,152,923 of record CM073576.1, on the reverse strand, counting down.
CATACCTGTGTGTTGTTGTTTGGCCAGCTCAGCTCGGCTCGGCCTACCTGTGTGTTATTGTTTGGCCAGCTCAGCTCGACTCGGCCTACCTGTGTGTTGTTGTTTGGCCAGCTCAGCTCGGCTCCGCCTACCTGTGTGTTGTTGTTTGGCCAGCTCAGCTCGGCTCAGCCTACTTATGTGTTGTTGTTTGGCCAGCTCAGCTTGGCTCGTCCTAACTGTGTATTGTTGTTTGGTCAGGTCGGCTCGGCCCACCTGCGTGTTGTTGTTCGGTCAAGTCGGCTCAACCTACCTGTGTGTTGTTGGTTGTCAGGTCGGCTCGGCTCGGCTCACCTGTGTGTTGTTACCAGGTCAGCTCAGCTCAGCCCACCTGTGTTTTGTTATTTTATCAGGTTGGCTCGGCCTACCTGTGTGTTATTGGTTGCCAGGTCGGCTCGGCTCGGCTCACCTGTGTGTTGTTACTAGGTCAACTCGGCTCAGTCCACCTGTGTTTTGTTGTTTGGTTAGGTTAGCTCAGCCTACCTGTGTGTTGTTGGTTGTTTGGTTGGCTCGGCTCACCTGTGTGTTGTTGCCAGGTCAGCTCGGCTCGGCCCACCTATGTTTTGTTGTTTGGTCAGGTCGGCTCAGACTACCTGTGTGTTATTGGTTGCCAGGTCAGCTCAGCTCGGCTGTGTGTTGTTGTTCGGACAGGTCGGCTCAGCCTACTTGTGTGTTGTTGGCTGCCAGGTCAGCTCAGCTCTGCTCACCTGTGTGTTGTTGCCGGGTCAGCTCGGCTCGGCCCACCTGTGTGTTGTTGTTAGGACAAGTCGGCTCGGCCTACCTATGTGTTGTTGGTTACCAGGTTAGCTCGGTTCGGCTCACCTGTTTGTTGTTGTCGTGTTGTTGTTCGGACAGGTCGGCTCGGCCAGGTGAGACATCGAAAATCTGTTCGAGCATCGGGCTGCTATAAATGGCCCTGGGTGAAAATCCCTAAACACCCTCTTAGTACCAGAGGATGCTCCAACATCTAAACCGAGTGGGTAGATGATCGTTGAGTACCAATTTCCAGACGGTTGCACTCTCCACTGTGTCGTGGTCGGTTGGAAGGAGGTGCGACCTTACCCGCCCATGCGCAGGGGGCAAAGCTAGGCTGAGTTTGACCAGCTCGCGGAATGGTTCCTCTATCGACGTGCCGGATAGGTATTGGCAGACTATTGGCCAGGCGGATAGTGAGGTTTCTTACGCTCACTTGGACTGTGCGGCTAGGGAGAGCGGCAGTCCCATTTGGAGTGTAATAGACCCCGGTGATTTTCTAGAGAGTAACCGTACTGATATGTGGACTTATTGAGCAGGAATTGCATACTATTTATTCATTCATTCACTATCCACTCAGGCTGGTTGTGCGCAACTATTTATTACGTGTACCTTTGCATAGCAAGGACTTCGGTTGGGCGCGCGACTAACCTAAGATCAGGAGTTTATTACGTGGATTCTGACTATCCAAATTTAGGTATGGGACTGGTTTGGATAGAAGACCCTCGTGATGAACCCTGTAGCTTACGATATCATGTACTACCATCCCAACTTCACACTTCAGCTTGGTCATTTCATTCACATCGCATATTGCATTACATCCATACGCATACGACATTTTGGATTACTATGTTTCTGCATTTATACAGCCTAGATACCACTGGCGGTATTTGTGGACTCTTCAGGATTTGTATATTACGTTGCATGATCGGCATCTAATAGCTAGCTTATTGTCTTTGTATTGCATATTCGATCTACATTGCTTCATCAGTATCTGATATTGTTTTCATTATATTTTTGCGTCGCAAAGTCTGGATGAGATTGATGGTATTTATGGGCCTATCAGCATGTTTTCATATTACTCTGATATTGTATGATTATGGGTTTACCAGTATTTTCGCTTACTTTGATTACTCTGTTATTGCTTACTTGACACTTACCTTGTACACACACTTTCACCACCCACTAAGCTTTTTATAAGCTTATGCACGATAGATGCGTGTAGGTGGCGTTAGGTTGCAGCAGCGCTAGGCTTGGAATATGTAGTGGACCTCTGGAGCTTTGATTATATATATATATATGTATATATATATGTATATATATATATATATATAGAGATGTATTTCCCTTTTTGCATTGTATTTAACGATTATATTAGTGGATATATGATGATGATGTTGCCATTATGATTTGGATAATCTTGTGGTTATGCTCATTACGAGATAAATGTACACTGGAAAATCCTCCTTGTAGGATCCCAGGATCGGAATCTGGCATATGTACACCGGGAGTCGAGAATGGGGTACTACGGAGGCTGTCAGCACCGGGTTCGGCGATCGGGATTCCTATGAATCCAATTTCTGAGTTTGGGGCGTGACACGTGAGGCAGGGAGTGGCTAACATGGAGTGCGCATACTGACATGGGTGTGTACTAATAGCTAACAAAAAAAATAAAAATAATATATATATATATATATATATATATATATATATATATATTATATTTAAGCTTTTGGGTGAACCACTATGTAGGCCCCACCTTGATGTATAGATCAAATCCATGCCATCCATTCCATTTCTCAGCTCATTTTAGGCGTTGAGCCGAAAAATGAAGCTAATCTGATTATCTGGCGGGCCATAGCGTAGAAACAGTAGATTTCACCTTTAAAATCCACTTTGACCTTTCTACACACCGAAATATACCCAATATTGGGCTTCTTTGGCTTGTCTTGAGCCATAGAGACCAATGGTTAGGTCGGATTCTACTAATGCAGGCCCCACTTAGAAAAATCCATAAAAAATTTATATTTCAAAAAAATAATAATAAAGCATGTGGCAGTGCTTACTGCTACCGTGGACATTAATGAGGCAGGCAGGTCCCATCCGTGGCCCCCACCATGATGTGTGTAAAACATCAACACCATGCATTTGATGGCCCCCTTTTTTGGGCAGTGGGCCCCCAAAAATTAGTCGTGTAGCAAACTCAAGTGGCCCACATCACATGAAACATTGGTATTGAACGGCTGTCGTTGAAACCCTTTTTGGGTTGTTACAAAAGTTTTGGATCATTATAAAATTTATTTTTCCTCTTCATCTAGGTCTACGTGACCTTATCAACATATTGGGTGGAAAATAAACATTATGGTGGGCCCCACATGGGACCCACTGATGTATGTGTTCCATACCTTCCTTCAATGTGGCCCCCATCATGAGGTATGTGCCTTACCTATGTTGTCCATCCCTATAGGACCCACCATGGTGCATGTGTTACATCCAACCATCCAACCATTTCGAAAGCCACCATGGTGCATGTGTTGCATCCCAACCATCCAACCATTTTGAAAGCCACCATGGTGCATGTGTTGCATCCCAACCGTCTAACCATTTTAAAAGATAAGTTTAAGGCTTGAGACTAAAAATAAGGCAGATCTAATATCAAGTGGACCACCCTACAGAAAATAATGGTGTTGAAGGCCCACCCTTGAAATTCCTTTGGGTTACAGAAGTTTGATTCAATACAATAATTATTTTCCTTCCTTGTTCAGATCCTAGTGACCATATGAACAATATGAATGGAAAATAAATACTATGGTAGGCGCACTAAGAACTTAACTGTGGAAATCACTACCACCACTGTCATTTATGGTATGGTCCAGATGATTCTTTGGATATGATTCATTTTTGTATGCTCTATAATGATCATGGATGAATGGTGTATTGGACTTAGCCCATTCAACTCTTTTTTTCGATTGTTGGTGTGGAACCATCGGATTTTATGTATTTTCGCTTGAAATGCTTTGGAAACCATCAGATTCTATACATTTTCTTTCAATGTTGGTATTGAAACTTCAGATGTGGTACGTTTCAGTTGAAATGCTCTAAAAACCCCCAAATGATCACAAACATGTTGGTGGGCCCATGATCTTATGATTTAGACCATTGGTTTGACTACCCACACCGTGGATGGACCATGCCCAAAGAAATATCCCAATTGGAAGATCCCAACCACCAATTCTGGTGCCTTTCTATTCAGTTGAATGTGGATGGTTGCTATACTTCTATTCATAATTATCTATTTATAGGCAGCAAATTAGATGCTTCGATTGTTCCAACCGGGACAATTTTTGTTGCACTGTCTATCTACGGTAGGACCTAGGCAGTGGACTGGCTTCTGGATTGGTGAGTCGTGGTCCTACTTGTGAAAACTAGAAAATGGAGTATTTTATTTCCTTTAGGGGTCTTTTGGATGACCATAAGTGGGGCTAGTTGTAAATGATTTACAGGGAAATCATTTACTCTATGCATTTGGATGACCTTTTTTGTTGTAAATCATTTACTGGCTGTAAATGATTTATAACATTTAACCCCATCTCATTTACAGGAGAAAGGGTAGGATTTCATTTACAGGCTCTCCATTTACAGCTTAATTGCCAGATTTTCAAAAATTGGCTCTCTATTTAAAGGACTTGAACCATTTACAGGCTATCGAAACACAGACAATCATTTACCTATAAATCATTTACATCTTAAGCCAAACAAGATAGGATGTAAATGGTTTATACCTGTAAATCATTTACAGGCATCAAATGACCCCTTATGCTTTAAGTAATCAACAATTGTACATTTTTTTTCTTGTGTGTTTTTATTAATATCTTGCATTGATTTGTCCCTTCACAAGTTCGGTATCAATTTCTTTTTCTTTTAAGCATAATTATTATGGTATTTTAATGAGTATAATCTTTTCATCCTTTCTTTCGGGTTGTGTTTGGTTGCACCAAATATCATGATATTTCATGACGTTTTATGTTGAATTAGACCAATTAATCATGAAATATCATGATATTTGGTGTAACCAAATGCCACACTAGCAGGCTACCCTTGCACAAGTAATACAAAATTACCCTTTGGCTAGTTCAATCAGCTAGGTCACTCTTGGATGGGTAATCCCTTTGGCTAGTTCAATCAGCAGGTCACTCTCGGATGAGAACTACCTGATTTTGAGTTCATACAGAACAACTTGTAGATTTGATGGCAAAATGCATTTAGTTAAAAATTTTGGGCACACTGACATATCCACGAGGTGGTGAAAATTTATGGATGCATTTACCAATTACTTGAGTTAGCAGTCTGCACCATTAATTAAATACCTCATTGCCAATAAAAACAGCTATTATACAGCAAGGAAGAATATTCTATTATAGAATTTTGGACAGGATATTACTATACACAGTTGTCTCATATGTAGGAAACCTAAACCTCAATCCAAACCAACTATTTCATTGCCAAATTCCTTATTGGAAATCTGTCTTATACAAGACGAAATGATTGAGATTGGTTGGTTAACCATAAGACGCTGAGCATTTGATCATTTCCATAGAAGGAAAATGGAAGAACGGAAAAATCCAAACTCATTTAAAATAACACGATATTAATTAAAGTTAATTAAATTTAAATAAGCTAGTTGTAAGTTTCTTCATTTGCTCATTTGGGTTTTAAACAGCGACCAGTGCAATGGCCTATTGGTATGTCAGAGTCTCTCGAGATGTGATGTAATGGTTAGAACCACTAGGACCAATGGCTCAATGGGTCAATTGAATGCACTTAATTAGTTTGGGCTTGGAGTTCTCTCTATGGTCCTAGAAAATATTAGCTCATTAGAAAAAATATTAAAGTTGCACTTGTTTTCTTAAGTTAAATGAATTGCAATATGGTCTGGTAAAAGCTTAATAACCCAAGTGATCCAGACCTATGCTTCAAGATGAGGTTAAGTTGAAGTATTTAATATTCTAGCATGCTTATTTCACAATTACTTGGCTCTATTTTGACATTGTTGTAGGTAATCATTTGTCAAAGGATGAGTTCTTGAAATTACAACACAGATAAGAAAGGCCTAAGGTATTGCTTGAAGTTCTACCCGTGAAATGAGAACTATCACTTTTGTATGGATGCTTTCCAATTTTATCTATCTAACCTACACCCTAGTCCTCATTCTCCTTATAGGGTGTTAATGGCTTGGCTAGGCTAGGGTTAGCCACCTCTGGTGCAAGTTCAACTATGGGTTTTCTTATAGTGAGTGGAACAGTGACACCCACCATTAAAAACTTCTAAAGGCAACAAAAGTTTTATATCAAGATTATATTTGTGTTTTCACATATTTCATGCATTTTTTAACTTTCCAACAGGTTGGATTTCAAATAAACATTATGGTGGGCCTTAAGATAGTTTCAACAGTGGGAATCACTCTCCCCGCTATTTTCTATGGTGGGGTCCGCTATAGATAAATGCCTAACAAATGTTCTTTTGAAGATAAATGCCTGACAAATGTTTTTTCCTCCAAATGACACCTCTTTCCTATTAGCTTTTTTTTTTTTTTTTAAAGATTGATTAATATCAAAAGTACATATTTTCCATCTGTATCATGTTTTCTTTTTTCTCAAATTCTTGGTTCCATCTCTATAAACCACCAGTTGGATTTAAATGAAGCACCTTTGACACTCTTCTCTTATTTGTCAATCATAATCCATGTTAAATTGTGCTTTGAAACTGATGCTGCAATTTGTTGATGTATATGACCAAAATGAAGAAACTTAAAATTGAGAATGCTTTTATGGATTTTTACGATCATATTGATTTATATGTATTGTAGAATGATGCTTAGAAATCAAATATGTTTTTTTGACGGTCTAAATTACTAAATGCGATTTTGGGAAGGTTATGTGTTGACTGGTAAATATAGACAATCATATATGTTGTTGATGGAGCAGACTTGGATGTGCGTCGGAGCTATTCAGATGTTGAGTGGGGGTCCTTGGAAGGTGGGAACCGCTGTTATGACTATGATAAAGCTGTCCATTTTCTATGGACAACATTGGAGTAGCCTGATCATTTGGATAGGTCGTGTTTATGTATTTTCTCAAAATTAATGGAGCAGACCCATATGTGTGCCGGAGCTATCTAGATAAGCGAGGGTCCCCAGAAGGTGGGAATCGCTGCTATGACCATGATGAAGCTGTCATTTCCTATGGACATCATTGGAGTGGTCTGGCCATTTTGACAGGTCGTGTTTATGTATTTGCTTGAAATTAATGGAGCAAACCCAAATGTGCGTCAGAGCTATCTGGATGAGCAGGGTTTCCTGGAAGGTGAGAATCGTTGTTATGACCATGATGAAGCTGTCATTTTCTATAGACAGCATTGGAGTGTCCTGACCATTTAGACAGGCTATGTTTATGTATTTGTTCGAAATTAATGGAGCAGACCCGGATGTGTGTCGGATCTATCTGGATGAGCAAGGGTCCCTAGAAGGTGAGAATAGCTGTTATGATCATGATGAAACTGTCATTTCTTATGGAAAATATTGGAGTGGCCTGGCCATTTGGACAGGCTGTGTTTATATCTGTATTTGCAGGGACCACACCCTTAACCTAAACCACACCCTAAACTTATAACCTATAACCTAAACCTATACTTATAACCTAAACTTATTCTCAAATCCCAAAACATAAACCTAAACCTTAACCTATAACCTACAACATTAACCTAACCCTAGAACCTAAACTCAATTCCCTAAACCTTAACCTATAACCTACACTTATAACCTAAACCTAAACCTATAACCTTAACCTAAATGTAAAAGCTAAACCTAAACCTATACTTATAACCTAAACCTATTCTCAAATCCTGAAACCTATAACCTAAACCTAAACTTATAACCTAAACCTAAACCTAAACCTATAACCTAAACTTAAACCTAACCCTTAACCTATAACCTATAACCTAAAACCTAAACCCGATCCCGAACTTGAACCCGATTTCCTAAACCTAAACCTTAACGTATTTTCAAATCCCTAAACCTAAACCTACACCTAATTCTAATCTCAACTCCCTAACTTAAACCTAAACCAAAACTTGAAAACCCAAACCTAAACCCGATCTCGAACCCGAACCCAATTTCCTAAACCTAAACTTATAACCTTAACCTAAACCTATTCTCAAATCCCAAAACCTATAACCTAAACCTAAACCTTAACCTAAACTTATAACTTATAACCTAAAACCTTAACCTAAACCTATTTTGAAATCCCAAAAACTATACTTATAACCTAAACCTAAACCTTAACCTATAACATAAACCTATACTTATAACCTTAACCTAAACCTATAACCTTAACCTAAACCTATTCTCAAATCCCAAAACCTATACTTATAACCTAAACCTAAACCTATACTTATAACCTTAACCTAAACTTATAACCTTAACTTAAACCTATTCTCAAATCCTAAAACCTATACTTATAACCTAAACCAAAACCTTAATCTAAACCTAAACCTATACTTATAACCTATAATTTAAACCTAAACCTAAACCTTAACCTATAACCCAAACCTTAACCTATAACTTGTAACCTAAAACCTAAACCCAAACCTAAACCTGATCCCGAACCCGAACCTGATATCCTAAACCTAAACCTTAACGTATTCTCAAATCCCTAAACATAAACCTACACCTAATTCTAATCTCAACTCCCTAACCTAATCCTAAACCTAAACTTGAAAACCCAAACCTAAACCCGATCCCGAACCCGATTTCCTAAACCTAAACTTATAACCTTAACCTAAACCTATTCTCAAATCCCAAAACCTATAACCTAAACCTAAACCTAAACCTATAACCTATAACCTATAACCTTAACCTGAATCTATTATGAAATTCCAAAACCTACACTTATAACCTAAACCTATACCTTAACATTTAACCTAAACCTAAACCTACTCTCAAATCCTAAAACCTGTACGTATAACCTAAAACTAAACCTTAACTTATAACCTAAACCTATACTTATAACCTTAACCTAAACTTATAACCTTAACATAAACCTATTCACAAATCCCAAAACCTATACTTATAACCTAAATCTTAACCTAAACCTATAACCTAAACCTAAACCTAAACCTTAACCTATAACCTAAACCTATAACTTATAACCTATAACCTAAAACCTAAACCCAAACCTAAACCCAATCCCGAACCTGAACCCAATTTCTTAAACCTAAACCTTAACGTATTCTCAAATCCCTAAACCTAAACCTTCACCTAATTCTAATCTCAACTCCCTAACCTAAACCTAAACGTAAACTTGAAAACCCAAACCTAAACCCGATCCCAAACCCGAACCTGATTTCCTAAGCCTAAACTTATAACCTTAACCTAAACCTATAATCAAATCCCAAAACCTATAACCTAAACCTTAACCTAAACTTATAAATTATAACCTAAAACCTTAACCTAAACCTATTCTAAAATCTCAAAACCTATACTTATAACATAAACCTAAACCTTAACCTATAACCTAAACCTATACTTATAACCTTAACCTAATCTTATTCTCAAATCCCAAAACCTATACTTATAACCTAAACCAAAACCTTAACCTATAACCTAAACCTGTACTTATAACCTTAACCTTAACCTAAAACTATTCTCAAATCCCAAAGCCTATACTTATAACCTAAACCTAAACCTAAACCTATAACCTATAATTACAACCTTAACCTAAACTTAAAACCTTAACCTAAATCTATTCTCAAATCTCAAAACCTATACTTATAACCTAAACCTAAACCTTAACCCATAACCTAAACCTATACTTATAACCTTAATCTAAACCTATAACCTTAACCTAAACCTATTCTCAAATCCCAAAACCTATGCTTATAACCTTAACCTATACTTATAACCTTAAATAAACTTATAACCTTAACCTAAACCTATTCTCAAATCCCTTAATTATAACCTAAACCTTAACCTATGACTTATAACCTAAACCTATAACCTATAACCTAAACTCAATTCCCTAAACCTTAACCTATAACCTAACCTAAACCTAAACCTATAACTTACACTTATAACCTAAACTTGTAACCTTAACCTAAATGTAAAACCAAAACCTAAACCTAAAACGTAAATGTATTCTCAAATCCCTAAACCTAAACCTAAACCTATAACCTACAACATTAACATAAACTTATAACCTACAACATTAACCCAAACCTATACTTATAACCTAAACCTATTCTCAATTCCCAAAACCTATAACCTAAACCTAAACCTCAACCTAAACCTAAACCCATAACCTAAACCTTAACCTATAACCTAAACCTTAACCTTAACCTATAATGTATAACCAATAACCTAAACCTATAACCTAACCTTAACCTATAACCTAAACCTTAACCTATAACGTATAACCTATAACCTAAACTCAATTCCCTAAACCTACACCTATTCCTAATCTCAACTCCCTAACCTAACCTAAACCCGATCCCAAACCTGAATTTGAATCCCTAAACCCTTTGCCTAAACTTAAACCTATAACATAAACCTAAACTTAACTCACTTAACTTAAACCAACACCTTAACCCAAACATATAACCCGAACCCGAACCCGAACTCGAATCTGAACCTGAATTCCTAAACCTAAACCCAAACCTAAACCTATTCTCAAATCCCTAAACCTATAACCTAAACCTATTTTCAAATCCCTAAACTTATAACTTAAACCTAAACCTAAACCTATAACCTAAACCTATTCTCAAATACCTAAACCTATTCTCAAATCCTTAAACCCATAACCTAAACCTATTCTCAAATCCCTAAACCTATAACCTAAACCAAAACCTATAACCTATAATCTAAACCCAAACCTAAACCTATAATCTTAACCTAAACCTAAACCTAAACCTAAACCTTAACTTATAACCAAAACGTATACCTATAACCTATAACATAAAACCTAAACCTGATCCCGAACCTAAACTTGATTTCCTAAACCTAAACCTTAACCTATTCTCAATTCCTTAAAGCTATAAACTATAACTTAAACCTATAACCTAAACCTAAACCTAAAACCTAAACCTAAACCTAAAACCTAAATGTATTCTCAAATCCTTAAAATTAAACCTACACCTAATCCTAATATCAACTCCTTAACCCAAACCTAAACTTGAAAACCCAAACCTAAACCCGAAACTGAACCCGAACCCAATTTCCTAAACCTAAACCTTAACCTTAACCTTAACCTTAACCTAAACCTAAACCTTAACCTATAATCTAAACCTTAACCTATAACCTATAAGCTAAACCTATAACCTATAACCTAAACCTAAACCTAAAACGTAAATGTATTCTCAAATCCCTAAACCTAAACCTAAACCTATAGCCTACAATATTAACATAAACTTATAACCTACAACATTAACCCAAACCCATACTTATAACCTAAACCTATTCTCAATTCCCAAAACCTATAACCTAAACCTAAACCTAAACCTAAACCTATAACCTAAACCTTAACCTATAACCGAAACCTTAACCCATAACGTTGTTTCGACAAAGAAACAAATGCATTTGATTTGGGAGATTGTCTTATTCAAACATCACAGAGAAAGAGTATTAGGAACATTTATCACATTTCATTAATACTGGGTTCATTTACATCCTCTTTACATCCCTTGATTCTAAGATAGATCATTTGAAAATAAATAACTTATGTTTTAAATATCAAAGGTTCATTTCGACAGCCTTTCGACGCCTGTTTCAACCATCTCCTGTGACTTAGGAGGAATGCCGATTAGATTGACGAGTCTTCGATGAAACAGAGATTTCAGCTGCATAACGGTGTCTGTTTCAGTCATCCCTAATTCTTAGGGGAAATGTCGATTCAATCGACTAATCTTCTTCCTTTGCACTTGACAATAGGAGAAAGGAGAGTGCTGGAAGGATAAAGCCTTGCATGGGCATTTCGGCAGCATGACGACCCTTGAGCTTTACAGACTGCAGGGCAGTCTGGTTGTACGGACCCATGTAACCGATACCGGTTGCGCGGTCCTGCGCAACTGTCATGAGACATCTCTCCTACCTTCTATCTTTTGCTTCTCTCTGCTCCTTTTGAAGATCTTCAATTACCCCTAATGAAGGAGGGGAAGGGGTATTTATAGACCCTCGCACGTGTGAAAATCCTGATCTTAGCGATGTGGGACTAATTTTCAGTGCTTTAGATCAATCCTCAAAGGACCATTTTCGCAACACAATTTGGTGAGCAGCGCAACTGATATTTCCTTCGCGCGCACCCGTGCAAGAGAGATCGATTGGGTGGAGCCACGCAACCGACATTAGTTGCGCGGACCTGCGCACCTTCTTGAAAACTATCTTTATCTTCTTCTTTTCAATAGCTCTTTTTATCTTACCATCCCTCCTTGCTTGATTCCTTTCATCATTTTTTATGCCTCAACAGATGCCCCCTTGATCCTTTCTTTATTTTTTCAAGAAAGGAAAAAGGATCAAAATTCATCCTTTTCATCTAACTTGCGCGGACCGGCACAACCGGGCGTGTATATACTCGGCTGCGGTAGCCTATAAATACCGTACTTCCCTCATAGTCTGCAGTTTCCTCATTCTCTAGAAAAAAAATTTTCTTCTGGCGATTTTCCCGGTTAACCGACATCGTCTGTGTGGACTCGCGCAATGGATCTCCCATTCGCGCAAGTTTACTAAGTGTTGCGACACTCCGCGCAACTGTTTTCGATTGTGCGGACCAACGCAACCAGGACTTTGCTCTTTTTCAGACTTTCCCTACAATCTTCCTTAGGTCTTTAACCTCCTTCTCTTCATGGCCCGTATCAAGAGGACCCTTCGTCCTGTAAACCCTCCAACTGACCATCTTCTCATCTTGACTCTCCTGATACATCTTCTCATCGCCCATCTCCTTCCGCTGATTAGCCACCGACCAAAGGTGCCAAAATCACCACTCAAACACCTGCGTACTTCAAAGAGCTAGTACTCCCAACTTTTGATTTCACCGATCGCATTGAATCGCTTTCCTCTCCCATTCACCTGGCTATAATCATGGGGAACATAGAGTTACCTCCAAAACATGGTCGTGAATATGATTGGGAAAAGTGGCTGAAGACAACCGTCCATATTCGCACGGATAGCGACAGACCCCCTGCCAGAGAAGATACCCCGCCTGCTTCTCGCTCCAAGAAAACTCATCGAGACAAGGCAAAGGAGTTTGAAGAAAAGATAAAGGAGCATAATAAGAAAAAGCTCTAAAACTCTTGGGAATCCGTTCGGGTAATCGAGGGCATCATGAAATTCAACAACCCTTATTCAGAAGGTATGACAATAATTCCCATCAATGTTCATTGTCACCAGTCCATCCTGAAATGCGAACCCATAGATTACGTAGACAGAGAGAAATTGATGTATACTGAATCATGGGCAATGCGAGAACCTTGAATTCTCAAAGGGAAGATATAAGTGCAGAAATCGTGACAAATCATTGGAGAAGCCCATCCCATGATCTTCCTCACTCCCTTTCACAGTCCACACAATCTCTTTCCAACATATTTCTATGAGACTATCAGACAGCGGTACAAGGACTGTGACCCTCTTTAGGGATCGGAAGATTTTCGGACAAGGGGCCTGCTGACTTGTAACATCCCGAAAATCGGGGGTCGAGCATAAACTCCACTCCCGAGTTCCAGAACATCACCTATGCAACATTTTCAATGATGGATGAATGTTGTTCATATTAGTGCAGAAAACATGAGTGAGATTAGACCAAAATGACATATCATACTCCAGAGACATTTAAGTGTCTCAAGTGAAAGACTGCGATAAATATATAAAATGTATAATTGATTGTAAGTCTCCAGAGTGTGAACATGTTACCGGGTTAACTAAATACATGTATACTCCAAAATTGGAAAGAAAAGAATATACATGGGTGTTTAAATAAAGGTAAAATACCAAGTGTATTGTCATCTAATCAGTAACCCTATAACCCCGTCGATCAGAACCTGCATATAGAAGGAATCCTTCCCAACATCATAAAGTCCAGCTCTGCTTCGCAAGCAACGCCATCATCTGAAACTAAAATAGGGACTGGTTGGTGTGGCCAACACCGTTCCATAACGTGTGAGTGAGTAATTAACTCAGTGAAAACTATACAGCAAAGGTTAACATGTTATCAATCTAATCAAGCAGTAATGATAAAGCAGTACAATCAAACAAGTCCTAGATCTCTTGTTAATGCAAGAATGATATGAGGTAATGATGTATGCCCTCACCACAAACTCCCTCATGCTACATCATCTAACGATGGCGGCATGAATCACTACCACTGTGCTCTCACACTAATGTCAATGGCACATGCAATGCGATGTCATGAGTATGATTACCAAGTTCTTATTAGTCCTTTTCATACAGAAGGATTGGGAAGCTAAGACACCTCCCTTGTATCATTTCCCAACGTTGATCCATTCTAGGGTTGTCAGTTCTAGGAATCTCAGACGATGTTATGGTTCTAGGTCACTGCAAGGGCTACCAGGGCTGTTGGGCACAATCGTTGCTCCTCTCCCCCATCACCTTATCAATTCAGGCCTACTTATATCTTCAAGACTGCAACAGGACTCGTCGCCCCTATGCAGTGTCAGGATAAACTCAAGGTCACTACAGAGGGCTGTCAGGGCTGTTGCGCGCAATCGTTGCTCCACTCCCCCATCACCAAACAGTGTAGGCAGACAACAAGAATATAGTGTCTCATACCACCATAATCTGCTCAAAGTAGGGTGCTCACTGGTCACTACGGGGAGGTTTATGGCCTCAACGTAGGCCGACAGCTCGACCACGGTGTCCCATACCACCATGCCCGGCTCATGAGTCTTAGGGGATCTTAGTACCACGGTTAACGAGAGTTTCACTGGTAAGCTCGGTGTCTTAGATTCAAACAGTTGCGACCAAACATAGTGAACAAACATCGGTCAAACGGGTTGGTTAATAAGCTCAACTAGGCCAAGCGTACTTTGAGTTGAACAACATGGAATGCATAAGCACTCCGTGTGGCCTAACCACTGCCGAACATCCCAAGCATGACTCAGATTCGCTAAACTCATCCTATGTGGCAAAGACAACCTCGATTTGGAGTACGATTACCGATTGCCTGGACTGTAGCACAGCCCCATTCACATACACATACAATAACTAGCATATGATTCATATTCTGCATCTATATGAACAATCATGAAGTATAACTTGAATGTAAATAGTACATGCAGGAATTCATCCGCACATTTAACATGCTTCAACTAAGTACACAATCCATGGAGGAAATCATACACTCACTTAGCATGGATAATCTAAGTTACATTATTCATGAAGGAATTCATAGACTCACGTGTTGTGATGGAGATCCATACCTCAACCAGCTTAGCAATCATACTTTACTAACTACTAAGGCATTTATTCAAACACTTAGATTACACATTATATCATACATATTCTGCATTCATTAACATACGTATTAGGGAAAATCCTTTCGTCAAAGGGTTATCTCCTATACATCAATCGTATATCCATGACAGTTAGTCATGGCAAACACGAAAGCGAATTCCATACTCATGTAGCCACTTTCACAAATACTTAGACTACACAATATGACATACCCCACATATGTTGATAAACATGTATTAGGCTAATCCGTTCACCCAGAAGTTGATACACATGCATCTAGCATACATAGACAACGATTAATCATGGCAAACTCAAATTCATATTTTATATGTATACGGTATTTTTTACAAATACGAAGAATACAGTATATTCAACATAGTTAACGTATAACTGAAAAACAAAACGGACAGCACTTTATACATGTGAAATAGTATCCTAAGCAAGAATAAATCATTACTTAGCATTGAAAGTCTTGAAAATCATAACCTAAACGTATATAGTCCGCACCTTACGTCGTAGAATCGCAACGAACTCGACAGAGACTCCAAGTCTTTATCTACAGCACAAGGGTAACCTGTAGCATGAAATAGGTTAGCTATAATATCACTTAGACTATTATAAGCTTCAAAATAGGTTAGGGTTAGGATTTCTTACCTAAGAACGAAGTCAGAATCGCCGGGATAGCGATTGCAAAGTGATGGTTAAGCATGTAGATCGGCAGGGAAGAATAGCAAGAAGATTCTCCCACTTCTCTCACACTTTCTCTCTCTTTTCTCTCTTCTCTCTAGGTTTTCTCTCAAATTCGTAAGGTCTAAATGAGGGAGGGTTTAAGGTCCTTATATAAGCCCAAATATGATGAAAATAGACTTGAAGTCAAGGTATGCTTAAGTTATAACCAAATCGGGTCTGTTCCGATCCAACGGAGCACTTCTGGAGGTCCTGTTACTAAATGCGGTCGAACTTAAGCTCTCTAATATTGGATCTAGGTCTAGCTAAGTTTTCAATCTAGTAGGGTTTCTAGATTGACCGTGGTGGACCAGTTTCAATTCAGCGGTCACCGAAATTCGATCAGGGCCATAAGTACTATGACATGTAAGGGTCAACTTTCCTGATCCGAGGGTAAAATTTGGTCGAATTCTAACGGTCAGAATGCTTAAAAATGTCATGCAAGTGACACGTGCCAGATTTATTAAAAATTGAATTAATTTTCTAAATATTTTTCTTTTCTCACTCTCTTTACTCCGGACTCAGTAAAATGGTCTCAGGATATCGGTTGGGCTTGATTTTTAAAATGATTGTCAAGTCTAACTAGGTGGTCATAATGGTCTAAGATTATAGATATCGGACTTTCGACGTGCGATCTAGATCCAATACAAAGTTTTAAAGTGCTCCTGAGAACAAACAGGTTTAGAGTTTGATCCTAGATTTTAGGGTAACGTAGCGTCAATGATTCTATAGGTTTTGGGTCTTACAGATCGTATTTAAAGTGGTTGGTACTCATTTCACAGGTAATCTAGTGTAGCGATGGCTAATTCACGTTAAATTTCTAAAGAATAAGGTTCTAAATGATTTCTCTGGCTTTGAAATTGAGTTCTGAGAGTGATATGGTTGACCAATTGCCTAAGGACGTCTAACCTCGGGTTGGAAAAAATTCGGGGTGTTACATGACTTCTCGCCGCTATTCTTCTAATTGGACAGAGGTAATCTTGAAGAAACACATGAGTACTCTTGCCAAAGCGAGCCTTTATGATGCGATAGAAGTCACATCTAAGTACTTCTATAAGGAACCCTCCGTGCTGAAAGGTTTCCTTGAATATTGGTCTCCCACTACCAACTCTCTTCACTTGCCATTTGGGAAAATGAGCATAATGCTATGAGATTTGCATCGCATAGTAGGCCTCCTGCTATCAGGAAGATTTTATGATGAGTTCAATCCGAAAAATGCAGAGTTAGCATTTATATCTTCTCCCAACCGTAGACCTTCCATCTCTGAAACCACTGTCGAACTTTTTAGAGAAATGGGAAAGTTTCTGAATTTTCACAAACTGTACCCTTTGCAATGGCTGGCTCATTTTTCTAGAATGCTCAGGTATTCCAGGCTCAGAGATTAGCATTTTCCTTCTCATCACATACTCCTGCATATTAACTCCTTTTTCATTTTACAAATTCCGTGACAGTCGCTGTAAGGAACTAACGATTCTTCGTGACAATATGAAGGAACGACCGGATTATAGTTCCTTTGCTGAACTTGCAGCCTTTCTAGCTTACTAGCTAAGCATAATTGCTCTTCCTAGTTCCAATTGGACAGATGTTATTCGCCCTACCACCTTCGTTGTCACCGGAGCTCTAGCGGAAGGTCAGAAATATTCCATCGCGCCTCCCGTGCTATGTTCCATCTATAGGGCCTTTGGAGAAATCTCTACTCACGTCAAGAATCCCACCCTGGGATCTTCATCAGCATACACTGCCTGACACTACTTCACTGGATGGTTAGGAGTCTATTTCCCTTGGACTTTTGAAGCACCAGAGAAGGCTTATGTCAACCCTTCCCATCTTCCTCTCTGGTTTTTTCAACAAAGAGCCATAACCAAAAGGTCGTATGAATGGGTGATCAACAAGATCCAGGACTTTGATCAAGTGGACTTCTTCCAATTTCACCTTCATCGCTATGCTCAAGACACAGATATGGTGGATCAGGGGGCACTGACTGTAGCGAAAAGGGCCTTCTTTCTTTCAATCCGTTCTTGCAGTTTACCTCTTAGAGAAGGGACAAAATTTTAGAGAGAACCATACTATCCCAGCCATTTTTCTCGCCAATTCGGCTATGACTAAGCCGTACCAAAAGATAGTGAGTTGGTCACTAAGAGAATGCATTGCTATGGAACAGGTCCTTTGAACTGAGCCAAGATATGGAAGCAACTATTAGGCGGTCGTGTCAACTCTTCTTTCATCATCCCTAGCTGCGACCAGATAGTTCGTAGCTGGATGAGATGGTGGGACCATCAATCGTTTCTGATCAAAAAACACCTACCAGTGGACTCCCTTCTCTTTCTTCATCCACCTCGGCTCAGGGGAAAAAAAATTGAGAACGAAATCATTTTCATTCTAGAGAAGAGTCGTGCTCCTCATCATGGTGAAATTTGTAGAAAGATATCGACGGAAGAGCCAATTCATGAGAGAAAACTAATTAATACTTTAGACGGTTGGTTTGTTCATGGAGTTCTAGTGGAATTTGAACATGTCCCCCATGACCTTGGTGGCCGAGTTTCAAAAAATATTGCAGGGACATCCTCCCCTATTCCTGAAGAAATTGCTACAGCTGAGGAGAATCCAGCTCGAAACGAACCTTCCCCTTCTTCACAACCTTTTCCCCCTAGCTCATAGTCTCCGATGACTAGATCATGAGCACGTCTACAAACATCCTCACCCATTCCTCAGGAAGAGGAAAGACAGGTCTCCTCATCTCCCTCAGTTCCAGTCACCAGGAGATCTCTGAGAGAAAGCAACCAGCCCGTCTCATACAAAGGAAAACAAGTCGTGGTTGTGAAAGTGGATGAGGAGGATTTGGCAAGTGAAAGTTCATCTTATTCATCAGAAGATTCCACTCCCCTGGGGTCTGTAGATGATGATAACGATGATGATAATGATGGAAATGATGGAGCTCAGAACGACAACTATGAAGAAGGGGAGGTTAACATAGATGATGAGGAAAATATTACCGTCGAAAATGTAGAGGGGGAGCATTTCCCCCTGACCACCAAGATTTCCCCTACCACTTCTATTCCTGGCAAGCCACATGCAGCAACCGAAGAGGATGAAGAACCCTTGGACTATGGGGAATATGGGTATTCACCTGGTAAGGGAGTTCGAATTCCTTAAACATTCACGTGCTTGTCTAGTTATCACCATCTTATCATCACTGTCATTTCCTTTTCAGGTATGCATGTGGCTAATATCGAGACAAGCGCTGCCCCCTCTGTAGATCTTCATCCAACTGCACCAATGGCTTCACCACAGGTTTCTTTGGTTCCTCTAGTGACATCGAAAAGTGTGGCCCGTGAAATTGTATTCCCTGTCGAGACTACCTATCTACCAACTCCTACTACCAGAGACTCAAGCATAAAAGTGAGGGCGCCCACTCTTGCTGACATGTTGGAAGTTGGTACTTCTGCAGCCCCAGAAGTTCCTTCGCTTGCTGGTTACACCTCTGTGACAGGTATATATATTAATTTGAAGGGCTGCAAATTCTTCATTTTGTGTTACTTACTTTAACTCTATTTCCTATTCATGTTATAAGAATTCTTCCCTGTAGCGGGGCGGCCAGCTCCGAATCTATGGCCATTGTCTCTGAGCTACCATTTCCTTTGAAGATTCCTGCTCCCAAAATGCTTTTGATGAAAAACTCTTTGTCAATGGTAGTTCATATCTTCAAAGATCCTGAACAATGGCCAGACCTGGATATCACCATCAAGATTCTGGAAAGCTCTGTAAAAATGGTGAAGATTAATATTTCTGTTTTGCGTGATTCTCTCCTCAGATTCCGTGATTCGATAGCTTCTTTGGCATCAGCAGAGAATATTAAGATTGCTCCAGAAGTTCTGGAATACGGGAAGCAGTTAGCTTTGTCTAAGGAGAAAGCTTCACTTATTGCTTCTACCATATCTGAATTAGACCAAGAGCATTTGCCTTTGCAAGAACAGCTGAAGACCCTCACTGATGATAAGGTACTTATTCAAGATCGTATTGTGGCTTTGAGAGAAGAAATTTCATAGCTGGAACTGAAAGGTCATGAGACGGAACTGTCTATACAGGAGGTCAATGAGAAACTTAATGTCAACATTCAGTCGGCCAATGCTGAAAAGTCTGAATTACTCAAGAGTAAGGAAATGATCACATCCTTGGAAGACAAATTAGCTGGCCTTCCTGATTAAACAAAGATTATTCTTGAAGAGAAGTCAAAGCATGATGCGGCACAGATTCAATTAAAAGAAGACTTGCAGCAATATATGAATATAGTAGGCATTACAGAGGAATTATAAGCATGTAATCCCCTTTTTTTTATACTTTTGCTTCTTTCTTTCTTTCCCTTTTTCCTTCCTTTTGAGTGTATGTTTTCTTTTGACTTGCAATAGTAAATTTCAGTAACTTTTTCACACACTTCTGCATTATGCATTATTCCAGACATATTGTCTATACAATATCCTTAACATGAATTTGCTGCATTTGAACATTGCACATAGTTTATCATAACATTCTATAAAACTAATCATAAAGAACCAACATTTTATGCTTGTCAGTATGGGATTTCCTATATGACTTCATTCGTTTATATTTATTGGCGGTGCTAGATTTCAATTTAGTCAGTTGCACACACAGTTTAAGCTCTTGAGTAGTGGAGCGAACTTATTTGGACTCTGGTTAGAGTCGGGTGTTACGTGATGGCCTCTGTAACTCTTAGGAGTTCGTTGGACTTCTCACTGCCTAGGGAGTTCACAAATCGCGATCCATCAGAGGGGCCCAGTGAAGCTACCGGGGCCGTGAACTCGGTTGGTTTTATGCATAGGGTTGGCCACGGTAACTCTCTAGAGTTCACAGAGCTCGCAAGGCTACCTTTGGGGGTACCAAATCCATGGTTGTCAGTCCATCGATGAGTAGGTTTAAGCCCTTCCTCATGAGTTAGTACCGGAATCGAACCATAAATCTGGGGGGTCTTATGCATGGTTGGCCTATCTAAAGCTTGCACTGTAACCCTCATTTTCTTCATCTGTAAGGTCAGCCCATTCACGGGAGGGCATTATCCTCCATTCCCTGTGACGCTGTCAGAAAGCTATACAGATGGCATGGGGGTTACGCTGATTGGTCATTTGAGGACTTTTGGTCATTCAGGCTTTTGGTCATTGAGGACTTTTGATCGTTCAGGCTTTTGGTCATTGAGGACTTTTGGCCTTTTAGACTTTTGGTCATTGACTCCGTCAGCTGCCCGCATGGGATGCGTACGATGGCCTTCACGGGCTTTTTAGGGCCACTGGCTTCTCACCGCTCCCTGAATGACGATCTTCATAGGTCTCATACACAGCGGGCCATTGGCTTGACTGGGCTGCCTTTTTATAATCATAGGTCTTATGCATAGCCGATCCCTTTTTAAGTTTTGGTCCTTTTAGGACTTAGCCCTCTTTTTTTTTTTCAAGACTTGGCTAGACTTCCTTTTTATGATCATAGGTCTTATGCATAGTTGGTCATATAGGCTTGGCTAGGCTGCCTTTTTTTTATGATAAGCAGTCATCGCTGTCACCAATTTTATATAGTTGGCTGTATGATTCATTCTACTGTCATCATATGGTTGATCAATAATTGACATTTCTCTGGTTGATCAATAATTGACATTTCGCTACTGCTGACAATGTCATGAGGACTTTTATATCATGTTTAAAGTAATGTATCAACTTAGCGATAATGGCAACTTTGATAAGCGACTGATTGGTGACAGCGATAGTTGCTCTCTTGTTATTTTAAAATCATTGATACCTGATGATTCTGATGACAATCTTTTGTGTCGGCGATGATCATCAATGCTGATAGCAATCGTTATTGCTTGATAGCGGTCATCAGGACTTTTCAAAAATGTCTTGAAAGACTTTCAGCGATGATTTAGAATGCTGTCTTGGAAGACGATGATGAGTATTTTTGCCTGAAATTGTTTATCTGTATCGTTTGTCCGTATTGTTTGCAATATACCAGCTTAATGGTGATATCAATTTCAGGCAAAATTTTGTAGAGCTGACTTGATGACGTTCATCTTCTTCGTCTTTCTTTATTTATTAGCATATGATCTTGATATGCTTGTAAACTTCTCCCTTATTCATTCTATTCATCTTGTCCCCTTTTGATACAGAATTATTATCTTGATAATGTTCTGTATCAAAATCAGTAGCGCCTTCAGAAGTAATTCCTTCTTGTCAATGTGAGTATAGGCCAACATAGGCTTCTATTTACTCCTTTGAAGAACTTTACTTTTATTGAGTACATCTTATCTCATTTGATCTTGAACTTTCCCCCTGAATATGATTGTAACTATTGTTAGAAATATACTCTTTCTTCTTTCTTCTTGGAAATTTCGAGGCGATATATTTCTGCAGAAGGCTACACAATTGTGATCATATTTATCAACTAGCTTGCCCCCAACCCTTGAAATTTTATACGCTTATCCCGATCGATCCCAATGGGGATTTGAATTCTCTTCCCACGGTTTAAGCTAACGGGTTCCTCATAATCAAAACCCATGCTTTTTATGATCTTTTTACTTGTCGGGCTATACTTTTGGAGGTCTTGTGGCGTTAACCTACCATGGTATACATTGTTTTGAGTCTCTCTTCCTGTCTTTACTGCTTCAGAAACATAGAACTCTATTGGCTCAGGGTATTTTTCGCTCGCCTTAACTTGAAATCTTCCTGGAGCGGTTGGAAATGGCTTATTTCTTTTAGCATACGGCAATGACACTGTGTAATTTGACTGTAAAATTTTTAGCTGTTCAGATGACAGCAAAGTTAGCGGCGGTTGTCCCTGTTGCCTTAAATGTTTTGGCACAAAATAGAATTTCTTACTTATTCCGCGGTCTCGGATGACCCTGCTTTTTCTGCTCCTTTCATGATTACATTTTCCTAATCATCATTTAGAATGTTACCTTCATCCTTATTCATCTTTTCGATAGCGAATTCTTTATAGTAGCTTGCGTCTGCAAAGAAGGACTCGGCTTCTGTATACAGTTTTGCATCGGCTATTACTTTATGTAGTACTCCATCTTTACAGTATTTGAAACACTGATGCAGAGTAGAGGGTATGATATTGTACTGATGTATCCACGGCCTCCCTAAGAGAAGGTTATATGTCATTACCGCACTTATAACGTGACACACAACATCAGTAGTCAATTCTCCTATTTCCAACGTTACCGTAATCTTACCAAGTGCGCACTGCCCATCTTGATTAAAACCTTGTATCATCATTCCGCTAGGGCGTAGTTCTGAGCGACGATAATTCAATGTACCTAACATCGAAAGTGGCAAAAGATTCACTGCATACCCATTATCTATCATAATCCGTTTGACTTTCTTCCCACGGATATGGCCTTCTATCATCAGTGGTCTGTTATGTTCTTCCTCACAGATCAGATCGTCATCAGAAAAAGAAATGACCGGGAGACAATCTTCTTGTTCATCAAGTTTGTCATGCTCTAACTCTGCTAGTACAGTTTCTCTAATGTCATGATCGGACAATGCCTGGATCAAACTCTGCCGGAATTCTTCTAAAAGCTCAAGTGCATCATAAACACTTAATCAGCTGGTATTCCTTTTAAATAACTTACCACATCATAAGTCATGCTCGTCATCTCATTCTTCTCTTCTATTTTATCGTTATTACTCTATTTTTCAATCATTTCTTTCCTAATGACTTCTGATTTTTGCTTTATAGGACTTACCACTTTCTTGCCTGATTGTAACATGATTAACGCAACCTTCTTTGCTGTTTTACCTCCTTCTTCTTTATCTTTCTTTCGAATTGTAAGCACATTTACAGTTGCCATGGCACCCCTTTCTTTTTCTTTCCCCAGTACTATCTCACCCCTGTCAATTAGTCATTGTATTATACATTTTAACATATAGCAATTCTTTATTGGATGTCCCACAAGACGATGATAACTACAGAAATCCCTTTCTTTGGTTCTCGTTATGTCTTCTGGGCATTTAGGCTCCGGTAATACTATCGTGTCGGCTTTCAATAACTGTTCCATCATAGGGATGACATCTTCCTTATCAAATGCGAATACCTCATGAGAATTTAACATTCTAGGCCTCTTTCCATTGTATCTGTTTCTTGACTGACTCCCTTCTTCGCGTCGGTCTGGTCTTCTTTCCCTCGAGTCCCTTGCATCTTTACCTCTTCTATCATGATCAACAGTGTTCACGGCTGTCCTACCGGATACGCTCCTGGTTGTATCATGGTGAAATGTTGGGATCTTGCGAGTCATCAGTTCCAACGTGTGGGCTTTAGTGGCCAAGTCACGAAAAGTTTTGATATCGGCTCTAGTGAGTCTGAACGCATTTCCTGTCCCCATAGAATTTAGACACATTTTAACTTGTCCTTTTTCTTCCGGTAGTTGTCTACATGAAGCCCCTAACATTTTTCATCTGTCTATAAATTTCTCTACCGACTCTCCTTCTCTCTGCCGAATAGAGGCTAGCTCCGTAATACTGACATCACGTTCTGAAGAGAAGAAGTTTGACATGAAAACTTCTTGCATTTGTTCCCAGGTGCATATCGATCCTTGTGCCAGACTAGAATACCATCGAAATGCTTTGTGTGTTAGTGATGAACCAAACAGCCACAAGCAGTATTGTGGTATTGTAGAAAAATTTCCCATACTGGTGATGAAATGCATCAAATGCTCCTCTGGAGATCCTTCTCTATTGAAATTTTAAAAATTTGGGTGTTTAAAATTGGCCGGAAAGGGGATATCTTCGACTTCTCTTGGATACGGCGTTCGATACCTAAAACGCCCGGTATTTTCACGTTCTCTTTCTGCTCTAACCGTCTCTTCGACCACTTGCCTCACCTCATCTTGTGTCACGGTTCTCGCCGCCGGAATGGACCCCATTGACCCTGCCCCCTGTGGTGGGAGGATGTCAGGCTGATTTTCTTGCCCCTCTGTTGCATTCTGGGGAATCGCCATTCGAGCTACGTTATGTGTGAGGGTCACCAGTGCTTCTCTGAGATTTTTGCATTCTTCCATTAATGCGTTCTGGGCCTCTGCCATTGCATTGAAATGATCTTCTGTAGTTACTCTATAATCTAGATTTGTTCTAGCCATGAATACTGTAGCTTCTCCACTTTTTGATGAGGCGGTGATTGAAGGAGAGCAAGAGTATGTTGATGTAACAGGGCTCACAGAAAAAGGAGGAGACGGAGTTTCGTTGGACCTTTTCGTGCCCTCTGTGACATCAATTGACTGAGACAATGCCGATACTGGTGAATCTTTCTGAGATGGCATTGGCGATCTGAGCACCAATGCTTTTCCCTTTTGCTCTCTTGCTCGTTCAGCCATTGAAGCATTTAAAGCTGGAAAGTCATGTGCTGTCAACTGGGGAACTGTTTGCATGGAATAAATTACCGGAGGAGCAAGTTCAGGATTTCTTTTAACTGTGCTTCATGTTACAGGCCCTCTGACTCTTAATGAAGGTTGATTCATTCAAGAATTTCTGACGTTCCGTGTTCTTGCCTTACGAACAGTTACGACAATCTAGCCTGCATTGTCTTCTGATGACTGGGGCGAAGCAGAAATGACCCCAGCTGTTACTTGAGCCTTGTCACTTTTACTTGCACGACTTGGTGTGTATTCTATTACGAACCCTGTCGGGGTGAATCGGAAGTTCACTTTTCTTACGGGAGTCGCCATGAGTAATAAGTCATAGTCAGATTTTAAAACCTTCAAGCATGACACATTCATAATTAGTAATTGAATCATTAGAGTGATCTATCTTAGAGATGAAGGGGAGGACTTCCCACTAAGAGTCACCATTTTGGCGTCCATAGGATGCCAAACTGTGATGAACGTTTGTAATAACTTCACTGTTAATATTCAAATAAGACAATAACGTAATGACTCCCCAGTGAAGTCGCCATTTTGTTTTGACAAAGAAACAAATGCATTTGATTTGGGAGATTGTCTTATTCAAACATCACAGAGAAAGAGTATTAGGAACATTCATCACATTTCATTAATACTAGGTTCATTTACATCCTCTTTACATCTCTTGATTCTAAGATAGATCATTTGGAAATAAATGACTTATGCTTTAAATATCAGAGGTTCATTTCGACAGCCTTTCGGTGCCTGTTTCAACCATCTCCTAGGACTTAGGAGGAATGACGATTAGATCGACGAGTCTTCGATGAAATAGAGATTTCAGCAGCATAACGGTGCCTGTTTCAGTCATCCTTAATACTTAGGGGAAATGTCGATTCAATCGACTAATCTTCTTCCTCTGCACTTGACAATAGGAGAAGGGAGAGTGCTAGAAGGATAAAGGCTTTGCATGGGCATTCCAACAACATGGCGGCCCTTGAGCTTTACAGACTACAGGGCAGTCTGGTTACGCGAACCTGCGCAACCGGTCCTACGCAACTGTCAGGAGACATCTCTCCTACCTTCTGTCTTTTGCTCTGCTCTGCTCCTTTTGAAGATCTTCAATTACCCCTAATGAAGGAGGGGAAGGGATATTTATAGACTCTCACACATGTGAAAATCCTGATCTTAGTGATGTGGGACTAATTTCCAGTGCTTTAGATCAATCCTCAAAGGACCATTTCCACAGCACAATCTAGTGAGCCGCGCAACTAATATTTTCTTTGCGCGGACCTACACAAGAGAGATCTATTGTGCGGAGCCACGCAACCGACATTAGTTGCACGGACCTGTGCACCTTCTTGAAAACTATCTTTATCTTCTTCTTTTCAATAGCTCTTTTTATCTTACCATCCCTCCTTGCTTGATTTCTTTCATCATTTTTTATGCCTCAACAGATGTCCCCTTGATCCTTTCTTTATTTATTCAAGAAACGAAAAAGGATCAAAATTCATCCTTTTCATCTAACTTGCACGGACCCGCACAACCGGGCGTGTATATACTAGGCTGTGGTAGCCTATAAATACCGCACTTCCCTCATAGTCTGCAGTTTCCTCATTCTCTGGTGAATTTTTTTTTCTTCTGGTGATTTTCCAGCGCAACCGACATCGTCTGCGCGGACCCGTGCAACGGATCTCCCGTTCACGCAAGTTTACTAAGTGTTGCGACACTCCACGCAACTGTTTTCGATTGCGTGGACCGGCGCAACTAGGACTTTGCTCTTTTTCGAACTTTCCCTATAGTCTTCCTTAGGTCTTTAACCTAAACCTAAACCTAAAACTTAAATATATTCTCAAATCCCTAAACCTAAACCTACACCTAATCCTAATCTCAACTCCCTAACCTAAACCTAAGCCTAAACTTGAAAACCCAAACCTAAACCCAATCCCGAACCCGAACCCGAACCCGATTTCCTAAACCTAAACCCAAACCTATTTTCAATTACCATAAATGGAGGGGTACTTTCATCTGTGACTGTCATGCATTCTTTTATTAGTTTTGCAAGTTAACATAAATTTAACTCTAATCAATGCCTATACAACATGTTAGGTGTCATGCTCTGAAAATGATTTGATCTATAGTTTGGACCTTGAATGTGTCTGATATATACAATATGTTAGGTGCCATGCTCTGAAAATCGTTTGCATCTTTAGGATTCTCTTGTATTGTAATATTTTCATTTTCATTGCTTTTATGATTTATCCATTTCGTCTACATCTTTAGGATTCTCTCATCTTTTCAATTGTTTCTTGGTGGGTATGCTGGCAATGGAATGAAATTTAGGCTTGCGTCAAATCAACTCAGGTTTGATTTGAATTACTTGTAATATATTAATGTTTAAATGTATGTCAAGCCTATTAAAGACTTCAATATTCCACTGAAATGACACATCAGTATGGCCTATTTTAGTATATTACTTTATTTTAGTATGACTAATTTTAAATCCTTTAGATTCTAAAGCACCCCTCCATAAACCAAAGATTAACTATAAAATAAATTGCTTGCAAGTATTGAAAATTGAGACTCTATGGTAGTGGTGAGCCAAATGATGGTTCAACCTGTGTTTAGACTGAACTTATATCTCAAATTAAAATGCCATTGCTACATTTCGGGAGTACATATCTTTTCAGCTTCTTACCCTTACTCCATTTTCTTCCTAATTCTTTTGCTAAAAAAGCAAGTATATATCATTGGGTCTAAGTCTAGTCCAACTTTCAAGTTGTTTCAAGAAACATGTTTTTATTTTCTTATTTTTCTTCTCTATGTTCTTACAGCCAGCAAGGTTTATTTTCTCTATAATATATTGTTTCTCATCTTATAACAGGTAATAAAAAAGAGAAAAGATGGCAAGGCTTCGAGAGCAGATAGCTATGCGAAAGGCCAATGAAACAGAACTGAATAAAACAATTCACATAACAGGTATTGCAATTTCTTCTATTTGTCTAAATTTGGATTGGAACTTTGGATGACTACAAGTTTCACTTATTATATTTCTTTTCTTTTTTCTTTATCCCTTTCATTAGAGGAAATGATGCGAGCAAATCAAATGTTAGCAACTATCTCATGAAATCTCCCCTTACCAGGGTTAGTATAGCTGAGAGCCTTGCCAACACAAATCTAGATCAAGAACAGCAACAACTGTTGCATGTTATGTTATCTTCTAGAGATTTGGTTTTGCAACTTATCAACGACATTCTTAACCTCTCTAAGGTGGAGTCAGGTATAAGTTTCATTTATTTTCTAGTAAGGCATGTAGGAGGTGACTTATAACTTCATATTTATAGACTTGAGAAATAAATCAATACAAGTGGTAATGTTTTGAATTCAAGTACCTTACACACAATTCAAGTTAATTGTGGGAGTTAGAAGTCTTGTTACAGTTGTTTTAGTTTCCTTCTCAAAGTACAATCTCTTACTAGTGGTAATGTGGGAATTCAAGTACCTTATATCATTATGCTTCCATTTCAACATATTCTAGCATGTCTTGGGATATTTTGGCTTATCTTTGTTTACTAAAGACAATTCAATTTAGTATTGGCTGAAATTGTAGATGAACAAGGCACATTAAGTTACAAGTCTTTCAAACTTATTGCAGATTGTTAATGCTCTTTTACTATAATGCCACAATGATACTTAGCATATTACAAAAGCTTAGGTTTATGTTTGGATCATTTAGTTTATGTTTGGATGGATTTACGTAGTTTAGGTTTAAATGGATGTGAATGTGAATATGATGAAATATATTATATAACAGGTGTATATCAGGAAGAATATCTATGAAATTTATTGTAACAGGTGTATATCAGGAATTTGTGCGGAATTTTGTGCTAGAATATTTTTTTTTAAAAAAGAGACTTCTATCTACGAAACTTTTCGTAGGTAAAAGTTTTGTAAATATTTTTACCTACAAAAATTTTTGTAGGTAAATGTTTCTTACGTATTTTTTAGCGACGAAAAATTTCGTCGCTAAAAGTTTAACACTTATTTTTTAGCAACAAAAATTTTGTAATTATTTTTTAGCAAAATTTTTCGTCGCTAAAAGTTTTGTAATTATTTTTAGCGACGAAAACTATCGTCGCTAAAAGTTTAACACTTATTTTTTAGCGATGAAAATATTCTTCGTTAAAATTTTTGTATTTATTTTTAGCAACGAAAATTTTCATCTCTAAAAAGCTTACCTTTGTCGACAATTCAAAATTTTCATCGATAATAACCTTTTACGTTGGTCTTTTAGCGATGAAAATTTTCATCGCTAAAGTGGGATTTCTTGTAGTGATCCAAGAGTATGAGGCTATCACCTGATGATTGAACCTTGGGAGGAGAAAATGGGAGCCAAAGTTTCTCACCAAGAGTTGCTTCCATATTAAAGCCCAATTATATGGGCCAACCTCATAACTTCTCATTGTCCACATAACTTCTTCTCCTGCCTAAGGCACATCTTGGTTATAACCAATTTGTCTAGTGAACCTTCTCGCATAGGCAAGCTATAAGAGCGGCTGCAAAGGAAGAAAGTCCTTTCAATGGGCTCCATATTGTCGTTATCTTCGACTTCTCTGTCCTTAGCTTGATAATCCAAATAAAAGGGAAAGAAATCAATGGATTCTATATTTTCAATCTTGTTTACAATCCATTCATACACTTTCCTTATCATCTCCCGTCTGAGGAAATACCATAAGGGTAGGTGTTCAAGATGGACATAGGCCTTCTCCAAATCACCATAAGTCCAAGGGAAATATACACCGAGACAACCTGAGAAGTAATGTCATGGGGTAAAAGAAGATGTAGCTCCAATCGTTGGGCTTGAGCAATGCGCCGCAGCATTTCCAAAAGCTTATATAGTGAACATAGCACAGGGGGGCTAGAGAATACTTCTTCCTGCCTTCTGTCATGACACCCGCTGCAAAAAACAAGGTTGTTCAAATAGAATCTGAACACTTCAAACTAGGAAGAACAACCAAGCTTAGACAATAAACCAAGAAAGAAGCTAGTTTGGTTTCAGTGGTGAAGTTGGCGGGACCTTTTATCTTCGTGTGAGTAGCTTCCAATTCGGCTGAGTGGATCGAAGAACCTGAGAGAAGAAAAGATATGAAAAATGAGGATATATATTATATATAAAGATACATCTAAAAAAGAGAAGGGATGATAAGATATTTACAGTAGAAATCAAAAGAACGGGGATATCTTATGAACATCAGGGAAGTAAGACATCTCGCAGAAAAGTTCAATGGTGGTGGCTGAAATCTTAGGAACTTTGCCAAGGGCAACATAAGAAAATTCCTCATTTGTGGGAACGTATTCATCCAAAAAAGACCCAAAGATAGGCAAACTGGCCATCCTATGCAGATCCCACAAAGTGATGCTCACTTCACCAACCGAGAGATGGAAGGAATTTATGGTGGAAGACCAATACTTTAAGAAGCCTTTGTAAATCGGAGTATCCTTATGAAAGAAATCGAAAGTGGCTTCTATAGCTTTGTATATGTTCGCCGCGACAAGAGCATCCTTATATTCCTTAAGAATTGCCTTGGTCCATGAACTATAATATAGGTATTTAACCTAAAGACCATGCATCCTAAATTCATCCTTCCCCCATAAAGAATCACAGGCACAAAAATGTTGTTGGATTGTCTTAAAATAATGAGTGGGATATATGGTGTGAGGATTATAACATGGCATGATAAAGTGCATGTACGATATCTGCCCAGTCTTCTAAACTAAGCATTTCTCCATGAGATAAACTTCAAGAATTTTTTGTTCTTTTATTACCCAGTTCGACACATAGAAGAGTTAGTTTTGTGTCATATAAGCAGACGGTTCACTCTGGATCATCGACAGATGACATTGAAGGAGTAGAGGGATGGTTATGGTCTCGTCTTTATAGGGATTTTTGAATTTGATTGCGTTCGTCTGGGACTTGATCATATCCCAAGCATTCTGAAAGTGTCTCTTATTGTGCTCCTAGATTTTCTCTTGAAATATTTTGTCTTTTTTTTTTCAAAATTGAAGGAGAGGGGGAAGCTTCAATGGGGGCAGGGAAAGTTTTGTCTATTCAAAAATTAGCAGAGGATTTTAACTAATTTTCCCAATCAAATTCTTGACCTTCAGTGGGGGGGGGGGGGGGGGGGGGGGGGGGGGTTAAGATGGCTGCGTAGATGTGGTCAAACAGCCGTTGAATTCAATCAATGAAGTCGATGATAGAAGGAGTGGGTTCTTTAAAGAAGGAAGAGTAGCCTTCGAAAGATCTAGCCCTCTTTGAGTATGAGTCTTAGGTGGCTAAGGGTTTGATGGTTCAGTGGCATTCGGGGAAGTATGAGGTCTTTTGGAGCGGGCCATTAGAGATCTGCAAAATTACAAGAATGCAGAAATCAGTAGAACAAACTTAGGCATTGGAAGAAGTTTGAAATAGGCGTGAAAATTCTAAAGTCCCAGGAACATAAGGGTTATTGTGCGTAAAATATGGTTGTGCGCAGGTCACTGCTGTGTGCAGATTGTTGTTGTGCACTGATTACAGTTGTGCACGAAATCTCTAAAATAAGCTAGAGAGACTTAGCGATAGAGAGCTCCGAAGAAAGGAATGAGAAAAATGAGCTTCGATCGTGTATATATAGGCTTATGCTGCCTATTGTACGCTAGTGCATTGTGCGCAAATCATTGTGCGTAAGTTGTTGTTATGCGCGGATTTAAAATTACCCACAATGAAGAAAAAGATAGTAAATTAGTTAAAATGTTGAAGGATTGATCCCACATTTTAGTATTTTATAGATTAAAAAAATACAAGATCAAGGGGGCATCTGTTGAGGCATAAAAAAGAGAGAGACTCTTGTTGTGCACTACAGCAGGCTGGGCTCCACAAAGGTTGTCCACACAAAGGGGAGCGCACAAAGGTGGTCCACACAAAGGGCAGCACGCAATGGTGGTCCACACAAACGGGAGCGTATAAAGGTGGTTAACACAAAGAGCAGTGCGCAAAGGTGGTTCGCACAAAGGGGTGTGCTCATAGGATCGCACACAGAGGCATCCACACAAAGAAGTGACCATGCAATAGGGTTCAATGCACAATGGACACGTTGCATGTTTGTACATGTGGAAAGGCTATATATACTCCATCACCCCTCTATATGATTCATTAGCACAAGATTCAAGAGAAGGAGAAGGAGAGAAGTGGACCTTAGGAGAATACAGGTAGTGTCGGTATCTGTTGTGCAAAACAAGCATTGTGCGGTGCACAACTATGCTAGCGCACAATGTAAACGAGCGCACAACGTGTACGAGTGCACAACATGTGTGAGCGCATAATGCATGCCAACACATAGTGACTGTTTTTCCAAGCACAATGTTACCTATATGCAGCGACATATGTGTGATTTCTTCAACAACCAGAGATCAATGAAAAGCTTCATATTAGATCAAAGGAGCAATCAAGACATATGTCACACTGGCATATTGATGCCAATACACCGAAGCATATTGAAGATCATGATTCAATATTCACATTTTAGGTTTTGTATTATAACTCCATAAACATTCTACTTTGGAATCAAAGGAGAGAAAGAATGTAAACTGTTTTGAACAAGAAACAAATGCATTTCGATTTGGGAGATTATCTTATTCCAATATAACAGAGAAAGAGTACATTAAGAACAATCATCATATTATTAATATTGAGTTCATTTACATCCTCGAGTGTCCCTTGATTCTGAGATAAATTATGTAGAATGCAAAAATTGACAAAGTTCAAGTGTCGAATTCAGATGTCAAATTCGGTAGCACTTCGACTCATTATTTGATCATCTCTTTAAGAGGAATATCATGCGGATATGATCAACTGATTTCTCTTTCTGAAGCTTGAATAGAAGAAGAACTAGAGCCTGAGCATTTTGACAGCATTTCGATCCTTTATCATTATTGACTGCATGGCAATCTGGTTGCGCGGACCTACACAATTAACATGGTTTGTGCTGGTCCGCGCAAACCCTGAGCCTCTCTTCATTCCTACCTTTAATATTTTCTGCAGCTCTACATTTCTTCCAAAATCTTCAATCCTCCAAATGAGAGGGGAAGGGGGTATTTATAGACCTCCACATGTGCGAACCCTCGATCTTGGTGCCATGGGTCCCACCTTTCATCAATTCTAACCGTTCATGGACAACAAGTCCTGAAATCAGTTGTGCAAACCCGCACAACTAGTGTCACTAGTTGCGCAAATCCGTGAAATCAATATAGTTTACGTGAACTCGCGTAAACCCCCTTAAAGATACTTTTTCTTCTTCATATTTTGTTTCCTTCTTTCTTTTATTTATCTTTTTAATCTTCAATTCTTCCTTCTCTTTTTTATGTCTCAACAGATGCCCCCTTGATCCTTTCTTTATTTCTCCAAAAATTAAAGAATCAGGATCAATCTGACCTTGAAATGGTTTCTGCGGACCGGCGCAACCGGCGCCCGTGTACCATACTCGGCCACACGTACTATAAATATCCTGAACTTCATTCATTCTGCACTTGCTTCAATTGTAACAAACCTTTGTCTCTCCACCGAATCCCCGTGTAACCATCTTTGTTTGCGCGAACCCACACAACAGATCTTCTACTCGCACAAGACTTCGAACTGTTGAGTTGTTCTGCTAAAGGACTTCTTTTGCACTAGTCCGCGTAACCAGGACTTAAAAAATTTTTAGAATTTTAATTTTTCTTCTTTAAATACCTTCAAGTCTTTAATCCTTTTTCACAATGGCTCGCATTAAGTGAACATTCCGTGTCGTTGACCCTTTTACTGCACAACCCTCTCACCAAGATCTGCTAAACCCATCTTCTTTTCATTCTTTCAATTCTTCTCCATCTTCTGAATAGCGACAACTAAAGCGTACGAAAACCATCACTCATCATCCTACATACTTCAAGGAGCCTGTACTCCCAACCTTTGATTTTTTTCGATCATATCCCCTCACTACCATCTCCTATGCATCCGACAATTTCGATGGGAGACGTAGAACGACCCCCGAAACATGGTCGAGAATGTGACTGGAATGAGTGGTTGAAATCAATTGCTCATATACATACTGACAGCCAAAGACCTCCTGCCCGAGAGGATACACCCCCCACGTCTCGGTCAAAGAAGGCTCATCACAATAAGGCTGAAGAATTTCAAGAAAAGATCCATGAACATAATAAAAAAAAATCTTCACAATTATTGGGAAATGATCCAGGTTATTGAAGGTATCATGAAATTCGACAACCCGCACTCGGAGGGTATGACTGTGATTCCCCTCAGTCTTCATCATCATCAATCCATGCTTGACTGTGAGCCAAGAGATCATATGGACGGGGAGAGACTAATGTATACTTCTTCCTAGACATTGAAAGAACCGAGCATTCTCGAGGGGATTTTGCTAGCCCACAAGCCATGACAATGCATCAGTGAGGTCTACCCAATGAATTTCCACGTCCCTTCACACAATCCCCACAACATATTCCCCACATACTTCTGCGAGATGGTCTAACAGCGTTTCTGAGACCGTGAGCCGCTTTGGGGGCCAGAGGAATTTTGGACGAGTAGCCTCTTAACTTCACACCGTTATTACTCAGATTAGGCAGAAGCTATCTTAAACAAACACGTGAAGATACTTGTCAAAATAGGCTTGTATAATGCCATAGAAGTTACATCCTAGTACTTCTATAGGGATCCAACTGTGATAAAAGGCTTTCTCGACTACTAGTCTCCTACCACCAATTCCTTTCATCTGTTAACGAGTGAGATGAGCATCACACTCTGGGATCTCCACCAAATCACGGGCCTTCCACTAAAAGTGAAATTTTATGATGAGTACATCCTGTCTAACAAGGAGTTGGCATTCATTTCTTCACCTGATCGGAAGCCTTCCATCTCAGAAACCCCTATTAAATTTTTCAAGAAAATGTCAAAATTTCTGAATATTCACAAGATTTCTCCTTTGCAATGGCTCGCATACTTTTCCAGAGCCCTCGTGTAATTTTAAGCCCTCGTGAAATTTTATGTCCATAAATCAACTGTTTTCTTTAATTGCACCCTTTTCTCATTTATCATTTACTCTTCCTGTAGATTCAAAGATTGTCATTCTAAAGAGTAAATGGACTTCATGCTAAAATCAAAGAACGGGTAGAGTATAGTTTATATGGGGAGCTTGCAGCCTTCTTAGCTTATTGTAACACCCCAGATTTTTGCCAACCTGGAGTTAGACATCCATAGGCAATGGGTCAACCATATCACTCTCAAAGATCAATCCTAAAGTCTAGAAATCATTTTTTAACCCATTTCCTTTAAAATCTCACTTTTCAGCACCTTATTCTTCAAATTTCTTCAAGTACTTTCATATTAGACACAAACCTAAAGTTTAAAAGGTGAAGAACTATACTTAAACTAAAACTTACTATAAATGGTAAATACACGTGTAAAATAGGATTTTAACCATGTAATTCTTAGAATCTCATGATGTATATAGGTTATTTAGATTTATTTGCTTCTTCTACCCCAAAAACATATATTGTATGTCATGTAACTCAATCCAGTTGGCAAACGAGACTCGATAAATGCCTCGACGGACTCATGGGCCCAAACGACTCTATTCGGGGGGATCCAAGGTGGGCCCCACATGTTTCTGGCATCCCCGGGGGGTGAGGACCTCGCCCCTGGGGTGAACCCAAGCCAATTTGGTCAGTGACCGGCGAGGACCTCGCCGATCTCGTCCGTACAGCGGACAAGCAGCCCGGTTTCTAAACTTTTTTTGCACGTTTTATCAAAATTTAAAAAATCATATCTCCTTCGTCATAACTCCGATTTAGGTGATTCAAAAACCAGATTGAAGATAACTGAGTCTAGTTTTATATTAAAATATTTGAAAAATATAATAAAATATTTAATATAGTTTAAAGTAGGTCATTGTGAGAAACTATCCGATAATCACTTGTTGGACAGCTGCTGCTTCTGAAATTTTTAGAAATTTTTTACAACTCTAAATCTTATAAAATTTGGTGGAGTCAGGGTAAAATTAATGATAAACCACTAAAAAAATAATTAAAATAATATAATAACTAGAAGTGCCCAAAATGGGGCATAGAATGGCCCTAGGACCGTATTTTGCCATAATTACGCTAGAATTTGGTTAAGTACCAAACTGAATACTCAGTAGAATTGACTTGAATCACTTTAAATACGAACTACAAGACCCAAAATGAGTAGGACTACTAACGGTATGTTACCTAGAAATCTAGGATCAATCTCTAAGCCCAGTTGACTTCGGGACCATTTGGAAACTTTGTATTGGATCTAGACCGCACGTCGAAAGTCCGATATCTATAATCTTAGACCATTATGACCGCTTAGTTGGACTTGACAATCATTTCAAAAATCAAGCCCAACCGATATCCTGGGACCATTTTACTGAGTCCGGAGTGAAGAGTGTGAGAAAAGTAAATTTATTTAGAAATTAAATATAAATTTAAGAAATCTGACACGTGTCGCTTACGTGACATTTTTAAGCCTTCTGACCGTTAGAATTTGACCAAATTTCATCCTCGGATCAGGAAAATTGGCCCTTACATGTCATAGCACTTATGGCCCTGATCGAGTTGCGGTGACCGCTGAACTGAAACTAGTCCGCCACAGTCGATCTGGAAACCCAACCGGACTGAAAACTTAACTTGATCAGGATCTAGCATCCATGAGCTTAATTCCGACTGCATTTAGTAATAGGACCTCCAGAAGTGCTCCGTTGAGATAGAACAATCCGTATTTGGACATAACCTATGTATACCTTGACTTGGAGTCTGTTTTGGGCCTTAAACCCTTAGCTTTCTAACCCATACGAATTTGGGAAAAATCCTAGGAGAGAGAAGAGAGAAAAGAGAGAGAAGTGAGGGAGAAGTTAGGGATTTCTCCTGGGATTCTTCCTGCTGCTCCACGTGCCAAAGCCATCACCTGCATCGTTATTCCGGCGATTCTGATTTCGTTCTAGGTAAGAAAACCCTAACCCTAACCTGTTTTAAGGCTCCTATGGGTACAAGTAGCTAAGTAGCTGACTCACCTTATGTTGTAGGTTACCAATTAGTCGTTGACGATGACGTAGAGTACCTATTCAATTCATTACGCTCCTACGGCGTAAGGTGCGAATTTTATATGCTTAGATTACTTGTTTTCAAAGCTTTCAATGCCGTTTAACGGTAGATTACTGATAAGGATGCTGTTTGACATGTAGAACATGCTGTCCATTTTTCATTTCGAATACGTACGAAGAATATGAGATTTAGGGTATTTGTAGGAAATACTGTATATGTACGTATTTTGCTGATATAATTGTCATGAGTATTTACCGTGTACCTATACTAGTTATATGTGTATGATCTGTTTGGCAAAGAGATTCGCCCTAATGCACATATTGGCCGACATATGCTATGTAGACTAATGTGTGTAGACTAAGTGTTTGTTGAAATGCCTAAATCAATATGATTTATGCCTGCCATATGTTTTGAATGTAAGAACATGTTTGTTGTGTATTAGACATCTCCTTGATATAAGGATCTGTCATATTATATGTTGAAATCAACATACGTCAAGTACGTTGGAGTTGTGTAGTCTAAGTGTTTGTATAAATGTATGTATTAGTAAGTATTGAGTAAATGGTGTTGTAGATTAGCGTTGAGACTGGATTCTCAACTAATTTGATGATGTACATGATTTCCTCCATCCTTGTTGTATTTCAATTGATTACCTTACATGTGAAATACTCGTGTATGGTTAACTGCTTATGATTTACGTTATAACATGCTGATAACATGCTGGAATTACTTGTATTTCAATTCTGTCTCTCTTGTGATTATTGATTTAGATTACATGTGCTTGCACACTTCATGCCGGTCGATTCAACATGCACTCTCGCTATTCAGACTCATTAAGCAACCCGATTGACCGTTGTATGTTCGCCTTGTATTCGTCATAACTGCTTGAACCTAGGGTACTGAACTTACCAGTGATAACCCTGATAACCGTGGTACCTTGATCCACTAAGACTCATGAGCCGAGCATGGTTGTACGGGACACCATGGTCGAGCTATCGGCCTACGTTGGGGCCACAAACCTCCCCGCAGTGACCAGTGAGCAACCCAGACTCGTGACCTGATTATGGTGGTATAAGACACTATATTCGAGCTGTCAGCTTACACTGATAAGGTGATGGGGGAGCGGTGCAATGAGTGCGAGCAACAGCCCTGACAGCCCTTTGTAGTGACCTCGAGCGTACTCTGAGTCTATATGAGGCGACGACCCTTCCATAACAACAAGAGTACAACTAGGCCTGTATTGATAAGGTGATGAGGGAGTGGAGCAACGAGTGCGTGCAACAGCCCTGGTAGCCCTTGTAGCGACCTAAAAATATATTATCGTATGAGACTAATAGGAGTGAAGACCCTAGATAGGATCCTTGTTGGGAATGATACAAGGGAAGTACCCTAGTTTCTCAATCCTGCTGTATGAAAAGGACTAATGACAACTTGGTAATCATATTCATATCCCACTACATGTGCCTGGAAGATGTAGAGTACTGAGGGAAGAAAGCATGCCGTGGACGTAAGATGGTGTCGCATGAGGGAGTATGTCGGCGAGGGCATCCATCATGTCATTTCATTCTTGTATTTATCATAGTATCTAGGACCTGTTTGATTGCTTGCTTTACCATTATCGCGTGATTGATTTAATAATATGTTAATCTTTACTATATGATTCCACTGAGTTAGCTACTCACTCCCACGTTACGGGACGGTGTTGCGCACACCAACCAGTCCCTATTTTAGTTTCAGATGGTGGCGATGCTTGCGAAGTAGAGTCAGACTTGATGATGAGGAGGATCCCTCTTATATGCAGGTTCTGATTAACGGGGTTACAGGATTACTGATTAGATGCCAATACACTTGGTATTTTTCCTTTTATTTACACACCCATGTATATTCTTTTCTTTCTATTTTGGAGTATACATGTATATGTTTAACCTGGTAACATGTTCACACTCTGGAGACTTATAACAGTTCATATATTTTATATATCTATCACATTCTTTCGCTTGCTAATTTAACTATCTCTGGAGTATGATATGCTGTTTTGGACTAATCCCACTTATGTTTCCTGCACTAATATGAACAACATTCATCCATCATTGAAAATGTTGCATAAGTGATGTCTGGAACTCGGGAGTGGAGTTTATGCTCGACCCCCGATTTTCAGGGCATTACAGATGGTATTAGAGCATGATTTGGTTTAAACCGGACCTGGGTTATGGTAACACAACGCACACTGACGCACCCTGACTTAGGAAGGGGGCGATGAAATCTAGAAACCACATTAGAATTCCAAGTTTCGCCGACCAACGAGATTAACTATCGTAGTATAGCCCATGTGTAACCGAGACCATGTAAAATGATCTCACATCCTCACTTCTATTCACTCAAGCTTCCGTCTTCTTCTACATCTTACACACATCAACCACCATTATCCAAAAACTACTTTGTATGACTTTCCACCTTCATTATACCCTCTCATATGGGCACAAAACTCACATTTTTGTGTCCCATAACCTGTACATTTCCAAATGATGGGACATTTAGGGCTCATTCGACCAACTGCATTAGGTGAGATTAGGATAGATAGAATTGTAAAAGTAACAATAAATGCATGTGTAAGGTGTTGTCCTTAGATTTGGGTGTAACCCATGGTTTCCAATGCCATAGTTGAAATGTATGCAATTAACAGTAAATTCCAGGATTTCCTTTCAAATTACACTTGGACATTCATCATCATGGGATTTGAAAATCCCATCTCACACTCTCCAACACAAGGCTCATTTTCCAAAGTCTATGTAATTGATTTTAATCACATCCCACCCTCCTTCCAAACATGTCATTCCCAATCCTGAGGTGGGATTATCAACGCAATCCATTTAATACAGCCTCATACCACTAGCCAAACAGGCCCTTAGAGTTTTGGACCTAGAGTGGGTATTCTTAGATTTAGAATGATCTGACGGTATAAGAAAGCTAGTAAATTAAAAATGTAAACCTTAGGACCTCCTTAGCTAGTATAGACATATGTGATGTGCTTGAGCGTTGTTAAATTTATTAAGACTAGGCTACTTGTTTTGTTAAGGAATGTAAAAGACTGATTTTGCTAAGGTAATTGGAATATAGACGTAGTTAGTTGTCTTGATTTAGTTAGAGTGAGATCTCGTTCTTTTGTTGGATTCCCTTGATACTTATAGGCTCCTTTATTAACTCTTAGGAAGCTTGCTTGACTCAAAACGCTTAGAGAAAACTTATATATCCCTCGGATTGAACGCTAGGATAAACCAGCATGCCCCTTAGAAGTGCCCTCCCAAGGACTTATTGTAATTGGGAACGCGGAGTAAAGGAACTATATATAAGCGATGTATTCGCAGTTGGAACTGAATTCTTAATCCTGGTAGTTACCAATAAATCCAATGCTCTGATCAAGCAGAAGATCGGCATCGACTAGGATTAAGAACTGATACGACAAATTTTCTATCAGAGTCTAGGCAGAAAGTCTATGTATCCGGCTCAGACCTACTACACAACTTTTCTTTCGTGCTGGGCTGACTACTTATAACCAAAAGTTATTGCTTTACCCTTGGGAAATGTTAAGGACATATAGCCAGTAGAGTAGCCAGTAGAGGATTAGATATCTTGCCACCAACTCACACCTACCCCTAAAATCAACGGCTCATTTCTATAACCATAGGTACTAATGCTATAGAACGCATCATTAACAAAGGAAGACTAATGTAGTGAGAGGTTGTTTCCCATTTCATGTCAAGGATAAGTCCTAAATTACACCCCGTTCCGACATACGGATCGAGACATAGAATCTTGAGCTTTGAGAGTAGAAATAATTTTTAAGCGGGGTAGAACCTTATGAGCCCAATCTAGTAAGGTCCGCTAGTACAACAGTTGAGTTAGAACTGTGCAGCGGAAGCATGGTTGGCCCTTTCCCCACTGGCCTAG
The DNA here is from genome assembly GCA_037074715.1 of Magnolia kwangsiensis. NCBI lineage: Eukaryota > Viridiplantae > Streptophyta > Magnoliopsida > Magnoliales > Magnoliaceae > Magnolia > Magnolia kwangsiensis. Next base: position 107,111,407 of record CM073576.1, on the reverse strand, counting down.
GATCGAAGAAAGTGATTCAGGTTATACGTAAGGTTAGGTCAGTATATGGGATTTGAACCTTCCTTAAAATGTCAATACTGAAGTCTTTATAGGGAGACAATTAGGGCTTAAATGTTGAACCCATTCATATTAAATCATAGGCCTAACAGTGGGAGCGAGCAAAGGTCAGTGTATCCATAAACCTACTCGTTAAATACGAACATAATAGAAGCCTTGGCCGACTCTATATGATTAGAAACCCCTTGGACATAGATTCAGACGAGGACCCTCCTAGATAGGATGATCAAGACCCAAAGCTCAACCTTATAAATAGGAATTTTGAACCTTTCAGTGATAGGCATTCCCTAAGCTTTTAAAGTGATCGAACTACGGAGGTACTGAAATGTACAAATGCGAAACACTCGCGGCTTGATCTAATTCTCAATCCTGGCTGCTTGACAGGGCAGAAGACTAAGATCCACCAGGATTAGGAAGGGATACAACGTTGTCTACCCTGGCCAGGCGGACATTCGACGTATCGCGATCAAGCCCACTACAACCGTCACTCCGTACTGGTCAACCATTGAAACATATATCTTACTCTAAGTAGATGGGAATCGTTGTCAAGACTTCAAATAGATAAAGAAATCAATTATAGCCAACCATCAGGGTGTAAGCAAGAGATAAAGAGTAAATTTTAAGGAGGACAGACAAAAATGCGCTAGACTAGTATAGATGTATATACCCCACCATGTATATAAACTTGAATTAGTATAGTTTAGGCAAAAGGCATAATAAAATCTTTGCTCATTACCCTTCACCAATTTCGGGGATGAAATTATTTTTAAGGGGGGTAGATTGTAACACCCCTGATTTTTGCCAACCTGGAGTTAGACGTCCTTAGGCAAGGGGTCAACCATATCACTCTCAAAGTCAATCCTAAAGTCTAGAAATCATTTTTCAACCCATTTCCTTCAAAATCTCACCTTTCAGCACCTTATTCTTTAAATTTCTATAAGTACTTTCATATTAGACATAAACCTAAAGTTTAAAAGGTGAGGAACTATACTTAAACTAAAACTTACTATAAATGGTAAATACATGCGTAAAATAGGATTTTGACCATGAAATTCTTTGAATCTCATGATGTAGATGGGTTATTTGAATTGATTATCTTCTTTTACCCCAAAAACATATATTGTACATCGCGTAACTCATTCCAGTTGGCAAACGAGACTCGATATACGCCTCGACGGACTCGCGGGCCCAAACGACTCAATTCGGGGGGATCCAAGGTGGGCCCCACATGTTTCTAGCATCCCCGGGGGTTGAGGACCTTGTCCCTGGGGTGAACCCAAGACAATTTGGTTAATGACCAGCGAGGACCTCGCTGATTCGGCGAGCCCTCGCCGATCTCATCCGTACAGCGGACAGGCAGCCCGGTTTCTGCACTTTTTGTGTGCGTTTTATCAAAATTTGAAAAATCAAATCTCCTTCGTTATAACTACGATTTAGGTTATTCAAAAATTATATTGAATATAAATGAGTCTAGTTTTATATTAAAATATGTGAAAAATATAATAAAATATTTAATATAGTTTAAAGTAGGTCGTTGTGAGAAACTATACGATAATCACTTGTTGGACAGCTGCTGCTTCTGGAATTTTTAAATTTTTTCTACAACTTTAAATCTTATAAAATTTGGTGGAGTCAGGGTAAACTTGATGATAAACCACTAAAAAAATAATTAAAATAATAAGATAACTAAAAGTGCCCAAAATGGGGCATAGAATGGCCTTAGGACCGTATTTTGCCATAATTACGCTAGAATTTAGTTAAGTACCAAACTGAATACTCAGTAGAATTGACTTGAACCACTTTAAATATGAACTACAAGACCCAAAATGTGTAGGACTGCTAAAGGTATGTTACCTAGAAATCTAGGATCAATCTCTAAGCCCAATTGACCTCGGGACCATTTAGAAACTTTGTATTGGATCTAGACCGCATGTCGAAAGTCTGATGTCTATAATCTTAGACCATTATGACTGCTTAGTTGGACTTGATAATTATTTCAAAAATCAAGCCCAACCGATATCCTGGGACCATTTTACTGAGTCCGGAGTGAAGAGTGTGAGAAAAGTAAATTTATTTAGAAATTAAATATAAATTTAAGAAATCTGGCACGTGTCGCTTGCGTGACATTTTTAAGTATTTTGACCGTTAGAATTCAACCAAATTTCACCCTCGGATTAGGAAAGTTGGCCCTTACATGTCATAGCACTTATGGCCCTGATCGAGTTACGGTGACCGCTGAACTAAAACTGGTCCGCCACGGTCGATCTGGAAACCCGACCGGACTGAAAACTTAACTTGATCAGGATCCAGCATCCATGAGCTTAAGTCTGACCGCATTTAGTAACAGGACCTCCAGAAGTGCTTCGTTGAGACAGAACAGTCCGTATTTGGACATAACCTAAGTATACCTTGACTTGGAGTCTGTTTTGATTATGTTTGGGCTTATAAAAGGGCCTTAAACCCTTAGCTTTCTAACCCATACGAATTTGGGAAAAATCTTAGGAGTGAGAGGAGAGAAAAGAGAGAGAAGTGAGGGAGAAGTTAGGGATTTCTCTTGGGATTCTTCCCCGCTGCTCCACGTGCCAAAGCCATCCACCTGCATCGTTATTCCGGTGATTCTGGTTTCGTTCTAGGTAAGAAAACCCTAACCGTAACTTGTTTTAAGGCTCCTATGGGTACAAGTAGCTAAGTAGCTAACTCACCTTGTGTTGTAGGTTTCCAATCAGTCATTGACGACGACGTAGAGTACCTATTCAATTCATTATGCTCCTACGGCATAAGGTGCGGATTTTAGATGCATAGATTACTTGTTTTCAAAGCTTTCAATGTCGTTTAATGGTAGATTGCTGATAAGGATGCTGTTTGACATGTAGAACATGCTGTCCATTTTTCATTTCGAATACGTACGAAGAATATGAGATTTAGGGTATTTGTAGGAAATACTGTATATGTACGTATTTTGCTAATATGATTGTCATGAGTATTTACCATATACCTATATTAGTTATACGTGTATGATCTGTTTGGCAAAGAGATTCGCCCTAATGCACATATTGGCCGACATATGCTATGTAGACTAATGTGTGTAGACTAAGTGTTTGTTGAAATGCCTAAATCAATATGATTTATGCCTGCCATATGTTTTGAATGTAAGAACATGTTTGTTGTGTATTAGACATCTCCTTGATATAAGGATCTGTCATATTATATGTTGAAATCAACATACGTCAAGTACGTTGGAGTTGTGTAGTCTAAATGTTTGTATAAATGTATGTATTAGTAAGTATTGAGTAAATGGTGTTGTAGATTAGCGTTGAGACTGGATTCTCAAGTAATTTGATGATGTACATGATTTCCTCCATGCTTGTTGTATTTCAATTGATTACCTTATGTGTGAAATACTCGTGTATGGTTAACTGCTTATGATGTACGTTATAACATGCCGGAATTACTTTCATTTCAATTCTGTCTCTCTCTTGTGATTATTGATTTAGATTACATATGCTTGGGGCTATACTCTAGTCCAGGCAGTCGGTAACAGTTTAGAATTAGTGGTTGGGTTCTATTCACCATGAAGGATGTGTATGACGAACCCGAGTCGTACTAGAGTCATCGGCAGTGGTTAGGCCACACGAAGTGGTTGCGCACTTCATGCCAGCCGATTCAACGTGCGCTCGCGCTAGTCGGACTCATTAAGTAACCCGATTGACTATTGTATGTTCACCTTGTATTCTTCATAACTACTTGAACCTAGGGTACTGAACTTACCAGTGATAACCCTGATAACCGTGGTACCTTGATCCACCAAGACTCATGAGCCGGGCATAGTGGTATGGGACACCGTGGTCGAGCTGTCGGCCTACGCTGGGGCCACAAACCTCCCCGTAGTGACTGTCACGCCCCAAACCCAAAAATCGAATTCACATGAATCCCGATTACCATATCCGGTGCCGACAGCCTCCGTAGTGCCCCATTCTCAGCTCCTGACAATCAATTGCCAGATTCCGATCCTGGGATCCTACAAGGAGGATTTTCAGAATGAATTTTTTTTTTTTATAATGGAGCATAACCACAAGCATAACCAAGTCATAAAACAACATCACCACATATCCACTATATCAAAATATTTAAGTACAATACAGAAAGGAAAATATAAGGTGATCAAAAAGCTTCAAAAGGTCCTAATATGCACTCCTGCCTCAATGCTGCTGCTGTCCAACGCTACCTACACGTAACTGTCGTGCATAAGATTACAAAAGCTTAGAGGGTGGTGTAAGTGTGTGCGGAGGGTAAACGCCAAGTGTACAAGATCAGGTAATGCGGAAGTATGTGGTGAGTCCATGAATATACCAAGGCTGTGTAATGCAAGGCATGATGCGAGATATGAATGCCATCGGCCACACCGATGCAATGCAAGGCCTACATAGCCGAATGTCATATGTGAAATGCAATCCAAGCAAGTCGGTACTCATCATGTACACATATCAGTACAGTTCCTCTTTGGATATCACCGGGGTCTAATACACTTCGCAGAGACTGTCACCTCCCTAGCTGCACAGTCAAGCAAGCGGAATAGACCTCACTATCCGCCTGACCAGTAGTCTGCCAATACCTACCCGGCTCGTCAATAGCGGACTCATTTGTGAGCTGGTCAAACTCAGCCTAACTTATAGCCCCCTCACTCAGGTGGATAAGGCCACACCCCCTTCCAACCGACCACGACACAGTGGGAGACGCGGCCTACTGGTATTCGGCACTCGAGCGCTCATGTATCCACTCGGTATAGACGTTGGAGCATCTCCTGGTACCAAAAAGGTTCTGGGACTTTCACCCAAGGACATCCTAAGTGCCCACAGTACTAGAATAAGTATTTTCGGTATCCAATACAGCCATCCACGATGTACCTGTGGAGCCACGGCCCTGATGTCGCTAGGGCGTGCAGTGATCAAGTCACACGTATGCGAGATGCATGAATCACATGTCAAATCATGCAGAAATCCAGCGCGTACTGCTCGATCATGTAGGGCACTCCGTCTCATAATGGGTCCCATAAGTGGTCTGCCCAATGGCATATGCTATGATCAGTTGCTAATCAAATCAAGCATACATATGATGCATATGGGCATGAGTCATGAGATTATACTAAGCATGTTATAAGGTGATGGATAGCAACGAACATGGGCCTATCAATGGGCCCTAAGGGGAGTTACAATGCGGACATTTAACCAACATTGTACATACAATATGGACGTCAAACCAACATTGTTCCCTAGGCACGGCCTGCCATATATATCATTACATGAACATGGGAAGTCACACATTGCAATGGACCCTAAGGTCATCCCATTGGGCCTCGACCCATGGGCCTTAGATACATCAAATGGGGTGCGTTAATGGGCCTCACCAATGAGCCTTATGTACATTGCAATGATCCATGATCCATGGGCCTTGAAATACATCAAAGTGGGCCTCAGAACTTAGGCCTTAAATATAACAGATAGGCCTACACACATGAGCTCTAAATATATCAAATGAGCCACCCCATTTGCACCCCATGCACAACAAATGGGCTTGAATCCCGTGGGCCTTGTATAAAATAAATGGGCCAGATCCCATGGGCATTGCATATGTCAAAGGGGCCTAAACCCATGGGCCTAATATATGCCAAATGGGCTTAATCTCATAGGCCTTATGTGTGCCAAATGGGCTTAATCTCATAGGCCTTATATGTGCCAAATGGGCTTAATCCCATAGGCCTTATACATGCACCAAGGTGGGCCTTAATGAATGGTTACAGATAGGCCAACATGAGCCCTATACACATACCAAGGTGGGCCCATTTGAACCATAGATCTGCCTCATTTTAGCTCTTAAAATGGATGGACGGTTAGGACACAACTCATGCATCATGGTGGGTCCCACCATCCACACCAGGATGGTGTGAATAAAACATATACACCACAGTGGGCATCCACACCGTCCGCTGGACGGTGTGAAGAGAGCACTTGCATTAGGGTGGGCTCCACCGTCTGCCTAGGCGGTGGAAAAGAAACACATACATCACTGTGGGTCCCATGTGGGGCCCACAATAATGCTTATAAGTCATCCAACCTGTTGATAAGGTCACAAAGACCTGGATGAACAGGGAAAAAAAATATCAGGTTGATTCGAAACTTACGTGGGCCTTAGAAGGGGTTTCAATGGTAGAGTTCAATTCACACTGTTTCCTCTCACGTGTGCCACATGAACATTGGATGGGCTTGATTCTTGGAGGGTGGCCCACTGTGCTGAGGGCCCAGCACATGAATGGATTGGATGACAAATAAAAAAATAAGGTGGGGCCCACGGCTAGGGCCGTGGGCTGCTGCCCGTCCGCCCGCTAGCGCTGCTAGCGCGGCCTGTTGCTCCTGACAACATCAGCATCATGCTGCTGTTAGTTTTTTTTTTTTTTTGAAAAATGATTTTTCTGACGTGGGGTCTGCAGCTAATGGATCCACTCCAGCCATTGAATTCTATGGCTTGAAACAGTCTGAATGAGCCCCATATCCGATTTTTCTTTGGTGTATAAAATGACCAAAGCGTATTGCAATGGTGGTAGTACTGTTTTCAACGCCATGGCCCACCAGGTACTCCGATCAACCTCATTTTTTGGCTCAACGCCTAAAATGAGTCGGGAAAGAGGATGGACGGCATGGATTAGAAACATACATCAAGGTGGGGCCTATACAAGTGGGCCATCCCATTAGCTTAGAACTAAGATAATATTTGTGTTTTCCAATCACATCCAGCATCCCTGGACGCTGGAGGGTGTGGCCTAGCACACGCACAAGGTGGGCCCTATTTTAGGTGGGCCACCAAATGGTAGGTGGTGTGGGTGTAACACATATAAGATGGGCCCCACCTTTAGATGGCTTGGGTCAATACATACCTAGTGGTGGGGTCCATCCAAGTGGGCCACATGACCATTACATCACACACAAAAAGGTAAATAATGAAAAGAGAGGGAGAGAGAGATAGAGTGGGACACGCGTGATGGAGGGACCCCGACACTATAGGCCCTCCGTTTCAACCATCCAATCATACATCAATGGGTCCCATTGCATATGGGCCATCCAAATAAAAGATCAACGGTGGAGATCCCTCTTCACTAAAAATGGACGGTCTAGATGACCTCTTTAATACAAGAAAAGTAAACATCATGATGGGGTCCATGGAGAATGGCCCCATCATGGAATGATTTGATGATCAAGATGGGCCATCGGCCACATCTTATAGTCCCAAGTGAGATCCACACCAATGATCGGTGGGCCTCACTTGGCCCATCATAAAAACAAGTAAACTACCCTATAGAAGCACCCACCTTATGATCTACTTGGTCCGTTGGAATGCCTATCTTCTAGAGCTTCACTTTGATGGTGGAGATGAGAAATGGATGGCTAGGATGAGAGGTTTTGGGATGGGAAAGTGGGCCACCAAAAATCACATTTCTCATGGGAAGAGCTTGGACGTGAGAGGGCTTCCTTGCTTGGGTTTGGTGTGTTGAGAAATGAGAGGGAGAGAGAGAGTTGTAAGAGTGATGGAGTGATGTGAGGTGAGTGATGGGTGAGGTGAGTGATGGGTGATGTGAGAGGTTAGTTGACTTTAGTGGTTGCTTGACTTGTGGAGAAAGGAAGCATGGGTGCTTATACTTGACATAAAGTGATTGATGGGTGATTGATTGATGGGATTTATTTGACACTTCGTAGAGATTCTCTTGGGATTTGCAATGCGCGGTGTTTTTCCTCGAACTGAACGCAGGTCCGCATCTCATAGTCTAGGTATCGGATCGGTGCGTGAGTTGCGGCGTTGGAACTGCGGCAACGGTGCGGTTGCAATGATACAAGTCTTAGATTAAGCCGACTCAAATGAATAGGATACGACTTACGGTCGTGCGCAACGTCAACTACAGGTCACGGATTGCCAAAATTTGACGAGAAGGATCGCGGGAAGCGACGGAACAGTACGAATTATGATACGGGTCTTACAGTGACCAGCGAGCAACCCAGACTCGTGAGCCAATTATGGTGGTATGGGACACTATATTCGAGCTGTCGGCCTACACTGATAAGGTGATGGGGGAGCGGTGCAACGAGTGCAAGCAACAGCCCTGACAGCCCTTTGTAGTGACCTCTAGCGTACTCTGAGTCTATGTGAGGTGACGACCCTTCCGTAGCAACAAGAGTACAACTAGGCCTGTATTGATAAGGGATGGGGGAGTGGAGCAACGAGTGCATGCAACAGCCCTGACAGCCCTTGCAGCGACCTAAAAATATATCATCGTATGAGACTACTAGGAGTGACGACCGTAGACAGGATCCTTGTTGGGAATGATATAAGGGAAGTACCCTAGTTTCCCAATCCTGCTGTATGAAAAGGACTAATAACAACTCGGTAATCATATTCATATCGCACTGCATGTGCCTGGAAGATGTGGAGCACTGAGGGAAGAAAACATGCCACGGACGTAAGATGGTGTCGCATGAGGGAGTATGTCGGCGAGGGCATCTATCATGTCATTTTATTCTTGCATTAATCATAGTATCTAGGACCTGTTTGATTGCTTGCTTTACCATTATCGCATGATTGATTTGATAACATGCTAATCTTTGCTCTATGTTCCACTGAGTCAGCTACTCACTCCCATGTTACGGGACGGTGTTGCACACACCAACCAGTCCCTATTTTAGTTTCAGATGGTGGCGATGCTTGTGAAGCAAAGTCAGACTTGATGATGATGAGGAGGATCCCTCCTATATGCAGGTTCTGATTGACGGGGTTACAGGGTTACTAATTAGATGCCAATACACTTGGTATTTTTCCTTTTATTTATACACCCATGTATATTCTTTTCTTTCTATTTTGGAGTATACATGTATATGTTTAACCTGGTAACATGTTCACACTCTGGAGACTTACAACAGTTCATATATTTTATATATCTATCACATTCTTCCGCTTGCTAATTTAACTGTCTCTAGAGTATGATATGTTGTTTTGGTCTAATCCCACTCATGTTTCCTGCACTAATATGACAACATTCATCCATCATTGAAAATGTTGCATAAGTGATGTTCCGGAACTCGGGAGTGGAGTTTATGCTCGACCCCCGATTTTCAGGGCGTTACACTTATTGGCTAAGTATCGTGGTACTCTTGAGTTTGAAATGGGCAGATGTTATTTGCCCACGGTCTTTGTTGTTACTGGTACTTCGTCGAAAGGCCAAAAATAGTCACTTACACTCTAGTTTTATGCTATATTTATAGAGCCCTCGGGGAGATAGCCACACATGTGAAGAACCCTACCATTGGAGCTTCTTCAACGTATACTTCATGGCATTATATTACCGGCTAGATGGGAGTCTACTTTCCTTGGACTTTTGAAGCCCTAGAGAAGGCATACGTTCATCCTTCGCATCTTCCACTTTGGTTCTTTCAGCAAAGGGCTATGGCAAAAAGATCATACAACTGGGTAGTGAACAAGATTCGGGACACCGATTAGATTGATTTCTTCCAATTTTACCTTTACCGCTACATCAAAAATACTGATATGGTCGACACTATGGCACTTACTGTTGGGGAAATGACATTCTTTCTTTCCATACGCACTTGTAGCTTGCCACTGAGGAATGGAACAGAGTTTTGGAGAGAGAGCCTAACTATCCCAGTCGTTTTTCTTGTCAGTTCAATTTTGACTAGTCTGTTCCAGAGGACTGTGAATTAGTTACCAAAAGAATGCGTTGTTATGGCATTGGTCCTTATAATTGGGCCATGGTATGGAAACAGCTACTAGGCAGTCATGTTGATTCCACCTTTGTAATCTCAAGTTGTGATCGTATAGTCCATTCTTCTTATAGTTGGACGCAATGGTGGGACCACCAATCATATTTGGTCAACAACCATTTTCCAGTAAATGAACCCATCTGGCTTGCTTCGCCCAGGCTAAGAGGTAGGAAACTCGAAGATGGAATTGGCTATATTCCAGAGAAGAGCCACACACCTTTTCTGTAACAACCTGAATTTTTGCCAACCTGGGGTTAGACGTCCTTAGGCAATGGGTCAACCATAACACCTTGGTAACCTCTTAGGAATAAATTCCAAAGCCAAAGAAATCATTTAGAACCTAATTCCTTAGAAATTTAACGTGAATTAGCCAGCGCTACACTAGATTTTCTGTAAAATTAGCACCAACCACTTTAAATACTATCTGTAAGACCCAAAACCTATAGAATCATTGATGTTATCTTACCCTAAAATTCAAGATCAAACTCTAAACCTGTTTGTTCTCAGGAACCCTTTGAAACCTTGTATTGGATCTAGACCGCGTGTCAAAATTCTGATATCTATAATCTTAGACCATTATGACTGCCTAGTTGGACTTGACAATTGTTTCAAAAATTAAGCCCAACTGATGTTCTGAGGCTATTTCATTGAGCTTGGAGCAAGGAGTGTGAGAAAGAGTAAAATTCTTTATAAATTAAATGTGATTTAAATAAATCTGGCACGTTTCGCTTGCAGGTTAAGTATAAGCATTCAGACCATCGGAATCTAACCCAAATACACCCTCGGATCAGGGAACATTTCCCACTCAGGTCAGTATACTTGGAATCCTCGATCGAGTCTCAGTGACCGCTGAACTGAAACTGGTCCGCCACGTGCGATCTGGGAAAACTATAGGAACAAAAACTTAATGTGACCAGGATCCAATATCCATGAGCTTAAGTCTGATCGCATTTGGTCAGGGGACCTCCAAAAATGTTCTTTTAGATCGGGAAAGACCCGATTTGGCTATAACCCAAGTATACCTTGACTTAAAGTCTATTTTGGTTATGTTTGGGTTTATAAAAGGGCCTTAAACCCTTAGCTTTCTAACCCATACGAATTTGGGAAAAACCCTATGAGAGAGAGGAGAGAAAAGAGAGAAAGTGAGAGAGAGTTGGAGTTTCTCTCAGGGATTCTTCCCTGCTGCTCCACGTGCTAAAGCCTTCCACCTCAATCGCTATTCAGGCGATTCTGGCGTCATTCTTAAGTAAGAAAAGCCTAGCCCTAACTTGTTTTAGGGTTTCCATTGATGCTAGTAGCTAGATAGCTAACCTAGGTTGTATTACAAGTTAATATTCCACGTATACGAAGACTTAGAGATTCCATCGATTTCTTTATGCTTCTATGGCGTAAGGTGTGGATTTTAGACGATAAGATTACCTTTTTTCAAAGCTTTCAATGTCGTTTAATGGTAGATTGCTGATAAGGATGCTGTTTGACATGTAGAACATGCTGTCCATTTTTTATTTCGAATACGTACGAAGAATATGAGATTTAGGGTATTTTAGTTATTTGTAGGAAATACTGTATGCGTACGTATTTTGCTGATATGATTGCCATGAGTATTTACCGTGTACCTGTACAAGTTATATGTGTATGATCTGTTTGGCGAAGAGATTCGCCCTAATGCACATATTGGCCGACATATGCTATGTAGAATAATGTGTGTAGACTAAGTGTTTGTTGAAATGCATAAATCAATATGATTTATGCCTACCATATGTTTTGAATGTAAGAACATGATTGTTGTGTATTAGACATCTCCTTGATATAAGGATCTGTCATATTATATGCAGAAATCAACATACGTTAAGTACGTTGGATTGTGTAGTCTAAGTGTTTGTGTAAATGTATGTATTAGTAAGTATTGAGTAAATGGTGGTGTAGATTAGCGTTGAGACTGGATTCTCAACTAATTTGATGATATACATGATTTTCTCCATGCTTGTTGTATTTTAATTGATTACCTTATGTGTGAAGTATTCGTGTATGGTTAACTTCTTATGATCTATGTTATAACATGCCGATAACATGCTGGAATTTCTTGTATTTCAATTTTGTCTCTCTCATATGATTACTGATTCATATTACATGTGCTTGGGGCTATACTCTAGTCCAGGCAGTCGATAACAGTTTAGAATTCCTGGTTGGATTCTATTCAGCACGAAGGATGTGTATGACGAACCCGAGTCGTACTAGAGTCGTCGGAAGTGGTTAGGCCACACGAAGTGCTTGTGCACTTCATGTTGGTCGGTTCGACATGCGCTCGTACTAGTCGGACTCATCAAGTAACCCGACTGACCATTGTATGTTCACCTTGTATTCCTCATAACTGCTTGAACCTAGGGTACTGAACTTACCAGTGATAACCCTGATAACCGTGGTACCTTGATCCATAAAGACTCATGAGCTGAGCATGGTGGTATGTGACACCGTGGTCGAGCTGTCGGCCTATGCTGGGGCCACAAACCTCACTGTAGTGACCAGTGAGCACCCTACTCTGAGTAGATTATGGTGGTATAGGACACTATATTCTTACTGTCGGCCTACATTGATAAGGTGATGGGGGAGTGGAGCAACGAGTGCGAGCAACAGCCCTGACAGCCCTTTGTAGTGACCTTGAGTTTATCCTGACACCACATGGGGGTGACGAGTTCTGATGCAGTCTTAAGGATATAAACTAGGCCTGTATTGATATGGTGATGGGGGAGTGGAGCAACGAGTGCGTGCAAAAGCCCTAACAGCCCTTGCAGCGACCTCGAAATATATCATCGTATGAGACTACTAGGAGTGACGACCCTAGACAGGATCATTATTTGGGTATTGATATAAGAAAAGTACCCTAGTTTCTCAATCCTGCTGTATGAAAAGGACTAATAACAACTCGGTAATCATATTCATATCGCACTGCATGTGCCTGTAAGATGTGGAGCACTGAGGGAAGAAAGCATGCCGCGGACATAAGATGGTGTCGCATGAGGGAGTATGTCGGTGAGGGCATCCATCATGTCATTTCATGCTTGCATTAATCACAGTGTTTAGGAATGTTTGATTGGTTTCTTTACCATTATCGTTTGATTGATTTGATAACATGTTAACCTTTGCTCTATGATTCCACTGAGTTAGATACTCACTCCCACGTTACGGGACGGTGTGGCGCACACCAAGCAGTCCCTATTTTAGTTTCAGGTGATGGCGCTGCTGGTGAAGCGGAGCCGGACTTGTTTGATGATGAGGAGATTTCTCCTATATGCTGGATCTGATCGACGGGTTTACAGGGTTACTGATTAGATGCCAATACACTTGGTATTTTACCTTTTATTCCCACACCCATGTATATTCTTTTCTTTCTATTTTGGAGTATATATGTATTTACTTAACCTGGTAACATGTTATACTCTGGAGACTTACAATCATTTATTTATTTTATATATCTATCACATTCTTCCGCTTACTAATTTAACTATCTCTGGAGCATGATATGCTATTTTGGCTTAGTCCCAATCTTGTTTAATGCCATTCTACAGACAACATGCATTCAGCATTGAAAATATTGCATAAGTGATGTTCTGGAACTCGGGAGTGGAGTTTATCCTCGACCCCCGATTTTCAGGGCATTACATTTTCACAGCTAGATTTGTAGAAGAACATCTTTAGATGATCCAATCTGTGAAAAGAAGGCTATCAATACCTTGAAAGGCTGGATTGCTCGTGACTTCACTAGTCGGGATGCAGATGATGTTGAAGGAACATCTTCTCTAATTCCAGCAGACACTACGGCTCAAGATGAACCGACTCCTTCCTCACACCCTACTCCTCCTAGTTCATCTTCTCCTATGACTAGGTCTCGAGCGGCTTGCAAGCGCCCCCATTCATTCCCCAAGAAGGAGGTAGTCAGGCCTCTCCATCTCCTTCGATTCCAGTTAATAAAGACTCTCAACCGGGAAGTAGACAAGCTTCTCCCTTTAAAGGGAAACAGGTTATGATTGAAGAAGTCGACGAAGAAGACTTAGGGGATGAAACTTCAGCCTCTTCATTAGAAGGTACTACTTCTGCCAAATACAAAGATAATGAACATGATGAAAATGATGATAATTTCGAAGAAGGAGAAGTTGATATCGATGGTGAGGAAGATGTCATTTGCAGAAGGTACTGACAAAGAGCATCTCCCACAGATCTCCAAGACTCTTCTTAGTGTCAATATTCTTGTCAAGTCCCCTACAGTAATAAAGGAGGAAGAAGATGAGCCCTTGGATTACGGAGAATATGGATATTCACCAAGTAAGGAATTTTCTCTCTCTCTCTCTCTCTCTCTCTCTCTCTCTCTCTCTCTCTCTCTCTCTCTCTTTACAATTCCATATATATATATATTTATTGCAATAGTTATCTCAATATTATTTTTATATCTTTGTTTCATGTGCTCATATTGTTAATGCTAGGACGGGTGATACTCCTCCCATGGATCTTCCTTCAACTGCACCTATGATTTCATCGAGAGCTCCTCCGATTCCTTTGGTGGCACCAAAAGTGGTGGCTCGTGAAATTGTTTTTCAATTAAAGACCACTGATTTACCAACTCCAACTACCAAAGATTCGAGCATGGAGGCCAGAGTGCCTTCTTTTGCCAATATGTTAGGCGTTGGTCCTTCTTCGGTCCAGGAAGTTCCACATCCTATCAGTCGTACTCCTGCAGCAAGTATATAAATCATTTACTCTATTGAAATTTCAACACTTCTAGCCTTGTTATAATTACCCTAACTTCTTTTCTTCTTTATATTACAGAAACTCCTCCTTGTAGTGGTGTAGCAAGCTTCGAATCTGTAGCCACTGCATCTGAACTATTGTCTTTTGCAAAGATTCCTACACACAAAATGCTTTTGATGAAGAATTCTATGTCGACGATAGTTCATATTTTCAAGGATCCTGAGCAATGGTCGAATTTGGATATCGCCATTGAAATTCTGAAAAGTACTACAAGGATAATGAAGATTAACATTTCTGCACTACGTGACTCTCTTTTAGATTTTGCGATTCAATAATTTCTCTAGCATCAGCGGAAAATGTCACCATTGCACCTGAGATATTGGAATATGGGAAACAACTTGCTCTTTCCAAGGAAAAGGCTTCCCTCATCACGTCTGCTATTTTTGAATTTAATTAAGAACAATTAACCCTTTAGGAACAGTTGAAGGCTTGTGCTGATGATAGGATGATTATTTAGAACCGCATCACTATCCTAAAAGATGAAATATTGCAGCTGGAGTTGAAAGATCATTTAAAGGAATCAACCATGAAGGAAATTGAAGAAAACCTGCAAATCAGTATTCAATCTGCTGATGCTGAGAAATCTAAATTACTCAAAAATGAAGAGATAATCTTATCCTTGGAAAATAAGCTAGCTAGAATTCCCAATCAGGCAAAGGTCATCCTTGAAGAAAAATCAAATCATGTCGCAACTCAAATTCAATTAAAAGAAGATTTATAAAAGTATATGGGAATATTAGGAATCACGAACGGGCTTTAAAGAATTCATTTCATTTGTGTATGTTTTTTTTAACATGTAATTTCTTTTGATTTTTAACATATATCAATTAAGACATGATGATATCTTTAAGATATTTTCCTCTTTCATAAATTTCTAAATCATGGATCATTTCAAGCATATTCATTTATGCCATAATTTTGACATGATATTTAACGAAGTATTAAGATGAAAACATCAACATATTATGATTGTTAGTATCAGATTTCATATATGATTTTTTTATAGGCGGTACTAGATTTCAATTTAGTTAGATGATCACACATAGTTTAATCTCTTAAGTAGTGGAGCAACACAATTTTTTAGACTCTTGAGTAGTGGAGTCGGGTCTCACGTGATAGTCTCTGTAACTCTTATGAGTTTGCTGAACTTCTCACAGCCTGGTGAGTTCACAAACCATGATCCATCAGAGGGGCCCAATGAAGCTACTGGGGCTGTGAACTCAGTTGAAATTACACACAAGTTGGCCGCAGTAACTCTTTAGTGTTCACAGGGCGTACAAGATGACCTTTGGGGTACCAAATCTAGGGCTGCCAGTTTATCAATGAGTAGATTTAGGCCCTTCCTCATGAGTTACTACTGAAATAAAGCTAAAAATCTAGGGGGTCTTATGCATGGTTGGCCTATATATGGACAATAGCCAAAGAGCGCACACTACAGCCCATGTTTTCTTCATCTACAAGGTCGGACTCATTCACGGGAGGAAAATTTCATCCGTTCCCTGTGATGCTGTCAGAAAGCTATACAGATGGCATGGGTGTTATGCGTGGCTGGTCGTTGAGGACTTTTTAGCCTTTTTAGGGCTTTCAGTCACTGGCTCCATCCGCTGTCTACATAGGTATGCGTACGATGGCCTTCATGGGCTTTTAGGGCCACTAGCTTCTCACCACTGCTCGTATGGCGATAGTCATAAGCTTTATACGTAGTTAGATGTATAGGCTTAGCTAGGTTTATGCGTAGTTGGCCGTATAGGCTTGACTAGGCTCCCTTAAACGATAATAAGCTATCATCGTTGTCGTAATAATAATAGGTGTTTTGATCGATATATCAACATTGTTGATGATGTTAACGATATACTTGGAATTCCTCCTTTATTTAATCATCTGAAAAAAGAATATATGAACATGACTTCACTTGTACTTGCCCCCTTTTAATATAGAAGCATTATGACGATAATCTTCTGGATCAAAATTAGAACCATCTTCAGGGACGATACTTCTTGATGAAGCGTGTGTTGACTGGTATACTGATACCCTATCCATCTTGATCAACCACTCTGTACGCCCCATTAGAATATACTTCCTTTATGATGCATACCCCATCCCACTTATGCTCAAACTTTCCCCCTGTTTTGCAGGTTACCATTATCGGTCTTTTCAACATTAGTACCATGTCTCCTTTCTTGAAAGAGTGATATTTGACTCATTTATCAAAGGTAACCAATATTCTTGCCAGATATAACTGTAATTGCTGCTGGGTTGCAAGGCGCTTTTCATCGAGTAGATCCAGTTCCTTCAACCTTATCTTTGCATTTTCATCATCTGTAATCGACTAATGCACTGCTATCCTGAGCGACGTGACCTGTGTTTCAATCAGAACGACCGCCTCTACACCGTAAACTAATGAATATGGTGTTACGCTTGTTGTTGTTCGGTGGGTAGTCCTGTACGCTCATAATGCCTCTTGCAACCTTTTATCCCAGTCGCTCATGCTTCCAGTCATCATCTTCTTTAGTATTTTCACAATTATTTTGTTAAATGCCTCTGCTAGTCCATTTTCTGGCGGATACCAAACTTTTAACACATTTTTTCCATGCCTCTGTTTTTAAAAGGGGTACCATTATTGGTAACAATCTTTTTCGGGATGCCATGGCAATACATTATCGCATGTCGAATGAAATTGACCACATTTTTCTCTTTGACATTGCACAATGCGATCACTTCTGTCCACTTGGAGAAGTAATCTGTTGCTGCCAGAATATATTGTTTTCCTTTAGATGAAGATGGATTTATGGGCTTGATAAAATCGAGTCCCCAAGCGGCAAAAGGCCAAGAAACGACCGTTTGATGGATATCTTCAAGGGGAATATGCATAACATCTTCGTGGATCTGACATTTGTGACACCTTTTTGCATTATTGCATCTTTGAACATTGTGGGCTAGTAATACCCCATTCGATGTATCCAATGAAATAAATTTTGTCCAGCCTAGTGTGCCCCGCATTCCCCAGAGTGAGCTTCTCGCAGCATTTGACCTGCTCCTTTTTCATCAAGGCAACGTAGCGGCATCTGATTGTAAGATTTTCTATAGAGCACTTCACTACAAATGATGAACCTACTCGATCTTTTCCTGATTTATTACCTTTATGCTGGATCTTTTGGCAAGATATCATATTTGAGGTAATCTATGAACGACTGTCTCCAATCATCTACTGTCACTTCTAAACATGATATAAGAAGCACTTTAATGATTTCATCGACAACTTTAGAAGAGGGAAGGAATCTTATTTCTTTTATAGTCACTTGGAGCAGACTTCGGTTTGGATAGGATAGGGCTGCTGCCAAACTAGCCAAAGCGTTTGCCTTTGTATTTTCGGATTGGGGTACATGTGTGATTTCGACATGGCAAACTCGTTCCAATAACTGCTGGGCTTTTTGACAATATGGCAAGAGTTTTTTCTTTCTTATTTCAAACTCAAGAATTAGCTGATTTATAATTTCTTAAAATCTCCAAAAATCTGTAGCGTCTTTATCTTCATTTCTTGGGCAATTTCCATTCCGATGATGAGAGCTCGATATTCAGCTTCATTATTCGTGCAAGCGATGCCCAATATGAAAGAATAGGGTAATAAATCACCTTGAGGAGTGATGAAAATAACTCCTGCCCCTGCTCCTGATGCTCGAGAAGCACCATCGAAATACATCTGCCACTGACCTTACAACTTAATCATCATTACCTACTCATCGAGGAAATCATCGCTAATGTTCTCACTTTCTATTACAGGATGCCCTACCAAGAAATCTGCCACTGTTTGTCCCTTTACTGCTTTCACCGGCTCATATGTGATTGTGTATTTTGAAAGTAACAGCATTCACTTGGCCAATCTTCCTGATAACATCGGTCTTGTCATCAAAAACTTTATTGGATCTATCCTTGAAATCAAGATTATACCATGAGAAAGGTAATAATGTCTCAATTTTTATACTACAAATATCAGCGCTAGACATTCTTTCTCGATCAGAGAGTAGTACATTCCGCGCCTATCAGAGTTCGACTCAGATAATAAAGAGCAGTTTCTTTTCCATCTTCATTCACTTGTGCTAACAAGGCTCCTAATGAGTTTTTAGCCGAAGATATGTACAAGATAAGTGATTTACGTTTTATAAGAGTTGTCAATATTGGAGGTTGTCTCAGTAATCTTTTATTGAATGAACGCGTTCTGACAGGCTTTATCCCACACGAACTCTGTTCCTTTCTTCATCAAATGGGAAAATGGCTAGCATCTCCCTGCCAAATTTGAAATAAAATGGCGAATATATGCTAGCTTCCCTTGCAAGCTCTTCAATTCCTTCAATGTTTTCAGAGGCGGCATATCTTGGATGGCCTTGACTTTCCCTAGGTCAATTTCGATACCCCTGCGCCTGATGACGAAGCTAAGAAACTTTCTTAAAAGCACTTTGAAAGCACATTTAGTCGGGTTCATTTTTAGTACTTTTTTCTCAGTTGACAGAAGACTGATGCTAAATGCTTGTGATGTTCTTGATGATTACCCAACCTAACCACTAGGTCATCAACATAACATTCAACATGCTTATGCATCATATCTTGAAAGATACTTTGCTTCGCCTTCTGGTTTGTTGCCCCAACATTCTTAAGACCTAACAGCATAACCTTATAGCAGTAAAATCCTAACGAGGTTCTGAACGCTGTCACTTCTTCATCTTTAGGAGTCATTCTAATTTGATTGTAACCAGCATAACCATCCATGAAAGACAATGACATATTGTGTCGTACTGTCAATCAGCAGTTCCGTTATTGGGAGGAGAAAGTCATCCTTCGAGCAAGCCTCATTTAGGTCCCTAAAATCTATGCACACCCTGATTTGTCCATTTTTCTTCTTTATTGGGACAATATTCGATATCCACTTGGGATATTTGACCTTTCTAATAAATCCGACTTTAATCAGCTTGTTCACTTCTTCTATTAGAGGGACCAAATCTGGATGAAATCGCCTTTGTGCTTGTTTAATCGGTCTTTTATCCTTGAAAATATTTAATCAATGCACTGTCACTGAGGGTTCCAAACCTGAAATTTTTGCATATGTCCAGGTAAAAACATCTTTATTTTCTTTCAATAGTTGGGTATATTCTTCGGCTTCTTGCTCAAGAAGACTAGCGCTTATAAATATATTTCATAGCTCCTCTTTTTTGCCCAAATTTACTTCTCACAAACTGTCAATTGTCATCTACCCCCCCCCCCCCCCCCCCCCCGTCTTCTATTAACTTCGGAGCTGTCTTAGGATGTTTGACTACCTCAGGATCTATTTCTGATAGCTGATCGACTGTGACCATATTTACTGAGGACTCTGCCTTCAATCTTGGAATTTTCTCTCCTCTTCTGACCAACTCTGATAGGGACCTGAATTCCTTAAACCAGTTGGTTCTTCATCATCAAAACCTATCCTTTTCATCATTCTTCTACTTGTCGGACTGTATTTCTTCAGATCATGAGATGTTAGATTTTTGTGATACAATTATTCTCAACCCTTGCTTCTATCTTTACTTCCGAAGATTCGTAAAATTCAATCGGCTCTGAATATTTCGCATTGGCTTCAACATGAAACTTCCCCGGAATAGCTGGGAATGGCTTGTTTCTTTTAGCATATAGCAATGGTACTGTATAATTTGACTACGGGATTTTCAATTATTTAGGCAATAGTAGAGTTAAGGAGGTTGTCCTGGTTGCCTCAGATGTCTTGGCACAAAATATAACTTCTTCTTTGCTTTTAAAGTTTCGAACAACCCTGCCTTTTCGGACTCCCCTTTTATCGTTTTCACATGAGCATTTTTCAGGGTTTTGTTTTCATCATTCTTTTTCTCTTCTCCTCTAGAAAATCCATCCTAATAAATGGCATCTGCAAAGAAGGCTTCGGCTTCTGTGTATGGTCTTAAATCAGCCATTACTTTATACTGTATTCCATTCTTACAGTATTTGAAGCATTGATGAAGGGTAGAAGGTATAATACCATACTGATGTATCCATGGTCTCCCTAAGAGAAGATTATATGTCATGACTGCATTGATCACATGGAAAATAACATCAGTAGTTAATTCCCCTATTTCCAATGTCATCATAATTTTATCGAGTGCATGCTACCCATCTTGATTAAAGCCCTATATCATCATTCCACTAGGACGCAGATCGAAATGACGGTAACCCAATTTATTCAACATTATTAACGGTAACAGGGTTACCTCAGATCCATTGTCGATGATAATCCTTTTTACTTCTTTGCCATGACTGTGGCCTACTATCATCAATGGCCTATTATGCCATGTATCACAAGTTAAATCATCATCAGAGAAGGAAACTACCGGCATACATTCTTCCCACTCTTTGTGTTCTTCATTTTCCATTTCCACTAGCAACGTTTCTCTGACATCGTAGTTGGATAGTGCTTCAATCAGACTTTTCCTGAAATCTTCTGATAACTTTAACACGTCATAAACGCTTAACCGAGCCGGTATATCTTTCAAGTGACTCACGACATCATAAGTCACCTTTGCTGTTTTGTTCTTCTCCTCTCTCTTATCACTATCTCACTGATCCCCAATGATCTCCGTTCTTGTAGTTCTGACTTTCTGCCTTGGGAGACTTATCATTCTTTTTCTTGACTATAGCATAATTACCCCGGCCTTCCCTGTCATCTTACGATTTTCTCTCAGCTCTTTCACGAACACTTTCCCGAACTGTCAGTATGTTCACTGTCGCCTTTGCGTCCCTTTCTTTTTCTTTTCCAACCACTATTTCACCTGTGTTTATCATTCTTTGTATTATGCATTTTAACGTGTAGCAATTTTTTTATTGGATGTCCTACCAGACGATGATAATGGCAGAAATCTCTTTCTCTTACTCTTCCTACATCTTTAGGGTGTTTGGACTAGGTAATTCTATTGTACTGACTTTTAACAGTTGATTCATCATAAGAATAACGTCTTCTCTATCGAATGCGAATCCTTTATGATAATTAAGTGATTTGGGTCTTTTTCCAATGAACCTGCTTCTAGGACGGCTTAATTCTTCTTCCACTCTGTCCTTTTTTCTCCTAAATCCCTTGTTTCTTGACTCCTTTTTTCATGGTCCACAATATTTGTGATCAACCTACTAGGTCCTCTTTTGGCCGTTTCATAGTAAAATGTTGGCATTTTCAAGGCATGGGCTTTGGTGGCCAAGTCACAGAAAGTCTTAATATCGGTGCTAGTAAGCCCAAACGCAATTCTCATTTCCATGGAATTTAGGCACATCTTGACAATTCCTTTTCTTCTAGCAGCTACCTGCACGAGGCTCCCAATGTTTTCCATCTATCTATAAGCTTCTCCACTGGTTCTCCTTCTCTCTGTCGTACTGAATCCAACTTTGTGATGCTAACATCACGCTCTGAAGAGAAGAAGTTTGACATAAATGTGTCCTGCATCTGCTCCCACATGCATATCAATCCTGGAGCCAGACTAGAATAACATCGAAACACTTGTCAGAGATGATCTGAACAAATGTAGGCAGTACTATGGTATCGTAGAGAAATTCTCCATGCTGGTAATAAAGTGCATCAAATGCTCCCCTGACGACCCCTCTCCATTAAACTTTTGAAAATCTGGGTGCTTGAAGTTAACTAGGAACGGGATATCCTCTACTTCCTGTGGATATGGTGTCCGATATCTAAACTGACCAACATTCTCCCACTCCCTTTCTACTCTGACGACTTCCTCAACAACTTGTTGTACTTCGTCTTGAGTTATGATCCTCATTGCCAGAACGGATCCAAGTGACCTTGCCCCCTATGGCTAGAAACCTTCAGGTTGATGTTCTTATCCATTCATTGTACCCATCATTGGAGGAGCTGCTATCTAGGCTATGTTGTGCACGAGAGTTGCGAGAGCCCCTCTAAGATTTCTACATTCTTCCATTAATGTCCTTTGTGCTTGTGTCATTTCATTCATATGGTCCTCTGTGGTCGGCATAGTTCCCTGATCTGTTCCGGCCATGTGTACTGTAGCCTCCCCACTTCCTGATGAAGCTGTAGTCAGAGTGGGATAAGAATATGTTGATGTGATGTCATGCCCCAAACTCGGAAACTGGGATCACAAAATTCTCGATCGTTGAATTCGGTGCCGACAGCCTTAGTAGTAACCCATTCTCGGCTTCCAACGTTCATATGCCAGATTCCGATCCTAGAATCCTATAAGGAGGATTTTTAATATATATTTGACTTATAATAAGCATAAGCATAAGTTTACCTAAATCATAAAGGCAACATCATCATCACATATCCACTAATATAAATAATTGAATACAGTGCTGAAAGGGAAATACATATATCAATAATCAAAGCTCCGGAAGATAGCTACACGCTCCAAGCTCAACGCTGCTGCGACCTAACACCACTTTCACGCATCTATCGTGCATAAGCTTATAGAAAGCTTAGAGGGTAGTGAAAGTGTATATGATGCACGTGCCAAGCATATAAATATCAGAGTAAGTGGAATTACTGTAAGTCTATAAATCATTTAATATCAAAATATGCAATGCGGGTCAACCATGCAAATGTGGAATCATAGAGAGCTAAATATCAAGTGTCGATGATGCAATGTAATATGCAATGCGAATGAAATGAACAAGCTGGAGTGTGAAGTCGGGATGATAGTACGTAGTATCGCAGGCTACGAGGTCCACCATAAGGGACTTCTATCCAAACCAGTCCAATACCTAAATTTGGATAGTCAAACTCAATGTGGTAAACTCCTGATCTCAAGTTAGTCACACGCCCCAACCGCAATCCTGGCCATTATGAAAGTACACTAATAAATAGTTACGCACCACCAGCCCGAGTGGATAATGAATGAATGAATGAATGAGTATGCAATTTCTACTCAATAAGTCCACATATTAAAACCGTACATCTCTGGTATCATCACCAGGGTCTAGTATACTTCAAACCAGATTGCCGCCCCATCACGCGCAACAAGGTGAGTGGAAGAGACTACACTATCTGTTTGTCAATATCAGGCCCACCTCGTCGATAGCGGACCCATTCCTCGAGCTACTCAAACTCAACCTGGCTTTGCCCCCTCTTCTCAGATAGGTAAGGTCGCACCCCCTTTCAACTGACGATGACACAGTGGAAGATGCGGCCTAACGATATACAGCCCTTATGTGCTCATGCATCCACTCAGTTTAGACGTTAGAGCAACCTTTGGAACCAAGAGGGTTTAGGAAATTTCACCCAAGGATATCTATAGCACCTCATGTAGAATAGATTTTTGGTGTCCCATCTAGCCATCCATGATATGACTGTGAAGGCTACAACCTTGATGTCGCTAGGGCGTACGGTGGTCATATCACAAAATGCGAGATACATGAGTCATACCGTCCAGTCATGCATCAAACCTGCGCGTACCACATGCTCACATGGACAACTCCTCCTATCAGGAAGTCTCATAATAATCTGCCTAATGGCATGTGTTATGATCAATCATTCCTCATATTAAGCATACATATGATGCGCATAGGCACGGATCGTGAAGCTATAACAAGCATGTTATATGATGATGGTGAACTCTCCTCATATCAAGGATAGGCCTAGACGGTCTACTCATAATAAGAATAGGCCTCACAATGGGGACATCTAACCATTATTGCCCATCAATGTGGACATTTAACCAACATCGCTCCTAAGCAGTGGCCCACATAAACATCATTACATACATTATAGTGAATCACACATTACATCGGTCCACACATTCATCGCATTGAGTCTCACTCAAGGGCCACATATACACCATATCGGGCCTCACCATACGAGCCATGAATACATCACAATGGGCCCTATCAAATGGGCCACAAATACTCACAACGGGCCACATACCTGGGCTTCAAATACATCACAATGGGTCACATACCTGGGCCTAATACACATCACAATGGGCCTCACTCATGGGCTACATATGCATCACATTGGGCCTCGCTCATGGACCCCATATACATCACATTGAGCCACACTCATGGGCCTTATGCACATCATAATGGGCCTTATTAAATGGGCTACAAAAACATCACATCGGGCCGCTCAATGGGCCATAATGGGCCTTACTAAATGGGCCATAAAGCATCACATCGGGCCGCTCAATGGGCAGCACCAATGAGCCTCACATACATCAAGTTGGCCGCATCCATAGGCCGCATAAGTGGACGACATAAATGAAACACGTACATCATGGTGGGCCCTATGATAACACGACAGGTGGGCCCATCGACCATGGTCGGGCAGTGTGGATGAATCACATCCATCAAGGTGGGACAAGTAAATGGACGGCATAGACATAAAATACATGCATTATGGTGGAGTCCTCATCACATCCAAACACGTCCAGCACCGTCCAGATCATCTGGATGGTGTGGATGAAGTAAATACATCGTGGTGGGTGTTGGAGCATAAAAAATCATGAATCATGAAGAAGGATTCAGAAGTTGGAAAGGACTAAAAGATGAGTGAATAATGAAAAAAGGAGGAAAGGATCCCGTTGCGCTGGAGAAACAGTAGCGCAGAGGGGTGCGCGGGTAGCATGGTTGACTCTGACTCGCGCAGAGTGTTACGCGGTTAACGAAGACTATTTTGGTGAATGCGAGCTGGGTAACTGGGTGCGTGGGTAGGACAGGTAAAACTACAGTTGCATGGGCACTGCAACCAAAGGCAGAGACAGAATAAAATGAATAGTTGAGATTGATGTAAAGTGGGGCTCATGGCATAAAAATTGAGATGCCACACTTACGAAGGCCTATAAATACCCCACTCCCCTCTTCATTTGGGATGAAAGGTTTTCTAGAGGAAGGTGGAGCTATGAAGATAGATTAAAGGTGAGAAGACAAGTTGGTTATGCGGGTCGCGTATCCAAGGAACTTGGTTGCGCGATACTTGGTTGTGCCGACCTCTGTAACACCCTGAAAATTGGGGGTCGTGTATAAACTCAACTCCCGAGTTCTAGACCGTCACTTATGCAACAAAATGATTATGATTCAATGTTGTCTGAGTTAAAGCATTCACCTGAGTAAAAGTATACCCAAACTGCAATTCATACTCCAGATCCAGTGATAAAAGCAAGCGAAAGACTAAACAATATATATATATCACTGTATGGAAAAATAAAGTAGACCTCAACTGTCACTAAAGTATGAATACATCACTGAGTCTCATATACATATACATGAACAATATCAAATGTTCAAAATAGTCCCACTGAAGTCCCATCAACCCAGGTCACCTATGCAAAGTCATCATGGTACTGCATGTACGAGAACTCGTCCTGGTCCTCGTCAAAGTCTGGA
The DNA here is from genome assembly GCA_037074715.1 of Magnolia kwangsiensis. Taxonomy (NCBI): domain Eukaryota; kingdom Viridiplantae; phylum Streptophyta; class Magnoliopsida; order Magnoliales; family Magnoliaceae; genus Magnolia; species Magnolia kwangsiensis. The sequence goes on along the minus strand of CM073576.1, from coordinate 107,085,353 downwards.
TCTGCCTCCTGGATCTCAGCATCACCTGCATCTACAACAGGGTCTGGTGGGTGTTGCAAACACCATCCCGTAATATAGGAATGAGTGATCAACTCAGTGGAATCATAGAGCAAAGATTAGCATGTTCACAATTCAATCATACGATAATAGTAAAGCAATAAATCAGACAATCCTAATACTGTTGTTAATGCAATATGACATGACGTGATGTATGCCCTCACCGACGATCTCCCTCATACGGCACCATCTTACGACCGCGGCATGACACACTCCCTAGAGTGCTCCACATCTTCCAGGCACATGCAATGTTATGGTGATATGATTTCTAAGTTGTTATTAGTCCATTCAAACAGCAGGATTGGAAAACTAAGGTACTTCCCTTGTATCAATCGCAACCCAGATCCTGTCTAGGGTCGTCACTCCTAGTAATCTCATACGATGTATATTTTGTAGGTCGCTACAAGGGCTGTCAGGGCTGTTACACACACTCGTTGCTCCGCTCCCCCATCACCTTATCAATACAGGCCTACTGTACTCTACTGCTACTGAAGGGTCGTCGCCTCCCGTAGACACAGAATACGCTCATGGTCACTACAAAGGACTCGTCGCCTGATCAGTGTAGGCCGACAGCAAGAATATAGTGTCCCATACCACCATAATCTGCTCACGAGACTAGGTGCTCACTGGTCACTACGGGGAGGTTTGTGGCCCCAGCGTAAGCCGACAGCTCGACCATGGTGTCCCATACCACCATGCCTAGCTCATGAGTCTTCGTGGATCAAGGTACCACGGTTAACAGGGTTTACAATAGTAAGTTCAGTACCCTAGGTTCAAGCAATTATGACTCACATAGGGTGAACATACATCGGCCAGTCGGGTTACTTGACGGGCTCGACTAGTACGATCGTATCTCAAGCCGAACGACATGAAGTGCGTAAAACACTTCGCGTGGCCTAACCACTGCCGCCAACTCCAAACACGGCTCGCGTTCATCGACGCGTCGTTCGTGGCCAAGACCAGCCAACCATGAATTCGCTCGGTTACCGACTGCCTGGACTAAGTATAGTCCCAAACACATATGAATTCACATCAGCAATTTATATAGGAGTATTGGAATTGAAATACAATCATGTGAGCATGTTAACACATATTATAACATACAACTTAGGCAAATCTTCAAGCACATACATTTTATGCATATAATGAAATCATGCATATAGTCAACATGTAGGAAATCATTTATGTCAGCATATTAATTGAGAAATCAATCTCAAACTAATTCATAACATTATTTAAGTTAATACATACTAATACAAGCATTTATACAAACACATACACTACACACTTAAGTCTACATATAGTATGTCAACCCGAAGTGTGCAATTAGGCGAATCTCTTCGCCAAACTAATCATGCACGTATTCCTAACTTTCTAATGCGACAACAAACCATGTCAATCACATCAGCAAAATATGAATGTAATCAGTACTTCCTACAAATGACTAAAATGCCCTGAGTCTCATATTCTTCGTTGATTTACGAAACAGGAAACGGATAGCATGTTGTACATGTCAAACGGCGATGCCGTCGATAATCTACTATTAAACGACATTGAAAGCGTTGTAAACCGTCAATCAAAGCGTCTAAAATCCTCACCTTATCTCTTATGGATGCGTGAATTCGAACGGAGCGTATACGCTTCGTCTACGGCGTTAAGAGAACCTGTTTTACAAGATCTATTGGTTAAAAAACTATGGATCCTAGTGAACCATAAATCAGCAACTTATAGGGTTGTTTCTTACCTGAAAACGTGGAAGAATCACCGGCTTGGTGATCAGGAGGTGTTGCTACAGCACGTGCAACAGGCGGCACGAAGATGGGAAAAATCTCTCCTACTCTCTCTCACAAACTCTCACCTTTTCTCTCCCAAATTAGGGTTTCTCTCAAATTCGGATGGGAGAGAGGAGTGAGAGTTTCAACCCCTTTTATAAGCTTAAAAATGCCCAAAATAGGCTCCGGTACAAGGTTCACTTAGTGCATAACCAATTCGGGGCTGTTTCGGTCCAAAAGATGCTTTCTGGTGGTCCCCTGGATGAATGCGATCAGACTTAAGCTCATGCGTACCAGATCTAGCACGTATTAAGTTTTCAGTCCGGCAGGGTTCGTAGATCGCACGTGGCGGACCAGTTTCAGTTCAGCGGTCACCGCACGTAGATCAGGGCTGAAAGTCTCATGATATGAAATAGAAATTTTTCCTAATCCGAGGGTGTAATCTGGCTGAATTCTGACGGTCAGAACGCTTAATACTGACACGTCAAGTCGTGTGCCAGATTTGAATTTCAAATTACAAATCTGTCCCTATTCGCACTCTCTTCAGTCCGGGCTCAATGAAATAGCCTGTGATTATCGGTTTGACTTGATTTTTGAAATGATTGTCAAGTCCAGCTAGGCGGTTCTAACGGTCTAAGATAGGAGGTATCGGACTTTCGACATGCGGTCTAGATCCAATACAAAATTTTAAAGTGGTCCAGAGAACAAACCTGCTTAGAGTTTGATCCGAGGTTATAGAGTATTGTAGAGTCATTGGTTCTACTCGATTTGGGTCTTGTAGAACGTATTTGAAGTGATCAGGGACTATTTCCTAGCTACTACAGCGTTGCGCTAGCTAACTTAGTCATATTTTCTAAAAGAATTAATTCTACGCAATTTCGGGTCGAGTTGGTACTCGAGTCCAAGTACGAATTTTTCACGGGCGTTACAATCTACCCCCCTTAACAAATAATTTCATCCTCGAAATTTGTACCTTTTTGTACTCCTCGAGAAGTTATGGGTAGTTCTTTCTGATCTCGGCTTCTGTCTCTCAAGTAGCCTCCTCCTCAGAGTGATGCGTCCACAATACCTTCACAAGGGGAATCACCTTGCTACGCAGTACCTGCTCCTTCCTGTCTAGGATACGTGTCGGTCGCAAGATATATGTAACATCCTCTCCTAACTGCACCTGCTCCCATCTAATGATATGGGAAGGATCAGCAACGTACTTTTTCAGCATAGAAACATGAAATACGTTGTGAACGCTCGCGAGAGGCATGGGTAAAGTCAATCGGTAAGCCACTGCTCCAACACGATTGAGGATCTGGAATGGACCAATGAATCGCGGTGCTAGCTTCCCCTTCTTCCCGAACCGAAGGACTCCCTTCATAGGGGAAACTCATAAAAACACATGACCCCCAACTGTGAACTCCAGTGGCCTCCGTCTCGTATCGGCATAACTCTTCTGTCTGTTCTGCGCTGTAAGAAGCCGACGTCGAATAATATCAATCTTCTCTGACGTCGCCTGCACCAACTCTAGGCCAATCAAGCTACGCTCACCGACCTCAGCCTAGCAATGCGGTGCGCGACAAGGTCGCCCATACAGCGCCTCGTAAGGTGCCATACCGATACTCGCCTGATAACTGTTGTCGTACGCAAACTCTGCATATGCAAAACAATCATCCCAACTGTCCTTGAAGTCCAATGCACAAGCTCGCAACATGTCCTCTAAGATCTGGTTCACCCTCTCTGTCTGTCCGTCTGTCTGTGGGTGAAAAGAAGTACTGAACTTCAACTTCACACCCATAGCCTCCTGAATGCGAGTCCAGAAAATAGAAGTGAACCGCGTGTCTCTGTCCGACATGATCTCCAACGAAACTCCATGCAGATGCACAATCTCCCTGATGTACAATCTAGCCAGCTTGTCTGCAGAGTTCGTAACTCTGAACGGTAGGAAGTGCGCCGACTTCGTCAGACGGTCGACGATCACCCAAATGGAATCATGTCCCTTCCTCATCTTCGGTAACCAAGAAATGAAGTCCATGGAAATGAAATCCCACTTCCACTCTGCGATCGGCATAGGCTGCAAAAGTCCAGGTGGTCTGCGATGCTCTGCCTTCACCTGCTGACAAGTGAGACAACGGGACACGAACTCAGCTATGTGGGTCTTCATACCTTCCCACCAATACGTCCTCTTCGCGTCACGATACATCTTCGTACTGCCTAGATGCATCGAGAGTCTAGTACAATGCGCAGCCTCGAGAATCTCTCGTCTCAAGTCAGGGATATCTGGGACGCATAGACGGACACGATATCGTAATCCCCCATCCATACCAACTCGCCACTCGGCGTCTGCATCACCACTGGCCTGCTCTCGAAGCTCAGTCAGATGCGCGTCGTCCCTCTGCGCCTCGATGACCCGGTCATCGATCTGAGATCGCACCTGTACATGTGCGATGAACTCATACGGCTCCTCTATGATAAGTTTCTGCTCAAAGTCTCGCAAAAACTCAACCATATCCCACTCGGCAACCATCAGCGGAGCCGCAAACTCTATCGCCTTCTTGCGGCTCAACGCGTCAGCCACAAGGTTCGCCTTCCCAGGATGGTAAGAGACTTTAAACTTGAAGTCCTTCAACATCTCCATCCATCGCCACTGCCTCATATTCAAGTCTCGCTGCGTGAATATGTACTTGAGGCTCTTGTGGTCGCAAAAGAGCTCGAACTCCTCTCTGTAGAGGTAATGTCTCCAGAGTCTCAGTGCGAATATAACGGCTGCTAACTCTAAGTCGTGTGTAGGGTAATTCTCCTCGTACTTCCTTAATTGTCTCGAGGCATACGAAATTACCCTGTCCCTCTGCATAAGGACACAACCCAAACTAACGCTAGACGCGTCAGTGTATATAGTGTATCTAACCCCTTGCTCTGACAATACTAGCACGGGGGCGGACGTAAGTCTGTCCTTCAGCTCCTGAAAAGCTGACTCTGCCTCGTCATTCCAGGCAAACTTCACGTCCTTCCATGTCAACTGAGATAAGGGTCTTGCGATCTTCGAGAAGTCCTGTATGAAGCGCCGATAGTAACCAGCGAGACCCAAGAAACTCCTCACCTCAGTGATAGAACCAGGCTGCTCCCAGTCCTAAACCGTAGCTACCTTAGATAGGTCAACTGCCATGCCATCCTTGGACACCATGTGTCCCAGGAACTTCACTTCCTGCTTCCAGAAGTCGCACTTCTTGTACTGTGTGAACAACTGATGCTGTCTGAGCGTATCCAGGACCAAACGTAAGTGCTCCTCATGCTCCTCTCGACTCCTAGAGTATACCAAAATGTCGTCAATGAATACAACGACGAATCGATAGAGGAAAGGTCGAAATACCCGGTTCATCAGATCCATGAACACGACTGGTGCGTTCGTGAGACCGAACGACATCACGAGGAACTCGTAGTGGCCAAAACTGGTCCTGAATGCTGTCTTCTGCACGTCCTCATCCCTGACGCGCAACTGATGATAACCTGACTGAAGATCAATCTTCGAGAAGTACTGCGCTCCTCTCAGCTGATCAAACAAGTCATCGATCCTAGGTAAAGGGTACTTGTTCTTCACCGTGATCTGGTTCAGTCTGCGATAATCAATACATAATCGCATCGAACCATCCTTCTTCCTCACGAACAAGACCGGTGCTCCCCAAGGAGACACACTAGGCCGTATAAGGCCAAGCTCTAGCAGACCATCAATCTGTGTCCTCAACTCCTCCATCTCACACGGTGCCATGCGATACGTCGGCAGTGAGACGAGCATAGAACCAGGAACCAGATCGATAGTGAAATCGATCTCTCGTTGGGGCGGCAAACCAGAGATCTTCCTGAACAGATCCCCGAACTCGGAAACGACTAGCGTATGCTCAAGTACCTGGGCACCAGCGTCTCGCAATAAAGTGGTGTAACTAAGTATGCGGCAAGGGAGATTTACCCGCACTGGAAATGTGAAAGATGCACCCTCTGGCTCGTAGGCTGTCACTATACGAGTCTCGCAGTCAATCTCAGCCCTCGCTGCAGTCAACCAGTCCATGCCAAGAATGACATCGAGATAAACCAGAGCGGGGTCGACGACGAGATCTAGAGCCATCGTCTTGCCTCCTAGATCTACCAAACAACCCTCACACATCTGGGTGGCATCTGTAAAGGACCCGTGGGCTGTATAAACTCGCACCCCGTCCATAGTAACGGTCTGTAGCCCAAGACGCCTAACTATAGCATGTGATATCAAAGAAATCATGGAACCAGTGTCCACCATCACGAGAATAGGAGTACCTCCAATATGGGCTGTGACCTTGAAGGCCGAATGCTGAGAAGTCGGTGTCGCAGCTACCTCAGCTGTCAATGCGTGAACCCGTGCCTGCTGTGGCCGGTTCGGCCGCTGTGTCATGGGCCGTGGAGACTGTCTGATCTGCGATACCGGAGGTCTGAAAGAAGGGTGCGCAGGAGCTAACTGTATAGGCGGTGCTGATATCGCCTGTGAACGTGCACAGTCAATCTTCTGCGGCGGTGAGAACCCACTGTCCCGCATCTAAGAAAAACAGCTCTGCGCCAAGTGGCTTGACCTCCCACAGTATATACATGTCAAATCAGGGCACCGAAACGGTGGTACTGGCGCTGTAGCCCTAGTAGGAGGGTCGATGCGAGGCCTCTTGCCTGCGAAGGGCCTATCTGGCAAGTCTGGTCGTGGCCTAGAAGCAACAGGGCCACGAGATCGCGCAAGCCGATCCATATCCTGCTCTGCCCGCATAGACATATGAATCAACTCCACATATGAGGGAATGCTCACACAGCACATCTTTGACTGAATATCCGGTCGCAAACCCTCCGAAAAGCGCCGTATGCACGTCTGCTCATCAGCCAAAATAGTCGAAACGTATCTGCCCAACTCCGTGAACCGATGCTCATACTCCGTAACTGTCATGGCTCCCTATCTGAGGCAGAGAAACTCATTCTCCCGGTCATGCCTGTAAGTCTGGGGATAATACTTCTCGTGGAAGCGGAACTCAAATGCTGCCCATGTCCATATAAAGTCAGCGGCAACGGTCCGCAATACGCTGTCCCACCACAAGCTGGCCTCTCGCTCAAACAGGAATGTAGCCAGCTTTACCTGCTCGGCCTCTGTGCAATGAAGCATCCGCAATATCTTCGACACACGGTCGAGCCAATACTCGACCTCCTCGAGTCTATGAGAACCCATAAAAGTGGGAGGCCGTAAGCGCTGGAATCGCTCTAACAAGCCCCGTGTATCTGCGGCATTCCCCGCAGGATAAGCAGGTGGTACTAGATGAGTCATGCCCTCATCCTGGGCATAAGTATTAGCATCCCCAGCTGGATGCACAGGTGGTGTAGGTGGAGTCACACCCCCACCCTGGGCTAATGTCCCCACAATGGTAGTCAGGAGCTACTGCTACTGCTGCTGCATCATAGCCATCATCTGCTCGAATCTGTCAGGAGGTGGAGCAGGCTGTGGCGTGTGCTGCGTCGAAGTAGACGCACGATAAGGCTCTCTGACTGGCGGTGTGAACGGCCGTGGTCCAACTGTAGGACCAGCAGTAGGCTGAGACGCACGAACTGTCTCAGGAATTGGGCCCATAGTAGGATCCGCATGGGTGTCAGACTGCGAAGGAGTCTGATCCATAGGCTCACTCAATGCAAGCAGAGCCGTGCTCCGCATAGCCTTAGGCGGCATTCCCTATATTCAAAATAGGGCGCAACCTTGTTAGTCTCAATAGCACAAATGCACCGCAATCATTCACACAAGAGTCAAAAGCATTCTATGCATTTCATTTAATCAAAATTGTCACAATACAAGGGATATATCCTTACAAGCATCATGACGAGAAATACATGGGAACTAAGACAGTTAAAATTACAACAGAAACATAAGCAAAGCACTAGCCTTAACAGGCTTACACAACAAAAGCAGGAAATGACTAACTACTGATAACAACATCATAGATCTCGCTAGTTTGAGTCGGGTGACGGAGGAGGAGCACCCTTATCCTGCAAGCAGCACAGGATCGCCTTCAAGGTGTGAGTCACCTTACCGAATTTCCTCTTCGTAACGGCCTTGGCATCCTCGACTTCAGCGCGAAGTTCCTGAACTTCCCTTCGCAAGGCGATCTGGCTCTCCTCAATCCGAGCAATGCGATCATCGCTAGTAGCCTGTGCAGAAGGAGGAGGGCTCTCATCTGTATCCTGAGCCTCCTCTTCTGCCTCTTCCTGGACTTCTTCCCGAACTTCTGCTCCAGGTTCTCCCTCACTTGGATCCTCCTCATCATCAAAGTCATCCTCGCTATCCTCCTTAAGCTGATTCTCACGGTACTGAGACCCAATCTTCATCTTGACCATAGTCGACTCATCAATGCTATGAATCGAAACTGGCAATTTCGGCCCAAGTCTGTAAGCAAACTCAAGCGCGATCTTACATATCAGTCGGCCAAAAGGAAGCGATTCAGACGTTCTTCTTGACTTGGCTATGAGGATTATCTGTCGCAAGATGAAAGTGGCCATACATACATTCTCTCCCTGGGCCACCAGATACAAGAAATCAACTATAAGGCACGTACACTCAATGCGATTCGTCGACCTAGGATACACATTGAACGTGCAGATATGGTGCAGCAGGCGCAAATCATCAGACATATACGTCGCCTTGAGGCTATTATTAGGCTGCCATGGAACCAATTTACCGCACAGGAACCTGGTACGGCGATCTCGCTCTCGCCACTCAGATTCTTCTCACTAGGATGAACATCACCAAGAGGCACGTTCAGAAGTCACGTAATCAGCCGCACATCGATCGTAGCCATCCTGTCCCTACCAAAAGGAATTTTGAACTGTAATAGCTCCAAGGTAGGATTCTGGATACAAGCGTAGAAGGCGCGAACGGTGCTCACATTAGCACGAGCGCGAGCTTCAAAGATCGGACCCCAATGCGCAGCTTCAATGCGCTCGAACAATAAAAATTCACCGAACAGTCGTCCTTCCACATCCACCTCAAACAACACTTTGCGATCAGTGTATTGGCCGAGAGGCATCTCAGCTAGAATCACTCGCCCAAGGTGAGTATGGGGATCCAAATCCCGCTTTGTATGGAACTCTCGGGCTGTAGCTAGACCTGTGGCGGCGCTTAAACTTGCGGCACCACCCCGCGACCTTCTCGATTGAGTAGGGCGACTTGGCCCAGCCTCATCCGCTGGGGTTTTTCTTTTACCCATCAAAGATAGGATGGTGGAGAGTGACAAAAGGCCTAAAATGGCTTCCACGAAAGCCATGAAAAATGGAGAAAATGCGAAGAAGTGGCTGTCCAAACTGGAAAAGGGAGATCTAGGCATTGTAGAGGGATGCTTCAAGCTTCCCTAGGATATATTTTCAAGGAGAAATGAAAATAAAAAAGTGAAATGGAGCACCTCACGATTTCAGCTCGATTTGGGGGTTTTTGGAGCTCCAAACGACGAAATCTGTTAGAGGGAGGGCTGTAAACCAAAATAGATTGATGGAGAGTGGTCATTTTTGGCCAAGAATGGATCTAGGGGTGGTCTGGAATCACAGAATTTGGAGATGGCAGCTGGAAAATGAGAATGGAGCTATGGGGAGGGCTGTTTGTGAAGGAAGTGCACGATTTAGGGATTTTCTACACACGAACCACACATGGGGGGTGTGAAATACCCAAAATATCCTCAGATCTCGGACCACGCATCCAACCGACCACATTGGCCGGTGATACATCGCCGGATCGGCGATGGCATCGCCGACCAACCCTCTGTTCGGGTGGTGGGACCACATGGGTTTGGTCCCCCATGGTCCAGGGACCCCAAAAAGGTATGGTCCTAACCTTGGTTCATTGTATTTTGACCTATATAGGCCCAAATATGTGTTCAGGGCTTTTCGGGGCTAATCTGTAATTCCGAATACAAAACCCTGTCATGCAGCATATGATTTTGGGGTATAAGGAGCTAGTACACCCATCTAGACTATTAGTTGCTAAAGAAAGTGAATTTAGAATGGACTTATGGCCATTTTTTATGAAATTTTACTATTCACTGTAAAATTTTGTGAAAGTATTATTTTATGTTATTTTCACATTAGGTTTGATGCCTAACATGAAAAGGATATGAAGGAATTGAAGATTGGAGTGGTAAGAGGAAGAATTTTGAAGATTTTTGGTGAAACGGAGTTTTAAAGCCCGGGCAATTGAATACAGGGGTCGTGGTTGTCCCACGGCCCAAGGATTCACCCTTATGGGTTTAAAATCATTCAAAGAATGTCTCAACCTGACTTCCTACGACCTAGGAGCTATTCAGGTTGCTTCACGCGATCCAAGACGCGCTACGGACTCGATCACGCGATCGAAATGAATAGACTTCGCCTATTGGCGAATCTGCGATCTTAGAAATGTTTCTAGACCCCTCTCGCACCCACCTAAGTCGAAAGAAGCGACAGCGTACGTCGCGAGACCATAACCCAGGTCCAGTATACTTTTATTCACGCTCTGATACCAACTTGTAACACCCTGAAAATCGGGGGTCGTGTATAAACTCAACTCCCGAGTTCCAGACCATCACTTATGCAACAAAAATAATTATGATTCAATGTTGTCTGAGTTAAAGCATTCACATGAGTAAAAGTATACTAAAACTGCAATTCATACTCCAGATCCAGTGATAAAAGCAAGCGGAAGACTAAACAATATATATATCACTGTATGGAAAAACAAAGTAGATCTCAACTGTCACTAAAGTATGAATACATCACTGAGTCTCATATACATATACATGAACAAAATCAAATGTTCAAAATAGTCCCACTGAAGTCCCATCAACCCAGGTCACCTACGCAAAGCCATCATGGTACTGCAAGTATGAGAACTCGTCCTGGTCCTCGTCAAAGTCTGGCTCTGCCTCCTGGATCTCAGCATCACCTGCATCTACAACAGGGTCTAGTGGGTGTTGCAAACACCATCCCGTAACGTGGGAATGAGTGATCAACTCAGTGGAATCATAGAGCAAAGATTAGCATGTTCACAATTCAATCATGTGATAATAGTAAATCAGTAAATCAGACAATCCTAATACTGTTGTTAATGCAATATGACATGACGTGATGTATGCCCTCACCGACGATCTCCCTCATACGGCATCATCTTACGACCACGGCATGCCACACTCCCTAGAGTGCTCCACATCTTCCAGGCACATGCAATGTTATGGTGATATGATTTCCGAGTTGTTATTAGTCCATTCAAACAGCAGGATTGGAAAACTAAGGTACTTCCCTTGTATCAATCCCAACACAGATCCTATCTAGGGTCATCACTCCTAGTAATCTCATACGATGTATATTTTGTAGGTCGCTGCAAGGGCTATCAGGGCTGTTGCACACACTCGTTGCTCCGCTCCCCCATCACCTTATCAATACAGGCCTACTGTACTCTACTGCTACTGAAGGGTCGTCGCCTCCCGTAGACTCATAATACACTCGCGGTCACTATAAAGGACTCGTCGCCTGATCAGTGTAGGCCGACAGCAAGAATATAGTGTCTCATACCACCATAATCTGCTCACGAGACTAGGTGCTCACTGGTCACTACGGGGAGGTTTGTGGCCCCAGCATAGGCCGACAGCTCGACCACGATGTCCCATACCACCATGCCCGGCTCATGAGTCTTCGTGGATCAAGGTACCATGGTTAACAGGGTTTACAATGGTAAGTTCAGTACCCTAGGTTCAAGCAATTATGACTCATACAGGGTGAATATACATCGGCCAGTCGGGTTACTTGACGGGCTCGACTAGCGCGATCGCATCTCATGCCGAACGAAATGAAGTGTGTAAAACACTTCGCGTGGCCTAACCACTGCCGCCAACTCCAAACACGGCTCACGTTCATCGACGCGTCGTTCGTGGCCAAGACCAGCCAACCATGAATTCGCTCGGTTACCGACTACCCGGACTAAGTATAGTCCCAAACACATATGAATTCACATCAGCAATTTATATAGGAGTATTGGAATTGAAATACAATCATGTGAGCATGTTAACACATGTTATAACATACAACTTAGGTAAATCTTCAAGCACATACATTTTATGCATATAATGAAATCATGCATATAGTCAACATGTAGGAAACCATTTATGTCAGCATATTAATTGAGAAATCAATCTCAAACTAATTCATAACATCATTTAAGTCAATACATACTAATACAAGCATTATACAAACACATACACTACACACTTAAGTCTACATATAGTATGTCGACCCGAAGTGCGCAATTAGGCGAATCTCTTCGCCAAACTAATTATGCACGTATTCCTAACTTTCTAATGTGACAACAAACCATGTCAATCACATCAGCAAAATATGAATGTAATCAGTACTTCCTACAAATGACTAAAATGCCCTAAATCTCATATTCTTCGTTGATTTACGAAACAGGAAACGGATAGCATGTTGTACATGTCAAACGGCGATGCCGTCGATAATCTACTATTAAACGACATTGAAAGCGTTGTAAACCGTCAATCAAAGTGTCTAAAATCCTCACCTTATCTCTTATGGATGCGTGAATTCGAACGGAGCGTATACGCTTCGTCTACGGCGTTAAGAGAACCTGTTTTACAAGATCTATTGGTTAAAAAGCTATGGATCCTAGTGAACCATAAATCAGCAACTTATAGGGTTGTTTCTTACCTGAAAATGTGGAAGAATCACCGGCTTGGTGATCAGGAGGTGTTGCTACAGCACGTGCAACAGGCGGCACGAAGATGGGAAAAATCTCTCCTACTCTCTCTCACAAACTCTCACCTTTTCTCTTCCAAATTAGGGTTTCTCTCAAATTCGGATGGGAGAGAGGAGTGAGGGTTTCAACCCCTTTTATAAGCTTAAAAATACCCAAAATAGGCTCCGGTACAAGGTTCACTTAGTGCATAACCAATTCGGGGCTGTTTCGGTCCAAAAGATGCTTTCTGGTGGTCCCCTGGCTGAATGCGATCGGATTTAAGCTCATGCGTACCAGATCTAGCACGTATTAAGTTTTCAGTCCGGCAGGGTTCGTAGATCGCACGTGGCGAACCAGTTTCAGTTCAGCGGTCACCGCACGTAGATCAGGGCTGAAAGTCTCATGATATGAAATAGAAATTTTTCCTGATCCAAGGGTGTAATCTGGCTGAATTCTAACGGTCAGAACGCTTAATACGGACACGTCAAGTCGTGTGCCAGATTTAAATTTTAAATTCCAAATCTGTCCCTATTCGCACTCTCTTCAGTCCGGGCTCAATGAAATAGCCTGTGATTATCGGTTTGACTTGATTTTCGAAATGATTGTCAAGTCCAGCTAGGCGGTTCTAACGGTCTAAGATAGGAGGTATCGGACTTTCGACGCGCGGTCTAGATCCAATACAAAATTTCGAAGTGGTCCAGAGAACAAACCTGCTTAGAGTTTGATCCGAGGTTATAGAGTATTGTAGAGTCATTGGTTCTACTCGATTTGGGTCTTGTAGAACATATTTAAAGTGATCAGGGACTATTTCCTAGCTACTCCAACGTTGCGCTAACTAACTTAGTCATATTTTCTAAAAGAATTAATTCTACGCAATTTCGGGTCGAGTTGGTACTCGAGTCCAAGTACGAATTTTTCACGAGCGTTACAACCTCGTAACAGGTTATGCAGTTCTTACCCTCAAGAAATTCATTGCGCCGACCGCGCAACATGTGTTCCAGTCGCGCGGGTCGCGCAACCAGGTCATCATGTGACCAAGGAAAAAAGGCGTTGAAATGTTGTCGGAATCATGAAAGTGCAATCGTCACTGCTTCAAAACTATCTCCTTTGCACAACGGATGAATTCAAAAGAGAGATGAGTTGAATAGCTTCAACATTCCTCCTAAGTCTAGGAGATGACCAAAGCTGCTGTCGAAATGCTGTCGAATTCAAGATTTAACATACAAGCTTCATTGATTGCAATATTTGTTCATTTCAAAGTATTATATCTTGGAATCAAGGGATTTGAAAGGGATGTATATAAACTCAGAATTAATAAGCGTCATGATTATTGTATGAAATCTTTTTGTTATATTTGAATAAAGTAATTTCCCTGAATCGAAATGCCTTTGTTTCTTGTTTGAAACAGTGGGGCAGCATAGCACTGTCTAAATATATCTGGCATCATCTAGATATGTGGACAGTGTGGATGCAATTCATACAACATGGTGTGGTCCATAGCACTGCCCAAACATGGGCCAGCACCGTCCAAATATTCTGGACGGTATGGATCAAACAGATACCTCATGGTGGTGTCCCACCATCCAAATGATGGACAACTGGGATAAAACAGATACATCACACTTGAGCTCCACATGTTAGACAACATGTATGTACAACACATACATCTAAGGAGGGCCCCACACAGCAAAACATCCAGATGGATGGCTAGATGGAATAGATACATCATGGTGGTGTCCACGGTCCAGATGGGACCCATTGAACTTGCTGACATCTGCTCAGCAGCAATGACTATTGGGCCAGCCATCAAATGGACCGCGTGGCTAAAACGCATGCATCAAGGTGGGCCATACATCCATCAAAATGGACAAACAATGTGGATACAACACATTCATCAAGGTAGGCCTCATACAATCAGGGTGCGTTCCACAGCACCGTCCATGTATAGATGATGTGGATGCAAAACACATCAACTTAAGGTGGGCCCCACTCGCTGCCATGATGGGGTCCACATCCAATGGATGGACGGTCTAAACATACACATAACTCATGATTGGCCCACGGAACTTGCTGATGGAATACAGAAGGATGGCATGGATAGAAAGAACATCAGAGGTGGGTCCCACAGAAACTCGCTGACGTCCAAGGGGCAGCAGCTATTGCTGCATGGAACCCACATCAGATGGATAGTTGGATAACAAATACATCAGGGGTGGGTCCCACCTGCTCTAGACGGCTAGAGAAGATAAAACAATTCATCATGGTAAGCCCCACAAAGTTACTGATGTCAACCAGCAATGTGACCCACTATCCTAACATTGGACGGTGTGGATCTAGTATTTATACATCAAAGTGGGCCCCACCTCCACACGTGTAACATGTGTGGAGTGGTTCCCACATCCAAGACAGATGGATGGCTAAGGAAACACATATGTCTGGTGGCCTATAGGATTTGCTGACGTCATTCAGTAGTGGAGACCCACTGTCCTAAAAAATGGATGGACGTCAGGGATATAATACTACATCAATGTGGGTCCCACCTATCCCATGTGGGAAACAGATGGATGGCTTGAATATAAAATACATCACGGTGGTCCCACATGCATCGTCCAGATGGACGGTCTGTGGAGAAACACAAACATCTGCTAGTGGGGTCCACATCCTCAAACAGACGGACGTTGGGACTACAGAAAGTGTTGGTGCAAATTCCTACAGCCAGGTGCAGCTAGCCATCCAGCAGATGGATGGCCCAGATGCAACATATGCACAAGGTGGGTCCACACGTGTGGGACCCACCAGCAGCTTGAACAAGATATTTGTTTTCTCCCTTCATCTAGGGTTTATCCATGAAGGACATCTTAGATAAAACACATACATGGGGTGGGTCTCACCGTCCAGATAGCTGGATGGTGTGGATTCCTCACATACACCAAAGTGGGCTCCACCATGATGGATGGCATGGATATAACAAACGCATCAGGTGGGCCACACGGCATCAAAATAAGAGAGAGAGAGAGAGAGAGAGAGAGAGAGAGAGAGACGTGAGATGGGGAGAGACCCCGCCACTATTGGCCCTCCCTATACAATGCATACATCAAGATGGGTCCCATTAAAAGTGGGCCGTAAATCCAAAAAAAATGAGATGATGAACACCCACCTTTGATCTCTTCTTCCTTCTTCCACCAATGTATGCTAGAGCTCTAATGGAACATGATTCAATGGTTGAGATTGATCATGGAGGGTGGGATTAGGTGGTAAGAAGGTGGGCCACACAAAGCTTCTCTCTCCATGGAAGCTTGGACGTCCACCTCTCTTATGGGTGTTGCTTGGGAGATGGGTTTGAGAGAGAGAGAGAGAGATGATGTAAGAGAGGGAGAGGGATGGTGATTGATGGGAGTACTTGACATGTAAGGGATGGGTTGCTTTGACTTTGGAGTTGCTTTAGTAAGGGAGTGATAGAATATGTACTTGACTAGTGATATGTATTGATTGATATGATTAATTGATTGATTTGACATGTTCTCTTGGGTTTTGCAAAGTGCAGTGTTTTCCTCAAACTGAGCACAGGCCCACATCTCCTGGCCTGGGTATTAGCTCTGCATACGAAACGCGTCATCAGAACCGCGGGGATGGCACGGTCGCAGGGGTGCAAGTCTCAGGTTAAGCTGATTCAGATTGACAGGGTATGACTTAGGGATGCGTGCAAATGCTATCTACACGTCACAGGTCATCAAAATTCGACTGGGAGGACTGGGGAAGCCTACGAAACGGTGCGGTCTAAGATATATGTCTTACACACGATGGGGCTTATGAAGAGGGGAGTCCCATTTGATTTTCCCATACTTCCACTGTACTGATTGATCGAGATGTTGCAGAAGTAGGTGATCCTACGAGTAGCACCTTTCCTTTTTGTTCTTTTGTCCATCGAACTCTTAAAGCAACCAAATCCATGAAGTCACGTGATGCTAACTACGGAACCATTTTCCCAGGATATATAATAGGAGGGGCTAATTCAGGATTCTTTTTTGTAATGTTCCGTGTTATTGGTCCCCTGGTTTGTGGCAAAGGTGGATTTATTTTGAAGCTCCTTGCATTTCGAGCTCTCGTCCCTCGAGATGTCATGACAGTCCATTTCTCACCTTCTTCTAGTACTCGAGGTGAAGCAGACATGACTCCAACCGTTGTTTGGGTTAGGCCATTTTTGTGTACGGGATACTGGGTTTCGACCTCAGAGGCTGATCCACCGCATATTCCACCATGAATCTAGTTGCAGTGAAATAAAATTCACCATCCTCATTGAGTTTGCCATTTGATCGTAGTTCATAATTTTATCTTCTTACATTCAGGATAAGACACAAAATTGTAATTATTATTTGAATAACAATATAATTTATCTGAGAGATGAAGGGGAGGATGTTCCCATCAAGAGTTGCCATTTTGACGTTAGAAAGATGCCAAACTACAACGAAAGTCCTGTTACTATCTCAATGTTAACATTAAATAAGATAATGTCCCCAGTGGAGTCGTCATTTTGTTTCGAATAAGAAATAAATGCATTTTGATTTGGGAGATTATCTTATTCATAAAAAACAGAGAAAGGGTACATTAAGAACAATCATTGTATTATTAATATTGAGTTCATTTACATTCTCGAGTGTCCCTTGATTCTGAGATAAATTATCTAGAATGCAAAAATTAACAAAGTTCAAGTGTTGAATTCGGATGTCAAATTTGGCAGCACTTCGACTCATGATTTGATCATCTCTTTAAGAGGAATATCGTGCGGATATGATCAGCTGATTTCTCTTTCTGAAGCTTGAACAAAAGAAGAACTGGAGCCTGATCATTTTGGTAGCATTTCGATCCTTTATCATTACTGACTGCATGGAGTCTGGTTGCGCGGACCCGCATAATCAACAACCCACACAAACCCTGAGCCTCCCTTCATTACTACCTTCAATCTTCTTCTGCAACTCTGCACTTCTTCCAAAATCTTCAATCCTCCAAATGAGAGGGGAAGGGGGGTATTTATAGAACTCCACATGTACGAACCCTCGATCTTGGTGCCATTGGTTTCACCTTTCATCAATTCTAACCATTCATGGACAACAAGTCCTTAAATCAATTGTGTGAACCCGCGTAACTAGTGTCACTGGTTGTGCGAACCCGCGCAATCAATATAGCTTGCACGGACCCGCACAAACCCCCTTAAAGATACTTTTTCTTCTTCATCTTTTGTTTCCTTCTTTCTTTTATTTATATTTTTAATCTTCAATTCTTCCTTCTCTTTTTTATGTCTCAACATAAACGAATTCAGAATGAATAATATTTTGATTATCCTCTCTATCTTCTTTTATTAACTATTGAGTGAATGAAATCCCCTGAATCAATTTTTTTTTTTCTTGTTTGAAACAACCGCAATGGCTTTTCTCTCGACTAATGTGGTTGTCTACTTCACACCTAACGGATTTCTACCAAAAAGTACCAGAAAAGTTCAAATTAGTTGCAATCAAGGACAGACAATGCCAAGTAATGTCCAAAGTAGTTTTTGCTTCACTGGTAGTGCAACAAGACGATGAAGAATAAATGATGGTGATATCTAGAAAACGAAGGGTTCGATATTCTTTTACAAAGAATACCATCCTGCCAAGTATGGTTAAAAGGTTTGGTTATGTGAAATACCATGAGGCACATTTTTACCTCAGTTTATCCTCCTCGATGGCATCAGTAATGCAGTTTTCATTTTTTCCTTCAATATCAGTACATTCGAAGTATACATAAAATAGAAAATTTGCCAGTAGATGTTAATAAGTCTTCACCAGATGAGCATGTTGCTGAAAAAGTTCCTAATTTTCCAACAATGACTACCGTGAACAACAAAAAACCTTAAGGAAAGCCTTCAGATGAGAAGTTAGTTCAACTGAATTAGGCGTTGCTCGCCAATGTGAAGACGAATCGATTAACGAATTCATCAATCAATAGAGAACCCTGGGGGCATCATCACAACTTGCCAGAGTAGAAGAGAAAGAGTCACAGTGAAGTTGCTCAACTCTCATATGAATTTGATATCTCAAAGTCTTAAGAGAACAACAACAAATATTGCCAAAGAAAGAAAAGAAAAACAAAGGATCGTCAAAAAGTAAAGAATTGAATCTTTCAATAAAGAGAACATGAGTGATTTTACAATTAAGAAGCTAAAGAAAGACTTTGAACAATTCAAGGACTGGGGGAATTATACAGTGGAAGAAAATGATATACTTCGTACGATGAATCAATTGCTAGCTGTAGAGAAAATCAAACTACCACAACTAAAGTATTCAAAGAAAATGAATCAAAGAAGAAAAAATGCATTCTACAGAAGGTGATCGATGATAGTAAGATTGTCATGAAGAAGATATATGAAATAATGGAGAAAGTAATGACATTTGATCCCGATTGAAAATATTCACTCTATAGAAGAACAGGCAAGAAGAAAGCGAGACAAGTATATTCACCATGGGGGTAAATTTTCATCAATATACCTGCCAATTTAGAAAAATATATCATCCCTGAATACCAAGAAGATTCACAGCGTTTTAACTTAGAAGATTCACAGGGTAATACTTCCAAATCAAAAGAGGGAAGACAAAAGCATACAAAATACGTTATCCTTGAAGATAACTACAGTTTTGATTTCTAAGATTATTAGCATAATACTTCCAAATCAAAAGGGGGCAAGATAAGCAAAATACCAAGAAGATCGAAGTTTTAGAAGGCCAAATTCTCAAAATGCTGAAGTCTCGGAATGTCAATGCCTTATACTCCTTTCCATACGTGAATAAAAGTTAGACTTTAAGGCATACCAAGTAGATGAAAACAGACTTTCAAGCACATCAAGCAGATGATACCAAGCAGATGAAAATAGACTTTTAAGCATATCAAGCAGATGACCAGTAGCTATTTTTCCATCACCATATCACGGACACAAGAGACTTCCATTATCAAATTATCGAAATTGCTATCGTCACCAAGCTGATATGTCATTCTAAATATGATATGGATGTTCTCAAAATATCATCAACAATGGTGATATATCAATCATTGATTTGTTATCTTAAGAAAGGCCTGTACAATCAACCATCGCATCAGCAACAGTAGCTCATCATTTAAGGTATCCTAGCCAAGCCCTATACGATCAACTGCGCATAAGACCTATATAGTATTCGGGCAGCAGTGTAGAGCCAGTAGCCCTAAAAAGCTCATATATGCCACATCACATGCATACCCATGCGGGCAGTGGACGGAGCCAGTGACTAAAAGCCCTAAAAGGCTAAAAAGTCCACAACGGCTAGTCACACGTGAGACCAATGCCGTCTGTAAGCTCTTCGACAGTGTCACGGACAAGGATGAAAATACCCTCCCATGAATGGGTCTGACCTTACAGATGAAGAAAAATGGGGAGTAGAATAAGAACCCCCAGATCCCTCGCTCGATTTCAGTAGTAACTCATGAGGACAAGGTTGCTATAAAATACCCCCTCATTGATGGATTGGAGGCCTTGGATTTGGTACCAAAGGTAGACTTGCACACCCCGTAAACTCTAGAGAGTTACTGTGGCCAACCCTGTGCGTAAATCCCACTGACTTCACGGCTCCGGTATTACTTCGAACAAGAAACAAATGCGTTTGATTTGGAGGAATTTCTTATTTGAACATAACAGAGAAAGCGTATGAAGAACCATCATTGTTTCATTAATACTGAGTTCATTTACATCCTCTAATATCCCTTGATTCTAAGATAGATCATTTAAAATACAATAATTAACAAAGTTCGAATGTCGAATCTAAATATCAAATTCAGTGGCATTTCTGCTTACACTTTGATCATCTCCCTAGGAGGAATTTTATGCGGGTTTAATCATCTAATCTTCCCTTTTTGAGCTTATCCCTTATGCAAAGGAGAGTTTGAAGTGATGAAGATTGAATTTGACGATTTTGGCAGCATTTTTCATCGTTGGATGTATAACAGCCTGGTTGTGTGACTCACGTAACCAACTATTGGTTGCGCGGTCCATGTAACCAACTTCTCTCCCTTCTCCTACCTTCAACTTCCTCTAGAGCTCTGACCTTCTTCCAAAATTCTTTCGACCCCCAAATGAGAGGGGGTGTGGGGTATTCATAGGCCTCCACATGTGCGAACCCTCGATCTTTGTGGCATGGGGCCCACCTTGTATCAAATGAAACCATCCATAACAGACTGCTTCTGATCTTGGTTGTGCGACCTGCACAACACATGATGTTGTTTGTGTTACCCACGCAACCAACTTTTTATTGCTTGTCTCATCAAGTTGTTTGCGCGACCCGGGTAACCAACTATTGATTGTGCGGTCCATGCAACCACTTACTATGATACTCAATTTTCTTCTTTCTTTCTCATTTCTTCATTTCTCCTCAAATCTTCTATCCTTTCAATCTTCTTTCTTCCTTGCCTTTGATATTTCCCCATTCTTAAAATTCCTTTCTTCATCGTATGATAGAACCTTCATACATTTTTTTTGCACTAACAGATGCCCCCTCGATCCTTCTTTGATTGATAAATGAAATCAACTGGAGCATTGATCTTTTTATTCATAAAAATCCTTTCTTAGCAAAGGACTCTTCCTGAACGCAGAGATGACTATGTATCAAAGAATGTAACACCCCAAAATTCAGGGGTCGAGCATAACTCAGCTCCCGAGTTTTAAAACATCACTTATGCAACATAAACAATAATGGATGTATGTTCTCTGTATTAGTGCATGAAATATGAAATAGATCAAGCCAGATCAACAAACATAATTCACGGATATTGAGGAAATGCAAGCGAAAGACTTAAATGCATATATAAATCAAAAAGAATCCCCAAAGTATGCACGCTCTGCCCAGGGCAATAGATATAACTATGTCTCAAAATACATGTATCAAACTGTACAAAATCGTCATATACATATCCCAGAAACCCTGCTGGTCAGGACAAGGCTCACATGAATCCGCCTGAGAACTGCATAAATGAGAACGCCTCCTCGTCCTCATCAAAGTCTGGCTCCGCCTCGCCAGCATCGCCGTCACCTGCAACTAATTCAAAGTCTGGTTGGTGTTTAAGCACCATCCCAGAACGTGGGAGTAAGTGATCAACTCAGTGGTACTATACAGTAAAGGTTAACATGATATCAATTCAATCAAGCAGTAATGATAAAGCAGTACAATCAAACATGTCCTCGATACTCTTATTAATGCAAGAATGATATGAGGTAATGATGTGTGCCCTCACCACAAACTCCCTCATGCGACATCATCTAACAATCGCGGCATGAATCACTACCACTATGCTCTCACACCAACGCCAATAGCACATGCAGTACGATGTCATGAGTATAATTACCAAGTTCTTATTAGTCCTTTTCATACAGCAGGATTGGGAAGCTAAGACACCTCCCTTATATCAATCCCCAAACATTGATCCATTCTAGGTTCATCAGTCCTAGAAAATCTCATACGATGTTACGTTTCTAAATCACTGCAAGGGCTGTCAAGGCTGTTGCATGGAATCGTTATACCACTCCCCCATCACCAAATCAATACAGGCCTAGTTATATCCTCAATACTGTAACAGGACTTGTCACCCTTATGCAGTGTCAGGATATACTCGAGGTCACTACAGACGGCTCGTCACCAATCAAGGTAGGTCGACAGCAAGAATATAGTGTCTCATACCACCATAATCTGTTCACGAGAGTAGGGTGCTCACTGGTCACTACAGGGAGGCTCGTCGACCCAGCGTAGGCTGACAGCTCGACCACGGTGTCCCATACCACCATGTCTAGCTCATGAGTCTTAAGGGATCAGGGTACCAAGGTTAACAGGAGTTTCACTGATAAGCTCGGTGTCTTAGATTCAAACAGTAGCGACCAAACATGGTGAACAAACATCGGTCAATCGAGTTAGTTGATAAGCTCAACTAGGCCTAGCGCACGTTGAGTTGAACGACATGGAATGCATAAGCACTCTGTATGTCCAAACCACTATCGAACATCCCAAGCACGACTCAGATTCGTTAAACTCATCCTGTGTGGCGAAAACGACCTCAACCACTATTTACAGAACGACTACCGATTACCTGGACTGTAGTATAGCCCCAATCACGTACAAATTCAATAATAGGCATATGAGTCATGTCCTACAATCATATGGACATCTATAAAGTATAACTTAAATGCAAATACAGTACATGGAGGAAATCATACACATCTTTAACATGATTCATCTAAGTTAATCAATCCATGGAGGAAATCATACACATAGTTAAGGTGATTAAGATTCATATCTCAACAACCTAAAATACCACTCTTTATTAACTGCTAACTCATTTAGGCATTCATACAAACACTTAGATTACACTATTCAACATACATTACGTATGTCAACGCCATTACATATTATGGCAAGTCCTTGCGCCAAGGAGTTGCCACATACATATCAAGCATATAACAACGACGATTAATCATGGCAATCAAAATAGCATATTCTATACGTATACAGGTATTCTAACACATATATGAAACATGCTATTTATAACATAAAGTATACATATACGTAAATCGAAACGGATAGCGCATTTGGCATGTGTAATGGCAATCACAACATGAATAAATCATTATCTAACATTGAAAGTCTTAAAAATCATAACCTAAACGTATATAGTCCGCACCTTAAACCAGAAAATGTGTAATAGATGTGATTCAGACGATATGTCTTCGTCAACGGTGGATACGCTACCTATGGCATGAAACAGGTTAACTATAACTTCATTTAAACTATTCTAGGTTTCAAAATAGGTTAGGGTTGGCTTAACTTACCCAAGAATGAAATCAGAATCGCCGGAAGAATGATTCAGATACGCAAGTTCGATGTATAGATGAACTGAGAAGAATCGTACGAAGAATCAACAGGTTCTCCCACACTTTCTCTCTCTTTTCTCTCTTGAAAAGTTAGGGTTTAGGAAATTCATATGGAATTTGGGAATGAGGGTTTAAAGCCTTTTTATAAGCCTAAAGTAGACGAAAATAGTTTTAAGACCAAGGTATACTTAGGTTATAACCAAATCAGGCTCTTTCTGATCCAACAAAACACTTCTGGAGGTCTCCTTATCAAATGCAGTCGGACTTAAGATCACTTGTATTAGATCTTTAGTAAGTTAAGTTTTCAGTCCGATCAGGTTTTCAGATCATCTGTGGTGGACCAGCTTCAATTCAATAGTTATCGAAATTCGATCAAGGCCACAAGTACTTTGACATGTAAGGGCCACCTATCCTGATCCGAGGGTGAATTTGGGTCGAAATATAACGGTCAGAACGCTTAGAAATATCGCACAAGCAAAACGATCTAGATTACTTTAATTATAATTAATTTTCTAAAAATCTTCTGTTTCTCACTCTCTTCACTCCGGATGCAAGGAAATGGTCTCAGGTCATTGTTTGGGCTTAATTTTCGAGGTGATTGTCAAGTCCAACTAAGCGGTCGTAATGGTCTAAGTTCATAGCTATCAGACTTTCGACGTGCGGTCTAAATGTAATACAAAATTACAAAGCATTCCCGGGAGCAACTGGGTTTAGAGTTAGATCCTAGATTTTAGGGTAACATAGCGTCAATGATTCTCTAGGTTTTGGGTCTTACAGATCATATTGAAAGTTATCGGTGCTATTGTTACATACAATCTAGTTTAGCGCTAGTTAAAACACATTAAAGTTCTAAAGGATTTGGTTCGAAATGATTTCTGCTAAAGATGGAACTCGGGTCTAAGTATGGATTTTTCTAGGTCGTTACAATCTACCCCCCTAAAGAAAAAATTTCATCCTCAAAATTTATACCTTCTTATACTCCTTGAGGATTGGGGGTAATTCTTCCTGATTTCCGCTTCAGTCTCCCAGGTTGCTTCTTCTTCACTGTGATGCGTCCATAGTACCTTCATAAGTGGAATAACTTGCTACGTAATACCTGCTCTTTCCTGTCCAAAATACGCGTCGGGCGCAGTTAATAAGTGGCATCCTCGCTCAACTGCACCTGCTCCCATCTGATAATATGCGAAGGATCAGGTACGTACTTCTTCGACATTGACACATGGAAAACATTATGCACGCCTACGAGTGGTGTGGGCAAAGCAAGGCGATACACTACTGCCCCCACTTGATCAAGTATCCGAAATGGGCTAATAAATCTTGGCGTGAGCTTCCCCTTCTTACCAAACCTAGGAACTCCTCGCATAGGGGAAACCTTAAGGAACACATGGTCGCCAACATCAAACTCAAGCGGTCGCCGTCTCGTATCGGCGTAGCTCTTCTGCCTGCTCTGTACTGAGAGCAGTCGACGCTAGATAATGTCGATCTTCTCTGAAGTTGCCTGAACCAACTCTGGGCCAATCAGAGTCTTCTCGTCCACTTCTGTGCGGCGCTCTATACGGACGACCATACAGTGCCTCATAGGGAGACATACCAATACTCGCCTGGAAGTTGTCGTTATACACGAACTCTGCATAAGGAAGACAGTTATCCCAACTATCCTTGAAGTCCAATACACAAGCTCGCAATATATTCTCTAAAATTTGATTCACACGCTCCGTTTGCCCGTCTTTCTGCGGATGGAACGCTGTACTGAACTTCAACTTCACACCCATCGCTTCCTGGATACGAGTCCAGAAGAGAGATGTGAATCGGGTGTCTCTATCTAACACAATCTTCAAGGGAACTCCATGCAGGCGTACCATCTCTCTAATATACAATCTAGCCAACTCGTCTGCATAATTTGTGACTCTGATCGGTAGAAAATGAGCTGACTTCATCAACCTATCAACGATCACCCAAATAGAGTCATGTCCCTTCATCGTCTTCGACAGTCTAGAAATAAAGTCCATGGAAATATAGTCCCACTTCCATTCATCTATGGGCATGGGCTGAAGCAATCCTAGAGGTTGGCGATGCTGTGCCTTAACCTGCTGGCACGTGAGACAGTGGGATACGAACTCAGCAATGTGGACCTTTATATTATCCCACCAGTATGATCTCTTTATATTCTGATACATTTTCATGCTACCTGGATGCATCGCAAGCCTCGAATTGTGAGCTGACTCAAGAATCTCTCGTCTCAAGTCAGGTATGTCTGGAACGCATAGGCGGCCTCGATATCGCAAGCCCTCATCCGTACCAATGGTCCACTCAGAGTCCCCGTAAGTACCAACCCGCTGCTTCATCTTCATTAGAAACCCATCGCCTGCCTGAGCCTCAATGATACGGCCATCAACGAGCGGTTGTACATCTTCATGCTACTTGGATGCATTGCAAGCCTCGAATTGTGGGCTGACTCAAGAATCTCTCATCTCAAGTCAGGTATGTCTGGAACGCATAGGCGGCCTCGATATCGCAAGCCCCCATCCGTACCAATGGTCCACTCAGAGTCCCCGTAAGTACCAACCCGCTCCTTCATCTTCATAAGAAACTCATCTCCTGCCTGAGCCTCAATGATACGACCATCAACGAGCGGTTGTACACGAAAATGTGCGATTACTTCATACGGCTCTTCCACTGTGAGCTTCTGCTCAAAGTCTCGCACGAATTCCACCATATCCCATTCCGCCACCATAAGCGGAGCCACAAATTCTATAGCCTTCTTGTGGCTCAACGCATCTGCCATAAGGTTCGCCTTGCCCAGATAGTAGGAAACCTCAAACTTAAAGTCTTTCAAGGTCTCCATCCATCGGCGTTGTCTCATATTCAAATCTCGCTGTGAGAATATATATCTAAGGCTCTTATGGTCGTAAAAGAGCTCGAACTCTTCTCCATAGAGGTAATGTCTCCAGAGCTTTAATGTGAAGATGACAGCTGTCAACTCTAGGTCTTGCATAGGGTAATTCTCCTCGTGCTTCCTTAATTGTCTCGAGGCATGCGCAATCACCCTGTCCTTCTGCATAAGGACACAACCCAGACCAACGCGAGACGCGTCAGTATATATCATATACTTAACCCTTTCTCTGACAATACTAGCACAGGGGCGGACGTCAACTTGTCCTTCAGCTCCTGAAAAGCTGCCTCAGCCTTTTATTCCAGGAAAACTTCAAGTCTTTCCTTATCAACTGAGACAATGGTCTGAAAATCTTAGAAAAATCTTGAATGAATCGTCGATAGTAACCTGCCAAACCTAGAAAAATCCTCACCTCGGTAACTGAACTGGGCTGCTTCCAATCCTGAACCGCAGCTACCTTAGCGAGGTCAACCGCAATGACTTCCTTGAACACTACATGTCCTAGGAACTTAACTTCTTCCTTCCAGAAGTCACATTTCTTATACTGTGCGAACAACTGGTTCTCCCTGAGAGTATTCAATACTGCTCTCAGGTGCTCCTCGTGCTCTTCCCGACTCGGGGAGTATATCAAAATGTCATTGATAAAGATGATGACGAACCTAAACAAAAATGGTCGAAACACTCTATTCATCAGATCCATGAACACGACTGGAGCATTCGTGAGTCCAAAAGACATCATAAGGAACTCATAATGACCAAAACTGGTCCTGAACGCAGTCTTTTATATGTCCAAACTGCAAATCTATCTTTGAGAAGTAATGTGCCCCCTTCAACTGATCAAACAGATCATCAATTCTGGTAAAAGTATACTTGTTCTTCACTGTCACCTGATTCAGCCTGCGATAATCAGTACACAACAACATAGAGCCATCTTCTTCTTCACAAACAAGATAGGCGCTCCCCAAGGTGACACACTCAGCCGAATAAAGCCTACTTCAAGCAAGCCATCAATCTAACTCCTCAACTCCTCCATCTCACATGGAGGTATACAATACGTCGGTAGAAAAATAGGTGTCGCACCGGGCACAAGATCAATAGCGAAGTTAATCTCGCACCGAGGAGGAAGCCCTGGAATCTTCTCAAACACCTCAGAGAAATTGCGAACTACTGGCATATCTTCTAACATCAGAACATCAAAACCCTTTAACATAGAAGCGTAGCTGCTAACACGACAGGACCAACTGACCTGAACTAGAAAAGAGAAGGTCGTTCCCTCAGGTCCATAGGCTCTCATAACTCTGGCCTCGCAATCAATCTCTGCTCTCATCTTCGCGAGCCAGTCCATCCCAAAAATAACATCATAACGACATAATGGGGGGACAATCAAGTCGACGACCACCGTCCTGCTACCCAAATCTATTGACCAAGACTCACAGGTCCGAGTAATATCTAATATAGTCCCTGTAGATGTCGTGAGTCTCACTCCCTTCACAAGAGCCGTAACCAAACCTAGCCGCTTGACTGCAGCACAATAAATGATCGAAACAGTAGACCCAGTGTCCACCAACAGGAAGATAGGCATACCTAGAATGTGCGCAGGAACCCCGAATGATGTTGGTGCTGAATCTGTCTCAGGCGCCTCAGCTGTGAGTGCATGAACCCGAGCCTGCTGTGGGCAATGTGGTGGAGGAACCATGGGCTGTTTTGGTGGCCTGAAATGAGGTGTTAGAGGTTTAAGGACGGATGAGCTGGTGTTGATCGAAGGGGTGGTGCTGAAATAGTCTAAGGCATCGGACGACCGATCCTCTAAAGTGGCGAGAAACCACTGTCTCGCATCCTGGAAAAGTAAGAAATCTCGGTGTGGCCAGGCCTCTTGCAATAGCTACACCACACATCAGGATGCCTCAAATGGCCAGGAGATGCAGAAGACCCTTGCGGTGAATCAAACTGAGGCCTCTTACTGAGGAAAGGCCTACTCACGAACTCAGGTCATGGCCTAGGAACCACAGGTGCTCGCGTGCAGGATAACCTCTCCCCATCCTACTCTGCTCGCAAGGACATGTTCACCAGCTCCGCATAAAAATAAATGCTCGCACAACACACTTTGATCTAATCTCGGACCGTAAACCCTCAGAAAAATGCCATATCCTCAACGAATGATCACCCAGAATCAAAGGAGCATACCTGCCTAGCTCCGTAAATCAATTTTCATACTCCGTCACTGACATGCCTCCCTGGCGAAGGTGAAGGAACTCACTCTCCTTCTCGTGCCGGTAAGTGATCGAAAAATACTTCCCATGGAAGCGTACCTCAAACACTGCCCACGTCCACTCAAATCCCTCCGCTACTGTGCGGAGGATGCTATCCCACCATAAGCTAGCCTCCTTCTCAAACATGAAGGTGGCAAGCTCAACCTGTTCCACCTCGGAATAGTATAAAGCTGTAAGCATCTTCGAGATGTGGTCTATCCAATACTCAGCCTTCTCAGGTTTGAGAGTACCTGAAAATGTAGGAGGTCTCAAGCGCTGAAATTACTCAAATGTACCGCTCGCACTAGTATACCCAACAGGATGTAGAGGTGAGGCAGGTAGAGTCACCACCATCGACTGAACAAAGATACCAGCCATGGAGGATAAGAACTGCTGCTGCTGCTGTTGTATCTGCTGCTATTGCATCAACAGCATCATCTGCTCTAGCTTATCAGGAGGTGGAGCAGACTGTGATGTAGAAGGCGTCGACATAGATGCATGGTGCTGCTCGAGAACCGCAAGTGTGACAGGAGGCACCACAGAAGGTGTCACAGGAGGTGGCCTAGCAGCAAGACCAGAAGCTGACTGAGAACTCGGCATGGGATCTAAACGCGATGGGCCTGAATGGGGGTCCATATGAGTATCGCACAGGGCAAGGGCCCCGTCGAGCAAATCTCCTAGAGAAAGACTGGCCGAAGATCTCAAACCCTTAGGTGGCATACCCTACACACAACAGAGGGTAGCAACCAATGAGATTAGGCATTCACATAGTCTATTCACAGCATTAACTTCACAAGCCAAGGAAATAACATGCATTTCATTAACAAAATTGTCACAATACATGATTTACAGCATTACATGAATCACGACAGAGAAAGCATGTGAGCAAAACAACTAAGCTTCAAACACTGAACAACTATCAAACTACCAAATCGTACATAAAAATAAGCAACAAACAAGCAAACAACGACTACATAAAGCCTATTCATCAAAATCTGGTGATGAAGAAGAGGCACCCTTATCCTTCAGGCAGCACAGAATGGTCTTTAGCGTGTGGGTCACTTTCTTAAACTTATGCTTTACGAGGTCCCATAAATCCACAATATCCTGTCGAAGAGAAGCTTGACCCTCCTCGAGTCACACTATATGAGCATCCCTATTAGCCTGAGTCACAGGAGGAGGACTCTCATCAGTATCTTGAACCTCCTCTTCTTCGTCTTGTACTTCTTCCTCTACCTCTGCCCCACCTTCCTCTTCACTTCCTTCTTCTTCACTATCATACTCATCCTCGCGATCATCAAGTTGGGCTTCACGTTGTCGAGGCCCCATCTTCATCTGGTTAAGAGTAGTCTCGCTGATATAATGGACCGACTCTGGTAACTCTGCCCCAAGTCTGTAGGTAAACTCGAGCGCAATCTTGCATATGAGTCGGCCGAAGGGAAGCGACTCAGACGTTTTTCTTGATCACACGATAAGGATAATCTATGCAGCATAAATGTAGGCATGCACACCTTCACTCCCTGCCCCACTTGATACAGAAAATCCACCATGAGACGCGTATATTCACTACGATTGCTCCACCTGGGATAAACATTGAACGTGCAGATATGGTGAAGTAAACGGAAATCGCCTGACATATGGGTCGCTAAGAGGCTCTTGTTATGCTGCCACTCAACCAAATGACCACATAGAAACCTGGTGCGGTGATCCCTCTCACGAACACTATTCAGATTCCTTGCACTTGGATGTACCTCACCAAGTGGCACGTTCAGGAGTCGAGCTATCAACCCAACATTGATTGTGGCTTCCCAATCTCTACCGAAGGGGATCTTGAACTGCAACGGCTCCAGCGTAGGGTCCCGAATATGAGCATAGAAAGTGTGAACAGTACTCACATTTGCACGAGCCTCGTCCTCAAATAACGGACCCCACCGGGCAGCTTCCATACGCTCGAACAACAAATACTCGTCAAAGAGTCACCCATCCACATGCACTTCAAAAAGAACTCTATAGTCCTCGTAGATGCCATGAGCCAACTCTGCCAATAACGATCTTCCTATTGGAGTATGGGGATCTAAATCCTGCTTCGTCTGCACTTCTCTCCCAACACTTAAACTCGTGGTAGCTCCTCTAGGCCTCCTCGAATGAGCGGGACGACTAGGCGCAGCCTCATTCACAAGGGCACGCTTCTTGCCCATCAGCGAAAGGATGGGGGAAATGGAGAAAAAAGCTACAACAACCTCCATGAAAGCCATGAAAAAGTGATAAAATGGAAAGAAAGGGCTGACTTAAATGGGTTTCCATGGATTTGGGTCTGAAAGAGAGTATAATGGGTCAAAGGAAGGGAAAATAGAAGAAAGAAAAGATCAACATAATAGGGGTTGGGGGCTGACACGATTTGGAGCTTAAATGAGAGCTTTGAAAGCTCGAATTAAAGAAAATGGAAGGAGTAGGTGATGGGTACAGCTGAGCACGATGGAAGAACGTGAGGCTTGAAGGAAAATGGAAGAAAGAAGGATTGAAAGGGTGATTTGAGAGAGGTATGAACAGTTTTAAGGAAAAAGGAAAGCTTGAGAGTGTATTTTATGAAGGAAGTAATAGAATGGGGATGAAAGAAATAAGAAACCATGGAGCATTAGTGTAACGCCCATGAAAAATTCATACTTGGGCTCGAGTACCAACTTGACCCGAAATTGCGTAGAATTAATTCTTTTAGAAAATATGACTAAGTTAGCTAGCGCAACGCTGGAGTAGCTGGGAAATAGTCCCTGATCACTTTAAATACGTTCTACAAGACCCAAATCGAGTAGAACCAATGACTCTATAACACTCTATAACCTCGGACCAAACTCTAAGCAGGTTTGTTCTCTGGACCACTTTGAATCTTTGTATTGGATCTAAACCGCACGTCGAAAGTCCGATACCTCCTATCTTAGACCGTTAGAACCGCCTAGCTGGACTTGACACTCATTCCGAAAATCAAGTCAAACCGATAATCACAGGCTATTTCATTGAGCCCGGACCGAAGAGAGTGCGAATAGGGACAATTGGAATTTCAAATTCAAATCTGGCAGACGACTTGACGCGTCAGTATTGAGCATTCTGACCATCAAAATTCATCCAGATTACACCCTCGGATCAGGAGAAATTTCTATTTTATATCATGAGACTTTCAGCCCTGATCTACGTGCGGTGACCGCTAAACTGAAACTGGTCCGCCACGTGCGCTCTGCGAACCTGCCGGACTGAAAACTTAATACGTGCTAGATCTGGTATGCAAGAGCTTAAGTCTGATCGCATTCGATCAGGGGACCATCAGAAAGCATCTTTTGGACCGAAACAGCCCCGAATTGGATATGCACTAAGTAAACTTTATACCAGAGCCTGTTTTCGGAGTTTTTAAGCTTATAAAAGGGGTTGAAACCCTCACTCCTCTCTCCCATCCGAAATTGTAAGAAACCCTAGATTGGGAGAGAGAAAAGGTGAGAGTTTGTGAGAGAGAGAGTGGGATAGATTTTTCCAGTCTTCGTGCCGCCTGTTGCTAGTGCCTAAGCAACCCTTCCTGATCACCAAGCCGGTGATTCTACCGCTTTTTCAAGTATGAAACAACCCTAGAAGTTGCTGATTTGGGGATCACTAAGATCCATAGCTTTTTAACTAATAGATCTTGTAAAACAGGTTCTCTTATCGCTGTAGACGAAGCGTATACGCTCCGTTCGAAATCACGAGTCTACAAGAGACTAGGTGAGAATTTTAGACGCTTTGATTGACGGTTTTCAACGCTTTCAATGTCGTTTAATAGTAGATTATTGACGGCATCGCCGTTTGACATGTACAACATGCTCTCCGTTTCCTGTTTCGTAAATTAACGAAGAATATGAGATTTAGGGCATTTTAGTCATTTGTAGGAAGTACAGTTTACATTCATATTTTGCTGATATGATTGACATGGTTCATTGTCACATTAGGAAGTTAGGAATGCGTGCATAATTAGTTTGGCGAAGAGATTCGCCTAATTGCGCACTTCGGGTCCACATACTATATGTAGACTTAAGTGTGTAGTGTATGTGTTTGTATAAATGCTTGTATTAGTATGTATTGAATTAAATGATGTTATGAATTAGTTTGAGATTGATTTCTCAATTAATATGCTGACATACATTCCACTCTAGTTCTTTCAAAAGAGATTTATGGCGAAGAGGTCTTATGTTGGGTGAAAGATGCAATCTTGTCCGATGACAAGATCAATTATTTTCATTTCTGCCTACATCGTTATATAACTGTAACGCCCTGAAAATTGGGGGTCGAGCAGGAGCCTAACTCCTGGGTTCCAACACATCACTTATGCAACGCCTTAAACATGAGTGAGATTATACCAAATAGCATGTCATACTCCAGAGACAGTTAACTATGCAAGCAGAAGACTATGATAAGTATATATAAAACATGTAAGCAATTTTAAGTCTCCTGAGTATGATCGTGTTACCAAGTCAAATAGTTACATATAACATTCCAAAATATACAAAATGTGTAATGTTATCTAGTCTGAAATCCAATGATCCCCATCGACCAGAGCGGTCTATATAAACCTGCCAGAATACTGCATATATGAGAATGCCACCTCATCATCCTTGAAGTCTGGCTCCGCCTCACAGGCTACGCTATCATCTGAAACTACGAGAAGGTCTGGTTGGTGTTTAAAACACCATCCCAAAACGTGGGAGTGAGTGATCAACTCAGTGGAGCTATAATGAAAAGGTTAACATGTTATCAATTCAGTTAAACATTAATGATAAAGCAGTACAGCAATCATATCATAAATACTCTTGTTAATGCAAGAATGATATGCGATAATGATGCATGCCCTCGCCTACACTCCCTCAGCGTCTTCATCTCATGGTGCACATGGTATCCTCCTAAAAATGTTCTTCCTAGCCAAAGCACATGTAGTGCAATGCATGCACATGATTAGTTAGGTTCTTACTTAGGTTTATTCATACAGCAGGATTGGGAAGCTAAGGTACCTCCCTTATATCAATTTCCAAAAAATGATCCATTCTAGGGTCGTCAGTCCTAGTAAATCTCATACGATGTTATGGTTTTAGGTCACTACAAGGGCTCATCACCTGATCAGTGTAGGCCCAGTTTATACTCTAGTAGCTATGAAAAGACTCGTCACCTCAACGTAGTCTAAGATTATGCTCGAGATCACTACAAAGGGCTCTTCACCTGATTAGTGTAGGCCAACAGCTCGAATATAGTGTCTCATACCACCGTATTCAGCTCACAAGTCTGGGTTTCTCACTGGTCACTAGGGTGGGCTCATCACCCCGTCGTAGGCCGATAGCTCGACCATGGTGTCACATACCACCATGTTCGGCTCAAGAGTCTTAGCAGATCAAGGTACCAAGGTTAAATGGGTTTTTACTGGTGAGTTTGGTACCTTAGATTCAAGCAGTAGTGTCTATACATAGTGAACAAACATTGGGCCAATCGGGTTACTTGATAAGCTCAACTAGTACGAGCATACGTTAAGCCGATCGACATGGAGCGCGTAAGCACTCCGTGTGGCCTAACTACTGCGACAAGCAACGTATGACTTGGATTCATCGGGCATGTCCGTTATGGTCAAGTAGTTCACCCACCGTTCACAAACATTTACCGATTGCCTGGACTACATCGTAGCTCCAATCACACTACAAACCATAGTATCACATGTAGTGATCCAAAATAGCATGTGACAACTGAAGCTACATATAAATCTTACTCGAGAAATTTAACAAAACACATACTACACATATTATCAAACATAGACATTCATCCATACATCACATAGTAATAAGATAGGCTATATGAAGGATAATATAATCATAGTTAAGGGAATTAAGAATCCTATCTCAACTCCCACAATACATGCATTTAAGCAAGCATTTTCACATTCAGGCATTTTATCAAACACTTAGGCTACACATATCATATACATGTAATAAAGTATTTATAATAGGTATTATAGCAAAACCCTTTACAAAAGTTCACCATACGTACAACAATCACGTATCTCAATCATATAACCATATTTAGCACAAATCATAATTCCATCTTCATCCAAACATTTCAACAAACACATGGGATGCATGTAAAATCAACATAGTTCACATATAGGCATAATATTCATTAAACCTCGTAACTAAGCACATGTGACAGCAATCAAGTCAGTCGTAAATCATTACTGACATTGAAAGCCTTGAAAACCATAACCTAAAAATTTATAGTCTGCACCTTTCGCCGGTAGACTCATAACGAACTCATTTTAAACGCTACTTGTTTGTCTACGGCACAACGGCAACCTATATCATGAAATAGGTTAGCTATTTCATCACATTCTCCTCTAGAATCCCTAAAACAGATTAGGGTTAGTATTTCTTACCCAAGTATGGAGTCAGAATCGCTGAAATAGCGATACAGTAGCAGTGATTAAGGATGGGGAGCAGCAGGGAAGAATCCCAGGTACAAACTCCCACTCTCTCTCACACTTTCTCTCTCTTTCCTTCTATTTCTTTTCTTCTCTCTTAGGGTTTTAGAAAATTCGTATGGAATGAGGGAGAGAGGGTTTAAGCCCTTTATATTGGCTCAGAAGTGATGGGAATGGCCTCAGGGCCAAGGTATACTTAGGTTACAGCCAAATAATGTCTGTTCCGATCCAACGAAGCACTTCTGAAGACCCCTTTGCTGAACGCGGTCGGACTTAAGATCCCTGACTATGGATTTAGGTTAGGCGAAGTTTTTGGTCTGATCGGGTTTGTAAATCAACCATGGCGAACCAGTTTCAGTTCAACGGTCACCGGCACTCGATCAGGTTCACAAGTACATTGACATGTGTTGAAAATTTTCCCAGATCTGAGGGTGTAATTGGGTCAGATTCCGATGGTCTGAATCTTTAGATATTTTCTGTAAGCAAACCGACTCAATTCACTTAAGTTTCAGCTCATTTCTTAAAAATATTCGCTTTTCTCACACACTTCGCTCCATGCTCAAGTTGTGCTTTTCTGGGTACTATTAGGACTTGATTTCCGAGATGGTTTTCAAGTCCAACAAAGATGTCATAACCGTATAGTCTTGGGCTAATCAGACTTTCGACTTGCGGTCCAGGTCCGATATGAATTTTCAGTGTGCTCCCAAGAGTAACTGGGTTTAGAGATTGATCCTAGGTTTTAGGGTAATGTAGCATTAATGATTCTACAAGCTTTGGGTCTTGTGAATCGTATTTAAAGTGATTAGTGCTAATTTCATAGGTAATCTAGTTTAACACTAGTTAATTCTCATTTAATTTCTAAAGGATTTGGTCCTTAGTGTTTTCTTCTTGAGGTGGTACTTTGGTCTCTGTACGGATTTTTCTAAGACGTTAAATGTACCCCCCTTAAAGAAAAATTTTATCCTCAAAATTAGTACCTTTTTATACTCCTCGAGAATCTGAGGATAGTTCTTTCGAACCTCGGCTTCCTTCTCCCAAGTACCCTCCTCCTCCATGTGATGTGTCCACAGTACCTTCACAAGCGGAATCACTTTACTGTGCAACACATGCTCCTTCCTATCTAGGATGTGCGTCGGATGCAATATAAATGTCGCATCCTTGCTCAACTGTACCTTCTCCCATCTGATAATGTGGGAAGGATCTGGAACATATTTCTTCAGCATAGAAACATGAAATACATTGTGCACGCCTACGAGTGATGTTAGTAAAGCAAGGCAATATGCTACCCCCCCCCCCCCCCCCCCACTCGATCCAGTATCTAGAATGGGCCAATGAATCTCGACGTGAGCTTTCCCTTCTTGCCAAACCGAAGGACTCCCATCATGGGAGAAACCTTCAGAAACACATGATCCCCAACCTCGAATTCTAACTGTTGCCACTTCGTGTTAGTGTAGCTCTTCTGCCTACTCTTCACTGCCAGAAGTTGATGCCTAATAATGTCAATCTTCTCTGAGGTTGCCTGAACTAACTCTAGGCTAATCAGAATCTTCTCACCAACCTCTGCCCAGTAATGCGGTGCTCGACAGGGACGCCCATACAAAGGCCTCATATGGAGCCATGCCATTACTCTCCTGAAAACTGTTGTTGTAAGCAAATCTGCGTAAGGGAGACAATCATCTCAACTGTTCTTGAAATCCAGCACACAAGCTTGCAGCATATCCTCTAACACTTGATTCACCCATTCCGTCTACCCGTCAGTTTATGGGTGGAACGTGGTACTGAACTTCAACTTCACACTCATTGCCTCTTGAATATGAGTCCAGAAGATAGATGTGAATCGCGTGTCTCGGTCTGAAAGGATCTCTAGGAAAACTCCATGCAAACTTACAATCTCTTTGATGTACACTCTGGCCAACTCATCTGCAGAGTTCAAGACTTTAATCGGAAGGAAGTGAGCCGATTTCGTCAACCGGTCCATGATTACCTAAATGGAGTCATGTCCCTTCCTCATCTTCGGCAGCCCTGATATGAAATCCATAGAGGTGAAATCTCACTTCCATTCAGCTATGGGCATGGGCTGAAGCAGTCCAAGAGGTTGGTGATGTTCATCTTTGACCTACTAACACGTGAGACAATGGGACACATAATCTGCTATGTAGGCCTTTATGTTGTCCCACCAGTATAATCTCTTCATGTGTCGATACATCTTCATGCTACTAGGATGTATCGCAAGCTTCGAACTGTGGGCTACCTCGAGAACTTTCCATCTCAATTCATAAGTGTCTAGGACACATAGACGGCCATGGTAACGTAAGCCCCCATCCGTACCAACTCTCCACTCGGCATCCTTATCGTCGCTAGCCTACTCTCGAAGCTCAAACAATCGTCCGCCGTCCTTCTGGGCCTTGATGATCCTATCATCAATAAGTGGCAACACATGAACGTGCGTGACCATACCCCATTTTTAAACTGCTCCTCCACGGTGAGCTTCTGCTCGAAGTCTCGCACGAACTTCACCATACCCCATTTTGCCATCATCAGTGGAGCCACTAACTTTATGGACTTCTTGCGGCTCAACGCGGCAACCACAAGGTTAACCTTGCCCGGATGATAGAAAACCTCAAACTTGAAGTCCTTCAAGGTCTCCATCCATCGCCGCTGCCTCATATTCAGGTCCCACTGAGTAAATATGTATTTGAGGCTCTTGTGGTCACAAAAGAGCTTGAATTCCTCTCCATAGAGGTAATGTCTCCAGAGCTTCAGTGCAAAGATGACGACTGCCAACTCTAGGTCTTGTGTAGGGTAGTTCTCCTCATGTTTCCTCAATTGTCTCGAGGCGTAAGAAATCACCCTGTCCTTCTGCATAAGGACACAATCCAGACCAACGCGAGACGCATCGGTGTATATAATATACCTAACCCCTTACTCTGGCAATACTAGCACAAGGGCGGACGTTAGCTTGTCCTTTAGCTCCTAAAAAGCTACTTCCGCCTTCTCATTCCAGGCGAACTTCAGATCCTTCTATGTCAACTGAGATAGCGGTCTGGCAATCTCGCAAAAGTTCCTAATAAATATTCACATTTCTCACACACTTCACTCCGGGCTCAAGTTGTGCGTTTCTGGGTACTATTAGGACTTGATTTCCGAGATGGTTGTCAAGTCCAACAAAGAGGTCATAACTGTATAGTCTTGGGTTAATCAGACTTTCGAAGTGCGATCCAGGTCCGATACGGATTTCCAGTGCACTCCCGAGAGCAAATGAGTTTAGAAATTGATCTTAGGTTTTAAGGTAATGTAGTGTTAACGATTCTACAAGTTTTGGGTCTTGCAGATCGTATTTAAAGTGATTAGTGCTAATTTCACAAGTAATCTAGCTTAGCACTAGTTAATTCTCGTTTAATTTTTAAAAGATTTGGTCCTTAGTTTTTTCTACTTGAGGTGGTACTTTGGTCTCTGTACAAATTTTTATGAGACGTTACAATAACATACATAGATAAAATAGACACAGGGGCACTTGGGGGAAAGAGCATTTTTCTTATCGATCATGTCATGCAGTCTCCCACCGAGGGAAGGAATAGAATTTTGGAGAGAACCATATTACCCAAGTTGTTTTGCTCGCCAATTCGTCTTTGACCAGGCAGTTCCAGAAGATTATGGATTAGTGACCAAACGAATGCGGAGTTACGAAACGGGTCCATATAATTGGGCGATGATATGGAAGCAATTGTTGGGCTACCGAGTCAATTCTTCCTTTATCATTTCAGGCTGCGATCGTACCCCTTGGGCCTCGTACAGTCATATAAGAGGGTGGGTTCACCAATCATATTTGGTTAGGAAGGGTTTGCCGGTGTCTAAGCCTATCTGGCTTTTGCCACCGAGGCTCAGGGGCCGTATAATTGAAGGAGTAGGTTTTATACCAGAGACAAGTCATGCTCCCTTTGCTGGTCATCTTTGTGTTAAGATATCCGTAGACGAACCCATTCACGTATGAAAACCTGATTATACTCTGGAAGGATGGGTAGCCTATGGAGTCATTTGAGATTTTGAAAAAGTTTCCCAAGACTGCTCTGAGAGGATAGTTAAGGAGACAACGGAAGTTGTTTCTCCAATTCAAGAAGATGTTGTCAATCCTTTAGATCAACCAACTCCTTTAGTCAATCCTCAAGATCAGCCACCTCCTTCTCCTACCCCCAAGACCATTCATCCTAGTTCCTCATCACCGATGACAAAGTCTCAGACGTGCTCCCAAGCCCTCCTCCTTCACCTCAAAAAGGGACTGTTGCTTTCGCTTCCCCGTGTAACATTCTGAAAATCGGGGGTCGAGCAAAAACTCCACTCCCGAGTTCCAGAACATCATTTATGCAACATTTTCAATGATGGATGAATGTTGTTCATATTAGTGTAGAAAACATGAGTGGGATTAGACCAAAACAGCATATCATACTCCAGAGACAGTTAAATTAGCAAGAAGAAGAATGTAATAGATATATAAAGTATATGAACTGTTGTGGGTCTCCAAAGTGTGAACATGTTACCAGGTTAAACATATACATGTATACTCCAAAAATGATAAAAAGAATATACATGGGTGTGTAAGAAAAAGGTAAAATACCAAGTATATTGGCATCTAATTAGTAACCCTGTAACCCCGTCAATCAGAACCTGCATATAGGAGGGATCCTCCTCATCATCGTCAAATCCGGCTCTGCTTCGCAAGCATCGCCAACATCTGCAATTAAAATAGAAACTGTTTGGTGTGCGCAACACCTTCCCGTAACGTGGGAGTGAGTAATTAACTCAGTGGAATCATAGAGCAAAGATTAGCATGTTCTCAAATCAATCATGCGATAATAGTAAAGCAATTAATCAAACATTCCTAGATACTGTTGTTAATGCAATATGACATGATATGATGGATGCCCTCACCGACATTCTCCCTCATACGGCACCATCTGCGTCTGCGGCATGCTTGCGTACCTCTCAGTGCTCCACATCTTCTAGGCACATGCAATGTGATGTTGATATGATTACCGAGTTATTATTAGTCCTTTTCATACAGCAATATTGAAAAACTAAGGTACTTTGCTTATATCAATCCCAACACAGATCTTGTCTAGGGTCGTCACTCCTAGTAATCTCATACGATGTTATATTTATAGGTCGCTGCAAGGGCTGTCAAGGCTGTTGCTCGCACTCGTTGCACCACTTCCCCATCACCTTATCAATACAGGCCTAATAATCCTTAAGACTGCATCAAGACTCGTCGCCCCCATGTGGTATCAGGATAAACTCAAGGTCACTACAAAGGGCTTGTCACCAATCAGTGTAGGCCGACAGCAAGAATATAGTGTCCTATACCACCATAATCTGCTCAGAGTAAGGTGCTCACTGGTCACTACGGGGAGATTTGTGGCCCCAGCGTAGGCCGACAGCTCGACCACGGTGTCCCATACCACCACGCCTGGCTCATGAGTCTTATTGGATCAAGGTACCATGGTTAACAGGGTTTTCAATAGTAAGTTCAGTACCCTAAGTTCAAGCAGTTGTGACTCATACATGGTGAACATACAATGGCCAGTCGGGTTACGTGACGAGCTCGACTAGTACGAGCGCATCTCAAGCTGAATGACATGAAGTGCATGAAATACCTCGTGTGGCCTAACCACTGCCGCCAACCCAAACACGACTCGCATTCATCAACGCGTCCTTTGTGGTACCTAGAAACCAACCACGAATTCGATCTATTACCGACTGCCTGGACTAGGTCATAGCCCCAAGCATTAGTGCATCAACATCAATAAGCATAGGTGAGTAACAGAAATGAAGTACAACATTCTAAGCATGTTGACACATGTTATAACATACAACTTAAGCAAATCATCCCACACATGCATTTCATGTATATAATGAAATCAATACATATAGCCAACATGATGAAAATCATTTGCATCAGCATATTACTTGAGAATTCAATCTCAAAACTCCTACAAAACACCATTTACTCAATACATACTAATACAAACATTTATACAAACACTTAGACTACACACTTTAGTCTACATAGCGTATGTCGACTCAAAGAGCGCTTAAGGGCGAATCTCTTCGCCAAACCAATCATGCACGCATTCTTAATATTCTAACACGATAAATAGTCATGGCAAACATTTTATCAAAATATGGGTGTAAACTGTATTTCCTACAAATGACTAAAATGCCCTACATCTCATAATTTCCATACGCTTACGAAACGAAAAACAGACAGCATGTTGTACATGTCAAACGGCGTTGCCGTCGATAATCTACTATTAAACGACATTGAAATCTTTAAAATCAGTCAATCAAAGCGTCTAAAATCCTCATCTTTCACTTTAGATGTGTATCGTTTCGAACAGAGCGTATACGCTTCGTCAACGGCGTACAGGCGACCTAATACACAGGTTGTATAAGCTACTTTTCTATTTGAATCGAAGGAATGCTAAATCAGCAAGTGTTTGGGTTTTTCTTACCTAGAAATGCATTGGAATCACTGGCAAAGTGATTGGGATACGTTGCTTAAGCACGTGCATCAGCTAGTGCAGGTGGCAGGAAGATCACTCCCACACTCTCTCACAAACTCTCACTTTTTCTCTCTCTCTAGCTAGGGTTTCTAGCAAATTCGGATGGGAGGGTTGTGAGAGGGTTTAAAGCCCTTTTATAGCCTAAAACCTTTCCAAATTAGGCTTGGGAACAAAGGTCACTTGAGGTATAACAAAATCGGGGTTGTTCTGGTCCAAAGAAGCACTTCTGGAGGTCCCCTGGCCGAATGCAGTCGGACTTAAGTGCATGGATACTGGATCCTGCTCACACCTAGTTTTCAGTCCGGCAGAGTTCGCGGATCGCACGTGGCGGTCCAGTTTCAGTTCAGCGGTCGTCACACCTAGATCAGGTCTACAAGTCTCATGATATGAAAGAGAAATTTTTCCTAATCCAAGGGTGTAATTTAGCTGAATTCTGACGGTCAAAATGCTTAATAATAATGCGCCAAGTCACATGCCAGATTTGAATTAAAATTTTCAAATCTAATCCTTTTCTTACTCTCTTCACTCCAGGCTCAATGAAATAGCCTCTGAACGTCGGTTGGCCTTGATTTTCGAAAGGATTGTCAAGTCCAGCCAAGCGGTCATAACGGTCTAAGATGGTAGATATCGGACTTTCGACGCGCGGTCTATATCCAATATAAAGTTTCAAAGGGTTCCCGAGAACAAACCGGTTTAGAGTTTGATCCTGGATTTCAGGGTATTATAGCACCATTGATTCTACAAGTTTTGAGTCTTGTAGAACGTATTTAAAGCGATCAGGGAAAATTTCACAGCTACTCCAGCATAGCGCTAGCTAACTTACGCTTAGTTTCTAAAGGAATTAATCCCAAGTGATTTCTTTGGCTTTGGAATTGGGTTCTGAGAGGTTACCAAGGTGTTTTGGTTGACTCATTGCCTAAGGACGTCTAATCCCAGGTTGGCAAAAATATGGGGTGTTACACCCCGGCTCTAGTCAGTGCAGCTCTTCAGCCAGGGAACAGTCGGTCTCCTCTCTCTAAAGGAAAGCAGGTTGTAATTGAAGAAGCAAGCGAATGAGATTCAGAGGGTGAAGGTTTGACCTCCTCATCTGAAAATACCACTTCTGGTGAATATGAGATTGAAGGGGAGAGTGAGGATAATGACTATGAAGAAGGAGAAGTCGAAATTGATGCCAAAGAAGACATTGCTACGAAGGGTGTTTTTACCAATGAAGAACATTTCCCTTCCACTTCTAAAGCTGTCCCTGATACCACTATCTCTGCAAGGACTTCACCAATAGTGGAGGAAGAAGAAGATGAACCCTTGGACTATGGGGAATATGGATATTCACCGGGTAAGAAAATCTTATTATTCTTTATTTATTTTTCTTTCTTTCATCATCAACTTTATGGATATTCACTATGTTATTATGTATTTTATTTCAGATGCTCATATTCCCAGTACTAGGATGGAGGGTACTTCCCTGGTGGACTTTCCTCCTACTGTACCAGTAGCTTCCCCGAGGGTTTCTTTGATGCCCCTAAGGACAGTGGCTCACGGAATTATTTTTTCGGTGGAGCCATCTGATCTACCAACTCCCACTACTATAAACTCAAGCACTGAGGCTAGAGCTCCTTTTGCTGAGATGGTAGGATCTGGTCTTCCTCTTACTAGAGAAATGTAATCTCCTGTTGTGTCAGTGCCAGCGAAGGGTATATTTCTTTCCTTGTTTACATTCCCTTATTATTTATATTTACGGTTCTGCTATAATTTTACCTTTTCATTCATTTTTTTAAACAGGGAACTTACCTCAGAGCGGCATAGCTAGTTCTGGTTCTGTTGCCACCTTGTAGGATATGTTATCTTTTGAGAAGATTCTCGCATACAAGTTAACATTGATTAGGAACTCCATGTTGGCAGTCGTCAAAATGTTTAAAGACCCTAATCAATGGTCAGATATAGCAGTTGCTGTAGATGTTCTGGATAGTGCTCCAAGGATGGCCAAACTTAATGTTTCTTCTGTGCGCAATGCTCTCTTGAGATTTCATAATTCAATAGTTGCTCTGAAGTCGGCTGAAACTACGGTTGTTCCGCCAAAAATCTTGGAGTATGGGAGACAGTTAGCACCTTCTCGAGATAAAGTTTCCTAGATTACTCCCATCATCTCTTGTCATGACCAAGAACAGTTATCCTTGCGAGAGCAATTGAAGACTTTTGCTGATAATAAGATGACTATCCAGAACCGCATTGCTCTTTTGAAGCAAGAGATCATCCAGTTGGAGAAGCAAGATTTGGAGGAAGATTTGAACATCAAGAGAGTACAGGAAAATATACAATCCAGCCTTCATTCTATGGACGCCGAGCAGTCTAAACTGGCCAAGAATGAAGAGCTAATTGCTTCATTGGAGAAGAAGTTAGCTGGCGTTCCAGATCCAACTAGAATCATTTCAAATGCCAAATTGGAACATGTAGCTGCTCAAATTCATCTTCAAGAAAATTTGCAACATCACTTAGTAGCATTAGGCATGGTAGGAGAGTTATGAGAAATGAAACTTTGTCATATTTTTCTTTTGTAATAACAAGTACTCTTTGAATTGCAAGCTATACAAACATTTTGTGATGTTCTTGAAAATGACT
This sequence comes from Magnolia kwangsiensis, assembly GCA_037074715.1. NCBI lineage: Eukaryota > Viridiplantae > Streptophyta > Magnoliopsida > Magnoliales > Magnoliaceae > Magnolia > Magnolia kwangsiensis. The sequence continues at coordinate 107,041,075 of CM073576.1, read as the reverse complement.
CTCTTTTGCATTTTCTTTTTATACTTATGCATATGTGTTCATGCGATATTCTGATTGATGAATTATGCTTTTATTTAAGCATCTCTTATGACTGTTAGTAAGGGATTTTCTACATGATTCTCATCCTAGTTGGCGGCACTAAGTTTTAGTTTAGTTAGATAATCACACACATTTTATGCTTTTGAGTAGTGGAGCCATGTAGTTTTTTAAACTCTTGAGTAGTGGAGTCAGGTCTCATTTGATGGTCTCTGTAACTCTTAAGAGTTCACTGGACTTCTCATAGCCTAGTGAGTTCACAAAAAGCGATCCATCAAAGGGGCCCAGTGAAGCTACCTAGGCCGTGAACTCGGTTGGATTTAGGCACAAGGTTGGCCGCAGTAACTCTCTAGAGTTCACGGGGTGAACAAGGCAACCTTTAGGGTACCAAATCTAGGGTCGTCAGTCCATCGATGAGTAGGTTTAGGCCCTTTCTCATGAGTTATTACTGAAATCAAGCCAGAGATCTGGGGGGTCTTATGCATGGTTGGCCTATCTATGGACATGGCCAAAGAGCTCACACTGCAGCCCACATTTTCTTTGCCTACAAGGTCGGACCCATTCATGGGAGGGAACTTTCATCCGTTCCCCATGACGTTGTCGAAAAGCTATACAGAGGGCATGAGTGTTTGTAACATCCCGAAAATCGGGGGGTCGAGCAAAAACCCAACTCCCGAGTTCCAAAATGTTATTTATGCAACATAGATATGTATGATTGAATGTTGTCTGTGATAATGTATTAAACATGAGTGAAATTAAGCCAGAACAGCATATCATACTCCAGAGACAGTTAAATTAACCAGCGGAAGTCTGTAATAGTATGTATAACATATATAAACTGTTGTATGTCTCCAGAGTGTGAACATGTTACCAGGTTATATACATACATGTATACTCCAAAAGTAGATGAAACGAATATACATGAGTGCGCTAAAAATATAAAATGACAAATGTCAAAGTATCTAATCAACCTCCCTGTAATCCCGTCGATCAGAACATGCATAAAGGAGGGATCCTCCTCATCATCATCAAGTCCAGCTCCGCCTCGCAGGCCGCGCCATCATCTGCAATCACAAAAGGTCTGGTGGGTGTCCAGGAACACCGTCCCGTAACGTGGGAGTGAGTAGCTAACTCAGTGGAATAATAGAGCAAGGATTAACATGTTCTCAAATCAATCACGCGATAATAGTAAAGCAATAAATCAAACAATCCTAATACTGTTGTTAATGCAATTATGACATGACGCGATGTGTGCCCTCACCGACGATCACCCTCATGCGGCAACATCTTACGACCGCGGCATGCCACACTCCCTAGAGTGCTCCACATCTTCCAGGCACATGCAATGCTATGGTGATATGAATTCCAAGTTGTTATTAGTCCATTCAAACAGCAGGATTGGGAAACTAAGGTACTTCCCTTATATCAATCCCAACACAGATCCTGTCTAGGGTCGTCACTCCTAGTAATCTCATACGATGTGTATTTCGTAGGTCACTGCAAGGGCTGCCAGGGCTGTTGCTCGCACTCGTTGCACCGCTCCCCCATCACCTTATCAATACAGGCCTACTGTACTCTACTGCAACGGAAGGGTCGTCGCCTCCCGTGGACTCAGAATACGCTCGCGGTCACTACAAAGGGCTCGTCGCCTGATCAGTGTAGGCCGACAGCTAGAATATAGTGTCTCATACCACCATAATCTGCTCACGAGTCTAGGTGCTCATTGGTCACTACGGGGAGGTTTGTGGCCCCAGCGTAGGCCGACAGCTCGACCACGGTGTCCCATACCACCATGCCCGGCTCATGAGTCTTTATGGATCAAGGTACCATGGTTAACAGGGTTTACAATGGTAAGTTCAGTACCCTAGGTTCAAGCAGTTATGACTCATGCAGGGTGAACATACAATGGCCAGTCGGGTTACTTGACGGGCTCGACTAGCGCGATCGCATCTCAAGTTGACGACATGAAGTGCGTAAAACACTTCGTGTGGCCTAACCACTGCCGCCAACTCCAGAACACGGCTCGCGTTCATCGACGCGTCGTTCGTGGCGAAGATAAACTAACCACGAATTCGCTCGGTTACCGACTGCCTGGACTAAGTATAGTCCCAAACAATCATGGAATCATGTCAGCATTCATGTAAGAGTAATGGAAATGAAATACAACCATGTGAGCATGTTAACACCTGTTATAACGTACAACTTAAGTAAATCATCCTACACATGTCTTTCACACATATAATGAAATTATGCATATCGCCAACATATAGGAAATCCTCTCCATTAGTCTATTAATTGAGAATTCAATCTCAACTAAACCATAATGAAATCATCAAGTACATGTTATAGCATACCACTTAAGTGCAACATCAAACATATGCATTTCATACATATAATGAAATCGTACATACGGCTAACATGTAGGAAATCATTTACATCAACATATTAATTGAGAAATCAATTTCAAATTAATTCATAACACCATTTAATTCAATACATACTAATACAAGCATTTATACAAACACTTACACTACACACTTGAGTCTACATATAGTATGTCGACCCGAAATGCGCATTTAGGCGAATCTCTTCGCCAAACTAATTATGCACGCATTCCTAACATTCTAATGCGACAATAATTCATGTCAATCACATCAGCAAACTATGAATGAAAACAGTACTTCCTACAAATGACTAAAATGCCCTAAATCTCATATTCTTCGTTGATTTACGAAACAAGAAACGGACAGCATGTTGTACATGTCAAACGGCGTTGCCGTCGAGAATCTAATATTAAACGACATTGAAAGCTTTGGAAACAGTCAATCAAAGCGTCTAAAATCCGCACCTTTTCCCTTTTAGGGGTGAGAGTTCGAACGGAGCGTATACGCTTCGTCTACGGCGACTAAGGAACCTGATTTACGAGATTTATCAACTAACAAACTATGGAACTAAAGAAGCATCAAATCAGCAACTTTCTAGGGCATTTTCTTACCTGCAAATGCGGAGAAATCACCGGCAAAGTGATTGGAATACGCCGCTTAAGCACGTGCAGCAGCAGCAGGAAAAGCTCTCCCACCTTCTCTCACAAACTCTCACCTTTTCTCTCTCCCAATCTAGGGTTTTTGCAAATTCGGATGGGAGAGAGGAGTGAGGGTTTCAAGCCCTTTTATAAGCCCAAACTTGCCCGAAATAGACTCGGGAACAAGTTTCACTTGAGGGGTAACCAAATCGGGGCTGTTTCGGTCCAAAAGATGCTTTCTGGTGGTCCCCTGGTCGAATGCGATCGGACTTAAGCTCATGCGTACCAGATCTAGCGCGCATTAAGTTTTCAGTCCGGCAGGATTCGCAGATCGCACGTGGCGGACCAGTTTCAGTTCAGCGGTCACCGCACGTAGATCAGGGCTGGAAGTCTCATAATAATAAATAGAAATTTTTCCTGATCCGAGGGTGTAATCTGGATGAATTCTGACGGTCAGAACGCTCAATACTGACGTGTCAAGTCGTGTGCCAGATTTGAATTTGAAATTCCAATTCTGTCCCTATTCGCGGTCTCTTCAGTCCGGGCTCAATGAAATAGTCTGTGATTATCGGTTTGACTTGATTTTCGAAATGATTGTCAAGTCCAGCTGGGCGGTTCTAACAGTCTAAGATAGGAGGTATCGGACCTTCGATGCGCGGTCTAAATCCAATACAAAAATTCAATGTGGTCCAGAGAATAGACCTGCTTAGAGTTTGATCCAAGGTTATAGAGTATTATAGGGTCATTGGTTCTACTCGATTTGGGTCTTGTAGAACGTATTTAAAGTGATCAGGGACTGTTTCCCAGCCACTCCAACGTTGCGCTAGCTATCTTATGCTTAGTTTCTAAAGAAATTAATCCTAAGTGGTTTCTTTGGCTATGGAATTGGGTTCTGAACGATTTTTCAGGTGTTTTAATTGACCCACTGCCTAAGGACGTCAAATCCCAGATTAGCCAAAATCCGGGGTGTTACAATCTACCCCCCTTAAAACACAATGTCGTCCCCGACATTGGCGAAGGGCAAGGAGTACTTTCTCTAAGGAAGGTTCAAATCCTATTTAATAACCTAATCGTACATATAACCTAAATCAAATGTTTCGATCCTGCCCCAGTGGGAAAGAGGCCAACCACTCTTCCGCTGTGCCACTCTGATCAAACGGTAGCGTTGACTAACCTAACTGGATTGGACTCAATACGTTCTACCCCCCTTAAAACTTAGTTTTTCTTAAGGTTGAAGAATATTTGCATCGATCCGTATATCGGAACAAGGCGCAACTTAGGGGCTATCCTTAACCTAAAATGGAAACAGCCTTTCTCTATATGGTCTTCCTTGCTAATGATGCGTTCTATGGCATTGGTACCTATGATCATAGAGATGAGCCTAATCTCTATTATGATTGAATTCAGGGACAGGTATGAGTTAGTGGCAAGATGTCTAATTCTCTACTGGCTTTAAGTCCTCGCCATTTCTCAAAGATAATGTGATCATGTTTAGTTGTAGATGATTGGGCCATCACAGAAGAAAGGTTGTATAGTGGGTCTAAGCCGGATACGTTGAACCTTCTATCTAATCAGGACAGAAAATGCGTTGTATCAGTTCTTAATCCGAGTCGACACCGATCCTCTGCTTGATCAGAGCATTGGATTTATTGGTAACCACTAGGATTAAGAAGTCGATTCAAACCGCGAATACATCGCTTACATGTAGTTCCTTTATTCCGCATTCCCGAATGCAATAAGTCCTTGGGGAAGGCAATTCTAAGGGGTGTGCTAGTACATTCTAAGTTCAATCTGAGGGAGTTATAAATGTTCCCTGAGAGCATATGGTTCCTTCCTATGGGTAACAACAGAAGTCTATAAGTCATAAGGGGATTTATCGAAGGAAGGAAGTCCCATTCCAACCAAATCTAACCTACTATCCCTTAGCATATATAGGCCTTACACCGCCTAAGACAACTAGTAGCCTAGTCTGTAACTCTGTAGCTATAATCCAAAGCCTAAGATTATACGGTAAATGGCTTTCCATTCCATTTCTACTACAGGGAATTCTTCTATTGCTTAGGGTCAAGATTTGTCTAACTGGAATTGGATTTCTTATGTCGTCAGATCCTTCAAATCTAGGAGTTCTAACACTAGATCCAAAATGCCCAAAGGCCTATATGCCCAGTAGCATTAAGTTGTATTAAATGGAACCGCATTCCTAGTCCCATAGCGGGACCGGAAGAGGCATGCTTGGTAGGAGGGTGGGTTGGGATAAAAATTAATTTGCAGGCTGAATCCCGAAAGTTACAATACTCCCAATCTAGGGACAATACCTTACAGCAAAATGAAACAGCATGCATTCCATTCCATAAATTTCGGCTACATGAAGCCCAAACCACAACACAAACATTCACACAACAAGTCGAAAAGCATCATGCATTTCATTAAACTAAAATTGTCATAAGACAAGGGATATCTCCCTACAAGTATCATGACAAGAAGTACATGGGAGCTATGTCAGTCAGCTACTACAGTAACATAGGTAAACTACTAGCCTTATCAGGCTTACAAAACACAACTTAAAACAGGAAATGACTAACTACAACCCGCGATACCTGGATCTAGATTACTAGTCCGAGTCGGGCGATGGAGGAGGAAATACAAAGAAATCGTTGTCCAAATGGACAGAACGAAATCTAGGCATTGTAGAGGGATGCTTCAAGCTCCCCTAGGATGTATTTTCAAGGAGAAATGAAAATGAAAAAGGGGAATGGAGCACCTCACGATTTCAGCTCGATTTGGGGGTTTTTAGAGCTCGAAGAGACGAAATCTTCAAGAGGGAGGGCTGCCAACTGAAATAGATTGATGGAGGGTGGTCGTTTTTGGCCAAGGATGGATCTAGGGTGGTTTGAAATCACAGATTTTTGGAGATATTTGCTGGAAAATGAAAATGGGGCTAGGAAAGGGGCTGTTTGTGAAGGAAGTACCTAATTTAGGGGTTTTCAGCAGGTGGACCACACATGGAAGAGGTGTACTACCCAAAATACTCCCACGCCCCAAATTTTACCTCAAGTGGGCCCACCTGTACGGCGATGCATCGCCGACCGGCCGGTGATCTGACCGATGGGACCACATGGGTTTGGTCCCCCATGGTCCAGGGACCCCAAAAATGCATGTCCCCCACCTTGGTTCATTGCATTTTGACCTACATAGGCCCAAACACGTGTTCGGGGCTTTCCGGGACCATTTCACAATCCTGAATAGAAAACCCTATGATGCAGCATATGAATTTGGGGTAGAAGGAGCTATTACATCCATCTAGATCCTTAGTTGCTAAATAAAGTGAAGTTAGAATGGCCTTATGGCCATTTTTCATGAAATTTTTCTATTCACTGTAAAATTTTGTGAAAGTACTAATTTGTGTTATTTTTATATTAAGTTTGATGCCTAATATGAAATGGATAAGAAAGAAATGAAGATTGGAGTGTTTAGAGGAGAAATTTTGAAGATTTTTGGTGAAACGGGGTTTTTAAGCCCTGACGATTGATTACAGGAGTCGTGGTCATCCCACGGCCCAAGAATTCACTTTTACAGTTTAAAAACCGCTCGTAGAACGTCTCAACCTGACTTCCTACAGCTTAGAAGCGATTCGGGTTGCCTTACGCGACCCAAGATGCGTTACAGATTCGATCTTGCGATCGATCCTAATAGACTTCGCCTATCGGCGAATCTGCGATCCTAGAAGTGTTTCTAGACCCTTCTCGCACCCTCCTAAGTCAAAGGAAGTGACTGTGTGTGTTGCGTGACCATAACCCAGGCCCGGTTTAATCCAAATCATGCTCTGATACCATCTGTAACATCCCGAAAATCGGGGGGTCGAGCAAAAACCCAACTCCCGAGTTCCAAAATGTTATTTATGCAACATAGATATGTATGATTGAATGTTGTCTGTGATAATGTATTAAACATGAGTGAAATTAAGCCAGAACAGTATATCATACTCCAGAGACAGTTAAATTAACCAGCGAAAGTCTGTAATAGTATGTATAACATATATAAACTGTTGTATGTCTCCAGAGTGTGAACATGTTACCAGGTTATATACATACATGTATACTCCAAAAGTAGATGAAACGAATATACATGAGTGCGCTAAAAATATAAAATGACAAATGTCAAAGTATCTAATCAACCTCCCTGTAATCCCGTCGATCAGAACATGCATAAAGGAGGGATCCTCCTCATCATCATCAAGTCCAGCTCCGCCTCGCAGGCCGCGCCATCATCTGCAATCACAAAAGGTCTGGTGGGTGTCCAGGAACACCGTCCCGTAACGTGGGAGTGAGTAGCTAACTCAGTGGAATAATAGAGCAAGGATTAACATGTTCTCAAATCAATCACGCGATAATAGTAAAGCAATAAATCAAACAATCCTAATACTGTTGTTAATGCAATTATGACATGACGCGATGTGTGCCCTCACCGACGATCACCCTCATGCGGCAACATCTTACGACCGCGGCATGCCACACTCCCTAGAGTGCTCCACATCTTCCAGGCACATGCAATGCTATGGTGATATGAATTCCAAGTTGTTATTAGTCCATTCAAACAGCAGGATTGGGAAACTAAGGTACTTCCCTTATATCAATCCCAACACAGATCCTGTCTAGGGTCGTCACTCCTAGTAATCTCATACGATGTGTATTTCGTAGGTCACTGCAAGGGCTGCCAGGGCTGTTGCTCGCACTCGTTGCACCGCTCCCCCATCACCTTATCAATACAGGCCTACTGTACTCTACTGCAACGGAAGGGTCGTCGCCTCCCGTGGACTCAGAATACGCTCGCGGTCACTACAAAGGGCTCGTCGCCTGATCAGTGTAGGCCGACAGCTAGAATATAGTGTCTCATACCACCATAATCTGCTCACGAGTCTAGGTGCTCATTGGTCACTACGGGGAGGTTTGTGGCCCCAGCGTAGGCCGACAGCTCGACCACGGTGTCCCATACCACCATGCCCGGCTCATGAGTCTTTATGGATCAAGGTACCATGGTTAACAGGGTTTACAATGGTAAGTTCAGTACCCTAGGTTCAAGCAGTTATGACTCATGCAGGGTGAACATACAATGGCCAGTCGGGTTACTTGACGGGCTCGACTAGCGCGATCGCATCTCAAGTTGACGACATGAAGTGCGTAAAACACTTCGTGTGGCCTAACCACTGCCGCCAACTCCAGAACACGGCTCGCGTTCATCGACGCGTCGTTCGTGGCGAAGATAAACTAACCACGAATTCGCTCGGTTACCGACTGCCTGGACTAAGTATAGTCCCAAACAATCATGGAATCATGTCAGCATTCATGTAAGAGTAATGGAAATGAAATACAACCATGTGAGCATGTTAACACCTGTTATAACGTACAACTTAAGTAAATCATCCTACACATGTCTTTCACACATATAATGAAATTATGCATATCGCCAACATATAGGAAATCCTCTCCATTAGTCTATTAATTGAGAATTCAATCTCAACTAAACCATAATGAAATCATCAAGTACATGTTATAGCATACCACTTAAGTGCAACATCAAACATATGCATTTCATACATATAATGAAATCGTACATACGGCTAACATGTAGGAAATCATTTACATCAACATATTAATTGAGAAATCAATTTCAAATTAATTCATAACACCATTTAATTCAATACATACTAATACAAGCATTTATACAAACACTTACACTACACACTCGAGTCTACATATATTATGTCGACCCGAAATGCGCATTTAGGCGAATCTCTTCGCCAAACTAATTATGCACGCATTCCTAACATTCTAATGCGACAACAATTCATGTCAATCACATCAGCAAACTATGAATGAAAACAGTACTTCCTACAAATGACTAAAATGCCCTAAATCTCATATTCTTCGTTGATTTACGAAACAAGAAACGGACAGCATGTTGTACATGTCAAACGGCGTTGCCGTCGAGAATCTAATATTAAACGACATTGAAAGCTTTGGAAACAGTCAATCAAAGCGTCTAAAATCCGCACCTTTTCCCTTTTAGGGGTGAGAGTTCGAACGGAGCGTATACGCTTCGTCTACGGCGACTAAGGAACCTGATTTATGAGATTTATCAACTAACAAACTATGGAACTAAAGAAGCATCAAATCAGCAACTTTCTAGGGCATTTTCTTACCTGCAAATGCGGAGAAATCACCGGCAAAGTGATTGGAATACGCCGCTTAAGCACGTGCAGCAGCAGCAGGAAAAGCTCTCCCACCTTCTCTCACAAACTCTCACCTTTTCTCTCTCCCAATCTAGGGTTTTTGTAAATTCGGATGGGAGAGAGGAGTGAGGGTTTCAAGCCCTTTTATAAGCCCAAACTTGCCCGAAATAGACTCGGGAACAAGTTTCACTTGAGGGGTAACCAAATCGGGGCTGTTTCGGTCCAAAAGATGCTTTCTGGTGGTCCCCTGGTCGAATGCGATCGGACTTAAGCTCATGCGTACCAGATCTAGCGCGCATTAAGTTTTCAGTCCGGCAGGATTCGCAGATCGCACGTGGCGGACCAGTTTCAGTTCAGCGGTCACCGCACGTAGATCAGGGCTGGAAGTCTCATAATAATAAATAGAAATTTTTCCTGATCCGAGGGTGTAATCTGGATGAATTCTGACGGTCAGAACGCTCAATACTGACGTGTCAAGTCGTGTGCCAGATTTGAATTTGAAATTCCAATTCTGTCCCTATTCGCGGTCTCTTCAGTCCGGGCTCAATGAAATAGTCTGTGATTATCGGTTTGACTTGATTTTCGAAATGATTGTCAAGTCCAGCTGGGCGGTTCTAACGGTCTAAGATAGGAGGTATCGGACCTTCGATGCGCGGTCTAAATCCAATACAAAAATTCAATGTGGTCCAGAGAATAGACCTGCTTAGAGTTTGATCCGAGGTTATAGAGTATTATAGGGTCATTGGTTCTACTCGATTTGGGTCTTGTAGAACGTATTTAAAGTGATCAGGGACTGTTTCCCAGCCACTCCAACGTTGCGCTAGCTATCTTATGCTTAGTTTCTAAAGAAATTAATCCTAAGTGGTTTCTTTGGCTATGGAATTGGGTTCTGAACGATTTTTCAGGTGTTTTAATTGACCCACTGCCTAAGGACGTCAAATCCCAGATTAGCCAAAATCCAGGGTGTTACAGTGTTACGCATGACTAGTTGTTGAAGACTTTTGGCCCTTTTAGGACTTTTAGTTGCTGGCTTCACCCGCAGCCTACATGGGTATGCATATGATGGCCTTCACGGGCTTTTTAGGGCCACTGTCTTCTTGCTGCTGCCCGAATGGTGAAAATGATAGGTCGTATGCGTAACTGGGCATTTTTAGGGCTTGGCTAGACTGCCTTAAAAGATAATATTAGGTAGTCATCGTTGTCACGAGAATGATAGATATCTCTGATTGAGATTGATACATCACCACTTCTGCTAATATCTTCAATGATATTCATATGTGTTGTTCATAATATATCAGCTTGGTGATGATACCAATTTTAGCTAAATTTTATAAAGCTCTCTTGATGATGATAGTGATGATCACTTTCCTTTTGTAACACTTGTTGATATGTAATCTTGGTGTGCTCACAATTTTTTTCTTTATTCATTCATCTGACAGTACATGGCCATGGCCTTGCTTATTTTTACCCCCTTTTGATGCAGGCATATTATTCTGATAATATGCTGGATCAAAATCGAATGTTTCTTCAAGGACAATATCTTTTGATGAAGCGAGCATTGACCGGTATACTTATACCTCATCCTTCTTGATCTACAACTCTGTATGCCCCATTGGAATATACTTCTTTTATTATGGACGATCCATCCCATTTGGGCTCGAATTTGCCCCCTGTCCTATGGGTGACCACTATCAATCTTTTCAACATTAGCTCCATATCCCCTTTTTTGAAAGAGCGATACTTGACTCGTTGATTAAAGGCGTCCAATATCCTCGCCTGATGCAATTGCAATCGCTATTGGACTGCCAGGAATTTTTCATTGAGCAAGTCTAGTTCTTCGAGCCTACTTTTGTATTTTCATCATATGTAATTGATTGATGCACTGCCACTCTGAGTGACACAGCTTGTGTTTCAATCGGGATGACCGCCTCTGCACCATAAACTAGTGAATATGGTGCTTCTCTGGTTGTCGTCCGGTGGGTGGTTCTGTAAGCCCATAATGCCTCATGTAACTTTTCATCCCAATCATGCTTGTTTCCTATCACCGTCTTCTTCAGTGTTTTCACTATCATTTTATTGAATGACTCTGCTAATCCATTGGCAGGTGGATAGTAAGGTGTTGAAAATGAATGGTGAATGCTGAATTTTTAACACAACTTTTCCTTCCCCCTGCTTTTGAAAGGAGTACCATTATCTGTGACAATTTTCTTCGGGATACCATGGTGGTATATTATTGCGTGTTAGATGAAATTAACCACATCTTTCTATTTGACACTACGCAATGCAATTGCTTTTGTCCACTTGGAGAAGTAATCTGTTGCTGCTAGAATATATTATTTTCCTTTGGATGAAGGTGGATTTATGGGACCAATAACATCAAGTACCCAAGAAAAAAAGGGCCAGGAGGTGACTGACTGGTTCAGGTCTTCTGGAGGAATGTGTATAACATCTCCATGAATCTAACATTTGTGACATCACTTTACATAATCTATCGTATCTTTGAACATTGTAGGCCAATAATACCCCATTCGATATATTCGATGAAATAAGTTTCGGCCAGCTTGATGTGTCCCACATTCTCTAGAGTGCGCTTCTCGTAACATCTGACCTGCTTCTTGTTCATCTAGGCAACGTAGCAGCATCCCATTGTAAGATTTTCTATACAGCACTTCGCTACATATAATGAATCTGCCCGATCTTTGCCTAATTTGTTGTCTCTACACTGTGTCTTCTGGCAAGATATCATATTTGAGGTAATTTATGAAAGGCTGACGCCAATCATCTGTTGTCACCTCCAAACATGATATAGGAAATGCCTCAACAATTTCATCAATGACCTCTAGAGTGGGTAAAAATCTTCTTTCTTTTATAGTCACCTAGAGAGGACTTCGATTTTGTAACAAACCATACTTTTGCGTACTCAGGTATTACCATGACATCGTAGCTTATTAAACCATTCATATACACTCTAGTCAAAATCTAACCGTGGGAATGATCTTCGTCTAGAGATCGAGCTATCCAACCCTTGATTTTTAAAGATAAACCATCACACCATCACGAAACCCACATTTAACCCGAATCTAGCTCTTAAGATTAACCTACATTTCTAAATCAAGTCAATGACCAATTTTCCAATCCATCACTAAATCATTAAAATTAATAGTTAAACTACAAATTTAGCAATCCTTAAAGACCTAAGAACCCACATGAGTCAGATATAGATCAATCTAACCGAAAGATTTCCCAGAACCGCCAACAAACATCATAGATCATCCTAAACAGAGCAGATTAAACCATTCATCTTTCAAGTCAGGAATCAGATTATCAAACCCACCTTGCATCTGGGTCCAACTTAAAGGCCTGTCACTTAATCATCACATATAGACCACCAAACTCCAAAGCCGACTGTTAAATCCCATCTAGGCAGACCCTAGAACTCTATTAACTGCTAATGATTAACTTGAATACAATCTGGACATCAGAATGGCAAGAAAACAACTAAATAACCAAGAATCTGGAGTTATTGCCCATTTAAAGATCAAGATGCTTTGGCTATCAAACCAACCGTCGAAGTGTAATTTCACTAACTTTGGAAACCTATAGAACCACTAAGATCGGGATTAGAAGCCATCCGACCGTCGGATTTTCTAGAATAGACACTAATAACGAATTTCATGAAGTTTAGCCCACCTGACCTTTTGAACATGCAAATTACTAATCAAAAGGGATTGGTGGACCTTCCAAAAATGAATGGTCGGTGTCGATCGGCTTAGATCATCACGAGGACCCCACATTTCATCTGTGCGTGTGCATAGATAAGGTGCACACACCACGCACCACGCAAAAGCATCGGGTCAAACTAATGTTGACCCGATAAAAACCTAAAAAACTAGGAAATTTGAATTTCCTCTCCTGCCCGAAGTGGATTCAAATGGAGACATCTGTCTGTTGCTGATGGTGACCCACCATTAGACCCCATCTCTGAAATCCAGACCGTCCATCATGATCAGTGGGGCCCACTGACTGTAAACACGTCCTCCTTACACGTGTGGACACGTGCTCACGTGCACGATAACCCACCCCAATTAGCTTCGCATGAAAATCACTGCTGGAAAGAGAATCCACGTCGTTCTGCTCTGTTGGCAGTTACATTCGCCTCAACAGCAATCGGAACCATGTCCACGTGCTCCGTAGGAGCCAAGTCACCAGGTTTCCGAAAATGCCCACTCCCAGCCAAAAGGCAGAGAGCATATTTCCGTTTTGGGCTGGGAAAATCTCAACCGTTTCTTGTCATCTATAAGGTTCTTTTGAGCAATCCCGGATGTCAGCCTTAGGGCACTTTGAAAATCTCGTAGGTATACGAGATTATCAGGAGAAACCAATGAGAAAATGGATCGGTGCATAAGTCCCTGTGCGGATGAACTAAACTAATCCTCGGCCTTCCATCCACCATAAGATGGACCCCACATGTCCTCTGATAGATATCTGAACCATTCAGACGACCCTGATCGACGGACCAACTGGTCAATTTGAAAACACCATGATCATCAAATCATCTCCCTCAAAATGACCAAAAAACCCAAAATCCTTGGGACACATCTATTGGTGAATCTAAACCGTCAAACACGCGTCCCACTTCATCAAAGGTTCATCTGGAAGAAGCGAACCACACCCTTGCAGAAGATCAGTTAGATAAGAGAACCGTTTGATGAATCTCTCAAACATCTCCTCTTGCTAATAATGCACTAATCCCTGGGATTAGCCGTAGAAAGCTCTAGAAAAGTTAAAGCCTATAAATAGACGAATTTAGGGTGAACTTCGAGACAACAACAGGAAAGTCGAGAGAAAGGGGTCCGTTAGAAAATGCAGCACCGCAGCTAGTGCGACCGTGTCCAAACTCGATCAGGCTGAGATCAGACCTGTTCTGGTTGAAAGAGAAGAAGGAGAAGACGAGAGAGAGAGAGAGAGAGGAGCAGGAGAGTAAGAAGATGGGAAGAATAGGAAAAGCGAGATAAAGAGAGAGCCGGGGGGTGCCGCACTCCCGTCCGAGCTCGAGTTGAAGTCAGGGCTGCCAAAACCGCTCGACTTGGTTGAAGTTGTCCGCCCCGAGTCGTTGTAGTCCATGAAGAAAAAGAAAGGAGAAAATAAGAAGAAAGAGTGAAGGAAGAATAAGATCAACAATAGAAAGAAACAGGGAGCCAGCCATTTCTATTGCACTGACTTGGTGTTGACTCGACCGACCAAATCCGTTCCATCAATCCACTCTGGCAACTTACATCTGGAGAGGATAGGGAAGGATTCAACCTATCAGAAGACATCCTTGATCAACATAGTTTGGCAGGTAACTGATTGCTACCCAAACCGAGTTTTAACTCTAAACTATTAGTGAGTCATTTGCTCACCAACTCAGCCAATCTCAAAATTTCAGGATGATATTCTAAGTTAATAGGACCAATCCATATCTTCTCTACTCTACCGGTAGTAGTAGACAACACTCAGGTATAAGACTTCCCTCGATTGTCTACATCAGAAACCATCTCAACTCAGAGGCGAGTGGACTCACCTAGTTCCCTCATCAGGTTGAGATCTAACCCGACCTTAGCTGAGTTCTCTTTCAGGTGAGCTGATGTGCTGCTATAGACCCAGGGATCTATGACCAGTTACTTCAACGAGTAGCTTCTCTGAAGACTCGCAACTCAACTAGCTGTGGGTTGAGAAATCCAACCGAGTCAACTCAGTCGTGACTCACTAGAATTAGTAACGTCTAATTCAGGTGTTGATTTCAACTATCCACCTTGGAAGATAATTCCCTTCAATCAACTCCAAGAACAAGACGCTTGAACTCGTCAAGGTCAACACCCATCCAAGGTGAGGGATATCCCACATGGCTTCTTTCACTCATTTCAATCCAATTCAGTTTTAAGCCTAATGAGTAGAATAATTACTAATTTCGTTCCCTTTTACCTAGTTGATGTTTATAATTACTAATGGACGTTATGAAGCATATTACTTTAATTCATAAGATTTTGGTAATATAGTTCTCATGCTACATTTGAAATTGTTTGGTTATATGTACATTCCTATTAGTATAATATGAAGTAAAGAATCGTATTTCCACCCAACCTATAAATTGTATTATAGTTTCTTACATGTGCTAGACTCCATTTAGTTTAAATCTAATGTATATAGATTAATGTGGATGGAAATTGAAACCTTTCATTCCTAGTGTTTATTGATGAACTTGAGGAAATACTTTATCCCTTATGACTTAAACCATAAATTCAATAATTAGGTAGATATGATTTAATCTTGTATTCCCTATATCATATTAGTAATTGTTTAATTATATGCATATTTCAACTAGTAATGGTAAGAGATATGAAATTTCATTTCATTCTATGTTACATATTGCACCAAGAAGATTGCGAGTAGAATGTTATTTTCTATAAGAAACATAGCCAGAATTTACCAACAATTGATCGTACTTGACATGTTACATTTATGGGCCCTCATTTGATCCTGGAGAAGTGTAAACGGAATTATGACTAGGCTCATGTTTGGATGTTTGATATACTATTGAAAGACCACAAGCTTTGACAACGTTATAAGAGCGATCTTGTTAATCCTATGGAACATACCTGAGCATCATGGTACATGACATTCACGCATGACATATGAGCTTTTTCGAGTTCTCAATATAAGCCACACTCTATTTGATTTACTGAAAGTTCCAACACGTTAGTTTAACTCACAGAACCTGTGCATTTAGGTCACTTTAGGCGCTTTTCTTTACATGAGGCTTTTTCGGGATTTTAGAACCTCCTCGGGCATACCCCGTGTATTTTTCCAGGGGGTTAGACATCCTTGGGTGTGCTAACTTACATGACTTTTTCCAGGTAGATAATTTACCGCAGGTGGTCTGCTCGGTCTTTTCCAGGCGACTAGTCCTCATTGGGCGTACCTTCAAATATTTTTTCGGGTGACTAGTCTCCTTGGGCGACCTTTTATTTTGACAGCTGGATGTGCATTCCCAGATCTGTGACTTGAACATGCATTCATACACCCATACATTCATTTATAATTTCATGATTAGTCTCCCTGTAATTTAAATATGTTGATTTAAACTATTTTGGAATGACATGATATATATGAATCCCTGCGGGAAATTTTCACTAAGTTTTCTCTCACCTAATCATCCGGTTGCACCAAATAAATGCAGGTTTAATGACAGGTGGAGACCCCATGACGGGATTCCAGGGATGGCTAAGGAGGAGATTGGCGATGAGGACCTCTAAGCCGATGTGGCTAAGCCGTTAAAGCTCAGTTAATATCTTAGAAATTATATATTTTGTATTTTAGACTTTGTCTTGCTTGAGTTGTAATAACATTTCCCCTATTGTGGGATTTCATTTTAGCTTCCATTTACTTGTATTAAACTTCCTTGTTATTACTCTTGATATCTCTAGTTTACATGTTAGTTGTCTTGTTTTACGGCATGAAATTTTCTAGTGATTAGATGTAAAGTTGTTTAATTCATAGTGTAATGCTCGGGTTCTCATACTCAAAGCGGTTGTCATCGGGTTTCGAGAATCAGGGTGTTATAGATTTGGACAGGACGGACCTGCTGCCAGGCTAGCCAAAGCATCTGTTTTTGCATTTTCAGCCCACGATACATGCTTAATTTCTACATGGTAGAACTACTCCAATAACTGTTGTGCTTTCCAACAATATGGTAAGAGCACTTGCTTTCTTATTTTGAATTCAGTCGTCAATTGATTTATAATCAAATTAGAATCTCCAAAGATTTACAGCATTTTTATCTTCATTTCTTGAGCAATTTCCATTCCGATGATGAGAGCTTTATACTCGGCTTCATTGTTTGTACACGCAGCACCTAATGTGAAGGAGTAAGGTAACAAGTCACCTTGAGGAGTAATGAATATCACCCTGGCACCTGCCCCTGATGCTTGAGAAGGACCGTCAAAATACATCTACCATAAACTTTGTGACTCGGCCAACATAACCTATTCATCATGAAAATCATCACTAATGGTCTCGCTCTCTGCTACGGGATGCGTTTCCAGGAAATCTGCCACTGCTTACCCCTTTATCACTTTTGTCGGCTCATACATGATCATATATTCTGAAAGTAACAACATCCATTTGACCAGTCTTCCTGACAGCATCGGTCTTGTCATTAAGAACCTTATCAAATCTGCTCTTGAGATTAAAGTTATGTCATGGGAGAGACAATAATGCCTCAACTTTTATATAGCAAATATCAACGCCAAACATTCTTTTTCAATCGGGGAATAATTGCATTATGCGCCCGCAGAATTCGGCTTAAATAATAAAGAGTTGTTTCTTTCCCAAATTCATTCACCTATGCCAACAAGGCTCCTAACGAATTCTTGGTTGCAGATATTTATTTAATGAGCAGCTTCCCTTTTATAGGGGTTGTTAATACCGACGGTTGTTTCAGCAATTTCTTTATCGAATCGAACACATTGTGATAGGCTTTTTCCCATACAAACTCTATTCCTTTCTTCATTAAATGAGAAAATGGCTAACATCTCCCTGCCATATTTGAAATGAAATGGTGAATGTACGCAAACTTTCCTCGTAAACTTTTCAATTCCTTCAATGTCTTCGGAGGTAGCATATTTTGAATGGCTTTAACTTTCCCTAGATCAATCTCAATGCCCCTGTGCCTGATAATAAAACCGAGGAATTTTCCTGATGATACCCCAAATGCACATTTAGCTGGATTCATTTTTAGCTGCTTCTTCCTGAGTCGATGGAAGACCGATGACAAATGTTCGCAATGTTCCTGATGATTACCTGACCTGACCACAAAATCATCCACATAACACTTAACATGTTTATGCATCATATCTTGAAAGATATTTTGTATTACCCTCTGATACGTTGCACCAACATTTTTGAGACCAAATGGCATGACTTTATAACAGTAAATTCCCAACGAAGTTCTAAATGTTGTTGCTTCTTCATCTTAAGGTGTCATTCTAATATGATTATAACTTGCATAACCATCCATGAAAGACATCATAGCATACTGAGTTGTACTATCAATCAACAATTTAGTTATCGGGAGAGGAAAATCATCTTTCAGGCAAGCTTCATTCAAATCTCTGAAATTAAAGCACACCCTGATTTGTCCGTTTTTCTTCTTTACTAAGACAATATTTGATATCCACTTAGGATATTTGACGTCCTTAATAAACTCGACTTTTATCAGCTTGTTTACTTCTTCTTCTATCAGAGGAATCAAATTTGGGTGAAATCGCATTTGTGCTTGTTTAATTAGCCTTTTTTCTTTGGAAATATTTAACCGGTGCATTGCTACTGATGGTTCCAGACCCGGCATCTCTGCATATGTCCAAGCGAAGACATCTCTATTCTCTTTGAGAAGTTCAACATATTTCTCGACCTCTTGCTCAGGAAGACCAACGCTAATGAATGTATTCCTTGGTTCTTCTTCTGTAACCAAATTTATTTCCCACAAATTGTCTATTGTTGGCTACCCGCATCTTCCATTTGCTTTGGGGCCATTTCAGGACACTCGACTACTCTAGGATTTGTCTCTGATAATTGTTCAACTGTGACCATGTTCACTGATGATTTTGCCCCCAATCCTTGGAATCTTCCTCGCCTTTTCTGACCAACCCCAATAGAAATCTGGATTCCTTTCCCGTGACTTAGGCCGGTGGGTTCTTTGTAATCAAAACCCATGCTATTCATGATCTTCTTGCTTGTTGGGCTATATTTCTCAAGATCTTGTGGTGTCAGCTTCCCGTGATATACATTATTTTTGACCTCTTCCTCTTTCTTTGCTTCCACGGGAGCGTAAAACTCGATTGGTTCTGGGTATTTTGCGTTGGCCCTGACTCAAAATCTTTTCGAAATAGCTGAGAATGGCTTGATCCTTTCAGCATATGGTAACGGTACCGTATAATTGGACTATAAGATTTTCAACTGTTCGGGGGACAATAACGTTAGCGGCGGCTGCCCCAGCTATCTTAGACGTTTCGGCACAAAATATAATCTTTTCTTTGTTCCACGATTTTAGACAATTCTGCTTTTTCTACTTCCTCTTTCATCACCTTCACTTGTATATTCCTCTGGGCTTTGCTTTCATCAATCTTTCTTTCTTCTTCTTTAGCGAACTCTTTATAATAATTGGCGTCCGAAAAGAAGGCTTCAGCTTCCATATAAGGCATTGCGTCAACCACTACTTTATATTGTATCCTGTCTTTACAGTACTGATGTATCCACTGCCTTCCTAAGAGAAGATTGTATGTCATCACAACATTTATGATGTGGCAAACGACATCAATAGTTAGCTCTCTTATTTTTAATGTTACTATAATTTTACCCAGCTCACGTTGTCTATCCTGATTCAAGCCCTATATCATCATTCCACTAGGACGCAGATCAAAACGACGATAACCCAGTTTACTCAACATCGTTAGTGGTAGCAGATTCACTACGGATCCATTGTCAAGCATAATCCGTTTAACTTTCTTACCACGGATGTGGCCTTCTATAATCAATGGTTTTTTGTGTCCTGTATCACAAACTAAATCATCATCAAAGAAGGAGATGAATGGCATGCAGTCTTCTTGTTCTTTACATTCTTTGCTTTCCATCTCTGCAAGCAATGTTTCTCTGACATCATGATCGAATAGTGCTTGCCGAAATTCCTCCGACAACTTAAGCACATCATAAACGCTTAACCGAGCCGGTATGCCTTTCAAGTGACTTACCACAATGTAAGTTACCTTCGTCATCTCACTCTTCTCTTCTCTTCTCTCTTATCAGTATTGTGTTGACCTTCGACAATTTCTTTTCTTGTAACCCCTGCTTTCTGCTTCACGAGGCTTACCGTCCTTTTTCCAGACCGTAGCGTAATCACTGCTACCATTCTTGTTGTCTTACTATCTTCTTTCCCTCTTCTTTCTTAAGTCTTCTCCCAGATTTTTAGCATATGCATTGCTGCCTTCACATCTCTTTCCTTTTCTTTTCCTGTCACGATTTCTCCTCTGTCTATCATCCTTTATATTATGCATTTCAACGTATAACAATTTTTTGTCAGATGTCCCACCAGGCAATGATAGCAGAAGAAATCTCTTTCTCTTACTCTCATCGCGTCTTCAGGACGCTTAGGTGCAGGTAACTCTATCATACCGGCTTTCAGCAGTTGGTTCATCATAGGAACAACATCTTCCCTATCGAACACAAACCCTTCGTGAAAATTGAGTGATTTAAGCCTTTTTCCACTGAATCGGCTTCTAGGACACCTTGATTCTTTTTTCTGTTCTGTCCTTTTTTCTCCTCAATCTCTTGTTTCTTGACCTCTTTTCTCATGGTCCACAGTACTTGTAATTAACCTACTGGGGTCCTCTTCTGGCCTCTTCATAGTGAAACGCTGGCATTTTTCGGGTCATCAGCTCTAAGGCGTGGGCTTTGGTGGCTAGATCACAGAAAGTCTTGATATCAATGCTGGTAAGCCCAAACACAATTCTCGTTTCCATGGAGTTCAAGAACATCTTGACCTATTCTTTTTCTTCTGGCAATGTCTGTAAGAGGCTCCCAATGTTTTCCATCTGTCTATGAATTTCTCCATAGGTTCCCCTTCTCTCTGTCATACTGAAGCTAACTTTGTAATGCTAACATCATGTTCTGACGAGAAGAAATTCGACATGAAAGTATCCTACATTTATTCCCAAGTGCGTATCAATCCTGGAGCCAAACTAGAATACCATTAGAATGCCTTACTTGTCAGAGAAGATCTGAACAATCGTAGGTAATATTGTGGTATCGTGGAGAAATTTCCCATGCTGGTGATGAAATCATCAAATGTTCCTCTTGCGATCCGTCCCCATTAAACTTTTGAAAGTCCGGATGCTTAAAGTTAATTGGAAAAGGAACATCTTCCACTTTCCTTAGATACGGTGTTTTATATCTGAATCGACCGTCATTCTTATGCTCCCTTTCTGTTCTGACAGCTTCCTTAACAACTTGTCGTGCTTCCTCTTGAGTTATGGTTCTCGCTGTCAGAGCGGATTCGAGTGATCTTGTCACTGGTGGCTGAAAGCCTTCGGGTTAATGCTCATGTCCGTTAGTCGTGCCCGTCACTAGAGGAGCTGCTATCTAGGCCACATTGTGCGCAAGAGTTGTCAAAGCCTCCCTGAGATTTCTACACTCTTCCATCAGTGCTCTCTATGCTTGTTCCATTTCATTCATACAGTCTTCCGCGGTTGGCATAGCTCCTTAATCTGTTTCGCCCATGTGTATTGTAGCTTCCCCACTTCTTGATGAAGCTATAGTCAGAGTACGATGAGAATATGTTGATGTAATAGGGTTTACGAAGAGGGGAGTCTCGTTTGATTTTCATGTACTTCCACTTTAACTGATCAATCGAGGTGATACAAAAGTAGGAGATCCTACGAGTAGCGCCTTTCCTTTTTGCTCTTTTGTCCATCGGGCTCTTAGAGTAATCAAAGTTAGGAAGTCATGTGATGCTAACTACGGAACTGTTTGCCTAGGATATATTGCAGGAGGGGCTATTTCGGGTTCTTTTTTGCAGTGTTCCATGTTATTGGTCCCCTGGCTCTCGGCAAAGGTAGACCTATTCTAAAGCTCTTTGCATTGCATTTTGAGATCTCGTCCTTCAAGATGTCACGACAGTCCAGTCCTCATCCCCTTCCATTGCTAGAGGTGAAGCAAACACAACTCCAACCATTGTTTGGGTTAAGTCATTTTTGCTTACGAGAGACTGAGTTTCATGCCTCGAAGACTGGTCCGGTATGTATTCCACTACAAATCTGGTTGTAGTGAAATAAAAATTAACCTCTCATAGAGATTTCCATCGATTGTAGTTAGCAGTTTGTGTTTTGATCTTTTCACCTTCAATACAAAACATAGAATTAAATTATAATTACTATTCAAAAGGTAATGTAATCTATCTGAGAGATGAAGGGGAGGATGTTCCCACTGAGAGTTGTCATTTTGGCATCGGAAAGACGCCAAACTACAATAAAAGTTCTATAATACTCTCAATGTTACTATCAAATAAGATAAAAAATCCCCAGCAAAGTCGCCACTTTATTTAGAAAAAGAAACAAATGCATTCGATTTGGGGAAATTATTTTATTTAAGCATAATAAAGAAAGTGTATGAAGAATAATCATTTCTTTATTAATACTAAGTTCATTTACATCCTCTAATATCCCTTGATTATAAGATAGATCATTTAAAATACAAAAATTAATAAAGTTAATATCAAATTCGGCAGCATTTTGACTTACGCTTTGATCATCTCTCTAAGAGGAATGTTGTGCGGGTTTAATCATATGATCTTCCCCTTTTGAGCTTGTCCCTTATGCAAAAAGGAGAGGTTGAAGTGATGAAAATTGAATTTGACGATTTCGGCTGCATTTCGACTCTTTCCATCATTTGTTGTATAACAACCTGGTTACACAACCCGCACAACCAATTATTGGTTATGCGGTCCGCGCAACCAACTTCTCTCCCTTCTCCTACATTCAACTTCCTTTGGAGCTCTAACCTTCTTCCAAAATTCTTCTGACCCCCAAATGAGAGGGGGAGTGGGGTATTTATATGCCTCCACACGTGCGAACCCACGATCTTTGTGTCATGGGGCCCACCTTGTATCAAATCCAACCATCCATAACAGACTGCTTCTGATCTCGTTGCGCGACCCACGTAACACATGAAGTTATTTGCGCGACCCATGCAACCAACTATTTGTTGCTCATCTCATCATGTCGTTTGTGCGACCCGTGCAACCAACTACTATTGGTTGCACAGTCCGCACAACCACTTACTATGATACTGAATTTTCTTCTTTCTTTCTCATTTCTTCATTTTTCCTGAAATCTTCCTATCCCTTTAATCTTCTTTCATCTTTTTTTGTGCTCTAACATACTCATTCCCCAAGCAAACCCAAGAGTGTGGATGTCCAAGCATTCTAAGGAGAGAAAATAGCCAATGTGTGTGGCCCACTTCCTACCCCCTCATCTCACCATCCGACCCTTCAAACTTCATCATCCACCCTTAAAGAGTTAGCTTAGGAGCCAAGGAGTCGAAGGAGTTAGAGAAGAAAATCATCGGTGGGTGTTTTATAGGCTTAGATTTGTGTTTTATGAATGGGCCAAGTGGGGCCTACCGATTGATGGTATGGATCTCAATTTGGACCCTAGGTGTGGTCGATTGCCCACCATGATTCACATGTTCATTCCATAAGGGGGCCATTCTCCATGGACCCCATCATGATGTTTATTTTCCTAGTATGAAAAGGTCATCTAGACCTTGCATTTTTTGTGGGGAAGGGATCCCCACCGTCGATTTTGATTGGTGGCCCACATGTAATGGGACCCACTTGATGTATACTTTATAATGCATGGTAGGGAGGGCTCATAGTTGAAGAGCCCTCCATCGCACATCTCTCTCTCTCTCTCTCTCTCTCTCTCTCTCTCTCTCTCTCTCTCTCTCTCTCTCTCTCTCTCTCTCTCTCTCTCTCTCTCTCTCTCTCTCTCTCTCTCTCTCTCTCTCTCTCTCTCTGTAACATCCCGAAAATCGGGGGGTCGAGCAAAAACCCAACTCCCGAATTTCAAAATGTTATTTATGTAACATAGATATGTATGATTGAATGTTGTCTGTGATAATGTATTAAACATGAGTGAGATTAAGCTAGAACAGCATATCATACTCCAGAGACAGTTAAATTAACAAGCGGAAGACTGTGATAGTATGTATAACATATATAAACTGTCGTATGTCTCCAGAGTGTGAACATATTATCAGGTTATATACATACATGTATGCACCAAAAGTAAACCAAAAGGATATACATGAGTGTTCTAAAAATATAAAATGACAAGTGTCAAGGTATCTAATCAACCTCCCTGTAATCCCGTCAATCAGATCATGCATAAAGGAAAGATCCTCCTCATCATCATCAAGTCCAGCTCCACCTCACAGGCCGCGCCATCATCTGCAATCACAATAAGGACTAGTGGGTGTCTGGAAACACCATCCCGTAACGTGGGAGTAAGTGATCAACTCAGTGGGATAAGAGAGCAGAGATTAGCATGTTATCAAATCAATCATGCAATAATAGTAAAGCAGTAATTCAAACATTTCTAATACTGTTGTTAATGCAATTATGACATGACGTGATGTATGCCCTCACCGACGATCTCCCTCATACGGCACCTTCTTACGACCGCAGCATGCAATCGACCCTCAAGTACTCCACATCTTCCAGGCACATGCAATGGTATGGTGATATGATTTTTGAGTTGTTATTAGTCCATTCAAACAGCAGAATTGGGAAACTAAGGTACTTCCCATATATCAATCCCAACACAGATCCTGTCTAAGGTCGTCACTCCTAGTAATCTCATATGAGGTATATTTTCTAGGTCGCTGCAAGGGCTGTCAGGGCTGTTGCACGCACTCGTTGCTCCGCTCCCCCATCACCTTATCAATACAGGCCTACTGTACTCTACTGCTACTGAAGGGTCGTCGCCTCCTATAGACTCAGAATACGCTCGCGGTCACTACAAAGGACTCGTCGCCTGATCAGTGTAGGTCGACAGTAAGAATATAGTGTCCCATACCACCATAATCAGCTCACGAGACTAGGTGCTCACTGGTCATTACGGGGAGGTTTGTGGCCCCAGCGTAGGCCGACAGCTCAACCACGGTGTCTCATACCACCATGCCCGGCTCATGAGTCTTCATGGATCAAGGTACCGTGGTTAACAGGATTTACAATGGTAAGTTCAGTACCCTAGGTTCAAGCAGTTATGACTCATGCAGGGGAACATACAACGGCCAGTCGGGTTACTTGACGGGCTCGACTAGCACGATCGCATTTCAAGTTGAACGACATGAAGTGTGTGAAACACTTCGCGTGGCCTAACCACTGCCGCCAACTCCAAAACACAGCTCGCGTTCATCGACGCGTCCTTCGTGGCAAAGATAAGCCAACCACGAATTCGCTCGGTTACCGACTGCCTGGACTAAGTATAGTCCCAAACACATATGAATTCACATCAGCAATCATGTGAGAGTATTGGAAATGAAACACAACCATGTGAGCATGTTAACACATGTTATATCGTACAACTTAAGTAAATCATCTGACACATGCCTTTCGTACAATAGTGAAATTATGCATATCGCCAACATATAGGAAATCATTTCCATCAGCATATTAATTGAGAATTCAATCTCAAACTAAATCATAATGATATCATCAAGCACATGTTATAACATACAACTTAAGCGAATCATCAAGCACATGCATTTCATTCATATAATGAAATCATGCATATGGCTAACATGTAGGAAATCATTTACATCAGCAATTTAATTGAGAAATCAATCTCAAATTAATTCATAACACCATTTGATTCAATACATACTAATACAAGCATTTATACAAACACATACACTACACACTTAAGTCTACATATAGTATGTCGACCCGAAGTGCGCAATTAGGCGAATCTCTTCGCCAAACTAATTATGCACTTATTCCTAACATTCTAATGCGGCAATAATCCATGTCAATCACATCGGCAAAATATGAATGAAATCAGTACTTCCTACAAATGACTAAAATGCCCTAAATCTCATATTCTTCGTTGATTCACGAAACAGGAAACGGACAGCATGTTGTACATGTCAAACGGCGTTGCCGTCGATAATCTACTATTAAACGACATTGAAAGCTTTGGAAACAGTCAATCAAAGCGTCTAAAATCCGCACCTTTTCCTTTATAGGTGAGTGAATTCGAACGAAGCATATACGCTTCGTCTTCGGCGAATAGAGAACCTGATTTATGAGATCTATCAGCTACTTTGCTATTAAACCAAGGGAACACTAAATCAGCAACTTCAAGGGTATTTTCTTACCTGAAAACGCGGAGAAATCACCGGCCAGGTGATTGGAACGTGTTGCTAAAGCACGTGCAACAGGTGGCACGACAGCAAGAAAATTCTCTCCTACTCTCTCTCACAAACTCTCACCTTTTCTCTCTCCCAATCTAGGGCTTTTTGCAAATTCGGATGGAAGAGAGGAGTGAGGGTTTCAACCCTTTTTATAAGCCCAAACTTGCCTGAAATAGGCTCGGGAACAAGTTTCACTTGAGGGATAACCAAATCGGGGCCGTTTCGGTCCAAAAGATGATTTCTGGTGGTCCCCTGGCCGAACGCGATCGGACTTAAGCTCATGCATACAAGATCTAGCACGCATCAAGTTTTCAGTCCGGCAGGGTTCGCAGATCGCACGTAGCGGTCCAGTTTCAGTTCAGCGGTCACCGCATGTAGATCAGGGCTGCAAGTCTCATGATATGAAATAGAAATTTTTCCTGATCCAAGGGTGTAATTTGGTTGAATTCTGACGGTCAGAATGCTCAATACTGACACGTCAAGTCGTGTGCCAGATTTGAATTTGAAATTCCAATTCTGTCCCTATTCGCACTCTCTTCAGTCCGGACTCAATGAAATAGCCTGTGATCATCGGTTGGACTTGATTTTCGAAATGATTGTCAAGTCCAGCTAGACGGTTCTAACGGTCTAAGATAGCAGGTATCGGACTTTCGACGCGCGGTCTAGATCTAATACAGATTTTCAAAGTGGTCCAGAGAACAAACTTGTTTAGAGTTTGATCCGAGGTTTTAGAGTATTATAGCACCATTGATTCTACAAGTTTTGGGCCTTGTAGAACGTATTTAAAGTGATCAGGGACTATTTCGCAGCTACTCTAGCGTTGCGCTAGCTAACTTATGCTTAGTTTCTAAAGGAATTAATCCTAAGTGATTTCTTTGGCTATGGAATTGGGTTCTGAGCGATTTTCCAGGTGTTTTAGTTGACCCACTGCTTAAGGATATCAAATCCCAGATTGGCCAAAATTCGGGGTGTTACAATCTATCCCCCTTAAAACACAATTTCGTCCCCGAAATTAGTGAAGGGTAAGGAGCACTTTTTTCTAAGGAAGGTTTAATCCTATTTATTGACCTAACCGTACGTACATCCTAACTCAATTGTTTCGATCTTGGGCCAGTGGGAAAGAGGTCAACCACTCTTCCGCTGCGCCACTCTGATCGAACGACAGCGTTGACTAACCTAACTGGATTTGACTTAATACGTTCTACCCCCTTTAAAACTTGGTTTTACTTAAGGTTGAAGAATCTTTGCATCGATCCGTATATCGGAATGAGGCGCAACTTAGGGGTTATCCTTAACCTAAAATGGAAACAACCTTTCTCTACATGGTTTTCCTTGCTAATGATGCGTTCTATGACATTGGTACCTATGATCATAGAGATGAGCCTAATCTCTATTGTGATTGAGTTCAGGGGCAGGTATGAGTTGGTGGCAAGATGTCTAATTCTCTACTGGCTTTAAGTCCTCGCCATTTTTCAAAGACAATGTGATCCTGTTTGGTTGTAGGTGGTTGGACCATCACAGAAGAAAGGTTGTGTAGTGGGTCTAAGCCGGATACGTTGAACCTTCTGTCTAATCAGGATAGAAAATGCGTTGTATCAGTTCTTAATCCAAGTCGATGCCGATCCTCTACTTGATCAGAGCATTGGATTCATTGGTAATCACTAGGAGTAAGAAATCGACTCAAACCGCGAATACATCGCTTACATGCAGTTCCTTTACTCTGCGTTCCCGAATGCAATAAGTCCTTGGGGAAGGCAATTCTAAGGGGTGTGTTAGTTTATTCTAAGTTCAATCTGAGGAATTTATAAACATTCCCTGAGAGTGAACGGTTCTTTCCTATAGGCAACAACAGGAGTTTATAAGTCATAAGGGGATCTATTGAAGGAATAAGGTTCTACTTCAACCAAATCTAACCTACAATTCCTTAGCATATACAGGCTTTACCCTACTCAAGGTAACTAGTAGGCCAGTCTGTAACTCTGTAGCTATAATCCAAAGCCTAAGATTATACGGTAAATGGCTTTCCATACCATTTCTACTACAGGGAATTGTTCTATCGATTAGGGTCAAGATTGTCTAAATGGAATTGGATTTCTTATGTCGCCAGATCCTTCAAATCTAGAAGTACTAACTCTAAGACCAAAATGCCAAAGGCCTATGTGGCCGGTAGCGTTTAGTTGTATCAAATGAAACTGCATTCCTAATCCCATATTGGGATAGGGAGCCGCATGCTTGGTAGGAGGGTGGGGTGGGATAAACTAATTTGTAGGCTAAATCCCGGGAGTTACAATACTCCCAATCTAGGGACAATACCTTACAACAAACGAATGGCATGCACTCCATTCAACAAAATTCGGCTATATTAAGCCCAAACCACTAACACAAACATATTTTCTACCTAACAACAACAAAACACAAAAATTTCAAAACGGTAATCAAACATCTACAAGACAACGTCACAGATGCCTAATTCTACCAAAGGACTCTACCACAGTCCTGACTTACCTTCTTTATCACTGTCGAGTCTAATACTGTCTATTGCTCACTAGAGCTCTCTCGGCTATAACGGCTTAACAATAACCATGGAAAACGGAAGAAATGCAGAGAAATTGTTGCCTAAATGGACTAAAACAAGTTTAGGCCCCGTAGAGGGATGCATCAAGCCTCCCTAGGATGTATTTTCAGAAAGAAAAGAGAATGAAAAAGGGGAATGGAGCACCTCACGATTTCAGCTCGATTTGGGAATTTTAAGAGCTCCAAATAACGAAATCTATTAGAGGGAGGGCTGCAAACTTTAATAGAACAATGGAGTGTGGTCGTTTTTGGCCTAGAATGGATTTGGGAGTGGTTTGAAACCACGGTTTTGGGCTAGGGCAGCTGAAAAACGTAAATGGGGCTAGGGGAAGGGCTGTTTGTGAAGGAAGTACCTCTATTTGGGATTTTGTATAGTCGAACCCTACATGGAGGGTATATACTACCCAAAATAGCCCTAGATCCCAAAAATCGGATCAAGTGGGCCATGTTGGACGGCGATGCATCGCCGAACCGGCGATGGCATCGTCGACCGTCCATCACATTGGTCGGTGGGACCACATGGGTCTGGTCCCCATGGTCCAGGGACCCCAAAAAGGTATGGTCCCAACCTTAGTTTATTGTATATCGACCTATATTGGCCCAAACATGAGTTTGGGGCTTTCCGGGGCCAATCTGCAATCCCAAACATAAAACCCTATCATACAGCATATGATTTTAGGGTAGAAGGAGCTAGTACATCCATATAGCCCATTAGTTGCTAAAGAAAGCGAAGTTAGAATGGCCTTATGGCTATTTTTCATGAAATTTTACTATTCACTGTAAAATTTTGTGAAAGTATGATTTTATGTTATTTTCACATTAGGATTGATGCCTAATATGAAAAGGATAAGAAGAAATTGAAGATTGGAGTGGCGAGAGGAAGAATTTTGAAGATTTTTGGTGAAACGGGATTTTTAAGTCCTGGCGATTGAACACAGGGGTTGTGGTTGCCCCACAGCCCAAAGATTGTCATTTACGGGTTTAGAATCGTTCAAAGAATGCCTCAGCCCAACTACCTACAACTTAGGAGTTATTCGGGTTGCTTCACGCGACCCTAGATGCGTTATGGACTCGATCGCGCGATCGATATGAATAAACTTCACCTATTGGCGAATCTGCGATCCTATAAGTGTTTCTAGACCCTTCTCGCACCCACCTAAGTCAAAGGAAGCGACAGCGTACGTCGCGTGACCATAACCCAGGCCCGGTTTAATCCAAATCATGCTCTGATACCATCTGTAACATCCCGAAAATCGGGGGGTCGAGTAAAAACCCAACTCCCGAGTTCCAAAATGTTATTTATGCAACATAGATATGTATGATTGAATGTTGTCTATGATAATGTATTAAACATGAGTGAAATTAAGCTAGAACAGCATATCATACTCCAGAGGCAGTTAAATTAACAAGCGGAAGACGGTGATAGTATGTATAACATATATAAACTGTCGTATGTCTCCAGAGTGTAAACATGTTACCAGGTTATATACATACATGTATGCACCAAAAGTAAACCAAAAGGATATACATGAGTGTTCTAAAAATATAAATGACAAGTGTCAAGGTATCTAATCAACCTCCCTTTAATCCCGTCAATCAGATCATGCATAAAGGAGAGATCCTCCTCATCATCATCAAGTCCAGCTCCGCCTCACAGGCCGCGCCATCATCTGCAATCACAATAGGGACTGGTGGGTGTCCGAAAACACCATCCCGTAACGTAGGAGTGAGTGATCAACTCAGTGGGATAAGAGAGCAAAGATTAGCATGTTATCAAATCAATCATGCGATAATAGCATTCCTAATACTGTTGTTAATGCAATTATGACATGATGTGATGTATGCCCTCACCGACGATCTCCCTCATACGGCACCATCTTACGACCGCGGCATGCAATCGACCCTCAAGTACTCCACATCTTCCAGGCACATGCAATGGTATGGTGATATGATTTCCGAGTTGTTATTAGTCCATTCAAACAGCAGGATTGAAAAACTAAGGTACTTCCCTTATATCAATCCCAACACAGATCCTGTCTAGGGTCGTCACTCCTAGTAATCTCATACGAGGTATATTTTGTAGGTCACTGCAAGGGCTGCCAGGGCTGTTGCACGCACTCGTTGCTCCGCTCCCCCATCACCTTATCAACTCCCGTAGACTCAAAATACGCTTGCGGTCACTACAAAGGACTCGTCGCCTGATCAGTGTAGGCCGACAGCAAGAATATAGTGTCTCATACCACCATAATCTGCTCACAAGACTAAGTACTCACTGGTCACTACGAGGAGATTTGTTGCCCCAGCGTAGGCCGACAGCTCGACCACGGTGTCCCATACCACCATACCCGGCTCATGAGTCTTCATGGATCAAGGTACCATGGTTAACAGGATTTACAATGGTAAGTTCAGTACCCTAAGTTCAAGCAGTTATGACTCATGCAGGGGAACATACAACGGCCAGTCGGGTTACTTGACGGGCTCGACTAACACGATCGCATCTCAAGTTGAACGACATGAAGTGCGTGAAACACTTCGCGTGGCCTAACCACTGCCGCCAACTCCAAAACACAGCTCGCGTTCATCGACGCGTCCTTCGTGGCAAAGATAAGCCAACCATGAATTCGCTCGGTTACCGACTGCCTGGACTAAGTATAGTCCCAAACACATATGAATTCACATCAGCAATCATGTGAGAGTATTGAAAATGAAACACAACCATGTGAGCATGTTAACACATGTTATATCGTACAACTTAAGTAAATCATCTGACACATGCCTTTCGTACACATAGTGAAATTATGCATATCGCCAACATATAGGAAATCATTTCCATCAGCATATTAATTGAGAATTCAATCTCAAACTAAATCATAATGAAATCATCAAGCCCATGTTATAACATACAACTTAAGCGAATCATCAAGCACATGCATTTCATTCATATAATGAAATCATGCATATGGCTAACATGTAGGAAATCATTTACATCAGCAATTTAATTGAGAAATCAATCTCAAATTAATTCATAACACCATTTGATTCAATACATACTAATACAAGCATTTATACAAACACATACACTACACACTTAAGTCTACATATAGTATGTCGACCCGAAGTGCGCAATTAGGCGAATCTCTTCGCCAAACTAATTATGCACTTATTCCTAACATTCTAATGCGGCAATAATCCATGTCAATCACATCGACAAAATATGAATGAAATCAGTACTTCCTACAAATGACTAAAATGCCCTAAATCTCATATTCTTCGTTGATTCACGAAACAGGAAACGGACAGCATGTTGTACATGTCAAACGGCGTTGCCGTCGATAATCTACTATTAAACGACATTGAAAGCTTTGGAAACAGTCAATCAAAGCGTCTAAAATCCGCACCTTTTCCTTTATAGGTGAGTGAATTCGAACGGAGCATATACGCTTCGTCTTCGGCGAATAGAGAACCTGATTTACGAGATCTATCAGCTACTTTGCTATTAAACCAAGGGAACACTAAATCAGCAACTTTAAGGGTATTTTCTTACCTGAAAACGTGGAGAAATCACCGGCCAGGTGATTGGAACGTGTTGCTAAAGCACGTGCAACAGGTGGCACGACAGCAAGAAAATTCTCTCCTACTCTCTCTCACAAACTCTCACCTTTTCTCTCTCCCAATCTAAGGCTTTTTGCAAATTCAGATGGGAGAGAGGAGTGAGGGTTTCAACCCTTTTTATAAGCCCAAACTTGCCCGAAATAGGCTCGGGAACAAGTTTCACTTGAGGGATAACCAAATCGGGGCCGTTTCGGTCCAAAAGATGATTTCTGGTGGTCCCCTAGCCGAACGCGATCGGACTTAAGCTCATGCATACAAGATCTAGTACGCATCAAGTTTTCAGTCCGGTAGGGTTCGCAGATCGCACGTAGCGGTCCAGTTTCAGTTCAGCGGTCACCGCATGTAGATCAGGGCTGCAAGTCTCATGATATGAAATAGAAATTTTTCCTGATCCAAGGGTGTAATTTGGCTAAATTCTGACGGTCAGAATGCTCAATACTGATACGTCAAGTCGTGTGCCAGATTTGAATTTAAAATTCCAATTCTATCCCTATTCGCACTCTCTTCAGTCCGGACTCAATGAAATAGCCTGTGATCATCGGTTGGACTTAATTTTCGAAATGATTGTCAAGTCCAGCTAGGCGGTTCTAACGGTCTAAGATAGCAGGTATCGGACTTTCGACGCGCGGTCTAGATCCAATACAGATTTTCAAAGTGGTCCAGAGAACAAACCTGCTTAGAGTTTGATCCGAGGTTTTAGAGTATTATAGCACCATTGATTCTACAAGTTTTGGGCCTTGTAGAACGTATTTAAAGTGATCAGGGACTATTTCGCAGCTACTCTAGCGTTGCGCTAG
Source organism: Magnolia kwangsiensis (assembly GCA_037074715.1). Classification (NCBI taxonomy): domain Eukaryota; kingdom Viridiplantae; phylum Streptophyta; class Magnoliopsida; order Magnoliales; family Magnoliaceae; genus Magnolia; species Magnolia kwangsiensis. Next base: position 107,007,798 of record CM073576.1, on the reverse strand, counting down.
CTAACTTATGCTTAGTTTCTAAAGGAATTAATCCTAAGTGATTTCTTTGGCTATGGAATTGGGTTTTCAGTGATTTTCCAGGTATTTTAGTTGACCCACTGCCTAAGGACATCAAATTCCAGATTGGCCAAAATTCGGGGTGTTACACTCTCTCTCTCTCTCTCTCTCTCTCTCTCTCTCTCTCTTTTTCCCATATTTCATGGCCCACCTTGATGTATGATCCACGTCGTTTGTTCGTGAGGCCCACCTTGCAGCCTGTCCAACGGGCAGGTTTGCTGCCCATCCGTTGGGACAAGCCTGACTAAAGGAAAATACAAACATCACCTTGATTCATAGTAGTGGGCCACATGTACATGGGACCCACATGTTGTATGTATTAGATTCACACCTTTGTCCATTTGGACGTGACCCACTTGAGGTATGGATTTCATCCATGCCGTCCGTCCATCTATGTTAAATCCAGACCATCTATCTGCGTTAAATCCAGATCGTCCATCTATGGACAAGCAGTACATTGGCTGATGTATTGACATCCACAAGTTCCGTGGCATGATGTATGTGTTATATCTGAACCGTCCATTTATGGACGAGCAGCACATTAGTTGTGGACGTCAGCAATGCCACACGCGTGGAGTCCACACCATCCAGCTGGGACAATGGGACCCACCGTGATATGGTTGTTATATCCAAACCGTCCATCTGTTGGGTCACACTAGCTATATAGCTGATGTAGTGGCGTCAGCAAGTGTGGGCCTGATCATGAGTTATGTGTTAGATCAAAACCGTCCATCCACTGTGCGAGCTCGTCTTAAGGGTTGAGAAGAAAAATAAGACAGATCTATCTATCAGATGGACCACACTGTAAAAACCAATGGAGGATTGAATGCCTACCATTGAAAACCGTTTGGGATTCCAGAAGTTCTGGATCAATATGGAATTTGTTTTCCTCTTAATTCAGGTCTTTGTGACCTTATGAACAGATTGGAAAATAAACGTTTTGGTGGGCCTATGAATTGTTAACGGTGAAAATCATTTTCTCCACTGCTATTTGTGGAATGGTCCAGATGATCGTTCGATATTGTTCATTTTTGGGTAATGCTCTAAAATGATCTCTAAAAATAGATGAATGGTGTAAATAGTCTAGTTAGGACGGTGGGTCCCACTCGATATATGTGAGGCCCATTGTTGCGGCCCACGTGATGTGGCCCACTTAATGTATATGAGGCCCATTGTTGCGGCCCATGTGATGTAGCCCACTTGATGTATATGAGGCCTATTGTTGAGGCCCATGCGATGTGGCCCACTTGATGTATGTGAGGCCCATGTGATGCGACCCACTTGATGTATATGAGGTCCATGCGATGCGGCCCATTTGATGTATATGAGGCCCATTGTTGTCGCCCATTGCGATGTATATGAGGCCCATGAGATGTGGCCCATTGTGATGTATATTAGGCCCATGTAGAGGCCCATTGTGATGTATATTAGGCCCATGTGAGAGGCCCATTGTGATGTATATTAGGCCCATGCAAGAGGCCCATTATGATGCATATTAGGCCCATGTGACGAGGCCCTTTATGATTGTTTACGAGGCCCATCGGGAATGTGTGAGGCCAACCATGATGAATGCATGTCGTCTATCCATTTCCTTTAGGCTGTGGACCCCGCTGCCTTATGCAGGCCCACCATGTATGAGTAATGGGCACGCACTGTCTATCCATTTCATAGACAGTCGGAGGGCCGAGGGCCTAGTTCCAATTTCAATTTCCAAATGGACTGCACCTTAGCACAATGATGGTTAAATGTCCTCTATTGTAAGCTTCTTAGGGCCCATTGTTAAGCCCGTGTCCACCCTTAACCTAGTGGGCTAAGCTAAACTGTTAAGTCCCCACTTATATCAGTAATACCCATTGGGCTAACCCAAATCGTTAGGCCCTCATTGATAATGATATTTTCCACCATCCTTATAGGGGACCCCGCCTTAGGATATACAATATGCTAGTACCTTAAATAGGTTATGATAGTTTAAAATAGACCATTCCATATAGACTTCTATATGCCTAGTGGGGCGTATCATTCAGCCCTTACTCTTGTAAGTAGCATATCGGTTAAGGCCGATCATCGCTTGCTATATCTGATAATCATGACACATTGAGAATATGCTTAGTAAAGCATCATGCTACATGCCCATACGCATCATTTGTATGCCTGTTATGAGGAGTGTTTGATCATAGCATACGCCATTGGGCTAAGACATTTATGGGACTCCTTATGAGATGGAGTGCCTCACATGAATGTGCGATACGTGCAGGACTGATGCATAACTAGATGGTATGACTCATGCATCTCTCATTTGTGTGACATGATCACTGTATGCCCTAGCAACAACAGGGTTGTGCCCTCCACAGGCATATCGTGGATGACCAGATTGGATACCAGAAATACTTGGTTTTAGCATTATGGACACATAGAATGTCCTTGGGTGAAAGTCTCAGAACCTTTTAGTACGAGGGGATGCTCCAACGTCTACACCAAGTGGATGCATGAGCGCACAAGTGCCAAATACTAGTAAGCCACGTCTCCCACTTGTTGTGGTCAATTGGAAGGGGGTGTGGCCTTATCCGCCCGAGTGAGGGGGTTGTAAGCTAGGCTGAGTTTGACTAGCTTATAAATGGGTCCGCTATCGACGAGCCGGGTAGGTATTGGCAAACTACTGGTCAAGCAAATAGTGTGGCCTCTTCCACTCGCTGGACTGTGCAGCTAGGGAGGAGGCAATCAGTGTGGAGTGTACTAGACTCCGGTGATATCCTAGAGGGGAACTGTACTGATATATGTACTTGATGTGGACTGGCATTCTTACGTTGCATCCTGCATATGACATTTGGCTACGTAAGCCTCACATCGCATGGCTTCGGTATGGACGATAGTATTCATGCCTTATATCGCATAACCTTGGTATGGCTGATAGTATTCATGGACTTACCAGTATATTTTCACGTTAATCTGATATTGCATACTTGGTACTTGCCTTGCGCATATACTTATATCACCCTCTAAGCTTTTCGTAAGCTTATGCATGACCAGTAGCGCTGAGGCAGGAGCGCGAGGTGAATTATTTCGAACCTTTTTTATCATCTTGTATTTCCCTTTCCACATTGTACTCAAATGTTTCATTATAGTGTATATGTGGTGATGCTATTTTTGTGACTTAGTTATGCTTCTTTATATATAAAAAAAAATCAGATTGAAAATCCTCCTTATGAGATCCCAGAATCAGAATCTTGCATATAAGTGTCAGGAGCCGAGAATGGGGTACTACGGAGGTTGTCAGCACCAGATTTGATGATCAAAAATTTTGTGAGCCCGATTTTCGAGTTTGGGGCGTGACACTTCATGCGCCACTTTGTGTGGAATTATGTCCTGAAAGCTGGCTCTTGCGCCATTATCTATGGAAGCATATCCTGATGCCTAGCTCTTACACCATTATTTATGGATTCCTGTCCTAATGCCTGGCTCTCATCCTGAAGTAAGCCTTATACACTTCACATTCCTTGTCTATGCCTGTGCACTTCTACCTTCAGACAGATGACCTCCACACCTATTGGATGTTCATAAATACCTCTCTCCTATATTCATTTGGAGAAGGCAATGAGAGAGAGAAGTAAGAAGGAAAAGTGAGAGAAGATAGAAGCTAGAGAGTGTATGATGGAAGATGCGCACAACAGAAACATGATTCTACTAGACTGTGCACTAGTATTTTTGCCCAAAATACCGTTTTCTTAATTAAGTGTGCTAGTTTCCGGATTCATAAGATGAATGGAAGGATGATCAATACCTACCACACAACTCATCTGCCTTTACGATGGACATCAGAAGCATCAAAATGTCGCTGAAATTGCCATTCGACTGCCTTCTTCTCTTTCATTCGTTGCGATGATTCATTGCACTTTGTTTTCAGAATCAAGGGAAATATGAGGATGTAAAAGAACTCAGACTGAATAAAATAATTTGTGATATCTGTTCTCTCATGCTTTCTTTGTTATCATTAAATGATTCTCCCAAATCGAATATTTTTCATTTCTAGTCGAAACACGTTGCCTTCTGTTCATAACTAAAACTAGGAAGTTATGAATAAATTAAGATCATCTAATCAAACTCTAGAAATCTTAGATTCCTAATTCCAACCCGACATATAACAGCCATGACGTTCTATTGCGAAACCCACCGAACAAACGCATCCCAACCTTTAATTTTCAATGCCCACAAGCTCCCTGTGGCCCATCTGAATCATCCACAATGATCACCTCGAAGAGGGAAAAGCCAAAACCAAATCGGCCATTAAAAGCAATAGGCATCTTCCTCGTTTGAATGATGATCATTGATCATGGAGGTTGCACCATTCCATGATCTAACCCATTCACCTAATGCCCCATCTAAATACCTATCATCCATTGAATTATTGGAGGGAATGAGCTCTTGATCTAGACCATTAATCAAACAAAATAACTCATAGAGGTCCCATGCGCAAACATGCCCAATGTAAGTCGTTGGGGTAACGAAACAAGGAATCACTCCTCTTACAAGTTTCTTTTCCTGAAACTATAAAATAAAATAAAATAAAATAAAAAAAGGACCCGCATGGAAGGGAGAATTACTGGAGGCCGAAACCTCTGGCCGAATGTCTAGACACACTCTGTGAGTAGGAACTTCCATACAGGAACAACGAGAGAGAGAGAGAGAGAGAGAGAGAGAGAGAGAGGAACGTCCAGCTCCCTGCTAGACGTGGCAGCAAGAAAAGGAAGAAGAAGAAAATAAAGGAAAAGAAAGGAAAAGAAAAGAAAAGGAAAAAAAAAAAAAAAGAAGGAAAGGAAAGGAAAGGAAATGAAAAGAAAAGAAATGAGAAAGAAAGAGAAAGAAAGAGAAGGAGAAAGAGAAAGAGAAAGAAAGAGAAAGAAAGAAAGAAAGAAAAGAAAAGAAAAGAAAGGAAAAGAAAAGAGAGAGAAAGAGAGAAGGTTTGAGTCGAGGTCAAAGGTGAGGGTTTTTATCCTTTAAGCTTACTTCAATTTAATTGATGAGAATTATCCTGCCTTTTCATGTTTACATTTTACTAAGAATTATCCTTTCAATTAATTTATTACCATCATTTATTTACCCTTTCGGGAATCATGATTCAATTTACATTATCTATCACGCAAGTGGTGTGTTAAAGTTATCATAACTAGCGAATCAAATATTTTATCGTGGACGTAATGCGCTACGGGTAGCGGCCCTCTTAGTCGGTACGTAATTCAGTGCATTGGTTGGCGTAGTGCACAATCGATGTTGTAAATTGTAAATGCAGTGTTATATCAACTTTTCAGGATTGGATGTCGTAAATAGTCACTCCATGAACACATCGTGTTACGTAAATCCTTCAACCACGTTATTGTGTCGCCTTGAGATGTTTGCATAAATCTACGTTAATGTGGGCCACACCGGCGAATATCCATATAGTGAGAGTGCGGGTCGAGCTAGCTATCATGAACTGTTTTTCAAATTGTGATAATGATCACTATGTATGATGAGCCATACACACTTTGCTAGGCATACATTCATGTAGATTGTTTGCGCATACTGATATCTCTCGTAATGGTGGGGTACGTGACGTATTAGAACCATTATTTTACTTTTATGAATCTTTTAAATCATTGTTAATCTTAAAGGATAACTATCACTATGATTAGGGCATTGACCATCTCCCAACCGTACAGATTATGTAGGTGACATACAGATTGAAGACCTTATGAACAATCTTCCTAAGGAAAATTATATTGAAAGAATAAGAAGACAGTTTTATGATTTAGTTTTATACTTCCGCTGCAAATTTGATAAATGTAATAAGATCCCATTGAGAGAGCATTTAATTATTCTTTTTACTCTGATGAAATATAATCAATACATATGATTTTATTCTTGTGAATGTTACCTTCATGATTGTATCTGGATGTGATCTAAATGAAAAAAAAAAAGCTCAATTTTCAAAAGCATCCAATTTATATATCTTTAACACCCGATTTTCTCGGGCATGAGTATAAACTTTAGCTGTGAAAATTCGAGATGTTACACTTGTGGTTGTGAACAACTACTATAGTTAAAAAATTTAAAATTTAAATCCTCACAACCAAATTTGAGGAGATTCATATGGAAGAAAATGAGTCTTTTATGGACTTTTATATGAAATTAAATGACATAGTAAATTCTATGTGGGGTCTTGGAGATAGAATCCCTAAAAGCAAGGTTTGTGCAAAAATACTGCGATCACCTCCTAATAGGTTTAATTCAAATGTTACTGCTACACAGGAATTAAGGGATATAGATGCTACAAAAGTTGAGGAGTTAGTTGGTTCTCTTCAAACTTATGAGCTAAATTTCAAAGCTCCTAAAGTCAAGTCAATTGCTCTTAAATCTTCGAAACCTAATTCAAACGAAACTAATGTAAATTCTGATTTTGAAGAAAACGAAGATGATATGGCAATGTTAGCAAAAAAAATTATAGAATTTTTTAAAATAAGAAAAGAACATATTTTCAAAAACCATTTGATAAAAGAAAAGGAAAATCACTTTTTTAGAAATCTAAAACAAAAGATAGTCAATGTTTCAATTGTTATGAATATGGGTATTTAGCTTCTAAATATCCTAAAAAGGATAAATCTAAAAAAAAAGGCATGATAGCTACTTGAGATGAATCATCAGAGTCTAAAACTAATTCTGAATCTGATGAATCAGATCAGAAAAATGCAAATGATTTGAAAGCCTTTATAACGATAGCCAGAGTCACTTCTTCAGATAACTATGATATGTCTAACTATGAAACTCTAAGAAGTGACCCTGAAAATGAAGATGATCTTTAAGATGCCAATAATGTCATATACAAAGAAAGTTGTAAAATTACGGTCAAATTGAAAATTTGAAAAGAAAATTATGTTAAGCTACAATTAGAACATGAAAAGGTTATTTTAGAAAAATCTCATTTTTCCGATTGTTTTGAAAAAAAATAAATTTAGAATTGAGTTTTAAGTCTTTTGAATTACAAAAACTTAAAACAAAAAATGAGAAACTAAAACTTGAAGTTTCTTCCCTTCAAAGTTCAAAGGATAATTGGAAATACACCCTTGGTGACCAGAAACTTGAAAAATTGTTAACTTCATCGAGGCGATGTGGTGACAAGTCTAGACCGAGTTATATTAAAAATAATTTGTTGAAATCTTAGGATTTTTTACCTACCTTTCTAAAAGGAGAATCCTTGAACTCTAAAGCTGAGACTCTAAGAGATTAAAAACTATAAAAGGAATGACTTCAAAAACTCAAAACCTTTTCAAGTCTCTAAAAATAATGTCAATATTTATAAACATTAAATGAATAATAAACCTCCTTTATCTGAAAAAATTGTGGACTTACTTAAAGAGCTATTGAAATCCAACTCAGATAAAACTGGAGTATATAAAAAAAGGAAAACATCCTAACTCCCAAACGTAGCGAAAAACAAGAGATCCTCCTAAACCTAAAACTGTAATGAAATGGGTTTCAAGTCTTGTTGCCCACACAGCTTTCAAAGCTAATAGTCATTCAAGATGGTACCTAAATAGTGGATGTTCGAGACACATGACAGGTGATAAGGCTATATTCTCAAACATCAACAAAATAAATGACAACTCAGTTACATTCGGAGATGGAAGCAACGGCAAGATAATTGGCCAAGGTAATGTACAACTTCGTAACTTACCTCTCTTCGAAAATGTTCTTTATGTCGAATGATTAAAACATAATCTTCTGAGCATATCTCAGATCTGTGATAATAAACATAGTGTAAAATTTTCAGATCACTGATATGAGATTATAAGTGAGAAAGGAAATGTAATATTAGATGGTCGCAGAATGTTCGAAAATTACTATATAATTGATAATTCTTGCTCAACAAATCATTCATGTTACATGGTCCAAACAAACGAGACTAAACTATGGCATGAATGTCTTGGACATGTAAACTATAGAGATCTATATAAATTGAACAAAAGATATCACTTACGTGGTCTACCCAAACTAAAAAAGATAGAAAAAGTTTATGGTGCATGCCAAATAGGTAAGAAAATTAAGAGTAGTCACAAGAAAGTGAACTCCTTAGCCATGACTAGACTTCTTGACCTTCTCCATATGGATTTAGTCAGACCAACTAAAACGAAGAGTAGAGGCGAAAAAAAATATTTTTCAGTTGTATTTGATGACTACACAAGAAATACTTGGGTAGCCTTTTTAAGAGAAAAATCAGATACTCTTGATGGAGTCAAAATTTTTTTAAAACGTATCCAATCTAAAAAAGAGTTATCTATGGTCAAAATTAGAAGTGATCATGGTACCGAATTCGAAAATAGCAATTTTGAGAAATACTACAATGATCATGGTATATTGCATGAATTTTCTAGTCCAAAAACACCTCAACAAAAATGGAGTTATTAAAAGAAAAAATTAAATCATTCAAGTTTTAGCTAATGTAATGCTAAATAGCACGAACCTATTAAAATATTTATAGGCTGAAGCTATAAGTACTGCATGCTTTATAATTAATCGTGTTTATATTAGAAAATTTAAAAACAAAATAGCTTATGAATTATGATTTAAAAAAAAAAAACCCACAATTAAATATTTTCAAACTTTTGGAAGCAAATGCTTTATTTTACATGACCGAGAAATTTTGAAAAAATTCGAAGCTGAAAGTGATAAGGGAATATTTCTAGGTTATACTCTAAATAGTCGGGCATACCGTGTTCTTAACAAAAGAACTGGAGTAATACAAGAATCCATAAATTTTGTGATAGATAATCGATAGATCACACCTAGTCCTCATCAAGATAATGATAATGTCAATTTGATTAATATACCTGACTCTTCATTTAAATTAGACAATACTGAGTTAAGGTTAGTCAAAGACTATCTAACTAATCAAATACTTAGTAACCCTCACACTGGCGTTCAGACAAGAAGACAACAAGAAAATATATGCAATCATATCTTCTTTACTTCCCAAATTGAACCAGGTAATGTAAATGAAGCACTCGCTAACGAAAGTTGGATTAATACCATGCAAGATGAATTAAATCGATTCATTAGAAATGATGTATGGTATTTGGTTTCCAGACATACTGATAAACATGTGATTGGAACCAAGAGAATTTTTAAAAATAAAACAGATGAAATAGGAAACATTATCAGAAATAAGAAATTACTAGTTATACAAGGTTATATTCAAATTTAAGGTATTGATTACGATGAAACCTTTGTACCTGTTGCGCGCCTTGAATCAATTAGATTATTTATTTTTGTTGTATGCCATAAAAAAATTAAAATTTATCAAATAGATGTAAAAAGGGATTTTCAAAACGGTGATCTAAATGAGGAAGTATATGTTGAACAACCAAAGAGTTTTGAAAATTTCAAACTTCCAAATCATGTTTCCCGTCTTAAAAAGGCTCTTTACAGTTTGAAACAAGCTCCTAGAGCGTGGTATGAAAAGTTGACTAAATTTCTACTTAGTCATAATTTTGTTATGGGTAGTATTGACAAAACCCTATTCGTCAAGAAATATAATGATCATATCCTGATAGTTCAAATCTGTGTTGACGATATTATTGATGGATCTACGTGCGCTAACCTATTTATTGAATTTGCAGATATAATGAAATTCAAGTTTGAAATAAGTATAGTCGGTGAACTAAACTATTTTCTTGGATTACAAGTCAAACAACTTGAAGATGAAATGTTTTTCTCACAGACCAAATATGCATTGAACCTTATAAAAAGGTTTGGTATGAATTTTGATAGTTCAATAAATACGACTCTTAAACTCTCAAAAGATGAATCAGGTAAAAGTGTAGACTCTCAACTGTATCGCAATATGATCGGTAGTCTTCTGTATTTAACTGCTAGTAGACCTAATATTGCATTCAATGTTGGAATATGTGCTAGATATCAATCTAATCCTAAAGAATCGCACTTAACTGCTGTTAAACGGATAATCAGATATGTCACAAGTTCTACGAACTTAGGCTTGTAGTATCCACATGATACGTCTGTATAAATCACAGGCTATACAGATGTAGAGTAGGCAGAAAATGTTGATGATAGAAAATCTAGCAGCGGTGGATGTTTCTATGTTGAAAACTTCTTAGTATCTTAGCTCAACAAGAAATAAAATTTTGCATGTCTTTCTACTGCTGAAGCTGAATATATTGTAGCAGGAAATGCTTGCACTCAGCTAATATGGATAAAAAGAATGCTAGCTGACTATGAAATTACACAAGATACAATGACATTATATTGCAATAATTCTAGTGCAATAAATATCTCTAAAAATCCAATTCAACATTCTCATACAAAGCATATCGACATACGATACCATTATATTCGAGAATTAGTTGAAGAAAAATCTATCATGCTAAACTACATTCAAACTAAGAAGCAGCTTGCAGATATACTAACTAAGCCGCTTGACAAAGTTAAATTTTCAAATTTGAAGCATGATATTGGATTGTGTATTGTTAAATAATTATTTTATTTTTTATGCATTTATGTTTATGTTTATTTTTTTATGATGAAATGCATGAAATAAAAATAAAATAGTAATAAAAATTAAAAAATTAAAAAATTAAAATTTTTGGAATTTTTTTCGACCAGTCGAGCACAGGCTCGGGCTAGCCGAAGATAGCGCAAGTTTACTTCAAAAATGGAAAAATTCCAAAATCTATTTCATTCCACATCTTCTTCCTCAGCTAGCCGGTTCCCCATTTGACCAACAAATCTTCCAAACTCACATGTAAATGATTTATTTTCAAATTCCTTCAAGTATTTAGTAGTCTAATGCTAGATTAACATATTTGAGTAGATTTTTCTTCATTTGAAACCCTTTTTCTTGTGGGTTTTTCTTCAAATCTGATATACTCTTTTTCCTTTATTTTTCTTTGATATTTTGCTTGTGCATTCTGAAATGGAATAAAGAACCAAAAAAACAATTCGCAAGAATCTCAATGGTTCATTTTCTAGATCAACTCCTCTTGGTGTACAAACCCTATGGTCACCGGAGGATGATCTGGAATATGTTCGGGACTTTCACACAAGGGATATAATTATAGAAAAAACTATTAATTTAAACCACATTACTAGGTTTGGTCTAGTTCCTATTCTTTCCGTAGTTGGATGGGAATACATTTTAAGTTGGAGTGGAACGACTTAGCGGTCTATAGTGCAGGGTATGTATGCCTCCATATGTGATGTTTCTCTTAAGAATCTATCATTCTCAATTAAATTTGTAGAAGAAACATTCACATTATAGTGAAAGTCAAAATTACGAGAGAAGTAATTTTAGGAGTGGAGTAGGTGTGACTGTTTTTAAAGCACCGAACCACTATAATTTTTTGTGCCATGTGGTGAATGCTATATTTTTATTTTTGGTGGATTGGATGTATTTAATTATTTCAATTGTGTGGTGAATGTTGTAATTCTTTAATTTACTCTTGCCAGTTTGAAGTTTCGATTTTGAAAACATTCATGAAATAAGGTTGTTCTGCCTAAAATTTTAGGTGAATGTTGTCTTACGAATTATTTGGAATCAAGGTTTCAATACTCAAGAAATTGAGATCTTTGTATTATTTATATATTCAGCATTTATCTCGATTATATGGCATTCTCCTATTCACCCCCCCCCCCCCCCCCGAAAGACGAAACATCGATGCGAAGATACTGATGAAGTTGGAGCTTCAATCAATGTAGCGATCTTCTTTCTTGGATGATGATGAATCAATGTATACACAACTTGAGAAGATCTAGGGATTTATAGTTTCTTAAAGAATAAACCTATAAGAGCTACAGATTCAATTCTCTAATCCCAAGTAGATTATTGCTTACTCTATTTGAATTTAAATCTAACTCGAGAAGAGGAATTGAATAAGTTAAAATAAAATAGAAATTACCACACAAATAGCTTTGGAAAGACCTGAGTTTCTCTCTTTGCTTAAAGATGTTTTATCACACTTCGTATCTAAAACAATGAGAGAGTGTCTCTATTTATAGCCAAAGGATTTGGTTATTCCGTCAGCCCAAAAATTGCTTCGTTTGGTCGAATTTCAAAGATACTGTTCCAATGGCTATCAAATTTCATGGGATAAGATTTTATTAAAAATTTGGTTGGCTGGAGCAACCATTCGGCTGGCCGAATACATGGTTCGGTTGGCTGAATCCTCTTCAAATCTAAAAATTTTAATTATTGAAAACTTGACCCAAGACACCTTCGGACTGGCCCAAGTTAAGTTTGGCTGGCTAAACCCAGGGTCGGGCTAGCCAAACTTGCAACATATTTTTTATTTTTGAGTTATTGTAAACTTGGTCAAGGCTGAGGTTGGGCTAGTCGAACCAAAGATTGGGTTCGCTAAACATCTACAATTTTACACAGTAATATTTCACATTTTAAACATATAAAGGCCATGATAAAATACTTTATCCTATGGTCTTTTCCTATGATCGTTTTACCTGAAGGTTGGCATACACTTGATCTATCACTTGAAACCTTTTCAAACCTCTCTTCTTGAGATGTCGAGTTGCGTTTCTTGAAGTGTTGTAACAGACTGAAGTGTGTTGAAGATTCAACCAGTATTTTTTCTACAAAATTTGACAACTACATGTGTGTTTAGAATACTAGCACTTATAGTTCATAACAACAATCAAGCTACGAAGCGAGCTGAGCAGGCAATCCAACTCTTGTGCCTGACAACCTTCTTACCACCCACATATAATTGTTTCCAACAATAATCTCACTACAAATAGATTGTTTCTAGTAATCCTATTTTTCTTTTTCTTATTTACTTTATCTAATTGATCGGTTTCAAGCTAGTTTATTCTTTTTAATTATATTTTTTGGTTGTATGGTGTGAAAGTAAATCACACACTTAACCATAAGCAAAGTCTTTATTTTAAAGGCAAAAAAAATCATCATAGGGAAGAAATCACAATCCCGCTTGATTATGTACAATTGGAGGTTGAGTAATCTAATCCTAAGTTGATTATTTCAGTGCCTAAGGCCACAAAATGTTCAGTTCAAGTTGAGCCACTGTCAGTTCTAACACGCCTGACACACACATACACATATACATAACACGTGTGACCGAATTTGAAACCAACACCATTTTTTGGCACACCCAATGATACACCCATGCTAAACATTTGTTTAACAATATAATAATATGGTTAGAAGAGTTAACAAGCATAACAAGATTCTAGCAATGCTAGAAACTCAACCCATACCAGAGGATGTGCCCATCTGGGCCAAACACATGCCTGACTTGGCTGAAAGCTTGCCGAATAAGCCAGACCCCCGACTTACGTTCAACTTGAGGCTGATTCCTCATCTAATAAGTAGAGTGTTGCAGAGGCTCTACAAAATGTACAATTTATCTTTATGCAAATTTCTAAACATGGAAGATCTCAAGCTGAAAACTTTACTAAGATGAATGGGAGTCCTTTTAAAAAGGATGCTCATGCCTTAAGGACAACATGAGGACAATAACCTTCCAACAAACCATAGACAGAAAAGACTGGATAGTCCGCTGCCAAGGGTTGACTAAGTGGATACACCAAGGCCGAGATTTGCCGTCTGGCATCACTATTAACCATGATGACCAACTTTATGGTAATTAGCATCAAAACACCCTTTATGATAGGGATCTTAGAGGGAAAAATATGATGGGAGTGAACACCCAAGGGAAAAATGCCAAAGTCACCGATCTATTCCTTGGATGAAAGGACAATTTGAGAAATACCGCCATCAACCGACATTAAGAGGCCAAGATGGTTGTCCTCATGGTCAAATCAACCAAGATGTCCCTTACCTTAGGGGCAACATCATGCTAAAGCCAAAAGGCTTTGGAGGCAACCTCTCATTTCTCTGATGCCAAGTCATAATGTGAGAGCCGAACAATAGGAGGAGCAACCTCTCATGCCTCTGGCTCCATATATTCAAAATCTTGTAGTCCCAGAACCTATGGCGGGCTCACATCCTCAACTGACCAACCGTGATGATGTGGATGATTTAATTCAATAAGTCACTGGCCATATTTCAGGCTGCATGATTACTTGACCTATATACCAAAAACTCTATCTAGAATGGATTGATGGGAAATTTAAATTGCCATGAGGGTAAAAAGTCCCCAAATTGACTCTCTTTTTAGGAGAAAGTGGTTAGCCCACAGTTGAACACAATATGCTTTACTATGCAATGTGAAGAAGTTTCAACTGACTTTGTCAATTCTCGTATAGAACAGGCTTATATGGTATATAAGTCTACCACCTAATTCTATTTATGCATCCTTGGAGATGGAGGAGAGATTTCACATACCCAATTGTAACGCTCCGAAATTCAGGAGTCAAATGCATTCACAATCTCTGATACCAATTGAAATTGCACGTGGTGTAGGATACCATGGTTAGCGTAGAAGCTTGACAGAGCTATAGCTATTAAATTTTTACCTTTTAAATATAATTACTTAAACTAATATACAAATTAAACTAAATAAGACAATTAACTCTAAGGCTTCTAAGCCAATCGATCGTCCAATTAAATAGACTACAAATCAAATTCTTATGAAGCAATTGGTCTATAAATGATAACGTACATGTGTGTGTGTAATGTGGTACATATCAACTCATAATAGTCATCTAATCATGCATACATATAATTAAACATTCATCATATAAGCATAATTAAACAAGTGCCCAAAGACAATCTCAAATACAAGGACCCTAGTGTACACTCTTACTAGAGGATGCACTGAACCCATGAGTATACTGGATTTCACTCTCAGAGGTTTTAAATTAGATTCACCTCTAACCTTTATAGCTCTACATAAGGACCCTAGTGTACACTCCTGTCGAAGGCTCCCGCAAGAGATTTGTGTTGATTTTCCATCAGCTAACTAACAATCTCAATCATAATCCAAGGTCCTATATTTACTCCCATTGAAGGCTCCCTTAAAGACTAAACGTACACACTCGTGTTTGATAGCCTACACAAAGACTCGAATTTAGGTCTTATACAAGAACCTAGTCGAATGTGGTAATTCAAACTCTACACTCAATTCTACATAAGGAATGAGTATACATAAACTCTTACAAATGACAATTTACTTATCGGGTTGAGCCCATTTTGTAGCGTCGTCTCGAGTTACTTGGTCGATACTCTCCCAATAGTGATGCTAATGCATTGTCAATGCTTTAGCTCTACGATCAACCACCTTACATGTGTTGCTATTTTGATGTGACCAAAGTGATGGAAGGTTGGTAGAATTTCTCACAACTAATGGGAAGTTGTACATGTAATTCATAGGAAATTCACCTACATGGGTCTTCTAAAGGATTTAAATAAGGGTATACCTATAAAGGTTAAATCTAATCTTTAAAAAATTATGGACTTCAAGCACATCTTCAAGGTGTAGGTTTAATTCCTCATTAGAGTGTTAATCTCAAGAAAAATGTCTTAGAACTCAATGGTTTAGAGACTTAAGATGGGGGATATGATAATGTGATCACTTAAGCTTCTATTGCACAAAAAACTCATCCAAATGCCCGAGAACCAGATGCCCTTTAATAGGAGTTCTAGCTCCAACAGTATAAATAAATAAATAAATAAAAAGACAGATAACAACTTTGTCGATGGCACTAAAAACTTGAATTTCCAGGAGAATTGTTACTGGGCAGTTTTCACATTACTATCTGATGACATTGAGTGGTCTTCAATGGCATCAAGGGGACCATTCTATGTCATTAAAGATTCTGCAATTCCATCGAGAAAATCATATCAAAATATTAAAACTTGTTAAACATATCTGAGCCACTTACTCAATTCCAATCAAAGATCACTCAAGAACTGCTCAATGAGATCAAGCACCACTTAAAAGTCTGTTATTTTTTACATACGATTTCAATCTTCTCACATCTTCTAACATTACTTATTATGTTCTAATTAGGTTTTTAAGACCAATGGATGATCAATAAAGTTTACCTATAAGGTCAGGATCATCTAGAGGTTCAAGGCTTGTTTTAGGTATAAGGGATAGGGTCACCAAGGTACCTTATTTACATGTTCTTTGCTCATCGATGCTCATATCCTCTTTACATCTTCAGTCTTCAGCTTTCAAAAGCTCAACAGACTTTATGACACATGGACTCACGTGATTGACAAAAAAGATGCACAAATCAGTACAAGAACACGATCATCTCTTTCATGGAGTATTGGGTCTGTTTCTTCATCTCTCATATCTCCCCAAGTACATGATCAACCCGTGCAGTCCACCTATTCATATTCTCTCCTTTTTCACACACCCCTTGCTACGCTTTCTTTTTTTATCGATCTCCATATACATGTTATCTTACAAAGTAATCAGATATAGACACATCAGATATTGAGATCATTGAGATCCGTTTGTCTTTTACTTTTCATGCAATAATTGTCCCTTTGATCATGATCATAGGCAAGGATCATCTCATCGGTTGTGATAGCAATTGAGTAATAAACACCTCTCAATTTTGAATATTTTCCATGGCTGAGTAGGAACTAATCTAGAGCATAGAATCCCTAAAAATTTTAAAATTCCACGTAGTAGAGACTGCATATTCATGTAAGTGGACAAATGTGCATAATCCGCTTCCAGGTGAGGCCCTTATTCAAAATTTTGACCATGGATCATCTATGGGAGTCATTCAAATCGGGTAGTTTTTAGTTCCCTAACTCATGATTCTATTGTATCTAGCTACCAACCATCAGTCATTCAAATCAGGTAGCTTTAGTTCCCTAACTCGTGATTCTACTCTATTCGTCTGCTAGTGACGATTCTAAGTCTCATCGTACATCATAAAAAGAAACCACTCACCATTCCAAACATGAAATAGATCCTCACAATTCACGCAAACGTCAACAGTAAATATCCAATCTAGTATAGTGCTAAGAACCTGCAAAACATTGCAAAACATTATCAACATTAATGCTCCCATGTGGGGGTGGTGCAAGGCACCAGGAGCCCTCTAGTGGAAATTGTTCATCCTAGCTCATCATTGGTTCCCAACAAAGGATGACCATAGAACATGATCATGAACTACCCAATCCCGTTAAAGTGGTCTTGGCCATTTAAGGTACTAATATCCATGAACAACTCTCCCTTAGCCCGTTAGTTGCTATTTCTAATCCCATGAACAACTACCAGAGGAATTTCATAACCATAGAAAGTTGAAGTTTCCCGCACATCAATTATAACATTTTATAGTATATACTAAATATCAGTGGCCATCAGATTGGGTACTGAGTACACAAGTATACCGAGTAAACTCTGTGGGGCCCACTGTGATGCCTGTCTTATCATGATTGTCCATCCATTTTATCTGCTCGTTTTAGGGCATGGCCCCAAAATTGAAACATATCGAAAGCCCAAGTGGACCACACCACAGGACACTGTGAATTAAATGCTTTTTGAAAACTTCTTTGGGGGCACAAGTTTTGGATAAAGCTGATATTTGTCTTTTCTATTCCTCCCCGTCTTTTGACCTTATGAATAGGTTCGCTGATAAGTAATAGCCGCCATCATGCAGATCACCTGGCATATCCAGGGCGATTAGGCAAGACGGACCGTTGAACCAATTGCTCGCCAATGGTGTGACAGCTTACACCTGTAGCCAACCGATTAGCATGACTTTCAAGAAAGGTGGTCTTCGTGGTGGTGCCCACTGTTTTCATGGCTTGGATGTCCTGTACAATCAAGACCTCCGCAACAAAGATGGGCTACACTGTAGCTAACAGGCAATCTGAGATGGTGGGGAAAATCAAACTAAACCCACGTTTTGAAGGCCACAAATTGAAAGGTGGCGATTTGGAATTCCTGCAGTTTTGAATACCTCTTCCCTTATCTATCAAATTAGAGCAGCCATCCAGGTCCGGTATCCCGACCTTGGGACCCTTTCCCTTTCCCAGTGCTCTTAAATGAAACATCATATTGGTTTGGTCATTTGACTAAGAATGAAATAGTGTCCTTCTAAAAGAATGAAGGGGCAAAAGAAGACAGTTTGATAATTACCTATTTAAAGCCTAGAAAATCTAATAAATTGATGATGTTGTATTGTTGTATGTTCCCAAATTAATTGGGATAAGGTTTAGATGATGATGAAATTGATGATCCCAAACAGCCCCATGCCCTGCTGTACAACAGTTGCCTTCTATGAACAAAAACTATTGGTGAATTCACTCATAAAAATGTGTCTCATTTAAGATGAAATGTGAAAAGAAGGAAAGATTCACATGCATAAACTAATATGGAGAAATAAGAAAAAACAAAAAAAACACCCTACTCATCTTCTGTCTCCAGCCCAACAATGCGCTGCCGCCTTCTGTCAAACACAGCTCGGAAGGACTCACACTCTGCACGGAGCTGCTCAAGAAATACGGTTCGCCTTCTTGACTCTCCACCGTTACTCTCAATTGCATCAGTATTGTCTTCTTCCAGCAGTGGGTTGGAGTCCTGCAAAAGAGCGAACTGGGCTGTAGGAACAGAAAAACTAATAGATGACAAGTCCATGATTTCTTGCAAATGGAATAAAATTGTTACTCTGTATGTGTAAAAGTGTCTCAATTAAAAATTCATAGCGAGAGTTTCTAAATTGTTTGAGGGACATGTAAGAGAGGTAGTTAAGCAATTAAACATAGAACCACATAGGCCTATTTTAGACACACATGTTTGCGAGCACAAATAACTTCTTCCAACATCAGTAAATGGAACACTTCTTCTGTATTAGAGATCATATTTCTTTTTGGTAAGGACTAAAAATAATCTTGATAACGAACAATCATGATCTCTAATATATAACTGTGATCAACTAAATGAGATGGACCCATTTTTAGGCATCTACCAATAGGCCCTTTCCCTTTCATCGTAAAATGAAGCAGGAATAAATTGTCTAGAAAATAGGACAAGTTGACTGAGCAGTGATGGCAAACAGGTCACTAACCAAATTGTAGCCAGCACCAGGCCCAATTAACAAAGAAGACATGTTGGATTTTTTAGCCGCACCAATCCAGAAGCCACTCTTTCCAACCTGAAAGAAGTAAATATTAGGTGTGCAAGAGGGGAAAAAAAAAGTCTCAAAGAAATATGTATAGTTTTTCAAGTGTATATAAATTAGAATGGCTAATTAAGAGTATTTACGAGGGAAACTTGCCAAGGTCAGATTAAAAAAAATACAACACTTCTACGACTTAGACGAACCCAATTTTCCACTAGTAATACTAATCAAGAGATGTTTGGATTGGAGGAATCCTTCGTGTGAGATTGGAAAACTCAATCATTATGTAATGATTATTTCCCAAGGCACTAAGCAAACATGGATTCCATTTCAGGGTCATGTTTGGATAGCAAGTGAAAATCACATATTCCACTCATTGGTCATCTCGTATCTTCTACTTGAGAATCCAAATTATCAAAAAGGCTAATGCCAGCTTGGTGGAATCCTCCAATTTCTTTGCTATCCAAGCAACACAAAAGGTCACATCAATGGAAGACATTTTCCATTTCCCTGGATTGTATCGAAACAGGATATGCTCTCCAACTAAGTGCTTAACCTTGCATGGAAGTAGGCAATGCAAGAAAGATAAGGACAATGGCTACAAATAAACATCCAAGTAGATGGGAAAGTGGAGAAATAATTATGGGAGACAATGGATACAACACTTAATGGAAATACTGCATCTCAGTTATCAGGTACTCCTGCATCTCAGTTATCAGGCACTCAAATAGTGGTAGACATGGATGGGACGCCGTTTGGTTGGTGACCCCAACACCAGCCAACTAGCTGGTGACAAAGGTCTATGGGCCCCACCATGATGCATGTGTTTTATCCACACCATCAATCTATTTTTTTCTTCTCATTTTAGGGTACGAGCCAAAAAAGGAGGCAGATCTAATACTCAGGTGGACCACACCACAGGAAACTGTGGAGATTGAACTGTTACCATTGAAAACTTCTTGGCGGGCACAGAAGTTTCGGATCAAGCTGATATTTGTGTTTTCCCCTCATCCAGTGTTGTGTGACCTAATCAACAGGTTGGATGGCAAATGAACATTACAGCCCTAGGAAGTTTTTAACGGTGGGAGTTCAATCATCACTGTTTCTTGTATTGGGGCACCTGAGATTTAGATCTGCCTCATTTTTTGGGCCCACGCCTTAAAATGAGCTTGCAAAATGGACGGACGGCATGGATAAAATACATACATCATGATGGGATCCACGGCTTTGGCACCAGTTAGCTGGCAGGTGTTTGGGGTCACCAGCCAAACCCCATCCACATCGATGGGCCATATGCAAAAAATCACACACATCCCATGATCCTAGCAACTAGCTGGAAGACTTTCACCAGTTGAATGTGGCGGACTTGGACTTCTATCCAACAGCCATACTAATCCTCAAAAATCATTGAATCAGTGGTTAGGATCACCCAAACAGTCTGATTATCCACAATCCAAGGTAGAGCAAGATCATGTACATTTGTGCCTCGTGCATGTAAATTGAGTACTTGATAACTCAAACATTTATGTCTAACACGGTCACTCATCATAGAATCAAGAAAATGAAAACATAACCCCTGTCATGTCATGTCAAGTTACAGTTTAATTTCTAGCAGTAGGAATAATATGAGAAAACAAAATGAAAATCCTTGTATCTGATTACTGTTCGCATGTTACCTGGATCCAATGTTTTAAATATCGACGATATCAACAAATTTATCCCACGATATATCTTGTATCCCACCTATGCGATATAAAATGCACAAGTAGTGCCAATATATCTCACATGTTCGATTCGGTGAGCATTTTCAGTTTCCAATACCCTTTTTTTTTTTTGAAATTATGTTAAATCAGTGTTAAATGGTTATAAATCCATTAGTTCTTCATGTTTTGCATGAAAAATCATGGAGTTGGGGCTCTGATTTCAATATCCATTAGTTCTTCATGTTCTCCATTTTTTTTCGAAATCTTCCTTCAACCAGCTGTCAATTGAGAGTAATTTCGAAGTATTTAGGAGTACTTGATGAAATGATCATCACATACATTCTAATTTCGAAATTTAAATGTATGTGGTCCGATTTGGGGAAAATTGGGGAAAATTCAAAATTTCCCCAATTTCTCCCAAATCGCTTGTAACGTTGCACTCCAAATCCCTTCAACCAGCTGTTGTCAATTGAGACTAATTTCGAAGCATTTAGGAGTGGTTGATGAAATGATCATGACATACACTCTAAATGTTATGCATTCAATTTGAATATAGTTGCATTGGTTTAGTCAAACAACGCACAGCTTGGGACCATATACAAAGGAAACCTATTATGTGCAATTCTTTTTTGAGATGTTATGATTTGAAAGTGTGTATTAAATTTTCTAACAATCCCTGAATTTTCATTGAAAAATTCAACCATTTTCCTAATATTTCCCCAAAAGTGCAATAAATTACCCGATACAAATAACATATCCCGTGCAATAACCGGTACGTATCTGTACCCCAAGGTCCAATACGTAACACGATATTGATATTTCGAACACTGCCTAGATCTAACTTATGAAATCCATATTTGAGCTCTTTTTCCATATTTCAAATATTCCATAAGATGATCCAAACTTAATTTGGTTGCAAAGTCAAGGTTCTTTGCTCAGATAATGGCAAAGAATGTTGTTAGTAATGAAAATAAACTTTTCCTTTAAAAACATGAGATTCAAGCCCAAGTACGGCTGGCATAGGAGAGTGATAGCATAACAGTTCAGGTGAAATGATTCGGGCTCTCTCAAGACCCCAGTGGGTAGTGCGGAATCTAATGAAGTTGATGTGAGTGCAATCTGGTTTGGCTCGGCCTAAAACAACTGCTTTTTAGGAATGCTCCTTTGTAGTAGGGCTCATTCCTCATCTTCCTATTCATCGCAGATGGCCCAATTGATGGACGACATTAGGGAATTAAGAGACATCATCTCGGTTTCTTTTATTCATGTTAAAAGGGAAGCGAATGCGGCATCTAACGATCTTGCTCTACCATCTTTTGTAATTGGGTTCTCCTTAATAAAACTCTTCAAATGGGGGGGGGGGGGGCGCGGATGAAGCCCAATATTTCTATCCAAACACACCGCAGCAAAATGGTGTAATAGAGGAAAAACCATCATCTCCTTGAAGTTAACTAGGTGTTTCCATCTTGGGAAGAATCATCAACATCATCTAAGCCTTATCCCAAGTAATTGGGGTCAGCTACATGAATCCTTTTTCCACCATTTCACTCTATCAAGGGCCATAACTTCAGTTAGATCATAGGTCATCAAGTGTTTACTTATTACCACCACTCACATCCTTTTGGGCCTTCCCCATGCTCTTTTAGAGCCGTCAATTTACGAGAACTCACTCCTAACCATCGCAACTTTTGGACTTTGTTGCACATGAAACAAACCATCTAAGTCTACTTTCCCTCATCATGCTACCTATTGGTGCTACTCCTATATTCCCTCAAATGCATTCATTTCTAATTTTATCCTTGTCTTGCTACTCATCCATATCAACATCCTCATTTCTAATTACTCGGGGAGAATGTTCCAAAAGTTTACTAGGATGCATCTGTAGTAATGGCTTCTTACCTAATAAATTGTCTTCCGTCCCTTGTTCTTGATGGCAAAAGCCCAATTTCAATCCTCAAACTGGGTAAAGATTTGTTCATTGTCCCTCCCTTTTTCTTGTTTTTTTGCTTTTTCATTCATCTTGTTTCTTCACATGACCCCTTGGGTCTTCAATCCAGTAAGCATACCTTTTTGGGATACTTGAATACGAACAAGGAATGTGTTATGTCTTCTTCTTAGGAAGCGGACTGTCTTCATGGATGTCACTTTTAACAGGCAGTGTTCGCAATATTGATACTATCGGCCGATATTATCATTATTGATACTGAGCGGCACAAAACCCACAGGAAAAAAAATCCCTAATTCGTGTATATTGCACAATATCACAATTAATGTTGTGATATACCGATAAATGCATGATATTGCAGATTTTCACTTGATTTTATACACGATATCGCGCAAGAATTTTGGCAACATCAGGTGACATCTCTTCCATTCCAGAAATTCCAAAAATGTAATATATATATATATATATATATATATATATATATATATATATATATATATATATATATATATATATATATATATATATGGGAAAAGGTACTATGCGCTCGACCTCACGAGTCCATCTCATGAGGTCGAGCTGTGTGGGCCCGACCATGATGCGTTTCGAACATCTACCCCATCAGTCAGATGCACCATTCCATTGTGGGCCTAGGTCTCAAAAATCAAGTCAACCCGTGACTTGTGTGGGCCACACCACATACATAAGTGGAGAGGGGCCGTGCACCATTAAAACATTCATAATCATTTTAATGGCCCACCGAGATGTGGTTTGCAAATCCAGCCCATCCATTATGTGTGTCCCACTAGGATGAGGGGTCATACCAAGTTTCAGTAGCATTCAAAACTCCAGTGGGCCCCACCAAGTGCTTTTATATGTTTTAACGGTGTCTTCACATGATTTTAGATGGTATGGCCCAGATGAGTTTTGTATACGGCTGATTTTTGGGATATCCCATAATTTAAAGGGGACCCATCAAATGCACGGTGTTGATGGTCGACACGCATCAAAGTGGGGCCCACACAGCTCAAGCTCACGGGAGCTTATCGTGAGGTCGAGCGCATAGTACCTTTTCTATATATATATATCTTACCTTTTTTTCTGCCTAAGGGAGCCTCAATTGACTGGATTTGGTGGGTCGTGGTCAACATCGCTATAAGAAAACTCTAAACTCCATTCTTTTTCTTCTTCTTCTTCTTCTTCTTCAAAGAGAAATTTTTTGGAAGGAAACCAAATTTCCACCAAGGTTTATGGGCATTTGGGTTGGGATTTGCAAAAAAAAAAAGGGAGAGATATTTGGGATTGTTATGGAATTCGAAGTCGCAGAGCGCCTATGGGTTGCGTGTTAAACGGAGAAGAGAAGACAGAATAAGCTCTTTCGAACTCTCTTGGTCTTTTTTTATGGGAGAGGCGATTCAATGCGACTCGGCTACACAAAAGACGGTGCGGCCCTTACAATGGGGCCCACCTGGATGTATGTATTGTACATCCATGCCATCCATCCATTTGGATAGATCATTTTAGGTCATGAGACAAAGAATGGGGCAAATCCAAAGCTCAAGTGGACCCCCACCATAGAAAACAGTGGAGATTGAACGCCTACCATTAAAAACGTCATAGGGGCCACAAAAGTTTTCGATCAAGCTGGTATTTATGTTTTCCCTTCATCCATATTTGTCTGAATTTATGAACAGGTTGGATCTCAAATAAACATTATGGTGGGCCCTAGTAAGGTTTCAAGTTTCAACAGTGAGTATCACTATCCCTATTGTTTTATTTGGTGAGGTCCACTTGAGCTTTAGACCGGCCTCATTCTTTGGCTCATGCCCAAAAATGATCTCTCGAAACGGATGGACGGTGTGGATACAACACATACCTAATAGTGCGGCCCACAGTCAAGGTCCCACCCACATCGTTGGTTCCATGTGGCGTGTACTAGCGCAGATTAAGTACTAGCCCAACTTCGGGCGCAGTTTGGGTGGATCCCTAACTATGGGACCCACAATGATGTAATATCCACACCGTCCATCCATTTTGAAAGCTCATTTTTGGGCATGATCCCAAAAATGAAGCAGATCCAAATCTTAGGTGAACCATAACACAGGAAACAATAGTGATTGAATCCCCACCATTAAAACTTTATGGGGTCCACCAGAATGTTTATTTGCCATCCAACTTGTTGGTAAGGTCATAAAGACCTAGAAGACGAGACCACATAAATATCAGCTTGATCCAAAGCTTTTGTGGGCCATGAAAATTTTTTAATGGTTGATTACCATTCTTTCCTGTATTATGGTCCACCTGAGATTTGGATCTGCTTCAGTTTTGGGACCATGCTCTGAAATGGGCTTTCAAAATAGATGGACGACGTGGATATAAGTAACATAAATAACTATGGGCCCCATGGTCAGGGATCCCACCCACCTACGCAACATCCAAGATCCACCGAAGTTGTGCCCCCAACTCTGTGAAGCTGATTGCATACCAAGTAAACTATGTGGGGCCCATGATGATTTATGTATTTTATCCACTCTGTCCATCCATTTTACTTAATAATTTTTGGGCTTAAACACAAAAATGAAACATATCCAAAGCTCAAGTGGACCACACCACAGGAAAACAGTGTAAATTGAACATCTATCGTTGAAAATTTCTTAGGGGTCCATCGTAATGTTTATTGACCATCCAACCTGTTGATAAGTTCATATAAACTTTGAAAAAAAAAAAACAAATATTAGCTTGATTCAAAAATTTTGAGGCCCATAAAAGGTTTTTAATGGTCAATAACCACTGTTTCGGGTGGAGTGGTCCATGTCCACCTTAAATTTGTATTTACATCATTTTTGGAACCATCCCCTAAAATCAGGTAGCAAAATAGATGGACGACATAGAGATACCATGCATACATTGAGGTGGGCCTTACTGTCAGGGTTGCACATAGCCAGGCCAAGCGCGGATGGGAGAGTATCAGCTGTTAACTAGGTAACACCTTAGTGGGTGTTACCCTTACCATGGGGCCCACCTCGATGATTTTTTGTATATCCACGGTGTCCATCCATTTCTCCAGCCCATTTTAGGAAGGGGTCCCAAAAATTATGTAGATCCAAATATCAATTGGACCACACAATAGAAAACGGTGTTGATCGAGTGCCTCACCATTAAAAATTCCAAAGGGCCAATCGTAAGGTTGTGGTAATGTTTATTTGTAATCCAACCTGTTGATAATGTCAAGAAGATCAAGATGAAGTGAAAATACAAAGATCAGGTTGATCCAAATACTTTTGTGGCCCAAAAAAGCTTTTAACGAGCATTCATCACTGTTTCTACTGGTATGGTCCACCCAAGGATTGGATCTTCTTAAGGTCTGGGATCATGTCCTAAAATGAGATGGAAAAACGTAAGGATGGCATGGATATACAACAAATACATCAAGGTGGGCGCCACACAATTAGGGTAACACCCACCAAGGTGCTACCTAGGTAACAACTAATCTATACCTGAAGCGGATTGGGTACCACCCCCACTAGGACGTAACTAGAGATGGACAATCCTAGGGCTCGTGGCAGCCAAGTACCCCTCCTGGTGGGGCCCACCATGATGTATGTGAGAAATCCACTCCATCCATCCATTTTTATAGAGCATGCTAGGACATGAGCCCAAAAAATAGGCAGATCTAAAGCTCAAGTAGCTCGCATGACATGAAACGATGAGGATTAAACGTCTATCATGCCCCACTATTTCATATGGTGTGATCCACCTAAGAATTAGTTCTAGTTCATTTTTGGGCCAATGCCCTAAAATGAGTTGGCAAGAAGGATGGACGACGAAGATGGAGACGATGATTACGAGCCACCACGCAACTCTGTGGATCTAGGCCATAGCCAATCACATCATTGATGGTTATATTTCTTAATTTCTACTTCTTTTGCTTTTGGATGAATTGGTTATGTTTTCATATATATGTTGATACATTTCTAAATGTTATACATTCAATTTGAATATAGTTGCATTAGTTCAGTCGAACAACGCTATAAGTGTGTATTAAGGTCTTTTTTTAACAACTAATGAAGTTTCATTAAAATAATCAATCATTTTTCCGATGTTTCCCTATGTTTCCCAAAAAGTGCGATAAATTACCCGATACAAACGATATATCCCATGCAATAACCAATATGTATTTGTATCCCAAGGGTGTGATACATAGTGCGATACTGATATTTTGAACATTGTTCACAAGTCTATTCCATTCTTTTCTTAACCTGCTCAACACTAGCTTCCTTTTTCGTTGAGACAGTTCCTCTTCTTGCTATTGCTCTCGTTGATATCTTGGATATCTTAGAGATCTCCAACTGCTACTCAAGAGTAACAAGTGTATGCTCGAAGAAAGAAGAGAGTAGATTTCACATCCACGACCAACCACCTATCTCTTCCACAATTCCAATTAATCAACATTCTCATGATTTTCTTGATCTTGTTTTGTCTAGAACAGAGTAGATTTCACAACCACCTCAACTGACCAACCACCAATCTTTTCCACAATTCTAGGTAATCCCCAGCCTCATGATTCTCATGATTCCCTTGATCTTGATTTGTCTTATTGCTATTCATAAAGGAACTTGATCTTGCCTCACTTGATTTTATTTTATTTTATTTTTTAAATAGAGATGAAGCAACTTTATTAGGGCCAAACAGCCAAACAAAAGAAAGCAAAAACAAGAAAAACAGAAAATACATACAAAACACCTGAAAGAAAACCCAAAAACCACCAAAAACGGACTCACTCCGAAATATACAAGACCTAATTAAGCACTCTGCCTGTTGAACCCCTCCAATTACGAAAACACCGATTGTTATGCTCAACCAGATAGACCATAACAAAGCAAGCAAAGCCAGCCTCCATTTAGACACCCCCGGTGGCCACATCCTAAAGAGACAGACAATTGCATTTGGGATCACCCAAGAGACAATCGAAGATCAGGACAGACAATCGAGTTCAGGATCACGCAAGAGACATTTGAAGATCGGGACAAACAATCGAGTTTGGCATCACCCAAGAGACATTTGAAGATTGGAAGATTCCAGACCACACCACTTTGGAGAAGGAGCAATGGATGAAGAGATGATCAATGGATTCTTCAGCTTTCACGCACAACAAACAAACATATGGAAGAATCAGCGATCATTTTCAAAGATTATCAATGGTGAGGATCATACTTCTCCCCACAAGCCACACAAAGGCTAAAGTTTTGGGAGGGGCTCCACATGACCAGATGAAAGAGGTGTGGTGGTAATCTTCCCTATGGCTAGGAGTGATAAACACAAATACAAGGAGCAAACCGAACAGCTCAAGATCTCCCAAAGTGCCATGCAAACAAATCTTCAACTTCAGGAGACATTGAAATCCCCCGGTATCAAAGTAACGAAAGCTTTATTCTTGATCTCCCTTCTTCTAGACTTCTTCTCCTTTTCTTTCTCTCTTCTTCTTCTTCCTTTTTTTTTTTTTTCCCTTTCTCTTTCCTTCTTCCTCTCTTGGGAGTTTAACGTGAGAGTCATTGCTGCCTATTTGGCAACATGATCTAATTTTTCGAGGGTTCTTGCGGCTCTTCAGATTTTGTGACAGGTCACTGATTGTTTGGTTGCTGCTTTTCAGGTCTTTTATCAGATTTTCAGAGCCTTTTTTTTTTTTTTTTTGCCAATTTTCTCAAAAAACCAGTTGCGCCAGATAGGGTTGCTGGATATGCAGGTTTAGCCAGATTTTCTTCAAAGGGTTATTCCAATTTTTCTCATAAATTGGTTTGCATCAGCACAGGGTTTGTGAAGACTATCAAACTTTGTTAATTGTAAGATCCATTTCCCTTCCTTTTGTGGACCGGGTTCGTGCTCTTGTGGATCCCTTTCTCTTCTTTTGTGGATTGGTTTGAAGCTCTTTTGGATTTATTTTTATTTTTCAAGGGCCTTGCTTGTTATACTTCTAGCTGTAGCTGATTATAACAGTAACCTGGTATTTGTTGGTGTAAGGCCTTGCTTGTTACTTACTATTCTTCTATTTGTTTGAGATTTACCATGGCTTCATCTTCCACATTTGAGACTCTTGATCCCATCAAGTCCAAAACAGAGAGGTTAGTTATTCATTTTACGAATTCTGAATCACTGACTACAACACAAAATTAAGTTTAGCAATTATCTTCAGTGGTCAAAAGCTATTGAGATGTTTGTTGGAGGAAAACATAAGTTGAGATGTATAGATGGCAATATATGGTTCTGACCTCATATGATGAATGGAAAACAAACAATTTGTTGGTCATGTCCAGGATCTTAAAATCTATGGAAGCAGCAGTTAGCAGTGTTCAAAATATCGATACTATCGGCTGATATATCAGCCAATATTATCGTTATCGCACCCCAGCGAGACGATACACTCGCGATAACCCCCGGAAGATACCAAAAAACCTAAAATCCAGATATCGGCCGATATATCATCGATATCGTGCGATATTTTGACGATATCACGCAATTTCCTCTCCATTATTGTCGGACATTGACATCATCATCCGAAAAAATTGTGAAAAAAAATTAGGGGCTGGATTTCGGTACCTGTAGAAGAGATCGCCATGATCGGAAGCTTCCATTTGGTGGGCCATTCGAATTGAAGCATCATTCCTACGTTGCCGCAATTAAAATCTCCAATTTTGGAGAGAAATCCGGAGACATCTTCGCCGGTTTGGGAGAAATTTTAGGGTTCCAGCTTCCGGAACCCTCTTTGCTTTAAAAAAGGTCGTTCGAGCCTTTTATTTGGACGCGGATTAGCTACTAGCAGGTTGAGTAGCGAGATCGCTACTGAAGTGATGTCACCAAGTTACGTGGGACCCACCATGATGAATGTGTTATATCCACACGGTCCATCCATTTGGAGATATCATTTTAGGAAATGAGTCGAATAACGAGGCAGATAAAAAACTATAATGGACCCCACTACAGAAAATAGTGGAGAAAGTGACATCCACCGTTTAAACCTTCCTAAGGTCCACCGTGATGTTTATTTGAGATCCAACCCGTTAATAAGTTAAAAAAGATATTATAAAGGGGAAAAATATATATATCCGCTTAATTGAAAACTTTTGTGGCCCTCAGAAGTTTTTAATGGTGGACGTCACTCTCTCTACTGCTTTCTGTGGTGGGGTCCATTGGAGCTTTGAATCTTAGTCATTCTTAGGCTCATGGCATAAAATGTTCTTTCCAAATGGATGGACGGTGTGGATACAAAACATACATCATGGTGGGGCCCACAAAACTTGGTGACATCATTTTAGTAGCGAGTCTCGCTGCTCAACCTGTCGGTAGCTAATTCGCGCCCCTTTTTTAATCCAAATCGAGTACGTTGACGTCACTAAGTTCTGTGGGTCCCATCATGAGGTATGTGTTATATCTAGACCGTTCGTCCATTTGGCAGGCTCTTCATAAGGCTTGAGCTAAAAAATAAGACAGATCCAAAGATCAACTGGACCACACTGCAAACAGCAGTGGTAGATTGAACGTCTACCATTGAAACCCTTTTGGGGGTCACGGAAGTTTTGGATCAATATGCTATTTATTTTTCCTCTTCATCCAGGTCTGTGTGACCTAATTAACAGATTGGATGGAAAATAAACATTATGGTGGGCCCTACGAATGTATTAATGGTGAGAATCAGTCCCCCACTGCTATTTGTGGTGTGGTCCACTTGAGCTTTGGATATGACTCATTTTTGGGTTAATGATCTAAAATGATCTCTCCAAATGCATGAACGGTGTAGATATAATAAATACATTATTGTGGGGCCATGTAACTTTGAAATATTTGTACAATTTGAGCCCGAGGAGCGTCAGCGTTGTACTAGGATTTCCGGCCAAAGCCTTCCGCAAGAAGTTCCTGCGCTTGAAACCTTAGTGGGGCCTACCATGATGTTTGTGAGGAATCCACTCCATCCATTCGTTTTGTGAGATCATTTTAGGACATTGAATAAAAAATGAGTAGGATCTAATACTCAAGTGTGCCAAAAATGTGAGGATTGAACATCCACACTTGAAATATTCGTGGGGCCACATAAGTTTTGAATCAGACTAATATTTGTATTTTCAATTTATCCGTGTAGGGATAATGTTATGAACGGTATGGATGGCATGTTAACATCACTGTCGACCCAAGGAGGTTTCAACGGTAGGAATTTTCCTACACACCTTTTCCTTTAGTGCGGCCCACTTTAGTCTTGGATCCTACTCATTTTTGCTCTCAAGTGCTAAAATGATCTCAAAAAATGAATGGATGAGGTGGATTTCTTACAAACATCACAGTGGGCCCCACCTAGGTTTTGAGCAAATGAACTTGGTAGGAAATCTGCGTACGATCAGCGCCCCACCCCCAGTGTGGTGGGAAGTGGATCCCCTAGTGAGCGGTGTACTTTGTAAACTTTGTAGGCCCACTATAATTCATGTATTTTATCCACTCCGTCCATCCATTTTACCAGATAAATTTATGGTTTGAATGAAGAGAAAAAACTATTATTAGCTCGAGTCAAAGCTTTTGTGGCCCACTAATGGTCAATAACCATTGTTTCCTATGGTATGGTCTACCTAATTATTGGATCTGTTTTATTTTTTGGATAATGTCCTGAAATGATGGAAAAACGGATGGACAGGGTTGATGCTGAATATAGTTGTCTTAGTTCGATCGGACAGCGCATAGCTTAGGACCCTATACAAAGGAAATCTACTATGTACACTTCTTTTTTGAAACTTTATGATTTAAAAGTGTGTATTAAGGGCCTTTTAACAATCCCCAAAGTTTTATTTAAAAATTCAACCATTTTCCCAACGTTTCCCCATGTTTCCCAAAAAGTGCGATAAACTATGCGATACAAACGATATATCCCGTGCGATAACCGATACGTATCTGTATCCCAAGGGTGCGATACATTGTGCGATACCGATATTTCGAACATTGGCAATTAGTGAAGGTCTTTTTTGTTATCCACTACACGTGAGATATAGTTTACGGATTGTGAATTGTATGCTGGCCAAAACAAAATGGCCCGCATTTATAATATTTGTCAAGAGATTAGTCATTTAAGACGGAGAAATCAATGTTTGATTATTATGCCAAAATGTGTAGTTTGTGGCAAGAATTGTCTTTTATGGACAATCTTCTAATTGCATGTTTCACAAATACAGAAGCATAAAAAATAAAAAAATAAAAAAAGTATTGAGAAGAAAAGGATGTTTGAATTATTGACAAGTCTTAATCCTAAGTTTGAACCTGTTCCCGCTCAGATTCTTGGCTCACCCTCTTTACCGTTGCTTAATAGTATATATGCCTTACTCTTATGAGATGAGAAGCGTCAAACTGCTATGGGATCAACTGTGGTTAAAAAATATGCTCTAGTTACAAGATTTATAAACTTTGATAATATTGGAGTTGGTTGTGGTAGAGGCACGGGAAGAGAAAGTCATTATGGTGGTCAAGGTCGTAATCGTGGTCTTGGTCATGGCATAGGTTGATTAGGCATAGGTTGATTATGTACTCAGTGTGGTAGACATGGACATGTTGTGGTAGACATGGACATGTTATTGATTATTGCTAGGTCCTTCATGGTCAACCTCAAGGCCAAGCAACCAATTCTATAGCTTAAGATGGTAGGGATTCTCATACTACAGTTGAGGATACGATGTCTTACGCAACTTCACATGGTTCCATCAGTTGGTGATCCTGTCAAAACTCTCCGAAAGCGTGTATGATAGCTTGTTAAAGAATGACCCTCAAAATAAGGTCTCCTCATCTACTTTCTTGACTCAAAAAGGTAATACTATCATTGCTCTTCACACTACTTCTATGTTAGGTCCTTTGGTAATTGATTCAAGGGCCACTACCCATATGATAGGTATATCTATTTATTTATTTTCATTTATTGCTAATTCAAACCTAAGTCGTGTGAAATTAGCAGATAGTACCCTAACACCAATTGGGAGAAAGAGTGTCATTTTTATTCCTTTGTCGTTCTCCTTGTCCTCTGTTTCATTGGTTCCCTAATATTGCATCTAATTTGTTTATCTATTAGTTAAATTACTAAGGACCTAATTATAGTGTGACTTTTAACCTAATCATTGTGTCTTTTAGGATCTGAAGATGGGGAAGTTGTTTGGTGGACATAAGAAGGATGGATCATATGCTCTTCATTCAAATACTTCGAGTCAAATTTGTAAGTATCCAAGTGTCAAGAAGGAAGTCCTTAATACTTGGCATTGTCAGTTTGGGCATCCCTCTAATCTAGTATTACACTCATTATTACCTCAATCGTTCGAGTTTAGTGATGTCAAGAACTTGCAGTGTGAGACATGTGTTTTAGCAAAACATCACAAGTCTATTTATCCACCTGTGACAAAAAAGTCTAGTGGAAAAAAATTCCATTGGTTCATTTTGATGAATGGGGTCCATTTACTATTTTTTTAATGGATTTAAATATTTTATCTCATTTATAAATGATGTTTCTCGTATGATGTGGACTTGATGAAAAATTGAGATGAGATTAGCTCCGTTTTCAAAGTACTTCATATTTGGGTAAAAAATTAATTTAATGTGTATGGATACTCTTCGTACAGATAATGCAAAGGAATATCTTTCCCATACTAATGGTATCTTATCTTCGGGAGCACAGTATTAATAGCCAAACTAGTTGTGCATATACCCCGCAATAGGATGGAATTGCTTAAAGGAAAAATAAAAACCTTCTAGAAGTTACATGTGCTCTTCTTGTTGGTACATATGTACCTAAATCATTTGTCAGATGATGCTCTTACTGCTCGTTATTTGATTAATTGTTTGCCTACTAAGGCTCTTGCTAGGAAATCACACATTCAATATTTTTCAGCATTCAATGCTATCTCAGAAATTCCATTGTGTGTGGGTCTTTAGGTGTATTTTTTATGTCTATAACACTAATCCTCATAAAAATAAATTGTTAAATCAGGCAATCAAATGTATTTTCTTGGGGTATTTGTCTTCACAAAAAGGGTGCGAGTGTTTTGATATAGTCGCTAAAAAGTGTTCGCTCTATTAATGAACTTTTTTTTAAGAAGCATCATACTTTTCTGTTGGATAGGGGGAGTACAAGTTTGTGGTTCCTCCGGTTTCTATCCTTGAGAGTCCAATCAAATAGTGTTTGTCCCTTCTAAACCTGATAATGTTAAAGATAAGTTATTTTTTATTCCACTAAATCAAACTTGAAGGTAAATGAATGAAAGAATGTTTATACTCCAATTCTCCCTCGGGACGCCATGAAGCATGCTCCTTTTGCAACAGGTACTAGTAGTGTTCCTACTAGTTTGCCAATTTATATTGATACATATTTAGACTATTCCTTGGATTTGCCCATTGCTATCAGAAAAATGAAAAGATACTTCCAAGGTGTTCCATATCTGTTACAATACGGCTGTAAAGGCCGATACGTATAGGTAACGGCCATGACCGTTATGCAATACTGGGGTGAAATGGGGCAGTTGGTTTTTGAGACTGTATCAACCGTTACAAGGGTCGTCATGGCCATTACAAGGCATAACGAACCCTTGTAATTGTTGAAAAACAACCACTTCTTCTTCTTTTTATGTAAATCCTTTTTTCCTCATTTTTCCACTTTTCGCATTCTAAAGGCTTTCCTAGATTATTTTATATCAGATTTTGAACATTCGCACTATAGTTTTTAAGATTAAAATGGTAGATTGAAGCGATTTGGGCGAATAGAAGCTCTAAGGGCTATTTTTTCAAAAACAAAATTGAAAAAAGTGGTATATATGCAGTGTTTTTTCCAATTTCTAATTCTAATACTGGATTGTGTAAACATTAGAGACACATAACCACATTCATAAATTCGCCAGATAACCCAATAAAACACTCTCAACAAAGAGTGGACCGTTACGCTACCAAAAACATGTTCAAAGCAACAAAAAAAAGAAAAAAAAATGAATACAAATTTGGAATATTTACATTATTTTACAATTTTTTAGATGCTTTTTCAAAAAAATAATAATAATAATAAATAAATCGAGCAAAAAAAAAAATTCAACCATTATGGGGGTCGTTACGATCATTACCCCCCCCCCCCCCCCCCCCCCCCCATATAGGCCGTTACGACTGATACCCGTATTGATAATAGTGGTGACCATTATGGCCACCGCTACCGTAAGGCATACCTTGAGTACTTATTTCATTCAACGTTTTATTTCCTAACATTCGTCTTCAACAGACAGATCCTTTCTTTTTGTTCATAAGTGTTCTTCCTCCACCATTTCTAAAACCTTAAGGAGGCTCTCAATTCTCCTATGGCGACAAGCTATGGAGGAGATAGTTGCCCTTGAAAAGAATCATAAAGGGGGATGATTAAATTACCAATTGGGTGTATTCTCTCAAGTACAACTATGATGGCAATATAGCTTGACATAAAGCATGTCTTGTAGCTAAAGGATTTACACATACTTTAGTGAGAATTGCTCTGAGACATTCGCTCTTGTCGCTAGGATGAATTATGTACATGTGATCATTTCTCTTGCTACCAATTTGCATTAACCTCTGCACTTATTAGATGTTAAGAATGCTTTAATGAATGGTGATTTGATTGAGGAAATCTATATACTTCCTCCTAGATTTGCTAAAAGGGGGGAGGAAAGGAAGGTAAATTGTCTTAAGAAGACTATATATGAATTAAACAAGCTCCTCAAGCTTGGTTTGAGAAGTTTAGTGGGGCCTTGATTCATATCGGATTTACTCGCATTCACTCAAATCATTTTGTTTTTGTTAAGAGGCGTGCGGAGTCTCATTAATGTGAGTGTCTGTGTGAATAATATACTCATTACAGGTGATTATGTTAGTGGTATTTCTGAGTTGAAGTTATATCTGAACAAGGTGTTGGACATCAAAGACTTGGGGCCGCTACGATATTTTTTTGGAACTAAAGTCTCTCATTCTAAGAAAGGCATAGTTTTGACTCAACGGAAATATGCTATTGACTTATTAACTTCAATGGGTAATTTTCGTGTCAAACCTATTGATTCTCCACTAGAAGTAAATATGAAGCTTTAGGCAAATGATAGGGAACTCCTGGATGATACTAGTATGCACCAACACTTGGTTGGGTAGTTGATATATTTGACTATTACTCGCTCAAATCTATCTCATGTAATGAGTTTGGTTGGTCATTTCATGTATGCTCCCCATTCTGGTCACCTTGAAGCAATTTGTCACATCTTACACTACATTAAGTTTTCTTCAAGAAGAGGCAAGAGGCATCCTATTTAGCTATCATAATAATCTTGATATTGAAAAATACTCTAATGCAGATTGGGCAAGATCATCATATGATCAACGCTCTATAACAGGCTATGGTACTTTTCTCAGAGGTAATTTAATTACCTGGAAGACTAAAAGGCAAAAAGTCGTTGCTCGGTCTAGTGTTGAGGCAGAGTATTGTGTTATTGTGAATACCATATGTGAAATTATGTGGTTGAAAATTTTTGTTACTGAATTGAGAATTCCCATGTAGACTCCTATGCTTATTTATTATGACAAGTTGTCATTCACATAGCTTCTAATAATGGTTTCATGAGCGAACAAAACATATTGAGGTTGATTGTCACTTTTATTCGTGAGAAGATTTGATGGGGACATCATGCACACACGCATGCCCCCCTACAAACTTACACAAGGAGGGCCCTACCATCGATCTAGATCGATGACGACGTCTAGGGAAGGTCTCCTAGTTAGAGGATCGCGTTTTGGTTGCTTGGAGTGGACCCGATCGTCATGTGAATCCCACCATGGATTTTCATGATCGTGGCCCACTATTCCAAAAGATCTAGTACTTTCAGTTTTAGTTATTATTGTTATTAGGAATATCATGGACGGTTTAGATTACTTTGATTAGTTGTTATTTGTAGTTACTTCGTCTCCAAATAATAGGTAGCACATATGGCGTGAGTTTTGGGGTATAGGATTTTATTATAAATAGGCACCCTTGTAGTCTTTTTTCTTATTGAAGATGATTAATAAAATTCTGCGTTTTCCTGCTTCTCCAATTCTCTAAGTTGTGGAAACCTAATTGGGTATGAAATCCTCCCTTCTTCGAAGGGCTAACTACCGTGGTGCAAAGTCATTCCCATCCCAAATAGCCCCCCCTCCTACCCTCCATATTCCTCATCTCCTACAACCATCCCCTCATCAAATTCACCCACGTTTGCAGCTAATTTTTCCTCTAAAGCAAATTTTCAGAATATGGCCCTGTAGGAGGGCTGAAGCTTTGGCGGAGCACCGCATTCAAACTGATCATCCGTTTAGCCTGAAATTTGGAGGGAATGTGGCCCAACCTTGGCCGACCAGGCCCTAGCTAACTGATTCCAGAATTGTGGGCCCCACACATGTGCGGGCCCCCATCCACGCACGTGCGTCAGGCCGGTTTGTTGTCCACACGTGCGGGCTGATCACAAATTCCCTCCTGTCTCTATTTCACTCCTCTCGCCTTCTTTCTAAAACCCTAACATATATCTTCTGAAATCCCCAAGTTCTATTCCACTTTTTCAACCCTAGGGTTTCCCAAATTGAAATATGTGAATCCCTTAGATTAGGGAAATATTCTTATGCATGTGTGGATGAATTTACTATCCTTTGAGAATTTTTTGGTCTATAACTTTAATTGATCCAGCCCTGGCATGTGTAGGCCTGGACCCGCGTAGATCCCCTTGATTGAGTGCTTGACTTTATGTGGGATGTTGAATTTTGTGTGATTGTTTTAAACTAGTATGATCTA
Organism: Magnolia kwangsiensis; assembly: GCA_037074715.1. Classification (NCBI taxonomy): domain Eukaryota; kingdom Viridiplantae; phylum Streptophyta; class Magnoliopsida; order Magnoliales; family Magnoliaceae; genus Magnolia; species Magnolia kwangsiensis. The sequence continues at coordinate 106,970,204 of CM073576.1, read as the reverse complement.
AAGCCTAGAATCTCGCATATCATGTTTAAAATTTCATGTGCTGCATCAAGATTGTTGCTAGCATTATTTCCACTCCGTTTGTTTCATCTTTTGCTCAACTGGCAGATATCTTCACTAAGGCACTTTCTTGTATAAGTTAGACGACATATTATTGGCAAGCTGGGCATGATTCATATCTATGCCTTAGCTTGAGGGGAGTGTAGACATATGCATGTGGGCCAATTAAGCCTTTGGGTTGTGGACCTTTGGTCCTTAGGATATTTCTTTTCAAGTTAATTATCTTTTTCCTCTTTTACGAATTTTTCTTAAAGTTTTAAGGGCATATTTGTAATTTTGCATCATCCCCACATTATAAACAAGGGATGGGCCTCCACTCCGATAGTACTTTTTCTTCTTTCTCAAATTTTGTTCTTCTCTGACAGATTTTCATTATGAATGACCTAGGGTTGCCCAATTTTTTTCTTCATGTCAGGAGCAGAAACATGAGCAGAGACAAATCTTTCCTGGTTTAGAAGATGAAGCCTTTGATCATCACGACCACCACCAATCGTCTTCATCATTACCGGATCCTAAATAACATGATGAGACAAGAAAAAATAACATAATAATTTAGTTGTTTCGGATGGAAATATGGGATCATGAACTATAGATGAGATAGACAAGGAATTAGAAAGACAGAAAGTTCCCTTTCCCAGAGCTTTAGTGGAGACTTCTCTACTGAACTCGGGCCATTGACTTTCTTTTATCCAACTATCCACTAAATGTCCGCTAATCATCTTGCCAGATAATCAAGTAAGCTTTTCAGTTATCTATCTAGACGAGGACTCATTTTGGATGGTTTACTTGAGTTAGTTGTATAACACAAGTGTTTTAACAAGAAATAAATGTATTGCAATTGGGGATATCTTATTCAATAATAACAAAGGAATATAAGAGAACAATCATCATCAAATATTTTATTGATTCTAAAGTTCATTTACATACTCATATTTCCCTTGATTCCAATACAAAGTATATTTAGCAAATGCAACAACAATGTATGTAGAAATGATTTTAATAATGATTTCGACAGTATTCCGACTTGAATTGCATTCATCTTAATGGAGTTGTACGGATTTAACAATCCTTCAGAAACCCTCTACTTCTCTTTTGATTCATCCGAAGTGATAATCTTGAAAGGAATAGTGGAATTCCATCATATACCATTGTCTTTACAAAGAAATGATGAAATATATAGGCATGATGAATCTATTACACACGCAACAGACCTACCTGTTGCGCGCCTCTGCGCAACAAGGTTTCTCCCCTATTTCCTTCTTCTTCTTCTTCTTCTTCTTCTACAGGATACCTAAAATCCTTCAGATGAATCCCGAAATTCTTCAAAAATCCTCTAGAGCTCCAGACTTGTGAATGAAAGAAATGAGGGGAGGGGTATTTATAGGCAACCACACATGTGGACCTCGATTTCCGCACATCCACTCCTGTTGCGCACCTGCGCATGGGACCTATTCCGCGCCGCACCACAGGCCAGTAACCAGCCCGCACAATACATGCATTGTGCACACGCAATGCCTCTTCACTATGTTGTATTAAGATCTCTCTCTCTCTATTTCTTTCTCTCTCTTTCCTTCTTGCCCTGATTTCTTTATTTCTATCACTTCTTTCTGATTTTTGTGCTCCAACAAGTACAATAATGAAGTGTCATCATAGGTCTAACCAGTTGGACACAGATTGGACTGGTTCAGATTGCTCAGCAAAATGGTTGATGCCTGGTCCAGGTCGTAAAATTGAGTGTAACTGTGTAAGTTTTGATTTAACATCAATTTTCAAGGGATGAGATGCTACTCCGTTAAAGCACGACTCTTCTACATTGGGTGGTAAGAATCCACATAACTGCAATTTGGAGAGATACCAAATCATTGACCCTCTTTTCCCACAATCCACCATCTTTCTCCTACATATTGTCAATTGAATCTAGAGCTAAACAATTTCTGCAATAGTTCCACATTCATTTTTACAACGAAACAAGTTCAAGAGCGGTTATGATTTGAGGAAGTCTTCTTTTGTGATTCATATCTCTATGGTTTCCTTCTTAGAAAATCTTATATCTCAATTTTTCTAAAGAAAAGATTTTTTTTTTTTCTATTTACCAAAAACCAGATTTCTTTAAAAAGCATCATTTTATTTTTTTTTACCTCCCTTCTTTAAAACATTAGATTTCAAAACATTTCCCCAGAGAAACCCCTAAATCCCATCTTTCATTCCAAAGTAAAGGAATGATAATTAGTACAGTAGCTTGTTCTTCAGGTGAGGGGATGATTATTTTGTGATGTGAAACCATAAATGCCATAATGTTGGCTCACAGTGGAGCATCCTATTATCCTTACAACGTATTTATATTCCAACACTCTTGAGAGAAACAAGTACAAGCCGAAAAAAAAAAAAAAAAACAAAAACAAAAACAAAGGAAAAGATAAGCGAGAAGTTTCCATCATTATCTTGAGAAGGGAATTTATCATAAAGTCACATGCAACGTGAAGCGATGCAGCAACAGGTCTGAAGCAGAGTGGAGAAGCATCTGTCTCAATATTTTAGCAAGTAAAAACAAACTATGATGCAGAATCAGGAGTGCAAGTTTGAAGTAGTGCTTGCAATTAACTATATCATGATGTCCTCAATATTAAAAATAAACTGTAATTTGTTTCAGCATTTCGGTGAATCAATGTGTCTAACATGAATTAATAGTTATTAAATGAACATCTACTTCCAAAGTCCATTATTCCATAGTGGACAGTGCATACCTGGTCACCCCAACGGACCGATTTGTCTTGCTTTCCATAAGCTTTTATCAACCCAGAAAAAGCACTCAAATTCCCTTTAGTCCCTTCTGTTCTGTCGATATCATCGTCAATGTCCTCTGACCATTTACTCCTTCCCAGTTCTTTTACAGCTTCTGCTGAGTCATCCCTTTCAGTGCCCCATTTCTCTTCAGCACTTAATGCATCTTTAAAAATTGAAGTAAAATGGCAGCATGTAAGCACATGGAAATATTACAGTAGCGTACCAAGCATGTTTCTCTGGAAATTCATGGCTTCTCAGGAAAATAATCAGCTCAAAATCATGAATAACGTTCTATTTAACTTGGCATTTTCAAATATGTCAGCAAAATAAACATTTCGTCGACAACAAAACAACCTTGGGAAACAAAGACATTGAAATATCCTTTTCACCATACGATAATATTGAAAGGTACATATACGTAAATGGAAAAGAATTCATAAAAAGGTATATATACCCATCCAGTGTTCGAGTTGTTGGTATTGCTACAAGTTTCGCTGGCCAAAGATAAAGATATAATATCGTTATCGCCGATAATATCACCAATAACCAGAAATGCGGGGGAAACATGGGGAAAACGATGGAATTTTTCAGTAAAACTTCAAGACATGCCTAAATACACATATTTACATATTTAGGAATAAAAAATTGCAAAAAGAATACATTACATAATAAGTTTTCATTTAATGGGACCCAAAAAGCATGCGATGCCATAAAAAATCACTTTAATAGCAACCAAAATGAGTTTATATATTACAAATGCAGCTGGCATACAGTAATTAAGACACATAAAAGTAAATGAACTCAAAGAAAAAAAAACAAATATATGATTGATCCAGAACTTTTGTGGCCCATTAATCGTCAATCACCACTTTTTCCTTTGGTATGGTCCACTTGATAATTGGATGTGCTTATTTTTTGGATAATAAGCTAAAATGATTTGGTATCTGCACCGTTAACTCATTTTGACAAATCATTTTATGGTATGGGCCAAAAAATGAAATGAATCCAAATCTTAGGTGGACCGCACCACACGAAAAAGTGATCATTGAATGGCAACCATTAAAAAAATATCAAAATGGATGGACGGTGTAGATAAAACACATATATCATGGTGGGCCTTATAGAGTCCTGACAGACCATCCATCTCTAGGCTCCTGATCCGCGCCAATGCGGATTTTCCCCTAAGCGGAGTTATCGTGAGAACTTTCCGAGAACTCATCATATGTGATGTGAGTCCAAAATCTGAACGGTCCAAGTGATGCAGCACTCCATGAAACTTCTATGGTTCAACTTTTGCTTTCATCTAAGACTTCAGTGGGCCATTATAAAAGAAAACATTTTTTTTTTATTTGCATCTTTCTTTGCTATGGCCCAACAGAGTTTTAGATCAGGGTAAAATTTGGTCCCTGGGAGTTTCATGGGATGCCACATCACATGAACCGTTCGGATTGGAAGCCCATTACACGTGTGAAAAGATGCCCAAGTGCCTCGTGTGGCCGTGCCCGATAAAAAAGGACGCAGATTAGCTATGACAGGTTGAGTAGCGAGACTCGCTAATGAAGTGACGTCACCAAGTTATGTGGATCCTACCATGATGTATGTGTTGTATCCACACCATCCATCCATTTGGAGAGAACATTTTAAGGCATGATCCAAAGAATTAGGCAGATCCAAAACTATAATGGACCCCACCACGAAAACAGTGGAGTGAGTTACACCCACCGTTGAAACCTTCCTAAGGTCCACCGTGATGTTTATTTGAGATCTAATCTGTTCATAAGTTAACACAAACATTAAATAAGGTAAAACACAAATATCGACTTATTGAAAACTTTTGTGGCCATTAGAAATTTTTAATGGTGAGCGTCACTCTCTCCACTTTTTCTGTGGTGGGGTCCACTCGAGCTTTGGATCTGAATCATTCTTTGGCTCATGACCTAAAATGGTCTCTCAAAATGGATGGACGATGTGGATACAAAACATATATCATGGTAGGACCCACAGAACTTGGTGACGTCACTTCAGCAGCGAGTCTGGCTACTCGACCCGTCAGTAGCGCATCCGCGCCCGATAAAAAAGGGATCCGAACCCATTTTTCATCCAAGAGACCCTGAAACCCTGAATTCTTCCCCAAATCTCCGGATTTCTCTGGATTTATTTTTTTTTCCCATTTTCTTCCTAAATCAATTCCGTTTTCAAGTAACAATCTAATAGAAGAAAGAAAAAAAGAGAATCGAGATTTTCTTTATGGTAACCTACGAATGGCAAGCTTCAATTCAAATGGCCCACCAAATACAGCTTCCAATCAAGGCAATCTATTCTACAAGTGCGGAAATCCACCCTGTTGAAAGTCTCTCTCTCTCTCTCTCTCTCTCTCTCTCTCAATTTTTTCGGAATATTTCTTCCGACATGTTTCGTGTCATTGGACTACGATACCAATACTATCTGCCGATATATCAGCCGACTTCTCACAAAAAATAGATAAAATCGCCGAAAAATCGGCAATATTAGGAAATGAAAAAGGGGAGTTTAGGTGTCGCAACTCTAGTGATACTGAAATTATCGGCAATAATTCGATAATATCGCCGATAATTTAAACACTGTACCCATCCACTTACCTAAGATAGGATTGATTGGAGAAACGGGATTAGTAAAGCCAACCACAATAGTTGGGGAAGGCTATGATGATGATGAGATATGAAGATAAAAGAATATGGATGAATAGAAATGCATTATAGCCATGTGAATGGTATTTACTATCATCAAATTAGAAACAAAATGAATTAGTAATCTTTTCTACAGCAGGTTCAATGTGCTCCACACTAATTTCATATACAATACGCATGTGCTTGCGCAAGCATGCACATGTAAATGTATGTGCACAAATATCGAGGGCCCTTGTTACATAAGTTACAAACCGTGCAATTTGGACAAGGCATTTAGATGCCAGCCATAACTCTCCCTATAATTCCAACATGTTGAAATATGAATATATTGTTACTTGGGCTTGTGCATCTACATTTCTCCTAATAGTAGTTGTCCATGTGCTTTTCAATTTTGATCTAAGTTGTGCATCCGGTGTAAGAGTCAAAGAAATACAAATAAGCCTTGGATAAAATTTCCTTTGGTGGATGACACATACACATTGCGTGTGCTCAAATAAGCCTTGGACGCATGCATGCACACACGAGGGAGTAGATATGATGGGCCACATTTTATGCGCTCATGCACCAAAAAATCCCCCAAATTGAAAGACACTAGCTATAGAATATTTGGCGTTTTCTACGTTTATTGTTAACTGCTGTTGTGTTTCTTACTCAACCGTTATTGTTGAGCTACATATTAAAGGGCCAGTATTATTCAATCTGGGAGATTCTTGGCGCACCAAACATCCATAGTGGGGCCCATGATATCGATGGTTGAATCACTGGACCATGGGCCCCAACTACATAAGCAAACATTCAGCCCAAGCATTGTAGAATACCTCTTTTCTTTAGGGAGGAATCCCAGGCTTGGTGTGTGATGTGATAAAGATGTCTCTATCATGATGGATAGAGACCCTCACCAACGAACGTGTGGCAAGGGACACAGCATGTGAATTGGGATTGCCCACCTAGTAGGCCTTAGAGATGGCATCCCATTCTTGGAGCATGATATAATACAGATGTTTCTATTATAATAGATAGAGACCCTCTCCACCTAACACAGGGCAAGGAAGACACAAAGTGATTGGGACAATCCATCTAGCAGGCCCTTACATCGTATTGGTGCATGAAAGGAAAGTTCCTCCTACGAGACTGAAGTTTGCTACATCAATCCAAAGGCTTCAATTGCCTTGTTCTAGATTTTCAATATCCAACTCAGAGCTGAAACATTTCCACAACACATTTCCAAGTGTTGCAGATAAAAATAAAAAATAAAAGTTTTAAAAGAAGAAGACAGAAGAAATGCTCCTGATCTCCACAACAGTCATCCTGAAAATATAGTGGGTCCAATTGCATTCAACAATCAGGAAATGAAATGACTAATTGATTGGTACTGCGCCAAGCAATCATTTCACAACATATTTTGGATCTGTAGCAACAGGTTCAACAACCGTTCCATCTATGTATCCAATCAAACATCTCCCTCCAAGGTAAGTTCCATTAGCCTGGACCACCAAAGATAATTCCTTTTTGTTTAGTTTATGTGCAGCCATCACAGACCTGTGGTTCTCCATATTACTAGATGACCAAACTTCTCCACATGTATTTCCAAATCTGTTCAATCTGATCTCTTCAGTCAACCCACCAGTTATGCCATTATTTGTGGTAATGTTATTATTCATGAGAGTGGAGAGATTGAGAAGGATATTTTTCATAGAATTAGAGCTGGGCGGATGAAGGAGATATGCCTCTGCAGTTTTATCTGATCATTGCATACCAATCAAAGTATCAAGCTGAAGAGGAGATTTTATAGGATGGTTATAGGGCCAGTCACGCTGTATGGAACAGAATGTTGGACAATCAAGGAACATGTTCATAGGATGAATGTGACTGAAATGAGAATGTTGAGATGGATGACTGGCAAGATGAGGAAGGATAGAGTTAGGAATGAACACATGCGGGAGAACTTCAGTGTAGCACCAATACATAATAATATGAGGAAAAGTAGACTTAGATGATCTGGTCATATGCAACAGAGACCAAGAACTGCTTAGAAGAAGTGCCTTGGTTCAAGTTAAAGGCTCCAAATGGGTGAGGCAAAGGCCCAAAAGGACATGGGTAGACAGAAAACATTTGATGACATATGCTTAACAGAGGAGATGGCCCTTGATAGAGTGGAATCGCAGAATGGGATTTGTTTAGTAACCCCATTTAGTTGGGATAAGGGCTTGATGATGATCTACCAGGTCCTTACATGGAGAACTGAACTAAAATCCTCTACAACATCTGTTGTGAGTGGCAAGTACAACACCCAACCCCTATGAGACATGCCCTGTGTGTGCAACACCTACTCCATCCACTAGGTGTCTCTCAATGTTAGCCCCCAGCACAAAAATCAACTTAGTCCACAACTCAAGTGGGTCGCACCACAGTGAAAAATGGTGGGGGGACACCAACCATAAAATTCTGCGTGGGGCCCAGCACGATGTTTACATTCTGTCAAACACGTTCATAAGGTGTGAATCACCAGAATGAAGGGATTCAAAAAAAATCAGCCTAACCCAAAATTGAGGCGCCGTGTGAACTAAAGAAATTTTTGGAGTGATTTTACTTTGTTCCCCATGGTGTGGTTCACCAAAGCTATGGATTGGGCTTTTCTTCTCTTTTTTTTCTTCTTTTTTTTTTTTTTTTTTTTGTTTTTTGTTTTTTTTTTTTTTTTGTGTGTGTGTGTGTGTGGGGGGGGGGGGGGGGGGGTACAGTGAACTTGAGGGATGGACATAAAGGATCTCACACACAAACACGGTAGGTACCATAGTTTGTGTGTTGTGCGTCCCACATTGTTAAGTTCAGGCGTTGTGCATGCCACATTGTTGTGCAGGATGTTATGCATGACACATTGCTGTAACACACGTGCAGTTTCTACCTAGAGATGTCTGTATCACATCATAGTCAGCTTCAATGTTTGCTTCAAGGATTTTACCCTTGATGGAGATGAAATAAGTAGAATAAGATGATAGCTTACCGCCAGCTTCAAAACAGCAGTGTCTCATCCACCTTAAACATTCCATTTATGTATGAAAATCTAACCATTCATGTGCCTGAGTGTGGATAGATCACATCTAGAATGTCATACTGATCGAGCAACAGACTCTAACCATCTATCTGGAGTCTTGATTGAGATCAAATGGCTAAAAGTGGACAGAGGTCAAAACTACATTGGCAATATCATATGTTTAAGATTGTTCAATCAATGTTACTATTCGGCTATGCTCCATCCACAATAGGACCCACGATTTGCATCATACAAACTCAATATGCCACGTGCATGGTGGACGACTCACTATCGTTTCCAAAATGGTAGCAAAATACTAGTCTAAGATCTGCCAGGAGATACATGGTTGAATTAAAGAAGAGAAACCTTTCTTTGTAGAGAATCTCACTGTATATAACACGAATAGCTATGGACATTTTCACCCATGCAATATGTTTCAGATAAGGTAAAGTTTTGGCTTATTTAGAGGACATGAGGGTCTTTTGGGTATTTGGGGAATTTAAAAACATACAACCAACCAACCATCTGTTCAACTACACTCCTCCAGGGAGAAAATCATGATGCTTTGGCAGGATAATATGGATGATACAAAGGCACTAACAAATCATACAAATGGAAGACAATCAATTGAAATTAAACCGTGCGAATTGTGGGTTTAAATTCAAATGGGTTTTAATTAAAAAAATATATGTATTTGATTTTGTAACTTGTTGATTGGTGGATGTTAAATGGATGACCAAATGAACAGAGTCAATGGTCTAAATTCGACATATAAATTCTTATTAATTTGAGATTAGAAACACTAAAAAAAAATTGAAGATTGCAGAAATTTATTGAAGGCCAAAAGGCCAAAGAAAACAAAAACAAAGAAACAAAAGACAAAACAACAAGAAAAGAAAAGAGAGAACAGAAACCTGGCAGCCATACTACTCGACCAGGCCCAATGAAACTCAGGCTGGCCGTGGCCCAACACAAACAAATGTACCAAGGCCCAACAAAAGACCAAACGAGCCAGGGCCCAGCAGCAGCCTAGGAGGGGCAGATGCAAGCACCAAAAGAAGACCAGTCCAAGATGACTCTGAAGATCATACTGATGACCCGACCGGAGGGGGAGGAGATGTTCTGAAATCGGCGACAATTCCTCTACCACCAAACTGCCCAGAACATGGCCATGATAGAGAGCCGCCAGATAGATTTGTGATTAGGAGATAGAAAAGCACCACCATGTGATTAGGATGCAGAAAGGCAACACTAAATCAATCTGAAATTTGAAAAGTAACCTACCTAATGTATTTCCCACAACTTAAACAGCTTGATTGGCTAATACATGCCACATATACAGTCAAAGTGCCCACATATCAAACCCTCACACTCCGCAGGGGAACCAAATAACTCTCTCCCCTTGCAAACCACTATCTTTCTCTGCACATGCATTGCACATGCCATAACAAAAAAAAAAAAAAAAAAAAACCACTGAGGGTACTTTTTTCTAGATGTATTTAAATCTGCTCGCTTTTAACTTGGATGCAAAACTGAAATTGAATCTCAAAAGCCCATGCGCTAGTGCTGTTGGGAGGGTTGTAGTTGCACAATTGTAACAATGTCAAATGTGCAACTGTAATTTTCCCATATTATTTAAATATCAGAAGCATTTTATGATATTAACAAAGGATACTGATGTACATAATATATACATGAGAATTATAATAGTGATAGTATAAATGTTTCAGATATATAGAAAACAAAACACAAGACTAACTGCACATGATAAGAGATGAGTGGTCAACATGCATATCTGATTTTTATTTTTATTTTTGAGAGAGAGAGAGAGATAGAAAACAAAACACAAGACTAACTGCACATGATAAGAGATGAGTGGTCAACATGCATATCTGATTTTTATTTTTATTTTTAAGAGAGAGAGAGAGAGAGAGAGAGAGAGAGAGAGAGAGAGAGAGAGAGAGAGAGAGAGCATGCATATCTGATAAGCGAACTCTTCACAAAGCAAGAATCCATATTCCAACATAGGAGGTACAAAATGTTTCAGACTAGTAAAAAAACAAAAACAGGACTAACTGCACATATCAGACATGACATGTGAGTGCTCAACATGAAATATTTAATGGGCAAATTTTCACAAAATCAAATATCCATGTTACAACATAGGTGATATGAAATGAAACTTATAAAATGCAAATAACAATAAATTGTAGCTATAAAGATGTAATATAAATACAGAAGAAACGGATTCTCAGTGCATACCATCATGGGCAGAATCTGCTAATGATGGTTCCATTGTCTTAACAGCCTTTCTGTATTGCATGTTGGATATGCCTCCTTCATCACCAGACACATCATCCATATCCATGTCAACCTGGCAGGTTTAGTGTAAGAAATCATCCAAATTATCAATCCACAGGAACCCTCCATGTTAATTTCTTTCTGACTATGTGTATAAAGTAATATATTTCCAGCAACATGGAAAACAAGATCCACCTAACTCTAGAGACGGAACTATGACCATGACAAACTGAATTGCATGTTCATGTTTTAGGATTTAAACACTTAGCAAAACTGGAAGGTGTCTCATGCAAGGTGTTCCATAAAGGTAACAGCGGGCGTAGCAGTGTCCACAGTTAAGGATATGCTGAATCGGTGTAACGGGCAATATGGGGGGCGTAACGAGTGATACGCCCCTGTATTGGTCAAATTTTTTTCTCCAAAAAATCAGGAAAAATATTCAGAAAATCCGAAAATTATAAATATTCCAAATATGTATTCATTTATAATTTTGAACATGTTTGTGGTAGTGTGACGGTCCAATCTTTGGTGAGAAAGCTATATCAGGCTATCTGATAGAGTTATGAACCTAACAACCTAGAATTGATTGCAAACCTTTTGTATTTAATTTTCTAACTATAGAATATCTATGCAAATTTACTATAATGAATGTAATACCAAAATATCTCATATTTTCAGGATTTACTATTATTTATAGTATTGGTGCATTACATGCCTCGCAACTCGCATACATTTCATTTTAATATATAGAGTTTAGGGACTTTTGTATCGTATTATATAATTCATGTACCTAACAATTTGATATCATTTTCCCCCATAGATCTAAAAAATTAAAATTATATTGGGGTAAATAGTGTTGCCGATTCGAGGCTGATTTGGGGACCATTCGATGCCCCAAATTAACCTCAAATTAATGCAATCTATTAGAACTTATCCCACTAATGGATTGGTGAACATTTATTGGACAATGAAGAATGAAAAATATCAAGTGGTCCTATTTCACAAAAAAAAAAAAAAAGTGTTTGCAAATTAATGGTGAAAATTGTTCAAACAATTTAATTTTGGGATTGTGACTTGGCAATAATGGTTCCAAAATTTAATTGGTTAATTTTGAGTTGATATATACCCCATGTACAAATTTTTAGGGCCATGTATGTGTGGCCCACTCTCGATTATGTATCATATATCTATGTCATCCATCCGTTTTGCCAAGTCATTAAAGGGCATGGCAAATAAAAATGAGGCGGATCCAAATCTCAGGTGGACTAGTGGGCCTATATCTATGCCGTCAATCTCTTTTGTGAACACATTTTAAGGCATGGTCCAAAAGTTCAGGTAGATCAAAATTTCAGGTGGAAGTGAGTATCACCTTGAATGTGGGGGCCACCTTAATGCATTTGGTGTATATCCATGTGGTCCATCCTTTTTGCCAACTCATTTTAGGGCATGGTCCCAAAAAATGAGGCAGATCCAAATCTTAGTTGGACCACACAGTAGGGATTGAATTCCCACCATTAAAATTTTCTTAGGACCTTTTTTTTTTTTTTTGAAAGGTAACGATTTCTATTAATAATATGAAAAAAGGATTACAAAAACAAGGATAATCAACCCGCTGAGATAGCGGACCGATTATTCACCAAGAAAAAGATAAACCGCAACCCTTCAAGGATCCAACATTAGAAGCCCATTCTACAATCAGATATTTCGCCCTTTGAACTATACACTCGGCCGAGTTTGAGGTATCCATGAAACATCTCTCATTTCTCTCTTCCCACACAAACCACCAGACGGCTAGGAGGGCCATTCTCCAAATCTCCTTTCTTTGTTTGCCTAAAGAAGCACCTTTCCAAGCATTAAGCAGCTGACCGGTGGAATCCGAAAAGACCAGTACATTCCAAAGAGGGATAAGATCACTGGCCATATTTGATTTACAAGAGGGCAGAGAATGAACAAATGGTCTACTGATTCTTCATTTGTCATACAACAAAGGCAAACATTTGTGATTATCATGCCTCTTTTTCTCAAGTTGTCAATTGTCAGGACTTTTTTCTTCCAAACAAGCCATTCGAAGGCCGCTATCTTTGGAGGAACTTTAGATTTCCACACTCGTTCTCTCAAATTCTCATAATCGGCGAAGGATTCGCTACCAATAGAGATGTACAAGGATTTGACCGAAAAGGTGCTGGACTTGTCCAATTTCCATAGAAGGGAATCTTCACTATTCTGGACCGGTTTGTAAGAATTTATTTGAGTGAGGAGGGCCATATAATCTTCGATCTCCTAGTCCTGGAGATCTCTTCTGCACATAAGATTCCAAACAATTTCCTTCCCCACTATAGTATAGCAGTCTGCAACTTTGATGGATTGATTTGGAGCTAAACGAAATAAGCTCAAAAAATCTTCTTTGAGGGTAGCTTCTCCCATCCACACATCTTCCCAGTATCAGGTTCTTTTTCCATCTCCTATAGCAATACCAATGCCTTCTAAGGTTTCCTTCTTAATTGAAAGCACATCTCTCCACAACGCAGATGCTTTGTACCGAGACAACTCCTTTGTCCACCATCCCCCATCTAAACAACCATACTTACTTTTGACTAAACTATTCCACAAAGTTCAGTTTCTGTCCCAAGCCTCCAAATCCACTTACCTAAGAGAGCTAGATTCATTCTTCTGAGATCTTTCACCCCTGCTCCACCTTCTTTCCTTTCCTTGCACACACCTCTTTCCAATCCACCAGGTGAAATTTCTTCTCTTCCTTCCCTTGCAATAGGAAATCTCATCTAAGTCTTTAGGGTTTCCTTCTTAATTGAAAGCACATCTCTCCACAACGCAGATGCTCTGTACCAAGACGAATCCTTTGTCCACCATCCCCCATTTGAATAACCATACTTACTTTTGACTAAACTATTCCACAAAGTTCTATTTTCTGTCCCAAGCCTCCAAATCCACTTACCTAAGAGAGCTAGATTCATTCTTCTGAGATCCTTCACCCCTGCTCCACCTTCTTTCCTTTCCTAGCACACCTCTTTCCAATCCACCAGGTGAAATTTCTTCTTTTCTTCCTTCCCTTGCCATAGAAAATCTCGTCTAAGTCTTTCTAAAGTTGACAAGATCGAAGCTGAGCACTTGAATAAGGACATGAAGTATAGATACAAATTCGATAGTACCGCTTTTATCAAGGTGAGGCAGCCGCCCAAAGACAGGTATCTACATTTCCATCTTGTTAGATACTTCTCAAACCTAGCAATAACCTTATCCCATAAGAATAATGGGGGTTTACCTATACATAGTGGGAAGCCCACAAACGTGGATGGGAATCTTCCCATTGGACAATTGAAGAATTTTGCGAATTCCTGAACCTCTTTATCTTCCATGTTTACTCCAAACATCTTTGATTTTTCGAAATTTACTTTGAGGCCTGAGACTGCCTCGAAACAACGGATTATGGTACGCAAGTTACTCACCTCATCCTGATCTGTTTCACAAAACAAGAGCGTGTAATCTGCAAATTGAATATGAGATATCGCCATATCCATTCCTTTCAGTCTAAAGCCACTAATGATACCTACATCCTGACCTTTTCTTAGCATTTTCGAAAGGACCTCCCCAACAATAAGGAACAGAAAAGGAGATAACAGATCCCTTGGCGCAGTCCCCTAGAGTTGCTAAAGAAACCTTTAGGGGACCCATTCAGAAGAATCGAAAAAATAAGTTGAGCTGACACATTCCCTCATCCACCCTATCCATCTTGCCCCAAATCCCATACGATTGAGCATATACTAAAGGAAGCCCCAATCGACGTGATCATATACCTTTTGAAGATTGAGCTTCCATAAAAGGCCTTTAGAATCGGATTTGTGATTCGAATCCATACATTCGAAGGCAATAAGAGCACTATCAATAATTTGTCTTCCCACTATAAAAGCGCTTTAATTATCAGATATGATCTTTCCCATCACTCCTCTCAGCCTTGACGCCAGAACTTTAGCCAATATCTTGTAAGGCCCCCCGAGTAAGCTGATTGGTCTAAATTCTGATGAGGATTTAGCTCCCGTACTTCTAGGAATGAGGGCAACAAAAGAGGCCCCGAGATCTTTGGAGATCTGCCCTCTGTCATAAAATTCATTTATGAATTCCATAATATCATCCTTTAAAGTGTTCCAAAACATCTGAAAGAAAATCATTGGGAAGCCATCCAGCCCAGGGGCCTTATCACCACCCAACGAGCCCACCGCCCCTTTCACTTCCTCTGTCAGGAATCTGTACTCAAGAGCTTTGGATTCCTCTTCTAAGATTCCATCAAAAGGAAGGTGGTCTAGTCTCGGCCTGGACCAAGATTCTCCCTGAGAAGCTTGCTGAAATACTATATAGCCTCTTCGGAAATTTTATCCTTGTCCTCTATTCGGTTGCCATTTACTACAATGCTGCAGATTCTGTTAGCTCTAGCGCGCGCACTAGCTAAACTGTGGAAAATTTAGTGTTCTTGTCTCCCTCTTTAGGACCTTTTTTTATCAAGCTATTCTTTGTGTTCACCCTTCATCCAAGTCTATGTGACCTTATCAACAGGTTTGATGGAAAATAAACATTATAGTGGGCCCTAGGAAGATTTTAACGGTGGGCATTCAATCCCAACTGTGTGGTCTAATTGAGATTTGGATCCCTTCAGGGACCGTGCCCTAAAAAGAACCAGAAAAACTGATGGACAGCATGGATATACTACACAGAAACCAAGGTGGGCCCCACGCAACGAAACAGTGCATGTGCACTATGCTGCGTATATTGTAGAGCATTTAAAAAATAATTATAAGCGTGTGGCCGTGAAATAACTACGCAGTCCATTCATTTTATTTTTTTTTTCTAAGAGAGAAGGAAAATGAAAAGAAAAGGAGGGAAAGAGAGAGAACTGAAGAGAGAGAGGGCCGCACCACAGTAAGAAGGAAGAAGAAAAAGAGCTGCAGTTGCTGCTGCAGCCGCAGCAGCCCAACAACAACAACAACAACAAAAGAAAGTTTTTTTTTTTTTTTCGCTCTTTTCTTTTTCCCCTTCTTTCTTTTCTTTTCTTCTTCTTCTCCTTCTTCTTTTCTCGTGTGTCACAGCTTTTACAGGACTGTTTACAGACCCAAAAAACAGAGGTGCCCCATTTCGGGGCAATATTGCATAACGGTATCAACTTTTACCGTTACGTATCAGTCGTTACAGCTGATACATATCCAATTTTGAATACCTTGGTCTCATTATAACATTGGGGTAACAAGCTGTCCAGATTAGTTATGAAAGGAAAAGACACTTAAAATAAAAATGCATAGTAAAGACCATTGTTTCTAGCTCTGTTAACGAGTCATCAAGGTGACTCACAACAGTTAACCAACTGTAGAGAATGTGCATTTTAATGGTGCATAACAGCTCATGGTTTTAGCAGTACAGTATTTATTTTGTAGTTTGAATACAAGAAGGTGCAAAGATAAAGAAATAAGAGGTTTTCTTCATTTCCCAAATCGGTTCGACAAATCATTTCTTTCATTGAACATACTCATGTGTCCTTCAAAGCAAAACTATTGGAGACTAGAAGCATCAGAGAAGTCGTATTCTATCAGTCATGAAGTTATTGTGATCCAATATCATTTACTTCATCGAACATACTCATGTTTCCTTAAGAGTAAAACAATTGGAGATTTGAAGCATCAGAAAATGTCACATCATGCATCTCAGATACAGAGTGTGCACCCTCATACCCGAGTTACAGTCCATGACTCGTACACTAAATTTACATAAATCCACCTATCATACAATTATTAAGAGGCAAAATTACATGTATTCTAGATTGTCATCACATTAACACTCATACACTCAACTGTTTCCACTCCATCCATAACATTCTCATTCATAAAATAAATTCTCAAAACTAGTCTAAGTCCACCCATTTGGAACTTTATTCAGCTAAAATAATCAATCATCGTCTAACAAAGTTATAACTATAAATATTTTTAAATTTAATCAAACCAGCAGCAGTTAGAATAAATGGAAACTAAAACTCCTAAAAGAAATCTCAAAATCTATTCAACCATCTAATGCAACGAGCTCGTCTTCTGCCAAATACAGCCATGGGTCTTGAGTTTCATCCACCAACCCGGCTTCATTATCCAGTACCTGATTAGATCGTCCGGCATCGTCCGTCTTTGCACGGTTGTTAATCCACAACGCTAGCTGGCCAGGCTAGTGAGTGAACCCAGCATGGTTCATATGTAGTAGCACAATATAAGATAGCTCAAACTGAAATAGTGTGTATGTAGTATGAGCATGGATGCAAAGATGTCATGATATGTATGTCAAGTGGGATGATCATCCACTTGCTTAGGTTGGATATCCATCAACCCGAGAACTATACCCTCTAGACATCCGCCATGGGTAGGCATGGGCAATTTGTACCAGTCAAACATCCACCTAGGTAGGCATGCTCCGTGAGTAGGCTTCCACTATTGTGGGCATCTAGTAACAAATCTACTAGGAGTAACCATCCAGAGAGATCCCCCAGGAACTCAAGGCATAAGGTGTGCATGCATTTTCAATGGATGCATGTAATGTAAGCTCAATGTTTGTGCATCGATATGTACAATCAACCAGATACATTTCTCTGAGAGGAAACACGAAATCATGATATCAATGATTGGCATATGTGCATATTTAGCATTCATCGGAACCTTCCAAGGCATATATCATAAAGCAATGATCATAATTATACAATGTTTCAATAATCATACAGCAACTATATCAATCAGAACAATCTCAACCATCAAATCATCTATCTTAATCATGTAGATATGATACACATTTGGATTCACTCACCTATTTATGGTAAGGTCAAATCATTCAATTAATCTAACGCTTTGGAATCTATAGTTCGAATCCCTATTGAGATGATTTAACATTCAACAAGTTTAATCACATATTCTACTAGTAAGTGGGGTCCACCTTTGATTCCAGCAACATGACCCAACATTAATTCTTTAGTTAAATTTTGAAAAATAACAGGGACTATCGATCAATGCAATTGATCGATCGAGTCAACTTGAGAGCCTACATTGGATTGATGAAAATTCGAAATTAGTTCATTAATTATCTAGACATTTTTGGCCACCTTTGATCAATCAGACCCTGCTCATCGATCAATCGAGTGTGGTTGGATTAAATCAGTTTGCTCGCTGGATAATTTTGATCATCATTGATCGAATGAGTTCGATTGATCAGGATCATTCAAGGATCCCCTCAATCAATCGAACCTCGAACTCAACTAATCGGAAAAGTTATGAAATTTTTGAATTTGGTCATTAGATAAAAATTAACCCTCTTCGATCAATAGATCAAAGTCTGACGAGTTTTATCTGTTACATAAACCACTTTTCCAAAAATTCTCGAATTTTTCTACAATCCTTAGTTTTGATGGATTCCATTGATTATGGAATTGGGTCCAACCCATCCAATGATTTTCCTAATAATCGAATTCGGAAAAACCAAATGATTGCTCAAATTCTAACATCTGACATCTACGACTTGATAGTTGAAACTATTTCGACAAAATTATTATTAACTATAAAATTCCGCAAATTGCTTTGGGAAATCTATTCGTTAATCCAATATAAGATTTGAGGCTCTAACACAATTTGGCCCTAAGATCCATAGATTCATATTTCCTTAGACTGAAACAATTGGATTTCTCACAGTTGATCATCCTTATTGCAAAAACTTGTTCAAAAACAGTCTTCTATTGTTCAAAACTTCTCCCTTAGATCAAAACGATGAACGTAGGGTGAATCCACCACGTCCATTGGTTGAATCCAGGTTTTTAGGTAGGAAATTTATTATAAAAAAATAAAATAAATTTTTTTTTTTTTAAAAAAAAAAAAAAAAAAGATGAAAACTTACCAACGAAGACTCATTTCTCATTTCGCAGGGCCTCTCTCTCTCTCTCTCTCTCTCTCTCTCTCTCTCTCTCTATTCGGGTTTTCTACAGGAATTTCCTGCAATTTTTTTACATTTAAATAGAGAAAGCCCTAATTCTAGAATATTCCACCAGGAATCGCTGGTTTTGGCAAAAAAATATAATTTCTGTGATGTGGGGAATCGATCCACCGACCTATCCCTCTACCGAGAGTGCTTTTACTGATTGGCTAAGTGCTTGGTTTTATTAATAAAGAAAAAAAATAGATTATTAATTCGTTTGTAAAGTGTCTCATGTCTAACGACCCTAAAATTTGGTACACCTTATAATCATAACTAATAAATTTAATTTTTAGAATAAGAGAAAAAGCAAATCACTTAGCTAGTCGGTAGAGACACTCTTGGTTGAGAGAGAGATCGAGGGATCAGCTTATGCTGCCACGACTCTCGGTCGCGGTTGAGGTAGGAAGATCGATCCCTCTGACTATAATAATAACCTTTTGCCAAATTCCAGAAAAATTTCAATTTCTGGATGTGTTCATCCTACCTTAACTGGAGAGTTTTCTCCTTTAAGAGGATACGAGAGAGTGATCTCTTGCAGAAATCTAAAAGGAAGAGAAAACCCTAACGAAAGAGAGAGAGATGAAGGAGAGCTCAGATCTAGCATGTATCATTCCCTTTTTGTTTATTTTCTTGGTGTATTCAGTCTCGTTTTACTTGATCTCTACAATGGACGGTGTGGATCGGCAATACAACTGTTATTTTGGTCCATGGAGAGATCTCAGGAAAAGATGAAATGAAAATTCAGGTCTGAATGGTAGTTTTCATTGATTTAGTTTCGCTTGGCTGTTTTGGATCAGATCTGTACGGATCATTTGATCCTAGGGGCCAAAGGATATCATAGCCTTGAATTTCATATCGATCTAATCATCGGACGAACCACACAATCAGATCTAATCTCAGCCATGAATAATGTATAAAATAAGATCGTGGACTATCCTACGTGTTAAATTAGATCCAAGCTGTTTACATAAAGGACTAAACAAATCCATGGTCATGCTCGAAATTTGAGTAGGATTTGACCGTCCAATGGGCCATTAAAGTAGGCAGGAGGAATTGTTACTTAACATGCTTTGATTTAGAACTCGGGGTCATGAATGGTCTGGATCTAAGCAATTTATTGACCCATCCCCAATTTGGGATTTTGTGAATCAATGGATGGTTCAAATTTGTCCCAAATGATCAAAAAATCATTTAAAATAAGAAATTAGGGAAAACCAGATCAGATCGTCCAGACTTGGTGCAATAGCCCCAGATCGGTTCGATCGATCAAAGGCGGCCCAAAAATGTCAAGCAACCAAAGTTTGAAATTCGAAACGAGATCGATCGATCGACGGGGTACTTAGATCGATCAAAGACAAGAAGTCTCAATCGATTGAAGAGGGCAAAAAGTGTACAGAGAGTTGTGTTGGAAATTTGAATTTATTTTTAATCAAACGAAGTGGATTTCAATCAAACCTCGATCAATCGAGGGCAACGTCGATCGATCGACAATTAGCTGGGACGTTCTGTTCTATTGGAATTCAATGTTTTGTTGTATGATGTAAATTAGTAATAATCTTTGATTTTCTTGGAATATTGGGATGGTCAAAACACCATGGTTAATTGAATGCACCCCACATTGAAAAGAGATCATTCCAAATTTCGTGGAGGATAAAACCAAGATCAATGATGTGATTTCTATATGAACTTTAGATTTGGGGAAAATGATTAACCATGGGTGGGCCGATTGCTTAGACGTACGCCAATAAAAACGTAATTTGAATTACAATTATCTAGGTGATTGCAAACTAACTGATCTTGGGGAAACACCTTGGAATCCACATTATCATATTTCAGCTAAGTGATCCCAACATGTTTCCTGTTCGTTGTAATTTAAAATATGTGATTGCTCCAGGTATTGTATGCTTTTGTATAGGTTTCTTTATTGAAATTGTCTAAATTGTAATGATAATGTCGAACCATAATAACATACATGATTACCTTTAATATGGCAATTGCTAATATGATGCCTCAATCATCATCATGCATCCATGTCATGCATAGCATTCCTACGCTGATTTCCTAGGGGCACTTCCTGGAAAACCTGTAGGTACTTACAATACCGGGTGACCTAGGGGACCATCCGTAAATGCCCTCAATGTGTGAAAGCCTACCCTAGAAGAGAGATGAGGTTTGATGGAATCCAACTCAAGCAAGTGGATGAATCTACCCACTTGATGCATTCACGCATCCATGCATCTTTCCTACTTTATTTATGGCGTGTATGAACCATGATGGGTTCACTCACTAGGCCTGGCCAGCTAATATTATATTGATGGAAAAACTCTACACATTTTGTGAAAGATGAGACAGTTGCTAAATTTCCAGGACAAGAGGTTGAAACAGTGGATGATCCTCAAGGGCAGTGGCTCTATCTTGAAGAGGAGGAATTGAATGCTTTGAATTAGTAGCTTGTGGCATGGAACTAACATTATTCCTTTAAGTCATGCTTTGGAATTCAAAATTGATTAAATTATGAATGTCATATTTTATTTTAAGTTGACTATAATTTAATAAAGCCCCAAATGGGTCGGTTGTGGTGCGATGATTAAAATCTTAAGAAGATACACTACGCATGGAATGAATGATTTTGAATTCTATAATTGGTTGATATGTGTGAATGCTTAGTATTAGGTGAATGGTTGGAATAATTGAATGAGAAATGTCTTGGTGAGTGCTTAAGTCTATGAACTTAAGAGTACACTCAAATTATGTCTCTGGTCTGTATTCCGAATTGCGGGGCGTGACATTATGTGGGTCATAAAAATCAGGGTCGTTACAGAAAAAGTCATGTTCAATTAGCCAAAAAGCTAACGTGGTTGATACTTGATAGTAGTAGTCTAGTTAGTGACATAAGCATGGGGTGTTCCTCTTCAGCCCGTCCACTGGGACTACCAAAGGAACCAAAGAGTTGTACTGGTCATATACTGCATATATATAAACCATATGTTGCTTATACTAGCCCCATGTGTCCAAGGAGAACATTACAAAGTTGCATACCATGAATCTTATCTGCCAATGTGCCTGGAGCCATGTTTATGCCAAGGCCATATCATCTATTGCAGCATTAACAGTAGCATGCATGTTGCAACCTAAGGACTCCAAGAAACGTAGATTAAAAAAGAAAAAAATGAAAAGCAGGTACCTTTTTTGTTCTTACTCTCATTTTCATTATCATTTCTGGCAGTATTCTTAGTGAACAACTATAACGACCCGGAAAATTCCGTACCAAGACCCAAGTACCATCTTGATCAGAAATCACTTAGGATTATTTCTCTTAGAAATTTAACCTAAGTTACCTAGCGCTACGTTAGACTGGCTGTGAAATTAGTGTTGTTCGCTTTAAATACGTTCTGCAAGACTTAAAACTTGTAGAATCAATGACGCTATAATACCCTGAAATCTAGGATCCAACTCTAAACCCATTTGTTCTAGGGAATGTTTGGTAACTTTGTATTGGATCTAGACCGCACGTCGAAAGTCCGATATCTACAATCTCAGACCATTATGACCGCTTAGTTGGACTTGACAATCGTTTCAAAAATCAAGCCCAACTAATGTCCTGACGCAATTTTACGGAATGAAGAGAGTGAGAAAAGGAAAAGAATTAGAAAATTAATTCCATTTTTATGAAATCTAACACGTGTCATTTGCGCGTTATTTTTAAGCGTTCTGACCGTCAGAATTCAACCAAATTTCGCCCTCGGATCAGGAAAATTGGCCCTTTCATGTCATGGAACTTGTAACCCTGATTTAGGTTTGGTAACCGTCGAATTGAAACTGGTCCGCCACGGACGATCTGGAAATCCGATCGGACTGAAAACTTCACTGATTAAAGATCCGATGTTAGTGAGCTTAAGTCCGACCGCAATTGATAACAGGACCTCCAGAAGCGCTCCGTTGGATCGGAAAAATCCCGATTTGGATATAACCTAAGTATACCTTGACTTGAAGTTCATTTTCATTATGTTTGGGCTTATAAAAGGGCCTTAAACCCTTAGTTTTCTAACCCATACGAATTTCCCAAACCCTAGAGATTCCAAATAAAGAAAAGAGAGAGAAAGTGTGGGAGAATCCGGTGAAACTCCGTAGAATCCTTCCTAGTGCATCTATACTCTAAACCGGCGTATCTGAATCGTTCTTCCGGCGATTCTGACTCCGTTCTTGGGTAAGTTAAGCTAACCCTAACCTATTTTGAAGCTTAGACTAGCTGTAGTAGAGTGCTAGCTAACCTATTTCATGTAATAGGTTGCCGTTGGGCCGTAGACGAAGCGTGAGTGAACAAACTGAGTTCGTTACGCGTTTACCGGCGTAAGGTGCGGACTATATGCGCTTAGGTTATGGTTTTCAACCCTTTCAATGATAGTTAATGATTTATTCATGTTATGGATGCAATTACACATGCCAAATGTGCTGTCTGTTTTGTCTTCCGTATACATATGTTGTATATTGTAAATACCGTATTTCATGTATATGTTAGAATACACGTATACATATGGAATTTGCTGAATTGATTGCCATGATAAATTGTCGTTGTTATATGCTTAACATGTATGCGGCAACTCCTTAGCGAAAGGACTTGCTCTACTTTGCAATGGTGTCGACATACGTGATATATGTTGAATAGTGTAACCTAAGTGTTTGAATAAATGCCTAAGTGAGTTAATAGTTAGTAAAGTGTGATTGTTAAGATGGTTGAGATATAGATTTCAACCATAGTATTTGTATGTATGATTCCCTCCATGAATCATGTAACTTAGGTTGTCCATGTTAAATGAGTGTGTGATTTCTTCTATGGATTGTGTACTTAATTAAATCATGATAAATGTGAGTATCAATTCATGCATGTACTATTTACATTTCAAGCTATACTTCATTTGTTGTTCATGTGAATGCAGAATATGACTCATATGCTGGTTATTATCCTTGTATGTGAATGGGGCTGTGCCACAGTCCAGGTAATCGGAAAACGTTTCGCAGGTAGTGGTTGAGGTTGCTTTCGCCACACAAGATGAGTTTAGCAAATCTGAGTCGTGCTTGGGGAATTCGGCAGTGGTTAGGCTACACGAAGTGCTTATGCATTCTATGTCATTCAACTCAACGTGCGCTTGGCCTACTTAAGCTTATCAACTAACCCAATTGACCGATGCTTGTTCACCATGTTTGGTCGCCACTGTTTGAATCTAAGACACTGAGCTTACCAGTGTAACTCCGTTTAACCATGGTACCAAGATCCCCTAAGACTCATGAGCCGGGCATGGTGGTATGGGACACCGTGGTCGTGCTGTCAGCCTACGCTGGGGCCACAAACCTCCCTGTAGTGACCAGTGAGCACCCTACTCTGAGCAAATTATGGTGGTATGGGACACTATTTTTGCTGTCGGCCTACACTGATTGGTGACGAGCCCTCTATAGTGACCATGAGTTTATCCTAACACCGCATGGGGGCGACGAGTCCTGATGTAGTCTTAAGGATATAAATAGGCTTGTATTGATAAGGTGATGGGGGAGTGGAGCAACGATTGCGAGCAACAGCCTGGCAGCCCTTGCAGTGACCTAGAACGATACTATCGTATGAGATATCCTAGGACTGACGACTCTAGAAAGGATCAATGTTGGGAAATGATACAAGGGAGGTGTCTTAGCCTCTCAATACTGCTGTATGAGGACTAATAAGAACTGGGTAATCACGTTCATGATATCGCACTACATGTGTCATTGGCGTTAGTGTGAGAGTACAGTGGTAGTGAGTCATGCCGCGATCGTTAGATGATGTCGCATGAGGGAAATTGTGGTGAGGGCATGCATCATTCTTTATGTCATCCTTGCATTAACAAGAGATCTAAGACTTGTTTGATTGCACTGCCTTATCATTACTGCTTGATTGGATTGATAACATGTTAACTTTTATTGTATAGTACCACTGAGTTGATCACTCACTCCCACGTTCTGGGACGGTGTTTAAATACCAACCAGACTTTGCTTTAGATGCAGGTGATGACGATGCTGGCGAGGCAGGGCCAGACTTTGATGAGGACGAGGAGGCATTCTCATACATGCAGTTTTCAGGTGGGTTTGACTGAGCCTTGTCCTGACCAGCAGGGATTTTCTGGGATATGTATTGTATTAGTTTGAACAGTTCATGTATGTATTTTGAGACACAGATATATGTATATTGCCCTGGGCAGAGCACGCATCATTTGGGGATTTATTTTGAATCATGTATGTATTTAAGTCTTCCGCTTGCTTTACCTTAATATCCCTGAATTATGTCTGCTAATCTAGCTTGATCTATATCATGTTTTATGCATTAATACAAACAACATACAATCATCATCGAATATGTTGCATAAGTGATGTTTTGGAACTCGGGAGCTGAGTCATACTCGACCCTCGAATTTCAGGGCGTTACAACAACTGGACAAACAAGATTACTGTTACTAGAAAGGAAGACCATTATTCCAATCACCATTACACCCATGAATCTAAAGCATCTGAAAGTAGAGCAAGCTGTAAACAAGTATAACAGTCAAGTAGCAACTTATTTTAAAATGAAAAGCAGTAACATGCATAATATTGCCAGTTCCAGATGTATCTCCTTTCCCAGTAACCATGAATATGGTTGCTCCTTGAAATAGCTTCAGTTTCATTTTACAGCTCATTCCCTAATCTTCTAAGTTTCATAACTTTTTGCTATGTAATGATGTAAACGGATTTGAAGTTCCAACTTTTTTGTCATTACACAAATCTCCAATAACAAAACAGGAGCTTGACTCAAGGTTTTGATTCACAGCTAATGTAACAGCAGAAAGAAATGAATATGAAGCTTGAGGAAAAGCTTTTATGCTAACCCCTGAATTCAAAATGAAGAAATTCATGGAAAACCCAGAAAGAGCATATTCTACGAACATTAAACATGATAGCATCAGATTTACTTTTTTTTGTTCCCCATATAAATACTCAGTCATCAAAAAAGCAGAATTCCTAGCACAGTTCAGCTAATTCAAATTAAACAAACATTCAAATATTCTAAAGATGCTACATCAGACTAAGTTACCTCTTGGATACCGCACTCTTTGAGATCATCTCCGTTGAATAATGACTGCCATGTCAGTAAATTATTGAGTTAAAATAAAAACAGAAAAACACATTATGCATCTATATCTCAATTAACCACATAAGAGAATATAGTAAGTCTATAAGAGTGCTAAATGTTGTTTTAGTTATGTGCTCATACCAGATTTATTTTTTTAAGGAAGAAAGAAAAGAACAATCGATCACATACCTGGACATCTAACTGCAAGTACAAAGATGGAGCCTGTTCCCACTGTTCTGCCATCTTTTGTATTTCATCTGTTGTGAAACCATGCACATTCCTTGCAGCACAACCCTGTCTTTCCACAAGGATATTAACATCCTGCTATAATGATAACTCAATCCAGATTTCCTTCATATTATACCAGATTTATAACTGTCCACCACATGACAGGAAGCAAAAAACTTGACACCAAAAACTTCAGCAGTAACATTTTCTTCCACAAATGGTAGGAAGAAAAAATGATTCAGGTGAAAAATATCGAATGTGCTCTCACAGGAATGTCTAAAAGACCCTGATTGTAAATCAAAAACTTTCAGAAGATGTTGTGGTATATTCATTGAGAGACTGGTCCCCTTAATTCTCTTTTTAAGCTTGATATTTTCAATACAGAAATCAGAGACTATACAAGGGAAAAACCAAGTCTTGATGGAAAGTCATCAGTCAATACAAAGGAGTTGGAGTGAGAGTGCAAAATAAGCCTTTTTAACAGGACCGGAATCATAACACATCCTTTTAGTTCGCACCTTCAGTTTGCAGATGACACAATCATATTCTGTTATGCGGACTATTCAATGATTACCAATCTTCAAAAAACAGTTGCTTGCTTCCAGGTGGTTTCAGGTTTGAAGATCAATGTTGGCAAAAGCAAAATGTTGGGCATTATCTTTCTTCAAAAGGAGACCGGGAGGTTGGCTATGGATTTCAGATGCAAGGTCGGCTCCTTCACTTCTCCCTACTTGGGGCTTCCTCTATGCATTAGGAAGCCTCCAAAGCATTTATAGGACAAGGTAATAGAGAGAATTGAAAGAAAATTGTCTAAGTGGAAGAGTTGCATGCTATCTCTCCTTATGCAGTCAAAGCAGCCTTCCCCAATATGCCGTTTTACATTATATCCTTGTTCAAATGTCCGCAAGTGGTTCGGCAAAGGATAGATAAGTTGAGAAGGGACTTCCTATGGAGGGGATCAGAAGATAGTGACAAGTTTCATCTTTTGGGATGGGAGGAGGTGTGCAAGCCTATTTCCCTAGGCAGTGCAAGATTATGAAACTTATCCACTATGAACCTGATGTAGAGCGAGTCGCGGACAGTTTCATGGCCAAGATGGATCAAAAAAGGCCCGATCGACGACAAAAGTGATCCGGACCATCATAACTTAAAACGGACATATCTCGCAAACCAAAATGAACTATCGGACATACCATATATAATTTTGGGGTAGGACGAGCTACTTAAGCCACCCAAACCCGCTACGCCGGGTTGCCCACGCCGAATTTGCAAAATACCATCAGATCGATGATCGAAATCCAGTTTTAATTTCATTTTTACTATTTATAGTACATTTTCGTTTTGAGTATAACTCTTCATCCGTTGGGCTTTAGGAGTTGCGCCCAACATGAAAAGTGCCTAGAATAATTAGGAGAACAGCATGGTGAAGCCAAATAGGACACTTACTATCAAGGTGTTCCGTAACAGTAATGGTGGCCGTAATGGCCACCACCGTTACCTTTACAATACGGGGCATAACGGCTACTACGGCCCCGTAACGGCCGTTAGGGTCTCTCTTTTTTATTTATTGAAAAACCCCCCGAAAAATCTATATCTGCCCTGTAATGTTAATTAAGAAGTATGAAAAACCTGTATGTCCCATAATAGACCATTACGAGGCTATTATGGCCTTTATAGGGGATGTAACATGTTGTTAACGGCAATTACATGTCATTTTTTTCCATAACGGCTGTTACGGCCGTTACGACCCCGTGAGGTTGTAACAGTTGCCACTGTTACCTTTACGTAACGGCTTTTACGGCCCCGTAACGGCCTTTACGGCAAACCATGCTTACTATTTTTGGCCGGAAACCATGCGCACTAGTAGGAATCAGAATCATCTATAAATAGTAAGTTTACTATTTATAGTAAGTCGCGAATTCTAGGAGTTTTAGTTGTAGTTTAATTCCGAAACTTCTTCCATGGAGTAGTACCCCTATTTAAAGGGGTGCAAACTCGTTTATTCAGATATCAATCAAATTACGAATTTTCTAGAATTTATTTCTATTTTATTGTTTCTTTTCTCATGGATTCGAGAAATCTCTGTGAGGGGTCCAGAGAAACTCCGTGGATTCGCGGATCTATGGCTTCTAACGACGGGTTGGGCAACAATCTCATGGACGGTGCTCCAGGAAATTACCCGTTTAACAACAGCGACTTTCAGCGAGAGAATCGGCAAGTTATGCAAGGGCTTCCATCGATTGCATGGCGGATCGCATGGCGGATCGCATAGCGGATCACATAACGGAGGCCCTAGGGCAAATCCCTATTCATGGTGGTGATCCACCCCCAGCAGTTGTTGGAACTCGTAATCGACCTGATCACAGGATGGTGTCAGCGGTGAACCAAAGGATCATCCCTGAGGAAGAGGCATCCAATGACGAGGAGGTTGATAACATGATCCTCCAACATCCGAGACAAGGTGGTGATCGAGCAGATCGGTTAGATCGAGAGTTCAAGATGAAGGTCGATATCCCTAGCTTCAATGGCCAACTTCACATTGAGGATTTCCTCGATTAGCTTTATGAAGTTGAGCGATTCTTTAATTATATGGAGATCCCTGAAACGAAGAAGGTCAAACTTGTGGCTTACAAGTTGAAGGGCGGAGCTTCCGCTTGATGGGAGAAGCTACAAATAGCATGGACGAGACAGATGAAAGCACCAATCTGTACATGGCAGCGGATGAAGCAGCTGCTACGCACGCGATTCCTCCCTAGCGACTACGATCAGGTACTATTCCAATAATACCAAAATTGTTGGCAGGGTAGTCGATCGGTGAGAGATTACGCAGAAGAATTCTACATCTTAGTGACGCATAACGATTTTGTCGAGACTGAATCACAAAAAGTTGTCTGATTCAACGGTGATTTACGTATGGCTATCCGGGATCGAGTCCAGATGCAAGCCGTTTGAACGATGAATGATGCAATCAAATTGGCTACCCAAGCAGAAGCACAGCTTGAATGCCCCAACACACGGACTTATCCTACCACCAGGGTCGCCGCAGTAGGTCCGTCCCAGGAAGCTCCACAACTCGAAGGGAAGAGCCTGTTGGAGTGTGCACTCAACCTCCTATACCCATGAACCGAGATCATGGAACACCTCAAGATGGTCCTTCAAATGCTCACTGAAAATAAATTGTATCTCAAATTAAATAATAATTAAAAAAAAAATGCAACTTCATGACCGATAGCGTGTTGTTTTTAGGCTTTGTCATGACATCCACGGGCATTCGGGTGGATGAGGAAAAGGTGAAGGCAATTAGCGAATGGCCAAGTCCCACAAACATTCACGAGGTATAGAGTTTTCAAGGACTAACGACATTCTATCGTTGGTTTGTGAAGAATTTTAGTACCGTTGTGCCGTCAATCACAGATTGCATGAAGAAGGGACAATTCCAATAGACTGACGAAGCCGACAGGAGCTTTGCTAAAATTAAACACAAGTTGTCCACAACCCCGGTTCTTGTACTTCCCAACTTTGACAAACTATTCGAAGTTGAATGTGATGCTTCATATGTCGGGATTGGGGGAGTCTCGTCTTAAGAGGGTCGGTCAGTAGCCTTCTACAGTGAGAAGCTTAGCAATGCACGCAAAAAGTAGTCTACATATGAGAACGAATTGTATGCAGTGGTCCAGGCACTGCAACATTAGTGACATTACTTGATTTAAAGGGAGTTCATTCTTTACACAGACCATTAAGCTCTCAAATTCATTAATAGTCAAGCTAATGTAATCATGTGCATGCTAGATGGATTTCATTTTTGCAGGAATTCATGTTTATGCTTAAACATAAGTCTGGGCAACAGAACAAAGTAGTCGAAGCACTAAGTCGCCGTGCAACTTTGTTAGTCACCATGAGCAATGAGGTTGTCGGGTTCGAGCGCCTCAAGGATATATACACCAACAACGATGACTTCAAGGACGCATGGGTTAGATGCCGAGAAACCTATATATGCAAGACGAGTTCCTTTTCAAAGGGAATCGACTGTGCATTTCCAAAAGCTCGCTAAGGGAGCGGATCATCCAAGAGCTATATGCAGGTGGTCTTAGTGGACACCTAGGACGGGACAAGATGCAAGCTCTTATTGAAGAACGGTAACACTGGCCACAGTTAGTATGTGACATGGGTAAAGCGGTGCAGCGTTGTCATGTCTGCCAATTCTCCAAGGGACAGTCTCAGAATACGAGCCTTTACACCCCGTTACCCGTGCCTAATAGCCCTTGGGAGGACCTATCAAAGGACTTTGTGTTAGGTCTCCCATGAACACAGCCTAGCATGAATTTGGTGTTCATGGTAGTAAATCATTTCTCTAAGATAGCACACTTTACCCGTGCAAAAAGACCCTCGACGCAATGTAAGTGGCGAATTTATTCTTTA
Organism: Magnolia kwangsiensis; assembly: GCA_037074715.1. Classification (NCBI taxonomy): domain Eukaryota; kingdom Viridiplantae; phylum Streptophyta; class Magnoliopsida; order Magnoliales; family Magnoliaceae; genus Magnolia; species Magnolia kwangsiensis. Next base: position 106,939,585 of record CM073576.1, on the reverse strand, counting down.
GAGAGGTCATGCGGCCATATATGGTCCCTAAGACTATCACTTCTAACCGTGATACGAAGTTCATTAACCACTTCTAGCAAACTTTATGGAACCACTTAGGTACATGACATCGATTCATCAGTGCCTACCACCCATAGACCGACGAGCAAACTAAAGTTGTGAATTGCACGTTGAGGAACCTCCTTCGATGTATTTCAAGAGAAAAGCCAAAGCAGTGAGATTTAGGCCCTGTTTGTTAAATCTAAAGTCTAAAGACTGAATCTGAAATCTGAAGCCAAATTTTGAAATCTAAAGCCTGAATCTGAAATCGGGAGTCAAAAAACTTGTTTGATAATTATCGCTGAAGTCTGAAAATTAACTACTGAATTTGAAACAACCTGTTTGTTAACAAACATCTGAAATGTCTGAAATATGTTAATTTGACACATTTGCCCATATCTCCCGTTTGGAAATGCTTTACATTATAAGGAAATTATTTTTTATTAAATGAAAGTATGGGCCCAAAAATGAAGTAGACCCTAATCTCTAGTGGACCACACCATCAGAACTGGTGAGGCAATGGTGCCCACCTCGGGTGCATTTGGACACATGCAGATTGGGTAGGATGCGGATTTCTTGCAAAAGGCTTTCACAGGAAGCTTCTATGCTGAGAACCTATGTGGGGCCCACCATGATGTTTTTGATAAATCCACCACATCCATCCATTTTGTGAGCTCATTTTAGGAGAAGAGGCCAAAAATGAGCCAGATCCAATACTCAACTGGGCCAAAAATGTGAGAATTGAACATCCATAGTTGAAATATTCGTGGGGCCACAGAAGTTTTGAATCAGGCTAGTATATTTGCTTTCAGTTCATCCCAGTAGGAATGACGTTATGAACGGTATGGATGGCATGTAAGCATCATTGTCGACCCCAGGGAGGTTTCAACGATAAGAATTTCCCTACCCACCTTTTCCTTTACTGTGGCCCACTTGAGCCTTGGATTTGACTTATTTTTTGACTTTTATCCTAAAATAAGCTCAAAAAACGGATGGACGTTGTGGATATATCAAAAACATCATGGTGGGCCCCACGATGGTTCCCAGCACAAGAATTTCCTGCTAAAGCCGTCCGATTGGGTACTGCTTCACCAAGAAGCAAATTTCCCCCATAGATTCTCACGCTGGGATGCAAGGTGGGGCCCATTGTGATGTTTGTGGGAAATCCACCCCGTCCGTCAGTTTTGTGAGCTCATTTTATGACTTTCCACCAAAAATTAGGTGGATCAAAAACTCAAGTGGGCCACACGAAAGAAAGCAGTGGGGATTGAATTCATGTTTTCGGCCCACTTGGGTATTGGATCCAGCTCATTTTCGGTCCCATGTCCTAAAATAAAATCACAAAATGGATGGGCGGGGTGGATTTCTCACAAACATCAAGGTGGGCCCCACCTACATTTCCAGCACAGGACCTTTTGGCAAAAGGCTTTCGCAAGAAATCCCTCCAGCAACGTAGTGGATTTGGATGCGATTGCCTGCTAACTTGCCATATTACACATGGATTTTGGGTGGGGGCCATTGTGATGTTTGTGAGAAATCTAACCCATCCATCCATTTTAAGAGCTCATTTTAGGACATGAGACCAAAAATAAGGTAGATCCAAAACTCAAGTGGGCCACACGAGAGGAAACATTGGGGATTTAGTGACCACCATTGAAATATTTATATGGCCATAAAAGTTTATTATCCAAGTTTTTGGTGTTTTCACTTCATCCAAGTGAAAATGACCTTATAAATGGGTTGTATGGCATATAAACATCAAAGTGGAGCCTAAGAAGGTTTCAACGGGAGGCATTCCTTTCCCACTGTTTCATCTCGTATGGCCCACTTGAGTTTTGGATCCTCCTTGTTTTTGGTAGCATGTCCTAAAATAAGCTCGAAAAATTGATGGACGGGTTGGATTTCTCATGAACATCACAGTTGACCCCACCTTACATCCCAACGCCGAACCTCCTAGGAAGGCTTTAATGGGAAAGCCGCTTCATCCGCATGCCATCCAGGCAATGCCGGCCAAGAAGGGATACCTTATTAGTGGATCTATGGGGCCTACTGTAATGTATACGTTTTATCCACACCATCCATACACTTTTTCATATCATTTAGGGGCATAAGATAAAATTTTAAATAATAATAATAATATGAGGTAGATATAAGGCTAAAGTGGGCCACACTGTAGAAAAGAGTGAAAATTTGGCACCTACCGTTGAAAATTTCTTAGGGCCATAAAAGCCCTAATCAAGTTGATATTTGTCTTTTTGCTTTTTCATGAAGAGGTTACATGGGAAATAAACATCACATTGGATTCTACAAAAGTTTCAACAATAGTTATTTAATTTTTGTTGGTTTCTATGGTGATGTGGTCCACTTGAGTTTTACATGTAGCTCATTTTTGGGCTCATGCTCTAGAATGATCTGAAAAAGTTGATGGACGGTATAGATTTAACACATAAATCATGGTGGGCTCAAACAAGTGCCCCAAGTTAAAAGTTGGGATGTGCATAACACAAGGAAGAAAATCTCTCACAAAGGACAATTTTGGATTTTTTAAAAAAATAAAAATCACGAAGCGCATACTTGATTCCCCATTAAGCTAGACTCCCATCATGGAAAATTTTCGACATAAAATGGTGGAGCACTTTCCTTCTTCCGCGTTAACAAGCACCCACTAAACGTGGAAAATTTTCCAAATTCCGCATTAAGTACAAAAATTCAGCGTTAACAAACACGCCCTTAGCCTTGTCAAGCGGAGTTTGCATTTAACAACATGGTGAACCGCTTGACAAGGAAGTACCCGTTCCAGGTTATTTAAGGCCAAGTACCCCGCCACACACTTGACTTGGTCCCTTTGACCAAGCTCCTAGGTATGAGCGTTGTAACATAACATATGGCAAACAGGATCATGGGCATTCATGCTGAGGTGCAAGACAAGTTACACACCTTGAACGACAAGTACAAGGAGCAAGCCGACAAGCATCGGCAACAAAAGGTGTTCGAGGTAGGCGACCAAGTTATGGTCCATCTAGTAAGGAGAGATTTTTGACCGGGACGTACAACAAGTTGAAAAACAAGAAGATTGGACCGATACCGATCCTCCAAAAGATTAATGACAACGCTTACATTGTTGATCTTCCGGACGACATGGAGATCTCACAGACTTTCAACGTTGCAGACCAGACCAAGTATCACGAACCAAACCAAGGCGAGAACTCAAGGATGAGTTCTTTTGAAGTGGAGGGGACTGATGTAAAGCGGGTCGCAGATAGTTTCATGGCCAAGATGGATCAGAAAAGGCCCGATCAATGACAAAAGTGATCCGAACCATCATAACTTAAAACGGACGTATCTCGCAAACCGGAATGAGTTATCGGGGCATACCATATATGATTTTGGGGTAGGACGAGCTACTGAAGCCACCCAACCCTGCTACGCCAGGTTACCCATGCCGAATTTGCGAAATACCATCAGATCGACGGTTGAAATCCTGTTTTAATTACATTTTTACTATTTATAGTAAGCTTTAGTTCGAGTATTAACTCTTCATCTGTTGGGCTTTAGGAGTTGCACCCAACATGAAAAGTGCTTAGAATAATTATGAGAATAGCATGGTGAAGCCAAATAGGACACTTACTATTTTTGGCCGAAATCCATGCATACTAGTAGGTATCACGACCATCTATAAATAGTAAGTTTACTATTTATAGTAAGTCGCGAATTCTAGGAGTTTTAGTTGTGGTTTAATTCTAAAACTTCTTCCATAGCTTAGTACCCCTATTTAAAGGGGTGTAAACTCCTTTATTCATATATCAATCAAATTACGAATTTTCTAGAATTTATTTCTATTTTATTGTTTCTTTTCTCGTGGATTCGAGAAATCTCTGTAAGGAGTCTAGAGAAACCCCGTGGATTTGGAGTAGTTATCCTAGAGGAAGACGGTGCTTGACCTCTACACGTCCTTCCCTGCGTCAGAACCAGGTTCTCCTCAGCAAATGGCTATGGCGGTTTGGGATGGAAGAAGGACATTTTTGGCATGAGACAATTGCTTGCAAGTACAGCCTTAAGGAGGGAGAATGGGAGGTAAAAGAGTCCTCTGTTTATTGGGCTTCTCATACATGGAAATAAATCTCGACTTTGAGAAGGAACGTCAAGGAAGATATCTCTCTCTCCTTCGGAGACTGCTAGAATCAGATTTTAGGACTCTTAGTGTGGCGACCACCCTTTGCACCTTGACTTCCCCAGATTGGTTAGTCTTGCAATTTCCAAAGAGTTGAAAGTGACAGATTGCTTCTCTCATAGTGGATACTCGACATATTGGATGCCCTCATGCAGGAGGAATCTTACAGATAGTGAGATGGAAGAGCTTTTCTCTCTTAGCCTGACTCCAGTTTGTGTCTCATTCAGATGGGACTGATTCTATGGTGTGGGCCAACACAGCTCAAGTCGATTTACAGTTAGCTTTTTTTATAAAATGCTTTGTGCAGAGTCAACGTGCTTAGATGGGGCTCATGCTTATCACTTCTGACTTTATGAAGCACCTCCTAAGGCTACCACTTTCACTTGGGGGGCGTTTGGCATCTCTACAAATAGGAGCTTATTGGTTTATTTCTAAAAAAGAAATAAGCTTTTAGACTGTTTAGTAAAAGTCTAATCAGAGTGCTTATTTTTTAAAAAAGTAGCAAATAAGCTCTGATTTTATAAGTTGGGGAGGGGTCACTTTTTGAAATGGAGCTTATTTGACTTAAGCGGGTAGACATTTTTAACTAATTTTTGGACAACTTTGTCCTAAATCTTTTCCAATAATTCCCATCTTACCCTCTTCTCTTCTTTACAATTTCTTCAAGGTAGGCCCACATGATGAGCGAACCATATTGCAGGTGGGTCCCAGATGACAAATGGTCCACATCAAAGGTGGGCCCACATAATGCACGGTCACATCAAAGGTGAGCCCCACATGATGGATGGCCTGCATCAAAGTGTGGCCCCACATGATGGACGATCCACATCAAGCACGCCCTACCTGATGGATGGTCCACATAAAAGATGGGACCCACATGATGGATGGTGGACATTTAATGTTGGACCATGTACATGATGAATGACCCATATTGAAGATGGGCCCCATGTGATGGACAGTCCACAGCAAAGGTGGGATCTACATGATGGATGGACATCAACATGATAGAAGGTTGACATTAAAGGTGGGCCAACATGATGAATGACCCATATTGAAGATGGGCCCCACATGATGGATAGTCCACAGCAAAGGTGGGACCTACATGATGGATGGTGGACATCAAAGGTGGGTCCCACATGATGGACTATCCACATCAAGTGGGCCTCACATGATAGATGGTCCACAACAAAGGTGGGACCCACATGATGGGTGGGGGACATCAAAGGTGGGCCCCTCAAGATGAACAACTCATAATGAACGTGGGGCCCCACATCAATGTGGGCCCACGTAATGAATGGTTCAGATCAAAGGTGGGCCCCACATGATAGATGGCCTGCATCAAAGCATGGCCCAACATGACGGAACATGCACATCAAGTGGGTCCCATTTGATGGGCAGCCCCCGTCAAAGGTAGGACCCACATGATGGATGATGGTCATTGAAGGTGGGCCCACGTGATGGTCAGTTGACATCAAAGGTAGGACCACATGATGACCGACCCATATTGAAGATGGGACCCCACACAATGAATGGTCCACATTAAAGTGGGCCCACATAATGGACAAAGTTGGCTTTACATGATGGATGGCCCACATCAAAGTGTGGCCCCTCATAATGGACGATCCACATCAAGTGGGCCCCACCTAATGGACAGTCCACATCCAAGGTCTCGCATGATGGATGACCCATATCCAAAGTAGGCCACATGATGGATGATCCACATAGGTGCGCCCCACACAATGAATGGTGGATATCAAAAGTGGGCCCCACATGATGGACAATCCACTTTGAAGGTAGGGCCCACACTATAGACATATCAAATGTGGACTCCAAGTGATGGGTGATGGTTAGTGGACATTGAGCGGCACCACATAAAGGACAGTTAGCATTGATGGTGGGCCCCCCATGATGGATGACCTACATCAAGGTGGGCCCCTAATGATGAATGGTCCACATCCAAGACAAGCCTTGCTTAATGCACGGCCCACTTTGAAGGTTTGGCTCACACAATGGATGGTCCACATTAAAGGTGGGCTCCAAATGATGGTTGATCCACATCTAATGTACGATATAATGAATGGCCCAAATGTCTTAAAATATGAAGATTGTAGTCATCCATTCTTTTGTCATTTGGGGCATGGTTCATCGATGGTGAAATCCACCAAAACAACCATTGGATTGCTCTTATAATAGAGTTATTGTAATCTTTTAAAATGATGTCAACTACCCATAAAAAAAGCTCTTATTTGAATGCTTTACCAAACGTGCTTATTTCAAATAAGAGATTTATTTTTTTTTACTTGAAAAAGTGATTTTACCAAATGAGTTTATTTAAAACAAGAGCTAGAACAAAAACAGCTTATTGGAGTAGCTCTTATTGAATTAGAGTAGAGATACCAAATGTCCACGTTCAAAGTATGAACGCATTTCTTAGCCTTATTCATATGATGTGGGCTATGCAGGTTTAGTGAGAGAGCTCATTTGGGCATGGAATGCGAGGTGTGTCTAACAAGGGCTATTTGCCAGTTGATTTTGCTTGTTGGGTGAGGAGCCTAAGGTATTCAGTAACGGTAACGGTGGTCATAACAGCTACTATCGTAACCTTTACAATACAGATCTAATAGTTGTTACGGTCCCCGTAACGGCCGTTATGATCTCTTTTTTTTATTAGAAAAGAAACCCGAAATACCTATATATGCCCTATAACGTTGAAAAAAAAATCTGAAAAACCTATATTTACCCCGTAAGGTATACAAAAACAGTTACATTATGGCCATCACATAACGGTAACGGCCATAACCGTTATGCGCTACGAGGCTGAACTGGCCATTACAGGAAAAACTGCTTGTAACTGCCCGTAACAGACCCATAACAGTCCAAAAACAAGTTTTTAAAAAATATATATATCATAACGGCCGTTATGGCCCGAATCTTAATGGTTACGGCCACCATTACCATTATTGAACACCTTGATTACGAGGTTGTTACGGCCTTTACAAGGGGCATAACAAACCGTTAATGGCAGATACATGTCACTTTTTTCGTAACGGTTGTTACAGCCGTTACAACCCCATAACGTGTAACGGTTGCCACCATTACCTTTATGTAACGTCTTTTATGGCACATCATGGGTGGGCCATTTGGGGTGAGCAGAATAGATAGTACTTCCAAGACTCGTCAAGATTGAGTGAGTCATGGTGGACTCCATCAAAGTGTCCATGTCTAAGTGGGTTGAGCATGATTGTATTGAGGCAACGCTAGGGTTATGAATCCTTCGGGTTCCTTGTATTCTTTTCCTATCCTGCTTTGCAAGTGGGCCTTTAATAAATTTTCCATCATTCCTCAAAAAAAAAAAAAAAAAAAAAAAAAAAAAAAAAAAAAAAAAAAGCATCCGTATGAATATGTATTTTACTTTGCTATTATTTTTGTAATAGAGCTATTCAATCAGCTATGCCATATGAAGTATATTGTTGGCCAATTAAGAGGCAACATGTGAGAGGATGAGCCTTGCAAAGATGAGGATGTTGACATGGATACGTGGGAAGACAACGAAGGATACATTCAAGAATATGGGCCACCAATGCAGCCTAAAAGGGGCCCCTATAGGAGATAAAATGACAAAAAGTTGATTGAGATTGCCCAGCCACATGCTATGGAAACTAGAGATGGCCCCAATAAGGACGGAAACTTTGATTAGGGTTGAACGGCCTAAAAAAAGGATGTGAGGAAGACATAATAAAGGGATTGGCTTGAAGTGGTGAGAAGGATATGGAGCCTTCTTCGTCTACCAAACAAGAAGCCTTACATGGGAATGATTGCGAAAGCAAGATTGATAAACCAACCCCAAATAGCTGGAAAAAAAAAAAGTGCTAATGATGACATGTGTGTATCATTTTTGTAAACAGATATAGACTGGCAGGTAAGCTTGTACAGAATCAATGTCATCAACATAATAATCCTTTATGCCTTACAAAGGCGCAAGCCATAACCCATGAAGTGTGTTGTATAATAAAAATGTGTATGTAGATTATCCAAGGGTCCTCAAACTTGATAATAATCTAACACATACTGGAATTTAATGAGCTATTAAAATACCTCACTGACCAAGAATGAAGCCTTAGATGCAACCAATTGGGAAAACAAGATTTATAAACCCAACCCCAAATAGCTGAGAGAAAGCTGTAATGACGATGATGCATCATTTTGTAAATTAATAGATTAGCAGGTGAGATTGGATAAAACTGGAGTCGCCAACTTAATAATCCTTTATGCCTGAAAAAGACGTGAATCATAACCCATGAGACCGTAAGGTCTAATAAACATAGTGTATGTAGATTATCCAATGGTCCTCAAAACTTGTCAATAAGCCAACACATATTGGAATTTACTGAGCTGTTAAACCATTGTGTGCACTAGCAATGAGGATGAGGATGGGCGGAGGACAACAGAAGATTACAATGGAGGAGAAGTGCAAGTAGAAGATGGAACAGAAGGAGAGGAGTACAGCAGGGGAGGAGGAAGAAGTAATAGAACAGAAGATTACAGTATGGGAGAAAAATAAGTAAAGCGGAAGATTAAAACATGGGAGTAGTAGAAGTACAATGGTAATTACAACAGGGGAGAAGAAGACGACGAAGAAGAAGTACACCAAAAGATTAAAATAGGGAGGACTGGAATCAGGCTGATGACATCGCAGAGCTCTACATACCCAGGTTGATGTCTAATATCATCCAGCACCATCGGAAACGCATCAATACGCCATCATAAATGATTCTGACTATTGGGCAGATGTTTGGCGAACAGTGGGGTAGAGAGAACTGATCATGAAGTCCCTTAATACCAAACTAGTTGACGGAACATGTGTGAGAGGTTGCCAAAATATTTTGTTGGTGTTGTTTAATATATATGTGACACAAGCACTATGGTCCCGGATGCTCCCCATATCTAAGGCCCACAGTCCTCCAGGATATCTTAGCAGAGAACATGTGAACCAGTGTGTTAATGGATAATCTTGCCTGTGTGTGTTTTGCTCCAGCCCCTTTGTTCACTGCTTGATAAAGAGATTGTTATTTATTCGTGGGGTCATGTGCCTCTTAGCTGCTCCACCTAATGAAGCCAGGCATAATTTATATTTTAATCATGCCGCTGAAATTGGTAAGTTTAAGATATTAGTTTTACTCAGAAGATTGAATTATGCTATAAAAGAAACCGGCACTTTGAAATGTTATTCATGATTTGCTTATTGCTAAATTCACAACTACATCCCAAAATAAGGAATTGTCAGCTGAGGAGACAACTTCAAGCAGATATTGAGTTCTGATTTACATAGAAAGCATGTGCCCCAAGAGGAGCATTTATCAATCTAAATCCTCATTTGCAAACATCAAAAACTATTTATTAATGAATCTATCAATGCATCCTCAGGCTACATCCATATTATATTGGGCATAAATCATGAAGATAACAGGAGGTGAAAGACGAAAGTAAAACTCACCATGGGATCCTTGTATGAAGCTTCCAGCAAGTAGACCTCATATCCAGATCTCTGATCACAGAAATAGGGAACAATGAAAAAAAGAAAAAGCACACAAAAGAATACGAAGAGAAAGAAGAGTATGACCGTTCCCAAATAACACAAGCATGCAGACACAAAGTAGAAGTACATCTAAAAGATGGTCTGCACATATGGCACCTACTAAAACTAATAAACAGGGTATAGACTACATATGGGATGCCAAAGAACACACAGCCAAGATATGATACATCCATTTGATTCTTCATTATTTGTTTCAAAATTTATTGGGTTAAACTCGCCAGATTTTTTCAGCATAACTTGGTGACAATTTCTTTTACAACAATTGTAGGAAATTGAACGTGCTTTTCACAAAACTATTGCATAGTACATGCAGTATGACCAGTGATCGAAATATCGATACTATCAGCCGATATATTGGCTGATATTATCGGTATCGGCCCACCGCGAGACGAAACACTTCCGATAACACCTGGAAGATACCAAAAATCCAAAAGTTCAGATATTGTGCGATATTATCGTCGATATCGTGCGATATATCGTCGATATCATGCGATACAACCCACCCCGATTTCGATATCGCGGTATTTCCACCTCCATTATTGCCGGAAATCGACAAACAGAGTCACGGACACTCGTGGGTGCGTTTGCAGGGGACTCACAAGTCCTACTGTATCCAACAACCCACAGGCCACAGGCCACAGCGATAAAAAGCCGATGCCGTAGGTTGTGGAGGAAAAAAAAAAATTTGAATTCGAAAAAAAAAAAAAAAAAAAAGAGAGAGAGAGAAATCGGAGACTACCTGTAGCGCCGTAGGCTGTAACGGTTATCGGAGGTGGGCCATTCGATAGGTAAGTACCCCCCTTTCTTTGAATTTTTCTCGATATTTTCTTCGATTTTTTCCTTTCTTCGCTGATTGGAGCGTGCCTTGGCGGATTTCTCTGAGATTCAGTGAGAAATCAGGCCAGATTTGAGGAAACAAAATGAGAAATCCTCTCCGAAACCCTCGCTGCGTGAGGGAGAGGGAGCGCGCTCGGTGACGGAGGGGGAAAATGAAGAAGATGCGCGGGAGGGGTGAATTAGGGGAAATCGAATTGCGTACTGAATTACTCAGTATGCTTTTATCGTACTGAGTAAACTCAGTTGGGCCCACTGTTAATGTATGTGGTTTATCCACATTGTCCATCAATTTTTACTGATAATTTTAGGGATTGATACCAAAATTGAAGTGAATCCAAAGCTCAAGTGGACCATTACACAGGAAACAGTGTGGAATAATGATTTCCACTGTTGAAACCTTTCTAGGGTCCAAATTAATTTTTATTTGTCATCCAACCTATTCATAAGAACACAAAGACATGGATGAAGAGAAACCACAAACATCAGCTTGATCCAAAACTTCTTTGGCCTCCAAAAAATTTTCAATGGTAGAGGTTCAATCAAACTGTTTCTTGTAGTGTGGTCCACTTGAGATTTTAATTTGCTTCATTTTTGGGATATAGTTCTAAAATTATCTGTTAACATGGATTAACGGAGTGGATAAAATAAATAAATAACAGTGGACCCCACACAGTCTACTTAGTACGCTAAGGGTACTGAGTTACTCAGTACGCAATCCGCTTCCGAATTGGGGATGGGATCACTCACGGTGGTTCACTGAGCACGGTTTTATCGTACTCATTAAACTCGGTTGGGCCCACCTTTAATGTATATGGTCTATCCACGCCGTCCATCTGTTTTCCCATCTAAATTAAGGGGTTGATCCCAAAACTTAGAGATGAACGGTGGATCATACCACAGGAAACAGTGGTCATACTGATTTCCACCGTTGAAACCTTTCTGGCCCTGCAGTGATGTTTATCAATCATCCAAACCGTTAATAACATCATATAGACGTGGATGAAGGGAAATTAATAATTTAATATTGATCCAATCATCAAATTCTTCTGTGGCCAAAAAGGGTATTTAATAGTGGATGTTCAATTCAACTGTTTTGTAAGGTGTGGCCCATTTAAACATTGTATATGGTTTATTTTTGGGCTAAAGCCCTAAAATTATCTGGTAAAATGGATGGACGGAGCAGATAAAATACATAAATCGTGGTGGACCTCACATGAGTTTACACTCTCCACTGTTTAAATGGTGAACGTCACTCTCCACTGTTTTCTATGGTGGGGTCCACTCGAGCTCTGGATCTGACTCATTTTTTGGCTCACGCCCTAAAATGATCTATTCAAACGGATGGACGGTGTGGATAGAAAAAATACATCATGGTAGGACCCACGTAACTTGTTGACGTCACTTCCGTTGCCATTCAGAGGAAATGGGATTACGAGTTATTCAGTACGCTATTATCGTACTGAGTAAACTCTGTTGGGCCCACCGTGAATGTATATGGTCTATCCACGCCGTCCATCTGTTTTTCCATATTATTTTAGTGGTTGAGACCAAAATTTAAGCATACCCAAGGATCAAGTAGACCATACCATAAGAAACAGTTGGAATAATGACTTCCACCGTTGAAAATTTTCTAGGGCCCACAGTGATGTTTATTTCTCATCCAACCTGTTCAAAAGATCACACAGACATGGATGAGGGGAAAACACAAATACAAGCTTGATCCAAATCTTTTGTAGCCCCCAAAAAATTTTCAACGGTAAATGTTCAATTGACACTGTTTCCTATGTTGTGGTCCAATTGAGGTTTATATATACTTCGTTTTTAGGCTCAAATCCTAAATTTATCTATTAAAATGGATGGACGGAGTGGATAAAATACATAAGTCATGGTGGACCCCACATAGTTTACTCAGTACGCAGTCCTCTCCCGATTTAGAGTCGGTGCGAGGATGCACAGCGGAGACGGATTGGCTACTCAGCGTGACACCGGCATTTCGCTGGTGGTCAGTGCTTTGTGGGCCCCACCATGCTGTGTGTGTTTCATCCATGCCTTCCATTTAATTTCTGTAGATCATTTTAAAGTGTGAAACTAAAAATGAGGTATATCCAAATCTCAAGTGGACCACATTACAGGAAACAGTGTTGAATGAGCGTTGACCATTAAAAACATTTTTGGGGCCATTAAAGTTTTGGATCAAGCTGATTTTTGTTTGTTCCCTTCATCTAAGCTGTTCATCCCTTTTTCTCAAATTATTTTAAGCATGAAAACAAAAATGAGGCAGATTCAACACTAAAATGGACCACACACATGGTTATTAAACATCATGTAAACATCACTTTCTACCTCTGAAAGTTTTCAACGGTAGGAATTTTCCTACCCACCTTTTACTCTAGTGCGGCCCACTTGAGTCTTGGATCCTTCTCACTTGTGGTCTCAAGTCCTAAGATGAGCTCAAAAAACGGATGTACGGGGTGGATTTCTCAAAAACATCACGTTGGGCCCCACCCAGGTTTCCAGCACAGGAAATCTGCGTCCGTGTCTGCCAAGACGAGCACTGATGCTCCTGGAGCTCCAGTTGTACAAAAAAGGAGATCAAAGTTACATGGGGCAAAGTGATGGATTTATTATATCTACACCATTCATCTATTTTTAGACATCATATTAGAGCATTATCCAACAAATGAATCATATCCAAAGATCAGCTGGACCACACCACAGATGGCAACGAAGAATATGATTTTCACCGTTAACCAATTTGTGAGGCCACCGTTAAAGATCAATTGGACCCACCACAAATGGCAGCGGAGATTCTGTGACCCCAATAAGGGTTTCATGGTAGACATTCAATTCACACCATTTGCCTTGAAGACATCCACTTGATTTTTTAATAAGCTACATTTTTTGGCTAAAGACTTAAAATTATATAGTGAAATGGATGAACGGGTTGGATAAAATGTATGAACAATGAGACAACTGCACGTGTGGATGGTGCTCTAGTCCACTTGATTTACATGTGGTACTGTTGCATGTACGAACAATTGTACGTGTGGATGGTGCTCTATGAACCATTCCTTAAAATAATCTGACAAAATGGATGTGTCATGGATGTACAGCACATGCCCCAAGGTGGGCCCTAACAAGTACTAATATAATATTATTTTACAGATAAAATATGTCAGGAGGAAGAGGAGGTAGGCAACCTGATATAGGGTGGAGGTACGGTCAGCCCATTCCCGATAATCGATTCGGGAGTATTTGTAATTTATGTGGCCATGTATCAAAGAGTGGTGGGGTAACCCGCTTAATGGAGCATTTAACGGGAGGGTATCGCAATGTTGTAGATTGCCCAAAGTGTCCACAGGATGTGTGAGAACAAATGAGGACCATATTGAAGAAAAAAAATGTGAAAACAAAAGATGAACGACATGCACGAGAGAGGGAGATTAGGGAGGAGTTAGGGCGACCACCATATGCAGGTGAGGATGATGTAGTGGATCTCGATAATGACGATGATTCCGAATATAGACGTGCAATTCAAGAGTCCATACGGGATCAGTGGGAGAAGGATCAGGATAGGAGGTGGAATACAAGTAGGCCTAGATTTGAGGGGTCTATCCATGAGCGTGGTGGGGGGAGTGGAGCAAAGAGGAGTGCTAGGGGTGGATCAGGGGAGGATAGTAGACGGGGAGGAATATGGGGCATGGGCAGGAGCAGTAGCATACGGGTACCAGATCTACCTTCAGATCTGAGGATGTATAAAGAGGCAAGAGGGACACAAAAGAAAATAAAAGAGATGTTTAGTGGAGGAGATGTGAGGAAAAAAGTTAAAAAATTTATAGTAAAATTTTTTTATATGATCAAATCCCCGCAAATGCCGCAGCAAGCCCGCACTTCAAAAATATGATAAGTGAAGTGCAGCGTGGGGGTGGGTGTGCAGCCGCCCACACCCGCACAGATCATGAAAAAATACTTGGATGATGAACATGCAGAAATGAAGACATACGTTGATTCATATCGGCAGTCATGGGAGATGTATGGCTACACTGTCATGTGTGATAGTTGGACTAGACCAACGAAGATGTCGATTATAAATTTTATGGTCTATTCCAGGGGACGAGCGGTGTTCCTAAAGAGTATAGATGCGAGTAGTAAGATTAAGGATTCTAACTACATTTACAAACTAATGCACAACATCATGCAAGATGTTGGGAGAAGAAATATTGTGCAGTTTGTTACGGATAATGGAAGTGTATTTGTTAAGGTGGGAAAGTATATTCAGAGCAAGTATCATATGTATTGGACCCCCTGCGCAGCCCATTGCATCGATCTCATGCTGGAGGGGATTGGGGATAAGCCATCGGTGAAGACTGTAATTACTGATGCACAGCTCATCACAAACTTTGTATATAACCACAGCTTGTTATTAGCCGAAATGCGTGAGAGGTGTGGTGGGGATATAATGCGCCCCGAAGCGACGCGATTCGCCACAAATTATATCACCTTAAGTAGCCTTCTCAAACATAAACAAGGGTTACGAGAGCTTTCCACCTCTCATGATTACGTAGAATGGAAAAAGAGTGACAAAAGTAACCTATAGAATTGAGGAGCTGGTGCTGGGAAATTCATTTTGGGATAAAGTGCGTGGTGTTGTGGGTATTCTAGAGCCCATTTATGTGGTGTTGAGGATGGTGGAAAATGAGATAAATCCGTTGATGGGGTCGTTATATCCATCTATACAGCTGATGAAAGAAGTCATCATGGTTAAAGCTCTCAATGCATATAAGTGGGTGCATGCAAGAATAGACGCCCGTTGGGAAAGGACGCTTTCTCACCCACTACACCAGGCTGGTAAGTACCTATATGGATTTTTTTTCATAAACGAGGGTTGTACTGATGTGTATATGTTGGTTTTCAGCGTATTTCCTAAATCCCAAATACCACTACAGCTGGAACCTCTTCGAAGATAATTCATTAAAGAGGATTGTGCATGAGGTGTACGATCACTTATTCCCCGACTGTCTAGGGAAAGGCACCTTTGGTAGTGAGGTAAATATGTTTCGCATTTACATTCTCTTTATCTTCATTTTAATCATTAAATACTTATTCTAGTTGCTATACGCCATCAACAGATTGTTAAATTCCGCGACGCGGTTGGGATGTTTGGGTGTCACCCTGCGGTGAAGGAACGTCATGATACCATGCGAGTCACCGTAGTAAACTTAACTTTTATATTATTTTAGAAAATCTAGGATAATGAAATAATCTTATGATATGCAGGCGAATGGTGGTCCATGTATGGGACTGACTGCGAGGTTTTACAACGACTGGCTGTCCGTGTGCTTGCACAGACAATGTCCTCATCACCCTGTGAAAGGAATTGGAGTATATTCTCCCTCATACATACAAATAAACGTAATAGAATAGGGTATGAGAGGCTTCAAAAGCTAGTGAATTGTCACTACAATATGAAGTTACGAGAGAGGTTGCTCCACTCGGAAGGAAGCACAGGAAGACCCACTGGACCTGATGACAGTCGGACAACATACATATGCTAAGGATGCGGAGGATGACCTAATTTACCAGTGGGTTAGGTCGGATGACTTAGATACCTCGGATGGGCAACCAAAACCACATATTGCGGCAGAAGCAGAGACACAAGGGATTGATGTTGACAAACATGTGGAGCAGCAGAGGTCTCCTGATGAGGCATTCGACCCATTAACGAGGAGTCCGGAGGGCAGCTCGCGGCAGTCACTATCACGCGGGACGTGGCGGGGAAACATTGTTTGACACCAAGACTGAGTTAGAGAGTGATGTGGAAAATGAGTCCGGTGATGATGATGGCGGCGATGAGGGTGGCGATGACTCTGATGACACTAAGGATGATGATGATGGTGGTGGTGGTGGCGACACAAGTGGGAGTCAGGATAAGAGGCCTCTTAGCCCTTTTACCGGGGAGGAGAATTTTGATCATTCCATGCAGAACCCTGACCATGGTTCTCGTCCAGGAGAACCACGACCTCATCTTATTTACAATAAGACACACACGTCAAAAGCTACTGCAGAAAAAGAAAGACTCGTAAACTTTCAGATTTTGAAGAGGAGTTACTGGCAAAATGCATGAGGGACACAAGCGTTCGTGGCAAGCGAGGTGGCTCTAGATTTGGATCGCGGATGAGGGAGGGGAGCTCGAGTTATAGGCCACAACATGAATCTGGATCACAAACACTGGAGAGTAGCTCAAGTTCTTTGCCACAGTATGAGCCTGGATATGGACCTAGAGGATATGTGACGAGTGACTCCAGCAGTTACAGCACATCATTTTTCAACCCTGGTCAGGAGTTTACTTTTACATATGGGCAAGGATATGAGCAGCAGTATGGATATAGCCAACAATATGGATACCAAGGAGCTTCATATGTGCCCTTCCCAGATCCATATCAGTTACAGACTGTGACAATTACGCAGTACCCACGGATGGGCGTATTGATTCAGTTCGGAGAGGATGAGTACCAGCATTATGTCAGGGAGTATCTTAACTGATACCACTCTACTATGACTTGGGCACAATATTGTCGATTGGTGGAGCAGCAGTTCTATATCCAGCCCCGTCAAGATGGAGATGATGATTACGAGCCACCATGCAACTCTATGAGGGTCTAGACCACAACTAGTCCCCATCATTGATATGTATATTTATCAAATTTTACTTCTTCAGTTCTTATTTTGCTTTTCAATGAATTGGTTGTGTTTTCATACTTGACTATGATATATTTATAAATATCATGCATTCAATTTAAATATAGTTGCATTAGTTCAGTTAAACATTGCATAACTTAGGACCCTATACAAAGGAAATTTATTATGTGCATCTTTTTTTTGAGATTTTATGATTTAAAAGTGTGTATTAAGGGCCTTTTTAACTTTCCCCAAAGTTTCATTAAAAAATTCAACCATTTTCCCAATGTTTCCCAAAAAGTGCGATAAACTATGCGATACAAATGATATATCCCGTGCAATAACCGATACGTATCTGTATCCCAAGGGTGCGATACATTGTGCGATACCGATATTTCGAACACTAAGTATGACATAGTTCTGATGAAAAGCTGGCAGAAATCTTTAACAAGCATTGAGTAGTCCATCCAAATTTTTGAACAGGTGGACTGAGAATCTGAAACACACTAAGATCCATAACAGTCTGAACAAAACGACTCCAAACTGATTGTATATGCCTCAACCCTTTCGATTTGCAAACAACAGTTGCTCCAAGAAGCTTTGCCTTCCTTAGTTGCACAAAGAGTGAGAACTACAAAAGCAGATATGGGGGTGAAGCCATGAAGCAGCAGTTTAATAAAGTCAGCAATGAGGACACCTAGGAAGAGGGAGAGTGAGTTTGCAGCAGTTGGAGTTGTGCCTCAGGTAGGAGATCCATGCACCTAAATCACATTCTCGTCCTATGGACAAGCATAATGTAGTTACAATTCTAACACTTGTCAAATGATTGCAGATAAATTGCAAACAACAACCAAAAATAACTAGACAATAGGCACAATACCAGATAAGTATCTTGTAATTCCTAAATATATTATGAAATATGTCAGCATTCTGTCATTGCATGACATGTCCCTGGCCCATAGTTCACAATTAGATCAGATTTATACTCCTGGTGTCCAAATGATCTGCTAACCACCAACAATGGCATCCACAAGCACAGACCTAACAATAAGTTAGAAAAAGAAATTCCAACGCGCACATCCACCTCATCACTTAAGAAGATGCCACTAGAATCCAAAGACCAAAATGTCAACCTATGTGACGGGATATGCCCATAGGGCTCTTATGATGGCAGTAACCCACAAGAAGTTGAAGTCTCATAGGAATCAAAAAAGCGCTTCAACAAACTGTGATCTGTAGGCCTTCTTATCCTCTAGAAGGGACCCCTTGCAGAGGATCTTCCCCTTCGATTCTTCATTTCTGATGGATGCTGCCACATGGTGAATGTAAAATTTCCCATCTTTTGATTGCCCTCCATGATAAACTCCAGTCTCAATCATGGAATCAATCACTCCCATAGACAATTGCTAGGAATCCCTATTCACATAAATGATGCATGACTGTGTACCTGGCTCTAGGATCAAGCAAGCAAGCATACAGAAATAGAATTATAGGAAAGGGGTACCAGGTGCAACAATAACCCGAGAAAGAAAATAAAAAGATGTACTCGGTTAACTTCTTTTAATCGTAGTGAAAAAAAAAAAAAAAAACAGAGAGCAAATACAAAAAATTAACATGATGTACATCAAATTACAAAAGAATCTGCACGTGCACATGAAGAGTCTAAGCACTACAGAAACAATTTCGGGACATAACATCTCATTTACAAGGAAAATAACAATAGAAGTACTCACTGAGGTTGAGGAAAGAGATAATGAGGGTATACCTTTGCAGTTGCCCAAAACTGAGCAAAATCAGCTACCCGCAGATTGCGGTCATCCACTAAGACGAGGCACACATACCAGCAACAAATGGGTCAATTTCCGTACAACACTGCATCTGTGGTTAGTGAAAATGAAGGCAGTGCATAACACTGCAACCCGCCACTCAATCATAACCATGCTAAAACATTGAACTTGTCAACCGGCACAAAGGGCTAGGACAACCGTGAGAAACTCCGTCAGTTTATCATATAGGGGCAACTTGACTTTGACCACTTTTTGAGAAAGAAAAACATCCATGCAACTTCCTTACTGAAAGGAAATACATGCAGGAACATAAGGGTCGGTCCTCTGAATGCAAGAAAATTTTCTGATTTGGAACTATAGCTGGCATCAGCAGTACAAGATGAAACACTAGAAGTTGACATTAGATTAAAACATGTTTAAGTTTGAATTGAGTCGAGTGAAAAATTTTGAACATGGATCACAACCCTTCTTTGCGGTGGATAGCATAGATCACAACTCACATCAAACACAACTCAGAAACAAGTGAAAATTAATAACAGCTGACCAAAATATTACCAAGGAAAATTGATGATCAACAATGCATCCAGAAGTCAAAGACCACCCACTCAAACCTTGTGATTCTATCTGATTCAAATAAATGCAGTATTTTATTATAAGACGCATACCAATTATAAAGGTGAAAGCTCCCTCCTCCAAGGTCTTCTTGAATGCTTTTAACATGCTTGATCGATAAGCCTGCCATAGAATAGAAAACTTAAAAAGGTTTGAACCCATAATGAATGTTATTGATCATAGATAACAAAATATATACAAAATGACAGTAGGTACTTTAAAATGACATCAATCCATGATTATCTCAAAACAGGAAGGAATAAAATCTAGAATCCAGGGATGTATTTTTAGGAATCCATTAAATGGTTGTCTATATCAATTAGCAGTAGTGGTAAATGCTACTTTGGGCTTTTTGCCCAGCCTATACTTGTACCTGGTAGACATGACAATCTAAGCAAGTACCCTCCATCTAATAGATTGCCAACGGATCATGGATTATGTTCAAGGAAAATCATGGTTTGAGATATTGATGATGGGGCATGTGAATTGAGTCTAGAAAGACATATAGGCATACATCGGATGATAAGCATGCCATATCATTCAGATCAATGAAAACTTACTTGGGGTCATATCAGCAATGAATGCAGATTTTATATCTAGGATTGAAAATTCACCCCAACGGCCCCAGACAAATGAAGCATAGGATGTGATAAGTCTACTCAAGGGGAGATCTCATGTATGCTGAAATTCAAAAGTTTCTTAGAGAGAGGCATCTTGTCCCAAAGTTGTCACCATACCCCCGGACAAAATGGTGTTAGTGAAGGAGAAAAAGGGGCACACTTAAGAGACTATTTGTACCCTTCTCTTTGATTCTATGTTCCATAAAAGACTAATGGATAAGAAGCAGCAACATAAAAATCTGTTCTAGCCATGGGCCCAGTTACAATTCACCTAAGATCGTCTACCACGGAATTAGTTTCTCAGAGAACTAAGCTAAAAGAGATAAGAGTTATGGACCAAGAACCATTTAATTTCATTTACACGAAAAGCCGCTTCCAAGGTGGCCATTGCATACCCACCACCCAAGAGAAGTGCATTCGGAGCCCCCCTTCAAATTTTTTTTCTTTTGAAATTTTTTTGAGTCCTCTTCAATTACAAGGCAATTAAAGGAACCAAGAGATGCTTTTAAAAAGGCTAAACCCGAGCTTTAATGCTTATAATTTTGCACATTTAGATTCACCCATGCTATACGGTTGGGAAAAAATGAGCTTGATCATCCCTAAGAACACCCCAATTTGCCAAAAGCACCCAAGTACCTAATGGACCATAAAAAATGACACACCTCTGAACTCTTTTGCCACTGTAGCCCACTTCATGAGACAGAACTTCAATTTCTCCTTTATATTTTCAATTGAAGATATTGCATCATCAGAAATTATTTCATTTCTTCAAATAAGCTTATAGAATCTCATAAGGAGTCATTTTCCACAGCCAACCATGAGAACTATACGGGTTGAGCCAAATCACCATGTCCTTTTACCAAGAAGAGTTGAGTTCATCATGGCCAGATCCCGAATACTTGCACCACCATCCGAGATAGGCTTATAGACCTCCGACCAGCTAAGAAGGCGGAACATTCGTGATGCAGGACAATTAGCCACTTGCTCTAAAAGCTCGAATTGATAGAGAGTGGCGAATCAATCCCTTTATCTCATAGCCCAGGCCTCACTTCACATGGGCCTGCCTCACACGAGCCGCCCACCCCGAGTGTGTCCTCGCATCCCACGGGCTACCCTACTCGAGCCCAGTGTGAAAATGCCCCTGCATTAATCACCCCAGATGAGGAGTCTCGAACACGAGACCTCCCGCTATAATACCAATTTGATGCAGGACAATTAGCCACTTGCTCTAAAAGCTCGAATTGATAAACAATGGCGAATCAATCCCTTTATCTCATAGCCCAAGCCCCACATCCCATGGGTTAGGACGTCGGCCGAACCCTCCTTATGGGCCCCACTTCACATGGGCCCGCCTCACACAGGCCACCCACCCCGAGTGTCCCCGCATCCCATATGCTACCCCACTTGAGCTCGGTGTGAAAATACCCCTACATTAATTCGACTATCAAGACTACCATTCCAAAGAAAGTCTCTTTTGAGCATGTCTAGCTTGACTAAAACAGACTTCATACGGAGAGAGAGAGAGAGAGAGAGAGAGAGAGAGAGAGAGAGAGAGAGAGAGAGAGAGAATAGGCCGAAAGGTTGGAGAGAGTGGCTTTAATAAGTGTCAAGCATCCTCCAAGGGACAAGGCGCAACATTTCGAGCGAGATAGCCTCCGCTCAAGTCATTTAATACATCCCACGGATGCTTGGTGGGCTTCCCAATGCACCGTAAAGGCTGAGGTATAAGGAGGGGAAGGATCTAGCCTTGCAGATGAAAACAACTGCCAAATCAAAAAGAGTCAGAACGAGAGATTAATACTGGACATCTCACTTTTGGAAATATTAATCTTTTTTTGCTTTTTTCTTTTTTCAAAAAACGAGCACCATGTATATCTTGGAAATATTAATCTTAAGACCAAAGATAGCCTCAAAACATTAAACAATTTTCCGAAGTTTTTCAACAAACACCGCTTCAACAACACGGAAGAGGAGAGGGTCATTGATGAATTGGATGTGGGAAACAGAGGGAAAGCAAGTCACCTTGCCTCAAACCTTTGGAAGATTGAGAGAAAACTTTGTGAGATCCATTAACTAAAACAAAGAATTTTGTAGAGGAGATGCAAACCCAGATCCATCTACACCATTTCGACCCAAAGCCAAGCCAACCTAACATTTAGTGCAGGTTGTCCAAATCAACATGATCAAAGGCTTTCTTAATGTCAAGCTTTCAAACCACTTTGCCCCTACCTTCCAGTGGCGGGAGTTGATACATTCATGGGCAATGAGGGCCAATTAAAGGATTTGCCAATTAGCCACGAAAGCTCCCAAAGCTTCAAAAACAAAACATGAAAGAATAGGGCGAAGCCTAGAGGCAAGGACCTTGGCCAGAATTTTTTAGGGGCCCCCAAAAAGGTTAATGGGTCGGAAATCCTTACGATGGGTTGCACCATCAATTTTAAGAATGATAGTTAAATTTTAGGAGAAGAGGAGGTGAGAAGGGGCATTCGTCTCTACCCCCTCCCCCTTAATCCTTTATTATTAGAAGTTTAGATAAAAGCCTAATAACAATAGGAGACTTTGAAAGAAGAGACCAAAGATAATTAGGAAACTAAGACTATACTTATGTAAGGTACACTGCAGGTGCATGGGAATGAAGAGGAGGTGAGAAGGGTTATTCGTCTTTACCCACACCCCATTAATCCTTTATTATTAGAAGTTTAGATAAAAGCCTAATTACAATAGGAGACTTTGAAAGAAGAGACCAAAAATAATTAGGAGACTAAGATTAAACCTATGTAAGGTATAGCGTAGGTGCATGGGAATGTGTACACCACAAGTGTTGTATACACCTCAGGTGTACATGAAGTGTGCGTGAGTTTGTGTGCACCAACACGACCCCATAACGTGTAACGGTTGCCACCGTTACCCTTAGGTAATGGCCTTTACAGCCCCATTATGGCATGCAATGTTGCTCACAAACCCAAGCTGGCGCACGGATACCATTACAGAGGCCAATACAAATGCTTTCGGGTTTTTTTCCCAATTGAAACATACATAAAGAGAGAAGGGATTTCTCTCTCCCGCTGCATCGATATTATTAAGTCAGCCAAGTGTCATAATGAGGGAGCTAGAGTGGGAGACATTAAGCTAACAGCACCAACTGGCTCAAGGTACAGCGAAGTCAGGCCATACGTCTCCTCGGTGTTCACCTTACTAATAATGATAGAACCATCATTCACACCACCATTAGAGACGAAGGCTACAAAATGATGGCAAATGGTGCTAGCTGTCCCATAGGGTGATGGTGACAGGCAACGCGTCAACACGGAAGACCCTCTATTGACATAGCCCAAGCCCCCGTTGTCATTTATGTCAGAGTCATCACGTAAGTGGCTTTGAAGGGGATGAAGGATAGAGAGTTCAGATTAGCCCCCCCCCCCCCCCCCCCCCGGATTTGACCTGGATGACACCTTTTACAACACAATTAAAGGGACCTATGTCAGCATTCTCAAGAGATGATATCAAGGAGACACACGTTGCTCAAGAACCGCCACCGACAACCTCGAGGGCCTAGCACTGCCAACCACGCGTCTCAGAGGGGCAGCTCTCATTGTTCGAAGCAGGGCGGCTGAAGTCGTACACCTAGAAAATCTCACAGGCGACTGCTCCAACAGGCTCAAGAGGGGGGTGCCTAGGCCAAGCGTCACCAGGGGAGGAGAGGGGCAAGCTTCATCAAGGAAATGGCCTAGAATCATGCCACGTGCCTGCTCCACAGAGAGGAGGGGTCTCCGGCCATCCACGCATTGCGTCAAAGGGCCGGAGGATAGGGTAGGTGGCATATTGGGGAGGGCTCACATCGGAGCACGAACAACAATGCATGCATGGAGACCAAGTGTCGACTAATGGAGGTCCAGCGGGACAGTGGGATGTATGTAAGCAAGGAGGTTTGAGAGGGTCCCTTGATGAGTATTTGGCCACCAACCAACAGACTTTTTGATGAACGATCAACACACAGACAAGCCGATATAAATAGATGGGAAAGATTCCATTCCATGGCCCATGATCTCACAAGATGTTGTAAACTTAGATCATCATTTCGCACCCTACAAACTTTGCTAGTACAAAAGTGGTCCTTTGAACTAATGCCACCTCAAAGCACCTTAGCTTAGAATCACATTTAAGTTGGTAATTTCTCACAGTTCTTGTTGCCAAAAAAATAAAAAGAAGACAATGATGATGATGAAGTCTATACTCTGTCTACAGTGAGAGAGAGAGAGAGAGAGAGAGAGAGAGCATTTCTGGGAACCACAAATCAGCAAGGAACCCTTACACATGATTACTTTTTACCACAAATTACCCCCCTCCACCACAAATCTCCACGATAACTTTCTACCACAAATTACCCCCCTCCACCACAAATCTCTACGATTACTTTCTACCACAAATTACCCTCCACCACAAATCTCTAAAGACACTTTCCAAACAACAATCATTACTTTCAAAACCATCCAAACAACAATCATTACTTTCAAAACCACAAATTACCCTAAACCACGACTCTCCAAAGACACTTTCCAAACAACACAGCAATCATCACTTTCAAGTAAATTATTCCTGCACCCAACTAGTCTTTCGGCTGACACACATCCACAAGGAACTGAAGTTATCATCAGATATTGCAAATGCATGTTGCTACTTATAAAAAGTAAGGGGGGAAAAAAGGAAAAGAAAAATCAGTCAAGAAGATAAATGAAGAAATAAAGATGGGTTAACATCAGAGCTAAATAAATAGAAGACAAATAAACCAAGAATTCCACAAATTTGCATAGGCATATATAAAAAATCAAGAAACTCTTGTTGATAAAGGGCTGAAGAACCAAGAACTTATCCAGATTCTCCTTCATATGTACATAAAAGATGCAAACGAAAAACTAAAAGGAAAATGAGCATCAACTTGTCTACATAAAACTTAAGAACCTAGATTGTTATTGGAAAGAATAACCAGCATCACCTCTTCCATTTCTGGTTCATAACAATACTCCATCACCTTCTTAGTAATTCGCTTCTTGCCTTTGACCGAGCTAGAAGGTTTAGAACCCTCAATCTCCTCAACCTTTTAAAGAATAAGACAATGTTTTGAGCAAATGAATAGTGCTGCCAAAACCTTATGTGCCAGAAAATGAGGAACTATGAAATGGGAAGTTCCAAAAGCAATCCACGGAAAGAGATATCAAGTCTATCTTTAATGAATATCAGCCACAACTGAAAAATCAGTTGCTCACCTTTTCAACTTCAGTCATGAAATAGTCATCCATGGAATGAATTCGTGGTGCATTACCACCATTTGCAACCTCCAGATTGCGTAATATCTTTGCTAAGTAGCTCTTTCCACTACCTGAACATTGAAATGTAATTAATTTTCTGTGCATGAGAGATCATTCTGACTAACCAAAAGCAAAACAGAGCATAATATCGATACAAAAAATAAAGTAGCATGACAGTATTGAGACTTCTAATAACTTCAGATGTAAATTCCTGAATAAAGGACTAGTCCAGTTACAATGCACCACTTTGTCACTTGTAGGGAATAGTGGAAAATTGTACCTGACAAAGCTGACTGGACTGAAATCAGAAGTAAAGGACTACCATAACATGTACCCACATGTGCAATATGTGCCAGCCTCATCTTCAAGCACCCACATGTGCAAATGTACCACATGAAATATTGTGCCACCCTCATCTTCAAGCACCCACATGTGCAAATGTACCACACATAATATTGATGCAGGACATGAAATTCAAATATGATGTGCAAGATTTTAAGGCTTTAGATCACGTTAGTTCAGAAACAATTACACAAAATTCTATATCCCAGACAAAAGTCCAAACATTCAATCAAGGGGAATCTTATGCGAATCCAGGCCTACACATGCTAGAGCTAGATCAATCAAAATTATAGACCAAACAAGAATCAAAAGACGGTAAATTCATCCACACATGCACAGAAATAATTCTCACAATCCAAGGGATTCAAAAATTTCAATTCGGGGAAGCCTAAGGTTAAATAAATGGCATAAAATTAGGGGTTTGAATAATTTAGGGTTAGGTTTAGGGATTTTGAGTGAAAGACGAGTGAAAGAGAGGAGAGAGACGAACCAGAGAAGTACCGCACGTGGGGACAGCAGAAATGGACCAGACGCACGTGCGTGTGATCTCGGCCGCACGTGTGTGTGGCTCACTATTTAGAAAAAGGCCAGCTTAGCCCTGGTCGGCCAAGGGTGGACCCAAACCCCCAAATTTCAACTCGATCCGATGCACGGTTTGTGCGTTGTGCTCCGCCGAAATTTCAACCCTCCTGCAGGGGCAGATTCTGGAAATCTACTATAGAGAGAAAAACGATTGCAATAGATAATGGATTTGAAGCTTAGATGATTGTAAGAGGAGAAATATGGATGGAAGAAGGTGGGAAAAAATCGTGATAGGTGTGGCTTCGCACCACGGTAGTAGCCCTTCGAAGAAGGGAGAGTTTCGCACCCAATTAGGCTTTCACAACACAGAGAGGAACAGGAAAACGCAAGAATTTTATTTAATCTTCACTGAGAAAATAAAAACTACAAGGGGTGCCTATTCATAATAAAACCCCTGTACCCCAAAACTCGCGTCATGTGCCAAACCTATTACTTAGAGACGAAGTAATCAAAAATAACAACTAATCAAAGCAATTAAAACCGTTCATGATATTCTTAATAACAAAAAAAAAAAAAAAAACTCGAAGTATTAGATTAATTAGAATAGTGGGACACGATCATGAGAACCCATGGTGGAATTCACATGACTATCGGGTCCACTCCAACGAACCAAAACACAGTCCTCTAACTAAGAGGCCCTCCCTGCACGTCGTCATCGATCCAGATCGATTGTGGGGCCCTCCTCCTTACGTACATGCGTAGGGGGGGCATGTGTGTGCGTATGATGTCCCCATCAAATATTGTGTCACCCTCATCTTCAAGCACCCACATGTGCAAATGTACCACATGTAATATTGTGACACATGTGTCACCATCCATCTTTAAACGCTCCATAGGAACCACGTGTCACCATGCCACAATGCCACCATGCATCCCACACATGCCAATGTCCCAATTGTGCCTATATGTCATGTGTCATAATGTGACACGTGCCTCAATCCATCATTGATGCAAGACATGAAATTCAAGTATGATGTGCAAGATTTTTCAGGCGTTAGATCACACTAGTTCCGAAACAAGTACACAAAATTCCACATCCCACACAAAAGTTCAAACACTCAATCAAGGGAATCTTATGTGGATCCAGACCTAGACATGCTAGGGCCGGATCAATCAAAATTATAGACCAAACAAGAATCAAAGGAGGGTAAAAGTAGAGAATGATTTGATGAGGATAATGTAAAGAAGAGATGAGAATATTGAGAGAGAAGGAGGAGAGTTTGGAAGAGACGATGTGTTAGGCTTGCTTGCCCTAATACATAATATTTTATTATGATAAAGCATATAGTACACCGCAGGAGAATAGGGAAGTGTGCACATGCACTTACACTAAAAGGGCCCACTAACCACACACAAGACACGATACAATACACTAGCATTCTCTATACTCCCCCTCAAGTGGAGCATAGATGTTGATCATGCCCAACTTGTCACGAACATGATGAAGAGCATCTCGACTCAAGGACTTTGTAAAAACATCAGCAAGTTGATCCCCAGATCGAACAAAAGGAGTAACGATTTCCTTAGAAGCAACTTTCTCCCAAATAAAGTGACAATCAACCTCAATATGCTTAGTTTGCTTGTGGAAAACTGAGTTACGAGCAATATGGATGGTCGCTTGATTGTCACAGTGAAGAGAAATAGGATCCGAAGGAGGATGCCAAGTTCTTCAAGAAGATTACGAAGCCACACGAGTTCACACGTCGCATGAGACATAGCACGATATTCTGCTTCAGCCGAGGACCGGGCAACAACCGACTGTTTTTTGCTCTTCCAGGTTATAAGATTGCCACCTAGCAAGGTACTGCCTACACAATCAGCATCGGAATAGCCAGAAAGATGAAGATGATCATGCAACTGAAAGCGGAGGCCAAGACCCAAGGCTGATTTTAAATACCAAAGTATGCGGTAGACAACCGTGAGATGAGAAGTACGGGGAGCTTGCATGAATTGGTTAACAACCCCCACCGCAAATGAGAGATCTGGGCAAGTAATAGTCAGGTAAATAAGCCGGTTTACAAGTCATCGATACATCTCGGGATCAGTAAGGAGAGCACCATCATCTAATCAAAGCTTCTGTGAAGTATCCATGGGAGTGGTAGCAGGCTTGCACTCTAACATGCCGGTCTCCATGAGAAGATCGAGCACATATTTTCGTTGTGACAAGACCAATTTAGATGATGAGCGAGCAACTTCAATTCCGAGGAAGTAGCAAAGAGGACCAAGATCCTTGATCCCAAACTTTGTCTTCAAAAAATCTTTGACCTCCCTCATTCAAGCAGAATCACTACCGAACAAAACAATATCATCCACATAGAAAATGAGAACCATGACGCCCGTTGATCGACGACATATAAAGAGAGAATGATCGGCATGACTGAACAAAGCCAAACTCCAAGAGAGTCTGACTAAATTTTTCGAACCATGCATGTGGAGATTGTTTGAGTCCATAAAAAGCCTTCTTCAACCGACATACAAGTACAGGGTTGTGAGAAGCAACAAAACCAGGAAGTTGATGCATGTAAACTTCCTCTGCAAGATCCCCATGGAGAAATACATTCATAACATTAAGCTGAAACAAGGGCCATGATGAATTAACAGTCAAGGAGAGCACAACGTGAATTGAATTAAGCTTAGCCACCGAAGAGAATGTCTCGAAGTAATCCACACCATGAGTCTGTGTGTAAACTTTAGCAACAAGACGGGCTTTATAGCGATCAATTGAGCCATCTAGAAGAAACTTGATTGTATAAACCTATCGACAGCCAACAGATTTATGGCCTACAGGAAGTGGCACAAGATCCCAAGTATGATTCTTCTCAAGAGCAGACATTTCTTCCATCATCGCCTTTGTCCAATCGGGACTCTGAAGAGCATGTGAGAGACATATAGGAATAGTCTGTGATGAAAGGGAAGCTGCAAACAACTGAAAAGACGGTGAAAGATAATCATATGAAACGAAATTACTAATGGGATGTTGAGTACAAGATCGTGACCCTTGCGCAAGGCAATGGGAAGATCTAAACTCGAGTTAGAAGAGTCACCTAAACTAACATCCAAAGTGAGCGAAAGGGTGAATGGCTGAGCTTGTGAAGATTTATCTCGATGATGATACATCCACAGAGGCTTAGGCTCACCCATATCACTAACAAAATGCTGAATAGAGAGGAGAGTTTTCCCATGATCACTAGTGAAAAGAGGATAAGAGTCATACTTAACCTGACTCGCAAAAAGATCACAGAGGGATCAGCCTGGAGAGGAGAAAAAAGAAAGATTCTCAAAAAAGGTGACATCGGCATAAACATATTTCTTGCGAGTCAATAGGTCAAAGCATTTATACCCTTTCTGACTTCGAGTATACCCTATAAAGACACATTTAATCGTCCTGGGGCTAAGTTTATCATTACTCTCATCCAAAATTTGAACAAAGCATGTACAACAAAAAACTTTAGGTGGTAGAGGAAATGGATTATCATGAGGATACAATATAGTAAATGAAGATTTGTAAGACAGAATACGTGAGGGTATACGATTAATAAGAAAAGTAGTAGTTAAAAGAGCATCACCCCAAAAAAGTTTGGGTTAGATGCATACCAGGCAGAAGAGTGCGAGCATCTTGAAGAAGATGACGATTCTTTCGTTCTGCAATAACATTTTGTTGAGGAGTGCGAGCACATGACATCCTAGACAAAATACCACGTTCCTAGAAGAAGGACAGAAAGGTTGTAGACATGTATTCTTCCCGATTATCAAAATGGGGAGATTTGATAGAACAATGAAATTCAGTGCACACTTCATGATAAAACACTTTAAACTCATCAAACACTTCACTTTTAGATTTTAAAAGATAAATCCAAGTCATGCGGGAATAATCATCAATAAAGGTAACAAAATATCTAAATCCAAAAGTTGAGGTAACCGAAGCTGGTCCTCAGACATCCGAGTGAACCAGAAGACAAGGTTGAGATTTCCTCCCAGAAGAGCGAAGAGGAAACGTAGCACGATGATGTTTAGACAATTCACAAATATCACAGCATAGTGGTTTAGTGAAGATAAGGAGGGAAACAGAAGTCTCAATCTAGTAATGGATGGGCAGCCTAAGCGGCAATGCCACCGAGTCATGGACTCTCGATCTAGAGAAAGGGAACTAGAATCGGCAACAAGTGTATCATCGAGAAGATAAATGCCTCCTCGCTCATGCCCCCCACCAATCACTCTCTTCGTCTGTAGGTCCTGAAATAAACAATAAGAAGGAAAGAATGTGATGGAACAATTGAGTGATTTAGTAAGAGAGCTAACAGACAATAAGTTTAATGGAAAACGAGGCACATGCAATATGGAGGATAAAGACAAGGAAGAAGAGGGATGGAACCAATCCCAGAGATGGGAGATTGGGTTCCATCTGCGACCGTGACATACTGAATGGGAGAAGGAGAATAAGAAGAAAAGAATTGCAACTTACCAGTCATATGGGAGGAAGCTCCAGAGTTGATGACCCAGGAGGTAGGAGAGGATGATGCAAGAAGGGCAGTACCTGATTGGGCCGAAGCTGTGTGAGAAGGCTCAAGAATATCCCGAATATGAAGCCGTATAAGGGCATCATATGCCACCCGAGAAATGATAAGAGACTCCCCTGAAGTAGACTACTTAGCTGTCGGAGTGAAAAACTGTCTCAGAAGCAACAGTGGAAGCAACAGAAGCAGTGGCATACGTAGGACGACCATATAACTGCCAGCAATAATCAACAGTGTGATTAGTTCCACCGCAATGTGAACAAATGCGGGAACCATCACGTCCTCGTGCACGTCCACCACGACCACGAAGACTACGGCCGCCACGACTGCGATCTCCCTCATGGCCTCTACCACGACCACCAAAATCAAAAATGCGCCCTGAGCTCAAGGATGGTACCCAAAGACCAAGGGAGGACTGATCGCCAGCAAGATGTGCCGAACGCTCGGGTGGCACAAATGAATGAGAAGGCAGAGTAAAGACCATAGCATGCTGACACATGGCATAGACTATCGTCAATGGGGGAAGAGGATCCTATATAACAACCTGATCGCGAACGTGAAAATAATCAGAACTCAACCCAGCAAGAAACTGCATGATACGAGTATCATCCCGTTGCTTATGAGCATGTTCATGATCCTCTTTACATTTGAAAGGAAGAGACTGATACATATCCAACTCATTCCACATACCCCGAAGCGTCGAATAGTAGTCTTTTAAGGATCTGGAGTTTTGTTGAAACCGACCAATTTCTTGACTAAGCTAGAATACTCGTGAAAAAGTATGAGATTCTGAGAACATACCATGAAGCGTATCCCAAATGCCTTTAGTCGAGAATAAAAACATCACTGAGTGACTAATCGAGGAATCCATGCTATTCAACAACCATGCAATAACTTGATAATTCTCTTTTGTCCAAGACTTGTAGGTAACATCTGTAGAGCTTGGTGGATCATCCAAAATATACGACAACTTGTCACGGGCTCCTAAAAATACGTTTACAGATTGTGCCCATTGAAGATAGTTGTCACCATTCAACTTAATGGAGGTAATCTGCAAGGGGTTGGATTCAAGAGACCCTATGCCAAGAGATGAGGGCCCTTTATCAGCTATAGTAGAGTCCAAGAGAAATAAACCTATGCCAAGAGATCCCCTATGCCAAGAAAGAGTGATTCGAACAACTCTATCTCACTCAATCCTTCAAGATAACAAGAGATAAACCTCAAACAAATATCAAGCATCCAAAATACTATGAAACGCAGTCAAAAAGGGCCTGACTGAGTGAAAAACGGCCCAGCCGCACGCCCGTTAAACATTGATCTTAAGTAAAAAATCCACCATGGATAGCTTGGGAGGAAGATTTCGGTCCATCTTGAGCAAAGAAATCAAAAGAAAAGCTTACCGATTTGAGGTAGATCGAAGAAAAACAGAATCTGGGAGCAATTTTTGAATTTCTCTATTTCGCCCAAAATACCATGACATGAGGTCCAATAAATTATGAAAAAATCAAGACAAATCTTCTAAAATCAACATTTATCAAACCCCTAAACTTTTAGCTCAAACGGAGTCCATGCGTTCGTACGACGCTAACGTCAACCGTACAACTGCTGACATCAGCAAGGTGACGTGTCGCCTCTCAACCTATTGGATGCGGAATGCCTGGATCTTTGCTCTGATACCAAGTAGAGAATGATTTGATGAGGACAATGTGAAGAAGAGATGAGAATATTGAGAGAGAAACGAGGAGAGGTTGGTAGAGATGATGTGTTAGGCTTGCTTGCCCTAACACATAATATTTTATTATGATAAAGCATATAATACACCGCAGGAGAATAGGGAAGTGTGCACAGGCACTTACACTAAAAGGGCCCACTAACTGCACATAACACACAATACAATACACTAGCATTCTCTATAGTAAATTCATCCACACATGCACAAAAATAATTCTCTCAATCCAAGAGATTTAGAAATTTCAATTCGGAAAACCCTAAGGTTAAAGAAGGTTGAAGAAAGAGCATAAATTTGGGAATTTTAGTAATTTAGGGTCAGGTTTAAGGATTTTGGGTGAAAGATGAGTGAAAAAGAGGAGAGAGATGAACCAGAGAAGTAGCACACGTGTGGACAGCAGCAATGGTCCAGACGCACGTGCATGTGATCCCGGCCGCACGTGTGGGGCCCATTATTCAGAAAAATGTCACATTGGCCCTGGTCGGCCAGGGATGGAATCCAAAACCTCTAAATCTCAGCTCGATCCGATGCACGGTTTGTGCATGGTGCTCCGCCGAAGTTTCAGCCCTCTTGCAGGGCCAAATTCTAGAAATCTGCTGTAAAAAGAAAAACGGCTACAATAGATGATGGATTTAAAGCGTAAATGATTGTAGGAGTAGAGAAATATGGATGAAAGAAGGTGGGAGTGAATCGGGATAGGTGTGGCTTCGCACCACAGTAGTCAACCCTTTGAGGAAGGAAAGGTTTCGCACCCAATTGAATCTCCACAACTCAGAAATTTAAAGGAGCAGAAAAACACAGCAATTTTATTAATCTTCATTGAATAAAAAATACTACAAAGGGTGCCTATTTATAGTAAAAGCCTATACCCCAAAACTCGCGCCATGTGCGCAACCTATTACTTGGCGACTAAGTAATAAAAAATAACAACTAATCAAAGCAATTTAAACCATCCATGATACTCCTAATAACAATAATAAGAAAAACCTAAAGTACTAAATTAATTGGAATAGTAGGCCACGATCATGAGAACCCATGGTGGGATTCACATGACTATCGGGTCCACTCCAACGAACCAAAACACAGCCCTCTAACTAGGAGGCCCTCCCTAGATGTCGTCATCGATCCAGATCAATGGTGGGGCCCTCCTCCTTGCGTATGTGCGTAGGGGGACGTGCATGTGCGCGAGATGTCCCCATCAATCATCAGTGGGCACGTTTCACCGTCCATCTTCGAGTAAAATTTTCATGAAAAAAATCCTTTTTTTTCCAAACAACAGATTTGGAAATAAATAAATAAAATTCAAGAAAATCTTGTTTAAAAACAATCGAGGGAAACAGCTTTTCATATCTCACTGTTTTCTAGAAATGTCATTTCCCAATAAACAACATTTTCATCAATTTTCTTCCACGAATCCAAATAGGCCCTAAAAAGAAATGCAGAACTTCATACTGTAGTCGGTAAAATGAATGAACCAAAAAAGCTACACAACTTGACGTCAGATCTGGAAAAGGCATCAAAACATAAAATACTGTGCAGTTGTTCAAGTGAAAGAGAGAGAGAGAGAGAGAGAGAGAGAGAGAGAGAGAGAGAGCTTGAATAAGATGGCTGGAGGAGAGTTATCAGAATCCTAAATTCTTCCATAAAGTACACTCCCCTTGACATATCATGATATCAAGTAAAGGGTACAGGTGATGTAAGGTTTTATCTACCCGAAATCCCTCTTAATGGAAGATGATAGAGCCCACATGAAAAAAAGGGCATTCCCCACCGGAGAGACGTGTGGGAAATAAAGGTTCCTACAAAGACTCATTTTTTAAAAGGATTACAAAGACAAAGATATCATACATGCCTTTAAAAAAGAACAGAAGAACAGCAACAGAATTTATACTTGATAATATTGTATATATGGTTTCCTACTAATCTAACATGTAAAAGAGAATTCAATTCATGTAGCTGTCATAACAGATACACTCCCAGGTTAGAAAAGGAGCTCTGACGCAGCAATGGTGAAAACTCAAGCAAAGAAGTCAAAGGTATCCACCAAAGAGGAAAATGCAAGGAGGTCAATGGCAATAAATTGTAAAGATACATAATTTAAAAGAAAAACTACCAGGAAGTCCTCGAAGGATGACGACAATATGATCAGGGCGGGTGGCTCTGTGTGGCTGCCTAAATAAGTGAGCAGCATTAATAACTTTTGGTTTGTCTGGCTGGGAATGCTTCGGTTGAAAAGGCTGGGAATGCTTCGGTTGAAAAGGCGGCCCTTCTTCCACATATTGCTTAGGTAGTGCTTGGTGGATAAATTGTGATCCCTGCAGAAGCACTCAAGTACATGAAATTCATATATGAGATATTCAACTTCCATGGTGCAACCAGGTGAAGGAGATAATATCAGCAAGGAGACATGACTACATGGAATTCAGAACAAAAAAAATTGGTTGGAAGAAAGGCTTGTTGAAGACAGTAAATTATTAGTGTAAAATGTCACATCAGAAATACGATAACTACAAGGACTACCATAGCCCAAACCAAAGCTAATCAAATTGCACTTTGATCCAACTCTAGCAAGGTCCAACTTCAAAAGAAAATTTTGATTGCTGTTAAATTAGTTTAACTTACAACCGCTTCATTGGAGTCAATCAAGAGGCTCGTCAACTGTCGCTGAGTCAGCAACCTATAATTTTCATGACACATACTACGCAACTCAAATGTTTGAACCAGTGTTTTAAATAGCGGTGGCATGTTGCGTAGCACTCAGCCTTCAGTAGCGTGTATCATGAATAGCATAGCATGTAGCGTAAACTACACAATACTTCTATTTTTTAATTTAAAATTGAAAATTGTTATAATAGTTTTTTTTTTTTTCAAGGAATATAATGTGTCCAAAAGATAATTCATTTTTTATAAGCATGTTCAAAAAAATAAATAATTATCATTTATCAAAAGTCAATCCACATATATAAACCAAATCAAACAATTATCACATCAACAACTTTCTACGCAAAACCTTTCAAAAAAAAATGACTTTCTAAGCAAAACGCTTTAATTAATAATGTCTAATTGAAACCACAAGTCACAAGTATAAAAAGAAATAAAAATTCCATTGGTTAAAAGTATTAAATACAAGACATGTGCCACATTCCTCAACATTAGATACAAAGTGTAAGTTGGTATAGGAAAGAGAAACGTAGAAGAAAAGATGTAAAGAAGAGAAAGGAGACAAGAAACTTGAGGAAAAGGAATTGACAGCTAGGGCTTACATTCCCACTTTTCTCTTATATTATTTTATAAACGGATGAAATTACAAGAGTGCCCTAAGTAAACAAAAGCAAAAATACCGAAAATACCCCTTGTACAAACAAAATATGTTCCCAACACATTCCAAGACTAAGTGGGCCATAGGCCCATAGCCACTACCATTTACACTCTACCTCAAGGTGGGCATAGATGTATTGCATATCCAGCTTGGGGACTAGTTTGTTGAATTGAGATTTTTCAAGAGCCTTGGTGAATAAATTTGTGACTTGATCATGAAAAGAAATATATGGTGTGTGGATCTCTTCTTGAGATATCTTGTTCCAAATGAAATGACAATCAACCTCTATATGTTTTGTTCTTTGATGAGACACTAGATTATTGGCAATATATATCGCAGCTTGATTGTCACACTATAAAGACATTGGAACCTGAACTCCGAATCCCAATTCTTCAAGAAGAGACTTTAACCACATAAATTCACAAGTTGTATGCACATTGCCCTGTATTTAGCTTCAAAACTTGATCTGACAACTACATTTTGCTTCTTACTTTCTAACAAACTACATTACCACCTAGGAAAGTGCAATAACCCATAGTCGGTCATCTATCACATCTCGACCCTGCATAATCTGCATCTGAATAACCAGTTACTTAGAGATGGCCATGAGCTTTGTATAAAATACCCTTCTCAGGTGAACATTTCAAATACTTGAGGATTCTCATAACTGCTGCAAGATGTGATGTCCTCGGATTTTGCATGAACTGGCTCATCACATTGACGAGGAATGCAATATCAAGCCTAGTGATGGTCAAATAAATGAGCTTGCCAACAAGTCTCTTGTACATACCAAGGTCTTCTAACACTTCTCCTTCTTCAGGTTCAAGCTTGAGGTAAGGGTCCATTTATGTATCAACCGGTCTGATACCCAACATACATGTCTCTTCCAACAAATCACAAACATATTTTCTTTGACATAGATTTATGCCAACTCTCGATCTTGCTACTTCAATGCCTAGAAAATATCGAAGAAGGCCAAAATCTTCGATCTGAAACTGAGTTTGAAGAAATGACTTCAACTTCTCAATGCCCTTCTAGTCATTACTAGTCATTATCATACCATCCACATACACAACAAGTATTACGTCACAAGAGATAGAAAGTATTGAGAAAACTGAGTGATCTACCTTACTTCTTTTTAATCCAAACGACACAACTACACAATTGAACTTCTCAAACCAGGCCTGTGATGACTGTTTCGACCCATATATAGATTTATTTAACCTGCATACTTTAGATGACTCCCCTTGAGTAACATACCCAAAAGGTTGCTCCATGTAGACTTCCTCGTGTAAATCTCCATGCAGGAATGTGTTCTTCACATCTAACTGAAAAAGTGGCCAATCATGATTTGCCGCTATTGATGGAAGAACCCAAACCGAATTAAGTTTAGCCACTGGTGAAAACGTATCAAGATAATCTACTTCATAAATCTATGTATACCCCTTAGCAACCAATCTGGATTTGTAACAATCAATTGATCCATCGGGCGGGAACTTAATTGTGTACACCCATCTACAGTTTACTGGAGTCTTACTTAATGGAAGATCAGCGGCATCCATAGCTCTTTTGCAATTTTCCTCCAAAAATGCCTCGTTACCACACGCACGTGTGGGGCCCACTTGATTTGATTTTAAGTTGGTTGTGTTCCTTTGTCCACAATAGGCCACTCGGTTTCAGCCGTTTGCGTTTAATTCTCCTAGATTTCAATATTTTTTAGTTGAAACTACATTAGTCCAACCCGGGAAACATCAAACTTTCACCTATTGAACCCGGATTACTCCTCTGCTAGTCAGAAGATCTTTATCTTCCTCGAGCCCAATTTTCTGTGTGTTTTGTTTGGTCGAAGGGCTAATGACTGTAATTTGGCCTCGAATCATACCCATCATCTCTTGGGCTTCATGTTGTTTGCATGTGATGATTTTATCTATTCCTTTGATTTTAGGTTAAATCTCGGTAACATAGCTAGTTTTGCATCATCCTACATCAAATTTTGGTATCAGAGACTGGTTTAGTATAGGAGTCCTTTCACAGATATCACATGTTCGATTATATGCATCTAGGATAGGTTATGTCAAGTTTCATGCATAAACATAAAATTCAGCATATGCATCATCTATTCGAGTTTTACATTATAAAATCTGAAGTTGTTGCGCTTTATCGGAATTTACTGTGTACGATTTGCAATTTTTGCACAAATCTGGATTTTGTTGCAATCTGAAAATTTTGCGCATATCTAAATCTTATGGCAATTTGAAATCTTGCACAAATCTGATTTTCTGCGCATATCTGGAATTTCCCGCACAATCAGTAATTCGGGTGCGAACTGGAAATTTCTGCACGCTGCTGAATATTTGTGTATTGTAGAAATTTCTGCAATTTGCTGAATTTTCTGCATATTGCAGAAAATTCTGCAATTTCTGCAATTTACTGAATTTTATGCATATTGCAGAAGATTCTGCACATAGCTGAAAATTCTGCGTGCAACCGAATTTCTACAGTTTGCAGAATTTTCGTCTGCATAGTTGCGGATTTTGCACCGTTTATACCGATCATGTGATTGTGATTTTCGGATTTGTCCTCAGTTGTCATCTAGGAGTCGCAAGTGCATTCCAGTTCCCTAATCATGCATGCCCACTAGATCTAGCCACAGCATTGAACTAAACGCGACCATGAGTCTAGAATAATTGAATGAAACCCTTAAACTGGTTATGGGGCGCCTTGACAAGATCGATGCCCCGCAACAAGGCCACCCTAGAGGTCGATGTAGAGAGGCTACAGGAGGCCAGTCCATTGTTAGATGAGTTCGAGAATGTGTTTCCTGAGGATTTACCTGACGCACTCCCACCAATGTGAGACATTCAGCATGTCATTGATCTCGTACCGAGGGCCACTCTACCGAACCTTCCCCACTATCGGATGAACCCAACGGAACATGTAAAATTAAAGAGGCAGGTGGATGAACTTCTGTGAAAGGGTTTCATCCAGGAGAGTATGAGTCTATGCGCCGTGCCCGCGCTTCTCACGCCAAAGAAAGATGGCACTTGGCGCATATGTGTGGATAGCCGCGCCATCAACAGGATTACCGTCAAGTATCGGTTTCCCATACTACGCCTCGACAATATGCTTGATATGATGGCTGACGTTAAAATATTCTCCAAGATTGACCTCAAGAGCGGGTGTCACCAAATCCGCATTCGCCAGAGTGAAGAGTGGAAGACAGCATTCAAGACGAAAGACAAGCTGTACGAGTGGCTAGTCAAGCCTTTTGGCTTGAGTAATGCCCTGAGTACATTTATGCGGGTGATGACCCAAGTGTTGAGTCGTTTCATCGAAAAGTTCCTTGTAGTATATTTTGATGATATTCTCATCTATAGTGCTACTAAGGAACTGCATCTCAACCACTTAAGGAAAGTTTGTGGGATTTTAAGGGCCGAGAAGTTGCATTCAAACCTTAAGAAGTGCATGTTCATGTCTAATAGTGTTATCTTCTTAGGGTTTGTTGTGTCTAGAGATGGTATGTCCACCGATCCTGAGAAAATCAGGACAATAGTGGAATGGCCAGAACCGCGGAATATTCACAAAGTCCGTAGCTTTCACAGCTTAGTAACTTTTTATAGACGGTTCATTAGGGGATTCAGCTCCATTATGGCTCCCATTACTAACTGCATAAGAAAGGGGAGTTCAAATGGACCAAAGCTACCTCTAGGGCATTCAAGGAGATTAAGGGCAATATGATAGAGGCTCATGTCATGCGACTTCCCGACTTTTCTAAAGTCTTTGAAGTTGCGTGTGACGCCTCTAGAGTGGGTATAGGTGGTGTGCTCAGTCAAGAGGGACATCCCGTTGCATTCTTTAGTGAAAAGTTAAATGATGCAAAGCAACGGTATTCCACTTATGACAAAGAGTTCTATGCAGTAGTGCAATCCTTGTAGCATTGGCGACATTATCTATTACCACAAGAATTCATCTTGTTTTCTGACTACGAGGCCTCGTGGTATCTCAACTCTCAAAAGAAGTTGAACCCAAGGCATGCTAAATGCGTTGAATTTCTTCGAGAGTATACGTTTGTACTCAAGCACATGGCCAAGTCGAGAACAAACCCGTGGATGCCCTTAGTCAGAAGGTGGCAACACTCCAGTCCATGCACGTAGAGGTTATAGGGTTTGAGCGTATGAGAGAGGAGTACTCGTCGTGTACAAACTTTGGAGTTGTGTATGCGTCCCTTGTGGAGGGACAGATTGGGAGCGATCAGAGGTTTGCCTTGAGTAATGGGTATTTGTTTAGAGGCGATAGGCTCTGTATACCTCTCACTTCCCTCCAAGATATTTTAGGTTGGGAGTTACATGCAGGAGAGATCGCAGGTCATTTTGATCGTGACAAGACCATCGCCCTTGTGAAGGATCATTTCTATTGGCCAAGTCTCAAGCAAGATGTGGCTAGGATCATTGGGCAGTGTCGTACTTGTTACCTGATAAAGCAGAACATAGGGTTATATACACCTTTGTCAGTGCCACATGCTCCATGCCAGGACCTTAGTATGAATTTCGTGCTCGAATTATCATAGATTATCAAGAAGCATGACTCCATCTTTGTGGTTATTGATCGATTTTCAAAGATGGCCCATTTCATTCCATGCTCAAAGATGTCTGACACCTCTCATGTTGCCAGGATTTATTTTTTTATTTTTTTTTTGAAGAGGTCGTTCGTCTAAATGAGTTGCCTGTGACCATAGTGTTTGATTGGGATGTAAGGTTTATGAGTTATTTTTGGAAGACACTATGGCACATTATGGGCACACGACTTCGTCAGTCTATCATTCACAGACTGATGGGTAGACAGAGGTCGTGAATCGTAGTTTGGGGAATTTGTTACAATGTTTGGTAGGTAAGCATGCTAGTGGGATGCAGTCTTATCCGTGGCAAAGTTCGCATATAATTCATCAGTCAAAAGGTCTATAGGCATGAGTCCATTCAAAGCCATCTATGGTTACACCCCTAAGAAGCCTGTAGATCTTATTCCCATGTCAGTATCTCGTTGTCCTTCTGAGTCAGCATCATCATTTACACATTTCATCCATGAGCTACATGCTGAGATTAGACGTAGGATCAATGCGAGTGATGAAAATTACAAACTACATGTTGATTCACATTACAGATAGCGTGAGTTCGATGTAGGTGATATGTGATGATCCGGCTTGGCCCGAACGGTTACCTCCGAGTAACATTAAGAAATTACGGGCCTGCAGTGCAAGACCTTACAAAATCCTTAAGAGAATGGGTCACAATGCTTACATGATATATCTTCCATTGGACATGGGTATTAGTTCAACGTTTGTGGAAGATTTGGTGCCTTGCCCAAATCCTCACTTCAGTTGCCTATTGACCCCTACCTTGTCCCATATCCCCCCAATGATTCTTGGCACCATTCTGACCCTCGTGCCCAGCCTCTACCACCTATCCCATTAGCACCTGAGAGGAAGGATTAGGTGGAGATGATTTTGGATGAGCAGGGGTTTCCACTCGCCATGGTGGATATTAGAAGTTTCTAATCAAATGGAAGAATCGACCTACATCTGACAGCACTTGGATTACAGAAACTAAGCAACAGCCGATAGATCCAGACATTCTCGAGCGGTACCGAAGCTTTATTTTGCCAGAGGCGAATTCTTCCCACCCGGGGAGAATTGATGCAGACATCACACCACCACTCTGTACATATCAGAGACGTAGGCGTCGACAAGCTACATTGGCACTTTCACTTTGGCTAGGCGACTGATGGTGATCACTAGTGGTTATTGGCGAGCATTAGAAAAGCATGGATGGCATAAATCATATTTGGAGACCATCCCACCGTTAATCATGGTCTACATGATTATCCATCCATTGGATCATCTTGTGTCCCATCGTGGGGCCATCCGATGGCTAGATTATGTTGGACCCTTTTGTTAATTAATTCTTTTATGTTATTTGATGATTTGGACATTTTAGTTTGTGATTGGACAATGGACATCTATTTGTTATATTTTTTTCTTTTGATATGGTAGATTAGACTTTTTACCTTTCAGGACATAATGGGTATTTTACTTTTATTACTAACGGGGCATAATTGTCATTTCAACCATTTTTTGGAAAAATATAAAGTAAGTGGGGTGGGGACTTCCAACCCTAATGTGAGTTTAGAGAAAATCTTAAGGAAGCTTTGTGAGAGTCATCTCTTCTTCATTGTTGTAAAGGCTAGATCTTTGGATAGAAGCTTAGAGGGTGTGTAACCACTCTATCCTTCGTCTATAAGATACCTCATCTTCCACTTCATGCTTGATGAATCGTAGGTGGTAGGTCTCTTTGAATCTTCAATCCTAAGGTAAGATCTTTTCATTGTTTTCACTTGGATCTTATTTTACTTGATCATGCGGGCCACCTAAACCCATCTTCCATTATTAACGGACCCGACCCGTATGTGGACCACACGATCAACCCACACGTGTGCCCGTACGGCCACTCGTGTGATTGCCACACCCATGTGTAGGGCCCACTCGCTCGACTCGACTCGGAAAAGCTCGAGTCGCCTCAGCTCGAAATTAGATTCGAATCAAGTCGAGCTGGTTTTTGGAGCTCAAAAAAAATTCGAGCTAAGTTCAAGCCTACCCGAGCTCAACTCGACTCGGGTCGAACCTCAACTAGAATCAACTCGGATCGAATCAGCTTGGTGACTCGATTATTTTGATATTGATGTTTCTCGTCGAGTGTTTGATGAAATGACTCAACGAAGTGTTGTTTACATTCTCCACAGGACGGCGAGTGGAGAGGAAGAAATGGATACAAAACGCGGGTGGAGAGAAAGAAATGGATGCAAAACAAATCACTACAAAAAAAAAAAAAAAACCACTTTACATTATAAGACTACCCTCATATCTTTATTTTGATGTTGCTTGCCAAGTGTTTGATGAAATACCTATAATGTACTGTTACTATTTTGCATTCTGCAAGAAATTGAAGATGCACTCTATGTGTTTGAGAAATTTCGCACAGACTCGAACTCGGCTCGAACTAGCCCAAGCTGCTGACCGAACCGAAACGAGCCGAGCTGGTCACTCAGGCTTGAGGACCAAGCCAAGCCGAGTTCAAGCTGGGGTTAGCTACCAGCCAAGCCGAGCTGTGCCAAGCTCGACTCGTGTACAGCTCTAATCACAGCATATCGATGGTATTGATGATATTATCGTCGGTACTATTTAAAAATGTGAAGCACATGTGATATTTCGAGATATATCATGATATCGGCGATATGTATCACACGGTATTATTGGCAATACCCAGTATTCCCACAACTATCCATAGGTTTCGTATCACAGCCCTGTGATATCGATAATATCGGCCGATATTGTCAGTATTGCGAACATTGTTTAAAAGGAACATCAAATAGAATGATGAAGAAACACATATTGATGGAAATACCTCGGCAGACAATCCAGTTGAAGCATGTGAAAGTGGCTTATTGTAGAAGTAGTCCTGTGCCAAGGGCTGGCCTTCAGGAAGACCTTGAATTGCTGATGGAAGTGGTGAAGACACAGTAGCTGAAGAACTCGCAGGTATAGGCCACAAAGGGGAGGATGTTCTTGGGGGTGAAGGAGCTTGACAGTGTGACGGATAAAGTGCTGATGGGTCCTTTGAAAGAGGCTGCGGTAACAAGGAGGCAGAACAATGATGGACGCCAAACGTCTGGGCAATCATGCTGCTGGCAGCTGGCATGGGTGAGTAACGACCGTGTTTATTGATACTCCATGCATCCG
Organism: Magnolia kwangsiensis; assembly: GCA_037074715.1. NCBI lineage: Eukaryota > Viridiplantae > Streptophyta > Magnoliopsida > Magnoliales > Magnoliaceae > Magnolia > Magnolia kwangsiensis. Next base: position 106,895,664 of record CM073576.1, on the reverse strand, counting down.
ATTGTTCTACCACAGGCAAACTTTGAGGTTCAACAGACCTCTGATATTCCTCATGCAGTGGAACTTTAAGATCAAAGGGTGATGTAGCATCAATACGCCGGCCATGGAATTCCTGCCTGTTTACCATCGGGAGTTGCATGGTGTGAAGTTGTTGGGGCAGCAAATCATTGGGGAGATGGTTCTGTATCGGCAAATGAGAACTTGGTTCCCAGTGCTGTGCATTTGCTGCATGCCATGTAGCTGTATGGGGATTTTGTGGCTGGTTTGATGGGATCCCAGAAGAATACTCTTTTGGGTGACACTGTTGCTGACCATAGGCATGGAAATCTTCGTGAGAAACTCGTGAAAAACGATCTGACTGATTTTGTTTCCCTTGATCTGGATTTATAAAAGACTGCCCAACCCAGTTCATCTTCTGACAAAGGTCACGATCTTCTCCATGATGCACCAACAGATCCTGACTTTGCCCAACAGGGTCCTCGAAGTTTAGTGCACCCATCAAAAAATTCCGAGGTCTGTGGCTCTGCAAAGCATGCAAGCGAATATCAGGCTGACCGTAACGAGAATGCAGGTGCTGTTCATCTTGCGAATTATAGAACGTGGCTGCAGCAGTTTCCTCCCTGTTTTGAACAGTGTATTCTGCATTGCATTGAAACCCATTCGAGTTGCTTTGCATCCGTTGATGCTCAAAGCCTGAACTGTATCCTCTATTAGTTTCATCCTGGAAATTATCAGCTCTACGAAAACTGCGATGGGGATCATGAACATTGACATGGACAGGATGGTTCAGCTGATTAAGTAGCTCTTGGCCCAGAGGTAAAATGGCTCTTGCTTCAGCAACAGAATCAAACCCAGAATTATTGAAATTGTTTGAAACCATACTGCCCCGCCAATCAGCTCCTCCGATCCTTTGACCTTCTGATCTCTTCTCCTCAATTGAAGTTCCTTGAAAGTATCTATCCGTCCGGTAGTCATATTCAAAACTCCGAGTGCTACCCGTGTTCAATCGGTCACGCACTAAGCCAGGCCCCGATTCAAATGGCAGGTCAGGTGTGATGCTTTGTCCACCATGCTCACGGATCAAATTCAGCCGCCGTTCATTCTCAGCAGAGGTGTAACCATTACGAACAGGCAGAATCATCTGCGTAAAAGGACCCGAGTCCATATCGTCAACCCTCATCCTCTTGTGAGTCCTCTCGTCGAATTCTTCTGGAAAGAATGCACCCCTAATAGCCTGCATCTGATTTCTATCCCAAGAATGTGAAGAATCTGGCGCACCGAAGGCATTGCGAGGAAATAGGTTCGTATTCGGATGCGAGAAAGGGCCCGGGCCCGGTCCCAGGCCCGGGAATGGCATCGGATGGTTGTCGGGGTGGGGATTCAAGAAAGGTTTTTGAAACGAAAGGTTGTGATCCATTGGGAAGCGATGGAGATTATCGGGGCCGGAACTGTTGTGATTGAGTGGGAGAGGTTGGGGGCAGAATGGGAAATGCGAAATGGAACAGGTAGGACAGGTGTTAGTACCCTGGATCGGACGGAAACGCCGTGATTCCTCCATCTCGAGCTCGATCTAACAAATCTCGCTCCGTTGTCAGAAGATTCTGGGAAGAAGAAAGAAAGCTGGGATTTGAATGGGAATCGAATTTTCCATGGAAAAGTTGGATCTTCTTTCTCCCTAGGAGAGGGATTTCTTCGATGCTGCCCGTCTGGAGCTCAGGACGGGCCGGACGTGCAGCTTGTTGCGCGGTGCAAAGTGGTTACGTCAGAAGGCACGAGGCCATGTCAGTAAACGATCCATAGATGACCCCAACTATCTCCTACGTTTTTGGTTTTCTACCTTATTTTCGAGGCTAGAGTGTACCTATCACAACAAACAGGGGGGAGAGTGACGCCTACCGTTGAAACCTTTTAAAGGTGTACCACGATGTCTATTTCAAATTCAACTTATTAATGTATTAACCCAGACATAAAAGAAAGAAAAATACAAATAACAGCTGAATCAAAAACTTTTATTGCCCTTAGAACTTTTTAATGATGGGGAACTTTTTAATGATGGGTGCCGCTCTCTCCATTGTTTTGTATGATGGGGTCCACTTAAGATTTGGATCTAACTCATTGTTTGGATCATACCAAATATGATTTCTCCAAATGAATGAACAGTGTGGATACAAAACATGTATCATGGTGGGGCACATAGAACTGGGTTACATCACTTCATAGCGAGTATGGGTGCTCAATCCGTGCACATATGGATAATGTGCATTCCAAGAAACTCAAACATAATTACGAAATCAGATGGGAACGGATTGGCTGCTCCCCTGACACCAGCCATTGGCTGGAATGGCTGGTGATCGGTGCTCTGTGGGGCCCACCATGATGTATGTGTGTCATCCATGCCGTCCATCTATTTTTATATATCATTTTATGGCATGAGGGAAAAAATGAAGTATATCTCAATCTCAAGTGGACCACATTATAAGAAACAGTGTTGAATGAATTTTGACCATTAAAAATATTTCAGGGGCCATAAAAGTTTTGGATTAAGCTGATATTTATTGTTTCCCTTCGTCTGGGTCTTTATGACCAATTCAACAATTTAGATGTCAAATAAACAGTACATTGGGCCTTAAGAGGATTTTAATGGTGAATATCCATTCATTATAGGAATGGATATTCACCATTAATGAATGGATATTTGACATCCAATGTACTGTTTGTTCACCATTAATGAATTTAAGAGTGAATATCCATTCATTATAGGAATGGATATTCACCATTAATGAATGGACGGCATGGATGACACGCATACATCAGGTGGGCCCCACAGAGCACTGACCACCAGCCAATGGTTGGTGTTAGGGGGAGTAGCTAATCCATTCCCATTCGATTTCATAATTGTATTTGGGTTTCTTGGAATCCACATTATCCATATGTGCACGGATTGAGCACTCATACTCGCTATGAAGTGACGTAACCCAGTTCTATGGGCCCCACCATGATACATGTTTTGTATCCACACCGTCCATTCATCTGGAGAGATCATATTTGGCATGGTCCAAACAATGAGTTAGATCCAAATCTTAAGTGGACCCCACCATACAAAACAGTGGAGAGAGCGACACCCATCATTAAAAAGTTCTAAGGGCAACAAAAGTTTTTGATCAAGTTGTTATTTGTGTTTTCCTTTCTTTCATGCCTGAGTTAATACATGAACAGGTTAGATCTAAAATAAACATCATGGTGGACCTCCGGAAGGTTTCAACGGTAGGCATCATTCTCCCCACTGTTTTTTGTGGTGAGGTCCACTCTAGCCTTGAATTTGACTTGTTCTTTCCATCATGCCCTAAAATGATTTCTCCAAATGTATGGACGATGTAGATACAACACATGCATCATTGTGGGGCCCACAAAACTTGGCAATGTTACTTTAGCAGCTAGTCTTGTTACTCAACCTCCTTGCATGGAAAAAGGTAGAAAAAAAAATAGGAGACGGCTGGGGTTCCTTGTGGACCGAGTATAAATGCGAGCTAACGCATCCGTTTACTGACGTGGCCTCATGCCTCTGACGTAACCACTTTCCACCGCTCAACGAGCTACACGTCTAGCCCATCCTGAGCTCCAGACGGGCGGGGGTAGTACCTAATCCGCACACATTGTGTACCATCGTAATTTGAAGCTTGAGTCGGTTAGATGGGAACGCGTCTTGGGTACTCCCCAGGCTAGTAAAGTAGAAGGCACCTGAATATATCTTTCGGAAATATGACATTGCAGCTTAACATCTTTTTCAACGTGAACAAACAGTCAAAAAATGATGATGATACCCACGACATTAACATGATCGATTCTTTGGTGGAAAATAGAGTACTCCTGACTCTATACTCTGACACTTTAGATACGTGTTTGGCTCACTCCCCTGATTTAGATGATGACATGATTAAGAAGAAAGATGTCTTTCTTAATACCATGCCGGTACTTGAAGTTGACCAGTGGAGGCCACAATTTAAAAAATTACCCCAAACTGATATAGTGTCTCTACCGTCTAACCTCAAAGCATCAAAGCTTGACCTAAACCCTTTGTGTTGAGGGTCGAATATTGCATATAATCCCTTATTTGTATCTTAGTTTTATGAATATGAAACTACTAAATATCATATTTTACTTATGTTTGTGTTGCAATGTGAATTTAAGAGCTTGAATTGAAAAAAGTGTTAAAAGCATGGATTTAATGCTCAAAGATCACCAAGACAAAGAATAGATCTTAGGAGACAAAGATTTAAGATTTCAAGGTCTCAAGATTCAAGAAAATCAAGTATAAAAGGAAAGAAGTCAAAAGAACAAGTGTATAATTCACATTGACTGTGTCATCAATCACTGTTCAATGACATCAAAGCTACCGTTCGATGACATCGAACACGGGTCAATGACATCGAATTTATAGATGAAAATCGAGTTGGCCGCAGGACAAATTGAAGACATTTCTCGATGACTCAAGGACTTTTTCGATGACTCAAAGCTTTGCTTGATGGCATTGAAGCCAGTTCGATGACATCGATATTTTCGTGGATTTTAGGCAAAACTCGCTAGACATATTGGGTTCTGTCACGCCCCAAACTCGGAAACCAGGCTCACAAAATTCTCGATCGCCGAATCCGGTCCCGACAGCCTCCGTAGAACCTCATTCTCGGCTCCTATCGCCCATTCGCCAGGTTCCGATCCTAAGATGATACGAGGAGGATTTTTAATGTCAGTTTGATTCATAATAAGCATAACCAAAGGCATAATCCACAAACAACAACCAAGAACTTCACTACATTTCTACTATGATAAAAAACTTTACAAGTACAATGAGTATAAAGGGAAAATATAATGGTAAAGAACAAAAACTCCAAAATGATCTGCAAAGTGCTCCTGCCTCAGCGCTGCTGCACCCCAACGTCACCTGCACGCAACGGTCGTGCATAAGCTTATAGAAAGCTTAGAGGGTGGTGAAAGTGTGTGCACAAGGTAGTAATGTGAACATGCAATATGAGAGTAATGCGGAATATGCAGATGGATCTATGAAAAACCATTAGCCGTACCAAAGCTATGCGATGCAAGACATGAATGATAGCGGCCATCCCAAGGCCATGCGATGTGAAATGCAACTCAAGCATATAAATCCTCTCCTATGTTCACCCATCGATACAGCTCAAATCTGGGATATCACTGAGGTCTAGTACACTCTAAACCAGATCGCCGCCTCATCGCGCGTAATAAGGTAAGTGGAAGAGACCTCACTATCCGTCTGCTAATATCGGGCTCGACTCGTCGATAGCGGATCCATTCCTCGAGCTGGTCAAACTCAGCCTAACATTGCTCCCCTATTCTCGGACGGGTAAGGCCGCACCCCCTTCCAACTGACCACGACATAGTGGAGAGCGTAACCATCTGGTATTCGGCACTCAACTCTCATCTACCCACTCGGTCTAGATGTTGGAACAACCTCTTGGTACCATAAGGGTTTAAGGACTTTCACCTAGGGATATTTATAGCACCCCATGTAGAACAAGATTTTTGGTATCCAATCCTACCAACCACGATGCGTCTGTGGAGGCTACGACCCCGATGTCGCTAGGGCGTATAGTAACCATATCACACAATGCGAGTTGCATGAATCACACTATCTAATCATGCAGCAAATCCTTGCACGTAACGGGCGCTCATGTAGGGCAACGCCTCCTAATCGGAAGCCCATAAACAACCTGTCCGAAGGCATATGTTATGATTAGTCACCTCTCATATCAAGCATATATATGATGCGTATGATCACGAGTCATGGAACTATACTAAACATGTTATAATGAAATGAACTATCCTTACAATGCAGATGGGCCCAGACGGCCTATACACAATAAGTACGGGCCTAATAATGGGCCCAAAGGAGAGTCGTAATATGGACATCCAACCAGCATTACACTCGCAATGTGGATGTCAAACCAACATTGCTCCCAAGGCACGATCGTCGTAAACATCGTACATAATCTGTGTTGGGATCACACAATGCAATGGACCTTAGGTACATCCCATTGGGCCTTAAATACATCAAATGGGCCATGTCATATGGGCCTTTTATTCATCAAATGGGTCATATAAATGGACCACACCAATGGGCCTTATGTGCATTGCAATGGGTCATAACCCGTGGGCCTTATATTGCATCAAATGGGCCTAATCTTATGGGTCTTATATGTAACAAATGGGCCACACCAATTGGGCCCCATATGTCCATCAAATGGGCCTCAACCCATGAGCCTTGGAATACTTCAAAATGGGTCCAAACCCATGGGCCTTAAGATACGACAAATGGGCCTAATCCCATGGGCCCAGAGGCCCACTGAAATGTTTATTTGTCATCAAAATGGCAAAGGGCCCACTGAAATGTTTGTTTGCCATCCAAAATGGCAAAGGGCCCACTGCAATGTCTATTTGCCATCCGTCCAGCGTGTGGGCCAGGGGGGGCACTGCAAATTTTTATTTGTCATCCGGTTAGGGGGGTGGCATGAAGAAGACACATGCATTAGGTGGGCTCCACCGTCTGCTGGCAAAGCATATACATCATTGTGGGCTCCACGTGGGGCCCACCTCAATGCTTACAGACCATCCAATCCGTTCATAAGGTCACTCAGACCTGGATGAAGTGAAAACAGAAATTTCAGATTGATTTGAAACTTAGGTGGGCCTAACAATGGATTTCAATGGTAGAGATTTAACCCCACTGTTTCCTACAATGTGGGCCACTCGAGTTTTGGATTCAGTTGAAACTTGGAGGGGGCCCACCTAAGGAGGGGGCCCACCTCATGAACGGTTTGGATTTGTACGTACACATCATGGTGGGGCCCACGACAGCAGCCGTGGGACTGGTCACTCGCCCGCTCGCTGCACAAAGCAGCGTTCTGCTGCTGCAGCACATCAGAGGCAGAGGCAAGCCTCTGCACCTTTTTTTAAAAAAATTGGGAAAAACCCATTTTTCCGTGGTTTTTCACATCTGGGGTCCACATCAAGTAGATCCACCCCGTCCATTGGCTTCAGTGGCTCAAGACCGTCCCAATGAGTCTAATATCCAATGTTTTTCCGGCGATTAGAAATGCCAGGGTGTCTTTCAATGGTTGAATCCCCTATTTTACAGGTTATGGCCCGCCTAAAGATCGGATGGACCTCATTTTTCAGCTCAACGCCTCAAATGGTCTTGGGAATGGAATAGACGGCGTGGATTGAATACATTCATCAAGGTGGGGCCTATGCGAATGAGTCACCCAAAAGCTTGGAAGCAAGCTTATATTTGTGTTTCCCAACCCACGTCCAGCGTACTCTGGACATGCATGAAACAAATACATTAGAGGTGGGCCCCACTTAGGTGGGCCACCTCATGGAGTATGGTGTGGATACCACACAACAACATGGGCCCCACTTGTAGATGGTTGGATAGAATTCATGCCTCATGATGGGGTCCATTCAAGTGGGCCACATAACCATAACTTGATTCATAAGAGAAAATGAAATAGAAGGGAAAGAGAGACATAGAGAGTTAGACACGCGCGTGATGGAGGGACCCCGACACTATGGGCCCTCCCTTGAACCGATCATACATCAAGTGGATCCCTAAAGCATGTGGGACCACCAAAATCTATAATCAACGGTGGAGATCCTTTCCCCACCAATATGGACGGTCTAGATGACCTTCCTATTGCAATGAAATAAACATCATGATGGGGTCCATAGAAAATGGCCCCATCATGGATGATCGTGATGATCAAAGTGGGCCATCGGCCACAACTTAGGGTCCCAAGTGAGATCCAAACCATTGATCGGTTGGCCTTACTTGGCCCATCTCAAAAATAGGAAAAACTACCATTATCAAGCACCCACCGTTCAATCTTCTTGCTCCTATGGGTTCCTTAGTACATTGGCTTTGATTTTAATGGAGGAGATGAGAAATGGATGGCTAGGATGGGAGATGATGGGGCAGGAAAGTAGGCCACCTTTGTTGCTTGGGAAGGCTTGGAGAGCTCATACGTATGGGGTTTCTCTCCTTTACTTGGAATGGGTTTGAAAATGAGAGAGAGAGAGACTTGTAAAAGGGAGAGAGAGTGTGATGGATGTGGTGAGTGATGGGTGTAAGAGACCCTTTTTGACTTTGGTGGCATTTGTGTAAGAAAGGCATGGCTTGTGTAAGGATTTCTTGACTTTTGAGGCATTTTGTGTAAGAAAAGTATGGGCATGGAAGAACTTTTGGACTTTTGTGGTTGCTTGGGTATGGGTGAAAGGTGATGTGTACTTGACATGTACTTGACATGTGATGTGATAAGATTTGATTGATTGATGGGATTGATGTGACACCTCGTAGAGATTCTCTTGGATTTCACAACGCGCGGCGTTTTCCTCGCACCGAACGTTGACCCACATCTCTTGACCAGGGTATCGCCTCGGCGTGCAAGTCACGACATCGGAACCGCAGCGATGGCGCGGTCGGTATGGTAAAGGTCTTGGGTTGTGTCGGTACGGGTTGACGGTATATGAATCAAGGTCGCGCGTAAATATCGGTCAAGGGTCGAAGGTTGCCGAAAATTGACCGGTAAGACCGTGGAAGTCTACGAAATGGTACGGACTAAGATACGGGTCTTATAGGTACAATGTTCAATTACTCGAAGGCCTCCTTGAAGATATTGAGACCTGCTCAATGATATCGAAGCCTCTTCGATGGATCAAATTTATTGAAGAAATTGAAGTAAACTCGTTATACTATTTTAGACACATTCTCGATTCCTTGTACACCTTTCGATGACATCGAAGCTAGGTTTGATGACATAGAAAGTTACGCAGTGCAAAAAAGGCACGTATTCAAGACACCTTCGATGGCATCGAAGGAAGTTTGACATCATCGAACGACTTACGCAGAGTTACATGGAGTGCATAAATTTGAGGTGATTTTTAGAAATTTCAAGATCGGTTTGGAAGGAGGTGTTACACAACTATAAATAGTAGTCCCCAAGGCATCCCTGGACATCATCGAGGGTTTGGAGGAGTGAGGCGCAAGGGCGGAAAACCGTCTCGAAGCATTTTTCTTCATTTCTTCCTTAGCTTTCATGCTTTCCTCTATGGTTTTAGATCCAATCATGTCTATAGTTGGCTAAACCTCTTAGCTAGGGCTAAGAGGTGAAGCTTGTAGCTGTTCATAACCCCAAGTGTAGGGTTGCGATATAGTAATAATCTTGGTAAGACCGAGGTCGAATCCACAGGGACTAATCTCATGTGTATTTTAAAAGTAACTTGAATCAGAACTAGAAAAGGAGAAATTTAGAATAAAGTGACTAATTATGATTAAGGTAAAAACTATCAATTAAAGGTGGGAACTAGGGTGTTAAGGATCCACTTATAGCTCTTGGGATGCTACCTTACTTCGATTTAAAAAAGCACAATTGGAATTGGAGTCCTATCCTATCCAATTGGAAGATAAAGCAATCAAATCAAATCTGAACTTTCATTAACCTAATTCTTAATAGAAAAGAATTGTGAAGGTTGGAAGGGATTCCATCACCAAACCATGCCCAAGAGATAATGACAAATAACAGGATTTATCAATCCCACAATCTCAAAATAGGAAGAAGAAAATATTTAAAGCTATTGTAGATCTATCATAATTTTAGTCATAACAAACCATTAAAAACTAAAAGTATTCCTTAAATTAGAATCCATGAAGTTCAACATAAACATGAATCAAAGCAAAGAAAACATCACAATCACAGTACAAGTGTAACACCCTGAAAATCGGGGGTCGTGTATAAACTTAACTCCCGAGTTCCAGACCGTCACTTATGCAACAAAAATGGTTATGATTCAATGTTGTCTAATTTAAAGCATTCACATGAGTAAAAGTATACCAAAACTGCAATTCATACTTCAGATCCAGTGATAAAAGCAAGCGGAAGACTAAACAATATATATATCACTGTATGGAAAAACAAAGTAAATCTCATCTGTGTCCGAAGTATGACTACATCTCTGAGTCTCATATACATGTACATAAACAAAAGAATAATGTTCAAAATGGTCCCACTGAAGTCCCCTCGATCCAGGTCGCCTACGGGAAGCCGTCATGATACTGCATATACGAGAACTCATCCTGGTCCTCGTCAATCTCTGGCTCCACCTCCTGGATCTTGTCCTCAACTGCATCTACAACAGGGTCTGGTGGGTGTTGCAAACACCATCCCGTAACGTGGGAATGAGTGATCAACTCAGTGGAATCATAGAGCAAAGATTAGCATGTTCACAATTCAATCACGCGATAATAGTAAAGCAGTAAATCAGACAATCCTAATACTGTTGTTAATGCAAGATGATATGACGTGATGTATGCCCTCACCGACGATCACCCTCATGCGGCAACATCTTACGACCGCGGCATGCCACACTCCCTAGAGTGCTCCACATCTTCCAGGCACATGCAATGCTATGGTGATATGATTTTTAAGTTGTTATTAGTCCATTCAAACAGCAGGATTGGGAAACTAAGGTACTTCCCTTGTATCAATCCCAACACAGATCCTGTCTAGGGTCGTCACTCCTAGTAATCTCATACGATTGTGTATTTCGTAGGTCACTGTAAGGGCTGCCAGGGCTGTTGCTCGCACTCGTTGCACCGCTCCCCCATCACCTTATCAATACAGGCCTACCGTACTCTACTGCAACGGAAGGGTCGTCGCCTCCCGTAGACTCAGAATACGCTCGCGGTCACTACAAAGGGCTCGTCGCCTGATCAGTGTAGGCCGACAGCTAGAATATAGTGTCCCATACCACCATAATCTGCTCACGAGTTTAGGTGCTCACTGGTCACTACGGGGAGGTTTGTGGCCCCAACGTAGGCCGACAGTTCGACCACGGTATCCCATACCACCATGCCCGGCTCATGAGTCTTCGTGGATCAAGGTACCATGGTTAACAGGGTTTACAATGGTAAGTTCAGTACCCTAGGTTCAAGCAGTTATGACTCATACAAGGTGAACATACATCGGCCAGTCGGGTTACTTGACGGGCTCGACTAGCGCGATCGCATCTCAAGTCGAACGACATGAAGTGCGTAAAACACTTCGCGTGGTCTAACCACTGCCGCCAACTCTAAACACGAATCACGTTCATCGACGCGTCGTTCGTGGCTATGACCCGTCAGCCACGAATTCGCTCGGTTACCGACTGCCTGGACTAGGTCTAGTCCCACACATCTATGGAATCACATTAGTATTACATGTAAAAGTATTGGAATTTAAATACCATCATGTGAGCATGTTAACACATGCTATAACATTCAACTTAAGCAATTCTTCAAGGCATACTTTCTATGCATGTAATGCAATCATGCATAAGGTCAACATGTAGGAAATCATTTAGGTCAGCATATTAATCAAGAAATCAATCTCAAACTACTACATAACATCATTTAATTCAATACATACTAATACAAGCATTTATACAAACACATACACTACACACTTAAGTCTACATATAGTATGTCGACCCAAAGTGCGTAACTAGGCGAATCTCTTCGCCAAACTGATTATGCAAGCATTCCTAACTCCCTAATGCGGCGACAAACCATGTCAATCACGTCAGCAAAATATGCATGTAGACCGTACTTCCTACAAATGACTAAAATGCCCTAAATCTCATATTCTTCGTTAATTTACGAAACAGGAAACGGAGAGCATGTTGTACATGTCAAACGGCTTTGCCGTCGATAATCTACTATTAAACGACATTGAAAGTGTTGTAAACTGTCAATCAAAGCGTCTAAAATCCTCACCTATTCTCTTACGGTTGCGGGATTTTGAACGGAGCGTGTACGCTTCGTCTACGGCGGTAGGAGGACCTGATTTATTAAGTACGTTAACTAACATGCTATGAATCTAGGTAAACCCTAAATCAGCAAGTTTTAGGGTTATTTTATACCTGAAAAAGGGGAGAAATCACCAGCCAGGTGATTGGAAAGAAGTGCTGAAGCAGCAGCTGTCAGTGGCTCGGAAGCGGGAAAAATCCCTTCTTCTCTTTCTCTCAAACTCTCTCTCCTTTTCTCTAGGGTTTGGAATTTTCAGATGGGAGGGAGAAATGAGGGTTTCAACCCCTTTTATAAGCTTAAAAACACCGAAAATAGGCTCCGGGATGAAGTTTACTTGGTGCCTATCCATTTCGGGGCTGTTTCGGTCCAAAAACTGCTTTCTGGTGGTCCCCTGGTCGATTGCGATCGGACTTAAGCTCATGTGTACCAGATGTAGCTCGTATTAAGTTTTCAGTCTGGCAGGGTTCGCAGATCGCACGTGGCAGACCAGTTTCAGTTCAGCGGTCACCGCACGTAGATCAGGGCTTAAAGTTTCATGATAATAAATAGAAATTTTTCCGGATCCGAGGGTGTAATCTAGATGAATTCTGACGGTCAGAACGCTTAATACTGACGCGTCAAGTCGTGTGCCAGATTTGAATTTGAAATTCCAAATCCGTCCCTATTCGCGGTCGCTTCAGTCCGAGTTCAACGAAATAGTCTGTGATTATCGGTTTGACTTGATTTTCGAGATGATTGTCAAGTCCAGCTGGGCGGTTCTAACGGTCTAAGATAGGAGGTATCGGACCTTCGACGCGCGGTCTAAATCCAATACAAAAGTTCAATGTGGTCCAGAGGACAAACCCGCTTAGAGTTTGATCCGAGGTTATAGAGTATTGCAGAGTTGTTTGTTCTACTCGATTTGGGTCTTGTAGAACGTATTTAAAGTGATCAGGGACTATTTCCCAGCTACTCTAGCGTTGCGCTAGCTAACTTATGCTTAATTTCCATGGAAATTTTTTGTACGCGATTTCGGGTCGAGTTGGTACTCGAGCCCAAGTACGGATTTTTCACGGGCGTTACAATCTACCCCCCTTAATAAATAATTTCGTCCTCGAAATTTGTACCTTTTCGTACTCCTCGAGAAGCTGTGGGTAGTTCTTTCTGATCTCGGCTTCTGTCTCCCAAGTAGCCTCCTCCTCAGTATGATGCGTCCATAGTACCTTCACAAGGGGAATCACCTTGCTACGCAGTACCTGCTCCTTCCTGTCTAAGATGCGTGTCGGTCGTAGGATATAAGTAACATCCTCTCCTAACTGCACCTGATCCCATCTAATGATATGGGAAGGATCAGCAACGTACTTCTTCAGCATAGAAACATGAAATACGTTGTGGACGCTCGCGAGGGGCGTGGGTAAAGCCAATCGGTAAGCCACTGCTCCCACACGATCGAGGATCTGGAATGGACCAATGAATCGCGGTGCCAGCTTCCCCTTCTTCCCGAACCGAAGGACTCCCTTCATAGGGGAAACTCGCAAATACACGTGATCCCCAACTGTGAACTCTAGTGGCCGTCGTCTCGTATCGGCGTAGCTCTTCTGTCTGCTCTGCGCTGTAAGAAGCCGACGTCGAATAATATCGATCTTCTCTGACGTCGCCTGCACCAACTCTGGGCCAATCAAGCTACGCTCACCGACCTCTAACCAGCAATGCGGTGCGCGACAAGGTCGCCCATACAGCGCCTCATAAGATGCCATGCCGATACTCGCCTGGAAGCTATTATTGTACGCAAACTCCGCATATGCAAGACAGTCATCCCAACTGTCCTTGAAGTCCAATGCGCAAGCTCGCAACATGTCCTCCAGGATCTGGTTCTCTCGCTCCGTCTGTCCGTCCGTCTGTGGGTGGAAGGCAGTACTGAACTTCAACTTCACACCCATAGCCTCCTGAATGCGAGTCCAGAAAATAGAAGTGAACCGCGTGTCTCTGTCCGACACGATCTCTAACGGAACTCCATGCAGACGCACAATCTCTCGGATGTACAATCTAGCCAGCTCGTCTGCAGAGTTCGTAACTCTGATCGGTAGGAAGTGCGCCGACTTTCTTCAATCGGTCGATGATCACCCAAATGGAATCATGCCCCTTCCTCGTCTTCGGCAACCCAGAAATGAAGTCCATGGAAATGAAATCCCACTTCCACTCTGCAATCGGCATAGGCTGCAAAAGTCCAGGTGGTCGGCGATGCTCTGCCTTCACCTGCTGACAAGTGAGACAACGGGACACGAACTCAGCTATGTGGGTCTTCATACCTTCCCACCAATACGTCCTCTTCACGTCACGATACATCTTCGTACTGCCTGGATGCATCGCGAGTCTAGTAGAATGCGCAGCCTCGAGAATCTCTCGTCTCAAGTCAGGGACATCTGGGACGCATAGGCGGCCACGGTAACGTAAGCCCCCATCCATACCAACTCGCCAGTCGGCGTCAGCATCATCACTGGCCTGCTCTCGAAGTTCAGTAAGATGCGCGTCGTCCCTCTGCGCCTCGATGACTCGGTCATCGATCTGAGATCACACCTGTACATGTGCGATGAACTCAAATGGCTCTTCTACGGTGAGTTTCTGGTCAAAGTCTCGCAAAAACTCAACCATATCCCACTCGGCAACCATCAGTGGAGCCGCAAACTCTATCGCCTTCTTGCGGCTCAACGCATCAGCCACAAGGTTCGCCTTCCCAGGATGGTAAGAGACTTCAAACTTGAAGTCCTTTAGCGTCTCCATCCATCGCCGCTGCCTCATATTCAAGTCTCGCTGCGTGAATATGTACTTGAGGCTCTTGTGGTCGCAAAAGAGCTCGAACTCCTCCCCATAGAGGTAATGTCTCCAGAGTCTCAGTGCGAATATAACGGCTGCCAACTCTAGGTCGTGTGTAGGGTAATTCTCCTCGTGCTTCCTTAATTGTCTCGAGGCATACGAAATTACCCTGTCCCTCTGCATAAGGACACAACCCAAACCAACGCTAGACGCGTCAGTGTATATAATGTATCTAACCCCTTGCTCTGGCAACACTAGCACAGGGGCGGACGTAAGCCTGTCCTTCAGCTCCTGAAAAGCTGACTCCGCCTTATCATTCCAGGTGAACTTCACGTCCTTCCGTGTCAACTGAGATAAGGGTCTCGCGATCTTCGAGAAGTCCTGAATGAAGCGCTGATAGTAGCCAGCGAGACCCAAGAAACTCCTCACCTCAGTGACAGAACCAGGCTACTCCCATCCTGCACCGCAGCTACCTTAGACAGGTCAACTGCCATGCCATCCTTGGACACCACGTGTCCCAGAAACTTCACCTCCTGCTTCCAGAAGTCGCACTTCTTGTACTGTGCGAACAACTGATGCCGTCTGAGCGTATCAAGGACCAAACGCAAGTGCTCCTCATGCTCCTCTCGACTCCTAGAGTACACCAAAATGTCGTCAATGAAGACAACGACGAATCGATAGAGGAAAGGCCGAAATATCCGGTTCATCAGATCCATGAACACGGCCGGTGCGTTCGTGAGACCGAACGACATCACGAGGAACTCGTAGTAGCCAAAACTGGTCCTGAATGCTGTCTTCTGCACGTCCTCATCCCTGACGCGCAGCTGATGATAACCTGACTGAAGATCAATCTTCGAGAAGTACTGCGCTCCTCTCAACTGATCAAACAAGTCATCGATCCTGGGCAAAGGGTACTTGTTCTTCACCGTGAGCTGGTTCAGCCTGCGATAATCAATACACAATCGCATCGAACCATCCTTCTTCTTCACGAACAAGACCGGTGCTCCCCAAGGTGACACGCTAGGCCGTATAAAGCCAAGCTCTAGCAGACCATCAATCTGCGTCCTCAACTCCTCCATCTCACATAGTGCCATGCGATACATCGGCAGTGAGACGGGTGTAGAACCAGGAACCAGATCGATAGTGAAATCGATCTCACGTCGGGGCGACAAACTAGGGATCTTCCTGAACTGATCCCCGAACTTAGAAACAGCTGGCGTCTGCTCAAGTACCTGGGCATCAGCGTCGCGCAATAGAGTGGCGTAGCTAAGAATGGGGAAAGGAAGATTTGCCCGCACTGAAAATGTGAAGGATACACCCTCAGGCTCGTACGCTGTGACTATACGAGTCTCGCAGTCAATCTCGGCTCTCGCTGCAGTCAACCAGTCCATGCCAAGAATGACGTCGAGATAAACGAGCGAGGGATCGACGACCAGATCAAGAGTCATCGTCCTGCCTCCCAGATCAACCAAACAACCCTCACACATCTGGGTGACATCCGAAAAATCTTCATGAGCTGCAAAGACTCGCACGCTATCCATAGTGATAGTCTGTAACCCAAGACGTCTGACTACGGCACGCGATATCAAAGAAATCGTGGAACCAGTGTCCACCATGACAAGAACGGGAGTACCTCCGATATGGGCCGCGACCTCAAAGGCTGAATGCTGAAAGTCAACGTCGCAGCTGCCTCAGCTGTCAATGCATGAACCCGAGCCTGCTGTGGCCGGTTCGGCTGCTGTGTCAAGGGCCGCGGAGGCTGTCGGTCTGCGATACCGTAGGTCTGAAAGAAGGATGCGCAGGAGCTGACCATATAGGCGGTGCTGATATCGCCTGTGGACGTACACGATCAATCTTCTGCGGCGGCGAGAACCCACTGTCCCGCATCCTCAAAAAGCAACTCTGCGCCAAGTGGCCCGTCCTCCCACAGTATGTACATGTCAAATCAGGGCGCCGAAACGGTGGTACTGGCGCCGTGGTCCTAGTAGGAGGATCAATGCGAGACCTCTTGCCCGCGAAGGGCCTGTCTGGCAAATCCGGTCGTGGCCTAGAAGCAGCCGGGCCTCGAGATCGCGCAAGTCGATCCACGTCCTGCTCTGCCCGCATGGACATGTGAACCAACTCCGCATAAGAGGGAAAACTAACACAACACATCTTCGACCGAATATCCGGTCGCAAGCCCTCCAAAAAGTGCCGTATGCGCATCTGCTCATCAGCTAGGATCGTCGGGACGTACCTGCCCAACTCTGTGAACCGATGCTCATACTCGGTAACTGTCATCGCTGCCTGTCTGAGACGGAGAAACTCATTCTCCCTGTCGTGCCGGTAGGTCTGGGGATAATACTTCTCATGGAAGTGGAACTCAAATGCTGCCCACGTCCATACAAAATCTGCGGCAACAGTCCGCAGTACGCTATCCCACCACATACTGGCCTCTCTCTCAAACAGGAAGGTAGCCAGCTCTACCTGTTCAACCTCGGTGCAGTGCAACATCCGTAGAATCTTCGATACTCGGTCGAGCCAGTACTCAGCCTCCTCGGGTCTGTGAGAACCCGTGAAAGTAGGAGGCTGCAAGCGTTGAAATCGCTCCAGAAGGCCCCGTATGTCGGCAGGATTCCCCGCAGGGAAAGCAGGCGGCGCAGGATGGGCCATGCCCTCATCCTGGGCATAAGTATAGGCATCCTCAGCTGGATGCGCAGGTGGTGCATGTGGAGTAGATGTAGTCGCACCCCCACCCTGGGCTAGTGTCCCCACTATGGTGGTCAGAAGCTGCTGCTGCTGTAGCATCATAGCCATCATCTGCTCGAATCTGTCAGGGGGTGGAGCAGGCTGTGGCGGATGCGGTGTGGAAGTAGATGCGCGATGTGGCTCTCTAACAGATGGTGTAAATGGCGGTGGTCCATCTGTAGGACCAGCAGCAGGCTGAGACGATCGAACTGCCTCAGGAATCGGGCCCACACCAGGGTCCGAACGAGTGCCAGACTGAGAGGGAGTCTGATCCATATGCTCTGACAATGCAAGCCGAACCGCGCTCCTCGTAGTCTTAGGTGGCATTCCCTATATTCAAAATAGGGTGCAACCTTGTCAGTCTCAATAGCACAAATACACCACAAGTATTCACTTAAAGAGTCAAAGGCATTCCATGCATCTCAATTAATCAAAATTGTCACAATACAAGGGATATATCCTTACAAGCATCATGACTAGAATTACATGGAAATTAAGACAGTTAAGCAACAGCAACAGAAGCAAAGCACTAGCCCTAACAGGCTTACACACATAAAACAGGAAATGACTAAATACTGATAATAACATCAAAGATCGTATCGCTAGTCGGAGTCTGGTGACGGAGGAGGAGCACCCTTATCCTGTAAGCAACACAGGATCGCCTTCAAGGTGCGAGTCACCTTGCCAAATTTCTTCTTTGTAACGGCCTTGGCATCAGCGACTTCTGCGCGAAGTTCTTGGACTTCCCTACGCAAAGCGGTCTGACTCTCCTCCATCTGAGCAATGCGATCGTCGATAGTAGCCTGCGCAGAAGGAGGAGGGCTCTCATCAGTATCCTGAGCCTCCTCTTCTGCTTCTTCCTGAGCTTCTTCCTGAACCTCTGCTCTAGGTTCTTCTTCGCTTTGATCTTCCTCTTCATCAAAGTCATCCCCACTATCCCTTTCGAGTTGATTTTCACGGTATTGCGACCCAATCTTCATCTTGACCATTGTCGACTCATCGATGGTGTGAATCGATACGGGCAATTCGGGCCCAAGTCTATAGGCAAACTCAAGCGCAATCTTGCAAATAAGTCGGCCAAAGGGAAGTGATTCAGATGTTCTTCTCGACCTGGCTATGAGAACTATCTGCCGTAAGATGAAAGTGGCCATACATACGTTCTCTCCCTGGGCCACCAAAAATAAGAAATCGACCATAAGACGTGTACATTCAATGCGGTTCGTCGACCTGGGATAGACATTGAACGTGCAGATATGGTGCAGCATGTGTAAATCCTCAGACATGTACGTCACCTTGAGGCTATTATTAGGCTGCCATGGAACCAACTTACCGCACAGAAACCTGGTGCGGCGATCTCGTTCACGTCTAGTCTTCAAATTCTTCTCACTAGGATGCACATCACCTAGAGGCACGTTGAGAAGTCGCGCAATCAACCGAACGTCGATCGTAGCCATCCGATCTCTACCAAAAGGGATTTTGAACTGCAAAGGCTCCAAGGTAGGATTCTGGATGCTTGCATAGAAGGCACGAACGGTGCTCACATTAGCACGAGCGCGAGCTTCAAAGATCGGACCCCAATGCGCAGCTTCAATACGTTCGAACAACAGATACTCGCCGAACAATCGTCCATCTACGTCCACCTCAAATAACACTTTGCGATCAGTGTATTGGCCATGAGGCATCTCTGAAAGAATTGTTCGCCTAAGGTGTGCATGGGGATCCAAATCCCGCTTTGTACGGCACTCCAGGACTGGAGCTGGACCTGCGGCGGTGCTTGAACTTGCGGCACCACCCACCGGTCTTCTCGATCGAGCAGGGCGGCTTGGCCCAGCCTCGTCTATTGCGGTTTTCCTCTTACCCATCAAAGATATGATGGATGAGAGTGATAAAAGGCCCAAAATGGCTTCCACAAAAGTCATGGAAAACGGTGAAAATGCGAAGAAGTGGCTGCCCAATCTGAGAAAAGGAAATCTAGGCATCGTAGAGGGATGCTTCAAGCTTCCCAAGGCTGTACTTTCAAGGAGAAATACAAACAAAAAGATAGAATGGAGCACCTCACGATTTCAGCTCTATTTGGGGGATTTTGGAGCTCCAAGTGATGAGATCTTCAAGAAGAGAGGCTGCCAACACCCAATAAGTGATGGGTGGTGGTCGGTTTTGGCCAAGGAGGGTCCTAGAAGTGTTTTGGGACGCCGGAGTTTGGAGTTGATTGCTGAAACTCAAAAATAGGGGTATGGAGAGGGCTATTTGTGAAGGAGGGGTATGATTTGGGGGTTTTCGTGAGATGGGAGTTACATAGGGAGGGTGTACAACCCATTTAAGGGCGTGCGCCCAATTTTCATGCCAAATGGGCCCCACCGGTCGGCGATGCATCGCCCGACCGGCGATGGCATCGCCGGCCAACTCCCACGTTGGCTGGTGGGACCACCTAGATCTGGTCCCCCATGGTCCCAGGGTTCCAAAAAGTTATGTCCCACCCCCTAGTTCATTGTACTTTGGTCTGTATGAGCCCAAACATATGTTCGGGTCTTTCCGGGTCCACATCGCAATCCCGAATACCAAACTATATGATGCAGCATATGAATTTAGGGTAGAAGGAGCCAGTACATCTATCTAGATCCTTATTTGCTCAAGAAAGTGAATTTAGAATGGCCTTATGGCCATTTTTCATGAAATTTTACTATTCATTGTAAAATTTTGTGAAAGTACTAATTTGTGTTATTTTCACATTAGGTTTGATGCCTAACATGAAATGGATAAGAAAGAACTGAAGGTCAGAGTGTTTAGAGGAGAAATTTTGAGAATTTTTGGTGAAACGGGGTTTTTAAGCCCTGGCGATTGATTACAGGAGTCGTGGTCATCCCACGGCCCAAGGATTCACTTTTGCGGTTTAAAACCGCTCATAGGATGTCTCAACCCGACTTCCTACAGCTTAGAAGCGATTCGGGTTGCCTTACGCGACCCGAGATGCATTACAGACTCGATCTTGCGATCGATTCTAATAGACTTCGCCTATCGGCGAATCTGCAATCTTAGACGTGTTTCTAGACCCTTCTCGCACCCACCTAAGTCAAAGGAAGCGACAGCGTACGTCGCAAGACCATAACCCAGGCCCAGTATACTCTCATTCATGCTCTGATACCAACTTGTAACACCCTGAAAATCGGGAGTCGTGTATAAACTCAACTCCCGAGTTCCAGACCGTCACTTATGCAACAAAAATGGTTATGATTCAATGTTGTCTAATTTAAAGCATTCACATGAGTAAAAGTATACCAAAACTGCAATTCATACTTCAGATCCAGTGATAAAAGCAAGCGGAAGACTAAACAATATATATATCACTGTATGGAAAAACAAAGTAAATCTCATCTGTGTCCGAAGTATGACTACATCTCTGAGTCTCATATACATGTACATAAGCA
Organism: Magnolia kwangsiensis; assembly: GCA_037074715.1. Classification (NCBI taxonomy): domain Eukaryota; kingdom Viridiplantae; phylum Streptophyta; class Magnoliopsida; order Magnoliales; family Magnoliaceae; genus Magnolia; species Magnolia kwangsiensis. Next base: position 106,874,850 of record CM073576.1, on the reverse strand, counting down.
AAAGAATAATGTTCAAAATGGTCCCATTGAAGTCCCCTCGATCCAGGTCGCCTACGGGAAGCCGTCATGATACTGCATATACGAGAACTCATCCTGGTCCTCGTCAATCTCTGGCTCCACCTCCTGGATCTCGTCCTCACCTGCATCTACAACAGGGTCTGGTGGGTGTTGCAAACACCATCCCGTAACGTGGGAATGAGTGATCAACTCAGTGGAATCATAGAGCAAAGATTAGCATGTTCACAATTCAATCACGCGATAATAGTAAAGCAGTAAATCAGACAATCCTAATACTGTTGTTAATGCAAGATGATATGACGTGATGTATGCCCTCACCGACGATCACCCTCATGCGGCAACATCTTACGACCGCGGCATGCCACACTCCCTAGAGTGCTCCACATCTTCCAGGCACATGCAATGCTATGGTGATATGATTTCCAAGTTGTTATTAGTCCATTCAAACAGCAGGATTGGGAAACTACGGTACTTCCCTTGTATCAATCCCAACACAGATCCTGTCTAGGGTCGTCACTCCTAGTAATCTCATACGATTGTGTATTTCGTAGGTCACTGCAAGGGCTGTTGCTCGCACTCATTGCACCGCTCCCCCATCACCTTATCAATACAGGCCTACCGTACTCTACTGCAATGGAAGGGTCGTCGCCTCCCGTGGACTCAGAATACGCTCGCGGTCACTACAAAGGGCTCGTCGCCTGATCAGTGTAGGCCGACAGCTAGAATATAGTGTCCCATACCACCATAATCTGCTCACGAGTTTAGGTGCTCACTGGTCACTACGGGGAGGTTTGTGGCCCCAGCGTAGGCCGACAGTTCGACCACGGTGTCCCATACCACCATGCCCGGCTCATGAGTCTTCGTGGATCAAGGTACCATGGTTAACAGGGTTTACAATGGTAAGTTCAGTACCCTAGGTTCAAGCAGTTATGACTCATACAAGGTGAACATACATCGGCCAGTCGGGTTACTTGACGGGCTCGACTAGCGCGATCGCATCTCAAGTCGAACGACATGAAGTGCGTAAAATACTTCGCGTGGTCTAACCACTGCCGCCAACTCTAAACACGAATCACGTTCATCGACGCGTCGTTCGTGGCTATGACCCGTCAGCCACGAATTCGCTCGGTTACCGACTGCCTGGACTAAGTCTAGTCCCACACATCTATGGAATCACATTAGCATTACATGTAAAAGTATTGGAATTTAAATACCATCATGTGAGCATGTTAACACATGCTATAACATTCAACTTAAGCAATTCTTCAAGGCATACTTTCTATGCATGTAATGCAATCATGCATAAGGTCAACATGTAGGAAATCATTTAGGTCAGCATATTAATCAAGAAATCAATCTCAAACTACTACATAACATCATTTAATTCAATACATACTAATACAAGCATTTATACAAACACATACACTACACACTTAAGTCTACATATAGTATGTCGACCCAAAGTGCGCAACTAGGCGAATCTCTTCGCCAAACTGATTATGCAAGCATTCCTAACTCCCTAATGTGGCGACAAACCATGTCAATCACGTCAGCAAAATATGCATGTAGACCGTACTTCCTACAAATGACTAAAATGCCCTAAATCTCATATTCTTCGTTAATTTACGAAACAGGAAACGGAGAGCATGTTGTACATGTCAAACGGCGATGCCGCCGATAATCTACTATTAAACGACATTGAAAGCGTTGTAAACCGTCAATCAAAGCATCTAAAATCCTCACCTATTCTCTTACGGTTGCGGGATTTTGAACGGAGCGTGTACGCTTCGTCTACGGCAGTAGGAGGACCTGATTTATGAAGTACGTTAGCTAACATGCTATGAATCTAGGTAAACCCTAAATCAGCAAGTTTTAGGGTTATTTTATATCTGAAAAAGGGGAGAAATCACCAGCCAGGTGATTGGAAAGAAGTGCTGAAGCAGCAGCTGTCGGTGGCTCGGAAGCGGGAAAAATCCCTTCTTCTCTTTCTCTCAAACTCTCTCTCCTTTTCTCTAAGGTTTGGAATTTTCGGATGGGAGGGAGAAATGAGGGTTTCAACCCCTTTTATAAGCTTAAAAACGCCGGAAATAGGCTCCGGGACGAAGTTTACTTGGTGCCTATCCATTTCGGGGCTGTTTCGGTCCAAAAACTGCTTTCTGGTGGTCCCCTGGTCGATTGCGATCGGACTTAAGCTCATGTGTACCAGATGTAGCTCGTATTAAGTTTTCAGTCTGGCAGGGTTCGCAGATCGCACGTGGTGGACCAGTTTCAGTTCAGCGGTCACCGCACGTAGATCAGGGCTGAAAGTTTCATGATAATAAATAGAAATTTTTCCGGATCCGAGGGTGTAATCTGGATGAATTCTGACGGTCAGAACGCTTAATACTGACGCGTCAAGTCGTGTGCCAGATTTGAATTTGAAATTCCAAATCCGTCCCTATTCGCGGTCGCTTCAGTCCGAGTTCAACGAAATAGTCTGTGATTATCGGTTTGACTTGATTTTCGAGATGATTGTCAAGTCCAGCTGGGTGGTTCTAACGGTCTAAGATAGGAGGTATCGGACCTTCGACGCGCGGTCTAAATTCAATACAAAAGTTCAATGTGGTCCAGAGGACAAACCCGCTTAGAGTTTGATCCGAGGTTATAGAGTATTGCAGAGTTGTTTGTTCTACTCGATTTGGGTCTTGTAGAACGTATTTAAAGTGATCAGGGACTATTTCCCAGCTACTCTAGCGTTGCGCTAGCTAACTTATGCTTAATTTTCATGGAAATTATTTCTACGCGATTTCGGGTCGAGTTGGTACTCGAGCCCAAGTACGGATTTTTCACGGGCGTTACAACAAGCTACACTTCTTAACCCTAACTAAGATGTTTAGTCAATCATAAACATGAATGAACCAAAGTCTCTTAAATAAAACATGAAAACAACTAAGAAAAAAAAAGAAAAACTCTTGGCGACGACTTCTCCACCCTTTTACTCCACTCCTCAAATCCTAAAAGACGCCTAAGGATATCTTAGGAACTCCTATTTATAGTTGGGGAACTATAACTTTCACACCGAGTTGGAAAAGTCTGGAAATGTCTTAAATTTATGTAGTCCATGCAAAATTTGTGTAACCTTCAACTAGTTGAGGGTCACCTTTGACTGGTCGAGGACATTCTTTGACTGGTCAAGGATCGCGTGAATTTAAAAGTCCATGTTGCTGGAGTTCGAGTCGAAGTTTCTTCGACTAGTCGAGGCAAAGCTTAGACCGGTCGAAGGAGGGCTTAGACTAGTTGAAGCAGACAAACTTTTAGAATTCTTTTTCTTCACTTCAAGTCTTCGATTATCTTCATTCCTCACTTAATTTTTTTAGATCTTTGGCATGTGAATTCTTCATTTTTGGTCTTCTAAGATCCAACCCTTGGCTTGGTGATTCTTGAGCATCAAATCCATGCTTTTAACATTCTTTTTAATCTAAGCTCTTAGATTCACCTTACAACACAAACATGTATAAAATAGACCATTAAGCATTATCATATTCATAAAACTAAGATATAAATGGGGGATAATATGTAATATTTGACCCTCAAGACAATCCTCAACCAGCATTTTACTAGTCCCGAGCAAAGTATGCGTGAAATAAACCTCAATGCTCAATGTCCAAAACCTCTTTTAAGAAAACAATCTTTTTTACAATCAAGTATGAATGAGTAAACTTAGGACATGAAAGTAGGATTTTGAAAACCTAGAGCCGAATCACATAAGCAACCAATCAAATAAGTTCTTTATCCATTTAATCGGAGCATAGTTTGCATATTAAAATTTTTTTTTCAATGTGCTCAATGAAAATCAACTAACTTCCCGTACGAATACTATCAATTCATCATGTTAGTCATGTTTACCATATCTAGATTACTTGAAGGCATAAGTACTGATTCCAAACTTATCCCATTTTCCTTCTTTTTTCAATCTTTGATTTTATATCGACGGTCATTTTTTATACATTCTTTTCATACTTTGCATTATTTTTCCATTATTTTCCAGTCTTTTCACCATATATGACCTTTTAGTCAATCTCACTATTTTTTAACTAGTTCTTTTCATCTTTTAAGGTGGATAAAATTCTTCAGACTCAATTCTCAATATCTATCAATGATTTACTTGCTAACAATTAGAGATTCTAATATTATTTACAGAAAATAATTTGAATATGTCTTGTGATTTAGATTAACATGATATTCAAACTTCATCTTAATCAATTGAGCGCAAGAACTTAGGTGATAGATTACTTAGCTGATCAAACTCCAACATTCCAAAATTCAATATCTATCTTATGAAAGTGCACTTGCTAGTGCCCTGGTTTGTTAATTACCGTGCGTGTTGAGTCAGTTGATATGCAGAGCCTCACAGGAAGAACAATTCAAGCGCCTGCCTCAACCGGATGTGTAGAAGCTCGCCATAGGTAAATCATAGCCTCACATCCCACGCCCCAAAACACCAGGTGAATAAAATCCTTAAAAACTTGCTAGACATCTTAGGGTTTTATGGTGAGAAAACTTTTTATCAAACAGAAAATCTCTAAGTTTTCTTGCCCGTCAATTGTATTGATACACATTTCGATATGATCGACCTACGCTGTCGATGTCCTCGACACTTGATCGATACTATCGATAAGAGGACTAAAACTGCCCAGCAACTGCATACTCATTTGGACAGATTTATCGATATATCGATACACCCATCGATATTCAAAAATCGAGTCCATCAAAAGTGGCTCGATAATATCGATAGGCAGATTTTCGGCGCCCCTATTTTTTTAAGAAAATCGTTGTGCTTCGATATATCGATGTCTTTCCCGATTCAATCTGAATTCAAATCTTAATCATATCAGAAGGCCATCGATCATATTGATAGTGGACGTGCATTTCTTCCAGCAAATATTTTAGGTTATTTTTAACTTTGATCAGGGGCCACTCGAGGAAATCAATATTCTTATGTTGATACTATCAAAGTCTAGTCGATTAGATCGAGACTGGACACAAACTGTCCAGCGAACTTATAGGTAAATCTATACGATTTAATGATCCCATCGACACGGCCTCCTATATTATTGATATGCAAATTCTGATGACATCCGTTGTTCCCCGATCATATCCTAAAAATCTAAAATATTTCAAGGCTAGTCTCTCTCATGCTTCAAATGTCGATAAATCAATCCTAGTATCGATGGAATTGGAGTTCGAAATTCGATGACATAGACACTAGTATCGATCCCATCGACCAGCTGGTAAAAGGTTTCAAAAGCGTATGACATTTGAGTTTGTGTTATCGAGCGGACAGTCGATCCCATCAAGAGTATACACTCGATGATATCGACCCTGCTCGATGATATCGAACTCTGTCATAAATATGACCGTTTTATATCCATTGGAACCTTTTGCCTATATAAAGAGAGACTTGTCCACATTGCTGGTAGAGAAAGAAGAGAGTACTTTTGTGTGTTTTACCTTTAGATCATATACCCAAAGCCCTTTCTCTCACAGGAGTTCATCTTCCAATCCACTCTCATTCATTGACATTCAATAAAGTGGATTGGGAAATGAACTTCTGCACTCGAGGATCCTCCAGCAACTATCTTAATAGCATAGCATTAAGTTGGGATGCCTTGAATGAATAGATGACGGGAATCACTCTATCTTCCTTATAGGAAAATTCTAAGAGAGTGGATTCCCATCCTAACTTTGACCCAACCCGAAGCCAAGTACTGGTACATCTTTTGTGTTACGGATCAAGGGAACGAAGACTCTTCAACAACAAGGAGGAGATCTTCGTTATTACGCTGAATGGGACTCATCAACTTATCTGTAAGTATCTAAAGTCCAGAGGACACTTGTGATCATTCCTTTCTAGGATTCAGTCTTGAGTGTTGCTCACCCTTTGAAGTCCTCATAGGAGGCCTCCGGCGAGTGTGTACGTAGGGGGTGCATTGTGTGGACCCTTGCTCTATGGAGAGCATAAACATCCAGATGCGTTGTGTGGACCCTTGCTCTGTGGAGAGCATAAACATCCGGGTGCGTTGTGTGGACCCTTGCTCTATGTGAGTATAAACATCTGGTTAGGAGTGAACCAGTAAAACTCCAGGGTTAGAGGTGAACTGAGTAGAAACCTCTGTGTAAAGATTGAAGGTGAACTTGATTTAAAACCTTTGGTTTGAGGTGAACCCTGAAAAACCTCCTTAGTGAAATCCGGTACACTCAAGGGTTGAGTGTGGTAGCCGGGAGTGGAGTAGACAAGTAGTCGAACCACTATAAAAATGACTGTGTTTGCGATTGCTTTCTTCGTGTGATTTGCTTTATTATTTTAATATCTGAATTTCTGAGACACACCTCACACACATACACAGTCATATCCTGCATAAACTAAGTTCTATATTGCTATTTTTTGAATAGTTTGTGATTGGACCCTCTACTAGGCTTGGAAGCCAGTAGAGTTACATTTGAGTAATCCTGATAATTGTCTATCTGATAGGATTAGTGTAATAGAATGTTTAAATGTATTATAAAACTTTAAAAATTCCTATTCACCCCCCTCTAGGACATATTGGCATATTCTTACTTCAACTCAAGTGGTCTTCACCACTATTTCAATTGGTATCAGAGCGAGTATCTCTTTAAAGGCTTCACCGCGTAGAGAGTGATCTTGACTAAAGTTTAGGAATATAGCCAAAGGAGAGGGCTCATCAGTCAATAGACCTCCAGTATTTGATGGTTTAAATTATGCATACTGGAAGGCAAGGATGCACTGCTTCATGAGATCTTTGGATCATGATGTTTGGGATGTAGTTGAAAAGGGTTATGTGTTACCATCTGAATAGATCGTACTTGAAGATGAAACTATCATTACTAAACCCAAACCGAAAGAAAAGTGGATGACGTTTAACAAAGAAAAATGAACTGCTGAAGCAAAAGCAATGAACGTCATCTACTGTGTCATGTCTTAGGATATATTCAATCAGATAAGTATGTGTGAGATATCCAAGGAAGCATGGGATCTACTGGAAATAAACCATGAAGGCACAAGCAGGACATCAATGGTATCGGAGTGCGCCTCTTCACGAGGGTGATTTAAGTGCAACGAAATGTACCGGTGGTTCGCGAAGCATCTGGCTTACCGGTAATCTCCCATTCCCGTCGTCGAGAGACTATAAGAATTATAGCATGCCATAAACAGGGAGTTGGTTTTTCCATACTTTCCGCATTTAGTTCTAGCTATTTCTGCACCCTCTGATCGACCCGAACGAGGTCCAAACTACAACTTTTAACTTCACAGTTTGAAAATCTCAGGATGGAAGAGCACGAGACATTTATGGAGTTTTTCACCAAGTTGAATATTATTTATAACTCCATGGGTGGATTGAGAGAGAAAGTTTGGGTACTAAAAATATGTACGAAAATCTTAAGATCCCTACCAGAATGGTTTAATCCCAAAGTAACAACAATTGAGGAGTGTAGAAATATTGATGAGATGAAAGTAGAATAACTAGTAGATTCCCTACAAACTTTTGAACTACACTTCACACAATCCCAAAAATCTAAAAGCACTATCTTAAAAAATTCTAAGAAATTAAAACATGAGGACAATGTAAGCAAAAAGGAAGATGAAGATGAGGAAGTGGCCTTGCTGGCACAAAAATTCAGAAGATTCTTTCAAAAGAATCGCAGTCATCCTTCCAAAGCAAGAAAGGTGTACAACAAACCCTCTACAGGAAAAATTGGTCCACAATGCTCTACCTGTCATGAGTATGGACACCTATTGTCTGAATGCCCAAACAGAAAAACTAAGGGAAAGGCAATGACTGCCACATGGGATGACACAGATGAGTCAAACTTAGAATCTAGTGACTCAGAGAGTGATGGAGATCAGAAATCATTAAAAATTCTTATGGTCTCCACTACTCCAATCATTCCCAGTGAATCTGAGAACAAAAAAGAACAACAAGCCACCGAATCATTTCCGTCTGAAAATGAGAAAACTGAAGAAGAAGAAGAAATTGAAGAGGATAAATTGCAAGATGCTTATAATCAACTATACATCCACAACATCAAAGTTGTTAGAAGACCTGGTATATCTGAGAATGAAAAGGAATTGCTGCCAAAAGACTTGGATAAAACTTTAGAAATTAATACTCATCTAATCAATGACTTACAACAACATCACTCGGATAATGATAAACTTAAGAGAATTAATTCTTTTCTTAAATCCGAATCTGAAAAACTGAATAAACAGGTTGAGTAGTTAAAAGATGATAATATGCTCCTTCAAAATGAAAATCACACACTCCTGTTTGATTTGGAAGAATCTAGAAGAATTGCCAAGATAAACTATAAGTTTTCCCAATGTAGAGAGAAGCTAGAAAAACTGTTGGGAATGGGAAAACCTGGGAAGGATAAAGGTGGGCTAGGATATGAAAAATATAAATCAAAGACTGGTTGTGCAGCTCCTAGAACTGAAAAATTTGTTGCCTCTGGAAGCAAAACCAGAAAGACTCCAGTATGTCATGTGTGCGGTGATGTCGGTCATTATGAGTTTGAATGCTTAACACCTAGACGAACTTTACATAACTCTGATCAAAACCACATTAGTCTATTCAAATCAATCAGAGAAACTCAGAATATTAAAAGTCTACCTAGGAGTAACACTTATCCATCACCACCTAAAGAAAAAGACAGAGTAAAGAAGTCTGCCTCAAAATGGGTAATTAAAGAAAAGAAAAATTGTCTTGCTACTCACTCAAATCAGTTATCAGGCAATGACACCAAGTGATACCTAGATAGTGGTTGCTCAAGGCATGTCACAGGTGATAAATCCCTTCTATCAAAATATTAGAATCTGTACAATGGGTTAGTCATCTAAGGAAACGGAAGCACTGCTGAAGTAATTGGACAGGGTATCATAAAAGGGATTAATCTGCTTACAAATGAGAATACTTTTTGCATAAAAGGTTTGACACCTAAGCATATCTCAGATCTGTGATAATGGGCATGTGGTCAAATTCAACAAAGAAGAATGTGAGATCCTAGATCAATCAGGAAAACCAATTATGAAGGGTCTTTGCACAAATAACCACTGCTACATTATTATAGAAAAATAAAGGAGTGATGTTGAGGAACACTGAGAATGAAGAAACTTGTTTAGATTATACATCAAGATCTGAACATGTGTTGAAATGAGAAATTTTTGTTGAGCTTTCAATGTTACATCTGAGGTTGCACACCTCGAACTTTTTGTATATAAACATTATCATGTTTATAATTTTTGAGCTATACAGAACTTGTACAAAATTTTGTGATGTATACTGATCAAATTAAAATATGCTTAAAGGTGTGTCGAAATGGTGAAAAACCTAAAAAATACTCACCGTTGATATGTTCATGGATTCTTGATTACATCGATCAAAGTCGATATTATCAACGTCTTTTCAGAATTCGAAAAGTCATGAAGATGAAAAAGATTATCAAAGACATCGTTGATAACATCAGACAGTGTATCTTGATATCATTGGAACATTGGTAGATGATATCAAAATTTACTGCCCAATAAAAGGCTATTGAGAGAAAATTTTACTTTTACAGTAGCTAGTCCGGTCTCATTTCCCTGATCATTTTTTCTTGGTTGATCCGCTTGGAGTCTTGATGAAATCTCAGCATCCAAATGAAGCTAGGAAGATGGTTAAAGGGAAAGGTAAGACTCTCTCATCTGTAAAATCTTTCAAGATTAAGAAAGGAAAAAATACTAGACCACCTCAAAACCAATCGGATTGGGAACAAGTTACGATTGTCAACCATACTATTCTCTCTAGTGCCGTGAAGCCCTATGGGGTAGATCTCGTGATGGAGAGTATTATGTGGAAGAATATGCTTTATATGGGCCGTCCATATCAGTTTGAAATTATCCAACAGTTCTTCAACTGTTGTCATGTTGTCCAAGTTTATCCATCATGTATGCGTCTGGAATTCATGCATCACACCAAGAAAATTACACCAATAGTCCTTGGTCGTGTTCTAAACAATGAGTTCACTAGTAGAAATCTAAACGAATTGGGAAGATGAGGGAAAATTACTCGAGCACTGCGTCAGGGTATGACAATTCCTAGAAATAATGACAATATCCTTCAGGTTAAACATCTAGGAACCTTGTTTTGACTCCTTTACAGTATTTTCAGTACGAATGTGTACCCATGTGATGCCAACGACACATACCTGAGCCCCTTTGTGCTCAATGTCCTGTATGATGTCTATTAAGAGGTCCCTGTATGTCTACCTACTCTTATTCTAGATCAACTAATTAAGGTAGTCAAAAGTGACCATCTTGAAATACTGCCCTTTCCATCTCTTGTTTGCAAGCTTGCACATTGGGTAGGACTGCCAGAAACAACAGATAAGGTATATCCTGAAGTATGGTTCGACCATGACGTAGCCCAATAAGTGTATGTCTCTGTCTCATCTAAGAATCCTCCACCTAATGGAGAGAGTGGTCCCGTGCCTAAAGAAGAAACTCTTTGAAGATTTAACCGAACTCCTGAATACAGTCCTGCTTCTGTCACTAATCATCAACGTCATGTGCTTAGCGCCAATTTTTAAACAATCTCATTGGAATTGATGAGCGGCTCCATCACTGCGAGCAATGATTGTTAGGAATAGAAAATAGGATGGAAGCTCTCCAACATTCTGTGCAACAGATTTTTGAGCTACTAACGACTGACGGGCCTTCTATGTGTTAAAAGAAGACCGTTTTGGAAGCGAAGTGTGTCTAGTTATGAACACTAGTCTTTTTTTTTTTTGTATTCATTCCTGTTTATTCATTTTGGGTATCCCTACATGGGCTTGATATCTCTGTCTGATGGTTGATAGTCTACTACTGTGTGGGGTAGTACATTTTTTTGAATGATGAAAGTTTTATTGAATATGGCTGCATCTAATTCTATTCTTATTGCCATAGTAATATATGAAATCCCCCAGCTTATGGAGTACTTGATATGGATTGCATATGTTTTTCCTGAATATCTTATCTGATTTTATCACATTTTATTTCATGCATTCATACTACCTACCAATGATGTATGCATAACACTATTGAAAATCTTTATACATCTATATCTGTGATTGTCCCATATGCTTCTTTAACTTCAGTCAATATCTACTGCTCTATCTTTGTCAATGACTGACAAAAAGGGGGAGAAAAGTTAAAACACCCCCTGTGGAAAATTGGATCTTTGCTCTTATATGTTGCAGGTGTTAGAAGGAGCAGCTGCACCAAGAAAGGGGGAGTTTTACAGTAAGGGGGAGAAAATACTGGTTGTGTACATGGGATTATTAGAATTTGTAAAATTGTGTAAATTGCATGTACACATAATTTAGGATGTGTCTGTCTAGATATTATCCTAGGGTGTTTTGATATTTTGTCACGTAATTGACAAAGGGGGAGATTGAAAGTGCACCTGCTAGTGCCCTGGTTTGTCAATTACCGTGTGTGTTGAGTCAGTCAGTCTACAGAGCCTCACAGGAAGAACAATTCAAGCGCCTACCTCAACCGGATGTGTGGAAGCTCGCCATAAGTAAATCATAGCCTCACATCCTATGCCCCAAAATACCAAGTGAATAAAACCTTTAAAACTTGCTAGACATCTTAAGGTTTTATGTTGAGAAAACTTTTTATCAAACAAAAAATCTCTAAGTTTTCTTGCCTGTTGATTGTATCGATACACATTTCGATATGATCGACCTATGCTTTTGATGTCCTTGACACTTGATCGATACTATCGATAAGAGGACTAAAAGTGTCCAGCAACTGCATACTCATCTGGACAGATTTATCGATATATCGATACACCCATCGATATCATCGATATTCAAAAATTGAGCCCATCGAAAGTGGCTCGATAATATCGACAGACACATTTTCGGTGCCCCTATTTTATTAAGAAAATCACTATGTGCTTCGATATATCGATGTCTTTTCTGATTTAATCTGAATTCAAATCTCGATCATATCAAAAGGCCATCCATCATATTGATAGTGGGCGCGCATTTCTTCCAGCAAATATTTTAGGTTATTTTTTACTTTAATCAGGGGTTACTTGAGGAAATCAATATTCTTATGTCGATGCTATCGAGGTCTAGTCGATTGGATCGAGACTGGACACAAACTGTCCAGCGAGCTTATAGGTAAATCTATACAATTTATCGATCCCATCGACACGGCTTCCGATATCATTGATATGCAAATTCTGATGACATCGTTGTTCCTCGATCATATCATAAAAACTTGAAATATTTCAAGGCTAGTCTCTCTCATGCTTCAAATGTCGATAGATCAATCCCAGTATTAATGGAATCGGAGTTCGAAATCCGATGACATCGACACCAGTATTGATCCCATCGGCCAGCTGACAAAAGGTTTCAAAAGCGTATGACATTTGAGTTTGTGTTATTGAGCGAACAATCGATCCCATCAAGAGTATACACTCGATGATATCGAACTCTGTCATAAATATGACCGTTTTATATCCGTTGGAACCTTTTGCCTATATAAAGAGAGACTTGTCCACATTGCTGGTAGAGAAAGAAGAGAGTACTTTTGTGTGTTTTACGTTTAGATCATATACCCAAAGCCCTTTTTCTCATGGGAGTTCATCTTCCAATCTACTCTCATTCATTAACATCAGTAGAGTGAATTGGGAAAAAAACTTCCGCTTTCAAGGATCCTCCAGCAACTATCTTAATAGCATATCATTAAGCTGGGATGCCTTAAATGAATAGATGACGAGAATCACTCTATCTTCCTTATAGGAAAATTCTAAGAGAGTGGATTCCTGTCCTAAACTTGACCCAATCCGAAGCCAACTACTGGTACATCTTTTGTGTTGCGGATCAAGGGAGACGAAGACTCTTTAACAATAAGGAGGAGATCTTCGTTATTATGCTGAATGAGACTCATCAACTTATCTGTAAGTATCTAGAGTCTAGAGGATACTTGTGATAATTCCTTTCTAGGATTCAGTCTTGAGTGTTGCTCACTCTTTGAAGTCCTCATAGGAGGCTTCCGGCGGGAGTGTATGTAAGGGGTGTGTTGTGTAGACCCTTGCTTTATAGAGAGTATAAACATCCGGGTGCATTGTGTGGACCCTTGCTCTATGGAGAGCATAAACATCCGAGTGCGTTGTTAGACCCTTGCTCTATGGAGTGCATAAACATCTGGTTAGGAGTGAACCAGTAAAACTCTAGGGTTAGAGGTGAACCGAGTAGAAACCTCTATGTAAAGGTTGAAGGTGAACTTGATTTAAAATCATAGGTTTGAGGTGAACCCTTGAAAACCTCCTTAGTGAAATTCGGTACACTCAAGGGTTGAGTGCGGCAGTCGGGAGTGGTGTAGATAAGTAGTCGAACCACTATAAAAATGACTATGTTTGTGATTTCTTTCTTTGTGTGGTTTGCTTTATTATTTCAATATTTGAATTTCTGAGATCATACCTCATACGCATACACAGTCATATCCAGCATGAACTAAGTTCTATATTGCTATTTTTTGAATAGTTTGTGATTGGGCCCTCTACTAGGCTTGGAAGCCAGTAGAGTTATATTTGAGTAATCCTGATAATTGTCTATCTGATAGGATTAGTGTAATAGAATTTTTAAATACATTATAAAACTTTAGAAAGTCCTACCCCCTCTAGGACATATTGGCATATTCCTACTTCAGCTCAAGTGGTCTTGATCGCTATTTCAATTGGTATCAGAGCGGGTCTCTCTTTAAGGGCTTCACCGCCTAGAGATTGATCTTGACTGAAGTTTTGTAATATGGCCAAAGGGGAGGGCTCATCAGTCACTAGACCTCTAGTATTTGATGTTTCAAATTATGCATAATGGAAGGTTAGGATGTACTACTTCCTAAGTTCTTTCGATTATGATTTGGGATGTAGTTGAAAAAGGTTACGTGTTACCATCTGAACAGATTATACTTGAAGATGAAACTACCATTACTAAACCCAAACCCAAAGAAAAGTGGACGACGTTCGACAAAGAAAATGAACTGCTGAAGCAAAAGCAATGAACGCCATCTACTGTGCCGTGTCTCAGGATATATTCAATTAGATAAGTATGTGTGAGACATTCAAGGAAGCATGGGATCTATTAGAAACAACCCATGAAGGCACAAGCACTGTGAGGAGGTCTAAACTATAAGTTTTAACTTCACAGTTTGAAAATCTCAGGATAGAAGAGCACGAGACATTTATAGAGTTTTTCACCAAGTTGAATATTATTTGTAACTCCATGGGTGGATTGGGAGAGAAAGTTCTGGTACCAAAAATATGTAGGAAAATCTTAAGATCCCTATCGAAACGGTTTAATCCCAAAGTAACAATAATTGAGGAGTGCAGAAATATTGATGAGATGAAAGTAGAAGAACTAGTAGGTTCCCTGTAAACTTTTGAAGTATGGAGTGCTCACCTTATGCAAGATGCCATATTTCTTCATTAAGTTCGCAAATGGCTTGTTACAGAAATGTGAACCTTCATCACTAATGACGGCTTGAGGCGTTCCGAACCGGAAAAGGATGTTCCATTTTAAGAATTTAATGTCCATTTGATATCATTGTTCCGGCACAGGATCGCTCCGATCCTTTTAGTGACATAGTCTACTGCTAGCAAAATATATAAATTTCCAATGGATTGGGAGGAACGGTTCTATGAAATTGATGCCCCAGCAATCAAATGCTTTAATGATCAGAATTTGGTTTAAAGGCATCATGTTTCATTGGGACAATGCTCCTAACTTCTGACAGCACTCACAAGCTTTGTAAAACTCATGAGTGTCTTTGAATATAGTAGGCCAGTAAAAGCCACACTGTAAAATTTTGGTCATGGTCTTTTTAGTAGAAAAGTGACCACCACAAGCCTGAGAATGATAGAAGGAGATGACACTTTGGTGTTTATTTTTTGGCACACATCTCCTTAAGATTTGGTTTGAGAAATATTTAAATAAATACGGATCATCCCAAAAGAATTTGCGTACCTCGGTGAAGAATTTTTTCTTATCTTGCGTAGTCCAATATCTTGCTGTGAAACCTGTAGAAAGATAATAATATCAGCAAACCAAGGTGAATGAGTGACTTTAAATGATTGTTCATCAAGGAACATGTCATTTATATGTGTCGTCTCAAGGGAATCAGAGAGATTAAGGTGGGAAAGATGGTCAGCCACTACGTTCTCTACTCCCTTTTTATTTATTATTTCTAAATCAAATTCTTGGAGTAAGAGGATCTATCTTATCAAGCGAGGCTTAACATCATTCTTAGATAGAAGATACTTGAGCGGTACATGATAAGTGTAGATAATGATCTTAGATCTAATCAAGTAGGACCTAAATTTGTCCAAAGAGGATACTACAGCTAGGAGTTCATTTTCCGTAGTAGAGTAATTCACTTGGGCAAGATTTAGAGTTTTACTTACATAATGAATAACGTAGGGCTTCTTTTCTTTTCTCTGGCCTATGCTCATGGGGTGGTTAACATGCCTTTGAGTTTAGAAAAAGCTTATTAGCATTGCTCACTCCACTTGTATGGTACGTCCTTTTGAAGTAGATTGCATAAAGGATGAGAGAGGTGACTAAAGTCCTTTATAAATCATCTATAAAATCCAGCGTATCCTAGGAATGATCGCATGTCTCGTATGTTTTTAAGTGGAGGTAAGTTATAGAGATAAGATCAATCTTAGCCTTATCTACCCCAATTCCCTTGGGTGAGACGATATATCTAAGGACAATTCCCTTACAAACCATGAAGTGACACTTTTCCCAATCTAGTACCAAGTTCTTTTCCTCACATCGCTTAACATATTTTTTAACTTTTCCAAGCATTCACTGAAGGATGGACCAAAGATACAGAAATCGTCCATGAAGACCTCTAAATATTGCCCCATCATATTAGAAAAAATACTCAACATACATCGCTAAAAAGTGACGGGAGCATTACATAGCCCGAATAACATCCTTCAGTAAGCAAAGGTGCCATAATGACATGTAAATGTTTTCTTTTCCTGATCTTCAAGGGCTATCTCGATCTGATTGTAACCCGAATATTCGTCAAGGAAACAGTAATAAGAATGACCAGCTTGCCTTTCCAAGATTTGATCAATGAAGGGCAAAGGATCCTCGTCATTGTATTCAACTTCCTGTAGTCAATGCACATTCTCCAACCAGTAGTGACTCTAGTTGGCATGAGTTCATTGTCGGCATTAGCTACGATGGTAATTCCGGACTTCTTAGGAACTACCTAAGTTGGACTCACCCATTGGCTATCAGATATAGGGTATATGATACCCACATCTAATAGCTTAAGAACCTCGACCTTAACCACTTCCTTCATGTTTGGATTTAATCTACATCGTGGTTATCAGGAGGTCTCCGCATTATCCTCAATATGAATGCAGTGAGTACAAATCAAAGGGTCAATTCCCTTGAGGTCCGTAGTCGACCATCCAAAGGCTCCTTTATGCTCAATGGGAGTAGAGATAAGCATACTGTAACACCTTGTACTTTTCAGTAATCGGGTGTTACCATGTGAACTAAGTCTCACAAATGCACGGGTAGGATTATCAAAATAAGCTTAACTCTATTGTTAAAACTACGTTTTTATAACGTTAGCTAGCCAGTGGGAAGAAGGCATCAACCCTAGGACAATCCATCCATTGATTTTTAAAATATAACACCTTGTTATCTACGGGACCTATTTCTTTAGTAAACCTAACTATCCACTAGTAACCTATAGTATTGGATCATTGAACCCATGAATCTTTACTCTTAGAAATGGGTTAGGAACGATATATGATTAAACTATAAGAATTAGGCTTCAAATACAACTATCTACTTTCAAAATGGACCTTCACGTCAACTAAAAAGCCTATCTTTAAGAGTTTACCATCCTTAAATAAATAGGATGTAACCTTACGCCTTAAACTAGAAACCATGACTATGAGATCCACTGTTTATCAGCTTCATACTTGAATAGAGACATGCAACATAAACTAAGATCTAAATGACTTAATAATTAAGTGGGATCATTTAGATTAACACCTAAATCCAATCCAAATAGCAGATTGTCAAGGATTGGTAGAAATTGATAAATTATAACATATCTCGCTAGGTGCGATCCACCTGAGTTTCGGATCTACCTAAATTTTGGATTAATGGCCTGTTAGAACTAATAGAAGTTAATGGAATGAATCCATCAAAAGGATCATAGTGGGCTCCATAGTTGAGCTGGGAGTACACAGCCTGTGTACTCTCGCGCTACATTGAACATGGTGCTCGGTCAAACTGGGTCTGACCTGATGAAAATGGCAAAAACGGCAGAGGCTTTTCCCTCCTTTACGAATTCGAATAAGGCTTGCTTGTTGTGATGGATTGTGGCCCACTGCTAATGATCGGATGGTCAATTTGAACTGTCCATCATGTTCAAGAGCTACCTATGACCATACCTTGCACATTTTTGCTCGTTGGAACATGAGTGCATGCCCACAAATCCCAACCCTTCAAAGTAGGACTTCCTCAGCTATGGCTTGAGCTTTTCTCACCCGCCAGTAAAACCATTAATCACCGTCCCTTTTATGGGTACCAAAGTGATCATAAGGCCTATCAACACCGTCCGAATGCCTTAGATCACAGGTTCAACCGTCCAATGGCATTCTACCATTAGTGTGGAGATCATCTTCTCCATTTGTTTAAAGGTCCCATCACCTGACGTTGGGGCCCATTCGTCGATCTGAATTGTCCATTAGGTGGACTAGGGTCCTAGATATCCACCCCTGGTGTCTGATAAGGGCCATGTAAGCAATTTAAGGCAGCCCAAATTAGATCTGTGAAATTTTTATTCACATAACGTCCGGGTCCAGAATTGGCTTAGCATAACTAATCAAATGATTAGTTGGAGTCGAAATATCAGGGATGAGATTAGAGTGGCTTATAAAAGCCGCCCTTTTAGGGTAACTCTTGTCCAAAGAAGGAAATCCAAAGAGAGGGACGTGAGTGCCATTTCTCCCTTGCCGCACCCCGACTGAGTTTGGGTCAAGCTGCGGTTCGAGTCGGGGTTCCTCCCCTGTCTAGAGAGAAAAAAAAAATGAAAGAAGAAGAAATGGAGACAGATAGAAAGAAGAGAGAAATGAAAAAGAGGAGGACGCTGTCCTCCTTGCTGTTGCTGCCGCACTAAGCTGGCCCGATGGAGTTGCTGCCGAGTTCGAACCTTGCCTCGAGCTCAATCCCTACTGGTCATTGCAGCAGGAGAAAAACGAGGAAGAAAGAGATAAAGAAGACATGGGAGAAAAGGAGAGGACGCTGTCCTCCTCCTTTCTGTTCACTGCAACACTAAGACATTGTTGGACCGAGTTGGGTGTGGTTTGGTCCAGTAGTAGAAATGAAGAAGGAGAGAGAGTGAGAAGGAGAGGAAAGAGAGAGGAAGAGAGAGAGAGAGCGAGTTGGGGGTTGAGTTAACTCGCTGCCAGGTTGTGGCTATCGAGTTTGTGTCGAGTTAAGTCCGGTCCAGCTAGGGTTCCAGCAAGAAAGAGAGATGGAGTAAGGAAGATGAGAGAAGGAGAGGAAGAGAGAAGAAAAATAAGAGAAAGAGAGGGAGTTAGGTTTGGTGGTTGTTAAGTCAAATCGGCTGAAATCGAGTTCAATTGAGTCAAGTTGGATTTGGGCCTGGTCCAAGTCTGGTTGTCCAACATGGGATGAGAGAGAGAGAGGGAGTTAAGGGAAGAAGAAAAGAAAGAAAGAAAGGAAGGGAGAAGGAGAGTGAAAGAGGGTAGAGAAAAGAGAGAAAGAGAGTGAGTCGACTTGTTGTGGAGTTATGAAGAACCAGTCAGGCTGGATTCG
The DNA here is from genome assembly GCA_037074715.1 of Magnolia kwangsiensis. Classification (NCBI taxonomy): domain Eukaryota; kingdom Viridiplantae; phylum Streptophyta; class Magnoliopsida; order Magnoliales; family Magnoliaceae; genus Magnolia; species Magnolia kwangsiensis. Next base: position 106,855,926 of record CM073576.1, on the reverse strand, counting down.
ATTTAGGTGTGGGTCGAGTTAGTTAAGTTGAGCTCCAAACCAAGAACAAATGAAGCTTGGGTTAAGTTAGTTCAAGTCAAGACGAGCAACCGGGACTAAATCGGATTGGCCCAATCAGGTAAGTTCAAGGCAACTATTTATATTAGAAACTATTATTAAAATGATTGGTTAGTATTTTTATTGTATATTGGAAAATTTTCTAACATGGGGCTAATTTGATTCAAGCTACTTCACACCTTCAAACCCTATGAAGAAGTGAACAATTACATCTTAAGATGAGGACTCACCCTTTAAGCTTCCCACTTAAATTTATCAGTCTGGACATGAATAATGCTTTAATTCCATGCAGTTAGTAGCTCTAAGTTATTTCATAGTTTACTCATCTCATTATATGAATATGTCAATATGTTGCACGACTGACTCATGTAACGTATAATTGCTATGTTTCTTTAATGTTAGCAAACATGAATGATTTGGTTGCCACATGTTATCCCAAGTTATAGAGTTTGCTAATTAATTAGATGTTGTCGTTTATGATTATCTTATGGATTGAATGGAACATGTTAATGACTTACCATCTTGCGGTCCCTATTTGACTTACATGGTCTTGATCGTACATTTCCTAACATGACTTGGATCACTTATTTGTTCTTCGTGGCCTTGATGAAACATTAGTGTCCTTTTGTGGTTGTTGATTCTCTCTTCATCTTGTGGTGTTCAGTCGTATGGTGATTTTTGAGTGGAGTTGAAGTTCGCTTGTTAATTTTCTAGTCATCTTGCGGTGTTCACGTATAATATAATTTCCAGGTGAAGTAGAGTTTTATATGTTGGTTTTCTAGCCATCTTGCGGTGTTGGGTCGTATTGTGATTTTTGAGTGGAGTGGGAGTTCACTTATCGATTTTCTAGCCATTTTCCTGTGTTCATGTACGATATGATTTCTGGATGGTCTAGAGTTTGTATATTGGTTTTCTAGCCATCTTAGGGTGTTCAGTCGTACTGTGATTTTCGGGTGGAGTGGGATTTTGCTTATCGATTTTCTACCCATCTTGTGGTGTTCACGTACGATATGATTTTCGGGTTGTTTCGACAAGAAATGAAATGCATTTGATTTGGGGAAATTTCTTATTTAACGTGGATAAAGATGGAACAAAGAGAATATTCATCAAATTTATTTATGCTGAGTTCATTAACATCCTCTTAATCCTTTGATTCCAAGATAGAATCTCTTAATAAAGAGAAACATACATAAGTCAAATATAATCAGAATGTAAATTTTGGCAGCATTCTGGTGCATTTTTATCAAATCTCCAGGGGACACGAGTTGTGCGGGTTTCCCATGCTAGGATCCCTTGAAAATATCCAAAATAGCCTAATCGTCTGTCAGAAATTTCAGCATAATGACTGCCCTCAAAGATAACCTGCGCAAGTCATACAGGAGTTGCGCGGCTGATGAGTTGCGCGGTCCCACGCAACTTGCTCGCGTAACTCTCCTTCCTCCCTTCTCTCCGCTCTCAATACCTGCCAAAGGGACTGACTTCCTGAACATCTGATCTCCCTAATGAGGGGGTCAGGGGGTATTTATAGGCATCCGCACATGTGAACCCTCGACTCCTGTGCCATGAGCCCCACCTCGCATCACCAGATCCTCCTTCTATGATAAAACCTACGTGCCCCATTGCAACTTGGGTGAGTTGTGCAGATCAACGCAACTTAGGTCCCGCACAACTCGGGTCTTGCACATCTTGTATTACTTTCACCCTCCTTCTCATGCCTTTCTCTAACTCTCTCCCTCTCTTTAATCAATTTTATACCCCAACAAATGCCCCCTAGATCCAAAATTTGATTTTTTCTGAATCAATTTGAAGAATCAAACTTTCCATAGAGAATTTGATATGCGTAGCTTCGCGCAACTCTCTGGTAGTGCCTTGAGCCTAGAAATATCCACTTCCTCTAACCATTTTCACCTTCCAATCTTTTCATCTCCTAGCAATTCCCTTTTTCGCGCTTCACTCCCGTGCAACTTGCCTGCGCAACTCATCTGCACTTAGTGCGATAACTCCTTGCCCCGAAGCTCTGCCGAAATTTCTAATGTTTTCCAGGCTTAACCATTTTTTGAATTTCCCAACTATGACTCGTACTAAAAGAACTTTTCATGTAGTAGAGCCACCCGCCAATTGTCCCTCTCATGCTAGCCTTCCAAATTCTCCTCCAACTTCTAATCCTTCACCAACTCCTACAGCTCAAGTGGCCCCTTCTTCCCCAGTTCAAGCAGCTGCTCCTTCTGTCCTTGAATTTTCTAATAGAGTCAAGTTGCTATCTTGGCCAATATGTCAGGCAATCATCTTTGGAGCCATAGCATCACCTCCAAAGCAAGGTCAAGAAGTCGACTGGGAGGCTTGGCTGGAATCCACAGCCAATCTATGCAGAGACATCGTTCATTCGCCAATAAGAGAAGACACACCACCACCCACTCTTTCCCAGAGAAAGTGGAAGAAGTCGAAGTAACAAATACTTCAAGAAAAGATCCAGGAACACAAAAGGAGGAAAGTCCCGAACTCCTGGGATATGGTAACGGTTCATGATGGCTTCATAAAATTTAATAGCCCCCTTAGGAACGAACTGGTGACAATTCCTTTGAATATTCGACGACATCAGTCCATTCTTAAAAGCGAGCCAACGGATCGAACTTTGTAATGTCGTATGATGTATACTCCAAACTGGTCGATTCAAGAGCCCTGAATGTTAGAGGGCATTCTTTCAGAGAGAGGATCAAAACAACAAATTAGTGAAGTACATCCTATGCGATTCCTGGTTTCATGTCAAAACCCTCATGCATTCTTTTCTACAGTCATTTACGAGATGATACGCCAACATTTCAGATAGAGAAGATCGTTGTGGGAATCTCGAGAATTTTGCACGTGAGGCTTCCTGATGTCTCGTAAATATTACACTGACTGGGCCAAGGCTATCCTTACCAAACATTCCACGACACTGATGCATGTTGGCCTCTATGGCACTATTGAAGTCACTTCTGAGTACTTTTACAAGGATCACATGATTTATAAGGGTTTCCTGAGCTATTGGTGTCCCACCACAAACTCCTTTCATCTTCCTTTGGGTGAAGTCAGCATCACTTTGTGGGATCTTCATAAAATGGCAGGTTTACCTGTAACAGGTCATTTCTATGATGAATATGTTCCTACTAATGAAGAATTCTCGCATTTTTGTTCTTCCAAAAGACAAGCGCTAGTATCGGATGCTGCTATTGAAAATTTCAGGGAGATGTCCATATTTCCCGACACCGGTAAAATTTCTCATTTCTTCCTTTGGCTGGCTCATTTTTCCCAAGATCTACAGTATATTATCCTTCTTTTCATTGTGATCTTCATACATTCATTAATCATTATTTTTTCTCATGATTTCCTTTTCTTGGCAGGTTTAAAAACAGCAATTCGGGCGAATTGGAAAATGCGTGTCGTAAAATATGAAACCCGTCAGAATTTTCATCTAAGGGTGAATTAGCGGCTTTCTTAGCATACTAGCTGAGTACAGTAATACTTCCAAGTTCCAAATGGGCAGACGGCATCTGACCATCCATATTTGTCGTTACAGGCAGATTGACAGAAGGATGGAGTTATTCATTAGCACCCCCTGTACTTTTCTCATTGTACTGAGCCTTCGGGGATGTTACTACACATTGCAAAAACCCATTTTTCGAGGCTAGTTCAGTATTCGCCCCGTGGCACTACTTTTCTGGATGGCTGGGTATATATTTCCCATGAACATATGATGACCTAAAAAAAGCTTACGTTCATCCATCCCGACTCCCTTTATGCCAATATTAGAGGAGGGTCATGCCAAAATGAATGTATGAATGGGTTATCGATGCCATTGAGTCAATAAATGCGATTGATTTTTATCAGTTCTCATTTGCCCAATATATCGTGGATCATGAAGCCGTTGATGATGATGAGCTCCCTCCACCTGAGCCAGCATTCTTCATATCAATACGATCTAACAACCCGCCTTTACGAGAAGGCAGTGAGTTTTGGAGAGAACCGTATTATCCCAACCAATTTGCGTGACAAGTTGGATATGATCAGACCATTCCTGACCATTCGGAAGAAGTGACTCGCAACATGCACTGTTATGGTACAGGGCCATTTAACTTGGGCTTAATCTGGAGATAACTTCTTGTAGCTCTCATCAATTCAAAGTTCACCATACCAGGTTTTGGTTGTTTCATTCGCACGACTTATCCGTGGATGTGGTGGTGGGCACATCAATCATTCCTCATTTGCCGATGTTTGCCAGTAAATTCGCTAATATGGATCCCTGCCCCTCGACTCAGGAAACCTAAAAGAGGAGATGGGATAGGTTATACTGTTGAACATGAACACGCCCCTGCACCTGGTGATATTTGCGTGAAGATTTCCATAGGAGAACACATTTGTGAGGCTAAACTAGCTAACACCCTTGAAGGCTGGATTGCTCATGGGTTTCTGTTAATGCATTTCAAATCTCAGAAAAAGCCTATGGCTAAGGAAAATGCCCCCACAGATGTTGACGAAGAACATGTCCCTGCAAATATCGATGTAACATCTCATATTCCTGCCCCTACGGTTCCTATTCATGCCTCAAAAGTTGTTGGGCCTTTAGAGCCCTGAGAAGTACCTTTTCCTGTTCCATTACCACTTCCTCATAGAGAATCCTTATCGCCTGTGACCTAGTCATAAACGCAAGTAAGATCTTCTACTTCCCCCATGGCTACTACTACAAAAAACCCAGCCTTTGCCGAAAGGAGGGAATCTATACGGAAGGGAAAACAAGCAGTTACTGAAGAATCTCCTTTGAGATCATCATTATCTCCATCATCTTCTGAGGAAGAAGACAGAGTTCGTCTCTTGCAGCTCTACTTCTACCAGTCGGACATCCTCTTCCAGCAGCTTAGGAGAAGAAAGTGAATTAGATGCTGATGCAGAAGGAGTTGAGGTCATGGAAGAAATGGAAGAAGGGGAGGTAGATATTGGCAAGGATGACAGAGTTGGAGCGACTACTGGGATTAACGAGTAGCTTCCCTAAGTAAACATTCTGCAAGTCATCACCGGAGATGTTGATGAGGGCGAAGAACCCCTAGAATACGGAGAGTATGTGGATATAGCCGAAGCTGACTTAACTATATCTTTCAGTAGTAATTATTCTCCCCTCCCACGTGTAGCACCTTTAAATCCTCTGACTGATATTGTGACATCTCCGGAGATTCTCCCGGCTCTTATGGATACAATTCAAGTTACTCTTCCCACCTCTGGCTCCGATAAGTGTTCTGCTAAAAAGAAGAGAGAACCTCCTAAACTTTCCATCAAGACTAGCAGAGCAATTCGTGGCATAAATTTCCAAACAGAACCTGCCACTGTTACAACTCCCACTACCGAGGCGTCCAGTACTGAACTCAAAGATCCATCTTTTGCCAACATGGCTTTAGACGTACTCGAACCTCCCTTGGAGGAAGGGCCATCTGTAGAAGCGACAACTCTAGCTCCATCTACTTCGTCAGTTGCCCGTATACTTTACTTCCCTGCTTTGTATTAACTTTCTTGTAATATGTATATATCCTTTTACCTATGCATTTTATCTATATTTCATAGTTTACGCTGTCTCTAGTGGATCTACCAGCTCAAAATCTATAGTCATTGTATCAAATATGATATCTTTGGAAAAGATTTCTCCCCTAACGTTATCTTTATCGCGAAGCTCCATATCAGTAGCCATTTACATCTTTAAGGATCTATCTCAATGGTTCGACTTTATCTTCTCTGGAAAATGCCACACGAATTGCTAGGTTCAATATTTCTCCTTTGTGCGAGTCTTTATCCCATTCTTGTAAGACCTTCAATAAATCTGTGGATGTCCACAATATGACTATCGCATCTGTAATTCTTGCTCAGCAACAGGAATTATTACTGCTTAAAGAAAAAGTTTTAAAAGTGGCATCAGCTGTTTTTATTTATGATAAGGAGTTCCATTCTTTGGAGGAGCAAGTGAAAGCTGCCAAGCATTCCTCGGTGATAATAATAGAGAAAATTGCAAACCTCAAGCAGCAAATCCTGGATTTGGAAGCTTAGCAATGTGAAATAAATTCAAAGGCAGGTCAGCTTAAGGCTGATATTGAAGTTAACAGGCGAATAGCCGATCTGGAGTGGCTGGAGGTTTGAAAATGGGAGGAGTCAATAAATTCCTTGGAGTAGGAGCTGATTGATGCTCCAAACCTGGCCAGGCTTATCATTGAAGCTGAAGTTGAAAGTGCAACCGCTGAAGTTCAACTGAGAGACGACCTGTGTCGTTACATGATTGCTCTAGGAATTTCAGCTTTTTTTTTAAAAATATATTTATCGTAGTTTGTTTTCACATTTGCTATCTCTTTTTCTTTAACATTATAGATAAACTTTGATGAGTCATTTGTGCTTATCGTAAACAAATATCATGTTTAAACATAATGGCTAAACATCATGATTAATTAGTCAATTTTCTTATGTTGCATTTTATTATCAATCATATAGTGTTGTCTATATGGTGTTATTTTGTGTGGGTAGCGCTAAGTTCTAGTTCCAATTAGTAGCACACATAGTTTAAGCTCATAAGTAGTTGGAGATTCCACAGTTTAAACTCATAAGTAGTTGGAGTTGGTCTTATGCGAATGGCTGCTATAACTCTCTAGAGTTCATGGGGCTTATCGCAGCTGGGGAGTTCACAAACTACGATCCATCAGAGGGGCCTAATGAAGCTAGTCATGGCCTCAATAGAATTTATGCATAAGGTTAGCCATAGTAATTCTCTAGGGTTCGCGGGGTACGCAAGGATACTGTGGGGTAGCAAATCCAAGGCCACCAGTCCATCAATGGAGGGTTTCCTACTTTAGAGACTTGCCCCCATGCATTACTACTGAAATCAAACCAGGGATTTAGGGAGTCATCCTGCTTTGGAAACTCGCTTTTCCTTCACTTGCAAGGTCAGATCCATTCACAAGGGGTACTCTCTAGCCATCCTCATGAAGCTGCCTGAAATTATACAAACGACATGAGTCTTACATGACTGCTTCGTCAATTACCCGCATCGGTACATATGAAGCTCTCTATGAACTTTTTAGGGCCACAGACTCTACTGCTGCCCGAATGATATACATATATATATATATATATATATATATATATATATATATATATATATATATATATATATATGTAGATATATATACATATATATGTATATGTATATATATATCTACATATACATATATATATATATATATATATATATATATATATATATATATATATATACATATATATATATGTATATATGTATATATATACATATATATATATGTATATATGTATATATATACATATATACATATATATATATATGTATATATATATATACACATATATATATATATGTATATATATATGTATATATATGTATATATATATATATGTATATATACATATATGTGTATATATGTATATATGTATATATGTATATATATACATATATACATATATATATGTGTATATATATATATATGTATATGTAGATATATATATACATATACATATATATGTATATATATCTACATATATATATATATATATATATATATATATATATATACATATATATATATATATATATATATATATATATATATGTCACCGATGATGATAGATCTTATGCGTAATTGGCCATATGAGGCTTGGCTATGCTGCCTGAAATGTAAGCTACTATTGCTGTCATCAACTTTCTATGCGGTTGGCCATATAGTCTTATTCCACTACCAAATTGGTGAATTAAAATTGATATTTCACCATTGCTGATAATATTCTGCCAATATTCAAACTATATTTAAAATAATATATACCAGCCTCGCGATGGTAGCAATTTTGATAAGATAGGCTTGGACAAGTGATTAATGATGCCAGTGATGATCATTGGCATAATCATTGGCGTAATCATTTCATTCATTATTTTTTACTACCTATTCTTCCCCCTTTTGGGTTTGAAAGGTATGTCATCAATACCTTTTGTAACCAAAATCATTGTTACTCTACAGGCTAGCTTGTTATTGACAAATCAAATATAGATATTTTTTTACGGAAAACACTCCACACCTTCCTCCTCACTCCCTTTTTATCGGGGTATTCAGGCTGCAATACTCTGACTTTCCATTACCAGACATTCTGAATACAGATGCCCCTAGGCTTTTCTTCTGATCAATAAACTGCCTCACTGATTCGTTATTTTGGTCGTTGATGAAAAACAGATTTTTCGAATCAGTCTCTCTATCCGGTATCACTGATGATCTTATTACAGTTGTCAGATTTGTTGTCGCCTTCTGTCGCCTTTTGTTGTCCTTTCTCTGGATGATTTCCCCTCATCTTATCATTCTTTGCAATATATTTTTCAGTGTGAAGCAATCTTCTGTTTGGTGTCTCAAACAACGATGATAATGACAATAATTCCTCTCCTTTGTCATCGCAGCTTCCTTCGGATATCTTGGTGAGGGCAGTCTCATAGTTCCAGCGGCCAATAATTGTTCCATCATTGGCAATATATCCTCTTTTTCAAAAGCATACTCTTCATGCGAATCGTATGGTTGTGGTCGCTTATCGTTCTTATAATCTTTTCGCTGGTCCGATTCTTCTCTTCCTTTCATTTCCTTCTTATTGCGGAATGTATTTTTCCTTTTCTCCTGGACGACAGCAATTACCACCACCTTATTTGGCCCTCTTCTTTCGGTTTTAGCTTGGAATGTGGGTATCTTTTTTAGTCATAAACTCCAATGCATGTGCTTTGGTGGCCAAATTTTGAAAAGTCTTTATATTGACTCTGGTAAGTCCAAATGCGATCCCTGTATCCATGGACCTTAAGCACATTTTTACCTGTTCCCTCTCTTCAGGCAACTGGCCGCACGCTGCTCCTAAAGTTTTCCATCTACTAATGAATTTCTCTATTGATTCATTTTCCCTTTGCCTTACGGATGCTAATTTTTCTATGCTAACATCACGATTTGATGAAAAGAAATTTGACATAAACGCATCCTGTGTTTGTTCCCACATTTATATTGACTCTGGGGCTATACTTGAATAGCAGCAAAAAGCTTTGCTTGTCAAGGAAGACCCTAATAGACATAGGCAATATTGGGGAACAACGGAGAAATTTCCAATAAATGTGATGAAATGCATCAGATATTCATCAGGTGATCCATCTTTGTTAAATTTTTGAAACTCAGGATGTTTAAAATTAGCAAGAAAAGGTGTATCCTCTACTTCCTTCGGATATGGCATTCTATACCAGAACCTTCCCGTGCTATCATGCTCTCTTACAGCTTTCGCAATCACCTGTCTCACTTCTTTTAGTGTTATAATTCTCGTCACAGGAATGGATCCATGTGACCCCGCTCGAGGCAGCTGGGAGCCTTTAGGTTGTTGTTCTCATTCATTCGTAGTAGCCATCATCAGAGGTGATTTTATTTGGGCTACATTGTGTGCGAGAGTAGCCAGAGCTTCTTGAAGATTCTTACATTCATCCATCATTGCCTTTTGTGCTTGAGCCATTTCAACTAACCTATCCTCGGTGGTGGGCAGAGGATCTCCACTTATCTCAGCCGTACATACTGTGGCTTCTCCATTTCCTGGTGAAACTGTTACCGGGACAGGGAGAATAGGATGGTGTTAAAGGACTTATCGAAGAAGGCATCCTGCTTAACCCTTCCATTCTTTTATACAGTCCAACTGATTACAGTGAAAGACTTCATGGTGATGCACAGATTGGAGAATCCTCAACACATGATTTACCCTTTTGTCTTCTAGTCCATTGAATTCTTGTTGCGGGTAGAGCCGAAAGTTCTTGGAGCAATGATGAAAATGATGCTTTTTTTGGATATATTGCTAGAGGAGTAAGTTCAGGGTTCTTCTTTGCTGCGTTCCGTGTAATGGGTCCTTCATTTCTTGGTATTAATGGCTCATCCTGACTGTGACCCTTGATCTCTGGCGTGTCACTACTATCCATTCATTCTCACTTTCCTGTGCTCTTGGGGAGATTGTTACAACCTCAACAGTGACTACAAGTTTACTTTTTTATTCTACGTAGGCTACTTCTGCTGAGTGTGATGTTGATCAGATATATGCCTAACTACAAATCTCATTGGCGTGAAGTAGAAGGTTGTATTTCTTGCTAAGAGCCCCATATCTCCTAATATTCTGGAATTTGAATGTATATGTTCCTGCCAGATATCATGTGTAATATTAGTTAGTATTTATTTATAAATAAATTCTATTTTGGAGATGAAAGGGAGGATGTTTCCACTGAGAGTCGCTATATAAGACGCCAAACAATGATAAAATCCCCTAAGTCATCCTTAAATCATCATTAAATAAGAGGTTTCCCCAGCAGAGTCGCCATTTTGTTTCGACCAGAATTGAAATGCATTTGATTTGGAAATTTTTTTTATTTAATGTAGATAAAGATGGAACAAAGAGAATATTCATCAATTTTATTTGTGCTAAGTTCATTAACATCCTCTTGATCCTTTGATTCCAAGATAGAATCTCTTAATAAAGTGAAAAATATGTAAGTCAAATATAATCAGAAAGTAAATTTTGACAGCATTCCAGTGCATTTTTATCAAATCTCCAGGGGAGATGAGTTGTGCGAGTTTCCCATGCTAAGATCCCTTGGAAATAACCGAAATAGCCTGCTGTCTGTTAAAAATTTCAGCATAAAGACTGCCCTCAAAGATAACCCATGCAACTCATATAGGAGTTGCTCAGCTGACGAGTTGCGCGGTCCCATACAACTTTCTAGCATAACTCTCCTTCCTCCCTTCTCTTCGCCCTCAATACCTGCTAAAGGGTTTGACTTCCTGAACATTTAATCCCCCAAATGAGGGAGTCAGGGGGTATTTATAGGCATCCGCATGTCTGAACCCTCGACTCATGTGTCATGGGCCCCACTTCGCATCACCAGATCCTCCTTCTCTGATGAAACCTGCGTGCCCTAGCGTAACTCGGGTGAGTTATGCGGATCCACGCAACTGAGGTCCCGCACAACTCGGGTCTCGTACATCTTATATTAATTTCACCCTCCTCATGCCTTTCTCTAACTGTCCTCTCTCTTTAATCAATTTTAATACCCCAACATGGGTGGTCTAGAGTTTGTATTGTGATTGTCTCTTCATCTTATGGTGTTCAGTCGTACTGTGATTTTCGGTTGGAGCTGGAGTTCACTTATCGATTTTCTAGCCATCTTGCGGTGTTCACGTATGATATGATTTTTGGATGAAGTAGATATTTGTATGTTAATTCCCTCTTCATCTTGCGGTGTTCAGTTGTATTGTGATTTTTGGGTGGAGCTAAAGTTCACTTATCAAACTTGTATCCATCTTGCGGTGTTCACATATGATATGATTTCTGAGTGAAGTATAGGTTTAAAGCTTGATTTTTTAGCCATTTTATGGAGTTTATACGATTGATTATTCAAATATTTGGACATGTCCACTTACATTGAGATTGCTATTATATTTTTCTTATGATGAAATTATGTTGACTGGCTTATTTCTAAATATTTGATCATGATTTTAAATTACATTGTTTAATATGTCTCTTCTCATATATTGTGATTTATGCTGAATTATGAATGATAAGTGTGTAATCATAGAGGGTACTCCTCACTATGATAGCCATTGACGCTATTAAACTATAAAAGTTCATGCACGTGTAGAGCCAGCCAATACCGTTCACTGGGTCACCAGAGTAAATTGTGTAGCTAAGGAGCTAGACAGGGTCCCTACGGCCTATGTTGAGCTCCATCATTAGTTGATAGATTTCTATCTTTATTTAATGACCTTTGTTATTTGGTATTGTATAAGTCCTGTATGGGCGCTACATTTAGAATTTTGTGATGATCAGAATGTTTTTATATAATGCATGGTTTAGTCTGCCAACATTTGCTGTTATGACTAATGATAAGCGGTTCAAATTTATACTGAATTTTAAAGGCTAACACTCCAGTTTTTGGAGAATGAGTTATATACTCGAGTTTCAAAAACTGGAGCGTTACACATACTCTCCTGTTCTTACTCAAGGTGGGAAGAAATCACCATCGGGTATGTCTCATCTTGACCTAAATAGACATATTTTAAATCAGAGGGTAAATATTTTAGGTCAAACTTCGTTGTTTTAAGGTTAGACGGTAGAGAAGCACTACATCAGTTTGGGGTAATTCTTCAAATTGTGGCCGGATAACTTCACGTACCGGCACAGTATCAAGCATGACTCCCGTCTCCTTAATCATATCATCTTCTAAATCATGGGAGTGGGCTAAGTATGTCTCTAGAGGGTAAGAGGATAAGGTTATCAGAGTTCCATCCTCCACAAAAGAATTAATCATGTTAATATCTTGGGTATCATCGTCATCCTCTGCCTGTTTGCTCATTTTGAAAAAGATAGTGAGCTCCAATGTCATATTTCCAAAAGATAGATTCATGACTCCATTCCTACAATTAATGATTACATTTGATGTAGCAAGGAATGAGTGACCAAGGATGACAGGAATTTGTGTGGTCATGTTCACAATGGGTTGAGTATCTAGGATGATAAAATCCACTAAATAGTAAAATTTGTCAGCCTGGACCAACGCATCCTCAATTATCCCTCTCGATACACAAACTAAGCGATCGACAAGTTGTAATGTGGTCCGGATGGATTTTAATTCACCTAGACCTAGCTGTTCGTAGATTGAGTAAGGGATCAGATTTACGCTTGCTCCTAAGTCAAGAAGTGTGTGCTCAATCTAGTAATTTCTAATTACACAAGCGATGGTTGGGCTACCGAGATCTTTGCATTTATATGGCACATCTTGCTTTAGGATGACACTCACTTTTTCTGTCAAAAATATTTTCTTTTGGATATTTTGCTGTATCTTGGTCGTACATAGACCTTTTAAAAATTTGGCATATAAAAGAATCAGTTTTACGGCATCCAGTAGAGGAATGTTGACCTTCACTTGCTTAAGCACCTCTAGAATGTATTGAGAGTTAGAGAGAAGTTTTGGTGCTATCAACCATTGGGGGAATGTTGCAACTGGTTTTCTTTGAAGTTCCGGTTCTAACTCATGTGGAGCATTGCTTGGTCTATTTGTATCATCTACTTCTGGGTCCTTAGGCTTTTCAGCCCTTACCGGATTAGATTTGTCAATTATTTTCCCACTCCTAAGAGTGGTGATAGACTTGGCTTGTTCTACTTGATTTAAAGAGCTTGAGCCACCAATCTCATATTGTGGTTTTGGATTGGGGAGAGGTTGGGCTGGAAGCTTCCCTTTCTCCCCAATCGCTCAGTGTGACTCTATCTTTTGAATGGAAGACGCAAGCATTCCAAATGCAGATTTGATGTCTTGATTAAATAACTCTTGGTCTTGACTATGTTTTAGAACTGGGTCCTCTTGAGGTTTCTTTTGTTCTAAAAATTGGTTAAAGATCCCTTAAGGAGTAGCAGTTTTTTCATTCCTCCAACTAAAATTTGGATGATTTCTCTGGCTGGAGTTGTATGTCTTAGAGGAGGTTCCTTCGAATGGCCTCTGGTAGTTATTTACAGTATTCGATTGCTCATTCAGTATTTCTTGAAAAGTAGGTATCGTTGGACAATTTTTAGTTGTGTATGTTGCAAGTACAAATACCGCAAACAACTTCCTTAGCCTTATTCTTCTTAAGTTTCGTGGCCTCGAGCTTCCTTGCAAGACTGGCCACTTTAGCATTTATATCGTCGTCCTCTTTCAAAAAATATATTCCACCCCTCCTTTGGTTGAATAGGCTTAGAAGTGGTGCTTGGTCCTGGGGAGATGTCCCATAATTATGCGGTTTCAGCAAATTTGTCAAAGTAATCCCACACATCATTGACATTTTTATTCATGAATTCCCCATTGCACATCGTCTTGATGAATTGGCGCATGGAAGATGTCAATCCTTCATGGAAGAAATTTTTTATGCACCATGTTTCAAAACTGCGTTGTGGGCATGAACTGACGAGATCCTTGAACCGCTCCCAACATTGGAAGAATGTTTCATCTTCCTTTTAGGTGAAGTTCATGATCGACTTCCTGATGGTGTTCATCTTATGATATGAAAAAAATTTCTTTATGACCTCCCTTATCATGTTATTCCATATACCAATAGATCGTGGACGTAGTGAGTGCAACCATGTCTTAGCTTTTTCCTTCAAGGAGAAAGGAAAGAGTTTCATCCTGACTATGTCCTTAGACACATTAGGAAAGTGTAAAGTGGCTATAATCTCATCAAACTCTTTCAAGTGTAGATATGGACTTTCAGATTCAAGTCCAAGGAGCTTTGGAATGTGTTGGATCACTCATGGCTTGATATCCATATTTTCTGTATTTTCTGGAAAGACCATGCAGGAAGGGGTGCTACCCCCCATCGGTTGTAAGTAGTCTCGTAAAGTACGAGGTGTGGGTGCTCGATGCACCTCATTTTCATCTTGGATTTCCTCAACTCGAGGTTGAGGAGAATTTGGAGGTTAATTGGCCGGTTAATTGACAGCCATAACTTCAGTTAACTCTGTAGATCTCGAGTGGTGTCTAATCCTATGATGAATAGATAACCCCTCAACCAATCCTCCTTTACTCAAGAGACATCATGTTATCATGGACCCACTTGGGCATGAAACACTCTCAACCCTTAATTTCAGAATCTAACCTAAACCTAAAAAAAAAAGAGAAAAATAGAAATCTAGAAATAAAAAGAGAGAATTAGAAAGAAGTTATTACATTAGAAGTTTCTATATTAAGATCCTGCAAAAATAAAAAAATAAGTTAGTTTCTAGAAACAAATTAGGAAGGTTTCTAACCTAGAAATAGAAAGTAAGTTAGTTACTAAAAATAAATTAGAAAAAACCTAACCTAAAAATAGGAAATAAATAAACCATAATATTAACCTAATTCCAAAACTAGTTAATTTCAGAAAAAATGCAACCATTAGTCCCCGACAACAGTGCCAAAAACTTGTTCAGAACCCCAAGTATAGGGTCACAATATAGTAATAATCTCGGTGAGATCGAGGTTGAATCTATAGGGATTAATCTCGTGTGTATTTTGAAAGTAACTAGAATCAGAACTAGAAAAAGAGAAATCTATAATAAAGTGAATAATT
Organism: Magnolia kwangsiensis; assembly: GCA_037074715.1. NCBI lineage: Eukaryota > Viridiplantae > Streptophyta > Magnoliopsida > Magnoliales > Magnoliaceae > Magnolia > Magnolia kwangsiensis. Next base: position 106,840,708 of record CM073576.1, on the reverse strand, counting down.
GTGATTCAGGTGAAAACTATCAATTAAAGGTGGGAACTAGGGTGACAAGGATCCACTTGTAGCTATTGGGATGCTACCTTACTTGGATTCAAAAAAGCACAATTGGAATTAGAGTCCTATCCTATCCAATTGGAAGATAAAGCAAGCAAATCAAATATGAATTTTCATTAACCTAATTCTCAATGGAGAAGAATTGTGAAGGTTGGAAGGGATTCCATCACCAAACCATGCCCAGGAGATGATGACAAACAACGAGATTTACCAATCCCACAATCTCAAAATAGGAAGAAGAAGATACTTAAAGTTCTTGCAGATCTATTGTAATTTGAATCATAATAAACCATGAAAAACTAAAAGTATTCCTTAAATTAGAATCTATGAAGTTCAACATAAACATGAATCAAAGCAAAGAAAACATCCCAATCACGCTACAAGCTTCACCTAATAGCCTTAGCTAAGAGGTTTAGCCAACCATAAACATGAAAACAACTAAGGAAGAAGATGAAAAAATCTTGGCGACGACTTCTCCACACTTTTTCTCCACTCCTCAAACCCTAGAAGATGCCTATGAACATCCTAGGAACTCCTATTTATAGTTTAGGAACTCCAACTTTCGCATCGAGTTGGAAAAGTCCATAAACCTGTTCAAATTTATATAGTCTGCGCAAAATCTGCATATCCCTCGACTAGTTGGGGACAACCATTGATTGGTCGAGGATCGCACGAATTTAAAAGTCCATGTGCTAGAGTTTGATTCACAGTTTCTTGAATTAGTCGAGGTAGAGCGTAAATTGGTCGAAGGAGGGCTTAGACTAGTCGAAGCAGGCAAATTTTTAGGATTTCTTTTCTTCACTTCATGTCTTCAATTCTCTTCATTCCTCATATAGTTTTCTTAGATCTTTGACATGTGAATTCTTCATTTTTGGTCTTCTAAGATTCAACCTTTGGCTTGGTGATCTTGAGCATAAAACCCATAGTTTTAACATTCTTTTCAATCCAATCTCTCAGATTCATCTTATAACATAAAGATGCATAAAATAGACCATTAAACACTATCATGTTTATAAAATCAAAATATAAATAGGAGATAATATGCAATATTTGACCCTCAACAGTATCATGATTGAGATGTTTTCTTTGCTTTGATTCATATTTTGGTTGAACTGTCTTGGATTCTAGTTTGATTATAAGAAATATTTTCATTTTTTATTGGTTTGTTGTGACAAATTATAATAGATATGCGATAGTTTTAAATATCTTCCTTTTCTATTTTGAGATTACTGGATTGGTAAATCCTATTATTTTTCATCGTCCCATGGGTATGGTTAGGTGACGGAATCCCTTCTAATCTTCCCAATTCTCCCTCTTTAATGACTAGATTTATGAGAAGTTTAGAGATCTGACCGTCTCTTCTTCCAATTGGATAAGATAGGACTTTGATTCACATCCTGAGAAGTTACAAGTGGATCCTTAGAAACCCTAGTTCTCACCTTTGAATTCTTAAGTTTCTAATTAAATACTTCACAATTACTTCCTTTATTCCCAATTTAGATTTAGATCTTCTTCTAGTTTTTATTTTAATTACTTTCAGAATTCATACGAGATTAGTCCCTGTGGATTTGACCTCGGTCTGTCCGGGATTATTACTACATCGCGACCCTACACTTGGGGTTGTAAACACTTTTTCCGTCGATCTTAAGTATGTCTATTTAGATCAAGATGAGACATACCGGTGGTGATCTCTTCTTACCTTGAGAAAGAACAAGCTCGTGGATGGTCGATTGCGGACCTTATGGGAATTGACCATTTGATTTGTACTCACCGCATCCATCTTGAGGATAATGTGAAACCTCCTGACAACCAAAATGTTAACTCAATCCAAATATGAAAGAAGTGTTTAAGGCTTAGGTAATTAAGTTGTTGGATGTGGGTATCATATACCCTATATCCGACAGTTAATGGGTGAGTCCAACTCAGGTGGTTCCTAAGAAGTCCAGAATCACCATTGTAGCCAATGCCAACAATGAACTCGTGCCAACTAGAGTTATTACTGGTTGGAGAATGTGCATTAACTACAAGAAGTTGAATACTGTCACAAGGACCACTTTCCTTTACCTTTCATTGATCAAATTTTGGAAAGTCTAACTGGTAACTCTTACCATTGCTTCCTCGATAGGTATTCGGGATACAATCAGATAAAGATAGCCCTTGAAGATCAAGAAAAGACAACATTCACATGTCTCTTTGGTACCTTTACTTACTGAAGGATGCTATTCGGATTATGTAATGCCCCTGCCACTTTTCAGCGATGCATATTGAGCATTTTTTCTGACATGGCGCGATAATATTTAGAGGTCTTTGTGGATGACTTCTCTATTTTTGGTCCATCATTCGGTGAGTGTTTGAAAAATCTTAAATGTGTGCTGAAGCGATGTGAAAAAAAGAATTTGGTTTAGAATTGTGAGAAATGCCATTTTGTTCCCAAGAAAATTGTGATCAGACACATAATTTCGTCCAAGGGAATTGAGGTAGACAAGGCAAAAATTGATCTTATCTCTAACCTACCTCCACCCAAGAGTGTAGGTGACGTGCTATCCTTCCTAGGACACGCCGGATTCTATAGACGATTAATAAAGGACTTTAGTCATCTCTCTTGTCCTTTATGTAATCTACTTCAAAAGGATGTACCATACGAGTGGATTGAACAATGCTAAGAAGCTTTCAGTAAGATCAAGGGCATGTTAACTACCACACCTATGAAGCCACCCGATTGGAGCATCCCTTTTGAGATTATGTACGATGATGCTATTTGGGCGGTGTTAGGTCAGAGAAAAGAAAAGAAACCCTAAGTTATTCACTATGTAAGTGGAAGTCTAAATTTTTCTCAAGTGAACTAATCTACTACGGAGAATGAACTCTTAGCCATAATGTTCCCTTTGGACAAATGTATGTCCTACCTGATCGGATCTAAGATCATCATTTACATGGACCATGCTGCGCTAAAGTTTCTTCTTTCTAAGACAGATGCCAAGCTCCACCTGAAAAGATGAATCCTCTTACTCCAAGACTTTGATATTGAAATACGAGACAAAAAAGGAGTAAAAAACGTAGTGGTCGACCACCTTTCTTAATTGACCTCCTTAATTCCCTTAAGCCAACACTGATAAACGATATGTTCCCTGACAAATAATTGTTTAAACTCTCCCAATTACCTTGGTTTGCTGACATTGCAAATTATTTTGCTATAGGTTTCTTGCTAATATATTGGACTACGCAAGATAAGGAAAAAAGTCTTCGCTGAGGTACGTAAGTCTTTCTGGGATGATCCTTATTTGTTTAAATATTGCCCAGACTGAATTTTAAGGAGACATGTGGCAGACAATGAACATCAGAGTGTCATCTCCTTTTATCATTCCCAAGCCTGTGGTGATAACTTTTCTTTTACAAAAACCACAGCCAAAATTGTGTAGTGTATCCTTTACTGGCCCATAAGGTTTAGAGATACTCATGAGTTTTCCAAAGCTTGTGAGTGTTGTTAGAAATTGAGAGGGTTGTCCCATCGAAATATGATGCCTCTAAACCCTATTCTTATCATTGAAGCATTTGATTACTTGAGCATCGATTTTATGGGACCATTCCCCCAATCCTTTGGGAAATTTACATTTTGTTACAGTAGACTATGTCACTAAGTGGGTCGAAGTGATCCCGTTCTGGAATAATGATCCTAATAGGTTATTTGATTCTTAAAAGAATATCCTTTCTCGATTTAGAATTCCTCGGGTCATCATTAGTGATGAAGGTTCACACTTTTGTAATAGGCCATTTGAGAACTTAATAAAGAAATATGGCATCTCTCATAAAGTGAGCACTCCATACCACCAGCAGACAAGTGGGCAAATTAAGATTTCCAATAAGAAAATTAAATAAATTCTGAAAAAAAAAATGGTTAACCCTGACTGTAAGGATTGGTTAATTTGCTCGACTGATGCCTTATGGGCTTACCATATAGCTTTTAAGACCCCCATTGGAATGTGTCCCTTTAGAATCGCCTATGGGAAAGCTTGTCACCTACCTGTAGAGATAAAGCATAGAACCTATTGGGCTATCAAAAATTTGAACTTTAATTTGGAAAATGCTGCCTCGCTGCGCTTATGAGAACTCGAGAATATAGAAGGACAGGATGAAGGTATTCCATGACAGGAGCATCCTTCGAAAATGATTCATAACCGGTCAAAAATTCCTTCTTTACAATTCTCGGTTACATCTTTTTTCTGGGTAAACTTTGATCTTGCTGGACTGGTCCCTTCATTGTGACTAATGCCTATCCTCATGGGGCCATCGAGATAAAGAATTCGATGAATGAAAATATTTTCAAAGTGAATGGACATCGTCTCAAGGAATTTGCTGAGAAGTTTGATTCAGAGGACATGTCCATGCCTCTGATTGATCTGCTGTACCAAGATTGACCTCTTAGTTTGACGGAGATGTAGTTAGGTTTATTACTTTCATAAGATTTTGGATTAGGATATTTTGACTTTAGTTTGTTTAGTGTTCGTGCTAACCCATTTACATATTAAGAACTTTGAAAAAGCTTCAATTCTCTTTCTTCAGGTATTATCTTCTCATTACTTTCCTTTTCTTTTCGTTGTCTCATGGGCATTGCATGCTCATATCTTTACATTGATGACAATGTAGGTTTTAGGTTGGGAGGTGTGGATTAGGTAAACTAATCAGTGTTTTCTTAGTTTTGAGTAAAAATTGTGAAAATTTTTAAAACTTTCAAGTTAAAAACATGTTTGGGAAATGATAATTTATGGAATTAAGAATGCTTTGAGTATGATGATAAGATAGAAATTGAACTTTCAATTGTTGAAGTTTGATCAACCAAGTAGACTATCGTCTAAATTCTTGCATTTAATTGATTAAGAGGAAGTTTGAATATCATGTTAATCTAAGTTACAAGACACTTGCAATTTACTTTTTGTGAATAGTACTAGAATTTCTGATTGTTAGTATGTATGTCATTGAGAGATATTGAGAATTAAGTCTGGAGAATTTTATCCACCTTAAAAAGATGAAAAGAACTAGTTAAAAAATAAAGAGATCGACAAAAAAGTCATGTATGATGAAAAGACTGGAAATGAATAAAAACTCTGAAAAGAATGAATAAATAAAAGGGACTGTCAATATAAAATTAAAAACTGAAAAAAGAAGGAAAATATGATAAGTTCGGAATCAGTACTTGATTATTTGTAAAACTTGAGGTGATGAGCATGACTAACATTATGAAATAGTAGTATGTATGGAAATTAAATAGAATTCACTCAACACATTATAAAATTTTGATATATGAACTTATGCTCTTAAATGATTGATAAAGAAACTTTTTGATTGATTTCTCATGTGATTCAGCTCTAGGTTTTCAAAATTACACTCTCGCTTCTTTATATTGTACTTATTCATACTTGATTGTACAAAAGATTGTTTTCTGAAATTGATTTGAACATTTAAGATTGAAGATCACTTCACACATGTTTTTCTTGAGACTAGCAAAATGCTGGTTGGGAGGTGTGTTGAGTATGAAATATTCCATATTTTTCCCTATTTATACCTTGGTTTTATAAATATGATAGTACTTAATCGATTTAATTATGTATATTTTCATGTGTGAGGTAATTTCAAGAGCTTAAGGTGAAATTGATGCCAAAAGAAAGAAGATTTGAAGATTTGGAAGTCATTAATGAAGCATTCACATGCTAAAGATCCAAGAAAACCAAGTGAGGAATGAAGGGAATCAAAGATTTGAAGTGAAGAAAATGGATCCTGAAATTGTCCTGAAAACAAACATATTTCTGAAAAGCATATTATGAAACTCTGAGCATATTTTGAGAAAATGCGCAGTGTGTAAATTTGAGGCGGTTTCTAGATTTTTTCAACTAGGTGCGATAGTTGGAGTTCCACAACTATAAATAGGACTCCCTAGGATGCTCTAAAGCATCTTTTAGGGTTTGAAAAAGTCTAAAGGCAAATACACAAGGGTGGAGCAGCTGCCAAAGAATTTTTCTTCATCCCTAGTTTAGTTTTCATGCTTTGTTTAAGAGACTTGGTTTCAATCATATCTATGGTTGGCTAAACCTCTTACCTAGGGCTAAGAGGTGAAGCTTGTAGCGTATTTGGATGTTTATTTTTCTTTGATTCTTATTCTTATTAAACTTCATTGATTTTCAGTTTGATATTAAGGGTATATTTTCAGTTTTCTATGATTTATTATGACTCAAACTACAATAGATGCTGTGATAGCTTTGGATACATTCTTTTCCTGTTTTGAGATAGTGAGATTGGTAAATCCCATTGTTCATCACTGTCTCTTGTGTATGGTAGGGTGATGAAATCTCTTTCAATTATCACAATTCTCTTCCATTGAGAATTAGGTCAATGAAAAGTTCATATTTGATTTAATTGTTTTATCTTCCAATTAGATAAGATAGGACTCCAATTCCAATTGTGTTCCTTGAACCAAGTAAGGTACATCTTGATAGCTACAAGTAGATCCTTGGCACCCTAGTTCCCACTTTTAATTGATAGTTTAAATATTATTCATAATTACTCTGTTTTATTCAAGAATTCAGATTTAGATCTTTGTCTAGTTCTATTTCTTTTCATAATACATATAAGTTTAGTCCTTGTGGATTTGACCTCGTTCTCACGAGTTATTACTACATCGCGACCTTACACTTGGGGTTGTGAACAACAGTGGAATTCTATCTTGTACAAATGTCTTCGTGAATTTCTTACAAGGATGACAATCTTTTATGAAATCTGATCATTTCATTCAAGATTATCGTGCATAGCCATATCAAAAGCATATCAAAAAGGAATAGAGGGTGGGTTCTGAAGGATTCTCGAATTTGCACAATCCCTCAGTCATTAAGACAAATATGTCGCAAGTCAAAATGCTACCAAAAGTACAATTTGAATTATTTTCATTCATGTTATAACATTCATTAAATACACTTTGTATTGGAATCAATGGATGTACGAGGATGTAAACGAATTCCAGGATCAATAAAATTTTGATGATGATTGTTCTTTCATTTTCCTTTGTTATTATTGAATATAAATGTCCCAATCAAAATGCATTCATTTCTTGTCAAAACAAAATGGCGACTCCACTGGGGATATCTATGTTCAATGATAACTTTGAAATTATGGAAAGAACTTTTACCATCAAATGGCATCACAATGGTGCCAAAATGACGACTCTCAAAGGGAATACCTCCCCTTCATCTCCAATATAAAATATGTCTCACTTTGTCTACAACACTAATATATTATTATTTCTTCTAGGAACTGCAATTTCTTTCCAACTATAATGGCTTCTCTCTCGAACAACATGGTGTCCTTTTTCACCCCCACTGGATTCATTATCGATTATATTCATAACATGCGAATATCATCTAAGACTTCGGATAAGAAGATCCGGTCAAGTTTGATTGAAGGCAACAGGCCACAGGTAGCGACTAAGGTAATTCCCGCATCACCAATATGACAAAATAATGAAGAAGGCTCGCTACCACTGAAAGAAGAATCACATGGGTCGGCTCCCATAGTACAAATGATAACACAAGATGTAATAACAGAGGCTGTGAGAACATAAAAATTCATTGATCAATAGAAGAACCAGGGACATCCCCTACATGTGTGCAAGTAAACATGACTAATGCCATTTTAATAACTAGTCAAGAAACAAATGTAGAGATAGTTGAAAGTAATAATGAAGCAATCAAGCACCCTGAAATAGTGCCTAAGTAAATAGAAGATGGGTGGCAACCGACTATGATGCACTACAAAAGGTGAATCTGGGAACAGAGGAAAAACCTCAAAATACTTATATAAGTGCCGACTTATCATAAGAAGCTAATCAATATGTTGAATTACTGAAAAGGAACAAAGATGTGTTTTCTTGGACATATGCAGAGATGCCTGGCTTAAAACTAGTAGTAACAATACGTTAGTTGAACATCTCTAAAAATAAGAAGTCGATGAAACAAGCACAAAGGTGGTTCTATCCCGATTTGATACCTCTAATAGAGGAAGAGGTGAATAAGTTAATTAAAGCTAGTTTTATAAGAGAAGTCAAATATCATAAGTGGATCTCTGATATTGTTCCCATGAAAAAGAAAAGTAGATAAATCAGAGTATGTGTGGACTTCAAGAGACTTAAATGAAGCACGCTAGAAAGATTATTTCCCATTGCCCATAACAGAGTTGCTAATTGATAGTCCGACAAAGTATGTGGTCATTTCCTTCATGGATGGATATGTTGGATATAATATGATACATATAGCGATCGAAGCTGAAGAGGCTACAACATTTAGGACATCTCTGGGAATATATTCTTACAAGGTTATGCCATTTGGGCTCAAGAATGCCTGAGCTACGTATCAGAGAACAATGCAGAATATTTTTTAAGACATGATGCATGAACGCGTGGAATGCTACGTTGATGATTTGGTAGTCCGATCTAGTGATCACGACGAACATCACGAACATTTATCGTCGGTCTTTCATCAACTCAGAAAGAAACAACTGAAAATGAACCCGACAAAATGTGTCTTTGGTGTGTCATCGGGAAAATTCCTTTTGGTCATCATTAGACTTCCCAAAATTGAAATTGATCTTGAAAAAATTGGACCTATTCAAGAAATGTCACCCCTGAAGACATTAAAAGAACTAAAAAGTTTGCAAGAAAAGTTAGCTTATATTCGACGCTTCATCTCAAGCTTAGATGGAAGATGCCAACCATTTTCTCATATCATGAAAAATGGGGTAAAATTCGTATGGGATCAGGCATGCTAGAATGCATTTGATTCCATCAAAGAGCCGTTGAAACAGCCCCCAGTGCTGATAGCACCCGTTAAGGGTAAACCTTTGATTTTATATATTGTTGCATATGAGAATTCTTTAGGAGCACTACTGGCTCAATGCAATGAACAAGGAAAAGAAAATGATCTATATTACCTGAGTAGGACTCTAATAGGAGCATAATATAATTACTTGCCCATCGAGAAAATATGCTTGGCCTTAGTATTCACTATGCAAAAGTTGTGACATTATTGTCTCTCCTATGAGATAACTTTGATTTCATGAGAAGATCCGATAAAATATCTGATGATAAGAACAATGTTATCTGGAAGGTTGGCTAAGTGGATGTTGCTTCTCTCTAAATATGCAATCACTTACGAGGCATCGAAGGTTGTAAAAGGACAAGAAGTTACATATTTTCTGGCAGCTCATTTGGTTTCAGATAATGAAGAAATTTCTAATGAATTACCAGATGAACATGTGTTGCTAGTTGAATCATCGAGTCCTTCGCAAATATACTTTGATGGCACCTCTCAAAAATCAGAAGCATGAGCTGGGATAATATTTATCAATCCTCAGGGTGACCTGTTGCCATATTTTTCACATTGGGTACAACATATACTAATAATGAATATGAGTATGATGCCCTCATAATAGGATTCTAAATTGGCAATAAATCAGTTGACGACAAAATTTGAAATAAGAAAATTGAATTTACTACATATTACCGAAGGGCACAACAATTATTAGATGACTTTCATAATGTTGAAATCAAGCATATACCGTTGTAAGTGCTATATTGTATAAAGCACACTTCGTTTGTCAAATTTTGTTTAAACAAAACAACTTATGATGTGGTCCATCTAATGTGGATTAAGATGGAAAGTTCAAGTCAAGTTCTGGATCAAGATGGATAGTTCTGGTCAAGGAGTGGATCAAGATGGAAAGTTTAAGTCAAGTAGTGGATCAAGATGGAAAGTTCAAGAAGTTTAAGATGATTGAGTTCAAGTTTTACTAAAGATCTAGTAGAAGATCAAGCTCCATCTTCAACTACAAGCTCTATTGAAGAATCAAGTAGAAGAACACGTTCCATGAAGTTCAAGCATCTAATCTACTTTAATGTTTAGTCTTTTCAGGTATAACAGACCCTAGAAAGACCTTAGGCTTAGGTTCTTTCAAGGCATAAACTTAAATGGATTTTTATGCTTATGTTAGGATAAAGTTCGAATAGTTTAGTCTAAGCTGTGGCTCAATCGGTCTAAATATTTTCAACCAGTCCTAATTTAAACTTAGAAAAATAGATTTTTCCATTACTTCTTCAACCAGTCGAGCAGACTGCTCGACTAGTCGAAGAGGGGCCTTCGACCAGTCGAGGGTTACTTGACTCGAAGTCCAGCAACTGAATTTTAGCACCCTCGACTAGTCGAAGACCATGCTCGACTAGTTGAACAGGGCCCTCGACCAGTCGAGTAGGGCCTTCGACAAGTCGAAGTTCTATTTTATCCAATCACGATCAAATTCAAAAATTTGTTGGAATGGAATCTGGTTCTTCAACGAGTCGAAGAATGTCTTAAATGAGTCAAAGCAACAACTTTTCTGCCTATAAATAGAGGCCTTCTCTCAATCCAAAAATACAATTCAAACACATTAAATCCATCATCAAGAGAGATAGAAGCCCCTATTATACTCAAGCTCTTGCATAATAATTATAAATTTCTAAATAGCTTATTTATTTTAATTCCTAGATCTCTTATTCTTTGAATTTCATTTTATAACGAGAGTAAATACTTTTCTCTGAGATCTTGAGGAATTCAAACAAGTAGCTTTTGGTTTAAATCTATTTAAAATTAATCTAGAATCTTGAACCCTTGTCTATGTGACTGAACATTGAACAATCTACGACAAGAGAAGTGGTTCTACGACTAGATCGACTGATACATCTTTAAACGCAAAGATAAGTATATTCTGTCTTTTATATTTTGGTTTTATTGGGATAGCCAGAAAATCTCATTTGTTGGTTTGTCTGAGATAGCTAGAAAATCTCATTTGTTGGTTTGTATAGTCAGAAAATTCTTAGAGAGGGGTTATTTTTGTTTGTAATAACCCTTTAAAATCACTACTGTATTTGGTTTTAAGGTGACCTTGGGAGAGCCTTGTTTATAGTGAAAGCCAACATCATGTGGATAGTGATTATTGGGTGTGGAGTAGGTGTGGATATTTGAAAACAGTTGTTATACACACCAAACCACTATAATTTTTGGTGTTCTGGTAAATGTTTACTTTTTGCATTTGTGGAGAATGTTTATAATTTCATTTATGCAAAAGTGGTGAATGTTTGTAATATATAGCTTTATTTTCACTTGGTTTAAGATCTTAATTCTTACAATTGTTCGTGAAATAAGGTTGTCCTACCTAAACTTTGTTTTAGGTGTAGGCTGTCCTGCGAACTAGTTTAAATCAAAATTTCAATACTAGTGCGATTGAGATTTCTAATTTATTTATTATTTCAGCACTTTAATTTTTATTTGGCATAGTCCTATTCACCTCCTCTAGGACTTCTTAAGCTCTCCTTTTCAACCGCAATATGAAAACATGAGGGTAGATGCGATATCTAGTCTGGCTGTAGCTGTTTCTTGCCATGATTGGTGTCAACCCTTCATTGATTACCTCAAATATGGAATTCTACCAGAAGATCAGTCATTGAAATTGCAGATTAAACAGAGAAAAAAAGGTTCGTTATGCACAATGAGATAGTGTATAGGAAGTCTTATAATGAAATGTTAATGCACTATTTGGATACAGAAGAGACTAATTATGTATTATAAGAAGCCCACTCAAGGGAATGTGGAGCTCATCAAGGCAGTCGAAATTTATTCCCTCGCATACATCGTATGGGGTATTATTGACCTTCTATGTTTAAAGACGCAATAGCTCATGCAAAGCGATGTCATGAATGTCAAGTGCTTGACAATATTATACATGTACCTCCCAAAGATCTACACAAGTCGGTGGCCTTTTGTGGGTTGGGGATTGGACGTCATTGGTCCTATTAATCCGCCATTTTCTAAGGGACGTTAGTATATCCTGGAAGTGACAGACTATTTTTCCAAATGGACGGAGACGATCGCCTTGCACGGTGTCAAAGAAAATGACATTGTTAATTTTATTCACCATGAAATTCTAAAGAAAATTATTACTGATAACGACACTCCTTTCAAGAACAAAAGCATCGAAAAACTATGTCAAAAGTTCAGTTTCAGCACTCATTCTCAACGCCTTATAATCCGCAAGCCAACGAATTGGCAGAAGCTTTCAATAAGATGATAGTCACAATTTTAAAGAAAATTATCATGGGAAACAAATGAGATTGGGATGAGAAATTCCAAGAGGCCTTGTGGTCCTACCGAATAACTCATCGAACAGTGACAAAAGTGTAACACCCTGAAAATTGGGGGTCGTGTAGAAACCCGATTCCCGAGTTCCAGACCATCACTTATGTAACAAATGTGCTTATGATTCAATGTTGTCTGAGTTAGAGCATTAACATGAGTAAGATTATACCAAAACTGCAATTCATACTCCAGATTCAGTGATAAAACGCAAGCGGAAGACTGAAGAATATATGTATCACTGTATGAAAAATAAAATAATCTCGAACTGTCTCCAAAGTATGAATACATCTCTGAGTCACATATACATATCATAAACCAAAATCAAATGTCATATAATAGTCCAACTAGCAAAAATTCCACTGATCCAGGCCACATATGCGAAGCCATCAGAGAACTGCATATACGAGAACTCGTCCTGATCCTCGTAGAAGTCCGGCTCCAGCTCCTGGATCTCCTCACAACCTGCATCTAAGACAGAGTTTGGTAGGTGTTGCAAACACAGTCCCGTAACGTGAGAGTGAGTGATCAACTCAGTGGAATCATAGAGCAAAGATTAGCATGTTATCAAAATCAATCACGCGATAATAGTAAAGTAAACAATCAGACATTCCTAGATACTATTGTTAATGCAAGTATGAAATGACATGATGGATGCCCTCACCGACATACTCCCTCATGCGACACCATCTTACGTCCGTGACATGCTTTCTTCCCTCAGTGCTCCACATCTTCCAGGCACATGCAGTGGGATGTGGATATGATTACCGAGTTGTTATTAGTCCTTTCATACAGCAGTATTGGGAAACTAAGGTACTTCTCTTATATCAATCCCAACACAGATCCTGTCTAGGATCGTCACTCCTAGTAATCTCATACGATGTTATATTTCTAGGTCACTGCAAGGGCTGCCAGGGCTGTTGCTCGCACTCGTTGCACCGTTCCCCCATCACCTTATCAATACAGGCCTAGTGTACTCTTGTTGCTATGAAAGGGTCGCCTCACGTAGACTCAGAATATGCTCGAGGTCACTACAAAGGGCTCGTCACCAATCAGAGTAGGTCGACAGCTTGAATGTAGTGTCCCATGCCACCACAATCGGCTCATGAGTCAAAGGTGCTCACTGGTCACTACAGGGAGGTTTGTGGCTCCAGCGTAGGCTGACAGCTCAACCACGGTGTCCCATACCACCATGCCTGGCTCATGAGTCTTAATGGATCAAGGTACCATGGTTATTAGGGGTTCCACTGGTAAGTTCAATACCCTAGGTTTAAGCAGTTATGACCAATACAAGGTGAACATACAATGGTCAGTTGGGTTACTTGACAAGCTCGACTAGTACGAGCGCACCTCAAGATGAACGACATGAAGTGCATAAAACACCTCGTGTGGCCTAACCGCTGCCACTAACCCAAAGCACGACTCGCGTTCATCGACGCGTCCTTCTTGGTAAATAGAAGCCAACCACGAATTTGAATCTATTACCGACTGCCTGGACTAGTGCATAGCCCCAAGCACTTGTAATCAACATTAGTGATCGTATGAGAGTAATAGAAATGAAATACAAGCAATCCAAGCATGTTAGCAACATGTTATAACATACAACGTAAGCAAATCAACCAAATACATGTATTCCATACATATAAGGAAATCAATTCAATAACAACATGGAGGAAAATCATGTACATCTTCATATTAATTGAGAATTCAACCTCAAGACTAATCTATAACAACATTTACTCAATGCATACTAATACAAACATTTATAGAAACACTTAGTCTACACACTTTAGTCTACATAGCGTATGTCGACCCAAAGTGCGCATTAGGGCGAATCTCTTCACCAAATAGATCATACACGTGTATCTTGTATAATAACACGACAAATAAACATGGCAATCATTTTGGAAAAATACGGACGTATACAGTATTTCATACAAATGCCTAAAATACCCTAAATCTCATATTCTCCGTACGCAGTCGAAATGGAAAACAGACAGCATGTTCTACATGTCAAACGACGTTCTTGTCGATAATCTACTATTAAACGACATTGAAAGCTTTGAAATCAGTCAACCTAAGCATCTAAAATCCTCACCTTTCGCCGTAGACGCGTATCGATTCGAATAGAAAGTCTAAGCTTTGTCAATGTCGATATGATGACCTAATTCACAAGATAGGTCAGTTACTTCACTACTTGTATTGCTATAATCCCTAAAATAGGTTAAGGTTAGGGTTTTCTTACCTAGAATGAAGTCGGAATCACCGAAAGAGTGATTAGAACGCGGTGGTTAAGCGCGTGTAGAAGCCGGATCGAGTGGCAGGAAGTTTCCCTCACAACTCTCTCACAAACTCTCTCTTTCTCTCTTTTCTCTTTCTAGGGTTTCTTGCAAATTCGTAAGTGAGAGATATGAGAGGGTTTAAGGCCCTTATATAGGCTAAAAACTCACCTACATAGACTCTAAACTAAGGTATACTTGGGTTATAACCAAATAGGGTCTTTTCCGATACAAAAGGACACTTCTGGAGGTCCCCTGGCAAAATGCGGTCGGACTTAAGCTCATGGATATTGGATCCTGATCACATTAAGTTTTCAGTCCGGTAGTGTTCCCAGATTGCACATGGCGGACCTGTTTCAATTTAGTGGTCACGAAGATTCGATCAAGGATTCCAAGTACACTGACTTGAGTGAGAAATGTTCCCTGATCCGAGGGTGTATTTGGGTCAGATTTCGACGGTCTGAATGCTTATACTTAACCCGCAAGTGAAACGTATCAGATTTATTTAAATCTCATTTAATTTTTTATGAATTTCACTCTTTCTCACACTCCTTGCTCCAGACTCAATGAAATAGCCTCAGAACATCAATTGGGCTTGATTTTCGAAATGATTGTCAAGTCTAGCTAAGCGGTCATAATGGTCTAAGATTGTAGATATCGGACTTTCG
Organism: Magnolia kwangsiensis; assembly: GCA_037074715.1. NCBI lineage: Eukaryota > Viridiplantae > Streptophyta > Magnoliopsida > Magnoliales > Magnoliaceae > Magnolia > Magnolia kwangsiensis. The sequence continues at coordinate 106,825,507 of CM073576.1, read as the reverse complement.
ACGCGCGGTCTAGATCCAATATAAAGTTTCAAAGGGCTCCTGAGAGAAAACGGGTTTAGATTTTAATCCTAGGTTTCAGGACGTTATAGCGTTAACAGTTCCACAAGTTTTGGGTCTTGTAGAACATATTTAAAGCGAACAGTACTAATTTCACAGCTAATCTAACATGACGCTAGTTAACTTATGCTTATTTTCTAAGAGAATTAATCCTAAGTGATTTCTGATCGAGTTAGTACTTGGGTCTTTGTACGGATTTTTCTGAGACGTTACAAAAAGCTACACCCTATTCGCTGGGTTATGGGGTTGAAACCGTTATCCCAATTGAAAAGCAGGTTACGTTACTTAGAGTGGCAGTCCATGAATCAATAATAAATGATGAAAATGCCAAAATAAGGCTTATGGAATTGGATGCCCTGAATAAAAAGCGATTGGCAGCACAACAATGGTTAGAACTGTATCAAACACAAATATTTGCTACTTTCGACAAGAAAATCAAATACCGTTCGTTTAAGAAAGTCGACATAGTGCTGATGTTGAAAAGACCCATTGTCGTTACCCACAAAATTGTGGGCAAGTTTGATCCCAAATGGGATGAGCCATATATCATAATAGAGGTTTATTCTAATGAAGCCTATCGAGTTGTAAATTGAAATGGACAAGGCATATGAATACCTATTAATGCTCGATTCATTAAAAAATATCATCATTGAAAAGGTAGAAGTTTTAATTATGAAGATTGTCAAAGAAACCTCGCCCAATCAAAAGGGGGCAGAACAGATACAATTCTATAATTTCAATAAGCACTATAAAGTGGCTAAAAGCCATGTACTCTTCGTATGCTTCCTTGAATAAGAAGAAATTCGCAAGCATATTATTATTTTCAAACCTTCATAAAGCTTTTTGAGTCAACAATTGACTATAAAGTGACAATCAAAGAATCTGCAATAATAATGGCGATACGAATATTAATGGTTAACAAGCATCTTACTTACTACTGAAGAATTAAGTGGTCAACATGCGTCTTACTTACTGCCGAAGAATTACAGCCTTATTCGAATCATTGCAAATCATCGCCGATTATTGCCATTATCGTCAACTCGAGATTATCATCAATTATGGAGTATTATTGTAGATCATTGTTGATATTATCGCCGAACTGATATTATCCTCAGCCGAGTCGCCATTTTGTTTCGACAAGAAACAAATGTATTTTGATTGGAATATCTATATTCAATAATAATAAAAGAAAATGAAAGAACAATCATCATCAAATTTTTATTGATTCTAAATTCATTTACATTCTCAGATATCCCTTAATTCAAATACAAAGTATATTTAATAATGCTATATAATAAATCAAAATAATTTAAATTGTAATTTTATTAGCATTCTAGCTTGTGGTATATCTATCTTAATGACTAAGGGATTGTGCAGATATGAGAATCCTTTAGAACCTTCTATTCCTTTTTGATATGCTTTTGATATGGCTATACATGATAATCTTGAAGGAAATGATCAAATTTCATAAAAGATTGCCATCCTTGCAGGAAATCCATGAAGAGACTTATATACGATAGAATTCCACTACATGCACAATAGGTGTGTTGGGCGTCGCGCAATGGGTCTTCTCCTCTGCCTCTCTTTCTTCTTCTTCTTCCTCTCCCGCGTAGTACATGGAAGAGTTGTGGATGTATTTCTTCTAATTCCTCTAAGCTCCTCACTTGTGAATCAATCAAGTGAAGGGGGAGGGGGTATTTATAGGCTACCACATGTGTGAACCCCATTTCTACACCACTAAATCCTTTTGTTCAGGTGTGCAGAACTTTCATTGCGTGTCGTGCAACGAATCTCTCCCTTTGTCCACACTGTTGGGGTACAAAATTTAGAAGAAATGCAGAAATAAAAGCATAGAGTAAATAAAGAAGGAAGAAATAGAGGAAATGGAGCTTTATCCGCACAATACACTTTCATTGCGCGACGCACAATGGGTATGGTTTACGAGAACTAGAGTATAGTCCCTTGCATAGGCGTGCAATTTGTTCTGTTGCACAAGAAAAGGGGTTCGCATGTGTGGTGTCCTCTAAATACCCCTTCTCCCTCTTCATTTGATTCATTCACAACTTCGGAGCTTTGAGAGAATTAAAAGAAGACATGAGATTTCTCCGATTTCTCCCAGGCATCTCACAGGAGAATGAAGGAAAGAGGAGTACGCAGAGGATGTTCATTGCGCTGTGCGTAATAGGGACATATTTTGCAGCCCACAACACTCTTGTTGCATGTGCATTAAATTTATGTTCATCATACAATGCTTCTTTCAGATGGCGATTCTCTGGCTATTCTTTATGAAGTTCAATTATATTCTCCAAGATCTTTTTCTATGACTAGAACTAAAAGAATTAGAAGGATCTTAAAAGCCAAGAACCCCCGGATTGACATAATCCTATTATTACAAAGAAGAGCATATCACAAGCTGAAATGCTGTCGAAATTGACATCCCGATGAATTTTATTATAATATTTCATTACACTTATACATTTTATATTGGAATCAAGGGACATATGATGATGTAAACGAACTATAAAATCAATAAAATATCTTATGATGATTGTTATCTCATTCTTTCTTTGTTATCATTGAATAAATTCCCAAATCGAGATACTTACGTTTCTTGTTGAAATAAAATGGTGACTCTGCTGGGGATTTTCAGCTATTCAATAATAACATAGAAATTATTGGAAGAACTCTTATCATTATGAGGTGGCACTACCGCGCCAAAATGGCGACTTTCAATAGGAACATCCCCTTCATCTCTAAGATAAATGTACATTTTCTTAGAGGGTCGATCACACATAACGCAACAAAGTGAAATCCTGCATTGGCCCCACCTTCATTATACCCAGGACAATCTTCTGGCTCCTTTACTTTGCAAGATTTCCCAGCTTTTTCTGTCACAACTTCTCGATGGACTAGAAAAAAGAAAGGAAAGGCTCCTGTGGAAAATGAGTTGTCTTCTCCAAGACTCGCCACATTCATACCACCGAAAATAATCTTGCCATAAACTGTTGCGTCAAAATTATCAGAATCTCACAAAAGTGTTAAAGAATCTAATCAGAGTTCCTTTTCACCAAATTCTCCCGTAATAATGTACCCTTTCTCTACTCCAGCAACAATGCAATCGGGGCGTGGGGAAGCCGCTATATGTATGGTGGGCACGAGCCAGAACCCATTATTGTCCACGGATGAACATTTAGCCAAAATGGCTCTCAAACAGGTGGTCTTAATGGATGAATGCAGAAGTCTTCGAGAAGCACTGGCCACTCTTGCCCACAATGTAGCTCAAGTTATGGCTCCTCCTGTGATGGCCACAACAAATGGCCATGAACAACCGCTAATAGTAGGGTAACATGAATCAGCCTTTACAACAAGAATAATAACAGTAGATGAAATATGACAGGTGATAATAGAGGTCGGTAGAACAGAAAGAGATCGGGAACACTCGGGAAGATTTTGATTCTGAACACCATACCCCCGAGAGGTCGATGATGTACCATTTTCCATAAATTTTAAATACCTAGACTTTTAAAATTTTAATGGAGATAGATCTTTGGAAGAACACTTCATGCATCTATTATGGGAAGGCCTGCCATTCTATAAAGGTCCCACAAGGTGATATTGACTTCACCAAGAGGTAGATGGAAAGAATTCGTGGTAGGGCACTAGTAGCTAAGAAACCCCTTATAGACCATATGATCTTTGTAGAAGTGTTCAGAAGTAGCCTCGATTGCCCCATAAAGGCCAATCTCCATCAGTGTCGCAGAATGTTTGGTGAGAATGGCCTTGGCCCAATCTGTATAATACTTGCGAGGTGTTAGAAAGCCGCATGTGCGGAATTCTTCAATTCCCCGTAATAACCTTCTCTCCCTGAAGCGTTGGCGTATTGTCTCATAGAAGACTGTAGAAAATAGTGCATGAGGACTGTAACATGGAATCGGGAATCGCATTCGATGCACTTCACCAACTTGCTGGTTTGATCCTCTCTCTAAAAGAATACCCTCCAACATTTTGGGTTCTCGTATTGACCAATTGGAAGTATACATCATGCGACTTTTTATCGTTCGATATGTCGACTCACTTTGAAGAATAGACTGATGCCATCGAATGTTCAGTGAGATCGTTATTAATTCATTCCTGAGAGGGCTGTTGAATTTTATATAGTCGTCTTGAGCCTTCACGATGACCTAATTGTTCGGGAGCTTCCTCTTCTTATGCTCTTGGATCTTCTCTTGAAATTCTTGATGCTTTGATTTCTTTTGCTTCTTTTCTGAAAGTGTTGGTGGTGGTGTATCTTCTCTTGCCTGGGATTGGATGATATCAGTATGAAAATTGGCTGTTAACTTCAGCCAGGCCTCCCAATCAACCTCCTGACCTTACTTTGGAGGTCGTGATATTTCCCCAGAAATGATCACCTGACAAATTGGCCAAGATAATGTTTTGATTCTGCTAGAAAAGTCAAGAATAGGCAAGACTGGTTCCTTTACATACGTAGGCTGTATTTTGGTTATTTTGACTTGTTTTCGTTGAGGCTCTTCACGTGATGGAGGGGGAGAAGCGGTTACTTGGGTTGAAGATGAGGGTACAGGGGCTGTAGGAGTCGGCAAGGATCCAGGGGCTTGAGGAGAGTCAGGGAGACTTGCATGAGAAGGCTGATCTGTTGGTGCTTCTACGAGACGATAGGTTCTCTTGGTACAGGCCATGGTTGAAGAGTTGAGAGAAATTGGTAAAAGTTTAGAAAGTTAGAAAATTTGGCAGAGTTTCAGAAGGAAATTTTTTAGCAGTGGTGCTGACATCGAGTTACGTGGACCCACGCTACTTGGGTTCTACATGAATAAGTTGATCCTTCAAGTTGATTTAAAGAATCCAAATTTTGGATCAAGGGGGCATCTGTTAGGGTACAAAATTTGGTTAAGGAAGAAACTTTAAGAAAGAAAATTGGTGAAAGAAATGAGGGATGGATCATATGAGTGACGATGAACTGAGTTATGCTTGGCTGCACAAATCATATGAGTTGCACGGGACCCAAGTTGTGCGGGTCCGAGCAACTCCCCTGAGTTGCACCGGGCCGTGCAACTCTTTCCGAAAAAGGAGGAATCGGGAATGCAAAATGGGGTCCACAACATAGGATTCGAGGGCTCACACGTGTGAAGGCCTATAAATAACACCCTAACCCCTCATTTATTGGATTGGATGCTTAGAAGACCAGTGCCTCTGATAGGTACTGGAGACAGAGAGAAGGAGAGAGGGTACAGAGTGATGAAAGCGCGGGCCGCGCTACTCCAAGAGAGTTGTGTAGGCCCACATAACTCCTCGGCCCACGTGACTCCTATGAGTTGCATGGATATTCTTTGAGGCAATGACTATGTTAAAATTTTCCAGGTCCTCGTACTATTTCAGATCATGCCAATAAAGGATGGAATACACAGGATGTTCACACAACTCATCTCCCATGGAGATACGATCAATATGAGCCGGAATTCTGTTGAAATTTATATTTGAGCTGATTCGATACTTGCATTTTTGTATTTTCTAAGAGATTTTATCTCAGAATCAAAGGATTAAAAGGATGTAATGAACTCAGAATGAATAAAATTGATGATTATTCTCTTTGCACTATCTTTTGTTAATATTAAGTAAGATATTCTACCAAATCGAATGCTTTTTGTTTCTAGTCGAAATAGAGAGCAATGGCTAGCCACCCAGCTGCGGCAAAGGGAATGAAAGAAGAAATAAAGAGAGAGAAAGAAAGAAAGAAAGAAAGAAAAGAAATGAAAAGAAAAAGAAAAGAAAGAGAGAGAGAAAGAAAGAAGAAGAGAGTGGGAGTGTTGTGGGCTGAGCCATGACCCCATGAGTCCTAAATTTGGATTAGATTCAAGTCGAATCTGATATCCACAGAGGTAAGTAGGTAATTTCAAACTCTTTAATGATAATTCTTAGTATCTATTAGTTTTACATAAGTTTTAATTCCAAAAGAAACACACGTTTGTAGATTTTTGAAGAGCCAAGTCAAACTGAGTCGACTTAGTGGAAGTATTCACTGAGCTACAGTTTTTCAGTGGTTGAGAATAGTTGTTACATGAAGAAACTTATTTAAATAAGGTCTGATTCAAGTTCTCTTTATTTGATTAGTAATTGAGTTACCATGTGGTTTAGGGTAACATGTAATGTTAAAGTATGAATCTAGACATCTAGCCTTGGTCGAGGACGATCTAACAACTATAAGGTGGGGGTTTTATCCCTTAAGCTTACTTGATTCAAGATATTATCATCCTGCCATTTACAAGTTTTCAAGACACTGGAATAACGGTTAAGTTGTGAGGATATTCATGCATGGCCTTACAAGATTGATCTGAAGGTCTTTCTTTTAAATTGACATTAATATACGTTGATGTGATTTACCTTGCCTTTACATGCTCTTGTAATTGTTTTTTGCAATCAATTAGTTTATCATCCACCATTTTTATCCTTTCTGGAATTATGAGATGATGTTAATTGTAAGTGATCTTTATGAATTTATGTGGAGCGATGGATACAGGCCTTGCCCTTGCCTTTATCAATTTCTTGAGTTAGCCCTTGCTTCTCTTCTTTTTATTGAGTTGGCCATTTCCACTCCCCTTATTATTAAGTTGGCCATTGTCACTCTTCTATTTGTTGAGTTAGCCATTACTACTCTCTTTTTATTGAGTTGACCATTGTCACTCTCCCCTTTGTTGAGTTAGCTATTGCTACTCTCCTTTATATTTTGTTAGCCTTATGTTATTTACCTTTAAGGCTTGGGCATGTGTCTTAATATTCCAAAACTCCCATAATTCAATTTATCCCTTTATAAGTGCAAGTGATGTGTTAAGAGGTATCAAAACTAGTGACTTAATTATTATATCATGGATGTAATGTGCTCTTGGCAGAGACCCACTTAGTTGTCATATAATTACATCACTTTTGCGATTGGATGTCACAAATAGTCACTCTATGAACAAATTGTGTCACGTAATTCATCCTACTCATGTGCTGTATGCCTCAAGATGTTCATATAAATCCACGGTAGCATTGGCCATGCCGGAGAATATCCGTAGTTATGGGATGCGGGTCGAGTCGGGTTATCTATGAATTGTTTTTCATATTGTGATGATCACTATGTATGATGAGCTGTACACACTTTGCTAGGCATACATCTCATGTAGGTTGTTTGCGCATACTGATACTCCTTGTAATAGTGGAATACGAGGCGTATCGGAACCTTTTTATTATTTTTATGATTCTCTTAAATTATTATTAATCTTAAAGGATAACTATCACTATGAGTAGGGTGTTGACCCTCTCCAACTATATAGATGATGCAGGTGATGTACAGATTGAAGACCTAGAGGACCACCTCCCTATGAAAGATTATATTAAAATAATAAGAAGCTAGTTTTTAAAACAAGATATTAAGTAGATATACCTGCAACTGAAGCAACTGGAATTGAAACTGGCACTTCATACATTGTACTCTCTCAAGAAGGGATGAAGGACCAGGTATATTTAGAACCATGTCTACAAAAGAAGGCGCCCTGATCTCAGTACTGGAAGCGACTGTAGTCGGAGTTGTAGTGTCGATCGGCTCTGTTGGAAAGATTATCTTGTGCACCATTGTACTGGGTCTAACTAGAGGCGTAAGAGATACTCTAGTCGCCCTAATAGAATGTAGACCAGAAGTAAGAACAACCGCCTCATTTTAAACTATGTCTATGATAGTAGGAAGAGTCCTAAGAGCCATTGAAGTACTAGCTATCGGGCCAAAGAATATTCTACACGGGAGAGGTGAATAGTTATTGCTAAATGACGTAGTCAAATCAACTTCTGGTACATCCTCGTACTCTTCATAATCTAGAGGTTCTTCCTCTTTGTCGTCTTCTACAGTCATTGTCTGAGGGACTGTGATATCCTGAGGCACTTCTTCATCCACCATAGTAGTCGCAGTGACATGCTTCTCTTCACCAATATCGACTTCCCCTTCTTCTTCCTCATCCGTATTCATTTCTCCTTCTTTTTTTGAATCGTTGGAGGATGATTCATTTTCAGTAGAAGTGTTAGAGCATAAAAATCAATCAATTGAAAGGATGAAGATTGAAGAAATAGATTGCAGAAATTAAGTTGCGTGAGCAGATTTGAGTTGTGTCAGAATTATGAGTTGTACGAAAATAAGTTGTTGCACGAGACTGCGTAACTCATCATAGTTGTGAGAGTCCACACAACTCATAAGTGAGAGGTTTGTATAAGTAGCGCGTTATACTGCGAAGTGGGTCCCATGACACAAGGTTCGAGGGTTCACACGTGTGAAGGCCTATAAATACCTCCTCCCCCTTCATTTGAGAGATTAGATTTCCAGAAGACTGGTACATCTAACAAGTATTGAAGAGAGAAGAGAGGGAGAGAGAAAGTAAGGCAGACTCGTGCAAGTCACATCGAGTTGTGTGGACCCAAGCAACTCCTCGACCCACGCAACTCAATAAGGAGTTACACGGATGATTTAAGGGACAACATATGATGTTATTTTTGGAGTCTTCTTCATGGCATTCCAATATTCTTTAATATTGATGAAGGCATATGTTTTGAAAGCAGATCAACACAACTCTTCTATCATGAAGACGTGAATGATATGGGCCGAAATGCTACCAAAATTAATATAAACTATTCAATACTTGTATTTTTAATCATAAATACTTTATCTCGAAATCAAAGGACAAAAAGGTTGTAAATGAATTCAGAATAAATAAAAATGTAATGATTATTCTCTTCATTCTTTCTTTGTTACTATTAAGTAAGATAATTCCCAAATCAAATACCTTTTGTTTCTTATCGAAGCAAAATTTAGTAGAAGGTTAAAAATATTCATTGGCACCTCCTGTTCTCTACTCATTGTACAGGGTTTTTGGTGATGTAGTGACTCACTATTAAAATCCACCCTTCACACTTCCCACTATGGCATTATCAAAGGTGGTCGATGTTGAGAAGAACGTATGAATGGGTGATTGATAAGATTGAATCGACAAATGCCATTGATTTTTTTATTAGTTCTCATTTTCTAAATATGTTGATGATCACGAAGATCTTCCACCAACTGAACGAGCCTTCTTTATTTCAATTAGATCCAACAGTCTGCCATTTAGGGAGGGCAGTGAATTTTGGAGAGAACCATATTATCCGAGTAGATTCGCTCCCCAATTTGGCTATGACCAAATAGTGCTTGAGCATCTTGAGTTAGTAACCCTTACTATGAGAAGCTATGGTGTGGGACCTTACAACTGGGGACTGGTTTGAAGATAATTGCTTGCTACGCGTATTAACTTAAGGTTCATCATTCCCGATTTTGGACATTTTTCATGTATCCTTAGATGAGATGGTGGGTGCATTAATCTCTCTTAATTCGTCGTTGTATGACAATAGATTCTCCCATATGGGTGCCTACTCTTAGAATTAGAAAGCACAATCTTGTGGAAGGAGTAGGACACTTTGTTGAATGGGATCATGCTCCTGCCCCCGGTGAGGCGAGGCCTGTGTGAAGATTTCTTTGGACAAACCAATTCGCCAGATTAAACCTGCAAACACTCTTGAGGGTTAGATTTCCCCTGAATTTCCTTTAGAGCATTTGAAAACTCAAAGGAGGCACACTGGCCAATAAGATATCGTGGGTACTGCAGAAGCTTCTCAATTTCCCGTGTCTACTATTCCATCCCTGACTCCAGAGGTTGTTGAACCTTCTGAACCTCAGGCGGTATCTCCATCTATTCCCTAGCCACCATCTACTTGTAGGGATTCATCATCTTCGGTCACAAGATCACAAACTCGAGCTAGATCTTTTATCTCCCTTGTAACCACTACCACAAAAGAACCTATCCCTACTGATGTTGGAGCACATAAAAAGAGAGAGAGAGGAAAGAAGATTGAAGGGGTCAAGATTTGAGGAGAAACAGAGAAATGAAAAAGAAAGAAGAAAATAAAAAGACATGGTAAGTGGTTGCGCAACCTTGCAACCTATAAATTGGTTGCACGGGTCGCAGAGTAAAACTTGATGTAAAGAGTTGGTTGCGTGGGTCCCAAAGTGAAATTTTATGTGCAGAGTTAGTTGCGCGGGCTGCGTAAATGACCTTATGTTGCACGGGCTTTGCAATCAAGGTTAGAAATAATCTGTTGAGGATGATTGGGTCTGATGTAGGGTGGGCCCCATGGCACTAGGATCGCGGGTTCGCACATGTGGAGGCCTATAAATATTCCACTCCCCCTCTCATTTGAGGATTGGAAGAATTTTGGAAGAAGGTTAGAACTCTGGAAGAAGTGGAAGGTGAGGAACAGGAGTTGTAAAGTGGTTGCACAGACCGCGCAACAACCAGGCTATCATACAGCCAGCAATGAAAAGGGGTCAAAATGCCACCGATCATCAAGTTCGATATTCATAGTTTCTAGCTCTCCTTTTGCATAAGGGACAAGCTCAAAGGGGAAGATCAGATGATCAAACCCACACAACCATTCCTCTTAGAGAGTGATCAAAGCACAAGTCAAAATGCTACCGAATTTGATATTTAGATTTGACATTCGAACTTTCTCAATTTCTATATTCTAGATGATCTATCTTAGAATCAAGGGATATTAGATGATGTAAATGAATTTAGTATTTATAATACAATAATTTTTCTTTATACATTTCTTTCTATTATGTTTGAATAAGATAATTTCCCAAATTAAATGCATTTGTTTCTTATTCGAAACAAAATGGTGACTCTGCTGGAGAATAATTTATCTTATTTGATAGTAACATTGAGAGTGTTATCGAACTTTCGTTGTATTTTGGCGTCTTTCGATGCCAAAATGGTGACTCTCAGTGGGAACATCCTCCCCTTCATTTCTCAGATAGATTACGTTACTTTTCAAATACTAATCATGATTTAATCCTGTGTTTTGTATTGAAGGTTAAAAGATCAAACAATAGACTACAATCAATGACAATCTTTATTAGAAAAGTGAATTTCTATTTCACTACAACCGAATTCGTAGTGGAATACATGTCGAACTAGTCTCTGAGGCGCAAGACTTAGCCTTCCACAAATAAAAAAGATTTAACTCGGGCAATGGATGGAGCTATGTCTGCTTCGCCTCAAGCACCAGAAGATGACCAGGACTGGATTGTTGTAATGTCTCGCAGGAGAGAGATCGAAATGTGAGAAGCCTTAGAATGAACTCGCCCTCGCCAAGAGTTAGGGGACTAATAACAGGTAACGCTGCTAAGAAGAACCGTAAACTTGCCCCTCCTGCGATATATCTTGAGCAAACAACTCCACAATTAACGTCATGCAATTTCCCGGCTTTGGTTGCCCCAAGAGTCCGATGGACAAAAGAGCAAAAAGGTAAAGTACTACTTGTAGATTCTCCAATTTTCGTATCACCCCGATCGATCAGTGGCAGCAGAAGTACATGGAAGTTGAATGACATTCCATCTTCTCCTCTCTTCGTAAGTCCTATCACGTCAACATATTCCCGTCCCACTCCAACTACAGCTTCATCAGGAAGCGGAGAAGCCACAATATATATGGTCGAGGCAAATTAAGAAAACGTGCCGACTATTGAGGACCGTATGGATGAAATGGCGCAAGCACAGAGAACACTGATGGAGGAGTGCAAAAATCTTAGAGAAGCCTTAGCGACCCTCGTAAACAATGTAGCACAGATGGCGGCTCCCGTGATGATGGGCACAATGAATGGGCAAGAGAACCAACCCGAAGGCTTTCAACCACCAGGGGCAGGATCACTTGGGTCTATCCCGACAGTAAGAACTGTAACACAAGAAGAAGTGAGGCAAATTATTGAGGAAGCCATTAGAATAGAAAGGTAGCGTGAGAATGTTGGCCGGTTCAGATATCAGATGCCATATCCAAGGGAAGTAGTGGATGTCCCGTTCCCAGTTAATTTTAAGGACTCGCATTTTTAAAAGTTTAATGGAGATGGGTCACTGGAGGAACATTTGATGCACTTTATTACCAGCATGGGGAATTTCTCTATTATACTACAGTATTTCCTACTTTTGTTCGGATCATCTCTGACGAGTAAAATGTTCTGATGGCATACTAGTTTGGCTCTAGGATCGATACACACTTAGGAGCAGATGTAGGGCACCTTTATGTCAAACTTCTTCTCTTCAGAACGCAATGCCAGCATCATGGAATTGGCCTTAGTATGGCAGAGAGAAGGGGAGGAGAAGTTTATAGACAGATGGAAGAAATTTGGAGCCTTGTGTAGGCAGCTGTCGGAAGAAAAAGAGTAGGTTAAGATGTGCCTAAATTCCATGGAAGTGGGAATTGCGTTTGGGCTCACTAGTGCCGATATTAAGACTTTTCATGACTTGGCCACTAAGGCCCATGCCTTAGAGTTGATGATTAGGAAGATGCCAGCATTCCACTATGAGACAGTGTCACGCCCTAAACTCAGAAATCGGGCTCACAAAATTTTTGATCACCGAATCTGGCACCGACAGCCTCCGTAAAACCCCATTCTCGGCTCCCAGTGCCCATTCGCCAGGTTCCGATCTTAGGATTCTACAAGGAGGATTTTCAACGTCAGTTTAATTTTTAATAAGCATAACCAAAGGCATAACCCACAAACAACAACAAAAAACTTTATTACATTTCCACAATGATAAAAAACTTTACAAGTACAATGAGCATAAAGGAAAATATAAAGATAATGGATGATAACTCCAAAATGATCTGCAAAGCGCTCATACCTCAGCGCTGCTGTGCTCCAACATCACTTGCACGCAACGGTCATGCATAAGCTTATAGAAAGCTTAGAGGGTGGTGAAAGTGTGTGCGTAAGGCAGTAATATGATCATGTAGTATCAGAGTAATGCGAAATATGCAGATGGATCCATGAATACCATTAGCTGTACCAAGGCTATGCGATGCAAGACATGAATGATATCGATCATACCATGGCCATACGATGTGAGATGTAACTTAAGCATACGAATCCTCATCTAAGTCCACGTCTAAATACAGCTCAAATCTGGAATATCACTGGGTCTAGTACACTCTAAACCAGATCGTCGTCCCATCGCGCATAATAAGGTAAGTGGAAGAGACCTCACTATCTGTCTGCCAATATCGGGCTCGACTCATCGATAGCGGACCCATTCCTCGAGCTGGTCAAACTCAGCCTAGCCTTATCCCCTACTCTCGGGCGGATAAGGCTGCACCCCCTTCCAACCTACCATGACACAGTGGAAAGCGCGACTGTCTGGTAATCGATGCTCGACGCTCCTGTACCCACTCGGTCTAGACGTTGGAGCAATCTCTTGGTACTATAAGGGTTTAGGGACTTTCACCCAGGGATATCTATAGCACCCAATGTAGAATAAGATTTTCGGTATCCAATCCTGCCAACCATGATACGCTTGTGGAGGCTACGACCCTGATGTCGCTAGGGCGTACAGTAACCATATCACACAATGTGAAATGTATGAATCACACTCTCCAGTCATGCAGCAATCCTGCGCGTATCGTGCACTTATGTAGGGTGACACCGCCTAACTGGGAGCCTATAAACAATCTACCTGAAGGCATGTGCTATGATCAATCACTTTTCATATCAAGCATACATATGATGCATATGATCGTGAGTCATGGAACTATACTAAACATGTAATAAAGTAATGAACTATCCTTACAACACAGATGGGCTTAGACGGCCTATACACAATAAGTACGGGCTTATCAATGGGCCCTAGGGAGAGTCGTAATGTGGAGATTTAACCAACATTATACTTGCAATGTGGACGTCAAACCAACATTGCTCCCAAGGCACGATCGTCGTAAACATCATTACATAATCCGTGTTGGGATCACACATTGTAATGGACCTTAGGTACATCTCATTGGGCCTTAAATACATCAAATGGGCTATATCATATGGGCCTTATGTTCATCAAGTGGGCCACATCAATGGGCCACACCAATGGGCCTTATGTGCATTGCAATGGGTCATAACCCATGGGCCTTAGAATGCATCAAATGGGCCTAATCTTATGGGTCTTATATGTAACAAATGGGCCACACCAATTGGGCCCCATATGTACATCAAATGGGACTCAACCCATAGGCCCTAATACATCTCAATGGGCCTTAACCCATGGGCCCCTAATATATCAAATGGGCCTCAACCCATGGGCCTTACATATATATCAAAGTGGGCCTCAACCATGGGCCACAAATACATCGAATGGCCCCATAACATGGGCCTTACATCCACATCAAAGTGGGCCCCAATGGACTACCACAAATACATTAAGATGGGCCTCAAAATAAGCCAAGGTGCGGTCCACTTGGACTATGGATCTGGCTCATTCTTTACCTCATGCCATGAAATGAGCTTTCAAGATTGATGGACGGTTTGGATGCAGCACATGCATCATGGTGGGGTCCACACGAGCTAAGGATCTGACTCATTCTTTAGCTCATGTTACGAGCTTTCAAAATGGGTGGATGGACTGGATGCAACACATGCATCACAGTGGGTCCCACCAGCCATCCAATAGCCTGAAAAATGGCTGGACGACATGGTAAAACACATACATCCCTGTGGACTCCACCGTCCGGGCGGACGGTGGGAATAAGGCACATACATCATTGTGGGTCCCACGTGGGGCCCACCCAAATGTTTATTTTCCATCCAATCTGTTGGTAAGGTCATACAGACCTGGATAAAAAGGAAAAAAAAATTTCATATTAATCTAAAACTTCTGTGGGCCCCAAAAAGGTTCCAATGGTAGACACTCAATCAACACTATTCCTTGTGGTGTGGGCCACCTGAGGTTTGGATGTGGCTCGTTTTTGGAGGGGGCCCACTGCTGGAAGTGGCCCATCGTATAAACGGTTTGGACAATAAATAAGCATCATGGTGGGGCCCATGGCTAGAGCCGTGGGTCGCTGTTCGACCGTCTATACACGCAGCAGCGTGCTGCTGCTGTTGTCAGGGGCAGCAGACGTTGCCCCCTTATGCATGTAATTTTTTTTTTAAAATAACTGATTTCTAGTGGTTTTTCATAGGTAGGGTCCACATCAAGTAAATCTAACCCGTCCATTGCACTTAGTGGCTCAAGACCGTCCAAATGAGTCCAATATCCGATGTTTTTCTGGTACATAAAAATGTCAAGGTGACTTTCAACGGTTAAATCCACTATTTTATAGGCTATGGCCCACCTGAAGATCGGATGGACCTCATTTTTCGGTTCAACGCCTAAAATGGGCTTGGAAATGGAATAAACAGCGTGGATTGAATAATACATCAAGGTGGGGCATATATGAGTGGGTCATCCCACAAGCTTGTAAACAAGCTAATATTTGTGCTTTACTAGTTCACGTCCAGTATCCCAGACACTGGAGGGTTGGGCATAAAATATGAATTGAGGTGGGCCCTGCCTAGGTGGGCCACCAAATGATGGATGGCATGGGTGCAACACATTTAAAGTGGGCCCCACCTATGGGTTGCTTGGATAAAAATACATACTTCATGGTGGGGTCCATCCTGGTGGACCACAGAACCACATCACCATCACATGAAAAGAAAGTGAAAAAGAGAGGGAGAGAGAGAGAAAGAGAGAGTGGGACACGCATGTGATGGAGGGCTCCGCCACTATGAACCCTCCCTTATAAGAAATCATACATCAAATGGGTCCCATTACACATGGGCCCATTAAATTAAAAACTAATGGTGGAGATCCCTTCTCCACTAAAATAGACGGTCTAGATGACCCTAGGTATACAGGAAAAATAAACATCATGATGAGTCCATGGAGAATGGCCTCATCATGGAATGATTATGATGATCAAGGTGGGCCATCGGCCACATCTTAGGGTCCCAAGTGAGATCCAAACCATTGATCAGTTGGCCTCACTTGACCCATCTTAAAAACATTAAAACTACTCTATCAAAGCACCCACCGTTCGATCTTCTTGCTCTCTTGGCTTCCTTAGCTCCTTAGCTTCGATTCGAACGGAGGAGATGAGGTTTAGATGGTTGAGATGGAAGATCTTGGGATGGAAAGGTGGGCCACACTTGGAGCTTGAAAGAGAGGGAGAGGCTTGGACGTATGGTGTTTCTCTTTCTTGGGAATGATTTGAAAAAAATGAGAAAGAGAGTTGTAAAGAGAGAGGAGTGATGGGTGATGGATGTGTTGATGTGGTGAGTGATGGGTGTAAGAACCTTCTTTACTTTTGTGGTTGCTTGGGAATGGGTTAAAGTTGATGTGTACTTGACATGTACTTGACATGTTGAGATTGATGGATTGATGGATTGATGTGACAAGTCGTAGAGATTCTCTTGAGTTTCATAACGCGTGGCGTTTTCCTCACACCGAACGCTGGCCCACATCTCCTGACCAGGGTATTGCCTCGGCGCATGAGTTGCGACATCAGAATAGCGGTAACGGTGCGAACGCTATGGTATAAGTCTTGGGTTAAGTCGACTCAAGTTAACAACGTGTGACTCAAGGTCGTGCGTAAATATCGGTTAAGGGTTGAAGGTTGTTGAAATTTGACCGAAAAGACCGCGGAAGTCTACGGAACGATATGGTCTAAGACACGGGTCTTACAGACAGCTAGGAGGGGACTCATCAGGATGACTACAAATACTGTGGATCATTAAAAGAGAAGCCAAGAGATAAGAGACTCAAGGAAAAAAAGGTCGGAACAGAAGGAAGAGTTAAACTGACCAAGAGGTAGATTCGGTGGAAAAAGGCCTAGTGTGCTCAATTCTTACGAAGGGTTTGCATTTGATAGGGAAGATGTTGTCCCTATTGTAAGTGCTATAGTGAATAGCCCTTGTGATTGTCAAATTTGTGGTGACAAAGATACTTCTTTGAAGCTTGTGTATGTGATGAACAAAAGATCTATTCAAGACACAAGATTGGCTTCAAGTAGACAAGCATAACTTTTCAAGTTGAAGACCTTGAAGGTTTAGGTTGATATCAGAAGCTTTCAAGTTCTCAGAAGCTTTTTAAGCTGGAGATCTCAGAAGCCTTTAAAGTTCAGGTTCTCAGAAGTTTTACTGAAAATCTCAAGTTCAAGAACTCAAGCTTCTTTATACTCAAGGTCACTGTTGTTCAAGTTTCAATGTCTTTCCTTCTCTTTTGAGATATGACTGACCTCAGGTGGACCTTTAGAGTAGGTCACTTTGGATACATAATCGATATATTTTTTATAAGTAATTTTGATCTGTTCTAAGGCTAGTCCTAGACCTTGTTCGACTAGTCCTAGCACTGGTTCGACTAGTCCAAGAAATTCCTCGACCAGTCCTAAGTTGTTGAGGATTTTCAGGATTTTTTGGATATTCTTCGACCAGTCTTGGAGACTGTTGACCAGTCCTGTGAACAGTGTCGACTGGTTCTTCGACCGGTCGTGGTTCTTCGACTCAAAGTACAACGTTAAGATTGACCATCTTTGACCAGTCATATGGGACCTACGACCCATCGAAGGGGACCTTCGACCAGTCGTAGGGTACCTACGACCGGTCGAGCAACAAAAAATCTTATTGTGCCTGATTTATTTAAAATTTTGTTGGATCTTCGACCAGTCGTAGATGTCTTAAGACCAGTCAAAGATGAGTTTCGCTCAGCTATAAATAAAGCACGAATCTCAGATTAATGATAAGAAATTCAAGCTAATTATTCTAGCATTCTGAGAGATTGATCTGTGCTCCATTTTAAGCTAAGTGTGCTTATTTAATATTCTCTTTCTTTAGCTTTATTTATTTGATTTTGTTTCTAGTATTCTAATCTAATCTGAAAAGAGGAATTGTTATTTCCCTTTCTTTGGAATCAAAATCAATTAAGGCTAGCCCTATTTTGGTTTAATTTTAAAATCAATTAGAACTAGAACCTTTATAATTGAGTACTGAACATTGAACTTGGACATTCATTCATCTACTTTGACTTGGTTCTTCTGGTGTAATACCTCAGATTTTGCCAACCTGGAGTTACACGTCCTTAGGCAATGGGTCAACCATATCACTCTTAAAGCTCAATTCCAAAGCCAAAGAAATCATTTAGAACTAAATTTCTTTAGAAATTTAACGTGAATTAACTAGCGCTACACTAGATTACCTGTGAAAGTAGCACCAACCACTTTAAATACGATCTGTAAGACCCAAAACCTATAGAATTGTAAACGTTATGTTACCCTAAAATCTAGAATCCAACTCTAAACCCAGTTGCTCTTGGGAGCACTTTGAAACTCCGTATCGGACCTGGACCGCATGTCGAAAGTCTGATAACGATAAACTTAGAAGATATTGACTGCGTAGTTGGACTTGACAAGCATCGCGAAAATCACATCCAAACGATGCTCTAGGACGATTTCCTTGAGTCCGGAGTGAAGAGTGAGAAAATGAAGACTTTTAAGAAATTAAATATAATTTTAAGAAATCTGAGACGTGTCGCTTGCGCGTTATTTTTAAGCGTTTTGACCGTTGGATTTTGACCCAAATTTACCCTCGGATCAGGATAGGTGACCCTTACATGTCATAGCACTTGTGGCCCTGATCGAGTTTCGGTGACCGTTGAACTGAAACTGGTCCTCCATGGTCGATCTGGAAACCCGACCAGACTGAAAACTTAACTTGATCAAGATCCAACATTTATGAGCTTAAGTCCGACCACATTTAGTAACAGGACCTGCAGAAATACTCTGTTGGATCGGAACAAGGTCGATTTGGTTATAACTTAAGTATACCTTTGCCATAGGTCTATTTTCATCGATTTAGAGTCTATATAAGAGGCTTAAAGTCCCTCTCTCATATCCCATACGAATTTCCTAAAATTAATGGAGAAAGAAGAAAGAAAGAGGAGGAAAGAGAGAGAGAAAGTGAGGGAGAGTGTGAGGATTGTTCTTGGCACTTGTTCCTGCCATTCTTCGTGCACATATACCTTATTTGGATTGTTATGCCAACGATTCTGGCATCGTTCTTAGGTAAGGAAGCCTAACCCTAATCTATTTTAGGGTTTCGATAGTTGCAAGTAGCGAAATAGCTGACTTACCTCGTGTTATAGGTCGTCATATCAACGTTGATGAAGACTTAGAGATTCCATTGACTTCTTTACCCTTCTACGGCATAAGGTGCGGACTTTAGACGTTTAGGTTGTCATTTTTCAAAGCTTTCAATGTCGGATAATGATAGATTCCTAACGTGGATGCTATTTCACATGTAGAACATGCTATTCGTTTTCTGTTTCGGTTAAATACAAAGAATATGAAATTTTGTGTATTCTATATTTTTTAAATACAAAGAATATGAAATTTTGTGTATTCTATGTATTTGTAGAAAATACCGTATCCGTATAAATTTTGCTGATATGATTGCCATGAGTATTTTCCGTGTATATATGCCAGTTATGGATGCATGATCTGTTTGGCGAAAGGATTTGCCCTAATACACATTTTGGCCAACATAGCTTATATAGGCTAATGTGTGTAGTCTAAGTATTTATTGAAATGACTAAATAAATATGGATTTATCATTTATGCCTACCATATGTATTGAATGTAAGAACATGATTGTTGTGTATGAGACAACCCCTTGATATAAGGATTTGTCATATTCTATGTTGAAATCAACATACGTCATGCATGTTGGAATTCTCCTTGTACGGGACCCAAGTTGTGCGGGTCCGAGCAACTCCCCTGAGTTGCACCGGGCCGTGCAACTCTTTCCGAAAAAGGAGGAATCGGGAATGCAAAATGGGGTCCACAACATAGGATTCGAGGGCTCACACGTGTGAAGGCCTATAAATAACACCCTAACCCCTCATTTATTGGATTGGATGCTTAGAAGACCAGTGCCTCTGATAGGTACTGGAGACAGAGAGAAGGAGAGAGGGTACAGAGTGATGAAAGCGCGGGCCGCGCTACTCCAAGAGAGTTGTGTAGGCCCACATAACTCCTCGGCCCACGTGACTCCTATGAGTTGCATGGATATTCTTTGAGGCAATGACTATGTTAAAATTTTCCAGGTCCTCGTACTATTTCAGATCATGCCAATAAAGGATGGAATACACAGGATGTTCACACAACTCATCTCCCATGGAGATACGATCAATATGAGCCGGAATTCTGTTGAAATTTATATTTGAGCTGATTCGATACTTGCATTTTTGTATTTTCTAAGAGATTTTATCTCAGAATCAAAGGATTAAAAGGATGTAATGAACTCAGAATGAATAAAATTGATGATTATTCTCTTTGCACTATCTTTTGTTAATATTAAGTAAGATATTCTACCAAATCGAATGCTTTTTGTTTCTAGTCGAAATAGAGAGCAATGGCTAGCCACCCAGCTGCGGCAAAGGGAATGAAAGAAGAAATAAAGAGAGAGAAAGAAAGAAAGAAAGAAAGAAAAGAAATGAAAAGAAAAAGAAAAGAAAGAGAGAGAGAAAGAAAGAAGAAGAGAGTGGGAGTGTTGTGGGCTGAGCCATGACCCCATGAGTCCTAAATTTGGATTAGATTCAAGTCGAATCTGATATCCACAGAGGTAAGTAGGTAATTTCAAACTCTTTAATGATAATTCTTAGTATCTATTAGTTTTACATAAGTTTTAATTCCAAAAGAAACACACGTTTGTAGATTTTTGAAGAGCCAAGTCAAACTGAGTCGACTTAGTGGAAGTATTCACTGAGCTACAGTTTTTCAGTGGTTGAGAATAGTTGTTACATGAAGAAACTTATTTAAATAAGGTCTGATTCAAGTTCTCTTTATTTGATTAGTAATTGAGTTACCATGTGGTTTAGGGTAACATGTAATGTTAAAGTATGAATCTAGACATCTAGCCTTGGTCGAGGACGATCTAACAACTATAAGGTGGGGGTTTTATCCCTTAAGCTTACTTGATTCAAGATATTATCATCCTGCCATTTACAAGTTTTCAAGACACTGGAATAACGGTTAAGTTGTGAGGATATTCATGCATGGCCTTACAAGATTGATCTGAAGGTCTTTCTTTTAAATTGACATTAATATACGTTGATGTGATTTACCTTGCCTTTACATGCTCTTGTAATTGTTTTTTGCAATCAATTAGTTTATCATCCACCATTTTTATCCTTTCTGGAATTATGAGATGATGTTAATTGTAAGTGATCTTTATGAATTTATGTGGAGCGATGGATACAGGCCTTGCCCTTGCCTTTATCAATTTCTTGAGTTAGCCCTTGCTTCTCTTCTTTTTATTGAGTTGGCCATTTCCACTCCCCTTATTATTAAGTTGGCCATTGTCACTCTTCTATTTGTTGAGTTAGCCATTACTACTCTCTTTTTATTGAGTTGACCATTGTCACTCTCCCCTTTGTTGAGTTAGCTATTGCTACTCTCCTTTATATTTTGTTAGCCTTATGTTATTTACCTTTAAGGCTTGGGCATGTGTCTTAATATTCCAAAACTCCCATAATTCAATTTATCCCTTTATAAGTGCAAGTGATGTGTTAAGAGGTATCAAAACTAGTGACTTAATTATTATATCATGGATGTAATGTGCTCTTGGCAGAGACCCACTTAGTTGTCATATAATTACATCACTTTTGCGATTGGATGTCACAAATAGTCACTCTATGAACAAATTGTGTCACGTAATTCATCCTACTCATGTGCTGTATGCCTCAAGATGTTCATATAAATCCACGGTAGCATTGGCCATGCCGGAGAATATCCGTAGTTATGGGATGCGGGTCGAGTCGGGTTATCTATGAATTGTTTTTCATATTGTGATGATCACTATGTATGATGAGCTGTACACACTTTGCTAGGCATACATCTCATGTAGGTTGTTTGCGCATACTGATACTCCTTGTAATAGTGGAATACGAGGCGTATCGGAACCTTTTTATTATTTTTATGATTCTCTTAAATTATTATTAATCTTAAAGGATAACTATCACTATGAGTAGGGTGTTGACCCTCTCCAACTATATAGATGATGCAGGTGATGTACAGATTGAAGACCTAGAGGACCACCTCCCTATGAAAGATTATATTAAAATAATAAGAAGCTAGTTTTTAAAACAAGATATTAAGTAGATATACCTGCAACTGAAGCAACTGGAATTGAAACTGGCACTTCATACATTGTACTCTCTCAAGAAGGGATGAAGGACCAGGTATATTTAGAACCATGTCTACAAAAGAAGGCGCCCTGATCTCAGTACTGGAAGCGACTGTAGTCGGAGTTGTAGTGTCGATCGGCTCTGTTGGAAAGATTATCTTGTGCACCATTGTACTGGGTCTAACTAGAGGCGTAAGAGATACTCTAGTCGCCCTAATAGAATGTAGACCAGAAGTAAGAACAACCGCCTCATTTTAAACTATGTCTATGATAGTAGGAAGAGTCCTAAGAGCCATTGAAGTACTAGCTATCGGGCCAAAGAATATTCTACACGGGAGAGGTGAATAGTTATTGCTAAATGACGTAGTCAAATCAACTTCTGGTACATCCTCGTACTCTTCATAATCTAGAGGTTCTTCCTCTTTGTCGTCTTCTACAGTCATTGTCTGAGGGACTGTGATATCCTGAGGCACTTCTTCATCCACCATAGTAGTCGCAGTGACATGCTTCTCTTCACCAATATCGACTTCCCCTTCTTCTTCCTCATCCGTATTCATTTCTCCTTCTTTTTTTGAATCGTTGGAGGATGATTCATTTTCAGTAGAAGTGTTAGAGCATAAAAATCAATCAATTGAAAGGATGAAGATTGAAGAAATAGATTGCAGAAATTAAGTTGCGTGAGCAGATTCGAGTTGTGTCAGAATTATGAGTTGTACGAAAATAAGTTGTTGCACGAGACTGCGTAACTCATCATAGTTGTGAGAGTCCACACAACTCATAAGTGAGAGGTTTGTATAAGTAGCGCGTTATACTGCGAAGTGGGTCCCATGACACAAGGTTCGAGGGTTCACACGTGTGAAGGCCTATAAATACCTCCTCCCCCTTCATTTGAGAGATTAGATTTCCAGAAGACTGGTACATCTAACAAGTATTGAAGAGAGAAGAGAGGGAGAGAGAAAGTAAGGCAGACTCGTGCAAGTCACATCGAGTTGTGTGGACCCAAGCAACTCCTCGACCCACGCAACTCAATAAGGAGTTACACGGATGATTTAAGGGACAACATATGATGTTATTTTTGGAGTCTTCTTCATGGCATTCCAATATTCTTTAATATTGATGAAGGCATATGTTTTGAAAGCAGATCAACACAACTCTTCTATCATGAAGACGTGAATGATATGGGCCGAAATGCTACCAAAATTAATATAAACTATTCAATACTTGTATTTTTAATCATAAATACTTTATCTCGAAATCAAAGGACAAAAAGGTTGTAAATGAATTCAGAATAAATAAAAATGTAATGATTATTCTCTTCATTCTTTCTTTGTTACTATTAAGTAAGATAATTCCCAAATCAAATACCTTTTGTTTCTTATCGAAGCAAAATTTAGTAGAAGGTTAAAAATATTCATTGGCACCTCCTGTTCTCTACTCATTGTACAGGGTTTTTGGTGATGTAGTGACTCACTATTAAAATCCACCCTTCACACTTCCCACTATGGCATTATCAAAGGTGGTCGATGTTGAGAAGAACGTATGAATGGGTGATTGATAAGATTGAATCGACAAATGCCATTGATTTTTTTATTAGTTCTCATTTTCTAAATATGTTGATGATCACGAAGATCTTCCACCAACTGAACGAGCCTTCTTTATTTCAATTAGATCCAACAGTCTGCCATTTAGGGAGGGCAGTGAATTTTGGAGAGAACCATATTATCCGAGTAGATTCGCTCCCCAATTTGGCTATGACCAAATAGTGCTTGAGCATCTTGAGTTAGTAACCCTTACTATGAGAAGCTATGGTGTGGGACCTTACAACTGGGGACTGGTTTGAAGATAATTGCTTGCTACGCGTATTAACTTAAGGTTCATCATTCCCGATTTTGGACATTTTTCATGTATCCTTAGATGAGATGGTGGGTGCATTAATCTCTCTTAATTCGTCGTTGTATGACAATAGATTCTCCCATATGGGTGCCTACTCTTAGAATTAGAAAGCACAATCTTGTGGAAGGAGTAGGACACTTTGTTGAATGGGATCATGCTCCTGCCCCCGGTGAGGCGAGGCCTGTGTGAAGATTTCTTTGGACAAACCAATTCGCCAGATTAAACCTGCAAACACTCTTGAGGGTTAGATTTCCCCTGAATTTCCTTTAGAGCATTTGAAAACTCAAAGGAGGCACACTGGCCAATAAGATATCGTGGGTACTGCAGAAGCTTCTCAATTTCCCGTGTCTACTATTCCATCCCTGACTCCAGAGGTTGTTGAACCTTCTGAACCTCAGGCGGTATCTCCATCTATTCCCTAGCCACCATCTACTTGTAGGGATTCATCATCTTCGGTCACAAGATCACAAACTCGAGCTAGATCTTTTATCTCCCTTGTAACCACTACCACAAAAGAACCTATCCCTACTGATGTTGGAGCACATAAAAAGAGAGAGAGAGGAAAGAAGATTGAAGGGGTCAAGATTTGAGGAGAAACAGAGAAATGAAAAAGAAAGAAGAAAATAAAAAGACATGGTAAGTGGTTGCGCAACCTTGCAACCTATAAATTGGTTGCACGGGTCGCAGAGTAAAACTTGATGTAAAGAGTTGGTTGCGTGGGTCCCAAAGTGAAATTTTATGTGCAGAGTTAGTTGCGCGGGCTGCGTAAATGACCTTATGTTGCACGGGCTTTGCAATCAAGGTTAGAAATAATCTGTTGAGGATGATTGGGTCTGATGTAGGGTGGGCCCCATGGCACTAGGATCGCGGGTTCGCACATGTGGAGGCCTATAAATATTCCACTCCCCCTCTCATTTGAGGATTGGAAGAATTTTGGAAGAAGGTTAGAACTCTGGAAGAAGTGGAAGGTGAGGAACAGGAGTTGTAAAGTGGTTGCACAGACCGCGCAACAACCAGGCTATCATACAGCCAGCAATGAAAAGGGGTCAAAATGCCACCGATCATCAAGTTCGATATTCATAGTTTCTAGCTCTCCTTTTGCATAAGGGACAAGCTCAAAGGGGAAGATCAGATGATCAAACCCACACAACCATTCCTCTTAGAGAGTGATCAAAGCACAAGTCAAAATGCTACCGAATTTGATATTTAGATTTGACATTCGAACTTTCTCAATTTCTATATTCTAGATGATCTATCTTAGAATCAAGGGATATTAGATGATGTAAATGAATTTAGTATTTATAATACAATAATTTTTCTTTATACATTTCTTTCTATTATGTTTGAATAAGATAATTTCCCAAATTAAATGCATTTGTTTCTTATTCGAAACAAAATGGTGACTCTGCTGGAGAATAATTTATCTTATTTGATAGTAACATTGAGAGTGTTATCGAACTTTCGTTGTATTTTGGCGTCTTTCGATGCCAAAATGGTGACTCTCAGTGGGAACATCCTCCCCTTCATTTCTCAGATAGATTACGTTACTTTTCAAATACTAATCATGATTTAATCCTGTGTTTTGTATTGAAGGTTAAAAGATCAAACAATAGACTACAATCAATGACAATCTTTATTAGAAAAGTGAATTTCTATTTCACTACAACCGAATTCGTAGTGGAATACATGTCGAACTAGTCTCTGAGGCGCAAGACTTAGCCTTCCACAAATAAAAAAGATTTAACTCGGGCAATGGATGGAGCTATGTCTGCTTCGCCTCAAGCACCAGAAGATGACCAGGACTGGATTGTTGTAATGTCTCGCAGGAGAGAGATCGAAATGTGAGAAGCCTTAGAATGAACTCGCCCTCGCCAAGAGTTAGGGGACTAATAACAGGTAACGCTGCTAAGAAGAACCGTAAACTTGCCCCTCCTGCGATATATCTTGAGCAAACAACTCCACAATTAACGTCATGCAATTTCCCGGCTTTGGTTGCCCCAAGAGTCCGATGGACAAAAGAGCAAAAAGGTAAAGTACTACTTGTAGATTCTCCAATTTTCGTATCACCCCGATCGATCAGTGGCAGCAGAAGTACATGGAAGTTGAATGACATTCCATCTTCTCCTCTCTTCGTAAGTCCTATCACGTCAACATATTCCCGTCCCACTCCAACTACAGCTTCATCAGGAAGCGGAGAAGCCACAATATATATGGTCGAGGCAAATTAAGAAAACGTGCCGACTATTGAGGACCGTATGGATGAAATGGCGCAAGCACAGAGAACACTGATGGAGGAGTGCAAAAATCTTAGAGAAGCCTTAGCGACCCTCGTAAACAATGTAGCACAGATGGCGGCTCCCGTGATGATGGGCACAATGAATGGGCAAGAGAACCAACCCGAAGGCTTTCAACCACCAGGGGCAGGATCACTTGGGTCTATCCCGACAGTAAGAACTGTAACACAAGAAGAAGTGAGGCAAATTATTGAGGAAGCCATTAGAATAGAAAGGTAGCGTGAGAATGTTGGCCGGTTCAGATATCAGATGCCATATCCAAGGGAAGTAGTGGATGTCCCGTTCCCAGTTAATTTTAAGGACTCGCATTTTTAAAAGTTTAATGGAGATGGGTCACTGGAGGAACATTTGATGCACTTTATTACCAGCATGGGGAATTTCTCTATTATACTACAGTATTTCCTACTTTTGTTCGGATCATCTCTGACGAGTAAAATGTTCTGATGGCATACTAGTTTGGCTCTAGGATCGATACACACTTAGGAGCAGATGTAGGGCACCTTTATGTCAAACTTCTTCTCTTCAGAACGCAATGCCAGCATCATGGAATTGGCCTTAGTATGGCAGAGAGAAGGGGAGGAGAAGTTTATAGACAGATGGAAGAAATTTGGAGCCTTGTGTAGGCAGCTGTCGGAAGAAAAAGAGTAGGTTAAGATGTGCCTAAATTCCATGGAAGTGGGAATTGCGTTTGGGCTCACTAGTGCCGATATTAAGACTTTTCATGACTTGGCCACTAAGGCCCATGCCTTAGAGTTGATGATTAGGAAGATGCCAGCATTCCACTATGAGACAGTGTCACGCCCTAAACTCAGAAATCGGGCTCACAAAATTTTTGATCACCGAATCTGGCACCGACAGCCTCCGTAAAACCCCATTCTCGGCTCCCAGTGCCCATTCGCCAGGTTCCGATCTTAGGATTCTACAAGGAGGATTTTCAACGTCAGTTTAATTTTTAATAAGCATAACCAAAGGCATAACCCACAAACAACAACAAAAAACTTTATTACATTTCCACAATGATAAAAAACTTTACAAGTACAATGAGCATAAAGGAAAATATAAAGATAATGGATGATAACTCCAAAATGATCTGCAAAGCGCTCATACCTCAGCGCTGCTGTGCTCCAACATCACTTGCACGCAACGGTCATGCATAAGCTTATAGAAAGCTTAGAGGGTGGTGAAAGTGTGTGCGTAAGGCAGTAATATGATCATGTAGTATCAGAGTAATGCGAAATATGCAGATGGATCCATGAATACCATTAGCTGTACCAAGGCTATGCGATGCAAGACATGAATGATATCGATCATACCATGGCCATACGATGTGAGATGTAACTTAAGCATACGAATCCTCATCTAAGTCCACGTCTAAATACAGCTCAAATCTGGAATATCACTGGGTCTAGTACACTCTAAACCAGATCGTCGTCCCATCGCGCATAATAAGGTAAGTGGAAGAGACCTCACTATCTGTCTGCCAATATCGGGCTCGACTCATCGATAGCGGACCCATTCCTCGAGCTGGTCAAACTCAGCCTAGCCTTATCCCCTACTCTCGGGCGGATAAGGCTGCACCCCCTTCCAACCTACCATGACACAGTGGAAAGCGCGACTGTCTGGTAATCGATGCTCGACGCTCCTGTACCCACTCGGTCTAGACGTTGGAGCAATCTCTTGGTACTATAAGGGTTTAGGGACTTTCACCCAGGGATATCTATAGCACCCAATGTAGAATAAGATTTTCGGTATCCAATCCTGCCAACCATGATACGCTTGTGGAGGCTACGACCCTGATGTCGCTAGGGCGTACAGTAACCATATCACACAATGTGAAATGTATGAATCACACTCTCCAGTCATGCAGCAATCCTGCGCGTATCGTGCACTTATGTAGGGTGACACCGCCTAACTGGGAGCCTATAAACAATCTACCTGAAGGCATGTGCTATGATCAATCACTTTTCATATCAAGCATACATATGATGCATATGATCGTGAGTCATGGAACTATACTAAACATGTAATAAAGTAATGAACTATCCTTACAACACAGATGGGCTTAGACGGCCTATACACAATAAGTACGGGCTTATCAATGGGCCCTAGGGAGAGTCGTAATGTGGAGATTTAACCAACATTATACTTGCAATGTGGACGTCAAACCAACATTGCTCCCAAGGCACGATCGTCGTAAACATCATTACATAATCCGTGTTGGGATCACACATTGTAATGGACCTTAGGTACATCTCATTGGGCCTTAAATACATCAAATGGGCTATATCATATGGGCCTTATGTTCATCAAGTGGGCCACATCAATGGGCCACACCAATGGGCCTTATGTGCATTGCAATGGGTCATAACCCATGGGCCTTAGAATGCATCAAATGGGCCTAATCTTATGGGTCTTATATGTAACAAATGGGCCACACCAATTGGGCCCCATATGTACATCAAATGGGACTCAACCCATAGGCCCTAATACATCTCAATGGGCCTTAACCCATGGGCCCCTAATATATCAAATGGGCCTCAACCCATGGGCCTTACATATATATCAAAGTGGGCCTCAACCATGGGCCACAAATACATCGAATGGCCCCATAACATGGGCCTTACATCCACATCAAAGTGGGCCCCAATGGACTACCACAAATACATTAAGATGGGCCTCAAAATAAGCCAAGGTGCGGTCCACTTGGACTATGGATCTGGCTCATTCTTTACCTCATGCCATGAAATGAGCTTTCAAGATTGATGGACGGTTTGGATGCAGCACATGCATCATGGTGGGGTCCACACGAGCTAAGGATCTGACTCATTCTTTAGCTCATGTTACGAGCTTTCAAAATGGGTGGATGGACTGGATGCAACACATGCATCACAGTGGGTCCCACCAGCCATCCAATAGCCTGAAAAATGGCTGGACGACATGGTAAAACACATACATCCCTGTGGACTCCACCGTCCGGGCGGACGGTGGGAATAAGGCACATACATCATTGTGGGTCCCACGTGGGGCCCACCCAAATGTTTATTTTCCATCCAATCTGTTGGTAAGGTCATACAGACCTGGATAAAAAGGAAAAAAAAATTTCATATTAATCTAAAACTTCTGTGGGCCCCAAAAAGGTTCCAATGGTAGACACTCAATCAACACTATTCCTTGTGGTGTGGGCCACCTGAGGTTTGGATGTGGCTCGTTTTTGGAGGGGGCCCACTGCTGGAAGTGGCCCATCGTATAAACGGTTTGGACAATAAATAAGCATCATGGTGGGGCCCATGGCTAGAGCCGTGGGTCGCTGTTCGACCGTCTATACACGCAGCAGCGTGCTGCTGCTGTTGTCAGGGGCAGCAGACGTTGCCCCCTTATGCATGTAATTTTTTTTTTAAAATAACTGATTTCTAGTGGTTTTTCATAGGTAGGGTCCACATCAAGTAAATCTAACCCGTCCATTGCACTTAGTGGCTCAAGACCGTCCAAATGAGTCCAATATCCGATGTTTTTCTGGTACATAAAAATGTCAAGGTGACTTTCAACGGTTAAATCCACTATTTTATAGGCTATGGCCCACCTGAAGATCGGATGGACCTCATTTTTCGGTTCAACGCCTAAAATGGGCTTGGAAATGGAATAAACAGCGTGGATTGAATAATACATCAAGGTGGGGCATATATGAGTGGGTCATCCCACAAGCTTGTAAACAAGCTAATATTTGTGCTTTACTAGTTCACGTCCAGTATCCCAGACACTGGAGGGTTGGGCATAAAATATGAATTGAGGTGGGCCCTGCCTAGGTGGGCCACCAAATGATGGATGGCATGGGTGCAACACATTTAAAGTGGGCCCCACCTATGGGTTGCTTGGATAAAAATACATACTTCATGGTGGGGTCCATCCTGGTGGACCACAGAACCACATCACCATCACATGAAAAGAAAGTGAAAAAGAGAGGGAGAGAGAGAGAAAGAGAGAGTGGGACACGCATGTGATGGAGGGCTCCGCCACTATGAACCCTCCCTTATAAGAAATCATACATCAAATGGGTCCCATTACACATGGGCCCATTAAATTAAAAACTAATGGTGGAGATCCCTTCTCCACTAAAATAGACGGTCTAGATGACCCTAGGTATACAGGAAAAATAAACATCATGATGAGTCCATGGAGAATGGCCTCATCATGGAATGATTATGATGATCAAGGTGGGCCATCGGCCACATCTTAGGGTCCCAAGTGAGATCCAAACCATTGATCAGTTGGCCTCACTTGACCCATCTTAAAAACATTAAAACTACTCTATCAAAGCACCCACCGTTCGATCTTCTTGCTCTCTTGGCTTCCTTAGCTCCTTAGCTTCGATTCGAACGGAGGAGATGAGGTTTAGATGGTTGAGATGGAAGATCTTGGGATGGAAAGGTGGGCCACACTTGGAGCTTGAAAGAGAGGGAGAGGCTTGGACGTATGGTGTTTCTCTTTCTTGGGAATGATTTGAAAAAAATGAGAAAGAGAGTTGTAAAGAGAGAGGAGTGATGGGTGATGGATGTGTTGATGTGGTGAGTGATGGGTGTAAGAACCTTCTTTACTTTTGTGGTTGCTTGGGAATGGGTTAAAGTTGATGTGTACTTGACATGTACTTGACATGTTGAGATTGATGGATTGATGGATTGATGTGACAAGTCGTAGAGATTCTCTTGAGTTTCATAACGCGTGGCGTTTTCCTCACACCGAACGCTGGCCCACATCTCCTGACCAGGGTATTGCCTCGGCGCATGAGTTGCGACATCAGAATAGCGGTAACGGTGCGAACGCTATGGTATAAGTCTTGGGTTAAGTCGACTCAAGTTAACAACGTGTGACTCAAGGTCGTGCGTAAATATCGGTTAAGGGTTGAAGGTTGTTGAAATTTGACCGAAAAGACCGCGGAAGTCTACGGAACGATATGGTCTAAGACACGGGTCTTACAGACAGCTAGGAGGGGACTCATCAGGATGACTACAAATACTGTGGATCATTAAAAGAGAAGCCAAGAGATAAGAGACTCAAGGAAAAAAAGGTCGGAACAGAAGGAAGAGTTAAACTGACCAAGAGGTAGATTCGGTGGAAAAAGGCCTAGTGTGCTCAATTCTTACGAAGGGTTTGCATTTGATAGGGAAGATGTTGTCCCTATTGTAAGTGCTATAGTGAATAGCCCTTGTGATTGTCAAATTTGTGGTGACAAAGATACTTCTTTGAAGCTTGTGTATGTGATGAACAAAAGATCTATTCAAGACACAAGATTGGCTTCAAGTAGACAAGCATAACTTTTCAAGTTGAAGACCTTGAAGGTTTAGGTTGATATCAGAAGCTTTCAAGTTCTCAGAAGCTTTTTAAGCTGGAGATCTCAGAAGCCTTTAAAGTTCAGGTTCTCAGAAGTTTTACTGAAAATCTCAAGTTCAAGAACTCAAGCTTCTTTATACTCAAGGTCACTGTTGTTCAAGTTTCAATGTCTTTCCTTCTCTTTTGAGATATGACTGACCTCAGGTGGACCTTTAGAGTAGGTCACTTTGGATACATAATCGATATATTTTTTATAAGTAATTTTGATCTGTTCTAAGGCTAGTCCTAGACCTTGTTCGACTAGTCCTAGCACTGGTTCGACTAGTCCAAGAAATTCCTCGACCAGTCCTAAGTTGTTGAGGATTTTCAGGATTTTTTGGATATTCTTCGACCAGTCTTGGAGACTGTTGACCAGTCCTGTGAACAGTGTCGACTGGTTCTTCGACCGGTCGTGGTTCTTCGACTCAAAGTACAACGTTAAGATTGACCATCTTTGACCAGTCATATGGGACCTACGACCCATCGAAGGGGACCTTCGACCAGTCGTAGGGTACCTACGACCGGTCGAGCAACAAAAAATCTTATTGTGCCTGATTTATTTAAAATTTTGTTGGATCTTCGACCAGTCGTAGATGTCTTAAGACCAGTCAAAGATGAGTTTCGCTCAGCTATAAATAAAGCAC
The DNA here is from genome assembly GCA_037074715.1 of Magnolia kwangsiensis. Lineage (NCBI taxonomy): Eukaryota > Viridiplantae > Streptophyta > Magnoliopsida > Magnoliales > Magnoliaceae > Magnolia > Magnolia kwangsiensis. The sequence continues at coordinate 106,793,145 of CM073576.1, read as the reverse complement.
GAATCTCAGATTAATGATAAGAAATTCAAGCTAATTATTCTAGCATTCTGAGAGATTGATCTGTGCTCCATTTTAAGCTAAGTGTGCTTATTTAATATTCTCTTTCTTTAGCTTTATTTATTTGATTTTGTTTCTAGTATTCTAATCTAATCTGAAAAGAGGAATTGTTATTTCCCTTTCTTTGGAATCAAAATCAATTAAGGCTAGCCCTATTTTGGTTTAATTTTAAAATCAATTAGAACTAGAACCTTTATAATTGAGTACTGAACATTGAACTTGGACATTCATTCATCTACTTTGACTTGGTTCTTCTGGTGTAATACCTCAGATTTTGCCAACCTGGAGTTACACGTCCTTAGGCAATGGGTCAACCATATCACTCTTAAAGCTCAATTCCAAAGCCAAAGAAATCATTTAGAACTAAATTTCTTTAGAAATTTAACGTGAATTAACTAGCGCTACACTAGATTACCTGTGAAAGTAGCACCAACCACTTTAAATACGATCTGTAAGACCCAAAACCTATAGAATTGTAAACGTTATGTTACCCTAAAATCTAGAATCCAACTCTAAACCCAGTTGCTCTTGGGAGCACTTTGAAACTCCGTATCGGACCTGGACCGCATGTCGAAAGTCTGATAACGATAAACTTAGAAGATATTGACTGCGTAGTTGGACTTGACAAGCATCGCGAAAATCACATCCAAACGATGCTCTAGGACGATTTCCTTGAGTCCGGAGTGAAGAGTGAGAAAATGAAGACTTTTAAGAAATTAAATATAATTTTAAGAAATCTGAGACGTGTCGCTTGCGCGTTATTTTTAAGCGTTTTGACCGTTGGATTTTGACCCAAATTTACCCTCGGATCAGGATAGGTGACCCTTACATGTCATAGCACTTGTGGCCCTGATCGAGTTTCGGTGACCGTTGAACTGAAACTGGTCCTCCATGGTCGATCTGGAAACCCGACCAGACTGAAAACTTAACTTGATCAAGATCCAACATTTATGAGCTTAAGTCCGACCACATTTAGTAACAGGACCTGCAGAAATACTCTGTTGGATCGGAACAAGGTCGATTTGGTTATAACTTAAGTATACCTTTGCCATAGGTCTATTTTCATCGATTTAGAGTCTATATAAGAGGCTTAAAGTCCCTCTCTCATATCCCATACGAATTTCCTAAAATTAATGGAGAAAGAAGAAAGAAAGAGGAGGAAAGAGAGAGAGAAAGTGAGGGAGAGTGTGAGGATTGTTCTTGGCACTTGTTCCTGCCATTCTTCGTGCACATATACCTTATTTGGATTGTTATGCCAACGATTCTGGCATCGTTCTTAGGTAAGGAAGCCTAACCCTAATCTATTTTAGGGTTTCGATAGTTGCAAGTAGCGAAATAGCTGACTTACCTCGTGTTATAGGTCGTCATATCAACGTTGATGAAGACTTAGAGATTCCATTGACTTCTTTACCCTTCTACGGCATAAGGTGCGGACTTTAGACGTTTAGGTTGTCATTTTTCAAAGCTTTCAATGTCGGATAATGATAGATTCCTAACGTGGATGCTATTTCACATGTAGAACATGCTATTCGTTTTCTGTTTCGGTTAAATACAAAGAATATGAAATTTTGTGTATTCTATATTTTTTAAATACAAAGAATATGAAATTTTGTGTATTCTATGTATTTGTAGAAAATACCGTATCCGTATAAATTTTGCTGATATGATTGCCATGAGTATTTTCCGTGTATATATGCCAGTTATGGATGCATGATCTGTTTGGCGAAAGGATTTGCCCTAATACACATTTTGGCCAACATAGCTTATATAGGCTAATGTGTGTAGTCTAAGTATTTATTGAAATGACTAAATAAATATGGATTTATCATTTATGCCTACCATATGTATTGAATGTAAGAACATGATTGTTGTGTATGAGACAACCCCTTGATATAAGGATTTGTCATATTCTATGTTGAAATCAACATACGTCATGCATGTTGGAATTGTGTAGTCTAAGTGTTTGATAAGATGCCTGTGTGAGAAATTGTGTGGTGAACTAAATTTAATAGTGGTGTTGAGGATGTTTATGATTTCCTCCATGCAAGTGTTTGATTTAATCGCTTTACTTATGAAACGTTTTGTAACGCCTGTGAAAAAAAAATCCATACTTGGACTCGAGTACCAACTCGACCCGAAATTGCGTAGAATTAATTCCTTTAGAAAATAAGTCTAAGTTAGCTAGCGCAACGCTAGAGTAGCTGAGAAATAGTCCCTGATCACTTTAAATACGTTCTACAAGACCCAAATCGAGTAGAACCAATGACTCTATAATACTCTATAAACTCGGATCAAACTCTAAGCAGGTTTGTTCTCTGGACCACTTTGAAATTTTGTATTGGATCTAGACTGCGTGTCGAAAGTCCGATACCTCCTATCTTAGACCTTTAGAACCGCCTTGTTGGACTTGACATTCATTTTGAAAATCAAGTCCAACCGACAATCACAGGCTATTTCGTTGAGCCCGGACTGAAGAGAGTGCGAATAGGGACAGAATTGGAATTTCAAATTCAAATTTGGCACACGACTTGACGCGTCAGTATTAAGCGTTCTGATCATCAGAATTCAGCCAGATTACACCCTCGGATCAGGAAAAATTTCTATTTCATATTATGAGACTTTCAGCCCTGATCTACGTGCGGTGACCGCTGAACTGAAACTGGTTCGCCACGCGCGATCTGCGAACCCTGCCGGACTGAAAACTTAATACGTGCTAGATCTGGTATGCATGAGCTTAAGTCCGATCGCATTCGGCCAGGGGACCACCAGAAAGCATCTTTTGGACCGAAATAGCCCTGAATTGGTTATGCACTAAGTGAACCTTGTACCGGAGCCTATTTTGGGCATTTTTAAGCTTATAATAGGGGTTGAAATCCTCACTCCTCTCTCCCATCCGAATTTGAGAGAAACCCTAATTTGGGAGAGAGAAAAGGTAAGAGTTTGTGAGAGAGAGTAGGAGAGATTTTTCCCGTCTTCGTGCCACCTGTTGTACGTGCTGTAGCAACACCTTCTGATCACCAAGCCGGTGATTCTTCCGCATTTTTAGGTAAGAAACATCCTTAGAAGTTACTGATTTGAGGTTCGCTAGTATTCATAGCATGTTAGCTGACTTATCTTGTAAATTAGGTTCTCTTATCGCCGTAGACGAATCATATATGCTCCGTTCGAAACGACACGTCTATAAGAGATAAGGTGAGGATTTTAGACGCTTTGATTGACGGTTTCCCACGCTTTCAATGTCATTTAATAGTAGATTATTGACGGCATCACCGTTTGACATGTACAACATGCTATCCGTTTCCTGTTTCGTAAATCAACGAAGAATATGAGATTTAGGGCATTTTAGTCATTTGTAGGAAATGCTGATTTCATTCATATTTTGCTGATGTGATTGACATAATTTGTTGTCGCATTAGAATGTTAGGAATGCGTGCATAATTAGTTTGGCGAAGAGATTTGCCAAATTGTACACTTCGGGTCGACATACTATATGTAGACTTTAGTGTGTAGTGTATGTGTTTGTATAAATGCTTGTATTAGTATGTATTGAATTAAATGATGTTATGAATTAGTTTGAGACTGATTTCTCAATTAATATGCTGACGTAAATGATTTCCTATATGTTGACTATAAGCATGATTCCATTATATGCATAAAATGTATGTGCTTGAAGATTTGCCTAAGTTGTATGTTATAACATGTGTTAACATGCTCACATGATTGTATTTCAATTCCAATACTCCTACATAAATTGCTGATGTGAATTCATATGTGTTTGGGACTATACTTAGTCCAGGCAGTCGGTAACCGAGTGAATTCGTGGTTGGCTGGTCTTGGCCACGAACGACGCGTCGATGAACGCGAGCCGTGTTTGGAGTTGGCGGCAGTGGTTAGGCCATGCGAAGTGTTTTACGCAGTTCATGTCGTTCGGCTTGAGATGCGATCACGCTAGTCGAGCCCGTCAAGTAACCCAACTGGCCGATGTATGTTCACCCTGCATGAGTCATAACTGCTTGAACCTAGGGTACTGAACTTACCATTGTAAACCCTATTAACCATGGTACCTTGATCCACGAAGACTCATGAGCTGGGCATGGTGGTATGGGACACCGTGGTCGAGCTGTCGGCCTACGCTGGGGCCACAAATCTCCCCGTAGTGACCAGTGAGCACCTAGTCTCGTGAGCAGATTATGGTGGTATGAGACACTATATTATAGCTGTCGGCTTGCACTGATCAGGCGACGAGTCGTTTGTAGTGACCGCGAGCGTATTCTAAGTCTACGGGAGGCGACGACCCTTCAGTAGCAGTAGAGTACAGTAGGCCTGTATTGATAAGGTGATGGGGGAGTGGTACAACGAGTGCGAGCAACAGCCCTGGCAGCCCTTGCAGCGACCTACAAAATATACATTGTATGAGATTACTAGGAGTGACGACCCTAGACAGGATCTGTGTTGGGATTGATATAAGGGAAGTACCTTAGTTTCCCAATCCTGCTGTTTGAATGGACTAATAACAACTCAGAAATCATATCACCATAACATTACATGTGCCTGGAAGATGTGGAGCACTTAAGGGAGTGTGGCATGCTGCGGTCATAAGATGGTGCCGTATGAGGGAGATCGTCGGTGAGGGCATACATCACGTCATGTCATCTTGCATTAACAATAGTATTAGGATTGTCTGATTTACTGCTTTACTATTATCACATGATTGATTTGTGAACATGCTAATCTTTGCTCTATGATTCCACTGAGTTGATCACTCACTCCCACGTTATGGGATGGTATTTGCAACACCCACCAGACCCTGTTGTAGATGCAGGTTATGCTGAGATTCAGGAGGCAGAGCCGGACTTTGACGAGGACCAGGATGAGTTCTCGTACATGCAGTATCATGATGGCTTTGCTTAGGTGACCTGGGTTGATGGGACTTTAGTGGGACTATTTTGAACATTTGATTTTGTTCATGTATATGTATATGAGACTCAGAGATGTATTCATACTTTAGTGACAGATGAGATCTACTTTGTTTTTCCTTACAGTGATATATATATTGTTTAGTCTTTCGCTTGCTTTTATCACTGGATCTGGAGTATGAATTGCAGTTTTGGTATACTTTTACTCATGTGAATGCTTTAACTCAGACAACATTGAATCATAATCATTTTTGTTGCATAAGTGACGGTCTGGAACTCGGGAGTTAAGTTTATACACGACCTCCGATTTTCAGGGTGTTACACGTTTGTATATGGTTTCATGTACATGTTGTATCTTCTAACATGTTCGATATCTTGCTTGGATTACTTGATTATTTTGATTTTGTTTGTTCATATGCTTACTGATTCAGATTGAAAGTGTTTGGGACTACACCATAGTTCAGGCAATCGGTAATTGGACTTGAGTTCGTGGCTGAGTTGTATTCGCCACGCAGAACGTGTTTGACGAACCCGAATCGTGCGTTGCTTGTCGACAGTGGTTAAGCCACACGAGGTGCTTATGCACTTCATGTCGATCAACCCAACGGGCGCTCGTACTAGTCAAACTCGTCAAGTAACCCAATTAGACCGATATATGTTAACCATGTATGGACACTACTGCTTGAATCTAAAGTACCAAACTTACCAGTGAAAATCCCGTTAACCATGGTACCTCGATCTACTAAGACTCATGAGCTGGGCATGGTGGTATGGGACATCGTGGTCGAGTTGTTGGCCTACGCTGGGGTGACGAGCCTCCCCATAGTGACCAGTGAGCAACTAGAGGTCGTGAGCCAAATACGGTGGTATGGAACACTGTATTCGAGCTGTCGACCTACACTGATAAGGTGATGGGGGAGCGGTACAACGAGTGCATGTAACAGCCCTAACAGCCCTTTGTAGTGACCTCGAGCATACTCTAAATCTGGAGTGAGGCAACGAGCCTTCCCGCAGTAAACAGAGTATAAACTAGGCCTGTATTGATAAGGTGATGGGGGAGCGGTGCAACGAGTACGTATAACAGCCCTGACAGCCCTTTACAGTGACCTAAAACCATATCATCGTATGAGATTATCTAGGACTGACGACCCTAGACTGGATCATTATTGGGATTTGATATAAGGGAGGTACCTTAGTTTTTCAATCCTGCTGTATGAAAAGGACTAATAACAACTCGGTAATCATGTCCATATCGCACTGCATGTGCCTGAAAGATGTGGAGCACTGAGGGACGAAAGCATGCCGTGAATGTATGATGGTGTCATATGAGAGAGTATATTGGCGAGGGCATGCATCATGATTTCATCTCATCCTTGCATTAACAAGAGTATCTAGGAATGTTTGATTGTACTGCTTTATCATTACCGCTTGACTGATTTGATAACATGTTAATCTTTACTCTAATGTTCCACTGAGTTAGCTACTCACTCCCACATTATGGGACGGTGTTGTACACACCAACCAGATCCTGTCTTAGTTTCAGGTGAGGGCGATGCTTGTGAAGCGGAGCCGGCCTTTGCTTTTTTATGATGAGTTCTCCTCCACGTAACTCTCTGGTGGGTCTATTTGACTTTATAACACCCCAGATTTTTACCAACCTGGAGTTAGACGTCCTTAGGCAATGGGTCAACCACATCACTCCTAGGAATCAATTCCAAAGCCAAAGAAATCACTTAGAACCAAATTCCTTTAGAAATTAAGCGTAAGTTAGCTAGCGCTACGCTAGAGTCACTGTGAAATTGTCCCTGATTGCTTTAAATATGTTCTACAAGACCCAAAACTTGTAGAATCGTTGATGCTACGTTATCCTAAAATTCAGGATCAAACTCTAAACCGGTTTGTTCTCAAGAACCCTTTGAATCTTTATATTGGATCTAGATCGCGCATCGAAAGTCCGATACCTACAATCTTAGACCGTTATGACCGCTTAGCTGGACTTGACAATCGTTTCGAAAATCAAGCTCAACCGACGTTCAGAGGCTATTTCATTGAGCCTGGAGTAAAGAGAGTGAGAAAGGGGTTAGATTTGGAAATTTTAATTCAAATCTGGCACGTGACTTGATGCGTTATTATTAAGCATTCTGACTGTCAGAATTCAGCCAAATTACACCCTCAGATCAGGAAAAATTTCTCTTTCATATCAGGAGACTTGTAGACCTGATCTAGGTGCGATGACCACTGAACTGAAACTGGACTGCCACGTGCGATCTGGGAACTCTACCGGTCTGAAAACTTGATGTGTGCTAGATCCAGTATGCATGAGCTTAAGTTCGACCGCGTTTGGCCAGGGGACCTCCAGAAATGCTCTTTTGGACCAAAACAGCCCCGATTTGGTTATACCTCAAGTGAACTTTGTTCCCAAGCCTAATTTGGGAAGGTTTTAGCTTATAAAAGGGCTTTAAACCCTCACTTATCTCACCCATCCGAATTTGCTAGAAACCCTTGTTAGAGAGAGAGAAAAAGTGAGAGATTGTGAGAGAGTGTGGGAGAGATTCTCCTGCCACCTGCACCAGCTTTTGCACGTGCCAAAGCACCGCACTCCAATCACTTTTTCGATGATTCCAACGCACTCCCAGGTAAGAAAAACCCTAACCACTTTCTGATTTAGCATTCCGTTGATTCAAATAGCAAACTAGCTAATACATCTTGTGCATTAGGTCACCGTTATGCTGTTGACGAAGCGTATCTGTTCAAATCGAAGCGATACGCGTCTAGGGCAAAAGGTGAGGATTTTATACGCTTTTATTGACTGATTTCAAAGCTTTCAATGTCGTTTAATAGTAGATTATCGACGGCAACGCCGTTTGACATGTACAATATGCTGTCCGTTTTTTGTTTCGTAAACGTACGGTAAATATGAGATTTAGGCTATTTTTGTCATTTGTAGGAAATACTGCTTACGTCCATATTTTGATAAAATGTTTTCCATGGCTATTTATCCTGTTAGAATATTAGGAATGCGTGCATGATTGGTTTGGCGAAGAGATTCGCCCTTAAGCGCACTTTGAGTCGACATACGCTATGTAGACTAAAGTGTGTAGTCTAAGTGTTTGTATAAATGTTTATATTAGTATGTATTGAGTAAATGGTGTTGTGTAGGAGTTTTGAGATTGAATTCTCAAGTAATATGTTGATGTAAATGATTTTCATCATGTTGGCTATATGTATTGATTTCATTATATAGATGAAATGCATGTGTGGGATGATTTGCTTAAGTTGTATGTTATAACATGTATCAACATGCTTATAATGTTGTACTTCATTTTTGTTACTCACATATGCTTATTGATGTTGATGCAAAAATGGTTGGGGCTATGACCTAGTCTAGGCAGTCGGTAATGGATCGAATTCGTGGTTAGTTTCTATGTACCACAGAGGACGCGTCGATGAACGCGAGTCGTGTTTTGGGTTGGCGGCAGTGGTTAGGCCACACGAAGTGTTTCATGCACTTCATGTCATTCAACTTGAGATGCACTTGTGTTAGTCGAGCCCGTCAAGTAACCCGACTGGCTATTGTATGTTCACCATGTATGAGTCATAACTACTTGAACCTATGGTATTGAACTTACCATTGAAAACCCTGTCAACCATGGTACCTTGATCCACAAAGACTCATGAGCCGAGCATGGTGGTATGGGATACCGTGGTCGAGCTGTTGGCCTACGCTGGGGCCACAAACCTCCCCGTAATGACCAGTGAGCACCCTACTCTGAACAGATTATGGTAGTATGGGACACTATATTCTTGCTGTCGGCCTACACTGATCAGGTGACGAGCCCTTTGTAGTGACCTTGAGTTTATCCTGACATCGCATGGGGGCGATGAGTCCTGATGCAGTCTTAAGGATAATTAGGCATGTATTGATAAGGTGATGGGGGAGCGGTGCAACGAGTGCAAGCAACAGCCCTGGCAGCCCTTGCAGCGACCTAAAAATATAACATCATATGAGATTACTAGGAGTGACGAACCTAGACAGGATCTGTGTTGGGATTGATATAAGCAAGGTATCCTAGTTTCCCAATCCTGCTGTATGAAAAGGACTAATAACAACTTGGTAATCATTATCCATATCGCATTGCATGTGCTTGAAAGATGTGGAGCACTGCGGGAAGAAAGCATACCGCGGACGCAGATGGTGCCGTATGAGGGAGTATGTCGGTGAGGGCATCCATCATGTCATTTCATGCATGCATTAACAACAGAATCTAAGAATGTTTGTTTCATTGCTTTACTATTATCGCGTGATTGATTTGAGAACATGTTAATCTTTGCTCTATTATTCCACTGAGTTAGCTACTCACTCCCACGTTACGGGATGGTATTCCGAACACGCACCAGTTCCTATTTTAGTTACAGATGATGGCGCTGCTTGTAAAGTGGAGTTGGACTTGTATGATGATGAGGAGGACTTCTCCTCCGTGTTTGGATTGACGGGATTATAGGGAGGTTGATTAGATGCCTTGACACTTGTCATTTTATATTTTTAGAGCACTGATGTATATTCTTTCTTTCCATTTTTGGAGTATACATGTATTTAATTAACCTGGTAACATGTTCACACTCTAGAGACTTACAATCAATTATGTATTTTATATATCTGTCACATTCTTCCGCTTGCTAATTTAACTGTCTCTAGAGTATGATATGCTGTTTTGGCTTAATCCCAATCTTTTTTAATGCCTTTTTACAGATAACATGCATTTAACATTATCTATGTTGCATAAATAACATTTTGGAATTCGGGAATTGGGTTTCTACCCGACTCCCAATTTTCGGGATGTTACAGTTGGTATCAGAGCATGATTGAGATTAAACTTAACCTGAGTTATGGACACGCGGCGTATGCTATCGTTCCTTCGACTTAGGTGGGTGAAAAAGGAACCTAAAAACACTTATAGGATCACAGTTTCGCCAATAGGCGAAGTCTACTTAAATCGATCATTTAGATCAAGTCCGTAATGTATTTATGGTCGCATGAAGTGGCCCAAGTGGCCTCCAGCTTGTTAGTAGGCGGGGTTAAGACGTTCTCAGAAGAATTCTAAACCCGAAAATGTAAATCCTTGGGTTGTGGGGCAATCATAACCCTTACACTCAATCTAAGGGCTTAAAAATCTCGTTTCACCCAATTCCTTCAAAATCCTTCCTCTCACCACCCCATTCTTCAAAGTTTTCTTAGTCTTTTCACATTAGGCATAAATCCTAACATGTAGATGACATAAAATCATACTTAGTCAAAAATTTACTATAAATAGTAAATATAGGTGACAATTGGCCTTTTGGCCATTCCAATTTTGAAATCTTTTGTAACTGATGGGTTAGTTGGATGGATTAGCTCCTCCTACCCAAAAATCATATGTTACATGATGTATAAGTTCATTCTGGTTTACAGACTGGCCCCGGAACACCTCAAATAGAGTTTTAGGCTTCTCTAGGCCAAACCACAATAAACTGGGGTGGAGCCCATATATATTTGGAGTCCCTAGGGCGGGGGAAACATGACCCATGTGGCCGAACCAGCCAGATGTGAAGATGGCCGGCGATGGCATCACTGATCAGGCAATGCATCGCTGTACAGTGGGCCTCGTTTGCACTAAAAGTTGGGCAGACGCCCTTTTAGGGGTAGAGCACCCCTCCCATATGCGGTCCGTCTCTTAAAAATCCATGGAAACCATACTTCCTTCATAAAAAATGCCTCAAAGCCCTCCATTTTTATTTTTCTTGCTGCCCCCTCTCAAAACTCATCCCCAAACCACTCCCAATCCCTTCTCCTGCTAAAACCGACGCCTGTCCACCCCTTCATTGCTGTTGGCAACCCTCTTCCTCTCCATTTTCATCGTTTGAAGCTCCCACAACCTCCGATCACAGCTGAAATCGTGTGGAGCTCCATTCCCATTTAGCTTGCTCCTTTCTCTTTGAAAATCTAGCCATTGGGAGCTTGATTCACCCCTCTACAGGGCCTAGATTTGTTTCAGCCCATTAGGGCAGAAATTTCTCCCCATTTTCCCTCCTTTTACATGGCTTTGTTGAGACTATTTTAGCCTTTTTCTCCCTTCCACCATCCTCCCTCTCATGTCCCTGTTATTTGAGCCTTTACTCTTTTTGCTCTCAATTGTGCAAACCTCAAATCCCATGTAGGCCTTTGTCCTGTAGATTGTTTGATTACCATTTTTAGAATTTTTATGTTTTGTTGTTATTGGGTCTAGTGAGGTCGCAGGTAGAAAATGTGTTTGTGTATTGTTTTGGGCTTAGTAAAGCTGAATGTGTTCCTGTCCTAATTCATGTGGAGCTTTATTCCATGTATTGTGACAAATTTTATTAGATGGAGTGCATGCCGTTTCGTTCACCGTAAGGTATTGTCCCTAAATTGAGTGTAGCCTATGCTTTCCACTACCATGTTGTAAATCCCGAATTAAACCTATAAAAAGTGATTTTTATCCCAACCCACCCTCCTACCAAGCATGCCACTCCCAATCCCAACGTAGGATTAGGAAAGCAGTTTCATTTCATGCAACTTAATGCTATTGGCCATATAGGCCCTTGGCGATTTGGACCTAGAGTTAGTACTCCTAGATTTGAAAGATCTGACGATATAGGAAATCCAATTCCATTTAGACAATCCTGACTCTAAGCGATAGAACAATCCCCTGTAGTGGAAATGATATGAAACCGTCTAGTGTATGAGCCTAGACTCTGGTTTATAGCCAATAGGTTACAGACTAGTCTACTAGTTACCTTAAGTAGCGTAAAGCCTGTATATGCTAAGGAAAAGTAGGTTGGATTTGGTTGGAGTAGAACCTCATTCCTTCGATAGATCCCCTTAATACTTATAGACTTCTATTATAACCCTTGGGAAAGTTTTTTTGACTTAGAACCATCCACTCTCAGGAAAAATTTATCAATCCCTCAGATTTAACTTAGATGAACCAGCACACCCTTTAGAATTCCCCTTAGAACTGCCTTCCCAAGGGCGCATTGCATTCGGGAACGCGGAGTAAAGGAACGGTATGTAAGCGATGTATCCGCGGTTTGAATCGACTTCTTAATCCCAGTGGTTACCAATAAATCCAATGCTCTGATCAAGCAAAAGATCTGCATCGACTTGGATTGAGAACTGATACAACGAATTTTTTATCCTGATTAGACAAAAGGTCAATGTATTCGGCTCAGACCCACTATACAACTTTTCTTCCATGTTGGCTCGACCACATACAATCGAAAGTTATTGCTTTGCCTTTGGTAAATGTTGAGGACATCTAGCCAATTGAGAGTAGGCTTATTTCTACAACCATAAGTACCAATGCCATAGAACGCATCACTAACAAAGGAAGACCAATGTAGTGAGAGGTTGTTTCCCATTTTATGTCAAGGATAGCCCCTAAGTTGCACCTCGTTCCGATATACGGATTGATACATAGATTCTTGAACCTTAAGTAGAACTAAGTTTTAAGGGGAGTAGAACATATTGAGTACAATCTAGTTAGGTCAGCCAATGCAACCGTTGGATCAGAGTAGCGCAGCGGAAGCGTGGTTGGCTTTTTTTCCCACTGGTCCAGGATCGAAATAGTTGGTTTAGGTTATACGTAAGGGTAGGTCATTAAATAGGATTTGAGCCTTCCTTAGAATGTCAATACAAAAGTCTCCTTAAGTACTCATTACCCTTAGCCAATTTTGGGGATGAAATTTTATTTTAAGGAGGGTAGATTGTAACACCCCAAATTTTTGCCAACCTGGGGTTAGACGTCCTTAGGCAATGGGTCAACCACATCACCCTTAGGAATCAATTCCAAAGCCAAAGAAATTACTTAGAACCAAATTCCTTTAGAAATTAAGCGTAAGTTAGCTAGCGCTACGCTAGAGTTGCTGTGAAATTATCCCTGATCGCTTTAAATACGTTTTACAAGACCTAAACTTGTAGAATCGTTGATGCTACATTATCCTAAAATCCAGGATCAAACTCTAAACCGGTTTATTCTCGGGAACCCTTTGAAACTTTGTATTGGATCTAGACCGCGCGTCGAAAGTTCGATACTTACAATCTTAGACCGTTATGACCGCTTAGCTGGACTTGACAATCGTTTCGAAAATCAAGCCCAACCGACGTTCAGAGGCTATTTCATTGAGCCTGGAGTAAAGAGAGTAAGAAAGGGGTTAGATTTAGAAATTTTAATTCAAATCTGGCACGTGACTTGGCGCATTATTATTAAGCATTCTGACCATCAGAATTTAGCCAAATTACACCCTCGGATCAGGAAAAATTTCTCTTTCATATCAGGAGACTTGTAGACCTGATCTAGGTGCGATGACTGCTGAACTGAAACTAGACCGCCACATGCGATCTGGGAACTCTACCGGTCTGAAAACTTGATGTGTGCTAGATCCAGTATGCATGAGCTTAAGTTCGACCGCGTTTTGGGTTGGCGGCAGTGGTTAGGACACGTGAAGTGTTTCATGCACTTCATGTCCTTCAGCTTGAGATGCGCTCGTGCTAGTCGAGCCCGTCAAGTAACCCGACTGGCCATTGTATGTTCATCATATATGAGTCATAACTGCTTGAACCTAGGGTACTGAACTTACCATTGAAAATCCTGTCAACCATGGTACCTTGATCTACAAAGACTCATAAACCGGGCATGGTAGTACGGGACACCGTGGTCTAGCTGTCGGCCTACGGTGGGGCCACAAACCTCCCCGTAGTGACCAGTGAGCACCCTACTCTGAGCAGATTATGGTGGTATGGGACACTATATTCTTGCTGTCGGCCTACATTGATCAGGTGACGAGCCCTTTGTAGTGACCTTGAGTTTATCCTGACACTGCATGGGGGTGACGAGTCCTGATGTAGTCTTAAGGATAATTAGGCCTGTATTGATAAGGTGATGGGGGAGCAGTGCAACGAGTGCAAGCAACAGCCCTGGCAGCCCTTGCAGCGACCTAAAAATATAACATCGTATGAGATTACTAGGAGTGACGAACCTAGACAGGATCTATGTTGGGATTGATATAAGCAAGGTACCCTAGTTTCTCAATCCTTCTGTATGAAAAGGACTAATAACAACTTGGTAATCATTATCCATATCGTATTGCATGTGCCTGGAAGATGTGAAGCACTGCGGAAAGAAAGCATGTCGCGGACGCAGATGGTGCCGTATGAGGGAGTATGTCGGTGAGGGCATCCATCATGTCATTTCATGCATGCATTAATAACAGAATCTAGGAATGTTTGTTTCATTGCTTTACTATTATCGTGTGATTGATTTGAGAACATGTTAATCTTTGCTCTATTATTCCACTGAGTTAGCTACTCACTCCCACGTTACGGGATGGTGTTCCGAACACCCACCAGTTCCTATTTTAGTTGCAGATGATGGCGCTACTTGTGAAGCGGAGCTAGACTTGTATGATGATGAGGACTTCTCCTCCGTGTTTGGATCGACGGGATTACAGGGAGGTTGATTAGATGCCTTGACACTTGTCATTTTATATTTTTAGAGCACTGATGTATATTCTTTCTTTCCATTTTTGGAGTATACATGTATTTAATTAACCTGGTAACATATTCACACTCTGGAGACTTACAATCAATTATGTATTTTATATATCTATCACATTCTTCCGCTTGCTAATTTAACTGTCTATGGAGTATGATATGCTGTTTTGGCTTAATCCCAATCTTGTTTAATGCCTTTTTACAGACAACATGTATTTAACATTATCTATGTTGCATAAATAACATTTTGAAATTTGGGAGTTGGATTTCTACCCGACCCCCGATTTTCGGGATGTTACAGACTTGGAGTTGCACGACGGGGCTTCAGTATTTGGGATAGAAGACATTACATTTTTCTCATTTTAAACATTTTGTAATCAAACTTGTAATTGTTAACCTAGTGACATTCATACTCTGAGGGCTTACTATCATTCATATTTAGTTTAAATACTTATCATAGTCTTCCGCTTGTATAATTTAAACGCCTTTGGAATATGATATGCTATTTTTGGTATAATTCCAATCATGTTTAATGCCCTTCTAACTCGACCCTCGATTTTCAGGGCGTTACATCTGGGCTGCTACATCGAAGGAGAAAATCAGGT
Source organism: Magnolia kwangsiensis (assembly GCA_037074715.1). NCBI lineage: Eukaryota > Viridiplantae > Streptophyta > Magnoliopsida > Magnoliales > Magnoliaceae > Magnolia > Magnolia kwangsiensis. Next base: position 106,778,020 of record CM073576.1, on the reverse strand, counting down.
ATTTTACTTTTAAGTATAAATTCCTTTCTGTTTTGGTTTCTTTCGGGATTTTTCAGAAAAATCTCATTATTTTGGTTATCTGAGGAGAACCAGAAAAACTCAAAAGTGGAATTTTTTTTTTAATTGTGTAAGCCCACAGATAAAGACACAATTGTAAAGGTTTTTGTTGAACCTGTGAAAACCTATTTTGTTAGTGAATGCTAATATCCCCTGTGTGAGGATATTAGGAGTAGAGTAGCATTCTGTGTGGCTGTTGTATAACAGTTGGTGAACACACAGGCGAACCACTATAATCTCTTGTGTTGTGGTTGAATGGTTTTTATTTCATATCTTTATTTATTCAATTGAGGGATGTACATGTTGTTGTGAATGTTGTAATCTTTTGTTTCAAGCATTGTGGGGAATGTTGTAATAGTTTAGAATTTATTTCTTACTATTCATTTATCGGCTTGATATTATTTTGTTCTAGTAAGGTTGCCCTGCCATTCTTATGGTGCATGGTTGTCCTTAGAACAATACATATTTGTGATTATAATTTATACTTCAGTGCAGTTTGTATTTATTTTTCTATTCCTCTTCGGTTTGAGACTTGATACAAAGACATTTCTAGAAATCAGGTTGTCCTACCATAAATTCTGATTTTTGGTGTAAGGTTATCCTTAGAACAACATTTGTATCAACCTCTTAAGATCTGAATTTTGAGGTTGCCTTACTATCTTGCATTGTGGTTTATTTTGTTATCTTGTTGGCTATCATATTTCTTTAATTTTCGCTGTTATAAATTTTATTTGGCATAGTCCTATTCACCCCCCCCCCCCCCCCTCTAGGACATATAGCTAGGACTTTTCAAGTGATATCAGAGCCTAATAGCTCATTTTTTTTTCTTATTTTTTATATTCAATTCCTGAGCTAACAATTTAAACTATTTAAGATGTCAAATTTTGATAGCCTATCAGTCACTAGGCCTCCACCCTTTGATGGCTCCAATTATGCCTACTGGAAAGCCAGAATGAGGATCTTCCTCAAATCAATGGATGAGAGTGTGTGGCAAGCCGCAGTGACTGAATGGAAACCTTCTACCACTGAAGTGATTAGAGTCAATAGTTCAAAATCAATGAGAATAACTCCTTATTTCTCTTGGACCACCCTTCAGAAAAATGAGAGCAGTGCCAATGCAAAGGCACTAAATGCAATCACTTGCGCACTATCACCGGATGAGTTCAAAAGAATCATATCCTGTGGTACTGCAAAGTAAGCCTAGGATATATTAGAAATGACACATGAGAGTACTACAATTGTAAAAAAAATCTAAAGTCCAACTCCTCAACCAAATTTGAAGAAATTCATATGGAGGAAAATGTAACATTTATGGACTTTTATACAAGACTAAATGACATTGTAAACTCTATGTGGGGTCTTGACGATACAATCCCAGAAAGTAAAGTGTCTGCAAAGATACTATGCTCTCTTCCTGAATGGTTTAACTCCAAAGTAACCGCGATCCAGGAACTTCGTGATACGGATAATATGAGGGTAGAAGAACTTGTTGGTTCTTTACAAACCTATGAGTTAAACTTTAAAGCTCCTAAAAGTAAATCTATCACTCTAAAATCTTCTAAATGTAATTCTGAAGAAAATTCTGATTCTGAAGATGAAATGACTCTTTTAGCAAAAAAGTTTTATAAAATATTTAAAAGCAAGAAAAGAGTAGATTTTCAAAAATCAAATGAGAAGAAAAGATCTAAACCTAAATCTAAAACTTGGAAGTCTTTGAAAGATAGTCAATATTACAACTGCCAAGAATATGAGCATTTAACAAACAAATGTCCTAAAAAGGACAAACCCAAGAAGAAGGGTATGTTGGCTTCATGGGATGAATCATCTGATTCTGAAGCTTCTTCTAAATCAGAAGATTCTGAAACCGAGTCGGGTAATGAAACGAAAGCCCTTATGACTCTATCCAAGTTCATTTTTTTAGACCATGATGATTCAACTAGTGAGGAAAATCTGAATAGTGATTGTGAAAATGAAGATGATCTTCAAGATGCTTACAATGCCCTATATAAAGAAAGTTGTAAAATTTCTGTCAAACTAAAACTTCAAAAAGAAAAGTTTTTTAAACTCAAAGAATGTTTTGAGTCACTTATTTTAGAAAAATCCCAAATTTCAAATTGTTTTGAAAAATTAAAATGCGATTTGGAATTTAAAACGTCCCAGATTGAGAATCTGAAATCTGAAAATGAGAAACTTAAAAATGAAGTATCTTCTCTTTTGAGTTTAAAGGACACATGGAGATATGCCCAAGGAGATTCTAAGTTAGAGAAACTATTGTCCAGATCAAGAAAATGTGACGACAGATCTGGGTTGGGCTATGATAAGAACATATCTCCTAAACAGAAGAATACTCCTCCTAAGTTTGTGAAAGGAGAATCCTCAAACTCAAAAGGAAAAAGTACTTATCAAGATTTTTCTAAAAATTCAAAATCTTTTCAAAAACTTAAAGGTAGCCATGTCAACTTTAATCAGAAATGAAATCCATTAGCTGAAAAGATAGTTGATTTACTCAAGGAGCTCTTAAAATCTAACTCTATAGGTCATTCTTACAACAATAGATATAAGAAGACCAACAATTCTCCTAAACCCAAAACAGTACTGAAATGGGTTCTAAGGCTGCCTGCTTGGTTGCCCACACCGCTTTCAAAGCTTTAAGCCATTCAAAGTGGTACCTAAATAGTGGAAGCTCTACGCACATGATAGGCAACAAAGCTCTATTCATCGATCTAAAAGATATGACTGATGGTTCAGTCACATTTGGTGATGGGAGTAACTGCAAGATTATGGGCCAAGGTGTGGTTCAACTCTTTATTTAAGAATGTATCATATGTTGAAGGTCTAAAACATAACCTACTTAGCATGTCTCAAATATGCGATAATAACCATAGTGTACGATTTTTTAATCAAAGTTGTGAGATTCTAAACAATAAGGGTTCTGTAATACTAACTGGAAGCAGAACATCTGAAAACTGCTATATTGTTAACGAATCTAGCTCATCTAATCAAACATGTTACATGGTTCATACAGACGAGACTGATTTGTGGCACAAACGTCTTGGACATGTATATTACCGAAATTTATATAAATTGAGTAAACGGGAACTTATAAGAGGTCTACCCAAGCTTTAAAAATTAGATAAAATATGTGGTGAATGCCAGATAGGCAAACAAACAAGAACCTCACACAAAAAGGTGAATTCAAATACCACATTAAGACCACTCGAACTCCTCCATATGGATTTGATAGGACCTACTAGAACGGAGAGTCGAGGTGGTAAAAGGTATATCTTGGTAATAGTGAATGACTTTACCAGATATACATGGGTAGTCTTCTTAAGGGATAAATCAGAAACCCTTGAAGAAGTAAGAAAAGTTCTCAAAAGGATTCAAACGAAAAAAGGTTCTCAAATCAGTAAGATTCGTAGTGATCATGGATTTAAATTTGAGAATAGCAATTTTGAGAAGTTCTTTAGCAACCAAGGAATATTACATGAATTCTCAGTGCCCAAAACTCCACAACAAAATGGTATAGTAGAAAGGAAGAATAGAGTGCTTCAAGAAATGGCTAATGTCATCTTAAATAGCAGGAAGCTCTCTAAGAATCTTTAGGCTAAAGCGGTCAATACAGCTTGCTATATTATTAATTGTGTCTACACTAGCAAAGATAATAATAAAATGGCTTACGAAATGTAATTCGATAAAAAGCCTACTGTCAAATACTTTCGAGGTTTTTGTAGCAAATGCTATATTTTACGAGATCGTGAAAATTTGGGAAAGTTTGATACGAAGAATGATGAAGGAATTTTTCTTCGATATTCCTTAAACGGTCGAGCTTATAGGGTTCTGAACAAAAGAACTGGTGTGATTCAAGAATCCATCAATTTTGTCATTGATGATCACTTAAACACACCAGTCTCAAGTTCGGATAATGATGAAGTTCTAAAAATTGATAAATCCGATACTTCATCTAATCAGAATGATTCTGAGATAAGGACTATTAAAGATCATCCAACCACACAAATTCTTGGAAACCCTCTCACTGGTGTTTGCACCCAAAGACAACTTGAAGATATATTACGTGTGTTTTACATCCCAAATAGAACCATCTAACATAAAAGAAGCTCTTGCTGATGAAAACTAGATTGTTGCGATGCAAGAAGAACTTAACCAATTCGTAAGAAATGATGTTTGGTATCTCGTACCAAGACCTAAGGATAAACACATCATTGGAACTAAATGGATCTTCAAAAGGCCAGACTAGTGGTACAAGGTTACACTCAAATTGAAGGTATTGATTTTGATGAAACCTTTGCACCAATAACTTATCTTGAATTAATCAGATTGTTTATATCCATTGCTTGTTTTTGAAAAATTAAGATTTATCAAATGGATGTGAAAAGTGCATTTCTAAATGGCGATTTGCATGAGGAAGTTTATGTGGAACAACCAATGGGTTTTGAAGATCTCAAAAATACTGATCATGTGTATAGGCTTAAAAAGACACTTTATGGATTAAAGCAAGCGCTTAGGGCGTGGTATGAGAAACTAACAAAATTTCTGTTAAGCCATAATTTTCAAATGGGGTCTGTTGATAAAACTCTGTTTGTTAAAAAACATAATGATCATATTTTGATGGTACAGATTTATGTTGATGATATCATTTATGGATCTACTTGTATTGACATGACTACTGAGTTTACAGATTTGATGAAATCATGGTTTGAAATGAGCATGGTTGGGAAATTGAATTATTTCCTAGGGTTGCAAGTAAAGCAACAACCTAATGGAATATTCATTTCTCAATCTAAATATGCCCTGAATTTAATTAAGAGATTTGGATCTGAGAATGGTAAGAACTTCGATACTCCTATGAGTACTACCCTGAAACTCTCAAAAGACTCTGAAGGTAAAAATGTTGATCCGAAACTTTATCAGAGTATGATTGGTAGTCTATTGTATTTAACTGCTAGTAGACCTGATATCGCACTAAGTGTTGGTATTTGCTCTAGATATCAGTCTAGTCCTAAGGAATCGTACTTGATTGCTGTCAAGCGGATCATACGATATGTCACAAGCACTGTGAATCTCGGTCTTTGGTATTCTCATGAGACTAGCATTCAATTAGCTGGGTACTTGAATGCTGACTGGGCTGGTAATCTCGATGATAGAAAGTCAACCAGTGGTGGTTGCTTTTATATAAAAAACTATTTAGTTTCTTGGTTTAGCAAGAAATAAAGTTCTATATCACTTTCAACTGCTGAAGCTGAATACATCGCAACTGGTAATGTGTGTACGCAACTTGTTTGGATGAAGCGAATGTTAGGTGACTATGGAATTAAACAGGGTTCTATGGTGTTATATTATGATAATTCCAGTGCCATTAATATTTTGAAAAATTCTATTTAGCATTCTCATACTAAGCACATTGACATTAGATTTCATTATATCTGTGAATTAGTAGAAGAAAATGTTATATCTCTAGAATATACACCTACCGATAATCAACGTGCTAATATTTTCATAAAATCGTTAGACAAAAGTCAGTTTAATCAAATGAAATTTGATCTTGGCATGTGCATTATAAGATGATATTTTATGCATTTTTGTATCATATTGTATATGTTTGATAGGTTAGATTTTAATTTTTTATAAAATATTTTGAAAAAAAACTTGAATTTTTTTTTTAGCTGGTACTCGACCGGTCGTGGAAATACATGACCAGTCATAGCTCGATCGGTCGTGTATATCCACGACCAGTTAAGGAACTTGTGAAACCCTTTTAATTTGGAGAAATCTTTCATCTTCCTCATTTCTATTTCTTCCTCCAACCGGCCGAACCTCGACTAGTCGAAGCTAACTCCCAAAATCTTTATTGTAAGTGCTCCATTTACATTTTTCTTCTAGATTTGAGTCTAGAATACTTCTCTTTACTCTTGAAGCTATTTATTTCAAGTTTCATTATGTTTTGGGGTTGTTATTCTAAAAATTCTGATCTTAAAAAAACCCATTTTCTTTTCTTTGCAACTCCTTTTATTCTTGAACTCCTTGTTGCAAATGGCTTCTAGACGAAGGAAATCAACTTCTCGTGGTCCATCATCCTCCTCCAGATCAGCCCCTCTCACTAAACGTCATCTTAGGGATTTTGAAGATGATTCATCATATGTTCATGACATTCGTATGTGAAATGTAATCGTTGAACACCTTATTGATCTTAATTATACAGCTCCTTTTGATATCTTTCCTATGCTACAAGCTGTAGGTTGGGATAACTTACTACATTGGGGTGGACCTGCATATTGGTCCATTGCTCAATCCATGTTTGAATGTATATGTGATTATTCACTTGAAAATCTGACATTTAAAATTGTCACAAGAGAAGGACTATTTAATGTTGATCGTCACTTGATTTCTGCTCTTATGGAAATTCCAGTTAATGATGAGGGAGTTCCCATTCATACACTATTTGAAAAACCCTGTCAATCTGAAAAACGCATGCTTTCTAAGGATTTATGCAATTTGGATACTCCATGGACACCTAAAGGAAATGCACTCCCCTTAAGGTATCTGTTACCCAAATAAAGAGTGTTGCACAGGATTTTTGTGTCTAATCTATATCCTCGGTCAGGTAATAAGACTGAGATAACGTCTTTTATGGTTCGTATTCTTCATAATGTAGCCCGGGGTGCTCATCTTTGCCTACCTTCTTTGATTTGTCATTCTATCATTCAGTTTTGACTCCATCCTGGTTATAGTGATATTTCCTTTGGATATTTGATGACCGTATTAGCTTCTCATATGTTAGTCAATATGCCAGTCGAAGAGGTCCCTATCTATCACTTGATATTTAATAATTCTAATCTTAACAAGATGAAGCTAGAATTTCTTCCTGGCCAAGTTGATGGTGGTGGTGCAGCTGAAGCTAAACATGAGGAAGATGCTGGTGATCTTCCTCCTGATGATATTAATATAGATGATATCTTTAAAGAGCTTGATTCTGACTCTGTGAATGATCCAGATTATCCACCTTCTGCTTTCGATGCTCGCTTGGTTGCATTGGAAACTAAGGTTGAATCTTTAAATGCTAGGATGGAAAACATGTCTGTTATCCATGATTTACAATTCAAGTATATGCACAAATATCTTAGGCGCTTAAACAAGGGCATGCACAAACTTGATCTTTTTATCCCTGCTCCTTCATCTAGGTCAGATTAGTACATTTTCTATTTTCTAGTCTATAATAACTTTCTTTATATCATGTTCACTTGACTGGATTTGCTATTGTCACTATCACTGTTTATGGCTTAGTTTATCTATTATATGTGTTGCTTATGATATGGTTTCCAATCTTATTTGGTTACCTCCTTGATTATTACTCTTTTCCAATCTGCTTTGTTCTTCTTTTGTCATATTGTGACAAAAAGGAGGAGTAGATACACTTTTGCTAAAGTTGATTTTTTTTTTTGCTAAAGTAGGATTGGTGAAATATGTTACTCAGGGGGAGTATGTATAGTGATGGACTGTATGAGAATGAGTATATGAGTATAGACTACTTGTTGGTTGAATATTGATTTGTAAGTTCATAAATGTGTGTCGGTTTAACAACTGGCGCATGATTCTTTAATCAAATAATCTGTGATATGTATCCTATCTCGGAAGTGTGTTTTGTCACAAATTTGACAAAGGGGGAGATTATAAGTGCTATAGTGAATAGCCCTTGTGATTGTCAAATTTGTGGTGATAAAGATACTTCTTTGAAGCTTGTGTATGTGATGAACAAAAGATCTATTCAAGACACAAGATTGGCTTCAAGTAGACAAGCACAACTTTTCAAGTTGAAGACCTTGAAGGTTTAGGTTGATATCAGAAGCTTTCAAGTTCTCAGAAGCGTTTCAAGCTAGAGATCTGAGAAGCCTTTAAAGTTCAAGTTCTCAGAAGTTTTATTGAAAATCTCAAGTTCATGAACTCAAGCTTCTTTATACTCAAGGTCACTGATGTTCAAGTTTCAATGTCTTTCTTTCTCTTTTGAGATATGACTGACCTTAGGTGGACCTTTAGAGTAGGTCACTTTGGATACATAATCGATATATTTTTTATAAGTAATTTTGATCTGTTTTAAGGCTAGTCCTAGACCTTGTTCGACTAGTCCTAACACTGGTTCGACTAGTCCAAGAAATTCCTTGACCAGTCCTAAGTTGTTGAGGATTTTCAGGAGTTTTTGATATTCTTCAACCAGTCCTGGAAACTGTTGACTAGTCCTGTGAACAGTGTCGACTTGTTCTTCGACCAGTCGTGGTTCTTCGACTCAAAGTACAGCGTTAAGATTGGCCATCTTCGACCAGTCGTATGGGACCTACGACCAGTCGAAGGGGACCTTCGACTAGTCGTAGGGTACCGACGACCGGTCAAGTAACAAAAAATCTTATTGTGCCCAATTTATTTAAAATTCTGTTGGATCTTCGACCAGTCGTAGATGTCTTAAGACCAGTCAAAGACGAGTTTTGCTCAGCTATAAATAAAGCACGAATCTCAGATTAATGACAAGAAATTCAAGCTAATTATTCTGGCATTCTGAGAGATTGATCTATGCTCCATTTTAAGCTAAGTGTGCTTATTTAATATTCTCTTTCTTTAGCTTTATTTAATTGATTTGGTTTCTGGTATTCCAATCTAATCTGAAAAGAGGAATTGCTATTTCCCTTTCTTTAGAATTAAAATCAATTAAGGCTAGCCCTATTTTGATTTAATTTTAAAATCAATTAGAACTAGAACCTTTGTAATTGAGTACTGGACATTGAACTTGGACATTCATTCATCTAATCTAACTTGGTTCTTTTGGGCTGTTACATCGAAGGAGAAAATCAGGTATTTTACTTTTAAGTATAAATTCCTTTTTGTTTTAGTTTCTTTCAGGATTTGCTAGAAAAATCTCATTGTTTTGGTTATCTGAGGAGAACCAGGAAAACTCAGAAGTGGAGTTTTTTTTAATTGTGTAAGCCCATAGACAAAGACACAATTGTAAAGGTTTTTGGTGAACCTGTGAAAACCTATTTTGTTAGTGAATGCTAATATCCCTTGTGTGAGGATATTAGGAGTGGAGTAGCATTCTGTGTGGTTGTTGTATAACAGTTGGTGAACACACAGGTGAACCACTATAATCCCTTGTGTTGTGGTTGAATGGTTTTTAGTTCATATCTTTATTTATTCAATTGAGGGATGTACATGTGGTTGTGAATGTTGTAATCTTTTGTTTCAAGCATTGTGGGGAATGTTGTAATAGTTTAGAATATATTTCTTGCTATTCATTTATCAGCTTGATATTATTTTTTCTAGTAAGGTTGCCCTGCCATTCTTATGGTGCATGGTTGTCCTTAGAACAATACATATTTGTGATTACAATTTATACTTCAGTGCAGTTTGTATTTATTTTTCTTTTCCTCTTCGGTTTGAGACTTGATACAAAGACATTTCTAGAAATCAGGTTGTCCTACCATAAACTCTGGTTTTTGGTGTAAGGTTGTCCTTAGAACAACATTTGTATCAACCTCTCAAGATCTAAATTTTGAGGTTTCCTTACTATCTTGCATTATGGTTTATTTTGTTATCTTATTGGCTATCATATTTCTTTAATTTCCACTGTTATAAATTTTATTTGGCATAGTCCTATTCACCCCCCTCTAGGACATATAACTAGGCCTTTTCACCTATGATGAACCAATTGCTAAAAGCCGATACGATAGAATTACCAGTACCCAAGTGCCCTGAATACGTGATGAGAACAAGAGAGATTTCTACCACTACCATCGTCTGGTGGGACATCCAATGGAAAATTATTATACATTGAAATGCATAATACAAAGGATGATAGACAGGGGTGAAATAGTGATAGGAAAAGAAAAGGAAAGGGATGCAAAAGTAGCGGTGAATGTACTAACGATATGGGAAAAGGCTCAAGAAAGAACAGGGCAAGAAGATTGTGGAATGGTAGGAAAGGTAGCAGTGATCACGCTACAGTCGGGAAAGAGGACAGTAAGCCCCGCGAAGCAGAAAATAGGGGTTACGTGAAAAGAAGTTGTCGAAGGCCAGCACGATGATGATAAGAGAGGAGCTTCATACTATTCAACATACATTTTCCATTTCTTGAAGCACTCTATGTTTCCTTTCCACAATTCCATTTTGTTGTGGTGTTTTGGGCGTAGAGAATTCATGCGATATTCCCTAATACTTTAAAATTTCTCAAAACTGCTATTCTCAAAATCAGATCCATGATCACTATGGATCTTACTCACTTGAGAACCTTTTTCAGTTTGAATATGTTTGATAATCCTTTTCACTTCATCAAGGGTTTTTTATTTATCCCTTAAAAAAGCTACCCAAGTGAATCTGGAAAAATCATCTACGATTACCAAGATCTATTTTTTGCCACCTCGACTCTCCGTCCTGGTTGGTCCTACAAGATCCATATGGAGAAGTTTAAGTGGTCTTAATGTGGCTTTGGAGTTCACCTTTTTGTAAGAGCTCCTAGTTTGCTTGTCTATCTGGCATTTGCCACGTATTTTGTCTATCTTTTGTAATTTATGTAGATGTCTTATTAGTTCTCTTTTGCTCAATCTGTATAAATTACTGTAGTGTACATGTCCAAGGCGTTTATGACATAATTCTGTCTCATTGCTCAATCTGTAACACGATTGACTAGAAGAGCTGCCATCGCTTACAATATAGCAATTTTCAGAAGTTCTGCGACCAGTTAATATTATAGAACCCTTTTTGTTTATGATTTCACAACCTTGATTGGAAAATTTTACACTATGATTGTTATCGCATATTTGAGATATGCTTAACAGGTTGTATTTTAGTCCATCAACATATAAAACATTCTTTATGAATGGGACAATGAAAGTAACTTACGATGTGGTAAGCCACCTTAAAGGCATACCGACTCGATTGAGCATCTATGATGCACTCAAGTTGTCGATGAAATTTTGACGAAGTTTGGTTCAAGCGCTATCTGATCACGATGTCAGAGAAACCTTACTTACAAAAATGGAAAGCAAAGAATTTAAAGAGCAAGAATACTACATGTCGGTTGTTTCCTTCTCCGATGATGATTTGGTTTGCGATATAGGGCATAATAGGCTGCTAATGACAGAGGGCCATATCCGTGGTAAGAAAGTTAAACGGATTATGCTTGACAATGGATCCACGGTGAATCTAGTACCACTCACAATGTTGAGTAAACTGGGTTTTCGTGGCTTTGATTTGTGCCTCAGTGGAATGATGATATAGGGCTTCAATCAAGACGGGCAACGTGCACTCGGTAAAATTACAGTAACATTGAAAATAGGGGAGCTGACTACTGATGTCGTTTGCCACATTATAAACGCAGTAACGACATATAATCTTCTCTTAGGAAGGTCATGGATACATCAGTATGGCATCATACCCTCTAGTTTGCATCATTGCTTCAAGTATTGTAAAGATGGGATACAGTATAAAGTAATGGCCGATGCGAAGCCTTACACAGAAGCCAAAGATTTCTTTACAGACGCCAGTTATTATAGGGGATTCACTAAAGAAAAAGAGAGAAAGAGTGATGAAAGCAAAGCCTGAAGGAACATTCGAATGAAGGTGATGAAAGACGAAGCAGAAAAGGAAGAATCATCCAGAATTACAGAGACAAAGAAGAGATTTTATTTTGTGCCGAAGCATCTAAGGCAACCAGGGCAATAGCCACTAACTTTACTATCGCTTGAATAGTTAAAAATCTTACAGTTCAATTATACAGTGCCATTGCCATATGCTGAAATAAATAAACCATTCTCGGCTGTTCCAGAAAGATTTCGGGTCAGGGCCAGCACAAAATACCCGGAACCGATAGAATTCTATGCTCTAGCGGAAACGAAGATAGGGGAAGAGGCTGAAAATAATGTGTATCACAAGAAGCTGACACTGTAAGACCTTAAGAAATGTAGCCCGATAATCAAGAAGATCATGAAAAGCATGAGTTTAAATTACGAAGAACCCATTGGCCTAAATTATGGGAAAGGGATCTAGATTCCTATTGGGGTTAGTCAGAAAAGGCATGAAAAATTTCAGGGATTGGGGGCAGAATCATCAGTAAACATGGCTACAGTTGAACAACTATCAGTGGCAGATCCTAAAATATTTGAGCATCCTGAAATGGCTCTAAAGCAGAGGGAAGACGGGGGGTAGCCAACGATAAATAGTTTGTAGGAAATAAATCTGGGTACAAGAGAAGAGCCGAGAACACATTCATCAGTGCTGGCCTACCTGAGCAAGAAGCCGAGAAATACATCAAACTTCTCAAAGAAAATAGAGACGTCTTCGCTTGGACATACGTAGAAATGCTGGGTCTGGAACCATCAATAGCGATGCACCGGTGAAATATTTCTAAAGAGAAAAAGGTCGATTAAATAGGTGGAAAGGTGATTTCACCCGAACTTGGTTTCCCTGATAGAAGAAGAAGTGAATAAGTTGATAAAAGTTGGGTTTATCAGGGAGGTCAAATATCCGAAGTGGATATCGAACATTATCCCAGTTAAGAAGAAAAATAGACAAGTCAGGGTATGTGTTGACTTCAGGGATCTGAATGAAGCCTACCCAAAAGATGATTTTTCTCTCTCGATAACCGAATTGCTAATTGATAGTATGACTCAGTATGCTATCATGCCCTTCATGGATGGCTAAGCAGGTTATAATCAGATTAGAATGACACCTGAAGATGAAGAAGCAACAACGTTTAGAATTTCACTGGGAATTTACATAAGGTCATGTCATTTGGTCTTAAAAATGCTAGGGTGATGTATCAGAGGGAAATGCAAAATATCTTTTAAGACATGATGTACAAACATGTTGAGTGTTATGTCGATGATTTGGTGGTCAGGTCAGGTAATCATCAAGAACATCACGAAAATTTGACATCGGTCTTCCGTCGACTCAGGAAGAAGCAACTGAAAATGAATCCAGCTAAATGTGCATTTGGGATGTCATAAGGAAAATTTCTCGATTTTGTTATCAAGCATAGGGGCATTGAGATCATTTCAGGGAAAGTTAAAGCCATTCAAAAATGCCACCTCCAAAAACATTGAAGGAATTGAAAAGTTTACAAGGAAAGCTGACGTACATTCGCCATTTCATTTTAAATCTTGCAGGGAGATGTCAACCATTTTCTTATTTAATGAAGAAAGGAGCAAGTTTGTATGGGACAAAGCCTATCACAATGCGTTCGATTTGATAGAGGAATTGCTGAAACAGTCACCGCTATTGATAGCCCCTATAAAAGGGAAGCCATTCATTTTATACATATCTGCAACTGAGAATTCGTTAGGAGCATTGTTGGCATAGGTGAATGAATTTAGGAAAGAGACTGTTCTTTATTATCTGAGCAAAACTCTAATGGGTGTAGAATGTAATTATTCCCAGATTGAAAAGGAATGTTTGACACTGATATCCGTGGTACATAAATTAAGACATTATTATCTCTCTCATGACATAACCTTAATCTTGAGAGAAGATCTGATAAAGTTTTTAATGACAAGATCGATGTTATCAAGAAGACTAGCCAAATTGATGCTGCTACTTTTAGAATATATGATCACGTATGAGGCGACAAAAGTAGTAAAGGGGTAGGTAGTGGGAAATTCCTCGCAGCGCATCTCGTAAACGAGAGCGTGTTTATTAGTGATGATTTTCCTGATGAACAGGTTATGTTAGTCGAATCGCAAAGCCCATGACAGTTGTATTTTGACTGCGCTTCTCGATCATTAGGGGCAGTGGCCGGGGTGATATTCATTACTCCTCAAGATGACTTGTTACCTTACTCTTTAATGTTGGGTTCCGCGTGTATAAACAATGAAGCCGAGTATAAAGCTCTCATCATCGGAATGGAAATTGCTCAAGAAATGAAGATAAAAATGCTGCATATCTTCGAGGATTCTAAATTGATCATAAATCAATTGACGATTGAATATGAGATAAGAAAGCAAGAGCTCTTGCCATATTGTCGAAAAGCACAACAGTTATTGGAGCAGTTCAACCATGTCGAAATCAAACATGTACCGCAGTCTAAAAATGTAAAAGTAAATTCTTTGGCCAACCTGATAGTGGCTCTGTCCTGCCCAAATCAAAGTCCTCTCTAGGTGACTATAGAAGAAAGAAGATTTTTACCCTCTTCAGAGATCGTTGATGAAATTATTGAGACGCTTCCTATATCGTGTTTGGAGGTGACGACAAAAGACTGGCATCAACCTTTCATAGATTGCCTCAAATATGATATCTTGCTAGAAGACCCAGTGTGGAGACAACAAATCTGTAAGTGCTATGATTTCATATCCCTTTTGTTGTCAAATTTTGTGGTGCCAAAACCTATATTTATGTCTTGTATATCTTGTGTTTTATGTTTGAAGACTAGTCATTGCAATCAAGACATATCAAGACATCGCATTTCAAGACAAGATCTTAAAAGAAGAAAGTTTTCAAGTCTTGATGAAGAAATCAAGAATAGAAGTTTTCAAGGTTGTTTGTTCAAGGGTTGATCAAGTTCAAGCTTACTAGAAGACTTTGTGAAGTCAAGATCAAGCTTATGATGGTCTACTACAAGTGTTGAATATTCACAAGCTTCTCTTAAGGGTCATCTGAGTGTTAAGACTTTCAATGTCCATCTCACTTTTAAGGTTTGTTTGACCTTAGATTGACCTTAGGATGGGCTTTATTGTAGGTCATTCCGGATACATAACTCATATATCTTTATATGCTTATTTGGAGTGTTCTAAGACCAATCTTAGGGACTTCAAGACCAGTCCTAGCTTTGCTACGACCAGTATTAGGTTTTTCAGGACCAGTCCTAGGTAGTTGAAGATTTTTGGATCTTTCTAGCTGTCTTACGACCAGTCCTGGATATCCTATGACCAGTCTTGTGAGTTCTACGACTCATCCTTCGACCGGTCATAGCCCTACTACTCAAACTCCAGCAACCATTTTTGGGGTCCTACGACCGGTCGTAGGTGTATCACAACCAGTCGTAGATGGCCCACGACCGGTCGTAGACCACCCTCAACCGGTCGTGGAACTGAAAATCAAATCCCGCGGAAATATTTCAAAAATCTTTGGATCTACGACCAGTCCTAGGATCCTAAGACCAGTCGTAGATGGGATTTTTCAGTTTATAAATTGAGCACGAACTTCAGAGTTTTAGTACTTCAAATCAATTCTATTCAACGATTCTTTAGGCTATTCTTTGAGATAAGTTCGTGTTTATTTTAAGCTGCTTTGTGCTTATTTAATATTCATTTTATTAGCTTATTCTTATTTAATTTTGATCTACATTCCAATCTTATTAGAAAAGGGGAATTTCTGTTATTCCTTCTTCTGGATTCAAAATCAAATAGATCTAGCCCATTTGATCTAAAATCAATTAGACTTAGAACCATTTTTAAAGTGAGTATTGGACTTTGAACGTCGAATCAAACTACTACTCCGATTGGTTCTACCGGGCTTCATCAAAAGGTGATTCAGGTATTTTACATGTTTTGTAATTTACTTTCTCTGATTTTTGTTTGAGATTTGCCAAAAAAATCTCATTGTATTGGTTATCTGAGGAGAGCCAGAGAACTCAGATTGTGGGGTTTTTGGATTGTGTAAGCCCGAGATCAAAGACACAATTGTGAAGGTTTTAGGTGAACCTGTGAAACCTATTTTTATAGTGTATGCTAATATCCCCTGTGTGAGGATATTAGGAGTGGAGTAGAAATCTGTGTGGCTGTTGGATAACAGTTGGTGTACACACAGGCGAACCACTATATATCGTTATATTGTGGATGTGCTTTATTCTTTCATTTCTTTATTCATTCAGTTTTGTGATTTGTGTTTGTGGATGAATGTTGTAATCACTTCAAGCAAAGTGTGGATGAATGTTGTAATAACTTAGGATCTATTTTTCGCAAGTTATTTTGATTTCATTGCTTATTATTCCTCTTTGGTTTATGATACAAGGACATTCTAGAAATAAGGTTGTCCTACCTTAAACCTCTGATTTTTGGTGTAAGGTTGTCCTTAGAACTGATAAAGTATCTATCTCCTTATTCTAGGCTATTGCAATTGTTTTATATTAAGCATTGTGCTTTAATTCTTTTATTATTCTGCTGTTATTATTTTTATTTGGCATTGCCCTATTCACCCCCCCTCTAGGGCATATAGCTAGGCCCTTTCAAAATCAAGAAAAGATCGAGAAGATTCATCATATGTAGTGAAGTATTGTACAGAAAATCCTATAATGGGATGCTGCTACGTTGCCTAGATGAACAAGAAACATGCCAGATATTGCGAGAAGCGCACTCTAAAGAATGTGAGGTGCATCAAGCTGGCTGAAATTTATTTCATCGAATACATCGAATGTAGTATTATTGGCCTACCATGTTCGAAGATGCGATAGATTATGCAAAGCAGTGTCACGAATGTCAGATTCATGGAGATGTTATACACATTCCTCTAGAAGACCTGCATCAGTTAGTCACTTCGTGGCCTTTCTCTGCCTGGGGACTTGACATTATTGGTCCTATAAATCTGCCTTCATCCAAAGGAAAATAATATATTCTAGCAGCAACAGATTACTTCTCCAAATGGACAGAAGCGATTGCATTACGTAGTGTCAAAGAAAAAGATGTGGTCAACTTCATTCGACACGTAATAGTATACCGCCATGGTATCCCAATGAAAATTGTCATAGATAACGACACTCCTTTCAAAAACAGAGGCATGGAAAAGCTGTGTCAGAAATTCACCATTCACCATTCACCATTTATTTTCAACACCTTACTATCCACCAGCTAATAGATTAACAGAGGTGTTTAATAAAATGATAGTTAAAATATTAAAGAAAATAGTGACAGGAAGGTTGTAAAAAGCATTGTGGGCATACAGAACTACCCACGAGACAACAACAAGAGCAACACCGTATTAACTAGTTTATGGTGTAGAAGCAGTCATCCCGATCGAAATACAAGTAGCGTCACTAAGAGTGGAAATACATCAATTAATTACAGATGATGAATATGTAAAAATAAGACTGGAGGAATTGGACTAGCTCGATGAGAAACGCCTGGCAGCTCAGTAACGATTGCAGTCGTATCAGGCAAGGATATCGTCCGCCTTTGATAAACTAGTCAAGTATCGCTCTTTTAGAAAAGGAGATATGGTGCTAATGCTGAAAAGACCGTTAGTGGTCACCCACAGAAATGGGCAAATTCAAGCTCAAATGGAATGGGCCATACATAATAAAAGAAGTACACTCCAATGGAGCGTAGAGAGTTGTAGACCAAGATGGACATGGTATTAGTATACCGATCAATGATCGCTTCATCAAAAGATATCGTCCCTAAATATACTTCCAATTTTGATCTGAAATATTATCAGAATAATGCTTCTATATCAAAAGGGGGTAACAAGACCATTGCCATGTATTCTCCTTTCAGACGAATGAATAAAGAAGAAATTTATGAACACATCAAGATTACATATCAACGAATGTTACAAAAGGAAAGTGACCATCGTTATCATCATCAAGCGATCTACACAAAATTTTACTAAAATTGGTATCATCACCAAGCTGATATATTATGAACAACACATATGAATATCATTGAAGATATTAGCAGAAGTGGTCATGTATAATCAAAGACATATATCATTCTCGCGACAACGATGGCCACCTACTATTATCTTTTAAGGCAGCCTAGCCAAGCCCTAAAAAATAACCAACTAAGCATAAGATAGCTACGCATAAGACCTATCATTTTTGCCATTCGGGGTGGCACTGAGAAGCTAGTGGCCCTAAAAACCCCATGAAGGCCATCATATGCATACCCATGCTGGTTGCGGATGAAGCCAGCAACTGAAAGTCCTAAAAGGACCAAAAGTCTTCAATGGCTAGTCATGCATAACATCCATACCGTATATATAGCTTTCTGACAACGTCATGGGAAAAGGATGAAACTGCCCTCCCGTGAATACGTTTGACCTTGCAGGCAAAGAAAATGTGGGCTGCAACGTGGGCTCTTTGGCCATGTCCATAGATAGGCCAATCATGTGTAAGACCCCCCCAGATCTCTAGCTTGATTTCAGTAGTAACTCATAAGGAAGGGCTTAAACCTACTCATCGATGGACTAGTGGCCCTAGATTTGGTACCCCAAAGGTCGCTTTGTGCGCCCTGTGAACTCTAAAGAGTTACTGCAGCCAACCTTATGCGTAAATTCAACAGAGTTCATGGCCCCGGTAACTTCACTGGGCCCCTCTGATGGATCGTGGTTTGTGAACTCACTAGGCTGTGAGAAGTTTAGTGAACTCATAAGAGTTACAGAGACCATCACGTGAGACCTGACGCCACTACTCAAGAGTCTAAAAAACTGCGTGACTCCACTACTTAAGAGCATAAACTGTGTATGATTATTTGACTAAACTGAAACTTGGTGCCGCTAACTAGGACAAGAATCATGTAGGAAATCCCTTACTAATAGTCATAAGAGATGCTTAAAAAAGAGCATAATTCATTAATTAGAATATCACAAAACACATATGTATAAGTATAAAAAGAAAATTCAAAAGAGACAATCATTTTAAAAAAAATAATCATAAAATACTTATATAGCTTGCAATTCAAAAAATGCTTGTAATAACATAATAAAATACAACAAAGTTTCATCTCTCATAACTCTCCTACCATGATTAATAATGCTAAGTATTGTTGCAAATGTTCCTGAAGATGAACTTGAGCAGCTAAATGTTTCAATTTGGCATTTGAAATAATTCTAGTGAGATCTGGAATGCCAGCTAACTTTTTCTCCATTGAAGCAATTAGCTCTTCATTCTTGGCTAGTTCAGATTGCTCGGCATCCACAAAATGAAGGCTGGATTGTATTTTTTCATATACTTTCTTGATATTCAAATCTTCCTCCAAATCCTGCTTCTCTAACTGGACAATCTCTTGCTTTAAAAGAGTAATACAGTTCTGGATCGTCGTCTTATTATCAGCGAATGTCTTCAATTACTCTCATAAGGATAACTGTTCTTGGTCATGACAAGAGATGATGGGAGTAATCTGGGAAACTTTGTCTCGGGAAGATGATGATTATCTCCCATACTCTAAGATTTTCGTGGAACAACCATAGTTTTAGCTGACTTTAGAGCAACTATCAAATTATGAAATCTCAAGAGAGCATCAGGCATAAAAGAAACATTGACTTTGGCCATCCTTGCAGCACTATCTAGAACATCTATAACAACTGCTAGATCCAACCATTGATCGGGGTCTTTGAACATTTCGATGACTGCCGACATGGAGTTCCTAACCAATGTTAACTTGTATGTGTGGATCTTCTTAAAAGATAGCATATATGATAAAGTAGTAATGGAACCAGAACTCGCTCTGCTAGTCTAAGGGAAGTTTCCTATTAAGAAATGAAAGGGTAAAGTTACAACAAAACTATAAATATGAATGATAGGATAAGCACAAATAAAGAAAGGAAATACCTACTGTTGGCACTGGAACAACAGGAGATTGCATTTCTCTAGGAGGAGGAGGACTAGGTTTCACCATCTCTGCAAAAGAAGGAGCTTTAGTCTCAGTGCTTGAATCTATGGTAGCGAGAGTTAGCAGATCAGTTGGCTCCATTGGAAAAATAATTCTGTGAGGCACTGTCCTTGGGGGCACCAAAGAGGCAAAGGAGACCCTCGGGGATGCTATTGGTATAGTAGGAGGAAAATCCACAAGGGAAGTACCCTCCGTCCTAGCACTGGCAACATAAGCACCTAAATACAATACATAATAATAAATAAGAAAAATGATGATGGAATAAAGAAAAGCAAATAAAGAATAATAAAAGTTTTCTTACCAGGCGAATATTCATGTTCCCCATAGTCTAGGGGTTCGACTTCTCCTTCCTCCACCACTGGTGAAGTCCTTGTAGGGATAGCGGTATCAGGAATAACTACAGAAGTTGAAGGAACTTGTTCTTCATTGGCAAAAACACTCTCCATAATAATATCTTCTTCACCATCAATGTCAACTTCTCCTTCCTCATAGTCATTATCTTCATTCTCCCCTTTAGTCTCATATTCAACAGAAGCGTTATTTTCAGATGAGGAGATAGAGCCCTCATCCTTTGAATCTCCTTCCCTTACTTCTTTAATAATAACCTACTTCCCTTTGGAGAGAGGAGACTGACTGCTCCTTGGTTGAAGAGCTCTATTGATTAAAGCCAGGGAAGTAGAAGTAACAGTCCCTCTTTGAGGTGAAGGAGGAGACGTTTGGAAGCGCATCCGAGACCCTGTCATCGGCGATGAAGGATAGGGATGGACAGTCCTGGGGGTAGGAGAAGAAATTGACTGATCTTGAGGATTGACTGAAGAAACTAGCTAATCTGGAGGGTTGACAACATCTTCTTGAATTGGAGAAGTAGCTCCCATTGTCTCCCCAACTGTCCTCTCAAGGCGATCTAGGAGAACTCTTTCAAAATCTTGAACGACTCCATAGGATGCCCATTCTTCCAGAGTATCATCAGGTTTTAGTTCATGAATGGGTTCTTCTACTGATATCTTAATGCAAAGATGACCAAAAAAGGGGGCATGACTTGTTTTTGGTATAAACCCTACCCCTTCTTCGATTGTATGACCCTTGAGCCTAGGTGGTGAAAGCCATATAGGCTTTGTCATTGACAAACCTTTCCTTACCAAATAAGATTGGTGAACCCACCATCTCATGTGACTATACGAGGCTCGAGGGGTATGATCACGGCTCGGAATAATGAAGGAAGAATTGACTCGGCCGCCCAACAATTGCTTCCATATCGTCACCCAGTTATATGGACTAGTCCCGTAACTCCACATCCGTCTGGTCAGTAATCTGTAATCTTCCAGAACTGCTTGGTCAAAACCGAATTGATGAGCGAAATGGCTTGGGTAATATGGTTCTCTCCAAAATTTTGTTCCTTCCCTGAGTGGAAGTCTGCACGACCTGATCGACAAAAAGAACGCTCTTTCCTCTGAGATAAGTGATCCCATGTCTATTTTATCTGTATCTGTTGTATAATGATGCAGGCAGAAATGGAAATAATTGATTTAGCCGTCGGAAGAAATTGCGTCTTTCACCTAATCATAGGACCTCTTCGCCATAGTTCTTTTATGAAAGAACCAGAGCGAAATTTGGGAAGGATGAATGTAAGCTTTTTCTGAAACTTCAAAAGTCCAGGGGAAGTACACACCAAGCCAACCAATGAAGTAGTGCCATGGATCGTAGGTGGAGGCATAGCTAATGGAGGTACTTTTTACATGATAAGTGATCTCTCCAAAAGCTCTATAAATCGAACACAGGACGGGAGGAGCAAAGGAGTACTTGAATCCTTTGGCCATAGCACCAGTAACCACAAATACCAAGGGACGGATGACATCTGCCCACTTCAAAGTAGGAAAGACCACCATGCTCAGCCAATAGGTGAGGAATGCCGCAAGCTCCCCGTTAAGAGAATACTCAGGATGCTCTTTTATGTTTTTGTGGAGACTTTCCAGTTCTTGCAAGTGATTACCATTAAACCTGAAAGGAGAAGGAAAGATGGTTGATGCAGGATATATGTATATTAAGATGCAGTGAAAACTGTTGACCTGAAAAGAAAGAGAAGTTACCATAGAGCCCTGCTAAAGTGCGCAAGTCACTGCATAGGAGAGATCTTATGAATCTTCAGAAACTTGGACATCTCCTTGAAAAGTTCGATAGTTGTTTCCGGAATGGAGGTAAGGTGGTTAGGTGAAGAGACATAGGCTAATTCATCGTTGGTTGGAACAAATTCATTTTAGATTTTTCCAGTTATAGGGAGACCGGCAATTTGGTGAATGTCCCAAGGAGTGAGCATCATTTCGCCTTTGGGAAGATGAAAAGAATTGGTGGAAGGGCACCAGTAATTGAGAAAGCCTTTCAAGATAGAAGATTCGTTGTAGAAAGGTTACAATGTTTCCTTAATCGTAGTATAAAGCCTATCTTGGATGAAATCTTCGAATGCTTCACCAGAATCACCGTGGCCCACTTGATATAATAATTGTGGGGAGTCAAGAGACCCCTTGATCTGAATTCCTCGGGGTTCCAAATGAGATGATGTTCCCTGAAACGCTGTTAAAGCGTGTCATAGAAATGGGTTAGATATAATTTATGAGGATTGTGAGATGGAGTGAGGAATATCATGGAGTCAATATCGCCCAACTGTTGCCTTGGCTTCTTCGGCAATAGAATGCCTTCCAGAATTCTCGGTTCTCTGAACGACCAAGACTCTGTGTAAGCCAGCTTCTCTTCATCCATCTGATCCCTAGGCTCACAGTTCAAGATGAAATGGTGGCGATGAAGGCTCACTGGAATTACCATTATACCTTGTTTATATGGGTTATCAAATTTCATGATACCCTCAATTGCTCGGATTGAATTCGACAAATTTTTCCTATTATGTTCCTTGATCTTCTCCTGGAACTCTTGAGCCTTGTTTCGTCGGGTCTTCTTTGAGTGGGAAGGGGGCGGAGTGTCTTCCTTAACAGGGGGTTTCTGGCTGATGGTTTGAAGATGAGCCATTGATTTCAGCCATTCTTCCCAATCATATTCGCGACCATGTTTGGGAGGCCTTTCAAGATCGCCCGTGGAAATGGTTCTAAGAATTGGGGACGGGAGTGTATTGATGCGGTCAACAAAGTAAAATGTAGGAAGTACTGGCTCTTTAATATAGGCGGGGCACTTGCTAGTCATTTTAAAATGTTTGCGCAAAGGTTGGGCTGGAGATGAAGGAGACTCTTTGGCCTGAGAAGGTGATGGGTTAGGTAATTCTCGGTGGGAAGGATGTTCAATGGGGAAATTGACAGGAATGTAGATCCTTTTTGTGTAAGCCATAGTGAGAGGATTGAGTAGGAAATATCCTAAAGTTCAGAAAATTGGCTAAGTCTAGAAAATTGGCAAAGGATTCGGTTGCGTGAGTCGTGCAATTAAAAATCATAGCGCCAACTTGCACAACAGGTTTTTGCCTTGAGCGAACGGAAGTCCATTGTGCGGGTCGCACAACCAAAGCTTGTTGCGTGGGGAGGAAAAGGTGGAATAGAGCTTCGCTGTAGAGAAGGGAAAGTGAAAAAATGAATTAGGGTTCTCTATTTATAGAGGGCCAGGCCGAGTATGGTACTCGGGCACCCGTTGCACAGGTCACATAACCATTTCTGTAATTCAGAAGTTTGAGCACATTGATCCTAATTCTTTGATTCAAAATGAACAAAGAATGGATCAAGGGGGCATCTATTAGAGCACAAAAA